>JAQAHW010000012.1:10000000-12400000 GCA_027580185.1 Tuta absoluta | reverse complement strand
AAACTAAGTGTAATATTCATTTAAGTGTAATAGGTATACCGAGTCGGCCAAACTGAATCTGAGAAACTATCAGCAGCACCTTAAGTTACCTATTTAAGGGTTCAATATATAGCGGTTTATAATAACACATAACTAAACTCCATAGTAAAAGTTGTCAGTTTCATGGTCTGATCAGCCTGCGAAGTTTTCGGTACACCATCCCTTACACCCGTCCTATATACCTTGCGGGGTAGGCAGAGCGTAAACAACGGTTAAAAAAACAAACACTCACGCTACGCCTGACCAACACTTTAGAGTCATTCAGAAAAATTGTGTATCGCTATAGTGACGGGTTTTCAGCCCATCGCCAAAAATTGCAATACACATGTAACCCTCCAGTCCCTTAGTCGCCTCTTACTACACCTATGGGAAAGAGGTGGGGTGATGTTCTAATTTGACATCACACGGCAAAGCAGCACTTTAAGTTACCTATTTAAAGGTTCAACATATACCGGTTTATTAAACACTTACGTACTATTATGAAAAATCGCATAAATCTATGTCGGCTATTCATTTAATGCAAAAGATAGTACTTACATTAGCAGGGCCCCAATTCTCTTATTTTTGCCATCAACATTCAACTGTTATTCTATTGCCATTGTGATTTTCTCAACAACAACCTGTTAGCGGAATACGAAAACGGCCAAAACCATCCAACTGACACGCTATTGAAACACATCTGAGGCGCTTTTCAGATAGCAAAACACGGCCCCAGATTCAAATGGGCAGATAATTTCTGCTTTCAATCACCGAAGAACACAAATTTTATAACACAGACGCAGGTTTAGGCCAGGTCTTGCACAATATGTACACTGCCATTAGCATATAGACTGCACTATTGTTTCTAACCATTATGTGAGGGTTAACTAGGATAACAGCCTTTCAGTAGGTGTGCCCCATAGAACAATAATATATGGTTTCCTCACAGATAATTAAACATTTGCTTGAGAAAACGATACTTTAATGATATATATCGAGAGTTTGAATCAAGAGCGAATGGTTGCAGTAAAAGGAACATTTATATCTAGTGTTTTGGCTATAACAGTTTATAGTCAAATCATAGGTTTGCAGATTTGTTTATTTAAAAGTCAATTTAAGCTCAAAATGCCCTAGTTTCAGACTTATAATCTCTGATAATCACATTAAATTCAGGTCGTTTAAGAACCTGCCAATCATAAGCGAATTGGAAATCGTTTTGCGATAATCATACCACATGAAGGTCCATTGCACATTGCATTTGGTCGTTTAGCGCTTGAACATGACCTTGCATTTGATAACATCATCAACGTATGTGCGGTATCGATGCGACTGACAGTCGATCAGTTGTCAAAATGCTGACTTGTAAGTCTTGGAGCCGAATCTGTGTCAGCCATAAGCGGTACTTTTTTGGGAAAACCATAATATAACAAAATTACAAAGTCAAAGAATCTTTAGATTGTATTCGTTTTATTTGGCCTTTGACCGTGGCCTTGCATCCGATAACATCATCCACGTAATGGTCTGTGGTATCTACGCGGTCGGCTGTCAATCAGTTGTCAAAATGTCAGTCTGGGGACCGAATCTGTGTCAGTGGTTCAATGTGAACCGCGAAACTGCATCGCATGCGCATGTTGGTGCACTCAGCGGATGCAGCTGCTTTTTGTGAAAAAATTGTTGCAAACAGCTGCTCCTCATTGAAATTCCGTATGGACGCATTTATTTTTGAACAAACTTTATACCAACAGCACTCAACCTGACCTTCTTATTGAAATTTTATGTTAATCCCAAGCCCACTGAAAAAAACCTATTTCCAATAAGATACGTAAAACTTATGTTCAAATATTATATATAAACAAGCGGCCTGCCTAGCGGTTCCACCCGCTGCTAACCGTTTTTCCACAGGAATAAAACATTTTAATAAAGCCAGAGGCTTCATCAGGAACAATATAGGATATTAATAATGGTAAAAGATTTTTTTAAATCGGTTTAGTAGTTTCGGAGCCTATTCAATTCAAACAAACGAACAATCAAATCTTTCGTTTTCATAATATTAGTGTAGATGATTAATTTCCCGCTGTTCCACCTATCCCTACTAGCCTATTCCTCCTAGGAGGGAAGAGCGAAATTTAATTATTTTTTCGCTGCTAGTTTCCATTCAATTTACGTGCTCAAAATTTCAAGCTATTATTTCTTTGACAGGTGACTCGTAGATTCTGTGTCACGACATCACGACGCGTTTAAATAGTCGGATAATCATCGGCTAGACTAGACTGTAGGTACATAATTTGTCAAGTGCCAAGTGCATATAAGCAATCGCTCATTGTTTTAAATTACTAGGACTTAAAACTACACCGTGGTAGTACTTGGAGTCAATAAATTCCAGCTGAGATATGACGCGAAAGGCCTCTTACAAAATAAACTGTAATATTAAAATGATATATACATTTAACAGAGAAACAAGTCTAATATAAAGGCGGTCCTCTCACATTTCATCGTGTCGTTCCGTTTTTTTAACGCAACGTAACGCATGCGTATGTCATACGTTATGGAAATACGATCGGAATTCGCAATTTCCTTTCGTCTGACAGACGCATGCGTTACGTGGCGTTATAAAAACGGAACGACACGATGACAATTGAGAGAAGCGCCAATATGTCGCAAACACTTTGTATAACTTTAGAGTTCTAGTACCTTCTGAACCGGTCCACTTTTCTTCTCAGTAGAAACTAAAGCGACTGGCCTCTATCCATACAAAACAAAAAAAACTGTCAAGTTAAGTGATTACTTTCCCTGTTGCTTATAAAACTTGTTTTTAGACGTGTCATAAAAGTGAATCGTGTCGCCTCTCAAACTAGATCACCATCTTTTATGTGAATAGGGAATAAATAAGAATAGATGATAGATTTCCGTTTGATACCGGCTTGAAATAGCATCACCCCAATTCTACCTGAGGGTGAAAGGGTGAAAAGCGACTAAGGTATGATCATTCTTAACGCAATATCTTGCACTGTGCTCCCCAATTCGTCTACAAAGCGTGGTAAGGATAGGGGAAGGGTCAGGACCATGTTCATCAGTAGACTGTTTTGGCTTTAATGTTATGAAAAGATGAACAAGATGTTCCTTCTTACCTTAAAGACGATCTTTTCCTTCTCCATATTTACGAACTGCACCAAATGCTTTTGTTTAATATCTGTAACAAAAATTTAAGAAATGATATAATTTCGCAAATTTTTTCTTTGACAAATAGTTTTTCTTTCCAGTAAAAGTACAGACTAACTTCGGAGCCAGTTAAAGCTGGTATGAGCTGCTTGGTTAATGTGCATATGTATAGGCTAATTACAATATTTTATCATATTTAAATCTAAAATAATATGTCTTATCATCTAAACGCTTCTTAATAGCAGCACAAAAAAATATCTAAGTATACTTTGGTTAGGTATTGTATTGTGCTCTAAATTAAGTCTTATCAATCATTAATATGAAATTGTTTTGTACGTATTCGTAGGTGTAGGCTTTAAAAAACCTTGTACTATTAAAAAAAAAACTTTAAATAAATTTGCAACCTACAAAGTTGTTATTCTCGTATTAAAGTTGTTATGCACACCACCGGCCACACCCACTTTAAAAGTGCACTACCTATTTATAAACTAAAAACATGCAGAATATGGTAATACCACCTGAATCAGTAAACAATTAATTATGTAACCGATATGTCAAGTTAATCAGATCAGTTGTTTGTTGATTACAGAAACATAATATCTTCTAAAGAAAAATACTACAAAGAAGTTATAACTGTAAATATTTATTTGGGTGAACCCACCCATTAAATTAAAAAACTTTTCCCACGAAACGAAAAGAGAAGACATTATATACATTAATTATTGCTTAATTATTATTACTAATACCTACTACTTTATTTGTTTACAAATAATGTTCTATTCTTCTTCTTATTCGAGTCGATGTGCAACAAACTTTTAAGAATAACAAACACTGTCATATGGCGAATTCACTTTAAATAGCCTCTGAAGTCCTTGCCTTTGAAAACACGTTTGCAGTCGATGGTCAATAAAGTCATTTATATCACAACTCAAAAAATCATTGTAAAAGTCCAAACTTTAATTAGGAGTTACTACGTAAAATTTCCATTTATTTTTATTTTTATACCTAGATTTTGAATTGCAAAAGGGATGTTGATCATCGCATATCCCAAAATATAAGATTTTCATTATTATTTTACTTAGGGGACACAACAGTTTAAGTACATAACGGCGTATTTGGCGCAATATTTCTGGGTTCGGTGGTCTCCGTAGGGCACTGACAAAGTTGATATTATTACTTTGAGAATTGGTTCCCAGTCTTGTTAGGATATAGCAGGGTGAACCATCTGATTGTCCGTAAGAAAGATGGTTCCGTACTTTGGATAGCACGCTAAGCCGTCGGTCTCGGTTTCTGTTATAGACGGCGGTCGTTACACATCTATGTCAGAGGCCTACTAGTGAGTTGTACTAGGTGGTTGAAATAACTCTGACACCACGGCTCATCGAGACGTTTGTGGACTCAGTGCCCCACACGAAAGGAAGAAGATTAAGTAGTTTTCAAGATATAGATGAAAAGTGCTTCTTTAGTGCTGTAAAGTCGGTTCGAAATAGCTACAGCTTGTTCACTGCGTATTATATAACTATTTACATAGATAGTAAATAAAGGTCAGTGGAAAATAGCAATTAAAATTATCTATTCGTTTAGATAGTTTTCTATCAGTAGCATATGGAAGCTACTAGTATGACCTTTTCACTGCCCCTAGTATCGTGAATTGTCATCATTCATAGTACTTAGTATTTTTTGTTGCTAGGCTAGTAAAGATGATTCGTCACAAACTTGAGTTAATTAGTTAAGATGTTATAACATCCAACTAATATTATAAATGGGGAAGTTTGTTTGTTACTTCTTCACGCAATAACTACTGAACCGATTGTAATGAAATTTGTCCCACATATAGAAAATAACATGCATTAACACATAGGATAGTTGTTTTTCACCACTCGAGGGTTATGCGGGCAACAGCTAGTACGTATATAACATCTCAATAAAAGTATATTTTCTGGATACGCATGTATATACGTATCTCCTTTAAGGAATCAACTGAAACTGGTTTTTCGTACAACTTATGAGAAAAACCAGTATAGGCTGATCAATTAAAGGGGTAAGTTGGTGAGTTGAGATAAAAAAAGGATAGCCATACAGTTATCAGGTATTAAGCCTGGTAAGCTGTCACACACTCTGCTACCTGTTTTAGTGTGGGATCACATCATTATCCCGTGGTAGTCTAAACTGAAAGCTAGATAAATTTTAGTAGTTTCGGAGTTTTTCCATTATTTTATGTACAACAATAAAAATACATCCTCCTATTTGTCTAATGAAATGAGGTTGCACTTGTACAATTCTTCGAGACGAGTACCAAGTAATTGAAGATTTGTAAGTGTCGGTTGAGGCCCGGCTAGCTCACGGTTCAAGCCCATTTTTATTATCAATTTATTATTTTTCATTTATGAAATGAGATACCCAGCATACCTTGATCTCTTAAATCGGTAACTTCACCTGTTAATGATAAGTACGTTCCACAGATTATCCTTAATGCACCTAAAGTACTTAATGACTAGGCCTAGCGCGTCAGAACATATTGAATAGAATAGGCAAGGCAAACTCGTATGACTGATTCAATTTGCATACGATTACTATTAACCTATTTTTGGCTAAAATGTATTAGACCGTCTGTCTTCGCGTTGTTATGTTTATGTATTATACTTTGACGATCTTGTTTATGTCATCATTTACATTATATATACGAAATCTGATTCACCTGCATATATAAGTATGTTGATTGTATAAGATTTACTTAGAGGGTGAAATTTTACTAGTGACCGATACGGAAAGCAAAAGACGGGCTGGTCATAAGGAGCAACTTTTTACAAGGGAAATAGTTCGAAATACGATAAAAGAATTTGGATCTCCTTTAAGAAAATTTCCGATCAGCTGATTTGAGTTACTAATGTTACATACATACATACATACATATATCACGCCTATAATCCCTTACGGGGTAGGCAGAGCGTAAACTGCCTACTAATGTTACTATAAATAAATAAATGAAATGCAGATAGCGCCACCTAGCCCCAAACTAAGTACCTAAAGTTTGTAGTATGGAAACTAGGTAGGTGATAATAATACTCATATAGGTACATATTTTAAATAAAGACACCCAGAAAAAAACACAAAGATCTGAAAATGGCTTAAGAACTATAATTAAACCTGGTTTTCCATAGAGTTTGCAACAGTTCATATGAAAAACTAGTGAAGGTTGATCGCTTGAGAAAATTAGAGCTTTAGGAACTTAGCAAAACGTGATGTTCACAAAATGTTTACCCACAAGCAAATGGTAACTTCAAAATGTTGAAACATTCAAATTACACTTTATCGTTCTAACAATTAATTTCATTTTAATTGAAAGCCTGGAGCGAGAAGCGACAGAGACGAATTTCCTAACACAATGAGCCTGGCTCAGTTGCTTAACTGTGTTTGTGTAGCAGAGTCACAGAGGTACTCTCTCTCTCTTTTTGTGTGGGACAACGAGTCATCCAACGACCCGATGAACCCTGGTGTCAGAGTTTTTCAACCGCCTACTACCACAAGTAGGTACTGAAAGTTTGATATAATACTTATAGGTATATATCAGGTGATCATCAAGCATATCAGAGGCCTACAAGTAGTAGGTGGCTAACTCCTACTAAGGTTCATCAGGTCGTTCGTCGACTCGGAGTCCCATATGGCCGAAGAACAAGAAGAAGAAGGTTATCCATCCCGCTTTCAGTCACTTAGTCATGTTGTTCCCAGGAAACTCTCGGGGATGCCAAAATGGCTCGTTTTCCGATGAATTGAGTACTTTTTCCATTTATTGCTTTCGCATTCACTAGATTTCGTTTAATCCCTGCGGTAAATGCAGAAAAATAGCAGATTTATCTCATATTTTGAAAACCACGACCGCCTCGCTAAGAGTGCTGCACTAATCGCTTTCTCATTTACTAGATTTGGTTTGAAACCTTGAGAAAATGCAAAAATGCAGGACCTTTATCTCCTATCTTTCCCATAATATAGTTGTTAAAACCACGACCGCCTCGCGAGAAGTGCTGCACTATGAGAATTAAAAAATCCATACAAAAGACATCAACGCGATGCGTAGCGGGTTGCACATACTTTAAAATCGAACATTACACTCGTACAAGACATACGATAATAAAATAAGTTGATTTCTGTGTCTGGCCATCTGCGTCTGCAGTGGGATCTTGACGGCTAGATAAAATAAGATAAGATAAGATTTGTGTGTGCAAAAAAAATACACTAATATTGAAGCAATTATTCGTGCCTACAATGAGAGACAAAATAAACAATTATTTAATAAAGGCAATTAAAAGTACCTGCACTGGGCTGTTTTGTAACATGATGATGTATTGTCTCATAAAATCTTAAATTTTGACACTAATTTACGTTTGGATTCGGAATACACCAGCGTAAAATTCAGTCGCCAAATTTTTGCATATGTGTTTACGGAGAGGTGTTTCGACACATACATTATATCTAGCGCTTTCTACCACTATTTTGTTTATTACTAAATACTTAGTTGTATGCTAAACCAGTAACATGATTAATTATTATTTAGATCAATTTGTTCCTCTCCCTCACATTCGCTTTCGTTTTAGTAACCAAACTTGTTACGTAAGAAACTAATGCTAAGTAACAAATCAAAACTTCTATATTGTTGAATTAACTTTTGTTTGTTGTTTTTAATTCTTACTGCTTTTAATAGGAAAATGTTAAATTTCCATGAAATTCGTAAATTTTGCTGAATGATTAATTATTAAGGACCACCTACTAAGACCATGTCAATAATTTTGCGCACGTGTTGTTGCAAGAATCAGATTAGCACAATGAAATGAAAAAGCACTTACCCACTGGAATTTACTAAGAACTTATTTAAGGCGGATTACGTATTGCAGAAAGAATTTCAATGTCCAAACATTGTTCAAGATTGTGTAACTTCTGTAGGTAGGACTCGACGCGGGAGGCGTAAAAATTTATGGCGTTGTTAATAAAATTCAGTGGCGCTTAAATTCAGACGCCATTGTTTTCTAGATGGCGAGACCAGATGAAGAAAGAAATATTAGCTCTGTAACCTCTTCTTAGTCTCAATATCGAAACTCACCGGTCACCAAAGATTTTGCGCGCGGTCGATAAAATTCGTCGAATGAATTAAACGCGGGTGTGTTTTGGCCTTAACACACCTTTAGTTGGTGAAATTCGACTTTGTTTCCAGATTTCAAGGATTCATAATTATTTATCTAAGTTATTTTTAGTTAGAAAAACAGAGCTCTATTAAAGATGTTATTCATTGCAAAAAAAGATAGTCCTTAAATAATATAGCCATAAAATTTTACGTTGTCGAACTGGTTAAACCATGTTCATTTTTTTTTGTAATAACGGGGTAAATATTTACGCAACACATCATACAACTAATGTTGTAGAATGGAAAAGATTATCTTACGCTAGATTCCTAAAAGTCTCAAAGCTGAGCACGTTCGCAAACAAAACGTTAAAGCACATAAATGGCAGGACATTAAGATACCAGCAAGTTGCAATGCACACATTCCTGCAGATCCAGATTACACGAGAAATGCCAACCATAAGGATGATAATGATAATTTCACAATAATATAAGAGCATTTATGATTAGGATAGGATTACCTACTAAAAGTCCAAACCACATTATAATTGTATTTGTAATGTGATAGATTAAGTGGGACAATGTCATCTATGGACATTATTCATCCAGAAGCGCTTAGGCTCAGAGTGACACAAGACAGAACAGAGAAAACTGCTTTGAACCGGACTTCAAGAAGATCATGCATGGCGCCTACCTACCGCGTTTTTTAAAGACTGGACTCTACAATTTAAGCCCTGGGGCTTTAAAACCTACACCTGACTATTTGCTGGAGAGCGAGGTCTAATCCGGAAAATTTTGAGTGGTTGTTCAAACAGCCATCCCAATCGCGCCCTGGTAGCGCAACTGGGCTTAGGAACTGTTCTGGGAAATATGGATCGGACTGAATCTGTCGCCGGTGGTTCCCAAAATGGGGAACCAATGAGGGACCTCCGCGCCCTCGTCGGTGGGGACGTCGGTTGCTTGAGGAGCTTGTGGAGTGTGATCTACTCACTATGGCTGCAGCAGCTGCTACGGTGATATCATCATTCTGAAGGAACCTACGGCGTGAAATCGTTCAGCCGAACTATTACAAATACATTCAAACGTTAAACATAGAGCGTTGCCCCTTGCCGGTGATGGACCGCTAAGAGCTAGATCCCGTAAGTCCATAGAAGTACACTTTTCTTACACGAAATACCTATTTAGTTGATTTGGAATCCATGACGTATTTGCACTAATTCTGAATTACTAAGATTACGTCTATACATTCCGAATAATCCGCAAAACGAGCATGTCGTGTGAGAGGAAATTTGATTAAGGTTAAATCACACTTGGCAGTACTCTTCTACTATAACATCTCCGCTGTGGGTACGAAAAACACGATTCAACAAACGAATTTATATGTTTAATAAGCAATTGGATCACTACCTGTAAGGAAGTATAACGATTTATCTACATTTTCTTGGCTACGTTTTAACATAGCACTTTTTAGTATTTTTTACGTACGATACTAGTTACAGCAACAGTAGCTGAAACCACACTAATCTTCGGTACGGTTCTGTCAAGTGCGTGCTTGCCTTTAAAGACCGTTCCGAGTCACGTCCTTTGAGATTGAAATCAATTTTGCAAGCATGGCTGCCTTTTCTGCTTTTGGCTAGATATGACTTAATGCGTGGCTAGATTTCCGGGTGTGGCGAATTTGAGTTACACGCGGATGACGCATTGCGGATGTTTTGTTTACAGCTCACGGGATGTTTTGTTTTTGTTTTAATCTGACCAAATCTTTACAGCTGTAATAAAAGCGAAAGTAGGAAGTTTCTGGTATCTGCTATCAAATATTACCAAGTAGATAAGTAGCTACCTACAAATCTTTCTTATTTGTCTCCGTTTTAAAGTAAAGGTTGCCTGCAAGATCGCTGCTAGCGATAAGGCTGCCTTTGCTTACTTAAAAGCTTTGCTTAACTAAAGTTTTCTGTATCGTTTTGTTTCTGTTGTGTATGTTGTAAGTAATAAAGTGTTCATCTATCTTTCTATCTGTTTTTTGCGGAACGGAAGGACAATTTATTCTAAAACCCCAGCTGTAACTGAATTTAAACAACTTTACAAAACCTCTTAACCCTTAATTAGGCATAAATCTTAATCTAAAATTGCACAGCAGCGTGATGCTGGTTTAAAAAAGAATCACTATATTTCCAGGGTGTATTTCAACCTGCAAATATTGTGATATACGTTTTTTCTGAAAATGCCCTTTAATATCTGTCAGATGTGGCGACCGCGATCGTATTTTAAGACCGTTATCGCTCTGCCTACCCCGTAAGGGATAAAGTCGTGATATACATGTGTGTGTGTGTGTGTGTGTGTGTGTGTGTGTGTGTAAAGCAGTAGGTGAGTTTGGACTTTGACTTTGAGCACACCGCGTCCGTATGCATGTACCGTCACGTTGTAATGTATAGGGACTATAAAATATATGACACACTGCTTGCGTTGCGTAGTGCACGCAAGTAGTGTACCATATCTCATACATTACAAAGTCACGAAACGCGCGTGTACACGCATACGCCGGCGGTGTGCACCGCCCATTTTCTAGAAACAATCCCAAGCCGATGTCTTTTAGTTAATTTGTTCAGTACAGATTCTGTGCTATAGGAAGCAAGATAAAAACGACGAATCACTCTTGTTTCGTTTCTACCACATGAAACTAGTTCATAACCTTTTTATGTTGACTTTTACGCAACGGTCGTGAGTACAATTAGCTTCTTATGCATCCTAATTAGTGCGATCAATTAAGAAATCTCGTCCACTTAATAGTATAGTAGGAGCTGCTATAGAATTGCTTTTGCAGCTCTTAGAGCCGTGGGAGTGTATATTATAAAAACGTACATATATCACATTTATCCGTGTGATGCCGGATTAGAATAGCATCACCCCATTACTTACCTATAGGTATCGTAAGAGGCGACTAAGGGACTCGAGGGTTAGATGTGTATTTCAATTTTAGGCGATGGGCTGAGAACCTGTCACTATAGTGATACACAGTTATCTGATTGACCCTCAACCTTTTGTCAGATGTGGTGCTAACGCTCTGCCTACCCCGTAAAGAATAAAGGCGTGATTTATGTATGTATGTATGTATACTTGTATCACGTCTATATCCCTTGCGGGGCAGGCAGAGCGTAAACGGCCGTAAAAACGAACATTTACGCTGCTGCCCATTCGCTTTGTACTACACCCACGGATAGATATGGGGTGATGCTATTCAAAACCGGCACCATACCATTAACTTACCTTCGGAAATAATAAGGTATGTCCTAAATATTGAAATCCTAGCATACCAGCGTCCAGCACCTAACTATATATTTGTAATACCCTGGCGCGGAGCTACCGCCGTATAGATTATACGTGGCCCCCAGGCCCAATACGCGTAAGCAAAAAGTTGATAAATATTTTCCAAAAATGTTTTAAAAGGTAACAATAAAAATCTTCGAAGAGTTAGCAACATTCTACATCGGATATTCCGTGTAGCTATTGAGCTTTTCTAAGTTTGCGGCTGTTGTTTAGGCTCGTAGCCCTATTATAGCGATGCGTGTCGCTTTCGTGCTATTATACAGTAGCGGCTAGTGCAAAGGCTCTTGCAGTTGCTCTTTGTCAGTGTGTAGCATCTGTTGGCGAGCTTGTTTCGCTCGCGATACATAACATATGTTAGAAATTGTTATCACAAAAAAGTTACACACGCATTCAGCCGCTGTAATTTTTTTTGTAATAACACCGTTAAACATTTTCTTTGTGAGAAATCTTTTCCCTTCATAGGCCCCCCGAACAAATTTTTATACGGGGCCCTGACAAGGTTTGCTACGCCACTGGTAAAACCTTAGCATTTCGATACCATAATGAATGATTGCGCGAAAGATTGCAATATAGTACATGTTCTCATTAACTCATGTGCCGTTGATGATGTCGAGCAAGTACCTACTTGTGGGAGAATTACTTCATTACATGATACCAGAAGGAAAAGGAAACGTAGTATTAATGTATCTACGTATGTGGTTATTTTTCGCGGTAATCTATCGGAAATTGAATCAAAATGTCAAAATATAATATCAAAACATTCGTATTTTAACAGAGATAATTTAGGGAGAATCTCATCAACTTGGACGCCACTGATTACACAGCGGAAGAACCAGATCCAACATACTGCAAGACCTACTACATAAGGTACGCTTTTCAATTTAGAAATAGATGGTGATCATCCGTGACCACGGGCTCTGTAAAGAGCTCAAAACGACTTCAAAAACATAAACCTATGTCACAAAATTATCCATTGTAATGATTGCACTTTCGGAAGTGCATTCGTCAGTAGGCATTCAGTAGAGGCACAAAATAGAGAATGTCGCCGCCGCGAATTTTTAGGTAGGGGTCAAATGTGACATTGATGGAGTAATGTAGGCCTAAAAACTGCTGGCGTTTTCGCTACGTGTCGTCTGTCAAGTATAGCTATATTTAGAGCATCATTTCAGAATCGTCAGCAACGCTCCCAGCTCTACTCACCTGGACCAAATACCGACTAGACTGACTACCGAAACCGACATCAACCTAGCCGTCTCTTCCATCACAAATCACGTTAGCAGCGTCGTGAACAGCTGTTCACGGACGGTAAAAATCACTGAAGACAGTAAATATAAACCTCCAAATGACCTTCTTGAAATGATAACAGAGAAGAACGCCGCGATCCGCGCTTACAAATCCTTCCCAATCGAATCTAACAGACTATTCATGCGCGCCCTACAGAGGGAAGTAAGGCAGCGTGCAGCTGAATGGCGTGACGCCGGATGGGATCAGCACCTTGAGGAGCTGAACCCATCCCATCTCGCATTTTACAAGCTGCAACGCTCGCTGAAATCTGACACCATCTCTGTGATGCCGGTACTTAACAGACCTGACCAGACCAAAGCCTTTGACGACGACGAAAAGGCTGAATGCCTAGCTGACAGTCTCGCAGCCCAATGCACCCCCAGCACACTCCCTTACGACTTGACCTTCGTCTCAACGGTCGACTCCGAAGTCGAACGTCTCATTTCACTACCTCCATCGGGCCCTCCACTCAGAGTCATCACTGAGATGGAAGTGCGCAACGCCCTTAAGGCACTCAAGCCCAGAAAGGCTCCAGGACCGGACGGCATCACCAACCGTGTCCTGAAGATTCTCCCCGATCACCTGATCAATCGCCTCACCCTGATTTTGAATGCCGCCATGGCTAGTTGCACCTTTCCAGCTTGCTGGAAGGAAGCAATAGTCATAGGCATTCACAAACCGGGTAAACCGGCGAATGAGCCCACTTCCTACCGCCCGATCAGCTTACTGAACCCTCTCGCCAAACTTTACGAACGCATGATCTATGCCCGACTCCGTGACCACGCAGAGACCAACAATCTCATACCTGACGAGCAATTTGGCTTTCGACAACAGCACTCTTGTACCCAACAAGTACACCGCATTGTCGAACACATCGCTCTTAAGCTAAATGTCTCGTCCAAACCGACCCCGACAGGAGCAGTCTTTCTCGACGTGGCGAAAGCCTTCGACAAGGTCTGGCACAACGGGCTGGTATACAAGCTACACCAGCTCGCTGTGCCTGATCGTCTCGTGCTTTTAGTACGTAACTTTCTGTCGGATCGAAGCTTTCGTTACAGGGTGGAAGGCACTCTGTCTTCCCCCCACACCATACAGGCAGGAGTCCCTCAGGGCTCCGTCCTATCTCCATTACTTTTCACGCTATACACTAGCGACATCCCCAAATCGCCCATGTCACAGCTGGCTATGTTCGCCGACGACACTGCCATCTACGCGTCCCACCGTAACCACTTAAAATTAGTTCAGATTCTCCAGAACGCTCTAGACTCCCTCGGGAGCTGGTTCCGTAAATGGAGAATCGAGGTAAATCCTGAAAAAAGCGCAGCCGTGCACTTTCGTAGAGGTTCGTACCGATTAAACGTCCCCGCTGTAAAGCTTTTCGGCCGACCCATCCCGTGGGTCAACGAGACCAAATATCTAGGAGTCACCCTCGACTCAAGACTTAGTTTCCGTAGCCACATTATGAGAGTCCGCGACCGCGCCGCGTTCGTTTTGGGCAGATTACATCCGATGTTGAACAAAAAGAGCAAACTCTCCCTTAGAAATAATGTGAGAATTTACACCACCTGCGTAAGGCCTATTATGACCTACGCCAGCATAGCCTTTGCTCACACCTTCGATTCACATCTGAAAATGCTGCAGGTCATCCAAAACCGTTTCATGCGCAAAGCTACCGGGGCGCCCTGGTACATGCGTAACGCCAACCTCCACATCGACTTAGGCCTCCCTACCATTAAAGCGTATATGAAAGAAGCGTCCCGTCGCTTCTTCGATAATGCTCCCCATCATAAAAACCCCTTGATAGTTGCCGCGTCCAACTACTTCCCCCATCCAACCTCGCGTTTTAAACACCGTCCGAGACACATCCTTACGGAAGAAGATGATGAAATCACAGTAGCCACTGCTGCAGCCATTGCGAGTAGATCACACTCCACAAGCTCTTCAAGCAACCGACGCCCCCGCCGGCGGGGGCGCGGAGGTCCCTCATTTGCTCCCCACTTTGGGAACTACCGGCACGTGGCGGGTAGATTCAGTCCAATACGTTCTCCCCAGAACAACTCGTAAGCCCAATCGCGCCCTTGTTTGAACAACCACAAGCTTTTCCGGGTGAGCTCCTGCTCCCCACCATACAGTCAGGTGTAGATTAAAAGCCCCGGGGCTCAAAATCGTAGGGTCCAAAAAAAAAAAAAAAAAAAAAAAAAAGAATCGTCAGCCCACTGCGCAAAACTGTAGACCTACACATTAATTCCTCGTGACCGCTAAATAGGGTGATAGGAGATAAATAAAAATTATTTTAATGAGTAAACTGTGAAATTGAAAATGAAAATGCTAATCACAGTAGCTACTCTATGTCAAACAGCATTTGTTATGAATCGGTCAATCCAACTAAGCAGACACCTACTCATTATATTTTCACCCTGTTTAGATAAAGACGTAAGATTATGTACTGTTAAGGTACATTACGTAAATTGCAGACCAGTCTCACGAAGTACGTACCTATCTATCTTGTCAGCAGTACCTTCTAATTAGATATCACCAACGTATCTTTTGATAACATTAACACGGCCGAAACGGATGCAATCATCGAGTTGCTGATAGGTATAGAATCTATTTTCACTTATTGATAAACATTACTTCTTACTTACGGGTTAAGAAATAAAGTGCTATTAAATTCAGCGCACATATTTTTAAGGTGAGTTCTACTCGTGAAACTGAACAACTTTTTCCAAGTAACATACGTCGTATTTTTTTAAAAGTATTGTAAGGCCTTTTTATATATATTTATCCTATGTTCCTTATGGAAAGTTATTCAATTTTACAAGTAAAACTCATTCTAAAATATTTGCATTAAATTTAATAGGACCTTATAAGGCGCCCAGAAATAACTAAATCACGATTTAAGCTTTATTCAAACGAAGTCGTACCTTTGCGATAATGTGTTTAACGATAGAGCTAAGAATAATTGGCGAGCTAAATTTTCAATTCTTAAAGCTTAACTATAGGGTATTTCAGAGACTCTAGAATAATATCTGCGTAACTCTAGCTACACGGGTCTAGACATTATGATTGCTAGTTTGTTTGAAGATGCAAATTTTAATGTGTGGGAAAACTTGCATCGCTGCTGTGGAGACTTAACTTTTGGGAATGGTTTGAGTAAATACTATGATGTTTTATTATGTAACATTTCGTCTTGATCCTGGTTTAAGGTTTATGTCAAAGAATTATTTTCTTGAGTTGACACAACTATTTCTCTTCACAATATAACAAATTTATACAGATTCAAGTTGTGTTTATTATGGATTTTTCAATACCTAGGTTTCGAGCTCTTTACAGACGTAACGTATGAATTATAAAATACGTATAAAGCACAACTTAAAAGCAATCAATATTGTTTAATTGTTTTTCTCAATGATTATCAATAGGCTTTGACACGTCCATTGTTGGATATAAGCCTTGTACAGGCGTTTCTTCAGGCTTACTCCTTGCTTTTGAGCCTGCATCTTCATCCAACCGCGGCTCATACAAGGTTGAGAAGGCAGAAATACCTACACATAGGTACGTATACAAGGGTGAGGTTGAATGGTACAAACATGTAGCACTGGAACCACTAGTGGTTCTACTCGGTAAGTCTAGTGGTCCTAGGGTGAAATTCTACTAGTGACCTTCATATCAGAACGGGTTTCTTGATCCTTTTCTGTTTTCATTATCGGTCACTAGTAAAATTACACCCGATATGTATATTGTGTATTATATAGAATCATGTATGTTGCTACAACATTGTGATGCAACTAATGGAATTTGTATGAAAAGGGTAATTAGCTATGTAGATTGCAATTGCACCGGCCAGTGAAAGTGCAACAGTCAGTAGGTGCATAGTGCAAACCTATCTACTAGTAGTATCGGAAGACGCAACCTTGGACAAATGCACCCCTAATTATTTTATCAATTATAAACACATTATGATCTTTGAAGCAGTAAAACAAAATAAGTCTGCAAACCAAAATTTATCCAGCATTACGTTACGTGGTACAACCAATGAAATTGTAGGTTTTTCCTGAGCTTAATGGTTTAAGATCAATTTTAGATAGAGCTGATAAATAACATAGTATTTAAGTGTGTTTGTACATTACTAACAAATTGCTCTGAGTTGGCTAAATAAAGAATTATCATAAAGCCTATCAAGTTACTAGTTAGTTAATAGTTATATCAACTTTCATCATTGCCTTTTACAGAACATTAAATTTGCTTAAATTTTTAATTCGTTTATGTCAGAAGGTTTCACTTCCTTTTATAGAGCACATGACACGAACAGTAGCTTAAGTATCCGATTACCAAATAGAATAAATTAAAGCATTAGTTTCATGCCCACGTCAAAATTTGATTGTACTAATAAAAATTGTCATAAATGAAAAAAAGAAATTGAAAAAATGCTTTGAATTCCTACTCTATTTGTGGACTAACCATAGTATTTGTTACAATCACTTATACTAGATGTCACTTGTAAGTCGCTTCGAGACGAGTAACAGGGGATTGAAAATTTTGAAGTGTCAGTCGAGGCGCCTCCGGTAGCTCAGTTGGCAGAGCAGTGGAACGGTACACCACGGTCTCGGGTTATTTTCATTTATGAAAATAATAAAAATATAGAACTGTGAGTGCTGAATAAACCATAGTACATGAAATAATTTATTGTTCCAAATACGGCCAACTCTACCCATGAAATAAATACGTGCCTAGAAACTTAGCGTAACTTAACATTGCATAACTTTCGAACAAATCTTTTACTATGAAAGCCTAGATACAAGTGTGTCATCTTCAAAGCACTAAAGCGTCCAGTTTATGTTAGGATAGGCAAGCCATGCCGTAGAGATTGTCCTCTCCTTGCACAACCGGCTTATGTAAGCTGAGTGGACATCTGCAAGCTGAACCCCACTAAACGACAGCCTATTGCGCGAATAGCCTAACCTAAAGTCGGAATTTTACCTACAGTATATGACAACATGAACGAAAATCATTGATTTGATGTCATATTCTAGCAATCCGAAATTCCGTAAAGTTACGGTATCTGACTGAACCAACGACACGAGGTACGAATTCAATCTATCAGATTAATAATAGAAATTATTTTAAGAATACGCATTATTTTATGGTAATAACAGCCCCGAAAAGCTCTCTGACAATCAGACAATCTAGAGTTAGTAAACTTCAGAGAGACACTATTGAGCTGAGCTAAAACATGTTTCAATTTAGCCTCAAATATAATAATAAGCTATTTTTGAAAACTTTGTTTTTGTTAACGTTTCTAAGTGCAAAAAACTCATGTTTTTATTTTCAAGGCTTTAAACGTTTTTGCGAATAGGTACTTAACAAATAATTTACGTTTCTTAAGTAAGTACCTATTTTTATCTTCAGTTTAAATCCTTTGTTGTCTAGAAATGTGATGTGTACATATTTCTAATTTTAGTATAATTGCACTCGTACAGTGGAATTAAGGCAAACTACAGATATAATCACATATCATGCCTTTTATCCCTTGCGGGGTACACATCGCAATAAACCAATTTTATACGGATTTTAGTTGTTCCTACTTTAAAATTGAAATAAACGCAATTCAAAAGTTTAAAATTGTTTTATTGTGAAAAGTACAGATAGATAGAAGTCTAGCTACTTTAGGTACTATTGTTTGTATTTAGTATTTATGAAAGACTTAGTGCAATGGCGGAAATATTATAAAGCAATTCATTATTCCATTAGCTGTATTCGATGATTGGTAATCTTGTCTGAATGACATCATGAATCATGATATACAAGAAGTTGCGGATAAATGGATAGATTGTCTTCCTGATTTAATATGTTAGTTTAAGTATTACTAAGTAAGTAAAGCACCAAGGTAAACTATTGTATAGTAAAAACCTTTGAGAGTCTAGCTAGACTTATCTAGATAGAGTTCAGACGCAGAATATCGAACTATATTATATTGGGGAACTGCAATATTGGGGAATCCTATACTTACAATATTGATGAAACAGTCAATAAAAAAATAGTATTAAGTCTATTTTAATAAGGACAACAAAACAAATTCAATGATTTCTCAAAGTATTTTTAGGTAAAGTCATTGACCCTAATTCAACAAGTAGGTAGGTAAGTAGTAAAGTTTATTGATTGCACCAGAGGAAGTTACCGATAAAATAAACATTAACTCGTCCAAATCAAACTCATGGTTAACCAAATAATTGTGAATTCACGTAATAGTGCAGCAAGCGGTAATATTACGTAGATTTTCTTTCTTATATATATAGTTTATTAATATTAGGTAGATTTTTTTCTTATTCTAAGATAATGCGAGCCTTTTTCAGCAAATGGAAAATAAAATAGCACAAAATAACCAACTGAAATTTTGTCGATGTTAGCTAGCCGGGTTGGACTTCGGAATCGTTTACTTGTGCTCATGCCAGGGAGTAATGACTTGAGCTACTCATGACGAGGAGTAGCGCGAGTAACCTGTTAACAAGCTCGCGCTGCCCACTTGCCCATTATTGGCATTGTGTATCTGATTGACCCTCAAATTTTTGTCACACGTGGTGTCAATATCCGTTATAGGGCCGTTAACGCTCTGCCTACCCCGTAAGGGAAATAGGCGTGATTTATGTATGTATGTAAAGGTGACATGACGTGTTTTATTTTTAGCTGTGAGGAAAGGCTATTTTGATTTTTCCACGATTAAATATCGCTGTTGGGACAGGACCTTATATTATAAAATGTTGATCGTCTAGTCATACCAGGGAGTAATAATTTTTTTTTTATTAATGATGGGTTTGCTCTTGACTCTAGTATAGGTCATAAGACAGAAACAGAGTCTAAGATGGAGCAAGCTCACCCAAAAGATGGCACTCCCACACAGCCCTATTGATTTTAATATCGTTTCTATACTGTTTATGTAATGTCTAAATTGTTCTTGAAACCCGCGGCTCTACATGTGCGCTGACCCTTAGAAGAACGTGTGGCAACAGCGGCAGCGGCGTGCGAAGGAAGTCAGATTTCTAAGCGGAATTTATAGGGTTGTCTTTGTTTAAAACATGTTTTACTTATGTATGAAAAGCAGTTCACAAGTATTAACTCCATACAGAATTTGCAGCAAGAAAGACATTTTATTCTCCTCAGCAAAACTCTTAAAACTTATAAGCCGGAATTTATAGTTTAATTATAAGACGATCACCGTTTATTTTAGGTTTGACTCTACATTCCGATACTTTTTAAGTTTTCATTGTTTCGCCGCATGATGTCAGCTTAGAATAGCATCATCCCATTTCTTTTAGGGGCGACTAAGGGACTGGATAGTTAAATGTGTTTTGAAATTTTAGGCGATGGGCTGACAACCTGTCACTATGGCGATAGACAATTTTCTAAATAAATCAAATGTTTGTCAGACGTGGCGTTAATGTTAGTTTAACGGCCGTTTAAGCTCTGCCTACATTGCCTACCCCGCAAGGTAAATAGACGTGATATACGTATGTATGTATGTAAAAAAAGCATTTTCTCCATCATTAGCATACACTGTATTACAAAAATTATTAGTACAAAAATTAACTTACCTACCAAATATTTTTTCAAAAATGTCTTTTATCTAGGTATCTAAGATTATCAATCTGATCATTACACATACAAGGTTGGTACCCAAATACGTTACCGCTTTTAGAACTTTTTAACCGTAATGGTATTGTAATTGCAGTGGTGGTGTAGATACTCGTAAACCACAAAGCTAATCTGTCAATGTAAGAGGTTATTAAGCTTACGGAACTTTTCCTAGAGAAACCTTCCGGTTTCGCTAATTTGCCTGGAGTTGGAGACTTTACATAAGCAAAGGCTGAAAATTAAGATACAGGTCGCGTCATTTCTTCTCTAACTTCAAACATCAAAACTTTTTTATGGCACTAGTTAGAATTTGTGCCAGTTTCAAGTTGTAAAGTTAGGAAAACGAATCGCGTTCAAAATTATAATAACAATTAAAATTTTGTAGGGATACTTAGTCAAATATTTCCAGTAGATTCACATAATTCACAATGAATACTTTACAAATGTCGAATGAAGAAATGTATGTAATATACGTAGATATACACAAGTATATAAGTAGGATGTAAAAGTATAAGCAGCAAATATTTTAACAGGTGAACCAGTCTATGAAACTGAACAAATTTCCACACTGAACATAGGTCGAAATATGAAAAAGAATTGTCCTCTCATATAAATTGTTCCAGCCGACCGAAGTTCATTTTTTTATGTTTCGATGTATGTTCCTTGGGAAAAGTTGTTCAGTTTCATGTGCTGGTTCACCCCTTAAAATATTTGCAGCTCATTGAACTTCTGTTTAAGTAAGGTTAAAATTAAGTCAGTTGTAAACTCCACGCACGCCCCAATTTGGTATTAAAAATGGGTGCATGTGTCTTGTGCTGCGCTGGACTTTTAGAGCCCCCATGCATTTTTGCCATTAATGTACCTAATCATCTAACTTATATGTAGGTAGTCTAGGTGGGATGGGTTAGATAAGAACCTGGTTCATCAGGTTTTGCATTAGGTACCTCTTTAGCTTGCCACTGCTTACTCTACCTACTTACCTCCGACACTGAGATTATGATATAAAAAAAGAACTATTTTATTAAAAAAGCCTACGTTTTGTTTTTCGAATTTCCATTGTTTGCAATATGAAAAAAACTTTGGACTACTAAAAAAACTTTAATAATCGGCCTCGTTAATAATTAACTTAATTGGATGGCAAAATTAAAACAATACTTTGTGGGTAGATACATAATTTGTTCGCAGGTCACTAATTATTATTACTTTTTAAGTCCATTTTAGTAAACACGACGATGATGAACCCTAAGCCAAGACCCTAACAAGCTGTCAATGATGTATTAGCCTTATTCTGATTCAAGTTCGTAAACTACTTATTTGTATTTCCTTTTCCCCATATATGTAAAAGAAAGGACAAAAGGGTCAGGTAAATACCTAAAGTAAGCAAATGCTTGAGCGTAAAATAGTTAGTAGTCCGATATTATGGTTAGATAAACGCGGCAATTAAAACTTAATTCGTTTTTGTTATTTTTATCTTATCAGCATTCTATATTCTAAATACTTACTCTTATCAACTAACTCCTAAACATGCGTGCGAAAAATTCACAGACAGAACAAAACAATGCACAACAACAGTCCGAAAGTTCCCGCGTTCGAGTTTGTTTACGCGGTCGTCATGGCAACGCGCGATCGATATTCGAAGATTAAAATTTCAAAATGGCGGTGGTGCGCGTGCTGCGAGCGAGCGCGGACTGGCTGGTTGGGTTTGAGTTCGGTCGCGCCGGCCACCGACCACCACTCTCGAGGAGAGAGGAAGAAGCCTCCAGCAGGTTTAAGGCCTTTAGCCACAACCTGCGATCCGATCTGCCGCCGCCGATGCATTTATTTAATATCAAAGAATGCTGAATTATAGCTACATGCTGTATCACGTCGGAACTGTGATAGAAGGTATCGTAAAAAAGGCCTCCTAAGTGAACAAGCGTGTGTTGGGTGGGTAGGTATTCCAGTTTCCGTTAAAGTTATCTCGACCGAAGGCAAGATGACACGAATGGCGGTTGATCACCTACCTGACTGAGATGTAAAAAAAAGCAGAATATATTATGTATTTTGAACAAATTTGAAGAGGTAGACCAGTCAGTTTTAACATATTTTTTCTTGATTGGGTATTGCTTTAAGTACCTATCTATCAATTTCTATAGATTATTTCTTGTTTGGATAGGAACTGATTTGCAGGTAGTTACATTGTAGCCAGAATAAAAAACAGCCAAGTCACAGGCCTCGGATTGTTTGGAGACTCACAAGACAAGAAAGATATAACCAAGGTAATGCAAATAAAAAACTTGGAACTTTACTTTGGACTGGCCCGATGGCGTAGCGGATAGTACCCCTGCCTGCCACGCCGAGGGTTTGATCCGAGGTTTGATCCCCACAAGACACAAATATTTGTTCAGTCAATTTTCAAACATTTGTATTTAGTCTGGGTATTTTCTATGTTTAATATGTATTTCTTTACAAAAAAAGTCTGTTAGTATTAATAATCAGCTATCTAGTTCCCAAAGTACAAGCTTTGCTTAGTTTGGGCACAGTATAATTAATAGTACTAGCGTACAGTATGGTCACTCCCTGCCTCCCCCTACAAGCGCCGCCCACCCGCGCTCGGAGGACGCTCAGACACCGGCTAGCAAAGGACGCGACGACGAAGGTCATTTCATACTGCCGCACATTGCATTCCCGATTCGCGAACGCAAAATGGCGGCAACCCTGACATGTTGTCTCACACACACAAGCATGGTCCGCGTTCACCTACGCGAGCTTAGACTGTGTGCGTAGCAACGCGTTTGATTCATACATTTGAGCGCCAGTGTCCGAGGTGTGGTTTGGGGCTAGATGGTGCTGTGTGGATTTTCCAGCAGTCCTATATCATTTATTTATTTGTAAATTGAAAACTTGATCCGAAAGATGGCATTGCGTGAAATCGCAGGCTGTAGGTTGCTACCTTTTGCCCTGAGGATATTATGTTACACGCCATGATACCTCAGCCCACAACCCGTCTCGTTAGTGACGCCTCCGCCACATATTTTCTGCTGATTAGGCTCAATATAATAACTTATTCAAACGGCCTTCACCTTGAGCCTTCACTTATTACTTCTTTAATACTTTCAATGCAGTATTTACCTACGTGTTAATAGGAAGCTCAGTGCAATGGACGTGAAAAAACAAGAATGAAACAACGAAAAAGTCGTGTTATTAGAAGTAAAAACTAAATGTACAATTTAAAATAGATTCTTTCTGAAAATATTCTTACACTTTATTATAAAAGTACCTATCGGCAGCACATTGAGCTACCATTTAAGGAATCAACCAACTGGACACAGAGTCGTCTAACAACCCGATAAACCCTGATGTCAGAGGTTTTCAACCGCCTTCTACTACTAGTGAACCAATGTAATAAATGTGGAACGACCGACCGCCTTCTAAATAATCATAGGCAGCAACCGTAACCGACGGCAAACTGACCTCCGAAGCACAGATTAGAATCGTCTTTCTTTTCGGACAACCAGTGCCCTATGGTATGAAACTACAGGCTACAAGTCTACAGGTGAAATTCTTAGTACATTGCGTAGCCGGTTAATATTCCAGTATGATAATTGCTAACCCACTACGCAATGAACATCGAATTTTACCTGTAATTTGATAATACTGTTAGCACAGGTTGTTCAGCCTGACTGGGTACAAACTCGTAATACCCGAAACTTTGCGCCGCAGGCTCTCACTACCACTGCGCCACTGTGGTCGTCGTAGGTATAGACCTACGACGACTGATAGCAGTTTGTCCGATAAATGGGTAGGTTGAAATAATTTTGATAGTACGTACATTTCTCATTAAGAAAAATACGTTGCGAGTCTTCATAACGTATCCTTCTTTGCTAAGAAAAAGGAACTTTATACTCTAGCCCAAAAAAAAATCATAAGTAAAAGTTTCATAATCATTTATTACAACACATAAGTCACTAAACTAATATCAATTGATGTATTTTTTTATACATACTTACATGGTTTCTTTGTTAAGTAATATGAGCTCTAATTGTTATACAATCAAAGATAAAATATATCAAAATAAATGAAACCATATATTTTATAACATACAATAAAGCTATGAACTTAAAATTATAATTACATCTATTTATCCATTTCATACAAAAAAGTTCCCGCTAGGAGCAGATCTCGGACTTAAATACATCTGTAAATGAAATGGTATCTTGTTTACAATAATAATTATGATGACACGAAATAATACGAGCTACATAAAATAATGTTCGATATATGGGAACGTTAATACAGTTACAAAAATTATAAGTTAATTAAAACAAATGATATGATTGCATTCTTGTAGCGTTGCACAGAGGTGCTATTCGCGTGATTAAATAAATGGAAATAATGTACTATCATCAGTACATAGAGCTACCATTCCAAGGGGTCAACTTATACTGGCCATAGACAGTATTTTTATAAAAAAAACAGCATAAATGTTGAACCTTTAAATGGACACGAAGTGCTGCTGATAGTATGTAGCCGAACACCGAATTCTAAGTCAATTTTATATTTAAAAATTACCTTAGAATACGCTAGCCTACTTCGCATTTACAAAAATTAAAAATATTACACTAAACTAAAAGAAATTAATAAGCAGACGGATAGTTAAACACAAGAAAGACCACAGAGTAAGAAATCTTTTAGTAGGCATAGGAAGCTAACGAAACAATTTTTGAAGACATACACAAGTCAAAACAAAACGGAGTATTTACAGAAACGGCCTCGAAACCGTCTTTATCTATTATATACCTTTATGATAAACTTTACAGCCAAACGATAAACGTTAGATAAGTCCACTACTCATTAGTACAAAATACATAGTATTAGCACGTTAAGATTACACTGGTTTAGAAGTTGACGACTTGGTCAAAGCATTTGGCGACAAACTGTTCTTTCTCGTCGAGTTTTTTGACGTCCTCGTGATGGCGAGTGAGCATCGCCTCCTGCAACGCACTGAGCGCTTCCGATGTGAACCTTTTGCCTTTCAGATGTGTGATCACGGAGGCTTCTCCGTGGAAACCGGATTCAACCAGACCGGGCGGGATGCTCAAAGTGACGTCGTCGATCAGGCCTTTTTCAACTGTCATGTTGATGACCAGCTCTTGTGTCGCGGAGTAGACTTTAGACGGAGCGAGTAGTTCAGCCGGGACGGGAAAGGCGCGGCTGACGGTGAACACTGGAGTCCTACCGAAGTTCCAGTCCCAAGTCTGCAGTTCACTCTTCAGTTCCGCGAGACCTGTACAGAAATACGTCTTTAAATAACAGTTTATTGGCAATAAAAGTATTCATCACTTCTCGATCACATGCTAAATGTTCACAAGAGGTTTTATAGCTTTACGATGCACGAACATACAATTGATTTGAACAAAACTTTCTATTTCGTAACTTTATTTTCAACATTATCGTAAACACATTTAAGTATTACGTAGTCTCAAAGGGCACTATTCCAATGAAAAAGTTATTAACTTATAAAGGCCGGCGCAAATCTAGCTACTTTTATCACGAGTCTACAGGTTAAAGAATATTACTATCATCAATTAATTATTGATATACATGGTGTAAAAAAATTAACTAAGAATATTTTAAGGGATGAACCAGTACGTGAAACTGAACAACTTTCCCCAAGGAACATAGGTCGAAATCTGAAAAAAAAATTGGCCCTCCCATACAAATTATTCCGGCCGGGTAACACACTAAGTATGGGAGGGTCAAATAATTTTTTCATATTTCGACCTATGTTCCTTGGGGAAAGTTGTTCAGTTTCACGTACTGGTTCACCCCTTAAAATATTCTTAGTTAATTTTTTTACACCTTATATAGTCGAATAAGTACGACGTAGTAAACGGCTGGCGTCATATGAAGCTAGATTTGTGCCGACCCTACAAATGTTTTTTCAGTAATCATACACACCTGGGAACCAGTCGTCAGTAGGGTTGATGAACTGGAATCCTCGTTGCTTAGCGATCTGGTCCTGTCCGCCGTCTTCGAGCCTGACGGCCGGTGTCCTCAGGTACTCGTAGCCCACAGCCGTCTGCAGGCTGTCCACGGTCACTTTGTTGTCCACATCGGCGAGGTTCACCACGGGGGAGGGCGTCGACCGCGTCGCGTTTGTCTGTATGCCATGCTAGATGAAATTACAAGTTCTTATTCGACCGGGCGGGACAAAAGGCTAGGTAGGTTAAGGTTACTCAACTCACACAACACACTAGGTAATGGATTAGGTACAAGGCTAGGAAAGGATTGAGAAAGAGATAAAACAAAAAACAAAACGAAATCTCAGATATCAAGAAAGAATAAAATACGAAACAAAAAGACTTAACAAAAAAATGTGCGGCATAAAAAATGTCTCTGTTGACCTTAATCGTGCAGTGTGTTGCATCCACAATTAAGTTTCATGTTCACGTACGCCAAAGACAATGAATCATCGTAAACAAACAGCCTGACCCCCGCCCGACATCGCTGCATAATGTAAAAATTGCTCAACTATGTACTAAAATGCATTTATTATTCCAGAACCGAACTATTTTTATTCCATGAATATTTTAAGCATTATAATCCAGTAGGTATTATACTTAAGTTATGTCTTTGTCTTATTAAAGTCCTATCCAGCGGTTCAATCATATTTAATTTTATTACGTTTCTTCATGAATAAAATATTATCAGGCAAAACAAAGAGAAATGCCCACGATTCTAGCGAGGCATTTCCTTTGCTAATTATTTTCCATTCCAGTCACTTTCTTGAATAGACTGGAGAAAAGAAAAACTACTCCTTAACATATAGCGGTATATTATGTATAAAATGCGTGATTTAAGGAATCATACGCCACTTAAGGTACGTAAATGGGAGCTGTAAATTTATTGTCTATATTTTTATACTGAGAATTAGCTTAGGTAAAGTTCCGTTAGAGTCGAGGCCAATACTTATAAAACTAAATTAGGTCAATTACTTTGTTTACACACACACACACAATTCTTTTATCGTTAAAAGGGTTATCAACCAAATAACTCAAGCAAGTACTCAAGAAGGCATTTAAATGTAAAACGGTTACGATATTTTAAACAAATACAAATACATACATTCTTTAGTTTATTTGGCTGATTTAAATAAACTTAAGAATAATTAAAGAAAAGACAGTTTGTTAAACACTTAAGTCTGCATCCTTTACAGCTAAGTATTGAAAAACACTGATACCAAGGTTCATTGGGTTGTTCGACGACTTAATTGTTCCACACGAAAAAGAAGAATTGAATTATAGATTTGTTGCATTTTTTTCGCAAAGCAAAATACTATACAGTAGTCTTGAGAAAAGTATCTTAGTTTTCAAAGTTAAGACTGAAGTGTTCATCTTCAAAAGCATAAAAAGCAACCCTTTATAAGATGGACCAATCAACTTTAGAGTTTTGGTTTAAAATTAAATTACTAAGTTAAAATAATTTAAAATTAAGTAGTAAACAAATTGAAATATATGTGAAATCTAGTACACTTAAAAGGTTACTCTTGTAGTTTGAAAAATATGATAGTCCTAGTCATATTGGACATTCTTACCTCTCTTTTGGCGAGTGCTTTGCTGAGATCTGCCTTGTTGGCATTGACTAGAAGGGTGCAGTGGTGGTACGCAGTCAGGCGGCCTACTTTTGCTGCCGTACCAGACACCTGAAATGCAAAAATTATATTAGATTTCATTACATGAAGGGTTTCAATAGTTTAAGTGTATTTTAGAATAAAGTGTTATGACCAGCACACATTTAAATCTGAACTAAATGAGATAAGAAAATAATTGTATGAAGTCAAGTTGAAATATTCAAATGTATTTTTAAATGAAGATGTTACAACTGGCATCTATAGAGAGCTTAACTTAAGAAAATAAGAAAAGTAGTTACCTTGTATTTGTCTCGTACAATGATATCCTGTCGCTCATTGATGGAAGTCTTCACTCCAAAGCCTCTGTACAGAGCTCTCTTGATTAACTCCAAGTTGTATTTCCTGTCGTATCTCTCCTTTGGTGTAAAGAAGGTGATGTTGAGGTTGCCACGGTCATGGTACACAGTACCACCACCACTGTTGCGGCGAGCCAGGGCAATCTCTCTCTCAGCAAGCAGAGGCACATTGGCTTCTAACCATGGGTTCTGGTGCCTTCCAATCACAACGCAGGGCTCATTCCTCCACACCATCATCACATGGTGGTTGGAGAAGTCCATGTTACGGTACATCCAGTCTTCCAAAGCCAGGTTGGTGTAGATGTCAGTAGACTGGGACATGAACACAGATTTGGTGACCTCCCCCTCTTCAGGCAGATTGTTTTCCTTCCTTTTAGCCGACAGGTTCTTGCAGCCTGTGGCCAGGCTGCGCGCACTAGACCTCCTTGTGATGCCTACCATCACACAGGCGCTGCTCATAGCGATCTTCTTCATCATTGATTGAGCCATTATTCTATGTTATCTTATAACTTTACAACGAAAACTTTTCTGTATGAACCTTGTAAAGGCAGTATTGAGCGTATAAGTCTAAAAAGTCTTTATAACTATCACTAGAAACAGTTTAAAATGTCCTGGATGTCTGGTCTAGTGTGTTGTTGTGCAGTTAGCGCAGCAGGCGTCGGATTCCGCCGAAGAGAGGGAGACGAGGTAGTCGTGGAGGGCGATGGTTTGGTGCAGCCACTTCCAAGTCTGGTGCAGGCTGTTGATCCGATAACGAATACCCAAACAGTCTCGACAGTCACTTGGCATTCCTCTTCTTGGATGCAGGTTTAGGAAAAAAACCACAAAACAGTTAAAATTAAAACACTAAAATCGATTTGCAACGACACGATATCGCGTACGGGTAGTGTACTGACTATAGCAATTCAAGGGACAATGCGTGCGCGAGCGCGGCGATATGTAATGAATTGATTATAATTACCTTCCGCCGTCTCATTTTATTCAGGAGTGATAAGGGGGGCCGGGGAGCTGGGGTGCCGGGGTCGCGCGAGGGCAAACCGAAGTTCACTCAGACAAGCGAGCAAACATGATAATGATAAAGAGCACGAAGCAGCCACGCGCAACTTATCACTGCTGTAATGGAAACAGATTAGTAACTAAGACTTAGATAAATGAAAGATAACAATTTAGTTGAAATAGGACATTGAAATATCCGATTTTGTATATATTCCGCATTTTATTTAGCATTGCTCATCATGTGATGTTATGAAACATTGAAACGTCAGTCGTCACGTCTCAGCAGGGTTGCCAGATGCTAGCAAGGCGCGCAGTCCACAGATCTCTTATTATCTACACTAATCTACATCTACATCTACATCTACACTATCTACACTAATATTATAAAGAGGAAAGATTTGATTGTTTGTTTGTTTGTTTGTTTGTTTGCATCGAATAGGCTCCGAAACTACTGGTCCGATTTTAAAAATTCTTTTACCATTAGAATCCTACATTATTCCTGATGAACATAGGCTATATTTTATGCGAGAAAAAAATAGGGATCCGCGTGAAAATTTCGATAATGTAAACCAACGTGTGAAAAATGTACAAAAAAAATATCTTATATCGCGTACGCTGTGGAAATTATTGACAATAGAGCAAAGTGATGTACTACATTTTAAAGTGGACATCAATATCTTTAATAATGTCTGCGATACCATATGTCTAACTATTACAGTTATGCCACAAAAACTACTTTTTCATTTAAAAATGTACAAACTACGCCACATTATTCGTACCAGTGTAATGATTACATTTAATAATTACATTTAATCATTACTGTATTAAAGGGTGTCAGGGATAGCCCTCCGAATACTGATAGGGTACATGCAGACCATGAAACTGAACAACTTTCCCCTAGAAACATATTTCAGGAAATGTAAAAAAACTGACTTCCCATAGTGAATGCAGTCAGCTGATTGGAATTTTGTATGGAAGATAATTTTTTTGGCGTTTCCTGACATATGTTTCTAGGGGAAAGTTTGAAAGAACGACGACCGATGTGGCGCAGTGGTAGTGCGACTGCCTGCGACGCAAAGGTTCCGGGTTCGATTCTCGGTGGGGACACTCACAAAAATTGATATTTATCACTTTGTGAATTTGTTCCCGGTCTGGTTAGGACATTGCAGGGTGAACCACCTGATTGTCCGAAAAAAGAAATGGTTCCGTGCTTCGGAGGGCACGTTAAGCCGTCGGTCCCAGTTGCCGTCTATGATTACTTAGACGGCGGTCGTTACACAACCATGTCAGAGGCCTACTATTAGTAGTAGGCGGTTGAAAAACTCTGACACTAGGGTTCATCGGGTCGTTGGACGACTCGGTGTCCCACACGAAAAGAAAGAGAGGGGAAAGTTGTCCAGTTTTATGTTTTATGCACCCTATCAGTATTCGAAGGGCTGTCCCTTACTCGGTATTAAAAAAGACGACAAAAACATTAAATAATGCATTAAAAAAATCTATACTAAAATAATACATACATACACATATCACGCCTATTATCCCTTGCGGGGTAGGCAGAGCGTAAACGGCAGAAAAACGGACATTTACGCCACGTCTGACATATGTTTGAGGGTCATTCGGAAAATCGCGGTGTATCGCCATAGTGACAGGTTGTCAGCCCATCGCCTAAAATTGCAATACACACCCTCAAGTCCCTTAGTCGCCTCCTACGACTCCCACGGGAAAGAAATCGGGTGATGCTATTCTAAGCCGGCATCACACTAAAATAATTATAATATAATCTACACTAATATTAGAAACAGGTTTTTTTTATTGTTTGTTTGAATTGAATAGGCTCCGAAACTACTGGGCCGATTTAAAAAAATATTTTACCGTTAATTGAAATTGAAATTCTTTATTCAATGTAGGATAGTATTATCACTTATTGACGTCATGAACCGTCATTCTAAAAAAAATATTTGTATCGCACAACTTTCTTTTTTTTATTACAATTTTGTTATGACCTAATAGAAAACCGGCTCGGGCGGGATAAAAATAAATAAAAATTAAGGCACTGCCATGGGACTGGCCAGGTTAATCACACGGCATGATTACATAACTTTACGCCACCACCATCTGAAAACGATATTTGTTTCAAATTGAAGTCAAGATTTTTAGAATCCTACATTATCCCTGATGAACATAGGCTATATTAAACTGTCTAATACCCGGGGGGAAATTGTTAGCGGCGGGTGAAACCGCTGGGCGGGCTGCTAGTATGTCCTAAAGGCGCAGTCAGCCGATTTAAAATCTGAAGTAACCAAATCGCCCAAAATTTTTTGTTGAACGATTTATCATCCTATCGCCTGAATCAATTTTCAATTAGACAATATATATTGGCGTTCAAAAGTAAAGCACGTCGTCGTCGAATGTGATCTGATCACCAACCAACATTAAGACGTCCAGTGCTGGACATACATATGTCTTCCTATGCTCCGTTTATTTAAAGATGACCAATAATGTAAACAAACTTTGTATGTAACTGACAGTTGCGAGCTGTCATTTACATACAAAGTTTGTTTACATTATTGGTCATCCTTAAATAAACGGAGTTATTGATTTTCTAATGGGAGTTTTTCTGTTGACAGTTCTCTTGATAGTTCTGAATGTCAAACCAGAGGGCGCTGTGCTAAACTGAAATATTGACGTTTCAATATGGCTGGCGGCAGCCATAGTTTTGTCACGGGTTCCATTTTACGCTGTGTTCATTACAAATTAATTATGTTAGTTTGATTTACTACAAAATTTATACTTATCGCCTTTCTATTACATTGAGTGTCATTCGTGTAAGTAAACAAATAACCAATAATGAATTTAAAACAATGCAATAAACCCAAATTAAATAATAATTTATGAAGTGGTACAGTTCTTGTGTAAAGAAACGTTATTTTAATTAAGCTCAGCGCCCTCTACATGACACTCGAGAATCCCTAGAAAATTTCCCATTGCACATAACGGCTGAATGCAACTCTTGGCTGTCAGTCCACCTATATTATTAAACTACAGGCTACAAGTCTACAGTTGAAATGCTACGATATTTTGCGTGTTCGGGTTAATATTGGTATCATAATGACTAACCGACTACGCAATGAACATCGAATTACACCTATACAAATGTTTAATAATATTAAGCACTGGTAGGAAAACTACTCTCTCATGCTAGTCAATTCCAACTGGATCTATCTTCTTCGCGAGGAAGAGGAGTGGTAGATGTGTACCTACAGCTGCAACTTCAGGCTGTGCTGGATAGCACCTCACTAGCTTAGCAGCTTTATCTAGGTCGAAGAGCCTCCAGTTCACCAACACAGTGGCGTATACAGCTTAGGTATAACACATATCATAAACTACCATAGGGCGAAAGAAGCGTGGAAGCCCTATAAATATGCATTGCGAGAGAACAGAGTTTCAATACTTCACGTTAAAAAGGGCAAGAGATGCGCCATACTGCGCCAAACCATCACTACTATGATCACTACACGTATTGCGAGCAAAGCAAGCTCGACATTTCACGTTAAAAAGGCAAGAGAAGAGCCACACAGCGCTATAGCAACACTACACCAGTCATATTGCGAGCGAAGCAAGCCCAATATTTTATGTCCATGTCGCTGGCTCCCCAAAGTATTTATTTTTCAAAGCTGATATACTCAAACGTTTGTGACCAATGGATGGACTCTTATTTTAAGACTGGTTTTCAATGTGACGCTACCTAGACTGAGATCTCAGGTCAAAAAATTGGGGAGCCAGCGACATGCTTTTAGGTTAGAATTTCGAAGAAATCATCAGATTACTTGTTAACGGCGCAATGTGGCAAAATGATGGCGATGCCAAAGAAATGTGACGGAATATGTGACAGCTACAAGCACATTCAATAGCTATGTGACTCAACTGAAGCTGAGAAATAAGCCATGGAATGTTTCCAACCCATGTCGCTGGCTCCCCAAAAAACCGGCATCCGAAATCTCTGCAAGTATCACCTAAAACTACTAACCAAAGATGAATTCTCGATCGTAATGTAGTAAAGACTCGTTCTTCAAACAATCTCCTCTAGAATCAGCTTCGTTTTTGAGAAAACACAACATTTGTTTTTGTATGAATATAAGGGTGACTACATCGTTCAACCCTTTTTGGGACAGTTTCAGGAACTTATGGCTTTTGATTTCCGTACAGATTTTACTATAAATGACAATAAATAATGTTAAAAAAGTGCTCCGCTTGAATTGATTCCTATAATTAATAAATAAATATCGTTTATTCTCATAAAACTGTAGCGTTGTTAAATTTTCACAGTCTGTACAACATGTATGTAGGTATAGTCAGTTGAAGCACATAAGGTAACAGGGATACTCCAAAAGAATTGAATTATTATATCCCCAGTTAATACATAATCAAAATTTAAACTTATTCTCATAAAATAAATAAATTTTCTACTAAAACATACCTATTCATGTCAAGAAAAAAATATTGCTAAGGACAAAAATGATTCAGCTCTTTTGGAGTACCCCTTTTACCTTATGTGCTATAACCGAGTGTACATTCCATTTTTTTATATTGGACCTGTGATCCATGGGAGATGTTCTTCAGTTTCATCAATACTTGACTAGACTAGTATAAATATACTCTATACGCATTTTTTCAATTTAATAGTTTCATACATGAGAATAATAAAGCACTGTTAGGGCATAAAACTCTAAAACATTGATACCTAAACTCAGCCTTATACGCGCTAGCGCTCACGTGCAACTTTATTGCCGGGTGACATTCGGACCTATCCATGAAGATCGCTTTTCGACGAAAATGAAAGGGACTTCCAATGTGCTCCTGATAAGTCGCCGGCCGCGCCGGTGACGATTTCTCCCGAACGACAACAACGAGATCGTGTATAGGTACAAGCATATTGGCATACTACAATGATTTTGTACTATAAATGTTATAATAATAAACCGTGGAAAATACCGTCAAAAATCTAAGGACCTTTAATAGATAAGTTGATGTGCTGCTAATAGTACCAGCACAATATAAACACTAAGAGCCCTTCGCGGACATTGTTCAAGGTAATATTTAGTATAATTTGTACGGAAATCATTAAACCATAGGTTCCTGAATCTGTCCCAAAAAGGGTTGAACGATGTAGTCACCCTTATATTCATACAAAAACAAATGTTGTGTTTTCTCAAAAATGAAGCTGATTCTAGAGGAGATTGTTTGAATAACGTGTATTTACTACATTACGATCGAGAATTCCTCTTTGGTTAGTAGTTTTAGGTGATACTTGCAGAGATTTCGGATGCCGGTTTTTTGGGGAGCCAGCGACATGGGTTGGAAACATTCCATGGCTTATTTCTCAGCTCCAGTTGAGTCACATAGCTATTGAATATGCTTGTAGCTGTCACATATTCCGTCACATTTCTTTGGCATAGCCATCATTTTGGCACATTGCGCCGTTAACAAGTAATCTGATGATTTCTCCGAAATTCTAACCTAAAAGCATGTCGCTGGCTCCCCAATTTTTTGACCTGAGATCTCAGTCTAGGTAGCGTCACATTGAAAACCAGTCTTAAAATAAGAGTCCATCCATTGGTCACAAACGTTTGAGCCTCTCAGCTTTGAAAAATATATACTTTGGGGAGCCAGCGACATGGACATCAAAATGATGGCTATGCCAAAGAAATGTGACGGAATATGTGACAGCTACCAGCACATTTAATAGCTATGTGACCTAACTGGAGCTGAGAAATAAGCCATGGAATGTTTCCAACCCATGTCGCTGGCTCCCCAAAAAACCGGTATCCGAAATCTTTGCAAATACCACCTAAAACTACTAACCAAAGAGGAATTCTCGATCGTAATGTAGTAAATACTCGTTCTTCAAACAATCTCCTCTAGAATCAGCTTCGTAATTGAGAAAACACAACATTTGTTTTTGTATGAATATAAGGGTGACTACATCGTTCAACCCTTTTTGGGACAGTTTCAGGAACTTATGGTTTCATGATTTCCGTACAGATTATACTAAATATTATCTTAAATAATGTTAAGAAAAGGCCTCGCTTGAATTGATTCCTATAATTAATAAATAAATATCGTTTAATCTCATAAAACTGTAGCGTTGTTACATTTTTACAGTCTGTACAACTTGTATGTAGGTACAGTCGGTTGTAGCACATAGCGTAACAGGGATACTCCAAAAGAACTGAATTATTTTTATCTCCAGTTATTAAATAATCAAAATTTAAACTTATTCTCATAAAAGAAGAAATTTTCTACTAAAACATATTCATGTCAAGAAAAAATATTGCTAAGGACAAAAATGATTCAGCCCTTTTGGAGTTTCCCTGGTACCTTATGTGCTATAACCGACTGTACATTCACTCTCAACAAATGCCTAGTTGATTGAGATGATCATATGATAGGTAAATTAAAACTGATTACAGTAGTTCCACTAAAATATTAATAAAATCAAATTATAATACGACTGGTTGTGTTACCTGATGGGCTCGTGGTAGTACTTTTTGAATACATATTTTTTTGTTTCGTTAATCTGTCTTCAGGTAATAACCAGTTTTTCTTTAAGTTGTTATTTTCTGACGATGGTGCAATAAAACCGGTCGCATCATAATGTAAATTCATAAATATATGTACATTCGGACCTATTCATGAAGATCTCTTTTCGACGCAAATGATGTGCTCCCGATAAGTCGCCGGCCTCGCAGCTGACGATTTCTCCCGAACGACAACAATGAGATCGTGTATACAAGCATATTGGCATACTACAATGATTTTGTACTATTAATGTTATAATAATAAACCGTGGTAAATATTGTTTTTTTTTCATATGTTGTATTTTAATTGCTGATTATACTTAGTAGTTGTATGAAATACCGTCAAAATCTAAGTACCTTAAATAGGTAAGTTGATGTGCCGCTAATAGTACCAGCACAATATAAACACTAAGAGCCCTTTGTGGACATTGTTCAAGGTAATATTTAGTATAATCTGTACCGAAATCATGAAACCATGAGTTTCTGAAACTGTCCCAAAAAGGGTTGAACGATATAGTCACCTATATTCATACAAAAACAAATGTAGTGTTTTCTCAAAAACGAAGCTGATTCTAGAGGAGATTGTTTGAATAACGTGTATTTACTACATTACGATCGAGAATTCCTCTTTGGTTAGTAGTTTTAGGTGATACTTGCAGAGATTTCGGATGCCGGTTTTTTGGGGAGCCAGCGACATGGGTTGGAAACATTCCATGGCTTATTTCTCAGCTCCAGTTGAGCCACATAGCTATTGAATGTGCTTGTAGCTGTCACATATTCCGTCACATTTCTTTGGCATAGCCATCATTTTGGCACATTGCGCCGTTAACAAGTAATCTGATGATTTCTCTGAAATTCTAACCTAAAAGCATGTCGCTGGCTCCCCAAATTTTTTGACCTGAGATCTCAGTCTAGGAAGCGTCACATTGAAAACCAGTCTTAAAATAAGAGTCCATCCATTCGTCACAAACGTTTGAGCCTCTCAGCTTTGAAAAATATATACTTTGGGGAGCCAGCGACATGGACATAATATTTTATGTTAAAAGGCAATAGAGGAGCCACACTGTGCCATAGCAACACACTAAATATTGCGAGCGAAGCGAGCTCGACATTTCACGTTAAAAGTCAAGAGAGGAGCTACATTGTGCAACAGCAACACTAAACATATAGTGAGCGAAGTGAGTTCGACATTTCACGTTAAAAAGGCAATAAAGAAGCCATACTTAGCTACTTTTAAGCAACACCACACATACTGCGAGCGAAGCGAGCTCGACATTTCACTTAAAAAGAGGCAAGACCGGTGAAACGCTGCGTTACGCTACTACTGGGGCACGTTCAATGGACCACGGATAATATATCTTTCGTCGCTCTTTTATACTTTGACAGTTCGTAAAACGATGGAGTTGGAGCGCATGGTAGAAAATTTCTCCTGACTGGCATGGCATGGCGTGCTAAAACGTGTCTATTTTATTCTAGGTATTAACGACGAAAAGAAAGAAACTATACGATAGTAAAATAAAATATATTATATCAAAAAATTATAGAAAAATTTGGTCAGTCGATCGATCGTCTTTTTTCCAGTCCGTCAAAATCCTCGTCTGTCTTGTCTGTCTGTCATTGTGTGCCAACCGGCCAGTAGCAAGAAGCTGCAAGAAGTCTGCAACATCCTCACCCCCAGTATTGGAAACCAATACTCAAGGTTCGGCGCTGACATCAGTCTGCAGAGCTTCGCTGCTGGTCGTCGGTGCAGTCCTAGTCATGTCTGGTCAGCTACCCTAACAAGTCCGTCGGTCTCATCTAGGGTAGGTCCTACTAGTCTAGTCTCTCGTAGCCAAAGAACTAAGAGACGCCTTGTCGTCAGCAGTCACGGTCAGGTGTCAGATCTTACTTGGTCTGTAGCTTGTCGTGTCTAGTCCCGGTCTTAAACATTTATGTAAGGTCAGCTACGCAAGGTCATGTAAATTCGGTCATGAAAGTAATGCCGTGTCAGGTTAGTCGAGAAGTGTAACTGAGCCCACGTCAGGCCGGTCAGTGCTTTGGCCTGTCGGGCCAAGCCTACCAACTGAGTTACATTTCAGTTATGAAGTGTAGAATGGTAAAAAGTCAAGTTGTTGTATGTTGAGAATAGTCATTATAAGTCGTTATAGTAGCAGTGAAGTCGTTATTGCCAGTCAAGTAACTGAGCCCGTGTCAGGTGAGAGCTCTGGCCAGTTGGACCAAGCCGTACTCAGATACGTCAGTCAATAGTAATGTCTAATGAGTCTTGTGTGTGATGGTTGCGGATCGCTTAGTACCGTCGATCACGCCGCCGTATAATGTCGGATACGCAACGGCGCCGCGACGGCACTGTTCAGCCGGTCGGGCTGGTTGTGCGACTGAGTATCAGTAAAGTAAGTAGAGTCATGTCAGATCCGTGATGTAGCTGAGCCCGCGTCAGGTGAGAGCTGAGGCCTGTCGGGCCAAGCCTTACTCAACTACATCTCAGATATTACGTCAGTGAGTCCAAGTCTAAATATAGTTGTGTTTTAGTGTTTGGTCTAATAAGTTGTCGTATCGTCAATCTCACCGCCGTATAATATCAAATACGCATCGGCGTGATATTGTCAGGTGGTCAGTCAGTGGGGCGGGTCAGCCCAGTCAAGTCAACACCATCATTCCCGTCCAGGCGTCCAAGAGTCAGCCTGATCACGCCTGCCGCGGTCAGTGCGGTCGGTCCAGCTGGGAGTCAGTTCAGTCAGATGACGAAGGACCACCATATTAACGACGAAAAGAAAGAAACTATATACGATAGTAAAATAAAATATATTATATCAAAAAATTATAGAAAAATTTGGTCAGTCGATCGACTTTTTTCCAGTCCGTCAAAATCCTCGTCTGTCTTGTCTGTCTGTCATTGTGTGCCAACCGGCCAGTAGCAAGAAGCTGCAAGAAGTCTGCAACACTAGGGTCCACAGCTTATTCATCTGTGACAGCTTATTTCAAGATTCTGCCTTCACATACCTTTTGTACCTTTGATAAGATTGCTTATTTTGGTAATGAGAAGATTTGTACCGCAAGGATTGACACTGCTCGAAATAGCCTGATCTGGCAACCCTGCACGTCAGTCAAAGTGTTTTAATTTTTTTTATATCCATTGGACAGGGGCGCATTCTGGGCCGCGTTCATGCTGTTTCTCCTAGTCGGTATTTTCTCCGATGACAGGTCATAAAACCGCTTTTTAGCAACGCCAGTCAGGAGAAATTTTCGGTGCGCCGCCATAGCATGCAAAGTTTTTCGTGTAACCGTTTTTAGTGTCAACGTTTTGTCAAACAAAACGCGGTGGGCTATGACGGTGACGAGAAAAACTGGGTAGGTAACTGCGGTGACATCAAAAACTGGGAGTATCCTTTTTTGTCCGCTCCGTTTTTCATGTCTGGTGTGCTTTTTTGTCTGCTTAAGCGCGTAAATAGCATTTTAGTAGAGGGACGGAGTAATCCTCAAAGCAGGGGGAAGGGGGGGGCGCAGTTTATAAGCTGTCCACATTTACGACTCCTCGGCGAGTCGTTAAGATCGTGGCCACCTTCCTAGAGAATAGGCGCTTCCAGGTGGCAGTGGAAGACGCCTTCTCCCAAGTCCGAAGGATCGCTGCTGGCCGGAGTCCCCCAAGGTAGGTGTCTGTCTCCGGTATGCTACGCCAGGTACACGGATAACATCCCGGTTGAGGGCGGCACTAAGCTGGCGCTCTATGCCGATGACGCTGCATTTTTCTGGCAAAATGGAGATTGACGGTCAATGTGGGAAAAACCCAAGCGATCATCGTGGATTTGGTCGAAGAGATCCCCCGAAACTGAAGTTCCATGGACAGGAGATCGGTGGCCTGTGCTATCATTGAACAACTACAATTCTACAGGCGAAAAAGTGGCAACATCGCGCCAAAATTAATATTTAAATAGCAACACTGATGAAAATTACAACTACAGGCGTTTTTCGAAGCTACAGGTCTACAATTTTACAAGTCACAGCTACAGGCACCTGTAGATTTCCATCGACAAACCATAGGGTAGATTTTGCTTTTAAAAACACAATCGAGCAAGTTTTTACAGGTGTATGTGATTCAGGGCAGGGATCTTGGCGCCACTTTGTACTTCCAGGGTCTTTTCAATAATAAACGGACTTGCCTTATAATACTCCAGTGTTTTATTGCACTTTGTCACGTAAATTCACAAAATATCACAGTTTTACAAAATATAAGCAGAGCACCGTTACATCAGCTAGTTCGTTCAATTAACATGTCCGCAAAACTAAAATACCCTACATTTAACATCACATTTTTAATAATTGAAAATTATTAATCTCCATACAAACTACCTACACACTGTGCGGGTAGCTCGGGCGTTGGTGCGTAAAGTACGCGTCCAGCGAAAGCTATAAATATATCGCAAAGGAACAAAGTAAGAAATGGAAATAATTACTAATGGTGGTTCGGGCCATAGTGTTGTCGTCAACATACCACCCCCTGTTGGTGGTTTCAGCCTAACAACACATCATCGGTAGGCAACACTATGACCTTAACCACTGGGCGACGCAGCACCCCTGTCGCAGTTCTTACATCTACCACACGCACCCTCCCGTCCGGACCGGGGTACACTTTTTTTATTATGCCTTTAGGCCACATATTTCTTGGCAGATTGCCATCACAAATTACAACCACATCACCTTCGCGCACTGCTGGATTGTCTACAGTCCACTTTTGTCGTTTTTGGAGGGTGGGGACGTAAAGTTTTAGCCACCTGCTCCAGAACACGTCGGCCATCGCGTTGACACGCTTCCACTGCGCACGCGCGGTGAGGTCAGCGGGGTCAGGAGCGGTCATCGTAGTATCACCTGCAGCCGTACCCAGCAGCAAGTGGTTTGGCGTGATCACGACCGGCTGGTCGGGGTCGCAGGACACGTAGGCCAGCGGCCGGCTGTTTAGCACCAGCTCAGCCTCCGCTACCAACGTTCGCAGCATTTCCTCGTGTGGCGCCTTTTCCCGCAGCGTAACCTTCAGCGCGCACTTCACTGAGCGCACCAAACGCTCCCAGCAGCCGCCCATGTGTGGAGCAGCGGGCGGGTTAAACACCCACTGGATTTGTCTATTTTCAGCGGCTTCTCTCACCCGATCGTGATCGAGGGTTTGCAGCGCTGCTCGTAGCTCTCGGTCTGCGCCTACGAAGTTGGTGCCACGGTCGCTGAAGATCTTTGCAGGTTTTCCACGTCGCGATATCAGTCGCCGCAGGGCCAGTATTGCCGAGTCACTGGTGAGGGTTGCGGCGAGGTCCAGGTGGACGGCGCGGGTCGTGAGACATGTGAAGAGCACGCCCCACCTCTTCTCTCTGCGCCGCCCGATCGTCACCTCCATCGGACCAAAGTAATCCATGCCACAGAAGACAAACCCTCGACGAGTGTTGGTTGCACGCTCCGGTGGCAGGTCACCCATCTTTGGCGGCATTGGTTGAGCACGTCGCAGTCGGCACAGCTGGCATCGCTTCACGACGGTTCGTACGGTCTGTCTCGCTCGCAGGATCCAGAAGCGCTCCCTTAGATGGTTTAGCACGGCCTCGTGGTTGGCGTGTAGTGCACGAAGATGGTAGGCGTGGACTAGCAGCCGTACCAGGTGTTCACGGCCGTCCAGGATGATCGGGTGTCTCTCGTCGAAGCCGAGGTCCGGCGCAGCGCTCAAGCGCCCGCGCACACGCAGCAGGCCATCTTCATAGATGATAGGGTCGACGGCGCGCAGGCTACTGTTTGCCGGCAGCGCGCGACCAGCCCGTAGCGCACCGAGTTCCGTCGCAAATGACGCCGCCTGCGCTTGTGTCAACAAACGCAGCTCAGCGTCGCGTAGGTCCTCAGCGGTGATAGCGGCGGTCCGCACGCTTCGGCAGACTTTTGTGAAGATCAGTACACGCGCCATGACGCGCTGTACACGCGCCCATGTCGAGTGGCGCGCCGTTTCAATGAGAGGCGGTGCTTGTTCAGCGACCACATTGATGTGAGCGGTCTCGCTATCGTGTGCCTCCTCCACCGGTTGCGCGCCTTCTGGATCCGCCCCAGGCCACAGCTCCTGTGAACAGCGAAGAAACGGAGGACCCGAGACCCAGCTACTCCTACCACCTGGCCATGCCAATTTAGTGGCCTCGTCCGCGGGGTTACTTTCTGAAGGAACCCAGCGCCAGCTACCTCGAGAAACGCATTGATCGATCTCGGCCAATCGATGTGCTACAAATTTTGGATAGTCACGGTTGTCGTTTGCTATCCAAGCAAGTACCGTTTTTGAGTCCGACCACAAGAAAGTTTTACCTATGGACTTACCCAACTCTTTCTCTACCGTACTTGCAAGACGGCACGCTAGTACAGCCGCCTGCAGCTCCATGCGCGGGATGGACACTATTTTTAATGGGGCTACTCTCGCTTTGCCAGCTACCATTGCGACAGAGCGTTGCCCGTCCTCACCCTCACCCACGATATACGCAACCGCGGCGTATGCCAACTCGCTGGCGTCAGCAAACACATGAAGCTCAACTTGCTCCTCTGTGATCCTGTACCACCGTGGAATACTCACGTCTTTAAGCAACTGCAGGTCCTTCAACCATTCGGCCCACAGTTCCGACTCCGGCTCCTTCAGCTGCTCGTCCCATCCGATACCGGATCGCCACACCTTCTGCATGATGATGCGCGACTAGATGGTACACGGACATATCAGCCCAAGTGGGTCGAAAATACTCATGACAAAACTCAAGAATTGTCTTTTCGTCGGCGTTAGATGACCCTGTACAAATTCAGGTGGCAGTCTTTTAAATGACAAGTCGAATGAGAGTGTGTCTGACCTGGGTGACCACATCATGCCCAAGGTCCTCTCTTTCTCAATGCTCAGTTTTCCTTCTTCTATTCTTATAGGTTCCGATGAGACGGTTGGAAGCTGTTCCCGTAATTCAGGCGAGTTGGATACCCACCCCCGTATACAAAAACCTCCTGCTTTGTGTATCGTGCTGACGTCTTCGATCAGGCGCCGGGCCTGGTCTACTGTGGCTACACTATCCAAATAGTCATCCATGTAGTGTTTCTCATGAATGGCACTTACCGCCTCAGGGTAAGTATCCCGGAACTCGTCAGCATTCCGACGCAGCACGTAGTTAGCAGAGGCTGGGGAAGAGGTCGCACCGAATATCATCGATGTCATCACGTAGACATCGGGTTCGCGAGTGCGGTCCATGCCTCTCCACAGGAACAGCTGAGCTCCCCTGTCAGCCTCACGAATCTTCACTCGGAGGAACATATCCATGATGTCTCCAGTGAAGGCGATTGGCCCCAACCGAAACCTAAAAAGAATTCCCAAGAGGGAGTTGAGCAAATCTGGTCCGCTTAACAAATTGTCATTTAAACTGGTACCTTTGTATCCTGCTGCAGCGTCAAAAACTGGGCGGAGCTTGCCCGGTTTATTCGGGTTTTTGACGCCGAAATGAGGCAGGTACCAGATAGGTAAGCTGCTCAAACCTTTTGTCACCTTCGTAGCGTAGCCTTCCCCGACAAGTCTGTGCAACTGCCGAACGTAGGCTGCCGCGAATTCAGCATCAGCATCCATCTTGCGCTCAATGCCCTGCAGTCTTCTGCGCGCATACGCATGGTTATCAGGCATTTCCACACCCGCCCGGTTCCAGAGAAGACCTACCTCCCAGCCGCCTTCCACTCGTTTGGCAGTTGAGTCCAGGATCCTCATCGCTCGCTCGTCGTTGGCGTTTACCCGAGGCACCTTACTTACACCGATGGCCTCCAACTCGAACTGAGCCTTTACTAGGCCGTGGAGATCTGCATCTGACACCTGTAGGCAATTAACTGTCTCGGTCGGACTCGAAAAGGCACCCACAGGGCCATGTACCACCCAACCTAACCGTGTTAGTGAGGCAACTGGCTTACCGGATTTACCTTGCCTAAATTCGGTTCCAACTATGAGTTCCCAGTTATCCTGGCCCAGGAGCAGCTTAGGTCGCACGCCCTCCATCGCCTCGCAGTCCAAGTCACGTAGATGGGGATTTGCCTCCAGCACAGCAACCGGCAGAGTATGCACCGGTAGCTCAGCGTTGCGCAGGGTGCGCAAACTGACCATGTGGCACTTCCCATTAGTGCCTCGAAGTGTGACCTTGACCGTGCGTGATTGATGGTCTTCGACGATGTTGCCCCCCGCGGTTACTAAGCGTAGCGGAACCACAAGCCCGCCAACGCCTCCAGCGCAGGACTCATCTACCACGGAAACTGTGGCCCCGTCATCAAGAAGAGCATATGTGGGCGTCTCACGCCCGCTATCGTCGATGATGGTGACAGGGAGCACCTTCAGCAGGGCGCTCGACCTCTCTCCGCCCAAGATTGTCACAGCTTCAGTTGTTTCTTGGTTTGCCGGCGCGATATTTTCGGCAGCCGGCTTCTCTTCATGGAGCAGCGTGTGGTGCTGCCATCTACACCTGTCACATCGTTTGGCTTTACAAAACCTCCTCAAATGTATTTGTAAAATGCATTTAAAGCACAATTTATTGTCCTTGATTAGTTTCCACCGATCTTTAATGGTCATTTTTAAAAACTGTTTACACTGTGGTAACTGATGAGGTAAGTTGCATAGGATACACTTACAGTCTTTCACTGCACTGTGTGCACTCGGTCTGACGTCATCATATTCTTTCGGTAGTGCTGCCTCAGCCTGCGTCATGATCTTGTGTGGAACAGGTCGTGTGAATTTCTGCTGCTCTCGGCTTCGTCCTGCAGGTACATTTGTAGATGGCAGGGCGAGTTGGTTCATAGGGGCGTAATACACCGATGCACGTGATAGTTGGCCCAGAAATTCCACCATTAGCTCAAGGCTTGGCGACACTCTCAGGTCTACGTCACTGGCACTGTCTTTCTTCAGTATGAATTCACCGTATTGGGCGCGCTGGTACGGAGTCAGTTTGTGTAAAATGTCATTCACTATCTGTGGATTATTCAAGTAACCGTCCGCGCGCACAGCTTTCAACAATGACACACAGTTTCTCACGACCGCGGTGAAGGTGCGTATTTCACGCCCACTGTCCGTTACGCGTGGTAAGGTACGCACCTTGTTCAAGGCACATTCTAGAAGGAGGGTAGGATGGCCAAACTCTTCTTCCAGAACTTTCATGATCTCCTCAGGTTCGTCAGATGCCCTCAGCAGGTCTTCTACCGCCATTTTTGCCGCCCCTTGTAAAGCTGCCTGTAATCTCGCAATGTTCTCAAATGACGTGAAGTCGTACATTTTCGTCGAAGCGTAGTAGGTGCGTTCAAACGCAAGCCAGTCAGCGGGATTTCCATTGAAACTAGGCAGTTCATAGGTTTGCTTTGGTGCCGGTCTAGGGCGTCGCACGGTGACGTCACTAACGGCTGCAACAAGTTGGTCAATACGTCGAAAATATTCATCAGACGTAGATGGCACCAGCGGCGGTGGTCGGGAATTCACTGTCGATGATGTCGTAGGCGGTTGCTCTCTCACCTTGACAACGTCCTGCTGGAGAGGCACATGTTTTTCTTTTTTGTGGGTAGGTACATATTTTCTACTAAAATCACGCTGTGTCGCGGCGGCACATGGCAGGTCAAAATTCACAGTCGGGAGAGGATGCGTAGGGGATTTACCACATTCGCCTCCACGCTTAACCCATTCCTCTGTTCGACTAATCTGCACTGACCTGACTGACCTTTCCTGCGCAGCTTCTTTTTCAGCAGCGATGCATGCCATATCATGGGCTAGCTTCTTCTCCAGTACCTTTTTCTGACCCATTGCCATCTCTATGATCGATTCTAACTGTGTCAGCTTCACTTCTGCCTCATATTCCTTGCGACGGCGCTCTACTTCCAGGTCAGCACGGCTAGAGCTACTACTCCGGATGCTCGTCGCCTTCCTTCTCATGGTGTCAGGCGTGGAACAGGTTATCTCATCCTTGCGAGTATTCAGCGGCGCACAATAGCTGTGGTCAAGGTGACCTTTGGCCTTTCCAAACGGCGTGCTATTTTTTCCAGCTGCATTCTCACTATTCACAAGAGATGGTTCCGAAACAAGTTCCAGGTCATCAACAACCCTGTTCTGGTCCATCGCGTCGCGTCGCTTTTGGCTTCTTGTCTTAACGGTGCTCATTTTCCGTTGATGTGCGTTTGACCTCTAGCTACCGGTACAAAGTCGCGATCCGGCGTAGAACAAAGGACCAAAAATTGTATGTGATTCAGGGCAGGGATCTTGGCGCCACTTTGTACTTCCAGGGTCTTTTCAATAATAAACGGACTTGCCTTATAATACTCCAGTGTTTTATTGCACTTTGTCACGTAAATTCACAAAATATCACAGTTTTACAAAATATAAGCAGAGCACCGTTACATCAGCTAGTTCGTTCAATTAACATGTCCGCAAAACTAAAATACCCTACATTTAACATCACATTTTTAATAATTGAAAATTATTAATCTCCATACAAACTACCTACACACTGTGCGGGTAGCTCGGGCGTTGGTGCGTAAAGTACGCGTCCAGCGAAAGCTATAAATATATCGCAAAGGAACAAAGTAAGAAATGGAAATAATTACTAATGGTGGTTCGGGCCATAGTGTTGTCGTCAACAACAGGTGTTCATCAAAAGACTTGTAAACTACATCTGTAACAACTTACAACTTGTGAATAATTTTACAGGTCGTCTGACCTAGGTAATTATTCTACAAGTGCAAGATTTTTGCATAAAAGTCTATTCAATATGTTCAAAAGTACTCAAAATGCGTTCCTTGCCAAATGATTTTGCTCGAGGCATTAAATAAAGCAAAACTTTATCGTCAATTGTGGATTATTATTATTAATTCACAACTGTACTATTTTAACGTACTCTATCAATAATATGATTTTTATTAGAAATATTGTTGATTTCATTTTTGTAATTTCCTTTTTATTAAAATAATAATTTTCAGTGTAATGTCTTATATATTTAGCAAAGTGTATACATACTTATACATTATTTTATCTGTGATATAGCATTGACTTTGAATTTGAGTGAATGAAATGAATGAATCGATAGTGTTGTACATCGACTTGTAAAATTTACCTGTAGTCGAGATTTTGGAGCGGTACTTACTATGGTAGCTTTACAAGTGTCTTCATAAAACGCCTGTAACCTGTAAATTGTAACTACAAGTGTGCTACAGGCAGATTTTCGCCTGTAAATGTGGACCTGTACCTGTACAATGATAATACATGGCACGGGGGTGGTCCGCACAGGCTATATACCTAGGCGTGACCATAGACCGAAACCTGTCCATGATCCAGCACGTGAAGAATGTGATCGGGCAAGCGGGGGCTGCCACTGCTTTGCTCCGAACCATTCTACGCTCGAGACTCCCGTTTCGCATGAAACTAGGCGTGTACGTTCATCCGCAACGAAGTCATTCGGAGGGACCTGAAAGTCGAGACCTTGGATGAGTTCGTCTCCAAGCTCTCGACCGGGATGTTCGCGCGCGCTGGCCGGTCAGATTTCGAGCACCTTCGAAATCTGACCCCGTACCACGCGCGCCCACCCAACTGGAAACCGTATCCTCGCGAGCTCGCTGTGGTGGAGGAGCTCGCGGAGGATACTGACGTACCGGACTGACCTTGGTCGCCGGCTAGTAGTGCGCTGTCACCTTGATAGCGCTCACCAGTCGGCGGCCCCCACTAGATTGACCCCTAACAAGACCCTACTTTGATTCCTGAAGAGGAGATGAAAGAGAGAGAAAAAACAAGACGAAAAGATTTAAATAATGTTTTTGATCCAAAACTTAAATTAGCCAAAAGTAGTGTACGATACCAAACAGTAAAGCTGTTTAACAAGCTACCTGTAGAATTTAAAACTATAAAATGTGTGAAAAGATTTACTACTGAACTCAAAGCTCTTCTTGTGGAAAAATTTTATTATACGATCGAAGATTTTATGTGATATTAATTTTAATTGTATTTATTTTAATTCAATTGTTATATAATTTACATACATATATCACGCCCACAATCCCTTGCGGGGTAGGCAGAGCGTAAACGGCCGCAAAAACGGACATTTACGCCACATCTGACAAATATTTGAGGGACATTCTGAAAATTGTGTATCGCCATAGTGACAGGTTGTCAGCCCATCGCCTAAAATTGCAATACACACCCTCGAGTCCCTAAGTCGCCTCTTACGACTCCCACGGGTAAGAAATGGGGTGATGCTATTCTTAACCGGCATCACACGGCAATCTTAACCGGCATCACACGGCAATATAATTTAATGTTATTTAATTGATTCTTAAATTACTTTAATATTTTTTAAATGTGATTTACAAGATTAGTTTTACGTGATTCGTTTTTTTTTTTTTTTTTCAATTTGTTAGTGTGTAATTTTCTTCTAATTGATTTACTTACCTATATTTTTTATTTTTATGTGATTTAACATTATTTTCGAACACAATTAATAATTGTTAACGAAATAAATAAATATGAAATATGACCCGTCCGCTTTCGCGGGTGGCGGTTGAGACCACGCCCAGGAGGGTCCGACTCAGTAGGTTTAGGTTAGGTTAGAGTTGTGACCCCCTGGAGCGAACGAAGTGAGCGACCGAGAGGCGAAATCATTATAAATTATGTTATAATATATTTTTTTACATTACAACAAACCAACAAAAAAGCGCGCCAATTAAAATATGAAACGAACGGTTCGACCTCACTTGACCTGCTGTCAATATTTTGATGGTTCAAAGGGTTTATCCGTGGTCCATTGGAGCGCGTTCAATGGACCACGGATAATATATCTTTCGTCGCTCTTTTATACTTTGACAGTTCGTAAAACCGCGTTTTGGAGCGCAAGATAGAAAATTTCTCCTGACTGGCGTGCTAAAACGCGGTTTTATGACCTGTCATCGGAGAAAATACCGACTAGGAGAAACTGCATGAACGCGCCCCAGGCAAAGGTGCCTATATATAAAGAGGTACGTTCAACGTGCTCCGTATAAGATAACCTTGGCGTAAAATTTAAGCTAACACATTAGTGTTAACACGTTAGATTTCATCACATTAGTGATTTCTAAAGATATGCCGCTGTGTGTTATTATTTTTGTAAATATAAACTTATTAAAGTATAATTTATAGTGCAGCACGATGGACAACAGAAATATATCACCAAAACACTAGATAACACTATGTACCTCTTAAACTGACGTTTGGCGAAATTTTTTCTCAGTCGAGTCGAGAGTCAAGAAATTTTGTCCGACGTGTGCCCATGAACGGGGTAGGATAATTTTGGCAAGTAGATATTTTCTCCTGACAGACGCTCTAAAACGCGGTTTTACGAGCTGTCATTGCAGATAAATTATCTTATGCGACGGCGTTGAACAGCTTCCTGCACGACATTGATTATGCACAACACGATTACGCCTGCATTGCATTGCACAGCATGATGTATTGGATCGTCATAACTGGCCCGGACAAATATGTACAGGGGTCAGTATGAAGTGCAAATCGAAGTCCAGAAACCGAAATCCGCTGCTAAAAGTCTAAAAGTGGAACACCGTGGCCTAGCTATGGTCATGTACATATCATTTTCTTGCAAATTTTACAGTGTTGTTTCCTCGTAAATTAGAGCAGATGCGGCTTTTTTTGTTGTAGCTATGTAATGTACCGCTTGTATTGTTACTGGGATTTGTTTCAGAATATTTGTACCGCTATATTTACGGAGATATACGAAAGCCCAACAACCAAATGCCATATGAGCTTTAATCGCCTTTTATTCCTCTATCTTGCCATGTATTATCATTGTACAGGTACAGGTCCACATTTACAGGCGGAAATCTGCCTGTAACGCACTTGTAGTTACAATTTACAGGTTACAGGCGTTTTATGAAGACACTTGTAAAGCTACCACTGTCAGTACCGCTCCAAAATCTCGACTACAGGTAAATTTTACAAGTCGATGTACAACACTATCGATTCATTCATTTCATTCACTCAAATTCAACGTCAATGTTATAGCACAGATTAAATAATGTGAAAGTATGTAAACACTTAGCTAAATATATAAAACATTACACTGAAAATTATTATTTTAATAAAAAGGAAATTATAAAAATGAATTCAACAATATTTCTAATTAAAATCATATTATTGATAGAGTACGTTAAAATAGTACTGTTGTGAATTAATAATAATAATCCACAATTGACGATAAAGTTTTGCTTTATTTAACGCCTCGAGCAAAATAATTTGGCAAGGAACGCATGTTGAGTACTTTTGAACATATTGAATAGATTTTTATGCAGAAATCTTGCACTTGTAAAATAATTACCTAGGTCAGACGACCTGTAAAATTATTCACAAGTTGTAAGTTTTTACAGTTGTAGTTTACAAGTCTTTTGATGAACACCTGTAAAAACTTGCTCGATTGTGTTTTTAAAAGCAAAATCTACATTATGGTTTGTCGATGGAAATCTACAGGTGCCTGTAGCTGTGACTTGTAAAATTGTAGACCTGTAGCTTCAAAAAACGCCTGTAGTTGTAATTTTCATCAGTGTTGCTATTTAAATATTAATTTTGGCGCGATGTTGCCACTTTTTCGCCTGTAGAATTGTAGTTGTTCAATGATAGCACAGGCCACTGGTATTTACAAGGTATAAAAAAGCGGTACAAATAAAGATTTGCGATTTGTAACGGCATTCATGCGATCATTTTGTTTGTAGATCAATCCTTTGCAGAGATATTGAAGCTTTTCCAATTTTGAGGATATTAAAACATTTGGACCCTGTGACACTGTAAAATGGCGATATTTCTAAAATCCTTGCGGTACAAATGCTCTACCTACCAAAATAAGCAATCTCATCAAAGGTACAAAAGGTATGTGAAGGCAGAATCTTGAAATAAGCTGTGGACCCTAGATTAAAATATACACAACATTGTCGGGCGTATTCGTGTTGTACATAAACAATGTCGTGCAGTGATGGTTCCAACACTGTTGTCATTATGATTTCATTCATTCATTCGTTCGTCTCAAGGACGTAAAATCAATCTGAAATTCGGAACACAAAATCAATTATCTAAATTTCCGTGAAAACAGGCATACATTTTTAAAACAATGGCATTCAGGACTACTGCCGTTGCACGCTGTGAGTTTTACATATGTATCTAACAGTATTCTTTATCCGTATGTTCTAAAATACGACTATTACATAATACTTTGTTTTGCAGCTGCCTTGAAGAAATGGGCTTATAATATGGCTGGATTCAACAAATACGGTAAGTTTCCAGTGCAGAAATACACATTTTATTAGTAAGAACTAGTCTGCACAGTCATTTTTAATATTACAATAACATAACCTCTCAGGTCTTCTTCGCGATGACTGTCTTCACGAAACCGAGGACGTGAAGGAGGCTCTGCGCCGCATCCCCGCCCACGTCGTGGACGAGCGCAACTTCCGCATCGTGCGCGCCATGCAACTGTCCATTCAGAAAAACATTCTACCCAAGGAAGAGTGGACAAAGTATGAAGAAGACAAACTTTACCTAAGCCCTGTTGTTGAACAAGTAGAGAAAGAACGAAAAGAGCGCGAGAAATGGGAACAGGAGTACTAGTTCAATTGTTTCATAGTTCTAAGAGTAACATTATTATTTAAAATCAATAAATCTAGCTCATTGTAATGTTAGTGGTTTTCCTTCTTGCACTATTATTCTTACAAAGCCACTGGCTCAGAGGCTACTGGCAAGTATGAGCAACAAAATCATATTGCAGGGCAAGGTTATCATGTATTAGTTACCTCTTTTATCTTTCTACCCATTACAGTCAAGGGATATTTCATTTTGTACACATACACATCACACCTCTATCCCTTGCTGGGTCCGCAGAGCATTATCGGCCGTAAAATACGGTCGCTATCGCCATGTTTGACAAATAATTGAGAGCTGTTTCTTGAAAATCGTGTATCACAATAGGGATAGGCTGTCTGCCTGTTGCCTAAAATTGAAATACACATGAAACCCTCAAGTCCCTTAATCGCCTCTCACCGGCGGGAATGAGATGGGGTGATGCTATTCTAAGCCGGCAACATATGTTAGTAAATTTTTTACTACAAAAGGATAGAGCAAAGTTTTTTGAGGAAATGTTTGTCCAAAAGCCTCAGAAAAGAGGTCTACTGCAAGTTTCTCTGCAAATTTTTCTTCCAACATATGTTAGTAAATTTTTTACTACAAAAGGATAGTACAAAGTTTTTTGAGGAAATATTTGTCCAAAAGCCTGCAACTTTTTCTTCCATAGCTGCATAACTTTTAAAGGCTATATAATGATAACACTATTTACAAAAACATTTTATTATTGCCTAAAGAATTAAAATAATAAAGTATACCAATAAAGGAAAAAGATTTACAATGAAAATATGGCATGAGATATAATGGCCTCTTCATTAGGCTGATTTTTAAAATAACATTACAGATTATGGTAAAAATCGAATAGTTTAAACAACTAACATGGTCCCATAAACGAATTTCAGATGGGTATGTAACAATAACAAGGAGCACATAAATGCAAAATTGAATATCTTTTGTCAAAATACAAGTGTAAATCTAAAAATACATAAATTGATATGGGTATGCAAGTACTCATAACATGGAGCCTTTTCCCCACTAGTAATGGGAAAAGGGTCAGACAGTTCTTTACTTACATTGTTTTGGTCCATATACTACAATAAAAAGTTAACATTCTCGTATGTTTGGAGTAGTTATTACAGAAATAATATGTTGGTAAATACATAAGATTATATTCATTTTCACAGAAATGCCGTAACATTCAAGACATATAATAAATAACAGAGTATTTATTTTATTTATTCCATAAAACATAATATATGAAACACAAACAATATATAAAATTATTTAAAATATGTTAAAAGTATAGTTAACTATGTGATGGCTGCTTTTTAAATTACTTTAGGTGGATCGATTATAATTTGACTATCCAGAAGCCCGCCCAAACATGGATACAATAAAAGGATCAAGTAAGTATACACTTTGAGATAAACAAAATATTATTTATACTTCTGCAATTTCTGATTACTAAAGCAACTATCAAAATTCTAGTCCTCTAACTAAACCTTTCAGAATGCAAATCTTGTAAGAAAAACCAGTCATAATACATTAAAAATCTAAAATAAAATGTCTACTTACGGTATGGTAAGTCGAGTAATAATGCGTATATTCAGTACAGTACCTAACACAAATTATAAAATATTTCATATAAAAAATACCTCTCGATTCTGGTGAGACATTTGCTCAGATAATTCTTAGCTTTTAAATAAGCAAAAGAATAGACGCCGTCATTAGATTACTTGCCAACTACAGTAACATTGGATAATTTATTAAAGCATAGTCTATGGCGCTGTGCTGTGTGAAATACGTAATAAATCCAGAATACAAACGCTAAAGATTCTCTTTTGTTTATTTTAGAAATCGACAGGAATGGAATTAACAAAGGAGGTGTCCTTGCAGAATTGAAGCCATGTATTAAGTTTCGTTGTTCTATAATTTTCGGGAAAGAAAGTATAAAATTGGTTCTAAAACTATCCTCTATGACAACACGAACAACTTATATAAATGACATAAAAGTAAAAAATAATAACTACCCTTATTTCTTAAAAACCAAAATAAATGTATTATAAAACTAACATTATTATCGACTAGGTATAATTCTATATAAATTCAGAATGAGCTTATAATTATTGATTTGATTCGAATAAATTCACTTGTGCTTATAAACTGCAGTGTACGATTTTGGAAAACAGTTATCATTATTTTATTTAACTATACAATAAAGTTATGGCAAGTCTGTAAGTTACTTTAGGGGTATAGCGAATACATAGCCTAAAATAGTTAACTAATGGTGCTGATTCTGGCGAACACATTCCTTAACTGATACTTTGCATTTAGGAATTAAAGTCACTCTAGCAGGCTTAATAAAAGCTAGAAGGTACCTCCTTTTCTTTTTGAAAGGACAGCATAGCTAAGAAATGCGTTTGTCGGAATTGCGGCCAACGTGTAGAGCCAAGATATTGTTTTTACAGTTCGATTAGATTCGAGTTAGATTATTTTTACATCTATACAATGTTGAGGCAACTTACTTGCGAAATGATGACTTCTTTGGAGAATAGTAATTTAATTATGTAATTGTATAAGTATTTAAGAGGATTCCAGAGCGTAACTAGCGCCCTTATCACTTAAAAATGCATAACTCGATGAAAACGTATTTTATTGCAAAATCAGCTTCTGTCAGATTGAGGTGTAGATGCTAAGTTTATTTATTTACCAATAACACTACCCACTACGTGAACACTTAGTTACCAATACGACATTCGATAAATATACTTCATTGTACAGATAGTACAATTCAATCTGGCAGAAGCGGATTTTCGATAAATTACACTCAAATTGAGTCATGATTTTTTAAGTGATGGGACAAGCAGCACCTAGCGTATGAAATCCCCTTAAACAGGCGGATTATAAAGCCATTATTTGATTTGAACTAATTATGTATACAAATCAAGACTTTACAAAAAGGCTTACCTTATGGCTATCAAAATCAGGCAGACAAAGGTTTATAAGAAAGAATTGTTGGAATATAAAGTGTTTGGATTAATATTAATAGAATTTTCATAGTAAAGTCTGCCGAATCAAGTTTTACATGCTATTCTCCAAAATATAGTTTGGACAACTTTGGCACATTTGTATATGGTGTTCCAATTAATTTTAAAATAGTAAAATAGGCTCTCTATGATAATAGTCTCAGTAGATAGAAGGCTACCACTCGTAAATGGTAATGCTTTAAATTTTACAGAGCGACTTATTCTTTTTATCGTTGGCGGCGAGGTCGCACAATGCTCCTGCTACTGCCGCTACCGCGAATATTGCTCGAAATACTTCCGCGGAAGTGAACACCAAAATTTTTAAACAATTCCCGTGTAAGGTATACAATTTTATGAAAACTTTCAAAATTTTCAACCGCGGGCAGGATTCGAACCTGCGACATTACTAGTGGCGATGCCTCTTCCATCTGGGCTACCGCAAATCGTTCCTTTCCCGCGAATTTTGCAAGTGTATTTTAATACCAGTAACGCGTGGCACGGCTCCATCTACCGGGTTAGTTTTACAACTAATATGCAAAATTCGCGGGCAAGGAACGAGCTGCGGTAGCCCAGATGGAAGAGGCGTCGCCACTAGTAACGGCGAAAGTCGTACCTAACAAGGGAAGTGTTTTAAAATTTGGTGTTCAATTTATCGCGGGTTTCAATCATTTAGACTACATTCAATCTGTAAAGAATGAAATAGGGGTAGGCAGAGACTACTTCCTTCCACCTACTACGATCCTGGCATATCTTCCGCCTCCTCTACATTCATCAATCTCTTCATGCGCGCTCGTCGGTTTAGGGTACTCTGTACTGTGAGTGTATAATAAAACATGGCCGCCTTCCGTCTACCAAAACTAAGTCTTAATATAATGTGTAAGCTCACAGCTCGTCGTCTCCGATGGCTTCAAACGCGTTGTTCTCGACGCAGTCCCGGCCGCTCTTGAACGCGACCGACGCGAACTTCTCAGTCAACTTCTGCACAGAGAATATCTCCCGAGAACTGCCAGAGTTGTATGACGTGTCGCCGTTCTGGAATGCAGAGAATAATTCAAATAAAATACGTTTAAAAATTAGTGTCTTAAAATACACATATCACGCCTATAATCCCTTGCGGGGAAGGCAGAGCGTAAACGGCCGCAAAAAAACGGACATTTACGCCACGTCTGACAAATGTTTGAGGGTCATTCGGAAAATTGTGTATCGCCATAGCGACAGGTTGTCAGCCCATCGCCTATAATAGCAATACACATCCTCGAGTCCCTTTATCGCCTCCTACGACTCCCACGGGAAAGAAATGGGGTGAAGCTATTCTAAGCCGGCATCACACGGCAAAAAAAAATGGTGACAACTATTTTATTATTAAACGAACAAGTGTCACTCATTATGAAGAGAGACTTTAACTCTCTACCAAATCATGAACATGTAAGTCGCGTAAATCTACATCATGAATACTGAAGATGTTTAAAAACGTGAACCAGTTTGTGGATGAAAATTAACAATGTTTTGTTCGATACTTGACTGGGTCATTAAATTAATAAAACATTTGTATGCTTAAAACTATTGTCCAAAGTACTCCAGACTAAATTCAACATTTTGAAAAATATTAAAAGTTGGAATTTTCAGCAGAAAACATAATATGAAAGTTCGTGTTTTGACGCCACCCAAAATAGTGAAATATGACGTCATATTTCATACAAAGCGTTTCCTGTCAGTCAAGTATCCAATTATCTACTCACACCTCTTTAGGTCTGCTGGAAGAAATTTCTTTAGAATTAAGCAGTACCTGTTGTACCTTTTTTCATATAAGTAATCTGTGTTTTGTATTTTCTTCTGTACAATAAATTGTTACATAAATAATTTAGCAGCATAAGTCAAACAATAATAAAAAAAATGCAATTTTCATGTAGGCTAGGTGTTCCTGATAAGTTATCGACAGTCCACTCTCAACTTTCATTAAAGTATCTGTCACTTATACAATAATACAACAGCCACAACAGTCCACTTCTGGATATGGGCCTCCAGGCTTGGCTAGCGGATTGGCGAGCGCAGTGCAACGTGTCGAAGATATTCACAGGGACCACTGCTGCCCATTGCCTGGATTCATCCCTACGCCTTTTACGCAACCCGCAGGTGGATATGGGATAAAGCTATTCTACGCCAGATCTGTCACTAGTACAGCCAATATTAATAGTAGTATTAATTTCAGCTATCTCCTTCCCATAGTACAAGCTATGCTTAGTTTGGGGATAGATGGCGCTGTGTGAATTGTCCAGGATATTTATTTTATTTTTTATATCCATACATACACATATCAAGCATATAATCCCTTTCGGGGGTAGGCAGAGCGTACACGGCCACAGTCATTTACGCCACGTCTGACAAATATTTCGACCGACTGGTCCACCTGGATAGAATTGGAAGTTGTATATATGCGGTGCGCGTTGAAACACTTCGATACCGCGTTTCAGGCTCTTTGTTTCTCTGCACATCTGTCACGTGGCGCCATCTTGCAGATATGTTGGAACTTCTGTAGCGTCTTGCTTGCTCGTGAACCACTTTGAGTGAGCTTCTTGAAGTAGCTCCCAGAGGTCGCTACAATGCTATATGAACTAGTTTCTTTCCCTCGATTATGAAAAAACGGAACAACTATTGAAAACATTACAATAAGTGAACATTACATTATTTACAACACAACATTCACCTACACACTCAAACACACAGACACGCATACTCACACCCACAAAGATACACTGAACACACTTTTGGTACCCTACTTTGTTTAATTATTATTTTTTTATTTATCGGTAAAATTTCCTCATTGTTTATTGTTTTTAACTAATCTTATACTTTACCACTTGGGGGGAGACCAGGAGACTCGAGACACAGGGAAACCTAGTTTGAGATTCTGTCTTCCATGTCTCAAATTGTTATTTCTTTTTGAACCTCTTTTTTAATTATATTATTTTTATTATTATTATTTATTTGAACAGGCAGGCAGTTGAAACAACTGATAATGCCTGCATCCTATTCACTGTTCAAGTTCGTCACTATATAGTACTTATAGTTATTTATGTTAAGTTTTTTGATCTGCCACGACACTGTTTTTGATGTTCGTCTAGTTTTTAAATGCATTTATGCTAGTTGCCGAAACTACACTGTCAGGCAGGTCATTCCACGATTTGACCACTCGGTTAGTCAGAAAGTGTTTGTGCGTTTGTTGTGAGATCTTTGCGGTATTAATTTGAGATTATTTTTATTATTAATATACCTGGTCACTAAGTGTGTCGCTGGAGGAAGAAGGCGTGATCAGCTGCGAGGAGCCGTCTCGCCGGATGTACGTGAGCGCGCCGCGCGCGGTGCGGGGCGACGTCGGACCTGACCCATTCTTCTGACGCATCAGTTCATCGACTATCGACTGTAAGAGAAAATGATACATACATACATATATCACGCCTATTATCCCTCGCGGGGTAGGCAGAGCGTAAACGGCCGCAAAAGATGGACATTTACGCAACGTCTGACATATATTTGAGAGTCATTCGGAAAATTATGTATCGCCATAGTGATAGGTTGTCAGCCCATCGCCTAAAATTGCAATACACACCCTCAAGTCCCTCAAATGCCTCTTACAACTCCCACGGGAAAGAAATGGGGTGATGCTATTCTAAGCCGGCATCACACCACAAGAGAAAATGATCATGTTTTATTTTGTACATACTTATAGGGTGAAGTTTTACTAGTGACCGATAGCTAAAAGTCAGATCAGGCTGGTGATAAGCAACAACTTTCCTCAAGGAACATAGGCTGAAAAATTACAAAATGAATTTGACTTTACATAGTAACTCAAATAAGGCGATTTTGTATAGGAGGTCCAAAGCTTTTTTCGTATTTCGACCTCTGTTCCCAGCGCCTAAATTGCTATAAACATGTATCCCGTTATGTTCCTTAGTCGCTTCTTACGACACCCACGGGAAAGAAATCGGATGATACTATTCTAAGCCTTTTATTTATTCAAATTTAATGCTGTCTTTTTTACTGCATAAAAAAAATTTGCTTGATATTAAAAATATGTTTGCAACTGTAAAAGAATCTTGATTTTCATTAACAACAACATAACAAATTGTATGAAAATTCTCAACTTCTAAATCCAACTAATTGCAGTAGCAGTACTTATGATATTTACTTTGATTTCTACATAGTTTGCATTTAATGTCGAGTAAGCAAATGAGTGAGACATGCTAAGTCTTTAATCCTATTAAGACAATATTGTACTTAGCCAATGAAAACAATTTACCTGCAAACAAACGCTAATGAAGGTGGCGTGCTCCGTCCGCAAGGTTATCCATTTCAGATTGTCTTTGCTAATGAGATATTCAAAAGACAACTCAAAGTTTTTATTCGAGTCTTCGAGGAGAGCACCTTGACCGTTCGTTTGTGATCTTTCCACCTGAAAAGTTCAAGAAATATGGAGAAGATTAAAGTTAATATATAATGAAAAAAAAAAAAACTTAAAGTCTTGGTACTGTGGTTTATTTTGAAATCACAGTATTATATTATTTTCATAAATGAAAATAAGAAGTTTTAATAAATATAAGCGTCGGCCGGGGATTGAACCCAGGACCGTACCGTCCCTCTGATCTGCCATTGAGCTACCGGTTTCCCGACCAAACCCATCTTAATTGTCAACCTCTTTTTAGTATCATAGTCTCTATTCGTAAATGTAAAATTGCTGGCTACTTATAGCTAAACAATAGAAGAAAACAAACAATGCAAAGGTTGCGCGGCGCGGCGTTTGTGTTTCGGCCGATCAATAGCAATTAGTCATAGGTTGGCTCAAGAGGTTTCACCCCTATCCGAAATTATTCGAAACTTTTATATCGGTTACGGTTACGGATAAGTCTTAATATCGGATATCGTTTCGGTTAAGGATACGGAGCTTCATGACATTGCTGGTTGGTAGTCGTTACACAACTACGTCAGAGGTCTACTTGGAGGACGTAATGTCACGATCACACTATGTTTCTATGGGCAGGGAAATATTAGCCGCGTCCACACAGGCTGAGCAGCCTCGGCCGCGGCACAATGCGCGCGGCAGGCGCCGAACCGCGCGGTCTGTGTGGACGTGTTGCGGGCGAGGCAGCCGCATGCTCACGCTCGGGCGAGCGCGCGCGCAACCGAGCCAAACGGTGTCGGCAAAACGATTTGCTCAAAGGCGCCTCAGTCGTTTGCCGCGCGCCGTGTGGACGGCGTATTTTTTGTTGTTTTCCGTGCGCGCTCGATTCGTTTGTTTACCAATATGAACAAAAGTGACTGTCGGCGATTAATAAGTTTATACGCAAGTAATAATTGGGATGCGGGGTGCGAAAGACCCTAATTATACCAATAGGGGGTTGAGAGAGGATTCCTGGCTAAAAATCAGTCAGGAAATGAATATTCCGGTCCCTTATTATAGGATCAGGTAAGAATGTTTTGAGGTTATAAATTTTATAAAGGCGATTTCCGTAACAGAATCTGTTTTTGTACATGTTCTGACCCAATATCTTCAACTTTTTAAATCATTTCTTCGCTTTTTAATATTATATATCAAAATAAAAGCATAAGCTGCCACAGCTGTGCGTACGTACGGCGCCATTTTGTTTAATCTGTCAACTGGCCGAGCAAATTGGCTCGCGTTGTGCGGCCGAGGCTGCCTCGCCCTATCATTTGATCCAAACGAATTGCCTCAGGCGCACATGAGCATTTTGCCGCGCGAGGCGGGCCGCGGGCGAGGCTGCTCAGCCTATGTGGACGCGGCTATCAAGTAGTTAGGAAGGTGGGCAGCGCGAGCATGTAAACCGGTTACTCGCGCTGCTACTCGTCGGCTTTTCGTGCGCGAGCCAAAGAAACGGCAGCACAAGCGCGAGTGGAATGTATTGCTATCTCGCTCACTCATATTGCTTCTGAAATGGACTGTGTTGGATGCTACCCTCTCATCATATTTTTCTCTTTGTGTGTTCAAAGTTGGCCATCAATGTAGAGTGCGCAAAAATTTATAGTGTATATTTGTTGAAGTGGTTAAATAATTCTTAAAAATTAGGTAAGTGTCTGCGTTCGTACCTACTCAAACTGTATATTACCTACATCTAGGATGAAATACTGGCTTCCCATAGCACAGGGAAACCTAGTTTGGGGGTCAGGCAAACATATAATGTACCTTGTTAGTTACAAATAAACTTTAATTTATTTTTTATTGTGTGAACGTAACGTAAGGGTTCGGTTTCTTCAACCGCTTACTAACTAGTTAGTATTAGATGATATAAGTACATCGCTTTGTAAGATTGTTATTTATCATATAACATACCTACCACTATCCAGATAAAGCAACGAGCAATTTATTCATTACTCATATTATTGGCTTAGCTGTATGAAATTGGCAATTAAACGGCTTATCTATCACTGCGGCGCAACTGATGTGTTCGTAACTACATAATGGTCAGCGGGACAAAACATATTTAACTTATCGTAAGCCATTTTCGCTTATTTAATTAAACAATACAGTTTCCTATAGTGTGTGGAATGGATTGTACTTTTACACCCATCCTACCCACTGACACCTAACCTTGTGTCAGTGGGTAGGATGAATACACATTGACAGTACCTACGCCCATCTTGCCACTGATAATCGGTACCAAGAGGCCGTTCACGCTAGTCCGATAAGATAATTTATCTACGATGACCAATCATATAATATATAGAGTGCCTGTCAGGAAACAATTTCTACTTGTCAAACTTATCCTACCCCGTTCATGCGCTAGATAAATTTTCTCGACCTTCCAACTGAGAGAAACTTTATTTCGTTATTTAGTGTTTTGGTGATATATCTCCGTTGTTTATCGTGATGGACTATAAATTATACTTACTTACTTATTATTACTTGACTAAGTTCATATTTACCAAACTAAGTAGAGAAAAATTTGAAATGATTAATGTGATGGATGACATTTAACTGTCATTCGTCCATACACTTCGCCCCGTTCAGAGGTGTGGTAACATAGATTTTGAGCTAAGGTTATCTTATCTGAAGCACACTGAACGTACCCCAAGACGAGTATTTACCCCGGCCATTTACTCACTGCCACCCCACTCAGATAAATTTTAAATTTTACTCACCTTCACTTTCTTTTCCGTGTTAAATGTTTCAATTACATACTTTTTTCTTTTGGAAGTATCTGAGATATAAAAAATATTATATTTAGCCGCCATGAATCTGGTATCTTCTTGTCGTGTGGGACATTGAGTTAATTAACGACAAAAATTTGATGATATAGGTTTACGTGAGTTACTTGTTTTTGATTTGGTAGAGAGTTACGGCTGGTTAAAACAGCCTTCTTCACGGAGGTCAACAGATCAGCCCGTCAGCTGTAACTGCCGAACACCGCGCGCCGCGCGAGTGAAGAAATCAAAGACAGTCTTACGGGAGTACTGTGTTTTGTCCAAAGTCTGGAGATGATTGAACGACTTACAAGCTAGACAGTGATCTTATATACTAATTAACCTACGTCATTATTAGCTATATTGCATTTACCTAGTGTGGATGGGAACGTCGGAAGGGGAAGACCTCGACGAACGTATCTCGATCAAGTTGGTGACGTGCTAAAGAAAGGTCAGGTCAAGAGTACCCTGAACCCACGAGTATGCATGAAGAGATTGATAAATGTAGAGGAGGCGAAAGAAGTATGCCAGGGTCGTAGTAAGTGGAAGGAAGTAGTCTCTGCCTACCCCTCTGGGAAAGAGGCATGATTTATGTGTGTATGTGCATTTATCTAAAGTCGGACTTTCATCTTGTTATTGCTAGGAGAGCAGAGTTGCAAATCTTACCTAGGACCACTAAAAATCACGTCGTTTAAGTTGGATGCTGAGGCAGCATCCTTAACTCGCGTGCCGAGACGGTAGGTGGCGTTGCAGTAGCCGCAGAAAAAAACCATAAATCTGGTATCTAAATGTTTACTCACTGAATGCAAAGTGGTGATCCTCCAACACCGCATCCTGGTCACTTTATACCTCTGCTCTATAATTGGTTGGTTCACCGTTGTGAGCAGTAGTTCCCTGGACTGCAGCGACACCCTCACTCTGCTCGTGTTCCCTGACACTCCGGCCAAGTTGCAGGAGTCAACGATTGCTTCCCCAGCTGGTATTCGGCTATAATGTCTTAGGGTTCGCGCTAGTTCTATGTACTGGAAAAAAATAATTGTTTGATAAAAAAATGCGTCATAAAGCCTTAGAGCCAGACACATGGAAATGACGAAACCACGAGAAAAAAATATTAAGTTGACTTTGGTTTCAATTCTAAATTCTGTTATCGGAAGAGAAAAACTTCGAAAATTTGAAAAAAAATATAAATGGCTGTTGAGTTGGCAGTGGCCTAGGGTAGTTTAGCTGTGGTAATTAGGTAGGTACCTAATTGCTATGGAACAAATATAAAACAAACATACATTAACAGCCTTGCCATCTCACCGCGCTTGGCAGGCGGATTGGCGAGCACAGTGCAAGATGTTGCTTTCACAGGGAACTTTCGCTTTTTACGACACCCATGGGTGGAAAAAGGGTGATGCTTTTCGAAGCCGGCACCACACGGCGATATAAAACGAAAACTACTGCAGACAATGTTTTAAATCAAATCAAATGGCAAGGTCACTGCAGGTTGTCCTTTTTTTTACAAGCTTTTATTTGATTTGCCGTGTTCGTTAGTTTGTACGGGTCTTGGAAGAAAAATTTGCGCCACTTAACGACTTCCGATTGATCTTAAATTTTGCATAGACATGTAAATTGGGTGTCAATGAAATATTATGATGTCAAAAAGATGATATGATGATGGAGCCGAAAGGTAGTCATAGCATCTCAGAGATGAAATTACGTACGTACCCCAATCGAGTTTGGGCTCGTTGGAATCTAATTTTTGTTTTAGTGCACTCAAATAAATAAAAGCTTGTCTTAAAAAACTGTTTTTTATTGAAATTTATTATATGCTAGTAAGTGTTCTGATGAGAGTCGAAAATAAATTCATCTGTCTAATTTCATAACAGGAAACTTTCTCATCCTACAACCTTTCCTGCATTTATTGTTTCTCTTTATATATTTTTACTTTATATATTCAAGAAAGTTGTAGGAATAGTGAAGAATTAGTAGATAGAAAATTGTGCTGCCAGATTCTACACTAATTTATCCCCTATTAATTGAAAGTCATGCAATACGTTTCATATCCACTGTTGTTTGACTCATATAGGTATGTGCATTATCTTCTATACAGTTGTGGTTGGATGATAACAGTCGACCAGATGGCCATTAAATGAGGTGGTCTGCCCATCAAAATTATAATAATTTAGATGTGGCAGGTTACTCTTTATCTAAATGATGATTCATGTGGTGGATCAATCAGTGACTTGTCACCCACAATTTACCTGTTGTTATACATAATCATGGGTGTCAATGTAATAAAGGCAATTTAGATACTCAAGTTTGGATTGATACATACAAAAATTGATAAATGGGACTAAGTTAAAACTGTTATTGAGGATAAATAAAAATAGCCTTTATTAAATTTAAAACATGCATTAAATTGGAATAGATTTAATTTATAAGTAGTTTTAGATTATCATTATCACTTCTTTCATTTTTAATCATTACAAAGTTACTGTTTTCTTTCAGTTTTTGTCTTTCCTTCCTCAACATACTTCTAGCATTAGCTTCTTTAGGATACCCACATAAAAAAAATACCAATGGGACTCAAGTTGAACTGTTATTTTGGATTTCCACATACAAAATTTACCAATGAATAATACAGTACTTAATCATCGATGAATTAATATTTTTTACATAAAATCCAGCTTGGACATAAAACAGGCACCTACTTACTTTACCAAGATAATTTACTATCATAGTGTAGTTCAAAATTCAATGAACTTTCGAGACTTGACCTCACATTCTAAGCTGATAAGGATTCTTAGAAGTCAGGGTGTACTGAACATACTTTGGGTTCTGGCTTAGTACTGTATAAAAAGTACATTATACTCTCTGTTTCTCTTTTCGTGTGGGACACCGAGTCGTCCAATGACACAATATATATTTTAAGTCACTAAATATTTGTGCATATTTACATTCATAACTATTAAATTAGCGTCAACTATAAGACTGGTGTTCAATTATTTCCTCTTGTTACAGATATTAATTTAGTTTTGAGTGGTGAAAAATAACCATTTATTGTAAAGCCTGGGTTTGGATTTAAGACCATTCTTATGCTGCGGGCATAAGCCCTAAATTCGCGCTTTGTGTGTTAATCTGAGCTGAGCTTGACTGTACAATGAAATTTGTAATTGAATATTGAGTAGGAACCTAGTTTTTTTTAGATATATCCCTATACTGGATAACAGTTATACTGACTTATTCACAATCACAATTAATGTATACCAGCATCCTCCTACCATTTTAGTTTCAGACTGATATGTGGTCTTTTATTTTCAGGATTTGATTTCTTTAGAAGTAATTGTAAAATTCACCAACCTCTCTCTTTTGTTTCTTTGCCTCATAAGATGACAGGATATCTCTTGTTTGTGAGTCGGCAGTCATCCAGCCTAGATCCAGATCCTCAATAATTTGTAGGTAAAGCAGATCTAATGATACCCTGTCTATCATCAGATCTACATCATAACAGGGGTCCCAATAGCTAGAAAGTAAAGATTATTTAAACTTCAACTACTAAAACAGTCTACTGCTAGACATGGGCCTTCCACACTTGGCAGGTGAATTGGTGAGTGCAGCGCAAGGCTGCTGCCCATTCCCTGGATTCATGCCTTAGTTGCCTTTTATGACACCCAAGGTTAGAAATAGAGTGATGCTTTTTTATTCTGGCACCGGCTGGCATTTTATTTTAAGTGTTATAATTATTTGTCAACAAATGTATTATGGGTAGGATTGATTGATTATACCATTTTATTCAAAAACTTAACCAAAAAAATTATACTTTATTAGTAAAAATCTTGAGTATTTACCTACCTACAACATTTGCATTGTAGGAGGTTACCTAAGGCTGTATGGTATGAGATTGATTGTATGATTGTATTATACATTAAAGGTCAGTAAACCTATTTGTTCTCAGTCAGTTCAATGTCAAGTTGCACATACCTTTTCCTCAAAACAATTTTATCTTCGGGCCTCACATATTTCTGTGATATGTATGGAGATTCATATTCCTCAAGTTTCTTTAATGCAGGTTGTCCACCTTTAGCACAGCTCCAGTTAAAAAGGTATAGAGAGAAGTATTTGGTCAGTTCTTTTGGGAGATTGATATGGTTACATGCAATATCTAACAATGTGCTGGAGGAATCCATTGATGATGCGGAGAGAGGTATTCTGTATCCGTTCATTAGAGAGATTTCTATGTCAACTTCATGCATTCGGACCCCATGGGTTTCTTGCTGAGCAGAGAACAGGAATGTGATGAGCAGGTCTGATTTCGCCAGCACAGGGTTTTGACCCACTGAAATTATTTTAGAATATGAGTATGTATTAAAACCACGCATCAATCTTGCTTATTCAATGCGTCAGTGATGACCTAACGTCTTGTTTTAGGTAAAACATGAGTTAAACAGACTGATACTCACCAAGTTGTATATACTTTTCTAATAAAATCCTTCGTTCTTCCAACTGCGCACTAGTGAGAAATAATTTCTTAGGCGGGAACGACGGGAGCTTCAAATAAGGATTTTGAGCCTGCAGCTGCTCATGCAGACTCAGAAGCTGTTTGTATCGCGCCGTGCAATGAAAAAATCCATCTATGTAGATGTTGTACCCCTAAAAACATAGCAAATAATGTGTAAATCCCTTACGCTATCGCGGCGCCTACTTCCATGCCCCCAAACAAGTTACAAGGTCCTTGTAAATGAAGAAAACAACCTTTATCTCAATGAGTAGTACAACAAGATAAATACCGTATACGAGATTCCATTGTCGTCATGGAATTGCTGGAGATCTGGTATAGAAAAATGCATTTTTACAGTCTCTGAAAGTGCATAACACTTGCTTCTACTGCACTAGGCACAAAATCACAGAACTATTGTCGTATTTGCGATTTTCCTTGAGACTCTTGTAAAAATTCTGCCCACTTTGTTTCAAAACACTTTCCATTGTGACCATAGACAAAATAAACTAGTGATGCGCCATGAATGAGTTGAAATATCATTCATTCATGCGTCGCGCGTTCCATTATCCAACTAAGGCTTCATTTTGGTAGAATTTATTTTCTGAGAAATGGTATTACAAATTGAAATTAAAAAGTAAAATGTCATACACAATTTTAAAAATCACGCCTGTGTTATGAATGCTTTTTCGTATTTCATGAAATAATTACGGTGTCAACAGCATTTGGTACTAATAAAATTTAATCGTCAAATACGATGGCTGATACTGTGCCAGTGGTAACCATTCAATGCGATTGGAACGACGTGATAAGGCGAGTTTTGTAAACTTTTTATGATAGTACCTATATGACCTATTTTCTGGTACCCAGAGTCATTTTCTGAACCTGAATTATGATTTTCTGCATCTTCTAGATTGCCCAAAGAAACCGCCTGGATATCTTCGAAATATCTGAACGCAAACAGCCTACACGAGAAGTTAACGACTTCATTGAATTCCGCTGATGGAAAGGTTAAAATAAACTTACCGGAGACCTATCAATACGTTTCTCATGGGAATTTGAGTCTTGTCATCAAGCACGTAAGGTCTGGACTGAAGGTGGCGTTCGTGGCACCGACAAAGGCGCATAAAGTCCATGACAAAGCAGTGTTGTCTGTAGCTTGTGCTGAGAATGCTACAGCTGTTTCATCTTGTGAAGGGGATAAGCTTTTGGTTTGGGATACCAGAACTAGTAAGTCATTTAATTATTCACTTTATAATAAGGAACCTTGCACAGAAAGAGCTTTTCTGTCCTACCATTGAAAGCAGCTATATTGACCCCACAGGTAAATTGGAACCCTCTCACCAATTAGGTTTGAAAGGCAGAAGGGGTCCAGTTCATTGGTGTATTATTGTCTTATCATGAAAATATTCATGAATGCCTTTTCAGAATTTTATAACTGTTAGAGCTATCATTTTTTTTTTATTATTTATGGGTTTGCTCTTGACTCTATTCTAGGTCATAGGACAGAGACAGAGTCTAATTTGCATGGTATTGCAAGCTTGTCAAGTTTCTTCATTAATCATAATGTTCTTGCAGGTGATATTTTGTTAGACTTAAAAGGACATGGAGGGCCAGTTTACAAATGCAGATTTTTCCCATCTGGAATTGTGGTTATATCAGCAGGCGCTGATGGTTCCTGCCGAATCTGGTCAGCAGAGACAGGATTGAACCCAGTCACATTAAAAGGCCATGTTATGTCCATAGCTGATGTTTGTATTGTTGAAAAAGGAAGAAATGTCATCTCTGTGAGCAAGTATGCAATATTTAATTGAATATTAACTTTTTTAAAATTGTGTCATTGCATGACTCGGTGTCCCACATGAAAAGAGAGAGAGAGAACTTTTTTAAAATCATGTACCTATTATATAGTAGTAGAGACTTGAGTTTCAAGTAAGTTTTGTTTTTACTATATGGTATTTTTATGTTGTGTCGTTTTTTTTGCTGTGTGATGCCGGCTTAGATTGCCGTGTGACGCCGGCTTAGAATAGCGTCACCCCATTTCTTACGACTCCCACGACATCCCGTGGGAGTCGAAAGAGGCGACTAAGGGACTTGAGGGTGTGTATTGCAATTTTAGGCGATGGGCTGACAACCTGTCACTATAACGATATACAATTTTCCGAATGACCCGCAAAAATTGACTGACGTGGCGTAAATGTCCGTTTTTGCGGTCGCTGTTTACGCTCTGCCTACCCCGCAAGGGATTATAGGCGTGATATGTGTATGTGTATTTTTATGTTTTTTTCAGGGATGGCACAGCTAAATTATGGGATGTTGGTGAATCAAGATGTATAGATAACATTTTAGAGGGTCATGGACCTATCAATACTTGTGATTTAGCCACAACAACAGATGCATTTGAAGTTGAAAATGAAAGAGAAGTAAATATTTACTATTTATGTACTTTGTTCAGGACTAATAATTTTTAGACACCTCGCAATATTAAATATGTGCTACAAATCTACTGTATAGTCTGTGCGGAAAGAGAATAGGAGTGGAAATTGAGGGTGCCTCTGTGCCTTAGTATGAGAAACGTGATAACAACCTATAAAAAAATATTAGTTCACTTTTGCCCACGCATATTCTCTTTCCCTACAGACTATACTCCATCTCACTTTAACAAAATTGATATATTCTATGGTAAAAATGACCGACCTCACCTCATGTTAACATAATGCATTCATTTTAAGTTACCTTTTTTCTTATCGTAAGTTAAAATTGAAATGTATTTTTTCTTAATTTCAGATAGGCACAAGCAACAAGCTTCTAGTCGTAGGTTGCGAAAGTGGGGAAGTGATCTGTGCACATGTTGCAAAGAGATTGGAGCTCTACCGGAAACAACTCAGCGCAGCATGCAATGCTTGCATTGTTGTTGACCAGAGTGTCATTGTAGGATGCAGTGATGGAAAGGTACATTTTAGTGTTGGTTAAGTTTTTTTGAATGGTCTATCATACATTATTGCGTCTTATTCAGATTTTAAGGTACTATCGACTGCAGCTGAACAAACCCACTCAATTTGTCTTTCCTAAACTTTTTGATGATGTCATCATAGTCATGATTTCGGGCGCCGCTGAGGACGCCTTTTTAGTTGAATGGATACAGAAAGCCGTAGTGTTATTTCAGGATTGTAACATTTTACGAACATAACTTTTTGCGAACATGACATTTTGAAAGCATAACCATTTGTGAGCGCGACATTTCGTCACGAACGTGACATTTTGTGCTGAATTTCTACCAATAAATAATGTTGCCAGTTTAAACTATCTTAGTTTGGCCTCTAAATTACGAAAATATTTCCATTACAGATCTACCAACTTAAACTGGAAAATGGTTCACAAATCAAGCAATGGAATGAATCGGCAAACCCAGTACTAAGTATGGCAGCATTGCCAAACCAAATGTTTATAGTTGGACGCCAAGACGGCACTTGCACGATATTTTCCCTACAAGATGCTCACAATAAGACCAGAGTTCAGCTTACTGGATCAGACTGTGATGGAATAAGGGACATATCATTTAATGGAAAGTGGATCTTGACCGGGTGCAGAGACTGTAATGTACGGAAGTATGACTTCAATCAAGTTGTAGTGCACTTTAAGTGACATTCGAAATAAAACCCATATTAGACTTAAAGAAGTATTTAATGGTAAGCCAAACAATTTAATACATAAAAGTTAAAAATACTATATTTTCTTATTATTTGTTTTGATGTTTTGGTACTTTCCTGGTACATAGCCAATTTTTGTTTTGCGGTATAGTTAAACAGTTACAACGTACAACTTGTTGAGTGGACCCAATCTAAAAGCAAAGTTTTAGTATTAGTTACTAAAATTTGTCATACAGTTATGTAGCTAGTCATTTCATTATACAGATTTTCGACAAAAATACGGCTAATACAATATTAGTATTATAAAAAATATTAGTACTGACTGATGTAGCCATATTCTCTGTCTTTAATATTAACCAATAATAACTTTGCCCTTGTATCATTTTTGAACTTCCTACACCTAAAAGCGGTCACAATCACAAATATTGTAATGGCTTTGATTCTTTATCGTTAATTTCTAATGAAAAAGAAAACATGAGATACAGCGTGTACCTACATACATACATATATTATATATCTACCTGTGATCTAGTAGGGTACTTGTTGAGAGCCTTAACAGTTTTTTGGCGTAGTTTTCTCCAAAATATTGCATCCTTATCGATATTCTTTTTGAATCCGGACCACTCCTTTAAAATATTCCTCACATAGCGTGGTCCTAACTTCTTGGATTTTTCTTAAAAATACAACAAAGAACATGAATAACAATCATAAAATTGCTAACGGTTTTATAAATGCCAACCATAGTCAGGTCAGGTGGGCAGGTAGCTATTATCCAAGAACGCACATTTAAGGCGATAATCAGTTTCAGTCCCAAAGCTGCGTTGAGCTGCGCCATTATAACCTTACATTAGTGCCTAGGTAACCGTTATAGGGCAAAGTATCATCGTATTAGCATGGGTTGTACTGCGGCTTGTATTGGTATAGCGTGCGTCACCCCCCTCGCGAAATAAGCGCGACGCAGCGCTGGGCCTAGCCTAGACCTCCATCAGGCTATATGCTGCTTTACTTGTTCTTCTCGTAGAACTATTTGATAGCCTATTTTACCTAAGGGGGGCTCGTTAGTTTAATCTTCGAACCTGTCTTCATTTTAATCTGTCCGTCGTAAATGTGGCCAAGTAAAATCTAACTTACTAATATAAAGAGCTATATAACAACTAAAAAGCGCAACTCGTGAGTTATAAGTGTGGATTCATGACTACCTGTTTCTCGCTGCATGTATTCCACATCTCTACAGATAGCATTGAGCCACCTGTTCCAGTGAGTAAGGTGGGTCAATGTATTTTCCAGCTCAAGGCACCATTTACGCAGTTCGCTTGAACCCAGGCGCATTTCTAAAATATATTTACATACACATACATACACATATCACGCCTATAATCCCTTGCGGGGTAGGCAGAGCGCAAACGGCCGCATAGAACGGACATTTACGCCACGTCTGACAAACATTTGAGGGTCATCCGGAAAATTGTGTATCGCCATAGTGACAGGTTGTCAGCCCATCGCCTAAAATACACACCCTCGAGTCCCTTACACACTTCTTACGACTCCCACGGGTAATAAATGGGGTGATGCTATTCTAAGCCGGCATCACACGGCACAATATATTTAATGTATTATTTTACACTAGATTTCCGCCCAGTGGTTTCTCCCGCTGCCACTCATTTTCCCGTGTTAATCGTTTTTTCTTGTGGCCAAAAAAGTAGCCTATGTGGTATTCCAGGTCTCTCTTTCTCTTTTCGTGTGGGACAACGAGTCGTCTAATGAACCGATAAACCCTGGTTGTACTCTGTGACTCTACCTGTGTTCCAAATTTCATCCAAAGCGGTCAAGTCGTTTGAGCGTTAAAAGGGTAACAAACATACATACATACACACACATAATATTATATAAGTACGGATTATCGTGCTATTACTTAAAATGTTTTTCGCCAACAATTAGCATCTCATCATCAATCTTGATAGCATAACCCAATTTTTTTTACCGTGGGAGTCGTAATAGGCAACTAAGGGACTCGAGGGTATGTATTGCAATTTTAGGCGATGGGCTGACAACCTGTCACTATGGCCATACAAAAATTTCCGGATGGCCCTCAAATACTTGTCAGACATGGCGTAAATGATCATTTTTTGCGGCCGTTTACGTTTTGCCTACTCCGCAAGGGATTATATACGTGATGATGTGTGTGATTCCAATTTATAACTAAAACCTTGTTCCTATTGGTCGCGGTACAAAGAAATGTCTTTGGCGGAAATGTAGATCGATGTTTTGGATTTGTCTGGAAAAGAACAGCCGCAGAAGACTCGACATTTACCCATTCGTATATCATTCCGATGTATTGGCATATTTTGGAATTTTACACCTATTAGTCCTTTGAATAATAGAGCATATCAATCATCATCATTATCGTATTGAGTACTTACTCTTCCTTGTTATTTGCGAAGACTCCTCACTAGGAGTAAGTATCGCCCAAGCAGGTGCCGTTTCAGGGCAAACCCCTGTTGAAAGACAGTTGACGTATTTTAATTTATATACCTCTAGGGTGAAGTTTTACTAGTGACCGATAGCGAAAACTCAAGACGGGCTGGTGATAAACTGATATGGAACAACGTTCACCAAGGAACATAGGTCTAAATAAAAAAAAAAATTGGCCGTCCGATACAAAATTGCCGATTTCGGTTGAGCTCATTTGGGTTACTATATGTAGAAGTCAAAATATTTCATATGTTCCTTGAGGAAAGTTGTGCCTTATCACCAGCCCGTTCCATATTTGAGTCACTAGTAAAATTTGACCCTGTATATTTTTTCAACAAGGAATCAAGTTGTTGCAGATGGTTTCTTACTGTAATCGAATTTAGCTTCGGGTTTTAATTTTCTCTTTATAGCTTGTTTTATCAGATTTTTTTCCGCGTCTGTAGTATCGTCATCCTGATACTCTTTTTGGATGACATTACGGTCCCCCTTGCCGTCACTAAAATTGTCATCATCTTTGTTATTTTTAGCTTCTTCAGTTACCAACTTATGTAATTCGTTTAACAACTTTGAAGGTGTCGCGCTTAAACGAATATTCAGCTCTCGGGTATGAGTTCTTTGAGTATTAGTTGTAGTATAATCTTCATTGTTTTTCTGCATCTTACTAGGCGTTCCACTTGATGTTAAGGCTGAAGCCCTTTCCTCATTTCCTTCTAAAAACTTCATATCGATTAGTGCTTCCCCATTTTTACTTTCATTAGGATCACTCTCATCATCTTCTGATTCTCTTATATCACCCAAAGATGCGACGGACTTTAGTACACTTGCGCTGGGTCTAAGTGTAAGGACATTATCGTCTGGCCATGATTCATCTACTGCACCTGAAATACGTTTCAATACCATGAGTAGAGTTGCTTCTATTTATTTAAAATACAGTGTAATATGATTTTAACTTACTTAGTATACTGTTATTCGGTGATTGGAAAACAATGTCAGATCTTATAAAAGTAGCAGAACGGCTGTAATTGGGCCACTTTCTTAACGATTCATTTCTGTAAAAAAAATATTGTTATTAAAATCCGCTACAAGATACTTCAACGACAGATAGTTGCTATATTCAAAACCCTGAATAGTTTTTTATACATCATTTCGATAATCTTTTAGTACAGTGCAGTCAGGTCAAAAAATATAAGGCATTTCTGAAGAAGACCGGGGAATATGCAAAGTTACACAATCGATATCATACATACGAGTATGAAATGGCCATAATTTATATTAACAAATATCAATTAGCCTTCCTTGATTAGCCCTGACTCGATAAAAAAAACTATACCTCATTTAAGATTGTACTTATTTAACACCTTATAAGTCCTCCGTTGCCTCTGGATTCTGCTTCTCCATTGCCTCTAGATTCTCCATTTCCTCCTGTTTCTCCTGTTTGAGAATGTGTAAATTATTAACACAGTCTAATCTCACAACATTTACAATACAACCAACTCGCTGATGAAAACCTACTTAAAAAAATAACAAAAATAAAAATATTATTACCCTTTCGTAAAAATGTAACTGCTTTTCTGCCATCGATTGGTTCATCATCATCACTCACTTTATTATTTCCTTCAGTGTCAATATTATCATCGACGCTTGCATTACTCTCATTGTCATCAGGACTTCCGTATTCGCTCTCCGATGCATCGTCTTCGTCGATTTTATGATTATTTGTGTCATCATATACCTCGGCTTCGTTTGAATCATTATTGGCTGTCTCTGTTACTTGGGTATCGTGGTCTTCGTTGGTTGCCTCTGATTCTAGAGTCTCATAACCCGCGATACCAAGATCTTCGTTCCGAGTTTCGCTTTCATCGCCTACTTCAGGCAAATAATTTTGATCGCTTTTCGCTGCAAGGTCTTCATCATTCAACATATTTTTAGGCAGGCATATTTCCTGTGAATGCATTCATTTAGAAAACCAAGGTCTGTAAACTCAATTTAAGCGTGATGAATAAGTATACTTACGAGAACATTATCAAGAAGCATATCTAAGGTGTCTAAGGCTGGCCCTTCCTCCTCTTCAAGATCTAACAAAAGCATATTGATAATTGATTAATCCTTAATTCATGTAGGTCAATAAAATGCTATGGTAGATATTAAAAAAAATGCAAGTAGATATGTGACCCACGATAATAAGAGAGTTTTACCTGGTATACGTCGCACAGAAAACAAATAAATAACAAGAAATTAAAAAAAACTACCTTGATCTCCTTCCATTTGCCAGCGAACGTACTGGTCTATAAGAGTTACTAAATTCCCTTCTTTGCTGATTGCATTCTCTTGTGTCTTTACAACTAAAAAATTAATGATGAAAAAATAGTAATATAAAATATAACTGATTATCAATACGTATGTATTGAAAAAAAGCTAATAATAAATTGTTTAAACCTCTAAGCTCGTCTTCCAACATCTTGTACTCGGCACAAGCCAAGATATCCGAAATCCACATAGTAACCTAGAAGTACAAAGAAATAATTTATCAATCAATAATTAATATTGTACACGTTAAGAATTCGGTATGTAAAGCATAGCTGGAAGACATAAAATAAGAAAACCATTTGGAGATATTTAAGTCTAAATTAAATCATTCTTATAATTAGTAAGAAAAAGTTAAAGAGTACTCTTATTTATGAAAAAAACGAAATAACCTTCATTTGACTTGTGAGACGTCGTACCGACCAAGAATGAAACGAATCTCTTTCATGATCCCCTTCAAGATAACCATTGACATTAGAAACTATAAATCCTATATTACCGCCACCGAGAGAAGTCGTATTTAACAGCTGTCAGATTCGTGATAATACTATGGCAGAGGGTTCATTTTCCTTTGTTGCCATCTCTTTTAGTATGGAGATAACAGCTGTCTCAAAACCGACTTCTCTCGGCGGTGGTACTATAGTACGTCAGTCAACGTTCAGTGTCAAATTTATGAAAACAAAGTCCGATTTATTGGATTTTTTACGAATGGAGTTGTTCGCTGCATTGATTGTGCGCAACAATGACGTCATCAAACAATATAAATTCATTATAAATTCACGGATGATCCAATAAACAAAAAAACCAAATTAGTTTCTTAAAATGGTTTATTCATTCAGAAAAAAATATAAAATATTTTAACTTTACATACCGAATTGTTACAACTCCGGCTTGGAATAGTTTATTACTTCTTACCTTTCCTGACATTTCGTTCAATAGTTCAATATCGTATACGTAGTCTGCGCACACTCTTCGATTTTGTATCAGTCCTTTTATTTCATTGCTCACATTTTGAACTAGATTCATTGATCTGAAAAATTTATGATTTTCGTGTATTTGGTTTATTATGGATTTTAGTTTTATATACACGTGTGGCAGTTTAAGCAAATTATATATTAAGGTGTATAAATTGTGTGTGTGTGATTAGTGTTAGATATAAGCACAGCTATATTATGATAGCAAAATATAGATTTTGGGTCCGTAAAATTACATGCACGCTATCATACGTCAACGTCGGATATCTAGCTCTTGGTTCGTACGTACTTGTGCTTGTGCCTCATTCAAATACCTTCATGCTTGATACTAAACAACTTCATAAGATAACTTACTCCTCAGGCAGGTACACATTTATAGGCTTGATCAGTTCGGCAGCGATACGGTGAGCGAAGACTGCGCACAATAACCGCATGTCAGACATCTCTTGACACTCCCTCGATTTCTTTGGACTAAAGCAGCGGCTATTGCGAATTCAGATTTATGATTATTCATTAATATTAGTATTCTGAGTTAATCATATTCAAACATCAACTACTTATTACTGCATACAGGTAACACACACACATAAGAAACGTATATCTTATGTTTTCCAGTGTTGTCTAGTTGTCCAGTAGAAATATTGTTTAGGCATTAAATATAACATAGAAATTTACCCAATGGGAGAAGCTACTTTAGAAACACGATAATTTTTGTGCATTTTGAAACAGGTTTCAGCATCCGGAATCGTTGCTAGTATTTTCTGGTTCATCACGTTTCGTTTCAGCCGTTCTAACTGTAAAATAACATGCATAAATTATACATTGTGTCAGATTACTTTTTCTGCTGCTGTGTATAGTGTAATTCTATGGAAGAATCTCACTGAGGTTCTTACAGTTCAAGGTATCGTTTGCTTACCATGTGAGCAGGTAACATAGCATTCCTGTCCCGCCATGTATCGATGCAGTGGCGTTTAGATGGAACAGCCAGCTCAGCTATTCGCAACGGGCACCTCTGAGGTTTTCTGCCACTTCTCGTAGAAACTGCCGTATTCGCTTTAGAGGAGATCCGATGCGTTACAAAATTCGTAGACGTGGTACGATTGATGGGTAATGAGCCTGTTTTAAACGTAACGCAAGTTTTTGAATTGCATTCCTTTTGTTGGCTTAAAGCTTTTCTTGGAGGGCATCTGAAAAATTATCAGTTTTATGAATTTATGAAATGTTATATTCAGAAAGATAAGGCTCTACCCTATTTAATCGGCAGCGCATCATCTATCGGCGTGGGTAACGGTATTCAATGGCTTACTAATTTGTACCCATCGGGATACCGGTACACACGTACACATCGGATTCCCCGCTGCGATTTGAACAACAGGTAATAAATCAAGAAGATAGATAAGCAATAGGTACCTTTTATTGTTTCGATGTTTGTTCGTAGGGCGGTCTTCATCGCTGACGAGATGCAGTGATGTACTCATAGGCTGAAAGATAAGACGCTTCTGTTTTCGTAGTGCTGCGCCACGTTGTAAGGCTGCTTCTATAGACTGGTCAGTGATTAATTTTGTCAGTGTTGGGGGTGCACTATGTGTATGCAGGTTGGGTTGATCGGCTGATTCTCTAATGATGCAATTTTCTGCAATGAAATTAAGGACCGTATAGATTACTTGCCTCGGCAGTGTAAGTACATTAACCTACATATACCGAAAGCAGCTACAGCGGCGCTTGCATACTTGCATGTGCTATCTACCGGGCTAAGCATAGACCTACAATAAGTAAGTAAATCGGTACATAAGTACCCCCTGATACCAGGGTTCCACAAGAATGAAGTAGGTCCTTATATTTTTCCTGCCTTTTCTTGTTTAATTTACCTGCTTGTACTTCTTCTACAGATTCCATGATTGTACAAGAATTCGTAAATACCTTAGTGGAACTGACTGTAATTTACAGAGACGTGTAATTTAAATACATGAAATTAATTTGGGTCTTATTTACATCTTGACAAAAAAATATAAATACGAAATGACATCATACATCATTCTGACAGTAAAAAGTTTTCAAAAATAAAAAGATTATCAAAAACCAGTGCCGAATCCGCCGAAGAATTTGAAAATCCCGCTTAAAATGCATTAGCTGAGAACCTAGACAAATCTTACCAAATTAGTAAAATTTAATTAGTTGTAGCAACCCTTCTTTTCAAATGTCAGTGTCACCCACTCACAACTTTGCGACTCACTCACTCATTCATTTCATTTTCATTCATCTCAACAGCAGTGGCGGGCGGCATGTATTATTTTGCGAAGTGTTTATAAATTCTAATTCTTAAATCAAAATAAACTGAATTGTTTGGGTGATTCTCTAGAAAATAACCTCCTTTTTTAGTGGATATCATATTATAAACTTGAGTTATCGTGAAGTTATTTATCAAATATTTTTTCGCTCAAAATAACAACGTAGATTGAAGTGCGTGTTTGCAAATTGTAAACAAAGGATATTTAAATTAATATGTGGGACCCTCTGGAGCGGGGTAGCTCCCCAGTTGACTGGTGTGAATCTAACTATTCCATTTCTCCAGTTATCGCCGAGTTCGTTAATACTGTAAGTAATGTTTCAAATTTCATTTTTTTTTGCTACAATAATAATGTCGGCATTAGGGCAATTATAAAACTGTGGCTTTGTGACGTCAATTGAACTTGAGTTCAGAGTTCTCTGACTTGTATATTGGAGTAAAAATTGAAGAGGGTCCAATTCATCAGAAACTTTATTTTTCACATATGTTTACCGATTTCTCACGCCAGGACCGATTTAGTTTCTTTTGTTTGAAAAGGTGTAGGCCCCAGGTAGACCCATAGATGATGGGATCCAGGGCACTCATAATATTCCATAGCCACAGCACAACATCATAGAAGTTAATTCCAAAAAGTTTTCAACTTTCAATATTATTTACAGATCAGTAATGTATTGTTCTTCCTGCTGCCGCCAGTTCTGATCCACCTCTTCCAAGGGTACTCCAAGTTCGTGACTCCTGGGATCAATGTGATGTGGGTGCTGCTGATGGTGGTGGGACTTAGTTCTGCATACTTCCATGCCACTCTTAGTTTAGTTGGTAAGCGGACTTAAGGTCTCTATTAGATATTTTTTTGGTGTTACAATTGTGACACTATGCAGGGCTAAATGGTTAGGCCATCTTAAATTTATACTACTTACACACACATAATTATTCTAATTATTCTAATTATTCTTATTATTCTTATTCTTAGCCGGAAATCACTACTCAATCACATGAAAATTATACCCAGAAATGCAATAATGAACCCATTGAAAAAAAGTTATATTTAATGTACTAGCATCTATAAAACTATTTCTATTCTGTCAATATGTATAGGAAGTTAGTAGATATTGAAGACTTAGTTGAAGTCAAAAGCCTACACAAGTTAGATTTGATCCTTTTTTATTTCTAATTCATTCAATTGAAAGAATGTGATCAATTTCTTGAATTTCAGGTCAGCTTCTGGATGAGCTGGCAATACTGTGGGTGTTCATGGCTGGCTTTGCAATGTTTACCCCAAAGAAATTCTTTCCACACTTTTTGGGACAAGACAGGTAAGCTCAAGAGAATATTGATACATTTAAAAAATTGAAATTATATAAGTAGTAAATTTTTTACCCATGACACAACAGAGATGGTATATGCATTTGAGGTGCAAGAATGTTTGTGGAAATCAATGTTCCACCATTTATTAGTCATTTCAAAGGGTTGTAAAATGTTTGTAGAGGTACATCAGATTCTAAAATAAGCAAATAAAAATTAAGAGCTACAAATAATAAATAACATTAAAGATTATTAAATATTTAGCTCAATTCATGTGAAACAAAGAAATAAGTAGAGTTAAAACTATTATCCACCAACTAAGTTTTATTTTCATACTATACTTCCTATTTAAATCATGTAACAGTGCACATAAACTGGAGTTGTAAAAATGCTTTTAAACAACATACAGTGAGTAATAATAATAAAATAAATGTGTTTCTATTCAAATAAAAAATGCATTTACACTTGCATGCAACCTTGTTAGAGACCATAGGTAGAAACCTACCTACCTTTAATATGTAATGCTATTTATTTATATGCCCATTGGCATAAAATAAATAGGTGTACAGAAGACTCACTCACGGAATATTCCGAACTAACAATCTATAGTTTACTAAACTGGAGGGTAACTACTTCCGTGGTAACAATCTTGTTTTGAAATATATCTATATTTTAAAAAAATAACTTCACTTTTATTTTTTATTTTTTTTAAATGAAATATTATTTAAAAATCACTGCAACCTAAATAGGTACTGTAAAAAAAAGGTCAAGTGTGAGTCGGACTCGCCCACAGTGGGTCCGTTGTTAGTTGCACATGATAACCTCAACCTAACCTACCCTCATTTTTAAAATGTTGTTTTTCTTCGGCCTCCTAAAAAACAATATTTAAATTTAAGGATTTTTTTCCAAACTTTTACATTATATATAGTTCGTATATATTATAAGTTTATCTTTAATCTTAATTGTCTGGTAGAAATAAAAAAAACTCTTTTACAGCAAAACGAAGCTACTTGAGTTTCATAGTTCTAGTCATCTCCTTGTCATTCCTTTGAGCCAGTCCAAAACACACATTTTTACAGCATAACCGGTCATATCATTTTTAACGTTAAGTTAACAGCTTGATTTTATAGGACACGTCTGTGTCTCGGTATGAGAAATGTCATAGCAACCTATGAACAAAATGATTAGTTCTCTTTTTGCCCACGGCTATTCCTTTTCCACACAGTTTAACAACAACAATTGGCCGTAGACCTGAATATATGGTTTTAATTTCAACATATTTCTACGTTTTCCCGAGATAAAGAGTCGTGACGGACGGACAACAAAGTGATACTATTAGGGTCCCATTCAATTCTTTTTGAGGTACGGATCTCTTATTAATTAATTTGTGTAGGAACACTGGTAAGTATAGGTTATTTTTCCTTGAAATATCCACTTTGAGAGTGCCTGTTCGTATTAGTTAAATGAACCATCTGTATAGGTGCGTCGCCGCTGAGACGGTAGGTTTGTGCTATACCATAAGAATAAATCATAACACTACCGTGGCTATAAAACGAACTAGAGGTACTTGAATGCATTTGATAATGATTTCTTGCTATAAATTAGCATCCATTTTTTTTTTTTTTTTTTTTTTATTAATGATGGGTTTGCTCTTGACTCTAGTCTAGGTCATAGGACAGAGACAGAGTCTAAGATGGAGCGAGCTCACCCAGAAGAAGCCTGTTCACTCTTACTTTGAAGAGATTAGGGTTGTATGCTTTTGGAAACACAGACGCAGGAAGTGAGTTCCACTCTTTAGCAGTGCGCATTATAAATGATGACTGGAAGCGCTTAGTCCGAATTGGTGGAATGGCTACCAGGTACGGATGGTATCCGGCGGTGCGTCTGGATGTCCGATGGTAGAAGGGAGCTGGTGGAACAAGGATCCATTTTACTGACATGCTAAATAAAGTGCTTACTTCGCTAATTTGTATTGCTAACGTGCTCTTCCTTTCGATATGGCTTTGTCTTTGTTTGAATGTATGATTCATTCACTTATAATATAGTACATATAATAGTACCTATCTCTTCTCTTTTCGTGTGGGACACCGAGTCGTTCAACGACCGGATGAACCCTGGTGTCAGAGTTTTACAACCGCCTACTACCAATAGTAGGCCTCTGACATGGTTGTGTTACGACTGCCGTCTAAGTAATCATAGACAGTAACCGGGACCGACGGCTTAACGTGCCCTCCGAAGCACGGAACCATTTCTTTTCGGACAATCAGTTGGTTCACCCTGCAATGTCCTAACCAGACCGGGAACAAATTCACAAAGTGATAAATATCAACTTTTGTGAGTGTCCCACCGAGAATCGAACCCGGAACCTTTGCGTCGCAGGCAGTCGCACTACCACTGCGCCACATCGGCCGTACCTATAAAGTTTACGACAACATTGGTTTGAACAACGACCGAAGTGGCACAGTGGAAGTGCGCCGCAGAGACCCCGGACATTGCAGGCTGAACCACCTGATTGTCCATAAAAAAGATAGTTCTGTGCTTCGGAGGGCACGTTAAGCTGTCGGTCCCGGTTGCTCGCTGTGATTTATTACTTAGACGGCGGTGATACCTTAAATAAGACGAATAGAGCATAGTCCATGGTTCAGTCTTTAGTGTTTAAACACGTTATTCATATTATCAAGTATACACCATATTACGAAAACAAATGACAGCTGTATTTTCCTGCCTCTTCTCTTTACATTTTCTAAAAACAAGCGGCCCGCCCAGTGTTTTCACCCGCTGCTAAACGTTTTCCCGTGCGAAGAAGACCTTTTCCCGTCATGAATTATGCATAAAAACCTTCCTCTTGAATCACTATCCGTACCGTACCAAAACCGTACCAAAATCCGCTGCGTACTTTTTAAAGATCTAAGTATACAAAGGGACATAGATACAGGGAAAGCAACTTCATTTTATACTCTTTAGTGAAGTGTCAGGATAAGGTAAGAGAAGGAGCAGAGAATTTAGCCTGCTAGAATCGGGGCCATTGTATTACATTAGAAGACATGCGATGTCCTAAATTGTATTTTGTTTACGAGTGCTAAATGCGCCCACGTCCGCGACACATTTCGCTGACCGAACTAATAGTCTGGTACAGCTGACATTATTTGAGGGCATAACTTACAAAAATTATAAATTTGCGTATTTTTTGTACGATTGCGTCTGTAAAGCACATATTATTAAATTTTTCGGGTAAATGTATGGTAGCTCATGTAATATATAAAACTTAAGTGTCCTTATTTAAATTATCATGATAAAATGTATAGCAGTATTGTCTATGTGGCAATTTACAAAGTGTACAAGTCTAGTTTGAGTCGTTTTTATTCACTGAAAACGAAAGTATGTAAGCAAGCATATACCTAAAATTACACTAAACAATAAATGGGGTCGGCCAATGATCCAGAAACTATAAGCCAAAATTAAACGACTTAATAGGAATTTTTCTGTTGACAGTTCTGTTAATCTAAACTGAAAATTTGACGTTTGAATATGGCTGGCGTCAGCCATAGTTTTGTCACAGGTTCCGTTTCACTTTGTGTTCATTACTAATTAATTCTGTTAGTTTGATTTGCTACAAAATACTTGTAATACTTGTCGTCTTGATATTATATTGAGCGATATTCATGTTAGTAAACATAAAATCAATAAGGAATTTCGAACAATTCAACAAACACAGAAAAAACTGGTGCAGATTTTAGTGTAAAGAAACGTTGTTTATAATTAAGCTAAACGCCCTCTACATGACACTCGAGAATTATTTAAAAATTCAATTTTTGAAACATAAAAAGCTAGCTATACTGGGCTATAACCTTGGCAGATTAAAGGTTTAGTCGGCATTGTCGTCGTCTTGCATGCGGGTGGTCGAAAGTAAACTCACGCCGATTAACGATTCACTAGGTGATGTGGTTGAGGATCATTTTAGATGTTGAATTGAATTTGAAATAAAATTTATTTGCATTAGATTTAAGGTAAGCACAAAAAAGAAATAAAAATATATAATCCCATAACAAAATCTGACTCTGGCGTGCAAACATTAATTTGTCTCGAATTTAAAATATCATTTTATTTTATTTCTTCATGAGCATTTTTGACAATTTAATGATTTAAAATAAAATACGATACATGTCAACATTATTCTAGTCCAGATTAATTAAGCATTTCACTCTATCTATAATTTATTTGTACTTTCATGTCAGCATAAAATTCATTTAATGCAAAGTAGAGATTAGAATTAGAGATTATGTACCATGTACCTACATTAGGACAGTATCGAGTGACGTATGGGTACTAAGTGGGTACTGATTAAGTTACGCGCGGGTACGTTGCAACACTACGTTATGGTTGTGGAGATGAAATACTATTTAAGGTGATTTTTATTACGAACAATAATGAATCATTATGATTGCTTTACTATTTTTGAATACATACATTTTGAAAACACTTCCCGTGTTAGGCATACAATTTTAGAATCTTACAAAATTTTCTGCCGCGGCAGGATTTGAACCTGCCTAGCCGAGCCGCGGTAGCCCAGATGGAAGAGGCGTCGACACTAGTGATGGCGAAGTTGCAGGTTTAAATCCTGCCCGCAGTAGAAAATTTTGCAAGTTTACTATTTTAATTTGGTAGCTTTATTGCTGTAAGTACGAGTACTGTTTATTACACGCAACCAAAAAAAGAGTATAGTGTTTTTAGAGTACATGTATACATATATATATGTGCGATTCTTTAAAGGACTGAAACTGAAGGAAAAACGGAAGAATCCTTACATTATCCCGAGTGTCATAGGCTGATTTACTTATATCAGAAAGCAGTCGTGTTATCAATTGTTTTTATATATTATGCTTGTATTGCACGTTATTCATCCATTTGCTTTTAGCATTACGTAGTTGTTGATACAGGTAGAAAATTATAAGTAGTATGTGTGCTTAAGGCATTCAGTAGTTCGGAACATGTGTGTACAATGATATGGTTATTGAAAATAGTTTGTTTACGCAGTTATTGTCATGTTTGTACCCATTCAGGCGATAAACTAAATAAAGATCACAGACACTAATATCATACACACATACACACGCCTATGTACCATCCGGTGTAGGCAGAGCGTAGAGCCGTAAAAAACGGACATTCACGCCACGTCTGACAAACATTTGAGGAGCATTCAGAAAATTGTGCATTAACATAGAGACAGGTTGTCAGCCCCTCTTACGACACCCGCGGAAAAGAAATGGGGTGATGCTATTCTAAGCTGTTATCACATAGCACTTGATAGCACATATATCGTTATCGACAAAAAAATAATCGATATACAGGGCTTCGAAAATAAGAAGGAGACCTTGCAAAATCGGATTGCTACTGATTTAAAAATATGCTCCAGATAATTAGATTTAACTAACATACCAACTAGTTTTGAAAGAAATAAATAATGCTAATTTAATCCTGTTCATAAGAGAATGAAGGATATGACTCACTTAGTTATTTAGCGTTCGTGATTGTAATTTTAACTGTTTCTACGGCGCTTAACACTTGTAGAGGTAGAATTAATTAAAGGCCTTATCTGTTACAAGGAAACATTAAAATAATAAACATCAAATTATTACTTACAGCTAAGTACCTACGTATCTATCAATTTATTCATTGAATGAAAATGTATCGTCTGAAATGTAATATTTACCTAATGGAGGATAGGGTTTTGCCAAGCATAAATACAAATACATTTTTACTCGCATTCATAACATTTACGTGACAACACAACATATAAATACACAACATACATACACAAAATAGAGAATGTACAGAAGGATCACTCGGCTCTTTTTTCGATTATTTCCGCTTTCGGCAAGGGCTGCCACAGTTTTATTAACGATTTTATTCAATGGAGTAGGTACCTAAACATACAAGGAGTAACAGAAAGGCTATATCAAGCCGAAAGGTGCTCATGAAACTGAACAACTTTCCCCATTTCCCCACTTTGACCTCCTTTCGGCTTGATATACCCTTTCTGTTACTCACTGTATTTACATTACGTATACTACCTACATAGCACAATTATTATTATCATAGGACGGCCGATGTGGCGCAGTGGTAGTTCGACTGCCTGCGATGCAAAGGTTCCGGGTTCGATTCTCGGTGGGACACTCACAAAATTGATATTTATCACTTTGTGAATTTGTTCCCGGTCTGGTTAGGACATTGCAGGGTGAACCACCTGATTGTCCGAAAAAGAAATGGTTCCGTGCTTCGGAGGGCACGTTAAGCCGTCGGTCCCGGTTGCTGTCTATGATTACTTAGACGGTGGTCGTTACACAACCATGTCAGAGGCTTAAAGTAGGCGGTTGAAAAACTCTGACACCAGGGTTCATCGGGTCGTTGGACGACTCGGTGTCCCACACGAGAAGAGAAGAGAAGAGAGCACAATTATTATGAAATGGGGAATGACGAGTAGGTAGATAATCTGCTCTGGGGCTGTTGAGACTGAGCATCACCCCATTTCTTTCCCGTGGGAGTCGTAAAAGGCAACTAAGGGACTTGAGGGTGTGTATTGCAATTTTAGGCGATGGGCTGGCAACCTGTCCCTATGGCGATACACAATTTTTCGAATGACCCTCAAATTTTTGTCAGACGTGGAGTAAATATCCGTTTCGCAGGCGTTTACGCTCTGCCTACCCCGCAAAGGATAATAGACGTGATATGTGTATGTATGTACATCAAAAATGAAAAGTTGCCTTTATTTAAGTAGAAACTCAAATCACATTATAAAAAATATACTGATTGGAGTTATTAATCTTGTTTGTTCTTTTATGAAAGCAAGTTTTTATTTAAGTTGGTACAAAATATTATAGAAACATTGTACAAATCACATCGTATACTAATAAACCTATTTATTACCTATTTATATTTGTGTGAAGCCATTTTGCACGTCCGTAACAAATGCAGTTGACACTCGACTACAAGTGTGTTTGGATTGGTTTGGATTTCCTTGTAAACGGCGGCGTGTCAAATTGTGGAGAGTTTCGTGACGTTTGCTTGAAGTGAGCTCTCTGTATTCGGCGCGCAGCTGTCAATACTTACTTTGTGATACATACCATAAATACACACTTATTTACCTGTCCTGTCTGTTATATGAGAAATTAAATAAATGATTATTCTTACTTATAAATTTTCGTTAGCAGCGTAGCATAAGTAACAAGCCTAATAAATTAAAATAAATTAAAAACACGACTGCTTTCTGAGATAAAGCCTAGCCTTTGACACTAATAATAATAAGGAATAATGTAAGGATTCTTCCGATACAATTCACATTCGAATCTGTTCAGTGGTTAACAAGTTCCAGTCCTTTAAATAATCGCACATATATACATACATACATACATAGGCACATGAAGTCTAAAAACATAAAAGTCCTTTTGTTGGTTGGGCAGTCGTGTAAAAAGAGCGCCGCGCATAGTTTTCCATTTATACACAAGATTGAGCCATCACGAAATGGTATCGATGGTAACGAAAATCTCAGATGATTCGTGTACGTTACAGTTTATTTAAGATAAGGTCCTATTAAATTCAGTGCAAATATTTCGAGGGTCTTTTTACTCGTAAAACTGATCAACTTTTCTTTATGAGCATTGGTCGTAATATGAAATAATAACATGATAGTGTGAACAATAGTGTGAATATATCATGGAAAACCCCACCCATTATGTCAAATTCGATAAGGCAGCAATCCTAGCGAGAGAGAAGAGATTCATTCCTAGGAAAGTACGGGAAGCCATAGAAATTAAAAACATCCGAATTTCAATAGAGATACTGGATGGGGAATCTCATCAACTTGGACTCCGCTGATAACACAGCAGAAAAACCAGATCCACCATACTATAAGACCTACTACACAAGATACGGTTTCAGCATTTTGCGTGTAACCTGGACGTTACGCTGCGCTAGGCAATTAAGAAATAGATGGCGGTAGAACAAAAATAGAAAATAATTTATATTCTAAATAATGACGTCTAACACCTTAGTCATCCGTGACCACGGGCTCTGTAAAAAGCTCGAAACGTAGGGTAAAATCCAAAATAAACACAACTTAAATCCGTTTAAAATTGTTTTATTGTGATGAGTAATAGTTGTGCAAACTCAAGAAAATATTATGAAATAATAATTTGGATTTCCCATTAAAAGTGTCTTAAGGGTAATAACAGAATCCCTATTACTGAGGCTCGGCTGTCCGTCTGTCTGTCCGTCCGTCCAACAGTTACGAGGCTGTATCTCCTGAACCGTTATACCTAGACAGTTGAAATTTTCACAGATGATGTATTTCTGTTACCGTTATAACAACAAATACTAAATATTTGAATAAAGTAAATATTTAAGGGTGCTCCTATACAATAAACTAGTTTTTTTGTATGGAGGCTGTATCTCATGAACCGCGAAAGATTTTTCTGTTGCTGCTATAACAAAAAATACTAAAAAAAAAATATGGGGGCTGCCATACAAAACACGTGCTTTTTTTTCAAGTAAATAATGGTAGGTACGGAAACCTTCGTGCGCGAGTCCGACTCGCACTTGGCCGGATTTTTTACATTTTTGTATGGGTGGTCCAATCATTATTCATATTTCGACCTATGTTCCTCGGAGAAAGTTGTTCAGTTTCACGAGTAGAACTCACCCTAAAAGTATTGGCACTGAATTTAATAGTACCGTATATACGTCAACACCAATCCAATTGGTTTAATCACAAGTAGGTATCTAATAGAGAAGAGAGACAGTAATGCGGTCAGCCTGTTCTCGCAAAAGTGTTCGTACAAGCACTCCATGTGATGCTAATCGCTACGTGTGATCTAAACAGTTATAACACTTACTCTGCCCTGCCTGGTAAAGGTACTGGTAATATAGGTATTCAAGGCATCAGGCGAACAAAACCGTTAAAAACACGAGGCAGTCAACAAACAAACAAACACATATCACAGGGGTAGACAGAGCGTAAAAGGTCGCAAAAAACGGTCATTTACGCCACGTCTGGCACATATTTGAGGGTCATGGAAATTGTGTACCATAGTGACAGCCCATCGCCTATAATTGCAATACACACCCTCGAGTCCCTTAGTCGCCTCCTACGACTCCCACGGGAAAGAAATGGGGTGATGCTATTCTAAGCCGGCATCACGCGGCAGTCAACTTACAGAAGTCTATTTTATTTACAGGCGCGCGCTGACGTATTACTCGTGCGTGTTTTCTGTGCTGGCGACAGGGTTCCTGGTGATGCACCCAGCTTTCAACGCCTTCGCTCTAATGACCCTCGTCGTGCCGGCTCTTTATTATCTGGTCGTCGAAATGACCACGTGAGTACTTATCCATACTTACCTACACCAACTATATATATACTTAAAAAGGTAACGATTTTTTTTTCTTTTTTTAAATTTAACTTGCGACTTTCGCCATCAGTAGTTTCAACGCCTCTTCATCTGGGCTACCGCGGCTCATTCTTTGCAAGCGTATCTTAGTGCCAATAACTCGTGGCACGGCTCCATCTACCGGGTTAGTTTTGCAACTAATACCCAGCTACTAATTCATTCTTTACAGATTGAATGTAGTCTAAGCGTGCGATAAATTGAATACCAAATTTAAAAATAAAAATTAAGTCAAAAAGTTAGTTTTATTGTTTGTTTGCATGTTATTGATAAACTCCAAAACTAGTTGACCGATTTTAAAATCCCTTTCACTATTTGAAAGCTATAACATCCTTGAGTAACATAGGGTCCTTATCACCACGGAAAAATATCTTATTACCATGGGAAATCTGTTAGCAGCGGGTGAAACCACTGGGTTGGCTTCGTCATAAAGTTTGTATGTAGATGTATGTTTGTAACCTCTTCACGCTCAAATGGCTTGACGAATTTGGATGACTTTTGGGGTACCTAAATAGTATAACCTGGAATAACACATAGGTTACTTTTAAACGTGGATGACCACGCCATTCCCATGGTAAAACTGAAAGCAGCTGCAGGTGAGACCGCGGGGCGGAAATCTAGTATGTGATTACACATTCCAATTGATCCAGCTCGATTCAGCATACATTGCTGGTTATCTTGAGTTTGTTGTAATGTTGACCATATAACAACCAGCAATGTATACCGAATAGGGAGATAGGATAGAATACCTGTAATCTACATGGCACTGAAACGTCGTGCGCTGTCACTTCTTTGCTCTGTGGTGTAATCGCTGCTTAGCTATTTTTAAACCACGCGGTATCGGCCCTAGACGGTTATACAACGTGTAACAGAAAGGGTATAACAACCCGAAAGAGGTCAATGTACTGAAACGAACTCAAACACACTAAACTACCTATACTAATAGAGTATAGTAGTGGGTGGTTTAATAACACGATTTCCAGTGCCCGATTTTATCTAACTACAGGCTACAATTTTACAGGTGAAATTCGATATTCACTGCGTAGTCGGTTAGCCATTATGAGCCAGGAATATTGACCGGCCTCGCAATGGGCTAAGAATGTCACCTGTGGATTTGTAGAATAGAATAGAAAATGATTGTTTCAATGTACACAACATAGCAGAATAAAATATACTTAGAGCTTAAATACTAGAAGTTGTGCAATGTAAAAGTCAGTCACTCAGCAATATGCTGTAATACTAGATGGTATTACAGCGCTGGTATTCTGTGGTGTCTATTCGTGATTTTGCACTGATCGAGACAAAATCATTATTTAAACATCAAATATGTAAGCAAAATAAGTATGTTGCTATTAGAACATTTTGTAGCCTGTAGTTCCTAAATATAAATAAACGTACGATTTATCGTTTCCAGATGCAATTGTCCTCGCGTGTACCGACTGACTCTCCGCACAATCGCTTCTTGCCTTGCAGCATTGTTCTTCTGGATACTAGACCGGCTTTTCTGCGATGCCTGGCTCTCTATCGACTTCCCCTACATGCATGCCGTCTGGCACATTCTCATATTTATCGCTAGTTATTCTAGCGTTGTATTATTTGCCTACTATCGCGCTAAAACTGAAACCGATCAAATACCGCAACTGAAATATTGGCCGATAGATGAATTTGAACTCGGAATTCCGTACGTCGCCATCAAAAATCCGTGTAAGAAAACCGATAAGAGTTTGGCCATTTAATTTGTTACACTTAAAAACGATTCAGTAATAGTTACCGCCTACATTTATATTTAATATTTGGTGATTTCTATACAGGGTGGAAAACTCGGTTGTTGGTAAAATGAAGTTGAATAACACGGAAACTACAAAAAAATCGCGGAACATACATGGGGGTGATTCGGGTACCCCTCAGTGTAAGGCATTCTTTTGTCTTTGGACGTGACTATTCGGGCCACCCTGTATACATAGGCACCTATACTAACATCAGGTCTGCCTACCCACGGGTATACTAGACTATTTGCAACTAATTTTGTTGTGTTATTGCAGCTAATGTTACAGAGGAAATGTGATTTGAAGATTTATTACTATTAAGACCATTTTCCCGATATTTTGTCTACTTAGAAAAGACTAATTTCGTCGAAAAATCATAAAGATTTTGATAAGAGTACATCGTTTTAAAGGTTTTTAAAATATGCAAGTTTTGTATTTTTTAACCCTTACATTGAGCGGTTTATTTTGATTTAATCTAGTGCCAATCTGTGATGTTTAGTAGGTTTTTCAAAAATCAAAGAAATTAATTATCGTGCAATATATATATTGTCGTATCTATTTATTACAATTTGACATAATTTCGTATATAGATATTTTATTTTATAAAAAGCTTGAATAGTTTTATTTTTTATACTTCTTTTTAGAAAAAACTACTCAGTCATATCGACGACTTTTTATATTTATACGGGGTGTAAGGGACAGCCCTCCGAATACTGATAGGGTGGGTGCCCTAAAACAACTTTCGGCAAGAAATATATGTCAGAAAACATAAAAGTTGTTCTGTATCATGATCTGTATGCAGCCTATTTAATATTCTTGAGGGCTGTCTCTTACACCCTGTATAGGATTTAGAAGCATTTATGCATAGTAACTTATACTTACTTAGATGTTTGTGATGTTGAAAAGAACCTGAGATATTTTTATAGTAACGTCAGTTGGTATGAAACTGTCAAGAAAGTATTTTAATATTGGTGTGTTAAATAGTCGAAGTATTAAATAATTTTCTAGTTGATCTACGCTAATAAAAGAGGTAATTTTGTAAGATTTTAAGGTTTTCTTTTTGTTTTTTTATTTGTGTAGTTAATATTTATTTTAAATTCGTGATATTTATTATTAATAACGTTTATTACAAATATTTTATGTGCCTATTTGAATTTTTAATTCGTACAGTAGTTTTACATGTGCATAGTTGTTAGGCCAAGATGCTCGAGAGAATAGTGTGCTTATAAATAACCACAAAAGAGCGCGTACTTTGCTATTCGTGATGTTACTGGCAATGGAAAAAAAAAGATTTATTATTGCTTGTGATAATGTAATGTTAGCGTCAAAACTCACCTCAGAATTCAGTCGCATTTAAAATAGTATGGGATAAAATGGTGTCTGTCGTGTGCACGGCTACCATCGATATCCATACAACCGTCAGGCAATAGGGAGTTTTCTTTTTGAAAATTAAAAAAGAGTTTAGTTGCCAAGCACTGTGTAAATGAACTATTCTATTATTGTTCTTTTTTTAAATGTATGCTGTGGTCTGAAGAGAATCTTATAAATTCCTACTTAGAAATAAATGATTAGAATTGATGATAGCGCGATAAATCATTGATGTCATTAAAAAAAACCGATGTGCCGCGACATAAATACAGATCTGTTTTGGGCCTTGTGCAAATCATGGATGATGGTATCAAGTACATCTCATTGAATTTTTATGGGAAAGTGTCACTGAGTGTTTAACAAACTACTAACTATGTTATTTTTTGGAAATCTCAATATTGATATTGTGTAATAACTATTAGTTATATTCTTGTAGATTATTTTATGGGACGTTACATGCTTGAAATAAAGTACACAGTAGAATAGAAAATAATAAAACGTGATGTAAGATAAAGAATAAATAAAACAATAAAATGAATAATCAAGTTTTATTACAACACCCTAGTTATAAATATATCAATAAGTATCACTTATAAAATAGTTATAGTAACTATACAATTTGGAATGTTATTGTCCAACAATAGTGATTTTTAAAAATCTTATATTAAAAATCAGTGTAAAACGCATGACACACATAAAAATTAAAAGTTATAAATTCGAGATTATGGTAGGAAAGTATGGGGAGTCATAACTCCTTGAGTTGAGGCAAGATTAAAATTCATAAAAAAATATGAGTTAGACTAAAACACAACAAGAAGCGAAGTAATAGTAGCCTCGATTCGGCGTTCGCATTTCATAGGATTTTAGACGCTTTCTCTTTTATGAGACAGATAATCTAGACTACACCAGTCATTTGTGTTTGATATTTTATTTTGAGTCAAATGACCCGAGATTTCCAAAATTTGATAAGGACATATCCTATAGCATTAAGGCCAAGATCTCCCTAGTTCGAAGGCTGATACTCACTTCAGCAAGTTCAGTGGGAGTGTAAGTTCATTTCTCTTTACCTACAATACAACTTAGCTCACTAAAGTATCGCCGTTCCAATAAGTCGTATTTGGCAGCTGTCATCTCCATACTAAAATAGATGCCATCAAAGGAAAATGGACCCTTTGCCATAGTATTATCACGAATCTGACAGCTGTCAAATACGACTTATTGGAACTGCGGTACTTTAACACACAGAATCAACGAATGAACCTATTTATCCGTTATTGTAGTTGTCAAAGTTTTAATCAGCCCTAAATGATCCTATGTATCTGGTATTGAAGTTGTCAAAGTTTAATCAGCCCTAAATGATCCTATGTATCTGGTATTGAAGTTGTCAAAGTTTTAATCAGCCCTAAATGATCCTATGTATCTGGTATTGAAGTTGTCAAAGTTTTAATCAGCCCTAAATGATCCTATGTATCTGGTATTGAAGTTGTCAAAGTTTTAATCAGCCCTAAATGATCCTATGTATCTGGTATTGAAGATGTCAAAGTTTAATCAGCCCTAAATGATCCTATGTATCTGGTATTGAAGTTGTCAAAGTTTAATCAGCCCTAAATTATCCATATGTATCTGGTATTGAAGTTGTCAAAGTATAATCAGCCCTAAATTATCCATATGTATCTGGTATTGAAGTTGTCAAAGTTTAATCAGCCCTAAATTATCCATATGTATCTGGTATTGAAGTTGTCAAAGTTTAATCAGCCCTAAATTATCCATATGTATCTGGTATTGTAGTTGTCAAAGTATAATCAGCCCTAAATTCCAGCCTCAAAATCAGTCGGAATCAGAAGACACATTGTTCTGATGTGCCGGGTGCAGACTAGACGGGTCAAACTTCTTCTTGGGGTAGGTGCACCCGCCGCGGTAGACCACGTGGTTCTTCTCAGTCTCGAGAATCTTCACCTCATGAAGCAGCTGGGGCTTGTCCATCACCTTCTGGAGTTGGTCCCATATGAATACCGCTAGGTTTTCTGTTGTACTTACCTGTTAAATAATATAGTGGTTTTGCTAACAAGAAGTAAATTTTCATTATTATCAGCAGTAGAACAATTCAGGCTTATTGAGCTTTTTTCTGCCGTGTGGTGCCGGCTTAGAATGGCATCACCCCCTATTTACACGTAAGTGTCGTCAAAATCCGACTAAGGTATGTATCCAGGGAATAGGTAGCATTATCTGTGAATATAACACTTTAAAACTCCGTTCATTTAAGAATTACCTATAATGTAAACAAACTTTGTATGAATCTGACAGCTCGCGACAGTCAGTTACATACAAAGTTTGTTTACATTATAGGTAATTCATAAATGAACGGAGTAATAAAGTGTAATATTATACACTGCGCTTGCCAATCTTTATAATAAATAGTAATATAGCTATAGTGAGTATGCAAATACCCTCCTAAAAGCGGAGGCCCATGTTCAGCAGTGGACTGTAGTGACTATTTTAGTATAGAAGAGCCTTCTATTGCAACAGTTTCATAATCATATTGAAATAATTCTTATGTCTTTAGACATTATCATTATTAACCTACTCTTAATTATTTGTTTGTGCTAGTAACAAGTTATCAAATAGTTACACAACTTGATGCAAAAAAAGTTTTGATTAGTTGCTTTGTCAAATATTAGGAAGTAAATGTTTTGTATCCTAAAATGGGACCATATATATTTATTACAGCTGTTCTAATTATTATCTTACCAATATTATTAAAGAGCACTCTTTGAGACAGTAAAAGATGGTAAATACTTATAGTGTAAAAGCACAGGATACAGATAGATGGGGAGCCCTTTGCCCTACAGTGGGACACAACAAAATAATATAAAACACACACATATCACGCCTTTATCCCTTGCAGGGTAGGCTGAGCGTTTATGGCCGTAAAAACACGGTCGCTATCACCACGTCTGGCAAATATTTTAGGTCATGTATCATTATTATGACAGGTTGTCAGCAGGTTGCCTAAAATTTTCAAACACATGAAACCCTCTAGTCCCTTAGTCACTTCTCACGGCATACCCGGGAAAGAAATGGTGTGATGATATTGGAAAGTTGGCATCACACGGCAAATAATTTGAAACAAATAATCTTACCACAGTCTTGAAGTATGGCACGTCTTGGTCCAAGTTCTTATGGTCAAGTGGCTCCATGATTGCCAGCTGCATGTACTGTTTCAGATCGTGTACATTCATCACCATTCCAGTATGAGCGTCTACTGGACCTTTCACTGTTACCAGCACTGTAAAAAACATAATTCCCTTTTGTATTTGATAAACAAAGTTATTCAAAACTGGATGTATAAATTTATGCTGCAAATATTTTAGGAGGTGAACCAGTCCATGAAATCTTATCAATCAATCATGAATCAGTAAGGGCAAAAATAAAAAAAAATTAAGTCTCCCATACAAATTGACCCTTTGTCATACATACATAACATACACGTATCACGCCTATTGTCCCTTGCGGGGTAGGCAGAGCGTAAACGGTCGCAAAAAAACGGCCATTTACGCCACATCTGACAAATATTTGAGGGTCATTCGTGAAATTGTGTATCGCCATAGTGACAGGTTGTCAGCCCATCGCCTAAAATTGCAATACACTACCTCGAGTCCCTCAGTCGCCTCTTATGACTCCCAAGGAAAAGAAATGGGGTGATGCTACTCTAAGCCGGCATCACACGGCACGGCAATTGAGTTAGTTTTATGTACAGTAATGAAATGAAAGTCGATACAATTGGTCTTTAGTTATCAGTAAATAAGTTAGTTATTCACTTTACGTTAAAGTATAGGAGAAAAAAGACATAATTCCCTTTTATACTTGATAAACAAAGTTATTCAAAACAGGATGCAAAAATATCAGCTGCAAATATTTCAGGGGCTGAACCACTCCATGAAATCAATAAATATTCCCGAAGGAACATAGGACGAAATATTTAAAAAATTGGACCTGCCATACAAATTGGCCTTTTGAGCTGTTACATTTTGTATGGGGGTCAAATATTTTTCATATTTCGACCTATGTTCTTTGGGGAAAGTTGTTCACTTTCATGGGCTGGTTCACCTCTAAAAATTATTGCAGCTTATTTTTACATCATATTTTTTTTAATACTCTCTCAATAGTAGTAGTCTCTCAGTAATTTAGTGTGAGTGTAAAATTTGAATTAAAAAAAAGTCTTTATTATGAGTAGGTACTCATAATTGAGACCAAGAGACCAGTGATCCTTAGGACCAGTCAGGTTAACCTTAACAGGGAATCCTTTGGAAGGGAAAAAAGGGCTGCACTGGAATGGCTTCTCTTTGTGGTATCAATATCAAAATCAATAGGTATAGGTAAGTAGGTACATTGCATTCAGCTGTCTTAGTTACTGTTGATATTTTGTGTTAGTTCAAATTCTACATTACTTACCAACATAGTTGTGTCCATGTCCATTAGGATTGTTACATTTTCCATACAATTTCAAATTCTCTTCATCACCCAGAAATGGACTAAAAAAAGAAAATTATTTTTTTAAGAAATAAAACTAGTTTGCTACAATAAGTAATTATGTTTGTACCTACTTACCTACAATGTAATAGATTTTACATTACAAAGTATTAAAACAGTTTTGCTTAGTTTCATTGTCGCTGATAACAAGGTCAGCTCACTAAGTTTTTTAAGGTCAAGACCCTACATTTCAGATAATAAAATACCTACCTGCAAACTACAATATTATACCACAATGTTACACAGTGGAGTATTTTAGATTTCGAATCTTGAAGGGTCTATGTATTTGATTAGTAATTTGACCTTACAGCACACACGTTGATTCTTGGTAATTTGATACAAGTTATAGGAAGTCTGAAATAAGTTCAAGTTACTTACCTGTGCAATCTATGACTCGAGCTGAAGGTTTCCCGTCTGGTAATCGAAACGATAGGATGATGAGAAGACATCGTTATGTTATAATATAACTGATAAAAGAAGTAACTGTTAGGTGTGTTTTGTTTTATTTAATTTCTGCCGGCTAAAGACAGTCGTCTGTCGTCAAAAAACAAAAGTGAAATGACACGATTAGACGAATGAATGGAGTACGACTACGATTTGACGTAATAGTGAAGTACACATGAATGAAAAAATATTAATGAGTTTCGAGTATAGGTCTAACAAAAATGTAGCCGTCTCTCTTTTTCTCACTCTTGCATACAATGTTAGAAAGAGACAATTAAATTGAATGAACAACCATAGACAATGCGTGTTCCGTACATGAAAATGTTAATCGTCTGTCCCACACGAAGAGAGAGAGAGAATCTGTCTCTTTCTTGCAATGTCAAAGTACTTCACAGAAAGAATTTATTTTTCGTGCGATTTGGACTTTGTAACCTTTTTAGAACTAACTTTTTGTAGATATTGTTTAGCTTTTATTTAGTTAAATTAACGCACAATTTAGAAAAATGTTTTCCCCGGCCACCAGGCATTTGTTTTACTCAACTCAGGTAAGTTAATTTGTGTTCATAATTGATTTAGTGGATTTTTGATAATGATCTTGACCAATGAACCAATGATAACATGTTATCTTGTAGCTCCGTCGTCTTCAAAGTACCTTGGTGGTAGCTGAGCACAACAACGAAGCCCTATCTGCTGTCACTGCTAATGCCCTGAGTGCTGCTCAGAAGATTGGAGGAGAGATTTCTGTCTTAGTTGCTGGCACCAAATGTGGCCCTGTAAGTATAGTTGTAATCACGGTAAATTTGTGAAGACTTTACCAGCTCAGTTGGATGACGTTGACAAAAGTATTAAGTACATCATGTTAAAATTATTATCTTAACAGTAAAATGTCTATAATATATAGTTTGTGCCATACCATAAGAGATCACATAGTTATCTAGAATCTGTTCATTACAGGCTGCAGAGGCACTATCCAAGGCAAAAGGCATCTCCAAAGTCCTTGTAGCCGAGAGTGATGCCTTCAAAGGTGCTACAGCAGAATCCCTGACACCTCTTATCCTAGCCACTCAGAAGCAGTTCAACTTCACACATATTGTAGCACCGGCAACAGCATTTGGCAAGGCACTGCTTCCTAGGGTTGCTGCCAAACTAGATGTCTCTCCGATCACTGACATTATTGGAGTTAAGGATGCCAACACCTTTATCAGAACTATTTATGCAGGTAAGAATTTTGGGTTTAATTCATTTACCAAAATTGATTATGAAACCAATTTTGTGGCTTAAAACAAACAAAGCAATGGCCTCTAAGGGAATCATTATCTTTTATGGAATTTTTCTGTTTTGCATCATTCTCAACATTTTACATGTGGTTGCAAAGGTCATTCTTTAACCCTTGATGCTTTGCATACCCTTCAGTAGAGAATAGATTGGTTATGTACATTTGACATCTTTATGTGTATTTTTCATACCTTTTCATTAACTCCAAAGGAAACGCCATCATGACCTTGGAAGCCAAAGACCCTATCAAGGTCATCACTGTCAGAGGAACAGCTTTCCCTCCGGCACCTCTGGAGGGAGGATCGGCGGCTTCAGAGAAGGCTCCAGAAGGCGACTACAAGACTGATCTTACGGAGTGGGTCTCACAGGAGCTGACTAAATCTGACCGCCCTGAGCTAACTGGTGCTAAGAACATTGTTGCTGGAGGTAAGATTTTTAGGATTCTATGCCTTAAGGATAAAAACCCTATTACTGTGACTTGTCTGTCTTTCAACACCATGATAGTGAGACAGTTGAAGTTTTCACAGATAATGTATTTCTGTTGCGGCTTTAACAATATACTTAAAAGCAGAATAAAATCAATATTTAAGGGGTTCGCATAGAAAAAAATGCTTTTATGCAAACTTGAACCAGAATACCAAATATAGTTCCTTTAGCATAAAAATGTATAGTTATTTTTATGTCAGAAAACTAGCTTAAATTTTCAAATAAAAAAATAATAATTAAACTTTGCACTTACAGTTGATGTGTAACATGTGTTTGCCAAGTAAAAATAAAATTATAAGCTTATACTATATATAATTTTTAAATATTATTGTACACTGCAGTGATAACTAATTTCAATGTAATTTTCATTGTGTTGTCTGTCCTTAGGCCGAGGCCTGAAGTCGGGTGAGAACTTCAAACTTCTGTACGACCTTGCTGATAAGCTGAAGGCTGCCGTGGGAGCATCCCGCGCGGCCGTCGACGCCGGCTTCGTGCCCAACGATCTGCAGATCGGACAGACCGGGAAAATCGTCGCACCTGTAAGTTATTTAATAGTATATTTATTAGTTACTAGATTTCCCCCCACAGGTTTCACCTGCTGCCATTCTTTGCTTTGCCTACTCTGTTGAGAAGATAAAAGCGTGATATTTGTATGTATCATTCGAAAAATAATGTAACAGCGGAACACAATGAGCATTAAGTCTAAAGTTGTTTTTTTCGTATCTTCACCAACATGCGTGGTTAAAGAATCGGAATAATATCTTGCGTTACTTTCAATTCAAAGCTTACACTGGTATGGTTATGCTACCACTACTAGCAGGTTATACGAGTAAATTTGGTATACCGTCGTTTTGCATATTGTTGAAGTTCCTAATATACTTACTTTGGCATACCCCGGTTTGCATAAAATTCTTTGTCATACTAGTTGTTTGGCATAATGTTTCTATGTCATACTGCATTGAAATTCATAGATTTGGAAACACTTTTAAAGTAATAGGTTATGGTGCGGCGGGGGCCCTTGGACCTAAGCCTACTACTAACCTAAGCCGCGAACATGCTTTTCTAGGAGATAAAGAACGGTCGTATGTCTATGCTTATAGACATTATGACTTGGTAATTTATGCTACACGGGTTATGCGTGTTGTTTTTATCACTTTGAATAATTAAGACTATATAACATATGCGTAATACAAAATATGACTTAAATTTTTTTGAAAACCGACCCCAAACCGTAAATTTAATGTAAACCAGCACATTTCAGTTTTAAGTTTGCATTTTCTAAATATGGTGTAATCGTAAATTACACATTAGGCTATCTTTAATTTAAATTGACCTCTACTCTATTAATCAGTTTATTCCTTAGCACGGAAACTAAGAATAACTCTATCACTGTGCAATATTGATTGTGCCAAAATTACTTTACTTATATCTTGTACGTATTAAACATACCTACATACATACAGAGTGCAATCACCTACAACCTATGCCAACAAAATGAATATGCATGAGTTCCTTACGTAATTTGATTACATCGTCATTGCACTTGAAATTGTGAATTGTAATTCATTCTGTTTTGTACTTGATACACTTAACTACTAAACATACAGCTTTTAGACAAATTGGGAAATAATTTTTGTTTTATACGGCATGTAAGGGACATCGTGCGTGAAACGGAACCACTTTCCCCTAGGAACATATGTCAGGAAACGAAATAAAATATTTGACCTCCCATACAAAATCTAGATCAGCTGACTGCAATTACTATAGGAAGCCAAATGTTTTTTGGCGTTTCCTGAAATATTTTTCCATAGGAAATTGTTCAGTTTCTTGGTCTGAATGCACCCTATAATTATTCGGAGGGCTGTCCCATACACATTGTGTATAGATAGGGTGATATTTACTAGTCTACTAGTATAAAGCCGTGTGATGCCGGCCTAGAATAGCATCACCCCATTTCTTACCTTTGGGTGTCGTAAGAGGCGACTACAGGACTCGAGGGTTAGATGTGTATTGCAATTTTAGGCGATGGGCTGACAACCTGTCACTATAGTAATACACAGTTATCTGATTGACCCTCAAACTTTTGTCAGACGTGGTGTTAATATCCGTTTTACGGCCGTTAACGCTCTGCCTACCCCGTAAGGGATATAGACGTGATTTATGTATGTATGTATGTATGTATATTTACTAGTGACCGATAGCAAAATCTTAAGACGAGCTGGAGATAAGGATCTGGAAAGTTTTCCACAAGGAACATAGGTTGAAATATGACGAAAATATTCCATAGTAACTCAAATCAGCTGATCGGCAATTTTGTATGAGAGGTAGTTTTTTTAGTATTTCGAGCTATGTTCCTTGGAGTAAGTTGTTATTTATCACCAGCCCTCTTGAGTAATCGCTATCGATCACTAGTAAAACTTCACCCTATCTAGGTACAAAATGATAGGCAAGCAAAATCGATGGTTTAAAAAAAATAGGTAATGGTTAATGTATTTATTGAAATATCAGTAATATTACATAACATTAACAGCCACAACAGACCACCGCTGGATGAACTATAAATCTCTCTTTTCGTGTGGGACACGGAGTCGTCCAACGACCCGATGAACCCTGGAGTCAGAGTTTTTCATCCACCTACTACCACAAGTAGGCCTCTGACATGGTTGTGTTACGACCGCCGTCTTAGTAATCATAGACAGCAACCGGGACCGACGGCTTAGCGTGCCCTCCGAAGCACGGAACCATTTCTTTTCGGACAATCAGTTGGTTCACCCTGCAATGTCCTAACCTGACCGGGAACAAATTCACAAAGTGATAAATATCAACTGTTAGTGTCCCACCGAGAATCGAACCCGGAACCTTTGCGCCGCAGGCAGTCGCACTACCACTGCGCCAGCCGGTAACTAAAAATATGAACACATGAAATCTGTTTCAGGACCTATACATTGCGGTGGGCATCAGCGGGGCCATCCAGCACTTGGCCGGCATGAAGGACTCCAAGACCATCGTGGCCATCAACAAGGACCCCGAGGCACCCATCTTCCAGGTACATAATACATACATGTATAGGTACTTACTATCGGGCAAAAACCCCACCCGTTTTTACTCTGACCAATTGCGGAGGCAATGAGCAGTTTGTTTTTATGAGTTTATGATTGACACATGTTTTACAGTATTGTTTAAAGCATTTTTTTACTTGCTCAATGAGATTCCCATTGTATTTTCTATTTAAAGTTGGGTAAGGCCACACCAAAAAACGCTTTTAAAGACAGTATTGGTTTATTCAAACAAAGAACTCTGACCCGGCCGCTGACCAATGCACGCAAAATGCAACCGTACCCTGCTAAAGCTCCATTTACCCTCATAGTACATCCACTGGTACATCCTACAAAATTAATATCTTTTTTCGTGTGCGATATGACTCGAGGAACCCAGCCGATTTAGAAAAACGGTAGACACAGACCAAAGAACTCGCGCAAGTTACCATGACGTTTTGGTTCGCTGTGGCATGCGACAACAAGTCGATACGTTTGACATAAGGTGAAGAGAAAAATGAAGTCGGTGCGGCTCATCCTAGGTTTTTATAAAATTTTATCAAATGACCGTTGAGGACTTAGCTACCCTTCAGGAATAAAAGGCGTAACTTTTCGTTTTTCTTTTTCTTAAAGAACCTGAATTAGTTATCAGTAACTCATTCAAAACATCGTTATCACAACATATTCTTATCGTTTTTGTTTCCATGTTGAGAACAGACTTTAAATATCAATATGATAAAGACCGGCTGATTCTACTATCACAAACTGTGTCTGTTTCTACAACAAACAATAACGGGACTTAAAAAGACGTTCATAGGGTTCCTTTTTCATTTGAGGCTTTGCCGTCGCAGTTGTTGAAATATAGGTTGAAATTTTACTAGTGACCGATACTGAAAACAGAGTATGGGCTGGTGATAAAGAACAACTTTCCCCGAGGGATATTGGTCGAAATGAGGAAAAGAATTGGACCTGCCAAAGATGCCTCGATCAGCTAAAGCATTTTGTACGGTTTCAATTTTTTTCCACATTTCGACCTATATTCCTTGTTGTTATGTTATAAAGTTGTTCCTTATCACCAGCCCGATTGGATTTTCGCTATCGGTCACTAGTAAAAATTCACCCTATATTTTAATGTATACATGGAGTAAAAAAATTAGCTGAGAATATTTTAAGGGGTGAACCACTACGTGAAACTGAACAACTTTCCCCAAGGAACATAGTTTTTTTTTTTTTTTTTTTTTTATTACCTAATGATGGGTTTGCTCTTGACTCTAGTCTAGGTCATAGGACAGAGACAGAGTCTAAGATGGAGCGAGCTCACCCAGAAGAAGCCTGTTCACTCCTACTTTGAAGAGATTAGGGTTGTATGCTTTTGGAAACACAGACGCAGGAAGTGAGTTCCACTCTTTAGCAGTGCGCATTATAAATGATGACTGGAAGGGCTTAGTCCGAATTGGTGGAATGGCTACCAGGTACGGATGGTATCCGGCGGTGCGTCTGGATGTCCGATGGTAGAAGGGAGCTGGTGGAACAAGGTCGTGAAGCTCTTGAGCACACTCTCCGAAGTACAATCTATAAAATACCGACAAGCAGGCAACCTTGCGGTGATGTGCCAGGCTATGTAGCTTGGTGTCCACCAGTTTTATGTCGCCTATGAGCCTCTTGGCCCTGCGTTCCACCGAGTCAAGAGCGGCAAGTTGGTATTTGGCTGAGCCATCCCAAAGGTGACTGCAATACTCCATGCAGGATCGGACTTGTGCTTTGTAAAGAGTTAAAAGCTGTCCAGGCGTAAAGTATCGCTTCACTCTATTCAGGACGCCCAGCTTTTTAGCCGCCGTCTGAGCCTTGTACTCGATGGTCGCGCCGAAGTTTAGATTTGATGTCAACTCCATGCCTAGAAGCTCAAGCCTGTCAGTGACTGGGACAGATGTACCCCGAAAAGTAGGTGTCCAGTCGAAAGGAATCCTTTTTGCAGTGAAAAAACACGCCTGTGTTTTGGTGGCATTGAATGAGACCAGATTGTCGTCGCCCCATTGGGAGACAAGACTTAAGGTCAGATCTGTTCGCTCTACCATGGCCTTTCTTAACGAACGTATTTCATCCCCACTGGTCCCTGCACCTGTCAAGTATCTCTCTGAAACGGTACTATCATCTGCGTATCCAACAATACCATGCCGAAGGAGGTCATTGATGTGCAGCAGGAAAAGAGTTGCAGAGAGAACAGACCCCTGAGGAACTCCGGCATCAATGGCCATTAGGACAGAGGAGCAGCCGTCAACGACTACTCTGATGGACCGTTCACTAAGGAAGTCTGAAATCCAAGTACAAAAATCAGCTGGGATGCCATAAGCAGGAAGCTTGCTGAGCAGACTTGCATGCCAGACCCTGTCTAAGGCCTTCGAGATATCGAGTGAAACGGCAAGTGCTTCGCCGTTTTTCTCGATGGCTTCGCCCCAGCAGTGCGTGACATACACAAGAAGATCACCAGTAGACCGCCCCCGGCGAAAGCCATATTGACGGTCACTGAGAAGATCATTGTCTTCAAGGTAGGTCAGCAACTTACTGTTAAGTACCCTCTCCATGACCTTGCATAGGATGGAGGTAATGGCAATTGGACGGTAATGGGCAGGGTCGGCACGGTCGCCCTTTTTGGGAACTGGTTGCACATTAGCAAGCTTCCAGGCCCCCGGCACCGTTCTTTCTTTAAGAGAGAGGCGGAACAAGCGTGTCAGCACAGAAGACAGTTCAGGCGCACATAGTCTTAATACTCTCGCTGGTATGCCATCAGGTCCGCTGGCCTTGTTCACGTCTAGACTGCACAATACTCTTCGAACCTCTTTAATGTGTACTGCGATCTCCGACATCGAAGAATCGCAACGAGGTACAGTAGGTGGTTGTTTGGAGCCAGCGTCCAGACGTGAGTTGCTTGCAAACAAGGAAGCAAATTTGCTTTCTCACTTACAGAGTGAGCCAGCGATCCATCAGGTTTCAGCATTGGAGGTAAGGTTGGACGACAGAAATTAGTTTCAACCGCTTTGGACAGGGACCAAAACTTTTTACTACCCGGAGGGTGTGATGCTAGTTTGGCCCCTATTCGTCCGACATGGTCAAAACGTGCCTTACGTAAAACCCGTTTGCAGGACTTAGTGGCAGAGTTGAAGGTTCTTTTCTTCGCGCGAACCCTACGTGCTCTTAATTTGCAGTCGCGAGCCTTGACCCAAGCTTGGTATGCCGATTCTTTACGCGCCTCAGCTTGGGCGCATTCTGCGTTAAACCAAGGCTGGGCTTTGTGACCGAGCGGGATGTCGGAGAATGGAATAAAATATTCCATCCCCTGCCGAATCACGTCTGCAACCGCATCTGCACAACACGAGGGGTCACGCGAAGAGAAGCACACTTGACGCCACGGGTAAGATGCAAAGAAGTGCCGCATCTCTTCCCAATCTGCTGACTCGTATCTCCAAACTCGCCTCGTGCCCCTGGGGCTGTCATCGAGAGGGGAGCAGGTCGATACGGATTTCACCAGACAGTGGTCGGACGTTCCCCGCGGAGCTGAGACCGAAACTGAATGACTGTCTGGATCAGTTGTCAGCAGCAAGTCCAAGCAATTGGGTGTATGGCCGTCGATATCCGGTATCCGCGTAGCTACATTCACCAGCTGGGTCAGATCTAGCGATAATGCAAACTTGCGCGCCTCTAGCCCAGCATGGTCAGTTTTCTGGAACGGGAACAACCACTCCTTATGGTGGGCATTAAAGTCCCCCAGAAAAGTTAGCTTCGCTGTCGGGTATCTTTGCTGTGCTACGTCTGTCGTTTCAACGAGGTAATTGAAAAGCGCTGTCGTCTCCTGGTCACCGCTGTGCGATCGGTAGACGCCGACATATAGAGTTTTCTCCACGCCAGAGTCCTCCAGTAGCCAAATGGCAGAAAAACCCGATTTCTCAAAGCAACGGAGACGACGACAACAAATGTCATCGCGGACATACACACAGACCCCAGCTTGCTTCTTGAACTTATGCTCAAGAGAGTAACCCGGGTAGTTGAGGTACGCCACGTCCGACGGTGTTGTTATCTTCGTCTCCGTTAGGAAGAACAGGTGCGGCTTCTCGGTCTCAAGGTGGTGATGGACCGGATCGAGATTGGAGTGCAACCCTCGGATGTTAGTGAGGTGCACTTTTTTTGGGAGGAAGTGCAGCCGTTGTATAAACCTATTCTTCTTTTTTACTTTTTTCATAATTTGAGAGTTTGTGGGGAAAAAGTTGAATTGTCGAGGCGCATTTCAGTTAACCACTGGAACACTAGAGCTTAACCGACCTATGGGAAACTCATTTGGAGACTGCGGAGACGCCCGAACCCCCCCGAATATGGCCACCGGGTCCTCCCATCCAGTCGCCAGCTGGCACGGTGGAGCATATCGGGATTTTTCGCGAGTTGGCGGGGCAGCCTTTGGCACGTGGCTGGCGTGCTACTTGGGCCCCCTACTGACTGCGGTCGGCCAACGGCTGGCACCGTGCTTCGGATCCCGCTACCCTCCAGAATGAGTTACCCGGTACAGTATCGCCCAGAGTCCAAGACCGGTTCTGAATAGCGCAACTGACATCCTCCAATTCCCCCAAAGGCACTGGCACTCCCACACACTGACGGAACGCAGCAAGCTACTTGGCGCCAGACTTCGGTGGGATGGTGGTCGCGAGCCAGGCGGCCCCTTACGGAGCCTTCCACCGCGCACGTGGGATCGTTCAGCCGGACTTATCCACAGGCAAGCCTGTGTTGCCGTTGCCCGGGGTGGACCGCTAGGAGGTAGATCCCATACCACCCCAAATAGGTCGAAATATGAAAAAAAAAAATTGGCCCTCCCATACAAATTATCCCGGCCGGGTAACACACTAAGTATGGGAGGCGACTAAGGGATTCGAGGGTTAGATGTGTATTGCAATTTTAGGTAATGGGCTGACAACCTGTCATCATAGTAATGCACAGTTATCTGCCTCAAACTTTTACGTGAACTCAGACATGGTGTTAATATCCGTTTTACGGCCTTTGCCGCTCTGCCTATCCTGTAAGGGATATAGGCGTGATTTATGTATGTATGTTGAAGTATAATTCTTTTTTTTTCAGGTATCCGACCACGGTTTAGTCGCCGACCTGTTCAAGGCAGTCCCCGAACTAACACAGAAGTTGTAAAGCGAATAGAATTAAGAATACAGTCTTATAAGTAGCAAAGATGAATCCCAAAATGTGTATATCACCTCTATGAGATTTTCGATGACTTTACAATAATCTTGATCAAGTAATCATGTCCGTATGTATTTAAATGAAGATTATTATGTAATATAAAAGTTGTTTTATTATTTTGCTTCTTTGATTCATTATACCCACCAAACATTTACCTATCTTATTATGCTAAATAGAGCATAGAATGAGTGTAAGTAACTAATAGTTTTTATCTACACTCGTCTCATAATGTTCGAATTATGAATTCGAAAACAGATGCATAATGACCTACTTTATGCATTCTGCCTATAAAAACTAGGGTTTACTATAAATTACAGAAGCGTAATGACTTAATCAGAAAACTCTTAATACGATAAGTTGAGAAATGAAACGAAGTTTTTTTTTTCCAACACTCAAATCGCTATCTTCCGCCGCACCTGACAGTTGTTGTTGTACGGTAATTTTTCGGATGTTGTTCAGTTGTTGTTCAGATGTTGATTAGTTGTTGTTCAGATGTTATTCCGATGGTGTTCAGTGTTGTTCAGTTGTTGTTCAGATGTTTAGTTATTTGCTGTTGAGACCCGACATCTAAACAACTGTTAGTAAAGAATCTTCAAAAATTCATATCAAGCCATATTACGTTCTCGTATTGAATTTGACCATGTATCGGGCCTTGCAATCGTCGGTGCGGACGTTTGGAAAAGTGTTCAACTGAGTAAATTTTTTAGAGTGTAGATAAAATAGTGTATGCAACTGCATATAATTAGGCATTAGAATGCTCGTGTCAATCTATTATCACACTCGTCTACGCCTCGTGTGATAAACAGACACTCGCATTCTAATGGCCCCCATTATATGACAGTTGCATAAACTACTATTATTAAGTGGTTAGTTATTACGAGTTAGGCCGTGTGATGCCGGCTTAGAATGGCATAACCCCATTTCTTACCCATGGGTGTCGTACGAGGCGACTACGGGACTCGAGGGTTAGATGTGTATTGCAATTTTAGGCGATGGGCTGACATTCTGTCACTAAAGTGAAACACAGTTAACTGATTGACCCTCAAACTTTTGTCAGACGTGGTGGTAATATCCGTTTTACGGCCGTTAACGCTCTGCCTACCCCGTAAGGGATATAGGCGTGATTTATGTATGTATGTTATTAAGAATTATTTTGGAACAAATAAAGAAGTTGAGACTTTAATGGTTGTATGCTATTAGATTTCTATCAGACTTTTCTGTCTGTTACCTACCTAAAATTATCGTAATCTTATAAGAAATGTAGTTTTGCTACTCCCCGCTAGATGGCGCTAGCACACCATTTCACGCCCATAAAATTAGCGCGCTCCATAATTTCAGCCGGCAAGCACATAATTATTTTTCAATTTAATCACTTATCCGTTTTAAATACAGCCACATAATTCCCTTTACACCGTAACCGGCACTTAAATTATCCATCTCGTAAGTTGTAATGCCAGCACATAGGTGTGTCGAGTCGAGTTTCCGATAATAATACGGTTCTGTCTGTCTGTAAGTCTGTAGGTAGGTATAAAACCAACAGGAGTAAGTGCGCAGTCAATCTTGGGCTAATGATAGTAGGGAGATGTGGTTTGCGCGGAGTGGCATTCTCGTTATCATATCTCGGCGCAACGAGGCGAAGGCGGGGTTGTGAGAGGCTCCTCCCAGCGACGACACGCCCTCTCGAGTCGGTCTGCTGTACTAAGGTACACAGAGCTTTTACCGTGGTAGAGGCAAAATGTTAGTTTCAGGTTGAGGGGCAACATTTTTGTTGTTTTTTATGAATTGGTGGTTGTAGTGAACGTAGAAAGTCGTATTATGGAAAAAACAGAGGAAAATGAATTGGACCGCGTTTAGGAGAAAGAAGCCATATGAAAAATTGCGAAAATGAGTAATTGCCACTGCTAAGTTTTTCTAAACATTCCGCTTCTTTTGCAAACACAGCCATGTCCATATCTTGTTTGGTTACCGGGATATGAAATGCTAGAATAGAACCACAGAACTCTAAAAGAGTTAGCTAAAAACACTCATAATATTAACAAAAGTGTCACCTTTAAAAATATATTTTTTTGTGGAAAGCAATCTACCAAGATGGCAGACTTCTGTAAAATAAGTACTTTTTAGCGTCATACATAATAATTTATTGAATTTTGTATGAGTTTACCAACTTTTTATGACTGCTTTTTGCATTTTTATCTGATACATAATCCCATCAGCTAATAGTAGCGGGAAAGCGTGCGAATTTACTTATTAGTTTCGTTGTAAATAAAAAAAAACCCTTGAACAAGAATAGGAATAGTAGTTGTCCAGAAATATTATTCCTAGATACCTACTTACGCCTAACGCCACCTACTTACTTATTAACTTTTAAAGGAATGCAAGGCGCTCTATAACGTAAAGGTAGGTAGGTTGGTATTTATTTATTACTTGGGTACATTATTGTTTTCCTACCTAAGTAGTTATTTGGGCTCAAACTTATGTATTCACTTTCAAATACTATGAGAAGGATTTATAGAATCGGAGATTATGCTAAGTAGCAGTAAGTACCTACAGGTTCCTACTCTTTTGTTTTTAGACTCCTCATCAACGGTAAATAATCATTAATCTGCCCTATATTAAACAACACAGCAATAGGCAGGTGTAACCAAACATGGTTTACTTCTCCACACCACTACATGAAAACATATTTTTCATTATAAACTTGATAAATCGCCTCCCTTGACTCCGTTTAAGCTTAAAGAAGAGGGGTGAACGCAATCGGCGTAATCAGAAGCCGTGACGACTACGGGACCATCTTTTTTATGATTTTTTATTCTGTTATTTATGTGCAACGGCCCGAGGGTTGCCAGGGTAATTAATATAGAGAAATGGTAAAATTGAGCGCCGTTTACCCCCGGGCGGGCCGTGTGCTCGAGCACACACCTTTCGGGGTTCAAACGGTGAAAAATTACCTTTTATGTCGCCGATTACACAGCTTTTGGGGAATTAGTAGGCTTCGACATCATTTTTGATAGTGCGATGATAGATGTTATGCAAGAATTAGGTATGCATTATACTACAGTAGTAGATAGCCGTTATATTGACCACATCTTTTGTGTTCTTTACCTACAAGCTGAGCATTTAAGATACATATACGACCCAGGACGAGTGTTCCGTAACATGCCCATCAAGCCCTTTTATGTGATACCCCACTTGAACTAATAGGATTAATTTTAAAATTTGATCCTTTTCGGCTTCGTGAAATCCCACATTATTGCAAAAATAAAACACCAATGTGATCCAATACAGGTTCCGGTATTTTTTCCATTTTGAGGTCTGTCTTCTTCTTCAAATTTAAGAGTTAAATTCTTATCGGTGGAGTAACTTCCAATTTTCCCTCTTCTCTGTTAGTGAGCTGACCTTAAGATGCGACAAGACATTGACTTTTTCCTTTATGCCTTTTGAGGTACGGAACTCTTAAACCAAGTAGGTATGCTAAATGCGCTGCTGTGTCGCCCAAGAATATATAGCCTACACTTTTAATACTATGTAATTTGACTTAGGTACCTATCTAAACGCAATTTTAGTAGTTTGTTTCTCTACAGGATTACTTTCGTGATGCGAACTCCGTAAATATCTTATCTTATCTTATCCGTAAAAAACATAATATAAAATATGCTCCTGTATGGACGAGGTATATAGACACTGATATTGGCCCATGACATTGGCCACATTGTCCCTCTGGTCGGGCCATTTCGCGCGATGAAGCCTGCGAGATGCGCGCGCAACCGCAATGGCTTCCACATGACTTCTCTTGTTAAGGCGAGTGTACTCGTAAACGACCTTGACAGTGGCGTCACTCCACGAAGAAAAATATTTTCTCTATATTCAAACAATCTATCGGAATGTCCGTTGCCCAAGTTTTTAGTATTATCCTTAAGTAAAAATAGAACCTACAAACTCCATGAAATATTTGCTGTACTTAATTAAAGTTATGGCAATTAATACCAAAAGTGGGCACTTTTTGCCATAACTTTGATTACAGCGAATATTTCATTGAATTTGCAGGTTATAATACTAACAACTTGAGCAACGGACATTCTGATAGATTGTTTGTACAAAGATAACATGTTTTTATGTGGAGTGGCGCCACTGTCGAGGTCGTTCACGAGTACACTCGCCTTAAATGGCGCACAACTGCGTATTATGCGCGCGGGCGATGAGGCTATAAAGGGCTATAGGTATGCGCGCAATGATATTGGTTCTGGGATTGAGAATGTCCTTTGCATCTTACTCCTGTTGTTCTGCCAAAGTACCTATTGGTTGAATAGAGGGGGATGACTAAACCTCTTTTATTTTATTTTTACGGCGTGTTTGCTGGTGATGATCATGTATGACTCTGAGCAAAATCCTTTAACGTAAGTAGATTCGCCCTAGAGCTAGCTAATCTAGGGTATTTGGACCTGCCATACAAATTGACTCGGTCGGCTGGGTGTATTTTGTATGGGAGGTTCACATATTTCATACTTATTTCAAACTATGTTCATTGGGAAAAGTTGTTCCTTATCACCAGCTTGTACTGAGTTTTATGTATGGCTTACTAGTCAAATCTCCCTCTGTATAAAAATACTTATATATGAAATTGGGTTTATTAGGCAATTAATTACTTATAATTAATGAAAGTTAACTTAAATCAATTAGGTGGCAGTGATATTCACAAGAACATTATTTTTAACGTTTTGTCAAAACAAGCACTTACATCACAAACTACCAAAAGGTTTCTTTTTCATAGACAACGTCATACTGTATTCTAATGGAGGAAGATCATCCAGGGCAGCTGTGCCCGATATTATCAAACTACAGGGTTCAATTTTAGTGAAATTCAGTGTTCATTGCGTAGTCGGTTAGTCATTATGATACCTACCAGGGATATAAACCGTAATGTACTAAGAATTTCACCTACAGACTTCTAGCCTGTAGTTTCATAACATGAAGCACTGATGAGATTTCTACGAGGGCGACCATCCACTCACAAGATCGTACTTGGCTGTTTGGAACGAAAACCAACCTTTACCAGACAATAGGTGCTTGTGGCACAAACCCAATCGGCTAAATGAGTTTATTTTGTACTTTTTGTAGCAGTTCTTAGAGCAAATAAGTAGCAGCTATTTGTTAGGTTTGAGACGTGGGACACGACTGTTACAATTTTCCTATATACGACTAAGACTAAATAACCTAATGTTTTCGATATAGGTATATATTGTAAGTAGAAGTAGGATAGAAAGTATTTCCTGATATTTAAATTTACCCCAGTTTTGCCGCAGTCGTGTTTACATACCTAAATAACTCACAAAGAAAACGTACCTGACGTTTTTATGTTTCCAAATAAGCAGATATACTTGGATATCTAATCTACGTTACGTGCAAGAATCTGCCTTTCTCCATCAACAAAAACGTCGTAGGAGCCCACAGAAATATAACAAATAATAAACAGCCTCAGATTTCTTTGATAATATAGCAAAGGTTAATAGACAAACTCTTCATGGTTGAATAAAGCGGACGTGACAAGTTTTTCATGCGTTTAGACGTCAAGAAATATTTTCTTATTATTTATGTCGATGTACTTTACTTAAATTCTCTTTTTACAAATTACCTACTGTCCACATTAAAAGAAAATAAAGCGGAAAAGCGTTTAAAAATTTTGGAACTTCTTCTTCTCCTTTGGTACCATAGAGTATATAATCACTTAATCACTTACGTTGGAACGTTCGAACTAAAGCAAAAAAAAAATCTTTTCCATTTTAATGGCTTTTCTTTTACTATTATCAGACAGTGATTTGAAAAAGGAGTACCTATTCTTCTTCCAATCTTCAAATGTATGCACAACATGGCGCCACCGCCAATACTTACTTTGTGATGGCGCTGAAAACGCTGAGCTAAACTGAAAAAAAGTTTCGTTTCCAAGAAAATTTAAGTAGATTTAATAAATTTGTGACTCACATAAATGTGAATATTTCAGAATAACATAACGTTTTCTGGTTTGAAATTGAAACTAAGTAAATTTAAATTAAAAAAGCTAAATAAGTATAAATTATTATTCATTGACTAAATAAGCGCTTTCCTTTAATTTTATGTACCTAAGTTTCATATCAGCAGCATTTTTTTTTGTGGAGTATTTCGCTATGGATATTTGCTATTTATCGACTTATATTTTCTAAGTAGTACTTCAATAAAGTTGTTCCTTGAAGTAGCGAAATGATGAGCTCGTTTCATTTGGAAGCCAGCAGAAACACAATTCACGAATTTTCAAGTTTGCACCTATTTACACCCTAGTAGGTTTGTCCAGTAGATTACAAAATGGATTGAAAGTTGTAAAGTAAGTAAGTAAGTACCTACTTTTGGCTATTTTGGGTCACATCACAAAAAAATACACGTGTTGAACGCTTGTTTAAAAAAAACTCCATACTTAAAACACCTACTTATGCATGTCTGAATTTTTATCAGTTGGTGTCTCACGCCACGCGCTACTCCTTCGAACTTCGACTAGTATTTCAGACCACTACTGACACAAAAAGCGTATCATTCGGCCCAATATCCAGTAGCTTCACTATAGCTACTAAGCTAGCGGTAATGCGTCTAATCAGATGATCCACTCCAGAGCGTCCAAGTGCCGGTGCTAACTAAATCTGTAGGGACAGTCGGAGCGAGAAATTGGATCAAACTAGTTTAAATACAAACTGCCTCTGTGGTCTAAGGTCTAGTACCCCGAGAATCGAATCAGTATCCGGAGGATGATCCGGATTTAGGACCCGAAGAATGATTCAATTTTCGGAGTTGATATCAATTTTTCACTCGGTGAATTTGTTCCCAGTTCAGTTAGGGCATTGCAGGCTGAGCCACCTAACGATCCATAAGGAAGATGGTTCCGTGCTTCGGAAGGTACCTACTTAAGGCTGTCGGTCTTGGTTCATCCAAGGTTGCTGCCTATGATCAATCAGATATCAGTCAATACCTAGTCGGGAGGTATAAAAGGGTCGCCAAACATATTTACGTGGACATATTTTTTGAGTTTACTGTGTCGGTACAGTAGACAGGTACATTACAGGCCATGTAATGTACCTGTCTACAATAAAGTAACTGTATGATAAAAAATATTTTTTATTGAATGTGACCTTTGAACAGTTTTTTCTTATAGAAATTTGTGAATATTCAGATTAAAGCTCTGGGTATAACACAACACAGATACGGTTCATCGGTTCCTTCGTTGACTATCGTTCTCCCACACAATGTAAATGAATAACGTATTCGTTCTAGTACTTATCTCAAAACCTACGAAATGGCGACCGCTGCCGTACATTTTCAGATATTCATGCTCGCAATGATACCATTGAGTTCCGCATACCGCTAGCAAAGCATTCCAAGGCGTCTCACTCAGATCTTTGATTTCAAAAGAGCTAAAATTCTTGCCACTTTTTCGTCGCCTGTACCACCATGGACCAACTGCGGACCACCGCGCTCCAACCTCCGTGCGTGACGGATCCACTCAGGCCGAATTCACGGCAAGTCAAATGTTTAATTTTCTCTATAAATCAGGCCATTAAGAAGCATTTCAAGGGTGTCATCGTGGAGGCGATCTCATTGGAAACGTGACTGAGGGCGTGCTGTGTGGTCGCTCGCCGGCCTGTCGGGGACCCATTTGGGTACCTAAGTAGTAGAATAATATAAATATATAATAAATATTCTTCATAGCTTCACTGTGAGCAAGGAAGGAAGGGAGGAATGGGTCGCGAAAGTTTCCCTTGAGTGTAGATACATATTAAGTATTATCATTATCACATTACTTGTATCAGTAGCAGTAGCTTTGTGCAGGTCGGAGTTGCATTCGTCTGAACACACCATCTTGCAGAAACACGGCCTCTTCTTCTTTTACCTCCATTTAATACTCATAAATAAGTGTTTTTCTGGAGTCACACACACACACGCACGCACAAATCACGCCTATAATCACTTGCGGGGTAGGCAATGCGCAAACGGCCGCAAAAAACTGACATTTACGCCACGTCTGACAAACATTCGAGGGTCATTCAGAAAATTGTGTATCGCTTAATGACAAGTTGTCAGCCCATTGCCAAAAATTGCAATACACACCCTCGAGTCCTTTAGTCGCCTCTTACGACTCCCACGGGAAAGAAATGGGGTGATGCTATTCTAAGCCGGCATCACACAGCCTACCTGGCCTACTACAGCCGTTTTATTATGTCTGTTAGTACCTCTAGAATCCTATTCTGTAAAATGTGATCTTGATTGACTGAATACGGCGCTGTCCGTTGAAATACGGTAGCATGTTGGTATTTCGTGCCTTTGTTGCTGACTCAATATACACAGGAATGTGTTTTGTGGCACACAGTGAGAAAAAGTACATATTGGATTAGTGGGATCTAATTTATTAGTTTAGTTAGCATGGAATGCGTAAGATGCTATGGATAATCAAATGATTAAAATTCAATGTCAGTAAACAAGGGTAATATCAAGAAACAAATAACAATTAATACTAAGCTCAACTAGACTAAAATTAAATAAAGATCCTAGTAACTAACCTAAATTGAAGCTAAAAAAAGTCGTCTAGTGCGCCTCCATGAGACATGGCACCCAGTACGCTGGCAGCGTTCCCCCTTTGGATGGCCACACTTAGCTGTTTGCTGAAAAAACTGCCAGCTCTCCCGTCACCAGTGGTCTCATTGAGGCGCGCTGACATCTCGTTAAGATGCTATTACTTGTTCCGATTCATATACTTTATAAAAGCGTCCTCACCATGAAAAAAAAACCGCCGTGAACAAGTCAGCTGCAATATAGTCTTAAATTGTGTAAAGATATTCTCCTTCGACGACAGTGATGGTTCTGTGTGACCTCTTCTTTGGATGTGTATGAATATGAAGTGCATTGCACAGCGATACTTTCCAAGGCGTTAAGAGAAAGGGCAGTAAAAAGGGGATTCTCAATATTCTTGCACCCGAATACCTTCTACTTTGGAAGTTTCTATTGGTATCTATTTAGAAACAGTTAAATTCAATTATTATTTATCTATTTCACACGAATTCCAAAAACTATTGTTAGATTGTTAGAAGGCCCATCACAATACGAATAATGATGGAAGTCATTTATTTAAAGTCTCTACCATTGTTTGTGATTGTTGCAAAATTTAATCAATCATATCAACAGGATAAAACTTTTTCGTAAGTCTTTTTATGTAAGTGAGTTTCTACTGTCTTAGATGGAAGACCCAAATTGAGTTTTAGCCTCCGATAATAACATTACCCTATTGCTTTTTCCCGCAGGTGACGTAAGAGGCGCCTTTATTTTTTTTAATTTTTTTTAGCATACAGAAATAAAAGAAATGTTGCCTTTAAAAAAAAAAATATATAATAATTTCTGAGAGCAAACGGTGAGGAACTCAGGTTGCTTGCTACTATGTTGCTCTAGTCAACATAGGTAGCCCTGATTTTCAGCCCTTACCTATTCATATTAATTGACACAAATTAGCAGAGGGTACATATAATTTATAAAAAAAAAAACATGTAAAAAAAATCTTGTAAAGTTTCATGCGCCCTATTATAGTATTGGGTGATTGGCCGACTAGATTTGTATGAATACTGTAGTGATCTTTATTTTTTATAAGTTTTTACAGCCGTTCACGCTTTGCGTATCCCGCAATCATCAATCAACAACAAATCAAAAACAAATCATCAAAAACATCTTAACCCCTCTACCTACTTATATTCAATGTAAGTACCTAAGCAATCCATTAACCCGTTCAGCGGTTCTGAAACTGTAGCAATACCAGCAATGGCGGTAACAGTCTCGCGTGACTGTCAGATCGGTCGGCGGAACTGGGCTCAAATTAAATTAGATTAAATTGATTTATTGGGCAGGAGCGTGAGCCAACGTCCTCCCGGAGGCCCTTTTACAGTGCAACGCCAAAGTGAAGGGTTCAAGGGAAGATAAGTAGTTTGAGATTTGTTTGGTTTTAGTTAAGGAATTTAGCACTTTGGAGGCAGTACAGAAATATATTTGAGAAATCATTGTCGAAGTAAATCTATTAAAATGTGTACGTAACGTTAGTCTTTAAATTAGATACTGGCCATTAAAAATCGTATCAGTCGGGCCTTCGGTGGATGCTACCAGCCAAAACGGTTTGGGCCAAACCTCACACATGCGTCTTCAAATTGCTGTGAACACACAAGTTGGGGGCGCACGAGTACAAAGGGTTCTTTATCGAGTTCCTTTTAGAAATATCTAGAGGAGACACGAGTAGCGACCTTGAAAAAAACTAAAGGAAACTGTCATAAGTATTAGCTCTGGAATACAGCGGTATGTTACTAGCTACGTATTCGGTACCTCTTTCGTGGCATGGTCTCTATGTACGGGTGAACTTGCGTTCTTTACTGTAGATTTCGGTTCGTTCCAGACACTCTCCGTTACAACCTTAATTAATGCTATTAGATTCAGAACTAACTGGAAAAATGGAGGTTCAAGATTTGGACTAGTATAAAACAAATTTAATTTATTATTACACGCAGTTCCACGTGAAAAAACAACGTTTGTTCGTCGTTACGGTTTGTAAAAATATTATGAAGTAAGAATGAGTACGTACATACCTAAAACTTACATAGATAGGTACTTACTTGATAAGGAGATGAGTGTAAGTAGTTTATACACGTTATAATATTGACGGTGCTTGATGGCAGGGCATTTAAGTTGAAAACATTTTTTACTAATCTTATTTCAAAGTCTAAGAAGGTAAATCATTCATATTTTTTAACTAGAGTAGGCAAAGAATAAAAAGCAAAACTTTAAAATAGAGTAGAAACTAATAAAAGTTTCATCTGGTATCATGTGCTGTGGTAGGTAAGGTACCTGAGGAAAAGTTAAACGCACTGTTAAGAAAATAGGTAAGTTAGGTAGGTAAGGTACCTTCCTTATTTATTTTCTTTACAGTGCGCTTTATTAATTACTAGCGGCCCGCCCAGCGGTTTCACCCGCTGCTAACCGATTTCCTGCGTAAAAAAGTCATTTTCCCAGCATGTATTATACATTCAAACCTTCCTCTTGAATCACTCTATATACTAAAGAAAACTGCATCAAAATCCGTTGCGTTCTTTTAAAGATCTGAGCATAGGTACATAGGGACACGTGAAGCGACTTAATTTTATACTATTTAGTGATTTAAAGGTTGTAGTTTTAGTGATCTTTGTGAGGATTTTTGTGAACGTCTATATCATCTAGATTTCTGCCTGGTACAGGGATCCTAATTAGTGAGGGCTGTGAATATTATCGTGAAAACTACGTTACAGTACCGCCATTCCAATAAGTCTTATTTCACAGCTGTCAGATTCATGACAATACTGTGGCAGAGGGTCCATTTTGTTTTGTTGACATCTCTTTTAGTATGGAGATGACAGCTGTCAAATACGACTTATTGGAACAGCGGTACTTTAGCGCTTTTGTCCCTACATCTAGGAAGGCCCTTAAATTGATGACCATGTGCCATTATGTAAACACGTTCGCTTCACTCAATTAGTCAGCATGCTTGACTAGTAGTTATTAGCTATTTATTCATATAACTATCTATCTAACTTACTCCATCCATAGACCGAGCGAAAAACACGCAGAGTTAACGCTTGAATAGCGAAAGGGTAATCCAGTAAAATCGCGGGATAAACATAAAACTCTACATAAAGAGTGTGTAGACGTAAACTTAAAGGGATTTACAGGATGATTCCGATACATAAAACATTTCATTATAGGCAGCGTGGCCATTATTCAAAGATATTTATTCATGTCGAATGATTGCCTTTCTTTTGTGCATCGACAATGGCGTCGCGGGCGTATTCCATTCGTTCTCGGTCGTTCATTGTGCACGCGAGCGTTTGTTTCGGCGGTTCTTTCACGCCCGTTCACCGCCTCAATGTTACATGTTCTATTTTCAAATTAAATGGAGCCAAGATTGATGAGTTTAGACACGACCTGTGACACGCACTACCGAATGCGCCGTAGACTAACTCTGTTTGGAATGTGCTTTATTTCACCCTTTATAATAAACGGTAATTATTGGTAGCGAACGTGATGTTTATGTAGGTGGATATCGTCAGTTTTTGTTTATGTTTGGACGCATTCGGCTGGCTAATAGGGTTTTTTGTGCATAGCCTTTTGTGGTGGAGTATCTAAACCTACTAATAAAGCATTGATACCGCTCTGAGCTACGGTACAGCTACATTTATCATACAGATTTAATAGAGAAAATTAAATGAAGCGTAAAAAATTCGTATGGGAACGTAACTACCGGCGCCAGTACGTTTCAAACATGTTTTATTCATTATATAAACTTTGACGATGAATAGCTAACCTAGTAGCTACTGTTAGCGTAACTACTGTTTTTGTAGCACGACTTGTAAACTATCCGTAACAGTGTGTTGTAACGAAACACATGAACAAAAAGAATAGAAAAAATTGATGGTATTAAGCGTACTTATACCAGAAAAGAAGATAATATTCTATTGGCCTACTATTGTCGTCATTATAGTCTAATTGGAATGTTTGGGCAAGCGGGCCCTGCGTGAAATTGGCCCAACTTGGAAGTCGGTACCCTGTAATTTGGCCCACACCGCCGACGCTTCTCCGAAACTCTACCATGTCTATTTCGAAATTCAAATACGTTTGTTTATTATGAAAATAAAAAGAAACTTTAAAAGATGAGGAGAGGCTCAAACCGTTTTGTGTGTTCTACGGATTCTGGGTTGAGCAGGTCACAATTTTCCACGAGATTCCAACCATTTCAAAAAGAGTTTAAAAGACCTTTACTAAGTTACCTAAGTCCTAATACTATAGGTATTAGGTACTATTTGTTAAGTTTGTAGTTACCTCCCTAAATAATGTGTAGGTATATAAAATATGTACCTATATTGTTTATATATATGTTCCTTGGGGAAAGTTGTTCCTTATCACCAGCTCGTCTTGAGTTTTCGCTATTAGTCACGGGTAAAATTTCCTCCTAAGTATATATTACGCCTACAAATGCTACTTTTAATTGAATCTATCTAATCTATCATTGAAAATCTTGAATTTACATATAAAACGTACCGTGTGCCTTTAAATAAGTCCAAGTGCTCCGAACAAAGCGAAAGTGTATTAAATTTTAAAGCTGTGCATTCATTTATTTGAGGCTAGAGATACTTACAATCATTGAATTCCTACTTCGTCTGCTAGGTACACCAAGTTCTCTGCAGAGCATAAGTATCTAGCATAATTCTGGTCATTATCAAGTAAAGAACCGAAGAACAAGTATTTACTTTAAATTACAACTCTTATTTGAAGGATGTTTAGTAGAAAGGCTAGAGCGAGTGTGTAAGTTGATTTTTATCTCCAACGGTGAGCCGGGCCATGTTTCCCTAGTAATTACTGAGTTTAGTCTCACAGTGAATTATTAGACGCGCTGCGGGGTAATCAGCAATAGAGAGGGGCAATGTGGGATAGTATTAACTAGTACGGAAGATGGTACAGTTACTTACTTGGTTAAGTAATAAACTGGACGTGAGTTTGACTATATCTAGGTATGTTGGTAAATACTTCCATAAAAGGCTACAAATATTTTAAATCGTGCACCAGTACATGAAACTGAACTACTTTTCATAATAATTGGTCCTCCCATACAAAACGTTTTAGCCGACCGGGTCATTATGTATGGGAGGTCCATTTTTTTTATATCGACCTATGTTTCTTGGAGAAACTTGTTCAGTTTCATGGACTGGTTCATTCCTTTAAATATTTGCATTTAATAATTGTACATTCTGTGTAGACTAGGTTATAGGTAGGTGGATAGGTAGACTACGTCTGAAGAACAAGACGTCTTAGAAGAAGAAGGCAACTGAAATGGGATTAATGACATTGAAAAGCCAGTCCATCTTAGACGTAATAAGTAGTGGATAATTTTATAGATGTGCCATTCTGCTACGGAATAATATTTTTAGGTAGAGTTCTTCATAATATATTATAATTGATCTGTGGTAGACTTCACCAAATAATGATGTCAGTGGTGAAATTGACAGCTAGTATGACTTACAGGAAGGCACGAAAGTAGGTTTAATAATTAATTCTATAAAATATCTTGTATCCACCTTTGCATCTTTTTAAACTCATCAGTTTGCACATAAAAAAGTGGTTTCAGTGGTAACAGACAGACATCTTAGCCAACCTAGTACTTAAAAGTAACAGTAGCACTTGCGGTGCGCCTCTAACGAGTACTCAGTAAAATAATTATTATTCGTAGGTAGTGCAAGCTTGTGGTCACTCGTTTCTTCGCTGTCTTCTATAAACGACACATGTACTATCAGCAGCACATCAACCTATCCCTTTAAGGGATCAAATTATATTGGTTTCTGATGCAGTTGCTAAAGGTAATTAAAATTGGGTATTCCCTAAAATGGGTACGTAGATACGCTGCTGATGACGGCTCATATATTATAGTTAGGGTAAAATTTTACTAGAGATCGATTCTGAAAACAGACTACGGGCTGGTGATAAGAAACAACTTTCCCCAAGGAAGAAATGTCAAAATAAGACAGAAATACTTTGAGCCTCCAATCAGTTGACCGGCAATTTATAATAGGAGGTCCAATTGTTTCATATTTCGACCTATGTTCCTTGGGACAAGTTGTTCCTTATCACTAGCCCGATCTGAGGCTCTGAGGTTTCGCTATCGGTCACTAGTAAAATTTCACCCTACATTTTTGTGCTTTATTGTGAATATGAAAGTAATTTACGCTTACCGCCAGTAAAAACTAGATGTGCATTTGAAGTTGAAAACATAGATTTTCATACATATCTTTATTTACGTTTGAAATAGTTTTTATTTTACGCGGCAACAGCGGAAATCTCTGCCCAAAATTTGATATCAACAATTTTAAGTCCAAGTTTTCATATTTCATATACATCAAAAATTCAGCTACTGCACTTACCTAGGTAAGATCAACCTTTAGCTTTACCAATAGTTAAGTGACCGATAGCGAAAACTCAGACCGAGCTGGTGATAAGGAACAACTTTCCCCAAGAAACACAGGTCGCGATATGGAAAAATTAGGACCTCCCATACAAAATTGACAATCAGCTGATTTGAGTTACTATGGAAGCCCCAAATATTTGTGTCTTTTTTCTTTGTTCCTTGTGTAAAGTTGTTCGTTATTACCAGCCATTACTCGGTTTTCAGTATCGGTCACTAATAAAATTTTACTCTTTAAATTGGTCAGTCTCAATAACTAAATGAAAAACAGTATAAGTTGTTTTGGTCCGGTTGGTTGATGTCCAGCTGATTAGCTAAATTGGACATAAAGGAACTAACATAACTTTTTTTTTTTTTTTTTTGAAAACTTGCAAAATTTTCGAGTGCGGGCAGGATTTGAACCTGCGACTTTCGCATTACTAGTGGCGACGCCTCTTCCATCTGGGCCACCGCAGCTCATTTCTTGCCCGCCAATTTTGCAAGTGTATTTTAATGCCAGTAACGCTTGGCATGGCTCCATCTACCGGGTTAGTTTTGCAACTAATAACCGGCGACTAATTCTATCTTTACAGATTGAATGTAGTCTAAGCGATGAAAACCAGCGATAAATTGAATACCAAATTTTAAAACACTTCCCGTGTTGGGTATACAATTTTTGAAAACTTGCAAAATTTTCGAGTGCGGGCAGGATTTGAACCTGCGACTTTCGCGCATTACTAGTGGCGACGCCTCTTCCATCTGGGCCACCGCAGCTCATTTCTTGCCCGCCAATTTTGCAAGTGTATTTTAATGCCAGTAACGCTTGGCATGGCTCCATCTACCGGGTTAGTTTTGCAACTAATAACCGGCGACTAATTCTATCTTTACAGATTGAATGTAGTCAAAGCGATGAAAACCAGCGATAAATTGAGTACCAAATTTTAAAACACTTCCCGTGTTGGGTATACAATTTTTGAAAACTTGCAAAATTTTCGAGTGCGGGCAGGATTTGAACCTGCGACTTTCGCATTACTAGTGGCGACGCCTCTTCCATCTGGGCCACCGCAGCTCATTTCTTGCCCACCAATTTTGCAAGTGTATTTTAATGCCAGTAACGCTTGGCATGGCTCCATCTACCGGGTTAGTTTTGCAACTAATAACCGGCGACTAATTCTATCTTTACAGATTGAATGTAGTCTAAGCGATGAAAACCAGCGATAAATTGAGTACCAAATTTTAAAACACTTCCCGTGTTGGGTATACAATTTTTGAAAACTTGCAAAATTTTCGAGTGCGGGCAGGATTTGAACCTGCGACTTTCGCATTACTAGTGGCGACGCCTCTTCCATCTGGGCCACCGCAGCTCATTTCTTGCCCGCCAATTTTGCAAGTGTATTTTAATGCCAGTAACGCTTGGCATGGCTCCATCTACCGGGTTAGTTTTGCAACTAATAACCGGCGACTAATTCTATCTTTACAGATTGAATGTAGTCTAAGCGATGAAAACCAGCGATAAATTGAGTACCAAATTTTAAAACACTTCCCGTGTTGGGTATACAATTTTTGAAAACTTGCAAAATTTTCGAGTGCGGGCAGGATTTGAACCTGCGACTTTCGCATTACTAGTGGCGACGCCTCTTCCATCTGGGCCACCGCAGCTCATTTCTTGCCCGCCAATTTTGCAAGTGTATTTTAATGCCAGTAACGCTTGGCATGGCTCCATCTACCGGGTTAGTTTTGCAACTAATAACCGGCGACTAATTCTATCTTTACAGATTGAATGTAGTCTAAGCGATGAAAACCAGCGATAAATTGAGTACCAAATTTTAAAACACTTCCCGTGTTGGGTATACAATTTTTGAAAACTTGCAAAATTTTCGAGTGCGGGCAGGATTTGAACCTGCGACTTTCGCATTACTAGTGGCGACGCCTCTTCCATCTGGGCCACCGCAGCTCATTTCTTGCCCGCCAATTTTGCAAGTGTATTTTAATGCCAGTAACGCTTGGCATGGCTCCATCTACCGGGTTAGTTTTGCAACTAATAACCGGCGACTAATTCTATCTTTACAGATTGAATGTAGTCTAAGCGATGAAAACCAGCGATAAATTGAGTACCAAATTTTAAAACACTTCCCGTGTTGGGTATACAATTTTTGAAAACTTGCAAAATTTTCGAGTGCGGGCAGGATTTGAACCTGCGACTTTCGCATTACTAGTGGCGACGCCTCTTCCATCTGGGCCACCGCAGCTCATTTCTTGCCCGCCAATTTTGCAAGTGTATTTTAATGCCAGTAACGCTTGGCATGGCTCCATCTACCGGGTTAGTTTTGCAACTAATAACCGGCGACTAATTCTATCTTTACAGATTGAATGTAGTCAAAGCGATGAAAACCAGCGATAAATTGAGTACCAAATTTTAAAACACTTCCCGTGTTGGGTATACAATTTTTGAAAACTTGCAAAATTTTCGAGTGCGGGCAGGATTTGAACCTGCGACTTTCGCATTACTAGTGGCGACGCCTCTTCCATCTGGGCCACCGCAGCTCATTTCTTGCCCGCCAATTTTGCAAGTGTATTTTAATGCCAGTAACGCTTGGCATGGCTCCATCTACCGGGTTAGTTTTGCAACTAATAACCGGCGACTAATTCTATCTTTACAGATTGAATGTAGTCAAAGCGATGAAAACCAGCGATAAATTGAGTACCAAATTTTAAAACACTTCCCGTGTTGGGTATACAATTTTTGAAAACTTGCAAAATTTTCGAGTGCGGGCAGGATTTGAACCTGCGACTTTCGCATTACTAGTGGCGACGCCTCTTCCATCTGGGCCACCGCAGCTCATTTCTTGCCCGCCAATTTTGCAAGTGTATTTTAATGCCAGTAACGCTTGGCATGGCTCCATCTACCGGGTTAGTTTTGCAACTAATAACCGGCGACTAATTCTATCTTTACAGATTGAATGTAGTCTAAGCGATGAAAACCAGCGATAAATTGAGTACCAAATTTTAAAACACTTCCCGTGTTGGGTATACAATTTTTGAAAACTTGCAAAATTTTCGAGTGCGGGCAGGATTTGAACCTGCGACTTTCGCATTACTAGTGGCGACGCCTCTTCCATCTGGGCCACCGCAGCTCAAAACTAACCCGGTAGATGGAGCCATGCCAAGCGTTACTGGCATTAAAATACACTTGCAAAATTGGCGGGCAAGAAATGAGCTGCGGTGGCCCAGATGGAAGAGGCGTCGCCACTAGTAATGCGAAAGTCGCAGGTTCAAATCCTGCCCGCACTCGAAAATTTTGCAAGTTTTCAAAAATTGTATACCCAACACGGGAAGTGTTTTAAAATTTGGTACTCAATTTATCGCTGGTTTTCATCGCTTAGACTACATTCAATCTGTAAAGATAGAATTAGTCGCCGGTTATTAGTTGCAAAACTAACCCGGTAGATGGAGCCATGCCAAGCGTTACTGGCATTAAAATACACTTGCAAAATTGGCGGGCAAGAAATGAGCTGCGGTGGCCCAGATGGAAGAGGCGTCGCCACTAGTAATGCGAAAGTCGCAGGTTCAAATCCTGCCCGCACTCGAAAATTTTGCAAGTTTTCAAAAATTGTATACCCAACACGGGAAGTGTTTTAAAATTTGGTACTCAATTTATCGCTGGTTTTCATCGCTTAGACTACATTCAATCTGTAAAGATAGAATTAGTCGCCGGTTATTAGTTGCAAAACTAACCCGGTAGATGGAGCCATGCCAAGCGTTACTGGCATTAAAATACACTTGCAAAATTGGCGGGCAAGAAATGAGCTGCGGTGGCCCAGATGGAAGAGGCGTCGCCACTAGTAATGCGAAAGTCGCAGGTTCAAATCCTGCCCGCACTCGAAAATTTTGCAAGTTTTCAAAAATTGTATACCCAACACGGGAAGTGTTTTAAAATTTGGTACTCAACTAACATAACTTCCTGAACGTAGAAACAAGCAGTTTGTCTTCGTGACAAAATCTACTAACAAAATCTAAGCAAACCAAACTAGTGCTATCGGTGCCTGGCCATAAGTAACCAAGTCAAAGTGTGGTTCTAAACAAAGCAAGGAAACTCGTGTTATTTTAGAGAAAAGTAAAGAGAAATCAAATGTAGAAAGAGCCTGTCGAATAAACAAAAGTTGAAACAAGTCCTACAATTACCTACAACTTATTTTAAACGTTAAAAGTGCACCGCAACTGCTACTGTTACTTTTTAGTACTAGGTTTGTTAAGATGTCTGTTACCATTGAAACCACTTTTTTTGCCTAAACTGGAGAGCTTAAAAAGATGCAAGTGTGGATGCAAGGTATTTTATAGAATTCATTATTGATCCTACTGTCGTACCTCTCTGTAAGACATACTAATGGAAGTTGCTACCAATTACACCACTGACAACGTTATTGGGTGAACTCTACCAAAACGTAGGTATCATTCTGCTGCAGAAAGGCACATCTACAAAATTACCCAATACTTCGTGAATAAAAATAAGAAATTGAATAAATGTTAGCGACCGTCGGGGATTAAACCCGGGTCTGTGGAGTACCGTCCCACCGCTCTGCCACTTAGCTACCGGCGCCCCGACCGAACACTTCAAATTTTCAACCTCTTGATACTCGTCTTGAAGCGACGTACACCCAATACTTATTACGGCTGAGATGGACTGAATTTCAACGTCTATACTTTGTTTCGCGCCCATCAAATACGGCTTATTATAAATGCTAAAGACTATTTACATAGCTCCACATCATTTGTCATCTCTGCGTTCTCTAACCTTATTTTTCACTCTGAGTACCTACAAAAGCGGGCGTTTCTAAGCAAATCAAGGAAACTAGTGTAATTTATTCGTAGGGCGGCGCCCGCCCTCGCGGGAATTCATTACTACAACCTGGCGCTTCCGTTTCCGGTCGCCTCTACCACGATTCGATTTTTTTATGTTTAAGTACCTGTATGGCAGGTACATTTATTTATTTAGTAGGTTTATATGTATGTCTCATGGGGGCGCATTGAAGGTCCTTTTCAGAGTTGCGTTTAGATTAATTAGATCTTTAATTAATTAAGTCTAGTTAGTTTAGTTTAGCAATGTATTAGTTTAAAAATAAATTAATGTTTATTAGTAGTAGTTTCCTAATTTCAAAAACTAATACCCAGAGATGTGAAAATGTTATCGTGCAAATATTTCGCGGTGGATAGCTTAGTATTTGCACGTGTCTCTTGTTTTAATATTAAAAAAAGTGCAAAGAACTCTTACTGCATTTCGAAAAATCTGTGTTCTGACTATATGGTGGTGGTGATGAGTAGAGAACGAACAAGGTTTTGAGTATCGGTGACAAGCACCCTGCCTTGTACCAATTTATCTACATTTCTAACAATTGTCAGCAGACCAACTTCAAAGGGTTTAGCCGACTATAAATAGGTACCTCCCTATTTATCTGATGCTATTATTGAGCGATAAGTACCTAAGTGCCTAATATATTCTCGATCCTGCATGCAGTTTATCTCTCATGCATATTTTATCTGAAGCCCCCACAATAGCGCCAACAAAGCAAAGACCTAAGTTCAAACATGAATAGTAATTATGTTTTCTAAAATGTGTTCGTATTGTCGCATGAAAACTATAAAATGATTGTGCGTTGAAGTATTCCAGGCCTTGCAGGTGTAACAAACGCACCGCCTCGCTGCGCCCGCGCCGCCGTCTTGTATGTAATTCAATAACAATAATCGGATTCTCTTTAACGCCGACAAACACCTTCCGACCTTAAACCACTTATATCGCCTTGTATCGCAATGAAAAACCCTACTTTATTTATATCACGTTAAGATTGATAATCGAGTGACGGTAATCTGTAAGTTGAGGTGAAGTGTTGAGGTAGGCGAGGCAGTAATAGGTCGGGTCGAGATTACAAATAACAAGTCGTTACGAGCGCTCCATACAGTCTCATTGTCTTTCACGGTATCCCCTTATGGGGTTTGAATTATGAGAATATTTTACCAGTCCAGGCTCTTATAGACGTTTGTAACGTACATAAATACGAATGTTTCATCCACCATGATGTAAATTGTTTTACAGAAGTAAATAAAGATTGAAAAAGTGCTCAAACTATAAGGTTAAACATTTCTGCAGTAACTTTTTTGTGAACGCATCTTTATGATTCCCGCATAAGCGGATCAGTTTATACGTAATTTACATGGGCGAGGGGTGTATGAACATATTTTACGCTGATCGCACGCAGCCTGTTTATACTTCGAAATTGTGATCTCGTCGATTTGAAGATGCAAGATAAGAAGCAATTAAGCCTCGTGGAATATACGGCCGCGGCCGCTGCGCAGACGCACATACATAACCATTTTCCGAGCCGGTTAATAAATAAAATCTCATATTTGCGCTCGCCCAGTGCCAATGATATATAACGTTTGTTAATTAGGTTATCTCTTCGGCGGCATCATCAAAGGGCGAAGGTTTAAAAGGCTCGTAGATATTAAAAATGCCGCTTATAACTTTTATCATAAATCACCCTCTGGCTAAGTCGCGAGGGCGCGAAAAAATGCGATCTGTTGAACAAAAAATATGCAAGTAATGACGAACGCACCCTGAGAGGTTTTTTGAGTGGATTGTGCTTAGAATTTAATTGTCTACGATAATAGCGAAGTGGTGTCGAGCCAACGAGCTTGTCGCGCGGGTGTGACGACTTTCTTTCCATAACAAACTCGGAGAAACACCTTTTACTATTTAAAATTGTTTAGGATCTTATTACTAGACTATTTAAACTTAGACAATAGATTACATACCTACATTATAGATTATTAGCTATGTGTATTTATTTGACTATTATCAAATAATTATTTATCATATTGTTATTTTTTTACTTTGTGTGCAATCTTGTCCCCGCACGGATTTATTTCGTACTTAGTTTTACAGGTTGGCTGGCAGAGATCTCTTTATAGAGATAAGCTCACCTTTACCTTTGTGAACTACTTTTAAATATTATTGTATTGTTAATGCACAATAAGGAATATATACAATTGAAATGAATATAAATAGACAATTTAAATTACAAAAGTAATTTAAATCAATTACACAATCTGAAATAGGTACATTGACATAAAATAATGTACCTACCTAGAAATACTTACTACCTTAACAATAAGTTTTCGCTCAAGTTTCCGCAAGATATCACGGTTTTCCGACATAGAAACTAGAGAAATACCGTTACAATGTCTAATTTAGATATTCGTACGAGAAAAGGTATGTATCTGAATTATAGCATATTTTTGTGTAATAGCTTTAAAACTGTAGACATAATATTGAAAAAAAAAACAAGAGTTTAGTTGTTTTTTTTTACCTATCGAGTAAAGGTCATCTGTTAGATCCTCGACAGTCACTTTTTTCTTCAGAATTTGATAACAAGTAAATGTCTAAATAAAACTGGTTTAAAAATCTTTCTCGCACTAAATCCTTGCCTTAATTTTGTACAACTTCTATCGAAGGTTGACCGACACTAAAGTACCGGGTAAGTACTAGTAAGGTACTTCTAGGTAGGTACATTCTTTTATGTCAATACCTCAATGCTGAGGATCGTGACCTAGGTATATAGCGTGTTGGTAGCTAGACCCGACAGTTGCAGTTATTTTACAAGGATTTGTTTGTCTGTTAAAATAAATAACCGTGTGATGCCGGCATATAATAGCAACACTCTATTTCTTTCCTGTGGGTGCACTAAGAGGCGACTAAGGGACTTGATTGAGGGTTACATGTGTATTACAATTTTAAGCGATTGGCTGACAACCTTTTACTATGAATGACCCACAAAAGTTTGTCAGACGTGTCGTAAATGTCCGTTTACCCCATATTGGATAAAGACGTGATGTATGTGTAACTGTCAAATCCCTCCAACACCACATTAAATTTAATCGATTCCAGAACTGAGTTCAAAGCTTGCCCGAACCTTTTTCATATGCTATCTACTTCGTTGTAATCAAAGAATATGTTCGAAAAAGATCAACATAGCTTTAATGAGTGGCGTGAGAGAGGCGGCTGGCGGCTGGCGGCTGGCGGTTGGTCGAAAGCAGGGCTGGATCGTGATTACGGAACCCTGTAATAATAAAACATCGACAGCCTTATCGGCTGCCTGGTCGATAAGCATCCGTGACGAATTCGCGCCGCTCCGACTATGCGAGCATGCCAGTACGCACAGGGCTTACTATGTATACCGGGTATAAGGAACGGGGTAACGAAAACTTTGCACGTGTAATAGAATAGAATAGAATAGAAAAAGTTTATTTCAATGTACAACTTAGAAATTAGAATACAGAAATTAGAATACATTTAAAACTTAAATACCTACTAGATAATTAGTAGGTACATTGAAAAAGGTAACCACTCAGCAATATGCTGTAATACTGAGTATTACAGCGCTGGTGTTCTGTGGTTCCCATTTGTGCTCTTGCACTGATCGAGACATTAATATTAATTGAAAAAAAAAGAGTATTAACTATTGCTATTTAAAAACAAGAATGCTGTAATGAAATTGGAAATAAACATTTGATTAGGGCTTGTATATGTAGACAGATTGTAGACAGATAAGCAAGGTATTATAGGTGAAATTAATTAAATTATTAGTTAAGAATGTCATTAAAAGTTATGCATATTAATTATTATTTTATTATTAATATTATTTTAAGTTATAGAACGGCTAATATTGATGTTCTAAAAGATGTAATTTTAAATGTTTCTTAAATGTATATAACGATTAATCGGACCATGAAACCGAACAACTTGCTGTCATTATGGTGTCAACGTAGGGAAACAGAAAAAAAAGTTTATTACTTTATGTATCGCTAAATGCCTAAATTTGCGTTCATACGTATAAGTCAAATGTTTCAAAGTAGTTCTGTAAAATTTTTGGAAGAACTAATAATTGAATGCGTAAAATATATATTTGTAAGTAATAGCTAGTCTACATATAGGTAGTAAATATGTGGTGAATAATAAAATATTTGATTGAATAAAATTGCAATAAAATGTTGTGTTCATCTAAAAAAAGACAAGGTTAGTAAACCCATTAATTGCACAAGTTCTCCAAAACAAATATTTATTTAGTTCGTCTATATACACAATAAAAGAATAACAATATCAATATTTTTTTAAAGATTTATTCTTAAATAAATAAATAACACTTCACCCTACTGTCAGCATTTATTTAAAGTTTAAATATAAATTTTAACATTCTTCGTAAACGCACACCTCCGGCTAGCCTCAGGCAAGTCGGGTGGGGGCGGTGGGGAGGGACGCCTACCTGCCCCAACCCGACTTGCGTGGGGAGGGCTGACGCGCGGTAAATCCATTCTAGTGCTGACTGTCGGGCTGAACACTTGTTCACCTTGCAACGTAAGTCTTTTAAATTGTTATTTTAATTTTATATATTTTATTTTAATTTATGCTTATATTATTAAATTATTAAATTGCTGTTGCATACTTTACATTATGAAAATAAGTTTATGGAATAAATGTATAACATGCAGTAATTATATTCAATAAATTACATATCAATATTATTTAAACGGCTATTCTTTCATCTCAGAAGTGGGACTTTTAGTAGTCTTTTTTTTTTTTTTCTTTTTTTTTTCTCCTTCATATTTTTATGCTAAAAATTTTTATTATATTCTGCCATACATTACTTATATGCTATTTGGACAGTCATTCTGCGTTAATTTCCTTCAATTCTTTCGCAGACGGAATGATGGATGAAAATCTTTTGCTAACCCCGAGGCGATTATCTCGGTCGATCTCGCGACCAGCCAGGGATCGTCTTCCAAGCCCAATACTACCATGCGGTCGGCACAAAATGCCATCAAGCTTCCGTGGTCAACCGTCTTCAGGCAATGTCGAGTGTCGTGACGCGCAGCCTGGTGGGCAGCGCGACGGGCGTTCGCGCAGCCGCCGGAGCGACGCGCACCCAGGTGGGCAGCGCGACGGGCGTTCGCGCAGCCGCCGGAGCGACGCGCGCGCACCCAGGTGGGCAGCGCGACGGTCGTTCGCGCAGCCGCCGGAGCGAAGCGCACCCAGGTGGGCAGCGCGACGGGCGTTCGCGCAGCCGCCGGAGCGACGCGCACCCAGGTGGGCAGCGCGACGGGCGTTCGCGCAGCCGCCGGAGCGACGCGCACCCAGGTGGGCCGCGCGACGGGCGTTCGCGCAGCCGCCGGAGCGACGCGCACCCAGGTGGGCAGCGCGACGGGCGGTCGCGTAGACGCGACGTCTACTCTCCTGGCTGGCGAGGCAACCAGTCGAGCAGGTACATGAGCGACTGGCATCATGAAGAAAAGCCGCCTTACAGTAAGCGTGAAGAACGTTCGCGCAGTCCACACCAGAAAAGGTCACATAGCAGTGAAAATAACAGTAAGTCTTTAAAACAATCATATTCTCTCAATGATATTACTCATATTGTGAAAGTGTTAAAATCGATAGAACAAACAGATTCGTTGGATAAACTAGGGTCCTTGCATAATACAATTCCAGAATTCGACCCAGGTAGGAAGGAACAAACGATAACCATGTGGCTGCATAAAGTTAATGAGTGTGCCACCATATATGGTTGGACTGAGAAAAAAACAACTCATTACGCATTACCAAAATTAAGAGGCGTAGCGCAACGCTGGTATGAAGGGTTGCCGACTGTTCTTTACTCCTGGGGCGAATGGCAAAAGAAGCTATTAGCAGCTTTTCCCTCTGACGAAAATTACGGCCAAATGCTCACCGACATGTTGGCCAAGCGTGCTCGCTACTCCGATTCGTTAGAGGAGTACTTTTATGAGAAGGTTGCTTTAATAAATAGATGCGAAATAGCAGGCAGTAGGGCGGTAGAATGTATCCTACACGGTATTGATGATAGGTCTGTCAGGTTAGGCGCGGAAGCTGTAAAGTTCGATGACCCTGACAAGCTTTTAACCTATTTACGTAATGTACGCAATATAAAATCTACAAATGACCGTAAACCCACTAGAGTATTTCCAACCAAAGGTGAGACACAAACACGCAACTTTGGCAGACAGTCTCGCTGCTTGAATTGTAAGCAGGAAGGTCATGCTTTTGCTCAATGCCAGTTACCAATTAAAAAATGTGGTAATTGTAACAAAATCGGACATGAGACTGAACAGTGCTTTTCAAAGAAAATTACTATCGAAAAAAAAGTTCTGCGAGTTGCTTCTAACGAACATCCCCTGACAGTGGTTCAACCTACAAATATTTGTTCGGACCCTAATCAAAAATTTTTCAAAACTGCATTAGTTAACGGGGTACCATTGAGGGCTTTTCTAGATTTTGGCAGTGAGTGTTCCATTATTAGTCTATCCGAATTTCGCAAAATTGATCCAAACAACAGCAAAATCCCAAATTTTAATGACAGTAGCTTACCTCTTTTAAGGGGTTTTGGAAAGAATTCCGTTGTTAAAGCTATTGGTAGACATAACTGTCATATATCCGTTGACGGAATCGGTGCTAATGTCGACTTTCTTATTGTCCCAGATAATGTCACGCCTTATTCTTTAATGATTGGTCAGACCTTTACAGAACAACGTCATATACTTGCAACAAAATCAAGTGAATTCTTAAAATTATCATTGGATGTTGCTGAAACTACAATCCCTAAAATCAAATTGTTGTGTAGAAGTGATACTAAATTAACGGGTCTGACTATCCTTGATGTATATACTAATGATCCCAATTTTGATGGAGAACTATTAGTTGAGGGTAACTCTCGATATGTAGGTTCTATGAAATACTCGGTACTATCCGGTCTTTATTATATACAAAAGGGCCAAGGTCAGATAGTTGTAAGCTGTAGTCCTTCAGCAATAATTAGTCTACAAAAAGATGTTTGCATCGCGCGCGGTCAAACGGCTCACGAAGAACAAATAACAGAGCAAGTATTAAATGTAGCTAACTGCTCAACTCATGATCCGCAACCAGTAACGGAGTTAGATCTAAATATAGACAATGACCTTCCTCCTGAAAACAAGCAGCAACTGCTGTTATTATTAAATAATTATAGAGAATGTTTTGCATTTGATCTGTCGGAGCTAGGCAGTACAACAGCAGGATGTATGAAAATTGATTTAAATGATGACCAACCTGTAGTTTATAGGCCATATAGACTTGCGATCAAAGAAAAAGAGATAGTAAGAGAAATGATTGACGAATTATTAGAGAATGAAATTATCCGTCCATCCACCTCTTCATACGCTAGTCCCATAGTACTTGTTAGGAAGAAAACTGGAGAGCTGCGTCTTTGCATAGACTACCGAGCTCTGAATAAGAAAACGGTAAGAGAAAACTATCCAATGCCTCTTATCGATGATCAGCTCGATATTCTAGCCGGAAATAAATTTTTCACCACATTGGACCTTGCATCAGGTTACTACCAGGTGCCCATCTGCGAAAAGGATAAACATAAAACAGCCTTTGTAACTCCGGATGGGCACTATGAATTTAACCGGATGCCATTTGGTCTGGCTAACGCACCAGCCACTTTTCAAAGAATAATGAATCAAATATTAGGAGCTGCTCGTCATGGAGAGGCATTGGCATATTTGGATGATGTTATCATTCCTTCCAAAACTATATCAGAGGGCATGTCAAGACTTAAAACTGTCCTCCAAATATTCAAAGACGCAGGCCTCTCACTTAAACCTACTAAATGTTTCTTCTTTAAACGCAACGTGGATTATTTAGGATTTGAAATAACTGAAAATGGTATAAGACCGGGAGCTAAAAAAATTTAAGCCGTCGAGCGGTTCCCTCTACCTCAAAATCAGCATAATATTCGTCAATTTTTGGGATTAGCCAGCTTTTTCCGGCGTTTTGTGCCGAAATTTTCAATTATCGCTAAACCTCTCACCCATTTACTCAAAAAGAACGTCCCATGGACGTGGGGTTCTGATCAAGAAGCAGCATTTAGGTCGCTACAAAAGGAACTGTCGCATAAACCCATCTTGGGTCTGTACAATCCAAAATCTGAGACAGAGTTACACACAGATGCTTGCAAGTTAGGTTTAGCAGGAATCCTTTTGCAAAAAGATGAAAACCACGTTCTCAAGCCAATTGCTTACTTCAGTAGACAAACCACCCCTGAAGAACAAAATTATTCTGCGTATGACTTAGAAACACTTGCTGTCGTATCTGCTCTCCAAAAATTCCGTGTGTATTTGATAGGCCTTTCTTTCAAAATCCTAACGGACTGCAATTCATTGCGGGCGACTTTTCAAAAAAAAGATATGCTTCCCCGTGTTGCTCGCTGGTGGGAACTCATGCAGGAATACGATTTCCAAATCGAGTATAGGCCTGGCACGTCCATGAGCCACGTGGATGCCCTTAGTCGGAATCCTGTTCCAAATTCAGAAACTTTACAAGTTCTATCGGTGTCAAATACGGATTGGTTAAGCACTGTACAGAGTGCTGATGATGAGGTTCAGCGAATCATGAACATACTAAAAGATTCCCAACTAGACGATGTAATAGATATTAAAACAAACTATAAATTAAAAAATGACAAATTATTCCGGATTACGTCTGATGGAGATCGGTGGGTGGTGCCAAAAGGAGTTCGGTGGCAAGTTACGAAACAAAACCATGACGATATAGGGCATTTTGCTTTTGACAAGACATTGGAAAAAATTAAATCACATTTCTGGTTTCCGAAGATGAGGCGCTTTATAAAAAAATATGTTGATTCGTGTTTAGAATGCGCTTATTCAAAATCATCCGCGGGAAAAAAACCAGGTTTTTTACACCCTATACCAAAAGTTTCAACTCCTTTTGACACTATTCACATCGACCATACTGGCCCATTCGTTCGAAGTACCAAAGGAAATATGTACATACTGGCGCTCATAGATGCATTTACAAAATATATTTATTTAAAGCCGGTTAGAAACACAAAAACTCAAAGCACTATAAAAGTTCTTCGAGAATATTTTGGGATTTTTGGGGTTCCAAAAAGAATTATCTCTGATAGGGGTTCTTCTTTTACGAGTGATAGTTTCAAAACATTCACAAATGAAAAGGGCATTAAACACATTCTTAATGCTGTAGCTACCCCCAGAGCAAACGGACAGGTGGAACGGTACAATAAAATAATTGTGGACGCGTTAACTGCAAAATCAGTCGGGACTTCTGATAGTAAATGGGACGACCACCTGTCCGACGTGCAATGGGGGATGAATAACACCTTTAATAAAGGCATAAACTGTACCCCTGCAGAAGCACTATTTGGCAAACGTTTAGTTGGTTCTAGTGAAAGTAGAGTTATTTCTGAGTTGGAAGAAGATATTAGAAATAAAAATACACAAAATATTACCGAAATTAGGGAAGATATAAGTACGCATATTATGGCAAATCAAGAAAAAGAAAAACAACGGTTCGATAAAAAACGTTGTGTCGCGGTCAAATATAATGTAGGTGACTTGGTCAGAGTTGAGCGTCAAGTACCTGCAACAGGTCAAAGTAAAAAACGAATACCCAAGTTTCAGGGACCATATAAGATCACAGAAGTGCTTGAGCACGATCGCTATCATATAGTAGATACCCCTTTAACAAAGAAAGGCAATAGACTTTACTCATCTGTAGTAGCTGTAGATAAGATCAAGCCATGGTTAAATTTTAACCGACCTCACGATAGTGACAATGAAATATCCAGCGAATCTGATTAGGCATACATACTGTGTAAATAATTTAATAAGAACATTGCCACAATATGTTTCTATAATTATTGGCAGAGCATTTGATTATTATTTAGATTTATCATATTCCCTAATAAAAAAAGGGCTAGAAGAGTGTGTATATATATACAAGTATATAGAGATAGGTTATTGAAATGTTATAAACTAAGTTAATGTACATTTAAGGCGGAAGGGCTTATTGTACAAGGCGGAAGGGCCTATATTTAAGGCGGAAGGGCCTACTTTTCAAGGCGGAAGGGCCTACCTTTCAAGGCGGAAGGGCCTATTATCTTAGACGGAATGGCCTATTATCTAAGGTGGAAGGGCCTATCATTCAAGGCGGAAGGGCCTATTATTTAAGGGTGAAAGACATAGTTATAAGTTTTACCCCATATTATTTGGTTGTACTGATTAAAACTACCAATTAAAATAGAAAATATTACCTCACATATTGTTCTTAACACATTTATACATATTATTCACTGCTTAAAGCATGAGGACATGCTTTGTATAGGATGGCCGACTGTCAGCATTTATTTAAAGTTTAAATATAAATTTTAACATTCTTCGTAAACGCACACCTCCGGCTAGCCTCAGGCAAGTCGGGTGGGGGCGGTGGGGAGGGACGCCTACCTGCCCCAACCCGACTTGCGTGGGGAGGGCTGACGCGCGGTAAATCCATTCTAGTGCTGACTGTCGGGCTGAACACTTGTTCACCTTGCAACGTAAGTCTTTTAAATTGTTATTTTAATTTTATATATTTTATTTTAATTTATGCTTATATTATTAAATTATTAAATTGCTGTTGCATACTTTACATTATGAAAATAAGTTTATGGAATAAATGTATAACATGCAGTAATTATATTCAATAAATTACATATCAATATTATTTAAACGGCTATTCTTTCACTACTTAACGCTCGGGAAATTTATATGGGAGGTAAATCTTATTTAATTTCATGGTCTGATCATACCAGCAAAGTTTTCGGTACACCGTCCCTTACACCCTGTATTTAAAATTACGCATTTTAAACGGCGCCGCCATACCTACCCCGAACTAGCTCTCAATTTATTTGACCTCTTGGTAAAGTCAGCAGTCAATGTTCGTTTTAAAAAAATAATATAGGGTGAAATTTTACTAGTGACCGAAACTAAAAACAGAGTGCGTGCTGGTGATAAGGAACAACTTCTTCAAAGGAGCATAGGTCGAAATAAGATGAAAATATTTTTAGCTTCCATAGTAACTTATATAAATATGATATGTAATATTAGTATTAGTTATATATAATATGAATATATATTAGTATATTGAGTAAACTTTTATTTAACTATATTCATCAATTAAATTGTGCACGATTTATCAGCCTCACTTTATGATATATCTCTACCGTAGGACTGCTGGAAGAGATTTCTTTTTAGAAATAAGTAGTACCTGTTGTGTTGTTTTTCTTTATTGTAATTGTTATGTGTTTTATCTTGTGTGCAATAAACAGTTAAATAAATAAAACAGCTGATCGATATTCTATGTTTCTTGGGGAAAGTTGTTCCTTATCACTAACTCGATCAGATTTTTTGCTATCGGTCACTAGGAAAATTTCACCCTTTAAAAACTTCTGCCCGCTTAACGCAAAAATGGACTTTCTTCTGCATTCAAAGAAAGAAGAAAAATCTTTCTTTCCAGGCTTGTAGAAACCCTCCATTAATCGCTTGACCAGCTATGTTCACAATTGTGATTTCCAATCTTGAATACATACATACTTATACCCCTTGCGGGGGAAATTTGTGTATCGCCATAGTGCTAGGTTGTCAGCCCATTGCCTAAAATTACAATACACATGTCGCCCTCGAGTCTCTTACAAAACCCACGGGAAAGAAATAGAGTGATGCTATTCTAAGTCGACGTCACACGACATTCAATCTAGAATAGTAGTACTTTAAGACGAGTGTAGCCGTGAACGGCCTTGACAAAGTTTTACAAAACAAACTTGAAAGTTTTCGCTTTATACAAACAATCTTTCAGAATGGCCGGTGCTCAAATTTGTAGTTTTGTCCTTAATTAAAATTAGAACCTGCAAACTCAATGAAAAATTTGCTGATTTAGTAAAAAACTAAAATAAACTAAAACCTAACAAGTTCTCTTCGAGCTTGAAAGACACTTAAAAATATATACCTAGTACTGGAATCGAGAAATTTCAGTACGGTTTCGGTGAGTTTACGGATGTGTCTGTCAAACGTAGCCGTATTTTTATAGAAACAAGATTGTAATTCGCAATTTCCTTGTGTCTGAAATCACGCCTATATCCCTTACGGGGTAGGCAACTAAATAGCTCATATTATTACATATATACTTTTTTGTAAATAAATACATATTATATATAGAAAACATCCAGACTAAACACAAATATCTGTAAAATTTACTTTGCAAATATTTGTGTCCTGTGGGGATCGAACCCACGACCCTATGCGTAGAAGGCAGGGGTACTATCCGCTACGCCATCGGGCCAGTCAAATGGGAGACCCGTCTCGTTGCACTACACTGCTAACTTTATTTTAATACGCTACAATACAACCAAATATTTGTTAAATGATTAATTGTTTTATGAGTCACAATTCCGTAAATAGTATTAGCGTGCTCAAATAAAGAAACGATACGTAATGCCATAAAAAACTACTTAACTTATTTGTTTGAAAATAGGCAAATAGAAAGTAGTATCTGATTGTGATTAGTTAATTATTTTTTGATTATGTAGAGTCATCATATTTTTAACATATCTAACAGTACGTAGGTACATTTTCATTCTTTCCCATGGAAACGATTTTTTTATGTATTGGCAATACCTATCAAGACAGGTAGAAGGTACCTACTTAAGACATGGGACATTTTGTGCACTATTGCGATGTTAGGGCACATAATTAAACTACGGTTGAAAATAAAAAACTTGTTTTTAATTGTTTTAGATATTTTAAAGTTATGAAGAACAACTTATGTCACGAGTCAGCAAGAACCGCAAAGGCGTATCTAGATTTCACTTAGAGCACATCACAGATAATAGGCAAAGAGGCTTGATACTATCGTCCTCACAATATTCTAGTAAAGATATAGGGAGAATTTGATCCATAGTCCAAAGCTAAGAATAAGTGAAAAGGGAGCACCGAAGTAGGACACTAGTTTCGTATTTGTAGTATTGCAGAAACCCTATACATGTGAAGTAATATACAATGGACGCAGTTTCAAATTCAAGCGGCCGTAAGGACACTGCCTTACCCGAAGAGCTAAATCGAGGGCGATTATTTTGCAAATAAACATTTAGAAGAAGGAAGAAGACAGAGAAAACTGGTAGAAACTCCACCGACAAGAGAAATGCTCTTAAATATGAGAAGAAGAAGATACTTTTATCGCTGCAAGCCTTTGCTTACTTTGAGTCTTAAGTTTTCTGTATTGTTTTGTTTCTGTTGTGTATGTAGTAAGCAGTAAAGTGTTCATCTATCTATACTTATACTTTTCGTCTTTCGTACGTTGGTACTCTTTTACCAGTTTAGCGTAAAAACTGAACCAAACAACATGAACTGTTAGAATTGTTGCGGGTCACGTAGTTCACGTTCTTTCTACCGAGTTGAGCTTACTTACGGTGTTATTTCGTTCAGGTCTTTTGTATTAGTTTTTTACAGCTTTGGAGGTACTGTAATATCTGCAATACAGTAAGTTCACTGACCTTTCCCTTATTCTGTGAAATGATTGGATAAACGGTATTCACCTAACTGTATATAGGTAAGTTAGTAAAAAATGAACGAGCTTTACAGTGGACGAAATATTTTTAGTTTGTGTCCTAAAAACGACTGACGGATTTTCATATAAAATATTGGACGATTTCGAACCAAAGAAGAACCAAACAGTTTTGAAATATTCGGCGGTTCTCCTTGACGTCCGTTGCTGCGTATTTTATAGATGACAGACGCATCCGTAACGCACGCGTCGTTCAGACGAAATGAAATTGCGAATTAAAAATCTTATTCCCATACAAATACGGCGACGGTGCGATGACGGATGCATGTGTCCTACGTCGACGTTTTTGTATAGGAATAAGAAAAGAATTCGCAATTTCCTATTGTATTACATACGCATGCGCTAAAAATACGCAGCAACGGGCATCAAGCAAGTGTGATCCCCGCCTAACAGAAAAGTTAATAAATTGATACATACAAACCTGAATTTTATAGCACATATAAAATATTATACTATTTGAAAGTGTATAACTTAAGGATGTTTATTACCACCTTTTTTAAAGTTAAAGAATATTCTCATAAAAGTAAAGGATATTGCAGCTGTTATTTAATTTTTTTCTGAATAACACCGTTAATTAACAGCCTGTTATAAGTTGCGTGATACAGTTAGATGTCAAACGAAACACTGATTTATCTTGTAACATTTGTACAGTATTTTTAGAGATAGTTGTAAGGCCTTGACAAAATTTACACTTTCGATAACAGTTCTCAGACCTAAAAAGTTTTTTTTAGGGATTCTCATTTGATACTGAAGCTGCCCTTGAACAATGGCTCACATTTAAATTATAACCCTGTATGTAGGAAAATTTTAAGTTTATTGTTACTATTAATGTATCGATGATTTATGAAGAATATTATTAAAAAAAAAAAAAAAAATGTAAAAAATAATAATAAAAAAATATATTTATAATATCGTATATCTAATTCCACTGGGTCAAGTTGAGTCCTAAATAATGTCAGATTTGCATGCAGTTTTCGCGACTAACGTTTTTCAAATCAAGTATTTGTCTTTATAATGCGCACGGTAGAGCTGCGGCCAAATTCTTTTGAAAATGATTACTTAAGTTACAACAATATTATCATACCTCTATGGGTCACAAAATAAATTGGATGTATTATTACTTATTTCCTCTTTTATTTGCCTGTCAAAATCACACCTACCTATGTAACAGTTAACAGTTCCTAATATAAAAATATACAGTTTTTTAAACTTTAGATAAATTATTAATCTAAACTATCAAATTGATTTAAAGTGGTACCTGTTGTGGTAGTACACGTAATATCTAAGAGATGTTAAAGTTAAATGCGAAATCACGGAACTAGTCATGTGTTGTAGTTGTAAGTAATTCTCATGTCTAGTAACTCTCATTTAGCTTCATTTACAATTCAAAGTTCACTTACTTCCAACGAGTATTATTGTACAATACATCATATCAATTCACAGACCGTTTCATCTCACCGATGAAATTATAATGCTGAGAATTTTAATAATACTCATTCATCGTTGAATTGGTGTATAATTCAAATCTCTTTTTCTGTATCATCGTAATTTACATACGCTAAATAAAAAGCGGTGTCATCACAAAAGATATTTGGAGGCAATATAAACATAATATCAATTTAAATTCCTTGTTAGTGGAGCGAAAGCCGACATCATACCTGAGTCGGCGCGGCTCTGATTGGATGCGGCTCCAGCCAATCGCGGGCAAGCGCCGGGAGCGGCATGGGGTGCAGAGCGGCGGCGCGGCCAGCGGGCGGGCCACAGCACTTGCTCGCTCTCCGCGCCTCAGTTCCTTTTTACACCTCGTATCGAAGTGACGCGATCACGCACCTGTGCTTTCATAACTGACTTTAAACTTTAAACTATTATTTTGTACTTAAGTGGAAGTGACAATGCCACGACCATCGCGAGAGTCGTATGGTGATCAGAAACCACCTTATTCTTATATTTCATTAACGGCGATGGCGATCTGGAGTTCACCGGAGCGCATGCTGCCTCTCTCAGAGATTTACCGGTTTATCACGGATCGTTTCCCGTACTACCGGCGCAACACGCAGCGCTGGCAGAACTCCCTGCGCCACAACCTCTCCTTCAACGACTGCTTCGTGAAGGTGCCGCGCCGCCCCGACCGGCCCGGCAAGGGCGCCTACTGGACGCTGCACCCGCAGGCCTTCGACATGTTCGAAAATGGCAGCTTGCTGCGCCGCCGGAAGAGATTCAAGCTACAGAAAGGCGAGAAAGACAACCTGAACGCTGAATTGGCGGCTCTTGCCAGTTTCAACAGAGCTTTCTTGGCCCGTCAAGCGACGGGTCCACCACCGCCGGCAATGCCTACTGCAAGTTTGTACACACCTCAGCTTTGTCCTCAAATGAGTCCAGAGCCCGCGGAGTTGCCAGATGCGACAACAATGACAATGTTACCACGAGAAAGACCGCGACGGGCGTTTACGATTGACGCGCTGTTGGAGCCGGAGCCTCCTCGTAGTTCACCGTCGCCGCCATCGCCGCCGCAGCACCCAGTGATGCCGGTGGCGTCGATACCGCGGCTGGAGCTGGCGATGCCGACGCCGTACATGCTGGCGGCGCAGCGGTACCACGCGGAGCTGCTGCACGCGGCGGCACACGCGCTGCGACCTTGTTACCTGCCGCCGCTTCCCGTCGCGTGACGACGCCCGGCCGACGCATCCTCGTGCTCTGACATTACGTGCAATGCTAGATTGTAAGTACTTAAATGAACTCATTTTGAATTTGTTTATGTGAATATACCTACAGATTTGTGGAAAATTAATGTATCAGAGTGTGATGTTTCCGGCGATTTGAAACAACAACAGTACCTATTAACTGATGCTGGTCATACAGTTTTTGCAAAAGGAGGTTGTAAATCAATTATAATGAGAAATATGCGTTTCAAAACTTTGATAATTAAATCCGTGAGCCAACTAATTACCATATAATTGAATATTAGCTGGACTCTACTCAGCGAATTACTATAAAATTGAATTTTAGCTGGACTCTACTATACGCCTACGCCGCACTCTAAAAGCGAATCCGTGAGGCCGTGACTATTTGTACTTAATAAAAAATGCATCATAGAACAAAAAATAGAGGGTTTGCGTATAAATGTTGAGAATATGATGTTAAAACATGTATTTTAAGTGATCTCACTTGTAGTTAATTTTAGGTAAATTAATTAAAATAGGTACTTGTGATTATTAAATTATTTAGCTGGATGTCAGTATTTTAAAATAGCTATCTTTATATTGTATGAGTAATGAAATTGAATGTTATAGCAAAGTATACTCGTAACAAATTAGTTTAAGGCAAGTGTAGTCGTGAACGGCCTTGACAGAGGCGCCACTTTAAAAAAATCTCTTTATACAAACAATCTATCACAATCCGTTGCTCAAGTTTTTAGTATTAGTATTATCCTAAAGTAACTGGCAAAAAACTGTAATGAAAGTAATGGCATAAAGTGCCTAAAAACGGCAACTTTTGGTATTAACCGTTCATGGCTACACTCGCCTTAAACCATCTTAATCAAAAATTTAACCAATTACTTAACTGAAAAATTTGGATACTTTGAATTAGGTACCATTTTGAGTGTAGGAAGTGAGTTGTATGTAAAACAAATGAAATAGTTGATTAATGATTCTTATTTGTTATTTATTTTAGATAAGAACAGAATAATTTAACTTAACGTTTATTTTTGTAGATATTACAATGATTGTAAATATTGTTTAAATTGTTATAAAAATTTAGTAGAATTAAACAGATCAATTCTTATTTCTAATCTTTCATTTTATTTCAATTTGATAAACTCAAGTAGATGCTTTTGAGAATCGATATATTAGAATTCAAGCGTCGTGGGGGGCGTCCAAATTCTGTGATAAAGGGGGACTAGTAAATGCTATGGTTAATGGTAAAAAATGGTCGCGGAGGTGGTCCTTTTCACGGTGTAACGCAGCGCGTCGGCCAACTTTGTGCCCTAATAGATCGTGTTATTGGCCCCAGCTACAACGCTGACTCACTGACCCCCTCGTTATACCAGAATAAGGACATTTGGGGACGGCCCTAGCATAAAATTGATTGGAATGCATTAAGGAGGGCTTGAAATAAAACGGTTTATTAAATTAGCTTGAAAGAGGAACCGAAAAACGTTTAACTGGAAAACTCTTAGAAAGGAGTTGAGGTTGGTAAAATGATGTATTTTAAAAACAGAACATGAATATGAATCAGTTTATTAGTAACGATAATCTCATAAGACAAGGCCGACTTATTTATCAATTGTTGAAATACAAGGCAGTCTGTGGTGAATCAATAAAGATTACTCACATTACATTAGCATTCATAATAGAATTTGACGGGGCAGACGCTAGTGTTATTATTTATTCTATGGCAGCTTGCACAATTGAAAAATGTCTAAATAGACAAATCGTTGAATAATAACTGAGGTCGTGTCTGTGGCATGTTGTGTAATAAAGGCATGATTAATTACTGACCCGAAACTATCCTTATAAATGAATTATATAACTCTTGATATACATCAATTATAGATCAAATCAATTACAAAATGTAATTTTTAAAATTACCGAGTTAGTGCCTTTTACGGGTGCGGTAATATTGACTTTTCTTGTGTAGTTGTTTTGTTATGTTGCCTCATTAATGAACTGTTGCCGGAAATAAACGTTTATTTTCTCTATCTATCAGATCGTAAAGTGTGATGTTACTTATTATTACTAGGTAAATATCAAAATAATAGTTAGATTACCGTTATTCTATTTACCATCATAGTACGTAAGTATGACAAATTATACTTGACGGAACTTGGCCTATTCACATTTATAATTTTACGAAATATCCCAACATCACACAAATTACCTACTTTATGACAAAGCCAAGGAAAAATGAAAACCAAAAAAACTCAATATTTGCTACCTGAAGTGACGTGTCTATCGAATGATATTCACTTTCTTTCGCTTATTGATTGATTGACGACAGAAATGGGAAAAACACTCTGATGGAAAAACCCATATACACGACACACAATACAAGAACAAAAGCACTAATTGTGTATTTGATCAGGTGTTTTACCGAGTGGTATAAATAAATAACTGTAGAAGTGGACGTGGCCAGTAAATACCTGATAATATGACCGATTTTTTAAATAATAAAAGTTTATTTGCACTGGCAAAGGTATTATAATGCCAGTTGTTGACATTCACATACGTAAGTACTTGAACACTCCTGCTGTGTTGTGGCGTTATAAAATAATATCTTAAACTAATTTTCTAATGAAGCGGTAAGGTCGTTGTGACGATGATGCACTTAGATGGGAAACTTAAGTGTAATGTGTGCTTGAGGTCAAGATTGCTCTATAAATGAAATGTTCTATCTACAGAGAGCAAATAAATTGCATAAAAATTTTTACAAAAAGGGGGACAATCTTTTCTGACACTAAAGTTCAGATGTGTCACTTATTTGCCTTCCCCAGGAATTTTTTTAGTCACCATTTAAATCATTTCAAGCTTTCAACTATGACTCATCAAATTAATTTTAAATACGGTGAGGTGCAGGTTGGGTCATAATGATCCAAATTATATTGATTCGCGTATTCGTATTATTTAACTAAAACAGACGTCTCAGTAACTGGAGCTTACTCTTGTCACTGCAAGTTTATTTTATTTCATTAACCTTTATTACACAAGCGTACAAATGGAAGGCCTAATGTCTGTCACGCAGCATTCTCTACCGGCCAACCATAGGGTAAACAGAGAGCACAAAGCGGGTACACTGAGATGTAGAAAAAGGTTTAAAATGAGAAGTTACTTACTCATCATATCAGCCATAGGACGTCCACTGCTGAACATAGGCCTCCCCTAAATATTTCCACCTCGTCCGATTAGAAGCGGCCTGCATCCAGCATTTCCCCGCGGACTTGACCAGATCGTCTGTCCATCTCGCGGGGGGTCGTCCTACGCTGCGTCTGCCGGTACGTGGTCTCCACTCAAGAACTCTTCTGCTCCACCGGTTATCAGTCCTTCGAGCTATGTGACCTGCCCATTGCCACTTCAGCTTACTGACTCTCTTAGCTATGTCGGTGACCTTGGTTCGTCTACGGATCTCTTCGTTTCTGATTCGATCACGTAGAGATACACCGAGCATAGCTCTCTCCATAGCTCGCTGAGTGACTCCGAGTCTATTTAGGAGGCCGACAGTTAGAGACCACGTCTCGGCACCGTAGGTCATCACTGGCATCACACACTGTTCAAATACTTTCGTCTTGAGACACTGAGGGATTTTGGACGTGAAGACGCTGCGCAACTTCCCGAATGCTGCCCAGCCGAGTTGGATTCGCCGAGTGACCTCTTTCTCAAAGTTAGATCTTCCTAGTTGGACTGTTTGTCCTAGGTAGACGTATTTGTCCACCACTTCGAGTATCGAGTTTCCTACTGATATTGGGGTGGGTGCTATATGAGAGTTGGCCATGACTTTCGTCTTGTCCATATTCATCTTGAGGCCCACTTGTTGGGAAACCCGATTGAGGTCTTGTAGCATTTTGCTGAGGTCTTCAAACGACTCTGCCATGACTACGATATCGTCGGCAAACCGAAGATGAGTGATATATTCGCCGTTGATATTGATGCCAAGTTCTTCCCACTCCAGGAGCTTAAAGGCATCTTCCATCGCATTGGTGAAGAGCTTTGGAGACAGTACATCTCCTTGTCTTACACCCCTCTGCAATGGAATTGCCGCCGTGGTCTGATCTTGTATTCGAACTGACATTGTGGCGTTTCTATATAAACACTTCAACACTTCGATATACCTGTAGTCAATGTGGCACCGCTGTAGAGCCTGCAGTACTGCCCACGTCTCGATAGAATCAAAGGCCTTTTCATAGTCCACAAACGCTAAGCATAGTGGCAAATTGTACTCCTCGGTCTTCTGTACAATCTGCCGCAGCGTAAAAATGTGATCTATGGTACTGTACCCTTTTCGAAAGCCGGCTTGTTCGGGAGGCTGGAAATCATCAAACCTGCGAGCTAGACGATTCGTAATAACTCTCGAAAACAGCTTGTAAACATGACTCAGAAGCGAGATAGGCCTATAATTCTTAAGGAGAGTTTTATCACCCTTCTTAAAGAAAAGCACCACCACGCTTCTGTTCCATGCTTCTGGCGTCACACCCTCGAACAAGACGGAGTTAAAGAGCTTCTGAAGGACTTTAAGTACTGGTGTTCCACCCGCTTTCAGTAGCTCTGATGTGATTCGGTCCTCGCCCGGCGCCTTGTTGTTTTTGAGCTGTTTAAGAGCCATCCTAATCTCATACAAGCTGATGTCTGGGATATCTTCGGTATAGTGTCGGGTAAGCTTTGCTCTAGGATCTGTTGAGCTATTAACAGGTTTTGCGACTGAAGTGTACAGCTGTCCATAGAACCGTTCGATCTCCCTCAGAACCTCTGGCTTCGTGGACGCTACACTGCCGTCCTCCGTTTTAAGCTTTGTCAGCTGGCTTTGTCAGTTACTTACTAAAACATAGTAATTATATTATTAAAATATATATAAATATCAATATACATTATAATGAATGAGTAATATTAAGTATTAGTAACATACTAGTTTTTCAAAGTATTTTTCAGCTTGCACTATAATACATGAAGGTAAGAAAAAGGTAAATATGTCCCATCCCGTCTCTAAGTGTAACAAGTTCATGCCACATTAGGGAAATGTAATGTCTATCTATGTTGTATGGTATGTTATGTTCTTTGGCTCTTGTGCCGGCTTAAATTGCCGTGTGTTGCTTACTTAGAATAGTATCACCCGAATTATACCCGTAGGTGTCGTAAAAAGCGACTAAGGAATAATCGTCCAGGGAACAGGCAGCAGCATTACCTGTAAATGCAATATCTTGAACTAAGCTCGCCAAACCGCCTGCCAAGCGTGAAGACTATTAGCAATACCCCCGAACAGGGGGACGCTCATGTCCAGCAGTGGACAAGATACATAAATAGCAACCTTCGTAATATGATAATGAGTAAGGATGTGTTTGTGTGTAATCGATAAACTCCGAAACTACTGGAATGATTTCAATAATTCTTCAACTATTAGAAAACTACTCCTGACTAAAGTACTAAAGTTATTTGTAGCTAAGGTTACTTTTTTACTTTGGAAAAATATCATATTCCAACGGAAAACCCCATGGCCTGGCCTCTTGTCAGCTGTATAAAAGGGATTTTCAGATATAGGATGAAATGTTTCCTAGTAATTAAAAATAAATTTGGGTAATAATTTTTATATCGTTAGGTGATTGTTTTAGGGACAAAATATAATTATGTTGAAACATTTGGTGATTGATATCTCTTCTCTTTTCGTGTGGGACACCAAGTCGTCTAACGACCCGATTAACCCTGGTGTCAGAGTTTTTAATTGATATAATTTCCAAGTAATTATTAATTAATATTGAGGTATCTAATCGTTTTTATTATATTTGGTCATATAACTTAGGTGACAGATTTATTATTTTTTGAGAAACAAATATTATTTTATAGGTGCCTGAAAACGAATAAGGTGATAATAATTAGTTGATCGATAAAATCGTACCTCATTTTTCATATTGTCATAATTTTTGTCGTATCGTCCTGCTTTTATGAAAATATTTCGTATTGTTTGCATATGACATCAAAGTTTTTCTCCGTGAGTTGTCATATCGTACTATCTTTAACTTCGCAACCTACACAAACGCGAGTTCCAGCCCTCAAGATGACGCATTTTTTACATCATATATAATAAACGTTTGTGTATAGCCCTATATATTATATGTTTTATTGATACGAGCATACATAACATACTTGCGAACTTCAACTAGGCACTTTATCCTCATTATTAATGTAAATATTATGCTCTATGCGATTTTTAAGTAAAATAGTAAGGTGCATAGGGGTATTTCCGAAAACGAGTATATTTCGAGATTTAAAAAAAGCTACTAATCCGAGCTGTATTTTTTTCTTGGCAACATTAATCTAGCTGCCATTTTGATACTCCTGAACGTGTCAGTTGTCGTGAGTGAGTGTTATTAACTACTCGTACGTAGCCTGAAGTTTTCTCAAGCAAGTGTTTTTCATTTGCATTCGTAATAACCCCTATCAATAACCTAAACCTTAAGTCGAAGCGCAGTAATGTGCACTTTTGAATAACTTCGGAATAATCCCAAAGTACGAGTATTTCGTAATAACCCCCATATAAAAAACATGCCTCAACATTTTAACTACTTGATTTTTAAAACCTATCAATATGTTTAAGATTGTTATATATATTAATTCATCATTTTATTGAGTACATAAAGGTAAAACAATAATTACAGTAAATACATATTTTCCTTCAATTTATTATTTTCATTAAAATATAACTGCACTTGCCGTGTGATGCCGGCTTAGAATAGCATCACCCCATATCTTTCCCGTGGGTGTCGTAAGAGGCGACTAAGGGACTCGAGGGTGTGTATTGCAATTTTAGGCGATGGGCTGACAACCTGTCACTATAGCGATACACAATATTCCTAATAACCCTCAAACATTTGTCAGACGTGGTGTAAATGGCCGTTTTTTGCGGCTCTTTACGCTCTGCCTACCCCGCAAGGGATTATAGGCGTGATATGTGTATGTATGTATGTATGTATAACTGCACTGTTGGTGCAAAATTACAATATAAAGTAACTTTGGATCACTAACTGAAAAATATTCCTCTAGTCATCTCCTAGAAATTTCTATCGGTACTATCCCAATGCACCTTCATTTTATTTGCATAATAGAGGCAGTTATATTTCTAATTGTTTGCGTTGTAGACAAAGTAAAGTTGATTTTAAAATTGCCTTAGTCTTAGTAATTTTCTTTGCAACGTAATAGGTGAGTGGGCCTCCTTGGGTAACTACAGTGTTTATTTGTAATTATTTTTTAAATTTCAAGAGGTTGTGTTTGTAGGCCACAAGTTAAATAAACTAGGCGGCTAAATCAATAACTATGTATTCGTAAAGTCAACGAACAACTGAAAGGCTTATTTTTAATTACGGCTAAGTACTAGTGGGGATGTAGTACTGGAATGTAAAGGTCCTGTCCTCTGAATGTTGATGCATGCAGACCATGAAACTAAACAACTTGCCCCTAGGAAACGAAAAAAAAACCCTCACATTATTATTAATAAGTATATTAAAGGTCAGTCAGCTGATCGTGATTTTGTAAGGGAGACCGAAATTTTTTAATGTTTCCTGACAGAAGGGAGAAAAATGGTTCTGTTTCGTGGTCTGAATGTACCCTCTCAAAATTCGGAGGGTTGTTCCTTACACCCTGTACAATTTCCATGAATAAAAAATAATAATATACTGAAAATTTTTATTAAAGACTTTAAATGTTTGTCACTTTGATAAAAACTCTGGTGGTAAAGCTCACGCAGTACAGGCTTCAATTCCCGGCTGCTGGCAAAACATTTTAATTAAAGTGACAGCCGCAACAGTCCACTGTAGGACATGGACCTCCCCCTATCATTTCATAGGTAAATGCTGCCGCCGGAGCTCTGGAAGACTATCCTTTAGTCACTTTTTACGACACACACGGGTATAATTGGGGTGATGCTATTCTATAGTGGTAATGCTGGCACGACACGGCATAACATTTCAATTACTTATTTCTTTTAATAAAACTGAAACCCATTGGCGGTACTCTCACTTGTCGTCCGTCGTTCCGTTTTTTAACGCATTGTAACGCATGCGTCTGTCAAACAAAATGAAAATGCGAATTCCAATCTTATTCACATAAAAATACGGCTACGGTGGGTTTACGGGGCATAACGGTGGCGTCTGTCAAGTCATTTGACAGACGCCTTGAGAGACGGAATTTGTATTGGAATAAGATTGGAATTAGCAATTTCATGCGTTACGTTGCGTAAAAAAACGGAACGGCGGACGACAAGTGAGTGAACCGCATATTACTACAATTTGGTTGATATGAGTGTTTCATACAAACAAATATGTTTTATCCCTGTTTTCGTATTGATAAATCAGCTTTACATTGTATTTTTTATTCAAAAGGTAGGTCAGCAGGATTTTCTTTGAAGAGCACAAACAAACACATAAAGCAAATCTTTATGTTTTTTTGATAAACAGGCATGTTTTTTTACTGAACATTAAATATTTGTAAAGGCAGATGTTTGAAGAGGACTTATTACACAAACCTTAAATAATAATCGGGCTCTCTTAGCACTTCTGTAGAGGTTTTTGCCTGGCCGAACACCTTGGCCCGGCTCTAGCCTATAATTTCGAAATTAATATCTAACACGTTGTGCCTATCCGTTCGTCCCTCGATTTGCCGTTTTTATGGCTTTCCCGACACCGTAACTGCTAATTATTTCTACCGCGATATCGCCTTAAGGGTTTCCGAAAATTGCCCGTGTAAGGAATTTCAACTTTCTGCTGTTGAGAATAAAATTTAAGCTGTTTTATTCAGCGATCGTGATCAAAAATCTGGACTAAATGTTACCGGTTATGGAACTTTGGTCGCTTTGTTCAGAAACGAGAGTTGAAAGTTGTCTTGAGGGTGTTGAACGCCAGCTGGGGGGTAGAACGGACGAAGTGTTTATGAAATCATGTTTTATCATGTTACCTGCCTTTGATTGTCGAGATATTCTTCTGTTTTATAAAATGGAACATGACATAATCTTTGTTTGTTAATTTCCAAAGCTTTGTTAGCTGTTGCACGCCATTTGGTGTTTATTAGGTTAATTGCTTTACCTACAAGTTCAATAGAAGTTATATTAAGTATGACGATTGAATGAGAAGCACACAATAACTGAAACGCCAAAATATAACCCTGTTACTAAACTCAAGACAAGTATTTCTATATTGGTGTTATTTAAGTAAATTCGCACACAGCCTCACTTCTGGTACGATATTAGTGATGCCGCTTTAGTTACAATTTCAATACAAAACGCAGTAAATTAAAATCAATGACGCCCATTCTTTGTTTCTTTTTTGTATGATAAATTCAAATGCGCTGTTTGTTCACATAAAAAAAATCAAAACCGTATGTTTAATAAACTTAATTGTTAGTTATGTGCGTCAGAAATAGTTAATTCCATATTAAATACTTTTGTTTTCTTAAGTCAGAAGATTTTAATCTAATTAATTAGCCATTGTTATTTTTGTCTGCTTTATGAGGCGTTGTGAGGGCAATGTATAATCATGTTAATGTCTTGTTTTTGGCAATATCTGTCCTATTTTACCGTTTACTTGAATGAATTATTTTTGCAAAAAAGTTACTTGACTAATTTTGTTAAATGAGTTTGGTATAGGTACGGCCAAGCTCAGGCTCCTCGAACCGAAATCGGGGACGTGCTAAATAAAGGTCAGGTCAAGAATACCCTAAACCGACGAGCGTGCATGAAGAAATAGATGAATGTAGAGGAGGCGAAAGAGGTATGTTAGCATCGCGCGATCGTAGTAAGTAGAAGGAAGTAGTCTCTGCCACCCCTCCGGGAGAGGGGCGTGATTTATGAATTTACGTATGCAAGCTCAGGCTAGGTTAGACAGTTTGAACATTGGACTGCTTTTTATACCGCGCGTATGACAAACATACATTATTGTCAATTCGGTGTCTAACCGGACGTGAGCTTGACTGTACCATATTGGGCTCACTAATTCCATCAATTCATCCAACTTGTGATATCTAGGTATGCTCATTTTTACATGATAGTAATTATTACGGGTTGGATCTCAGTGCAGTCGCGGAATTTTAGATTGTATGAGGTTAGAGATATGACAACTTGTGCAAAAAGCATTTGATGTCAAATTCAAACAATCGGAAACACCGCGAATTACACAGTTATGTCATTACCAGACGGCAAGGTCCTTCAATACAAAAATCAAGTTTCATATTCGATCGAATTAACAGCGTAAAAAATTGTCCAATTTCAATTTCTGGAAACGACGACGCAATCGAACGTAGGTAATCCGATAATCCAATTGGAATCTTGTTGCAAATCGATGCGATTATCTACATCAATTGCATACTCGTATTCCCTTTGCTCGAGTTCTTTGTACGAGCTCTCGATGTTGCGACATCAAACGCAAGTGGTTCAAAATGTTCCAATCTGATATTATTAGTTGCCAAACCTGTATGGTTCAGTCAATATGCCTAACTGAAGGTTTTAAAAAAGCTGAGTGTAAGTTTTTCAAGGGGCGAACCAGCCAGTGAACTTGAAGAAATTTCTCCTAGGAACATAAATTTACAGGCAGAATCTTACAGTTATACATACATACAGTTGACTTGATTAGCTATCTCATTTTGTGTGGGAAGTTTAACAAATTTGAAGATGTTTGTTTAAATAATTAGAAATAATCAGTGGCTGTTGTGTCTTTATTACCATTATACTTGTCATGTATCTGTTTTGTGTTCAGTAAATCGTTATATTAATATTCGAATACTTAATACAAGACAAGCGATATGGCTTTCATAAGCCTGTTTAGAATCGAGGTTAATATTGTCAATGGCAGTGACGTCACTATTGTCATTGTCGCGATGGCGGATGGCGGCGAGGCAAAGGCATCCCGCTGCGTGGTTCCGGCGATTGTGTCGCGGGCCCACCCCCTTGAGAGACTTGGCCCGTTTTTACACTTCAATTGGATTAGAATTTGTCGGCCTTCATTGTGAGTGGTGTTGGGTAGTTAATCTAATAAAATGAACACAAGTATTTTTTAGATAAAGTTGGAACTTAATAAAAGTGGTAACAGATATTTGTAGTAAGTATCTATTGATTTGGAAGTGGCAGAGCGGTGGGTGGATGTTACTCCACAGGCCCCGGGTTCAGTCCCCGCCCAACGCAAATATTGCTTCAATTACTTACTTGACAGGTTTTTGTTACGTTCTATTGTAATTGATGTTTTTCTTTTTTGTTAATGTTCAAATAAATAAAATATAATACCAGTAATAATCTTTTTGTTTTATAAAGCCTACTTACCTACTTATTTGAGTTGACCATCCACATCCAAACCTGTCGTTCCGTCCGGTAACAAAATACCATAACATTTGCCTTTAGTACCTTTAGGTTGCAGGTTTTAATTACCAATAACTTGTGCATAAAAAAACTGATGTATTCTTTTCATGAAGAGATAGGTATGATTTTTTTCAGCTTTTTCAGCTTGGTGATCCCGTGAGCGATTAACAAATCAAAAGTTAAATCCAACAACGTACTTTAACATTGACAGTACCAACATAAACATAATTAGACGATCCGATTACATAAAGACCCCATCACTTTCCCGATCCCATTAAACATATTACTTCCTTTAATAGCAAATCACCGAATTTTTTGCACAAATCCAGCATTCCAACTGGCCATTACGCATTCCTTTATTTCTCTAATCGTAACTTCTCTAGCGTAGCTTTTGTATTATAGCTCATAATATTCGTGTGGTAGAGTAGGTTTTTTGTTAAAGTTGAAGTGGTTTCTATGACAGGTGGTGTGTGGTAGTTGTCATTAGGTCACGTATGGCTCGGTATCCTGACGGTGTGAAAATGAGTGGTCTTCAGTGTTTGATCTCGCCGCCTGTACCGTTCGCTCGGGCCACTTTTTGTACCCTACGTTTAGGACGCAACCTCTTTTTTGTCAGATGTTTGTAATGCCGAGTGTGTGGGACTTGACACGTAGGTAACTATTGTTAATTCATCCCTGTTTGTTATTGTTGTATTCCTACTTTGTTGTAAGTTGAAAAGACGAAAATGTTTGGTTAAGCGGTCTTTTTGGTCTCATGGTGTATTGTTCGGACGTAGATACCTGTCGATTTATGTGTTTAATAGTTTCGTGATTAGAGGTTCTTAGTAGTCGTTGCTATTGCATGTAAGGAAGTTAAGGCTATCGATATTCATTTAGCAAATGGGTGGTGATTTGGCGCCGCAGATGAGATATAGTTAATGTTTGCACGCGAGCTATAAATTGTTCTTGTAGGTATATCAATTACACGAGAATTTGCATAATAATTAAGTGTAATTATCATTAGTTTAGTGATTGACAGTAATTGTACAAGTTATTTCATTGAGGGAAGATAAAACGTCAAGTTTATTTGAAGACGACCAAGCTTCAATATTAATGATGCTTTGTCAAAGGAGGAGTTTGTGGATTTAGTTTTATAAATTATTTATCTTGAAAATACAAAATATTGCATTAAATCAAATTACTACATATATTAAAGGAGGTTCAAAACACCACCGTAATGCCCGTAGTGATTTTCCACCTTGTAGTTTAAATATTTTTTGTTCGTATTACTACTGTCAAACTTCTTGACTCGGATTTTTATACTTAGTATTAATGATCCTAGCCGATCTGCCCCAAAACTTCGGAAACAATAGAATATACAAATTTTAGATAGTAAAAATTTAGATCTGATTACAATATAACGAGCGTCACACGTGCCCACAAAAAGGATAATGCAAGAATAATCAGGCTTAGATAAACCCTTAAAATATAAACCGACAATCCGAAATAGCTCCTTTCCTTTCAGATATTATATGTTTTACAAGGACAAACTATATCGTTGACAAAGCCGGATGACCCTTGTGTTTATTTACGCATTAAAAGCGCCACTTGTTCACAAACCTCAAAATTAGTGTCTAACTCGCAGTTTAAACACTTGTTGGCAAAGGGTTGCGACAAAAAACTTGCCTTTGTATCAGTTAGATCAAGGATAAATGAAGATGGAGCGCCGCGAATTGAAGTTTATAACGAGTTTAGTGCATCTTGCGATCGGAACACATCTGTGTAAGTACATTCAGTCGCAGAATTTCAGATTGAATAAAAATTCGGGCTGAAAATCTTCGTGGTCATATTTTGGCCAATATTGGCGAAAGCAGTGCGAAATGTTGCATGCACGAGGAACGTACGCACTTGCCCATTCCCTGGATGTTTCCTTACTCACATTTTACGACACTCTACATAGGTAGAAAGGGGATGATGCTACTCTAATCCACTATCATGTACAATGTGACAGAATAAACCAGCAAGTTTCGTTGCTTATCAGACCTAAGATGGATGACCGAGTTATATGTTCCCAGGGCTCTATCTGCGTTTTTTCTGAGCATATAACTTGCTTATAACTCGGTAGGCGTCAAAACGCTTCCATTATAATGCAGTTTTGTAATTACGTGCGGTGAGGGGCTTTGATGTTTGTCTACAGCCGGCGCTACGTTAATGGATATCCCGCGTTCTCCAATGAACCATCATAATTGTAAATCGCGAACTTAGCTCAGATGGATGGCTGGGTTGGACTGGAGAGTGAGAACTTTCATACCCTATTTTCAATTAATCATTCTCAACTAAATTGAGGCCTAAAGAGGCCAAACGTTCTTTATTAAGAGGTTTTTAAATTAAGAAGAAGCTTACACATGTGACTGGATTGCCCACAGTAATCCCGCAAGGGGTAAAGGCGTGATATGTGTATGTATGTATGTAATACCCGCGTCTTCCAATGGACCATCATAATTTGTAAATCGCCAACTTAGCTCAGATGGATAGCTTGGTCGAACTGGAGAGTGAGAACTTTTATGAAAGTTCCAGATAGGGTATGCCCTATTTGCAATGAATTGGTCTCACCTAAGTTGAGGTCAAGGAGGCCAAACGCTTAAGAAGTTTTTAAATTAGGAAGAACCTAACACATATGACTCGATTGCTCTCAGTAATCCCGCAAAGAACCATTGTAACTGTAAATCACGAACTCTGTTAAGATTGGCCCGATGGCGTAGTGGATAGTACCCCAGCCTGCTACGCCGACGGTCGTGGGTTCGATCCCCACGTAACACAAATATTTGTAAAGTCAATTTTCGGATATATGTGTTTAGCTGGGTATATGTTTTCTGAGTGACCCTCAATATTTGTCAGTGTTTAGTCCGTTCGCTTACGCACTGTCTACCCAGCTTTGGATTATCGGCGTGATATATGTATGTACCACCAATAGGTAGGTTAAATATTGTTGCTATAAATAGTATCTCTATCTGTAATTTGTGGTTATGTTACAGAAATTTAGTCAAAACTGTTCCGAATGCTCTGTTAAGTTGTAGCGATCAGACTAACTGAATTAAAATATTATTAGTTATAAATAAATTCAGTAACTTATACAGGGTGAAATTTTACTGGTGACCGATAGCGAAAACTCAAAACGGGCTGCTGGTGACAAGGAACAACTTTCCCAAATGAACATAGGTCGAAATACGAAAATTGCCGATCAGCTGATTTGAATTACTATGGAAACTATAAATATTTTTGCTTCTTTAAACCTATGTTTCTTGGGGAAAGTGGTTCCTTATCACCAGCCCGTCTTCGGATTTTGCTATCGGTCACTAGTAAAATGTTACCCTTTATAAAATGTTACTGAATTAACTTGCAGTAAAAGTAGGTAATAAACAACATTAGTGCCTTTATGCGAGAAGAGATTGATCCCCGCACAAAGCCGGTGGCTGTCAGCGCCGCGAATAAGCGCACGCGCATTGTTGTGATAACAAAATGAAGCCGTAATGAGAGCAACGTAGGGTGACCACGAATTTGGCGAGACAATAAATAAATAGGTATCTTAAACATTTCACACAGCGCCATCTATTCCCAAACTAAGCAAAGCTTATACTATGGGAACTAGATTGCTGATTTAATACATACAATACTTTTACATACATAAATCACGCCTCTTTCCCGGAGGGGTAGGCAGAGACTACTTCCTTCCACTTACTACGATCCTGGCATACTTCTTTCGCCTCCTCCACATTCATCAATGTCTTCATGCATGCTCGTCGGTTTAGGGTACTCTTGACTGGACCTTTCTTTAGCACGTCCCCGATTTGATCGAGGTACGTTCGTCGAGGTCTTCCCCTTCCGACGTTCCCATCCACACTTGCCATATACACCTGTTTCGTTAATCTTCTTTCATTCATCCTCTCTACATGCCCAAACCATCTAAGCATACCCTTTTCTACACCAGTCACTACGTCTTCTTTTATACCACAACGTTCCCTTATCACGCTATTCCTTATCCTGTCACTCAATGTTACGTCAATCATACTTCTTAACGCTCTCATTTGTACTGCATTTATTCTACTTTCAATACTTTTTATTGTAAATAAATACATACAATACATATAAAACACCCAGACTCAACACAAATATTTGAAAAGTAACTTACAAATACTTGTGCTGTGTAGGGATCGAACCCACGACCCTCGGCGTAGCAGGCAGGGGTACTATCCACTACGCCATCGGGCCAATCTATCCGTACAATGTATCCGTAGATCAGCCTGCTGCTTAGCTAATATGCGTGCCTCGACAAAATTTGTCGTCTCGTGCGCGCGTAACTTCACAATGAATAAAGCGCGGGAATTAGTGACGCTGACGCGCGATATAATGCGGTGTTTTTTTTTTATCGCAGCACGTATGTTAGCCATACCGGAACATGCCTGGGCCATGGTAAGGTTCACAGGATGCCACTGAAATGCGGCCGTGATGAGAACAACGTATTTCGGCAAAGGATTTTTTTTACATTCCATAGTAATTTCAGTCAGCTGATCTTGATTTTATATGGGAGATCACATTTTCTTTGTCGTTTTCTGACATATGTTCATTGGGCAAAGTTGTTCAGTTTCGTGGTCTGCATGGAATATCAGTAATCAGAGGGCGGTCCCTTACACCCCGTATACCTACATTCCATTGTGGTTATATACCGCTTTAACATTTATTTTACAGAATGATATTTTGCTTCGAACTTGTAGTCACCCTACTGAGAATACTTTGCGACCGCGGCGGTCGCTCACTTGTAAACAGCGTCGACAACAAAACGTCGCGCGATTGAATCAAAATTGCTTCAATACTGCGCTGACATCTGACAGCTGTCACCTTGACAGCTCCGCCGTCCATCAGCGCGACGCGGCGGAACGGTGCATAGGCACAAATGCATTATCATTGCAACTTAATTGTGTATGCAACCGCTGCAAGCATTGTTCATTCAACGCATATATAGAAGTAAAAAATAAAAATGTGTATTTTATTCTCGGTAATTTTATGTCATATGTTTGGGTGCTCTTTGATCATATTAATACATTGTTATTTTTTAGGTCGTGAAAAAACTACTATTTCATTATGGGTATAGGTACTTATTCTCAGATAGTTAATATCAGTACCAACATGTATATAGGAATAACGATTTCAAATACTGTCACAAAAAAGACTTAATGTAGGTTAAGAAGTTAAGCTAGACAAGATCAACCGCTTAAAATTGTCTATTACTTTAATTTTATGCCTAGTAATAGATAACGTAAGGCAGTTCTCCCACTTGTCGTCCGTCACTGCGTTTTTATCGCATCACATGCGTCAGTCAGACGAAAGGAAATTGCGAAATCCGATCTTTTTACCATAAAAATACGGCTACGGTGCGTTACGGTACGTTGTCGTTTGACAGACGCATCCGTGTGCGTTACGGTGACAAACAAATATAACAATAGATCCATAATTGCGATAAAAACGCAGTGACGGACGAGTCACTGCGTTTTTATCGCATCGCATGCGTCAGTCAGACGAAAGGAAATTGCGAAGTCCGATCTTTTTACAATAAAAATACGGCTACGGTGCGTTACGGTACGTTGTCGTTTGACAGACGCATCCGTGTGCGTTACGGTGACAAACAAATATAACAATAGATCCATAATTAGTCCTTATTTACATACACAAAATAATATCAACATCTTAAAAAATATCATTTGTCATTGACTTGATAATTACAAAAATAATGAGTTTAGTTGTTAATCCGTTTTATAGCGATGTTTTATTTAAATCCGTCGTTTATGACATGTCGAGTTCCTGTTCAATCAACAATTAATTGAATCAAAACGGTTATTTCGCAAAAAACGTTCGTACGTAAACTAAACAGCCATATAAAGCAGCGCTTCTCAAAATGTGAAACTTAAAAATTGAGGCTTGTATTTATAAATCGTTCTCAACTCTGAGATCGATCTCAAGTGCGACATTGACAACGTCAGCCAGTACTAAACGGCATCTCAAACTCATACTCAAGATCGATCTCAGAGTTGAGAGCGATTTATGAATACGTGCCTAAGACACCACACCTCCGTACTTACGCATATGGAAAAATTAAAAGTATATCAAGTATCAGCTACTAGTGGATAATATTGTAGAGTCATGCAAAAAAATCTCACAATAATACATACAAATCTTACACTATTAAATGTCAAACAAAAATAAGAAAATCATATTATAACGATACTGCGTCGTACTTAACTGTCAACGTGGTACTGTCATTATTTCAATAGAACATTGATCTATTTACAATAAAAATCAATTTATTAGTTACTAGTGGCCCGCCCAGCGGAAAAAGACCTTTTCCCGGCATGAACTATACATAAAAACTTTTTACTTGAATCACTTCATCTACTAAAGAACACCGCATCAAAATCCGTTGCGTATCTTTAAAGATCTAAGCATACCTACATAAGGACGCGGGAAGCGACTTCATTTTATAAAATTTTGTGATAAGTAGTACTTAGTAATTGCATGTGAAACCAGAATACGTTTATTCCATAGCAAGTAACTTAAGGTGCGTTCGTTCCGTTATAATTGCGTCCGATCGAGATCCGTAGTTTGAGAAACACTGGTTTAGAGCAATAAAGCTGTTTTACAAACCGATCGTAATTAAATTCGTACAGAAGTAGAAGGTGCCAATCATCTTCGTAGCTACTAGCAATTCGGAGATTAATAGGGGCTTTAAATTACTCCTAACACACATGTATTATTTTTACTTCAGTAAAAAAATGCTATGTGGTGCCGACATTGCCGTGCGGTGCCGGCTTAGAATAGCATTCCCCCAATTCTACTAAAGGGATAAGGGATATTCATCCAGGGAATGGGCAGCAGCGTTCCTTGAAAATGCGACATCTTGCACTGCGCTAGCCGAAACGCCTACCAATCGTGGTATGTCCAGCAGTGGACTATTGTGGCTTGTTATTTTAAGTTAATGTAACAAAATAATTTCCCAATTGCCCCTTAAATATATGTCAGACGTAGCGTAAATGTCCGTTTTTGCGGCCTTTTGCGCTCTGCCTACCCCGCAAGGGATGATAGGCGTGATATGTGTATGTAGAAAAATACTGTAATTGTGAATAGTTGTAGTTCGCATGAGATATGACAACATACGTGAGAAATAGAAGTCATATTCGAAAAGTCCGATATATACCTTTCGATTCTTTGAAATGACACGTGCGAGTTGTCTTAAGTCATACAATCCAGAATTCCGCACGATAAAATATACGTAGGTACTTAGGTAACTAAGAAAAAATATTTTATTATCATTCTTCCCTTTTGTTTGTTAGATGATTTCACCTCCTGTTACCGAAATGCAGTGTGGGAGCGATTTGAGTGGCTAACACTATGACCATGTGTTGGACGTAAGCCAAAATTGTTAAAGATGTGTGTAGGCAATAGACATTGCTACCATGCAGTGTTGGATCATCTTAAGGTGAAATGAGCTTAGAAATCAACCGCGCAAGGTTGGATAGTGTTCCGTATTTTGTATCCCATTTTTTGAAATCTCCACATTTTGAGACGACATTTTTCTTAACTTCAAGATATATCTATATTATCATACATACATACATACATAAAATCACGACTATATCCCTTACGGGGTAGGCAGAGCGTTAACGGCCGTAAAACGGATATTAACACCACGTCTGACAAAAGTTTGAGGGTCAATCAGATAACTGTGTATCACTATAGTGACAGGTTGTCAGCCCATCGCCTAAAATTGCAATACACATCCCTCGATTCCCTTAGTCGGCTCTTACGACACCCATGGGTAAGAAATGGGGTGATGCTATTCTAAGCCGGCAATCACACGGTGATCTATATTATCAAAACACGATTTTTTTAAATTGCATCGATAGAAATAATACCGCGAAGTAATAATTTCGTTTTTTTGGCCTGTGTTTAGAGTAAAAGCTTGTACCATTTGATTGTTATTCATCATTTAATATTTTATCTACACTCGTCTCATAATTTTCGAATTATGAACTCCAAAACAGTTGTATAAAGCTGCATTATGCATTCTGCCTATAGAAGTTACAGTTTCATAGAAATTACAGAAGCGTAATGCCTTCATGAGAAGGCTCTTGTTCGGCTACGCCTCGTGTGATAAACAGACTCGCATTCTAATAACCCCCATTATACGACAGTTGCATGAACTACTATTATTTTGTATCTTCATTAAAAGAGTAATGAACCTATGCTTTTTGAAATATTTGATTAAATATCTTAATAATCAAACAGTTGTTCGGTTTTCCGGATCTGAGCCGTCATCCTCTCTAACGCAGCGAAAATGAAAGGGACTTAGGTACTTTTTAGGACTGATACGGCCTTAAAACTGATATCAATTTTACAATACCATGTGCAAATGCTCAAGCAACACTGTATTGGTAACGCAATCAGGTAATTAACAATGACTACTTGCACTGATTGATACTACGCCAAGGAAAAGACATCGACTCGTACAATTACAAACGCAAATTGCGCCTAATAAGTATGAAAGTGTAAGTAATAATCCAGTCAATCAGCAGTAATTTTTATGCAATGCTATAAGGCTGTATCCATAACAAGCTCTAGCCTGCACTGTAATACTTACCCTTAGTTATAGCTCTATGTATTTCAAGTTTGATTCAGCATACATTGCTGGTTGCCTTCTGTTGTTAAGAACAAAATATTGAAGATAGCCAGTAATGTATGAGACGCTGGGACAATAAACAAGTTAGCGTAATAAGAGCTTGAGTGTTATGGGTGCTTGGGCGCGAGTCGGCACGTCGTCGGTCGGTCGGCTCGGCCGTGTTGCGCGAGTGATTAGCCGCTCGCAGCCTGTAATCACGCCTGTGCTGCCCGTTCGTCTGCGCCGACGCATCCCCCCCCCCTCCACCTCCTCCTCCAACCCCCCGCATCACCCCGGGGCGAATATCTCCAGAGCAAACAGGAAAAAAACCCAAACACACCGACGAAAGGCCTCTCGCTCCGTGCGTACACTGTTAACGACCCGACCTGTTTTCGATCCCGTGTGGGAAGATTTAGCGAATTTGAATTTCGATTGCCAGCCGGTCCAATGGTCCATCCATCACGAGAATTGATGGATTCGGGGCCAAAACGACTCGCAAAACCTGGCGAGATGAAAGCGGACCATTTCGCGAGGGGTATTAGTAAGCGAGGCTATTATGTGCTCCTATTGTTTCCCATTAAGACACCTAAAGGTGCAAATTACTTTTATGATTGCGAAATCCGATACGCTGTCGAGATGTTTTGATGGTTTTTGAAGAGATACAGTTTTGCTCTTGTTGCTTGACTCGTGTGATCACCAATTTATAAACTTACATTTATCTAAGTACAAATAAAATTCAAGTGATATACAAATAAATTGAAAAACTGTAGGTTTATTTTTAGTAACATGTAGCAATGGTAGTACAATGGTTTCCCTTGTCCTTTTTATTTTATTATCAATATCTCGTACTACCATATTCCATCTTATTTGATACGTCTACTCTCAGTTGTTAATTTTTTGGGTGCCAGAGTGTCTGTCTGATTAAATAAAAAAGTTTTAAATAAATAGGTAAGTAAGCTAGCTAAAACATGAGAGCAATGTACCTACGCATTTCATTGAAACAGGTGAGAGGTACTCAGATGTCAATATAAGTCTTGATCGTTGATACAGATACTTCGGAGACATACCTAGCTTATGTATTGTATTCCTACTGCAGCGATTGTTGCACAATACCTCTACCAATCACCATTCGCTTGCTCTTATCTTGAACAGTTCCATAATAATATGGTGCCTGCACTACAACAGGCATTTTGTTCTCGTTTCCTTGGTGCCTGCGCGTCTGCCTGGGCTGGCATTCCTCTCCCGCCGCTCTGTCTGGCTAACGACCAAATTTTTATTATAACTTGTACTTGCGGGTAGTTTCACTGCGGTCAAAATGCCACTGTTTCGATATTTTTTTTTCATGCAGGTTCATTTATAATATTCTTAATCCGTATTTATATTATAAATCTGAGAGTTTGTGTGCGTGTGTGTGTATGTATGTATGTTTGTAACCTTTTCATGCTCAAACGGCTTGACCGATTTGGATGAAATTTAGAACACAGGTAGAGTATAACCTGGAATAACACATATGCTACTTTTTACCGCAGGAAAACAACTATTACCACGGGAAAATGAGTGGCAACGGATGAAACTACTGGGCGGAAATCTAGTGAATTCATACTAATTTATTAATAATATGGTACCTATACTACAGCTGGCAGTTTGTTCACGTTTCGTTGGTGCCTGTGCGTCTGCGAAACTCTTGGGAATTCTTTCTCGCCGCTCTGTCTGGCTAACGAACAAATTTTATTATGGCACCGACACTCGTACTTCTGGGTAGTTTCACTGCGGTCAAAAAGCGAGTAAAATTAATAATATTAAAGTACTTAGTAAAGTGGAGTTTATTTACTTTTCCTTGGTGTCTGGTCTGCGCATGGGCAAGAATTCCTCTGTCACGAGCAAATTATTATTCAATCACTGACCAACCTCGTGTTTCCAATTAGGAGTAGTTACGGTTCTATTAACCGTATACCTAACGTATTTAGATTTCGTTTCATTGTGCTTAAATTTTACGGTTTCACGGGTCTTTAGAAATTCTTAAAATATAATCATAAGCGCTTAAAACTGGTTTCCGTCAAATAGTAAATAAAGGTAAATATTAATGAAAAATTGTTTTACATGTGTTATGTACCTATTTATCTTATTCAGTGCCTATGAAAAACGATTGGCAAAATCTGGGACAAATAGAGGGAAAGTAATGGAACATAATGCAACTTTAGAACTTAGTGGAAACCATCCATAACTTGTAACGTCCTTTATCGTTTGCGGTGATCGCCTTTTGTTTTTTGTTCGATGAAAATTGGATGTTGTTGTATGTGTTGGTGTACGAACAAGAGTCGTTGGAGGTGGTTTTTATAAAGTATCGCTTTGTGGAAGCCGATCACAATATCTATGAGGGGTAGGTACAGTACTGAATTCTGTAAAGAATTAATCAATTTTTAGTTTGGGGGAAGGTGTGTTTGAGGACTTCGACAGATACCTACCTTGACGACTTTGGAACCTGGAGAGATGCACTGCATATATATATGTCGCAGTATTATGGCAGAATTAGGATTTCGGCCGAAATCCTAGGATTTTGGCCAAAAGCCGGATTATGGTAAAATCGTAGACTTCATTCTACCATCGTCCTAAGTAGATCTAGGATTTCGGCCATAATCCTAGGATTTTGACCGAAATCCTGGATCTACGTAGTAATATGATAAAATGAAGGCTTCAGAACACTTTTTATAATTTTTGTAGTGACTTTACACATACATACATAAATACTTGCGGAGTATGCAGAGTTTTAATGGCCATACACAATTTTGAAGGCTATTTTAGATAAAACATGAATGACTATAGAAAAATAAAATGGCAATACACATGAAAACTTCCATCCGTTAGTTGCTTCTGGGTGTCGTACCCGCGGGAAAGAATAGGGGTGATGCTATTTTAAGTCATTACACGGAATAGTGACTATCGCCATGCATTACTTTAATTTGTCTTTACTTTAATTTGTATTCTTATTATGCTTTTGAAGAGAAAAATAAGAACTTAAGAAAAATTGATGAAACAAAATAAATGACACAAAAAATATTTATAATAATCAAATCAGTCCTTTATTTTTATTGATTCCAGATAGAATGTACTAAGTAATCACTATTATTATTAGGTATCTAGTCTCGATATAAAATTAATTATTTTTCATAAACATTGCGTTAAACATAGTGCTAACCTCTTCTAACCATGATTAGTATAACAAACATTAAATAATTCGTTTTTCTGTCATTAACATAAACTTTTGAGTATCATTTCTTTCATTAAAGATTTTTCAAGTAGTAAAAACAATATTTTTTAGATAATCACATAAGTTACTGTTTATAATATTATTAGATGAGTAATAAAATAAACATTTGGGTGTCTTCTCTTTTACAAAATATAACAAGGTAAACAGAACCTCCTGTTATCATTTGCATCACCTAGTATCTAAATAAAGATTATGAATGATAGAAATAAACACTTTTCTTTTTTTTTTATAAATAAGTATTTTCGGAAAGAAAAATAATTTCACATAAACAAAAAATAACAAATTTAGCGTTATTCTTATCGATTGGTCTTAGTTTAATCATAAGAATAGATAATAATACTGCGTATAGAAACGAAACTCCTTTGTCTGGGCCCCAAAAGCCGCGCTTTAAATACCTACTACCCCCCGCGGCCCGTAACGCCCCGCACTCTCCCGCGCTTTAAGTCGGGGCTGTCACGTGCCAATAATTTTATTCCAGACTAGCGGCCAGTCAAGCGGTTGCGACCGCTGCTAACAGTTTTTCCGTGGGAACAAAATATTTACCCATTTTAAAGTCTTACCTTACCATTTTATTGTTAATAGGTAGGTACAGAATTTTAAAATAGGTGCAAAACATACCTACGATACGAGTGTGCTTATTTATCATTATCAGCTAACAATGACTTAGGCACCTAGGTAGTTTAAATTAGAAAATGGAAACTAGGTACCTACGTAAGTAAAAATAGGAGTACACACAACAATTACGTATAATAACGAATGGTAGGTACCTAGGTATTTACTGTAAAATCATCACTTACCTTGGCTTATCTTTAGGCAAATTAAAAAAACTTAGATGCGAAGTCTTCCTCGCATCACTTTTGCAGCCATACATACCACAATAATTCGGCATTGCTAAATTTTACACAAAAAATGAAAATTCGACCCGTATGACGAACGTTTCCGCGGCGAAGCGCACTCCCGACTGAATTGTTCTCTAAGAGACAGCCAGACGGATTGACCTTGAGCGCGTCTGGAGCGGGAGTGTCATCTCTATGTGATTTCTACTCTATGGTTTAATCAACATCGACTCCTTTAATAGATTAGGTTGGACTCTTTTCTTAATTATTACTTATTGTGGCACTTTGACGAATTGTGGCACCTTGAATTGCAGAGTACTTCATTTTTTTAACAGATGCATCTGTTAGTTTTGCACTGTGGGGAGGGAGGAGCGTATTGTTCCCTCCCCGCTCATAGATTCCCCCGAATCGCGATTAATGCCATAATACTAAGCAGATCCAGGATTTCGACCAAAATCCTAGGATTATGACCGAAATCCTGGATCTGCTCAGGACGATGGTCAAATGTAGTCTACAATTTTGCCATAATCCGGCTTTTGGCCAAAATCCTAGGATTTCGGCCGAAATCCTAATTCTGCCATAATACTGCGACATATATATGTCGCAGTATTATGGCAGAATTAGGAATTCGGCCGAAATCCTAGGATTTTGGCCAAAAGCCGGATTATGGTAAAATCGTAGACTTTATTCGACCATCGTCCTAAGTAGATCTAGGATTTCGGCCATAATCCTAGGATTTTGACCGAAATCCTGGATCTACGTAGTAATATGGTAAAACGAAGGCTTCAGAACACTTTTTATAAATTTTGTAGTGACTATACACATACATACATAAATACATGCGGAGTATGCAGAGTTTTAATGGCCATAAACAATTATGAGGGCTATTTTTGATAAAACGTGAATGACTATAGAAAAATAAAATGGTAATACACATGAAAACTTCCATCCGTTACCGTACCCGCGGGAAAGAATAGGGGTAATGCTATTTTAAGCCATCATTACACGGAATAGTGATTATCGCCATGCATTACTATTTGTCTTTACTTTAATTTTTATTCTTATTATGCTTTTGGAGAGAAAAATAAGAACTTAAGAAAATTTGATGAAACAAAATAAATGACAAAAAATATTTATAATAATCAAATCAGTCTTTTATTTTTATTGATTCCAGATAGAATGTACTAATCACTATTATTATTAGGTATCTAGTCTCGATATAAAAATTCACCATTTTTCATAAACATTTAAGTGCTAACCTCTTCCAACTATGATTAATATAACAAGCATTAAATAATTAGTTTTTCTGTCATTAGCATAATTTTATACTTTTGAGTATCATTTCTTTCATTAAAGATTTTTCAAGTAGTAAAAACAATACTTTTTAGATAATCACATAGGTAACTCTTTTTAATATTATTAGATGAGTAATAAAATAAACATTTGGGTGTCTTCTCTTTTACAAAATACAACAAGGTAAACAGAACCTCCTGTTATCATTTGCATCACCTAGTATCTAAATAAAGATTATGAATGATAGAAATAAACACTTTTCTTTTTTAAAAATAAATCAGTATCTTCGGAAAGAAAAATAATTTCACATAAACAAAAAATAACAAATTTAGCGTTGTTCTTATCCATTGGTCTTAGTTTAATCCTCCGAATCGCGATTAATGCCATATTACTAAGCAGATCCAGGATTTTGACCAAAATCCTAGGATTATGACCGAAATCCTGGATCTGCTTAGGACGATGGTCGAATGTAGTATACAATTTTGCCATAATCCGGCTTTTGGCCGAAATCCTAGGATTTCGGCCGAAATCCTAATTCTGCCATAATACTGCGACATATATATAATGCCATACGTCAACCATGGGTGATGTATTTGTCGAATATTATTAGAGCTAAGCATTAGGTACCTAACTACTAGTAATTTGAGAAAGAGTTATTAATACATCATAAATTCATATAAATTTTACATTCAAAGATTCGCGAAAAGAAATACGAAGCTGGTTTCAACCAGTCATATTTGTGTGATTGTTCCTTTGTGTTTGCCGCCAAAATGATGACGTATGATTGTGGATCATTCCGCCGTGAGGGTGGCCACTGGCGCGCTGGCATGCCACTGGCTCGCATTGTTTGAAGTTGCCAATTTTGTACCTGACAGGAGCTCAGACGGACCTTAGACCAAAGTAAGGCAGAAGGAGAGCTGCGAACCAAAAAGTAAAGGCATTTTATGCACTTTCTCGCATGCATACTTACGTTGATTGACTGATACAGCAGTCGTAGTACTAACACGCGCTTAACTAACGCTCAACACGCGCACAGCACGCGTACTATACGCCTGAACCCGCCCTTAAGATAAGACAAATTTATGATTTTTGTTATAATTCTTAGTAATTAATTACAGTAAAAAAGCCTACGTTTGCTGAATGAACACCCAGGTTTTGTACTTCGATTAAAAATATTTCATACTTTAGATGGCATAAGCGGTCATCGGAACTTAATCGTTGTTAATTTATTTCCGGTAATTTTTTTCCGAATTTCCATTTCCGGTTTTCGAAGATCATTAAAACCGGTTTCAAAATCAGATATTTGTATGCCTTTTCAACATTTTACCATTGAATCATTGAAAATATTGTAGTTTCAAACTACCTGCACCCTCTCTGCAAGCATGTTGTAACGCAAATACCTAAAATCTGCTCACGACCCCCGCAAAAACGTCCTGAAACCGAAAAAAATATATTAAAAAAATGTTTTTTTACTGTTAAAACCACTATCAAAATATTATAACTTACCAAAACCGGAATTTGAACTCGAATATCGAAACTTAAAACTGGTTTTGAGAACCTTCCGATTTTACATGCCCTAGTCAGTAGAATGGACTTGGCTTCGCTTAGTACACTATCAATGATCTGTCTAACTCAATTTCTTGGTCTGACAGGAGGAAGATGTGAAGAAAATGCTCAATCAGTGTCAGAGCGGATTTTCAATGGCCGCCGAGATGCATGGTCATTTGGGTAATTTGATTGCTTGCTGAAATATTTAATGGATTGCGAACTGCTTTTGGGAAAATATGCCAGAACTTGCCTGAAGCAACAGTTAAAAGTAATGTTAATGGATCGGAAATTCGTTATGGTTATTATTTAGTTTTCTGTTCTGTTGTCTTAGTAGTTTGTTCAGTTTCATGGTCTGAATGCACCCTATGAGTATTCGGAGTGCTGACCCTTATACCCTGTATATTGATGTAAAATTATTTTTTACTATGTTTATTATAATTAACCGGAATTTGAACTCTAATATCGAAACTTAAAACTGGTTTTGAGAATCTTCCCATTTTTCATGCCCTGATCAGTACACCACTTGGATTCACTTAGTGCGCCATCAATACTCTGTCTAACTCAAATTTCTTGGTCTGACAGGAGGAATATGTGAAGAAAATGCTCAATCAGTGTCAGAGCGGATTTACAATGGCCGCCGAGATGCATGGTCATTTGGATAATTTGATTGCTTGCTGAAATATTTAATGGATTGCGAACTGCTTTTGGGAAAATATGCCAAAACTTGCCTGAAGCAACAGTTAAAAGTAATGTTAATGGATCGGAAATTCGTTATGGTTATTATTTAGTTTTCTGTTCGGTTGTCAAAGTAGTTTACATTGTTGTGATATTGTAGCTATATTTAGTATTGTTTTGGTATGGTATGTATCAATGAAAAATCAACTAGCGGCCCGCCCAGCGATTTCACCCGTCAAAAACGTCAAAAACGTCCTTTTTCCAGCATGAATTATACATCAAAATCTTTCTCTTGAAAAAGAACACCGCATCAAAATCCGTTGCGTACTATTAAAGATAGCATACATAGAGACATAGGGACACGGTAAGCGACATCATTTTATACTATTTAGTGAAGAAAAGTAAAAAATGAGCGAATTAGTAATCAAGCTTTTGGATTCAAGTGATGCTTGGATAAATGGGATAATAATAGGCAAAGTCAAAATAAATATGTAAGTAGGCCTTATTTTAGGAATCAAAAGTAACATTCCACACATAAATAAGAAACGTTTAACATTTAATAAAAAAATCCTGTCTCTGTCAGTTTTGCTTATTTGAGAAAGTGGCATGAATAGCTACGAGTTAGTAAGGAAATAGTAGCGCAAAATCTAGAGTATTAACCATGTTTAGCAATCACAGCTGACAGGCGGGCGTATAAGATCTGTCGACCAGCCGAAACGTAGAGGGATAAACTCTACCAAATCAAATACAAGTAAGTCGCGTAAACCTACATCATAAGATTTTGAGCATTTGGTGAATAAGGTTCTAAATTACTGGTACACATGATGTACCGGGGTATCTTCTTCTTCGTCGTATGCTCATGACTGAGGGACGTGACTTTTCTGGGCTATAATCGTCACCAGCTTCCTCCAAACTTCTCTGTCTTGAGCCATGTGTACGGCCGCCTGTAAAGTGGTGTGAATGGCGTCTTGCACTGTATCACTCCAACGTGTAATATGTGCTGAACCGGGGTATATGAGCCTTTAAAACAATTTGTATCTTTTCACAGAAAATTAATCTGACATCAAATACTCGAACACAAAGCATCGTGGGAAAAAACACAAAAATAAACACACAAACTGGTCGTCATAAATATGTAAATATCACAAGTTGATATTATTTTCCGTGAGCTCCCATTTTTACTCATGCTACATTATTATTGGGGCTACTTAATTGCGTCTTTGCTTTTGCTTAAGCCGCTACTATTATTACTAGACGTAAGACTCAATTCTGAAAAACAATTGCTGTCGGTACTTTTTTACACCATTTACGACATAAATATACTTTCTAGATTAAACGACAAAAATATTGGAAAATGATTATCTCTTTATTTTAACAGTTAATTGTTTCCCGTTCTTTTTCAGATATTTTTTCTGTAATTTTTTTACTCCAAATATTAAAATATATCTGAAACATATAACAGTATCATATAGTGAAACAGCAAACTTGCTTTTTTGATACCAACAAGAGGCATCAAAAAATGCTGGTTTCAATAAGAAAGTAGTAAATAATTAAATCAGGTTATATTTCTTTGTATTTCTTTTACTATGTATGTACCTCTAAATATGTTTGACTTTCTTATGCGCTAGTATAATCATTCTTGAAGTATTTATTAAATAAAATAAAAATAGAGAATAAGGTTTATTCTAATTAGGAACAAACTACACAAGGGTCATACTTATTTGCTCGCAATATATACCTAAGTGACATTCAGAATTAGACCCAGTCTATACTCGGTGTGTTTTTATAATTTACTGCGACTTATCTATAGACATAGGTAGTTAATTAAAATCAAGTTCGGATTAAGTAATCGGAATGAGACTTCATTAGCATATTTATGACAGCAGTCAAATCAATGTCGTGGCCCCGACACCTCATCAGGGAAATGTCCAAATAAATCGAGGTATTATTGATATTTGTATTGAGCTAAATGGGCGAATTGATTTATTTAAAACTAGCTGGTGCCCGCGAACTTCGTCTCGCCAAGGGATATTCTCGTATGCGCCAACAGAAGATAAAAAACTATACGAAGTGTCTGACCTTGCGACTTGATAATGGTCATCGCAAAACATGGAGTAACGGGAAGTTTCCACGCTGCACGCGCTTGAATTGAAATCGGAAATTATTTAAGGGCGGGGCAGACCGGCTCCGTATGCGTTCCGTATCCAGCTCTCGTCCGTAGTCACGCACGAACTGATGACGTTGTAATGTATAGGATTGTATGAGATACGGCACACCGCTTGCGTTGCGTATCCGTTCCGTGCTGCACGCAAGCGGTGTGCCGTATCTCATACAGTCCCATACATTACAACGTCATCAGGTCGTGCGTGACTACGGACGAGAGCTGGATACGGAGCCGGTGTGCCCCGCCCTTTAGGATTAGCGGTATGCATGGTATAAATACTACTTCACCAGATCCACAACCCGTAAGAATTTCCGCTTCTATGATATTACTTCGAAGTGCAATTACTTTTAGCCTAGTTCCATTGCACAGCTTGGGGTGTTAAATTTCGAAGCAACATTATGGGAATGCCTACTTTCAAAGTAATAATATGTGCGGGGAGTCAGGTGCAGCAAGAGAGTTAAAAAATTCAACCGGGTCATTAATAACGTCACTTTGGTCTACCACTGTATTTATAGACTGGTATACCACTTGGTCTCCTTCAATTCTTTCGAGAAAAGTTTGGTTGATGGCAGCGGCTTGGTCGGTTTTGGGCGTATGTATTGCTCTCCTACAAAGCCATGAATTGTTTTGTATTAATTGAGAACATACATACATACAAATTATTACGCCTCTTTCCCATAGGGTTAGGCAGAGACTACATCTTTCCACTTACTACGATCCTGACACACCTCTTTTGCTTCTTCAACATGCATCAATATTTTCATACATGCTCGTCGGTTAAGGGTACTCTTGACTTGACCTTTCTTTAGAACGTCCGCGATCTGATCCAAGTACGTGCGTCTTGGTCTTCCCCTTCCAACGTTCCCATCCACACTCGCCATATACACTTGTTTCGTTAATCTTCTTTCATTCATTCTCTCAATGTGACCAAACCATCTCAGCATTCCTTTTTCTGTACCAGTCACTAAGTTTTCTTTTATACCGCGACGTTCTCTTATCACACTATTCCTTATCCTGTCACTGAATTTCACACCAATCATACTTCTTAGTGCTTTCATTTCTACCGCATTTATTCTACTTTCATTAATTGAGAAACATCGCCGTATACTAAATCAATAAAAATTCTTGCGCACGGGGGTTTCCACCTAAGTAAGCCCTCATGTTCTGCTTCAAACTCAATTTTTCTATCCGAAGCCAGAGCACGGAGCGTTTTAGACATGCCCCAACCTCATCAGCTCTAGTTCTTCTGGTAATCACGCTTAGAGTCTTATCACCGCAAAATAATACCCCTCCAATAACGTAATCATTTCATCGGATGTCTTGTAGAGTGCGATTGACGGCTTTCACGGCCTTCTTGTTTACCATCGTCCACTCGTCCCAAACGATTTGGCAGCACTCTGCAAGAATTTTGCCTTTTCGCTCTTTCGGGATACGGCACAAACTGGTGTTTCATTTATATCCAGGTCCAAAAGTATCTTGAACATGGAATGGGTGGTCTTACCTTCAGGAAGTAAAGTGGCCGCAATACCCGAAGAGGTGACCGCTAGTGCTATTTTTCTAGTCAAAAAAGTTTTGCCTGTACCACCTGGGGCGTCGAGAAAAATAATCAACCATCCTGTTGACCGACGCTTCTCAAAATTCGGTCATATACAGACTTTTGTTCATGTGTAAGGGTGAAAATATTATTGTTCACAATTTCAGCCATCGCGGCACGATAATGATTTGTCTCCGCTGCATACTATCGACCAACATGCCGTACTTTAGTGGTTTCCTGCGGCTCTGGAAGACCACAATGACTCAAAGGATTGCCACCTATTGAGAATCACAGAGCAAAGGCAACAATGAATAATACGCTCATCAGACTCTGCTACACTATCTCCACCTGCGCGCCTAGCCGCTAAAATAAAATCTTCTGATAGATGCCGTTGGTATTTTTCTCATAGCTGCATTAGATGGGCAAGTCCGCAAAACATTATCATGATTGTAAACAAATGTCGCAATCGCCTGGGAGTGTCGCTGACTAAGGCCGCTTCAAGAATCGTCGTTGTCGTCGTCAATTTCGATCGTCATCTAGCGAGGTACCAGCTTATATTATTATAGTTCTTTGAACAGGTTACCGTCACAAAAGGAAGGCCAGAAAAGCTTAGTATTCACGTAAACAGCTTTAATTTTCATAGGTTTAGCTTCAAAACTGACGGAGTTTCATAGAAACTTACCCCCCCCTTCTTCACCCCCGTTAAGGCAAAATTTCCAAAGATCCTTATTGCGTCATTCTTAATTTCTAACCAAATAGCCAAATATTCATTTTTATCGAATTAGCTTCAAAACTGACGGAGTTTCATACAAACTTACCCACCCCTTTTTACCCCCTTAAAGAGCGAAATTCCAAAAAAAATATAGCCTATATGTTAGCGAGGACTAATAGCTATATAACAAAAAAAGTTTCGTCAAAATCCGTCCAGTAGTTTTTGCGTGAAAAGCGGACAACAAACAGACAGACAGACAGACAGACAGACAAAAAATAAATAAATCATATTTTTGGCTTCTATTGGTTGTATAAATATCCCGCATCTTAGTTTTTCTTTAATATCTATAATGTACAGACATAAGGTTGTTATAATTTTATTATATGTATAGATATAGATATAGATAGAACAGCGAACCGGATCTCAAGTTAAACTTATACATATGTCGGAGATTGATCAAACTCTGGTGGGTATTAGCTGAAATTATTTGACAGTTCGCGTTTTATTATTTTCTTCCGTTTGATTGCTATTTGATTCTTGCAGAAACGAAACGCATAATCGATGGCAACACTCAAATAGGCGATGCGCTTTATTTGCGCACAGTTAGCTATCGACTGTAAGATAGACTGGAGTGACGTTAGAGGCGTTGTAGTGTGTTCTCACAATTCATTGTTGGCTGCGTTCGTGATGGAAAAAACGGGACTTAAGTGGGCTATGGAGTAAACAACTTTGACAGTTCCGGTTGGTCTGTCGTTCGATGTGGTCGTTTTGAAGTTAGGTTTTGAATCTGGTAAAATCTTTGGAATCTTGGAGCGTTTGGAGAAACTGTGGTCGTCTAGCGATGGCGGAGCCCTAGATTCGTATTGCTAGTGGAATATTTGTGGAGATTATGAAGTGTGTGTTGGTTATTGTCGTAATTCCCCGAGGTTGTAGCTGAGGTTAGTAAAATGCAGAGATTGTACGTGGTTGGTGACAGTTCCTGCCGTGGTGTCTTTTTAGTTCTGCAGGCTGTGGATTTCAATGGTGTTCGGTGTTGAAGGTTAGTGTCAATCGGTATCTTTGGTGTTGTGAAGACACGTTGATGTTGATCAGCGTTTGTCTTAAGATTCTTAGGTTGGTTTGGTAGACAGGTCGGTTGTAGTACGGTTACACCGTGCCTGACGATGGCCTGCCAGGTCGAAACAACCTCACCGTGGGAATTGACTGCGTAATGATATCGACGTTGTGGTTAATCATTTCAGTGGCCAGCGATAGCATTTGGTGATGCAGTATTCTACAGGGTTCGACGATTATACGCCCACGATGTGTTGTTCTGTATCCTGACGTAAGGTGATACTTCCTGAAGTGTTATTTCATATCCTGACGTAAGTTTGATTATGATGTGATTTTTAGTATCATCCAGACTTGCTGGTTGATTAGTTTTGGGGTCCATTCTTTATTGTTTTCTACAGCGAACCTTATGCAGTGTCATCCTGATTTAGCGGCATCCTGATGTTCACGGCGCGTGCATGCCTGTGTGTGACCAGGCTCCCCCTCTTTTTCATTGCGTTCTCTTATTATCTCTTCTCTTTTCTTTCTTTTTCGACATCAGAAGTGGGATAGTGAACCATTATTTGGACTAGCGTTAGAGGTTTTCTAATGAGACGGTGGACCACTGTTTTGTCGGTTGTGATTGTGAGTTAGGGAGTTTTCTTGAACGTGTGTGTGAAAGAGGTGTTGTAATGTGATGGTGTTCCATTGTTTTATAGGTTGAAACCTCCATGTGTTACAGTTTTCTTATGGGATGGTGGACCATTATTTGGACGTGCGTAAAAGGTGTTGTAAGGAGATAGTAGACCATTATTTCGATTAGCGCAAGAGGTTTTCCTGGTGGACCATTTTTTTTTGTTGTTATGATTGTGATTTGATTGTGAGTTTTCTGATTAGATAGTGGACTTTTATTTGAACGGCTATGAGAAGTATTCTAGCTTGATAGTTGTACCATTATTTTGAGTGGTCGTGAGAGGTATTCTAGTGTGACAATAGTGGACTTTTATTTGGACTTGTGTGAAGAGGTATTCGACTCGAATAGTGTATTTACCATTGTTTTGTTAGTTGTGACATAATGAGTTTTCTTATGAGAATGTGGTCCATTATTTGGACGGAGACAGGTACTTGGTAAAATCTCCAAATTCAAACAGACCGCGTACGAAGGGTGTCAAATCAAAAGGTTCTAGTAGAGTTAAATCTAGTCGTGTAATGATGATTCTGACGTTGCAAAGTTATTTTAAACTTTAGCCTCACGGACAGCATTGGCGGGTAGCCTGATAACTTGGTGGTTAGCCGAGTGGTTTTTCCTTTGGTGGGTAGCCAAATGGATTGCGTTTATTTGGTGGGTAGCCAAATAAACTGAGCGTGTTTGTTTCTTTTGGGCTCGGTGGGTAGCCGACTCTGTTCGTTTGGTGGGTAGCCAAACTCTCTCGTTACGCTTGGTGGTTAGCCAACGTAACAACAGTAATTCCTGAGAGCGGAAAAACGTAAATTGCTATCCTCATATGGCAGTTACGTGCTTTGCATTGATTGGGAGTTCTGTTGAGATAGTGATGAAACCGTACTTTCAACAAGAGCGTCATGTCCGACACAGACATGTAGACCGATGAGACTGGTCAGTGATCTCTTGTTACGCTCGGTGGTTAGCCGTACGTAACAGCAGTAGTTCTCAAGAGTGGAAAAAAAGTAAAGTGCTATCTTCATATGGCAGTTATGTGCTTCGCGAAGATTAGAAACTCTGTTGAGATTGTGTTGAAACCGTACTTTGAACGAGTGCGTCATGTCCAACACGGGCGTGCAGACCGATGGGACTGGTCAGTGTGATTTTGTGAGTGAGTCTTAACTTTTTATTTTTTTTGTTTGTTGTGATGTTTAAATTGTGAATTCAAAAAAACTTTGAGAACCAATTGATTTGAGTAAACTTTTGATTTGACTACCATTAAGATTATTGATAGCTTCATTGATTTGAGCCGTTACTGCTCTGAGCAAACATGTGAGATTTTGATAGTTCGGTCTGAACAGGTCTGCGTGTGGATCGTGCGTGAGGGTGTTTTTGGAACTCAAAAGTTTTGTTTGATCAAATTTCTATGAAATGGAAACAGTTGTCTCACTTCTTTGGTTTGAGCGAGGTTCATTAAGTGAACGGTGCTAGATAGGGTACGATATGGCTTCAGCAATGGTTATCCTTACGGGAATGTGGAGCTGGTGCAGGGACTTTAGACTGTGCAGACATGGCTTTAGAGACTATTCATTTAGGTCTTGAAATTGTGACATTTATTGGTTGGTTAATGTTTTCAGTCAAGTGAGTTGATTCAGTTTGTTACAGTCAGGATGGACGAGCGGTATGTCTAGGCTTAGTTAGTTTCCTTCGATAAACGTCAGCCGAGGACGTCTGACTTGTCAGAATGGCCGTGTCGGAGATTGATCAAACTCTGGTGGGTATTAGCTGAAATTATTTGACAGTTCGCGTTTTATTATTTTCTTCCGTTTGATTGCTATTTGATTCTTGCAGAAACGAAACGCATAATCGATGGCAACACTCAAATAGGCGATGCGCTTTATTTGCGCACAGTTAGCTATCGACTGTAAGATAGACTGGAGTGACGTTAGAGGCGTTGTAGTGTGTTCTCACAATTCATTGTTGGCTGCGTTCGTGATGGAAAAAACGGGACTTAAGTGGGCTATGGAGTAAACAACTTTGACAGTTCCGGTTGGTCTGTCGTTCGATGTGGTCGTTTTGAAGTTAGGTTTTGAATCTGGTAAAATCTTTGGAATCTTGGAGCGTTTGGAGAAACTGTGGTCGTCTAGCGATGGCGGAGCCCTAGATTCGTATTGCTAGTGGAATATTTGTGGAGATTATGAAGTGTGTGTTGGTTATTGTCGTAATTCCCCGAGGTTGTAGCTGAGGTTAGTAAAATGCAGAGATTGTACGTGGTTGGTGACAGTTCCTGCCGTGGTGTCTTTTTAGTTCTGCAGGCTGTGGATTTCAATGGTGTTCGGTGTTGAAGGTTAGTGTCAATCGGTATCTTTGGTGTTGTGAAGACACGTTGATGTTGATCAGCGTTTGTCTTAAGATTCTTAGGTTGGTTTGGTAGACAGGTCGGTTGTAGTACGGTTACACCGTGCCTGACGATGGCCTGCCAGGTCGAAACAACCTCACCGTGGGAATTGACTGCGTAATGATATCGACGTTGTGGTTAATCATTTCAGTGGCCAGCGATAGCATTTGGTGATGCAGTATTCTACAGGGTTCGACGATTATACGCCCACGATGTGTTGTTCTGTATCCTGACGTAAGGTGATACTTCCTGAAGTGTTATTTCATATCCTGACGTAAGTTTGATTATGATGTGATTTTTAGTATCATCCAGACTTGCTGGTTGATTAGTTTTGGGGTCCATTCTTTATTGTTTTCTACAGCGAACCTTATGCAGTGTCATCCTGATTTAGCGGCATCCTGATGTTCACGGCGCGTGCATGCCTGTGTGTGACCAGGCTCCCCCTCTTTTTCATTGCGTTCTCTTATTATCTCTTCTCTTTTCTTTCTTTTTCGACACATATAATAAACAAAAAAGTTATATTACAAATGAATTAAACACACACATATCACGCCTATAATCCCATGCAGGGTAGGCAGAATGTAAACGGCCGCAAAAACGGACATTTACGCCACGTCTGACAAATATTTGAGGGTCATTCGGAAAAATTTACATCGCTATACTGACAGGTTGTCAACCCATCGCCTAAAATTGCAATACACACCCTCGAGTCCCTTAGTCGCCTCTTACAACTCCCACGGGAAAGAAATGGGGTGATGCTATTCCAAGCCGGCATCACACGGCATCAAACAATTTAAGAGATAAACATTTAGTTGCTTAGCATACAGCTATTTATGAATAAAACTTGTTTAAGTTGATTACTCTAATGTGACGGTCGGAACATAGAATACTGCGCGCATGTTGTCTTATTGAAGCCCTTTTGACAGCTGTTAAAAGAGAAAAAAGTACTATATATCATCGACAGTTGCTGTGAAGTTTGATTCTGCTTCTTTCCATGTGGGACACCGAGTTGTCCAACGACCCAATGAACGACCTTGAATGTTTATAAAGATGTTATAATTGCAGATTGATTGATTGAAACTTGTGAAAAATATTTTTGGACTAGTAGCATATTTTGATATTGTTCACAATGAATAACGACTACGGGTTCCAAAAAGGAATGCCTGCAAGGATACGACGAAAAATACAGTCCACTACTACCAGAACGCTAATTTAATTACCTTGCGTAGCTAGTTGTGAAACCGGCAGATGTTTAACGCCATCTATTGGCGTAAAAACAGCGTAACTTTTTTTATCTGTTAAATAAGACCTTATTGGATACATAATATTAAAAATTTCGCGACTTAACCATACGCAGGTGGAATCCGCGCCTTTCTTTGAGTTGGTTCTGCTGTCATAAATTTGAAATGTTTTATTTGATACGTGTGCGGCTGGACAAGACTAACTGGCCGTTTTATGATAGGACATCTGCCACATTTCACGGTTACCTTTCCGATTTCCCATCGACTCTTTCTTATGTCGCCGTAAAAGTTTATGTTTTCGAAAAGATGGCATTCGCCGGTCGTCTCTGTAGTCTGTACAGCATTGGTCATGCCATCTGCATTCATGTCTCCTCATATTTTCAGAGCAGAAATATTGGTTTGTATGGCTTGTCGATAAGAGTGATATTTCACTGGTGACACTTTTGTCACTCGTCCACGCAGGTGGGTACGAGTTCACGCTTATAAGCGTTGAATAATTCTGAGGTACTTATTAAAATATTTGTTGTACTGACGTTATTTATTTGTATACGGAGTGTGAGGCTTTGTCAAGCCGCCGGCTGTTCTGTACCCTCTATGGTGGGACGGTGGCCATTGTGGTGGACTGTGACCAATTCCTCTGTAAGATAAAATAACGTTGCGAATCCGACAATGGTGTGCTGCACGCGGAAGAACGTGGCCACGAGGAGCGCCTTTTGTCTATCATGTTTGAACGTACATTGTTAGTGTCTTTGTTCAAACAAAACATTCGTAAAACACGAAGAAACTGAAAAAATTTGAACGTTGAGAAGAGAGATGCAGCGAGGATGAATAATCGTAATTTAAAAACATAATTATTAAAAAGAATTAGAGATTTTTATTAAAACAAAAATAGTTGAACTTGTTTGCATCAGATGCGAGGATTCGGTCGAAACAATTAAAATAGAATCGATTATACGAGGGTTGTAAAGCGGCCGGCTCCCGCAGCCGCCGCCGCCGCCGCCGCCGCGGCTGCGCTCGCGCATAGAACGAATCATTCCAATTATTGGTCGGGAAATTAACCGAGCGGCTCGATGCTCACACACATCACACTGTTAAAACATTACGAGCCATACAATTTTTATCTCCCTCTCGGATCTTTAAACAGAGAAGAGCGGAGCGGCAGACGGGCCGGCGCAGCACGAACGAGACAGCCTGATAAACCCACCAGAGAAAACAGGACAGCGAACGTGTCCGACGGTCTAGAGGTCGAATATAAATGTGGAATGTTTATGGTTCTACCGTTTTATTTTATTCCTGTGCCGGCAAAGCATTAAATATTGTTTCAATTGAAAGCGGCGGATCAGACGGTAGTGTCTAATGAAGAGTGGATCAATAGCCGACAGTTGATTGAGCTGGATTTGCAATCGCCGACTAATGTACTTATCTAATGTATCGGTACACTACTTGTGTTACGATTGTTGATATTGATCTATCTGCCGGCATCGATGCTCTAATGGGCTAAGAGAAAAGATCTCACGATACCTGTCGGCTTGTTGTGTAACATATATACATATAAAAATATTGAATGATACATCTACCTGCCTCGCCGCTAAAGAAACAGAGATTTGGAAATAATTTGCAGTTTGATTTGAAGCAATTAGTTTTGAGTTTTTGATTAGGTAGGTATGATCAGCAGTTTATGTTTGTGTGTAAAGTGTTTGATTTGGCTTCGGTAAAGATTCTGTGGTAAAATAAGTCCATCTGCGTAAATAGAGTTTAAACATTGCTAATAGTATTAAATGTGATTCAAACAAAACTACTTCTACTACTATCTACGTCCAGCAGTGGACTGCAATAGGCTGATGTAAAACTGAAGAATCTTTACTAAAAAGTGGACGTCAAACACAAAATCTGTGTGCCAGAAGTATTTTATATGATAGGTTCAATTATTTTCACATTTCGTTTTAATCTAGGTTTATTTTAACACGTAAGTGTATTTTTTTTCATAATTTCTTGTGTTTAGCGACCTAGATTGTATTGTATTTGACCCATTGAGGCACTTGGGATGAGGCTAGTAATAACGACTAACCTTTTCATAGAGTATCTTAGCAGAAATATGGGCTGACTTAGGTAATACCTATAGATGATATTACACCTCGCGTTGAAAACTTTGACGCACGTCATGTATCTCATAGTCAGTGTGTGATTACCTAATTAAACCAACATTTTGTATGATTTTACTGCTTGCGAGGTCACGCGCCGACTTTACATGTCATTTTAGCATATCCTCCCATAAATCTCAGCTATGAAAGCTTGAGTAATTGTTAACGCAACCCTGTTTTGCATTGCCTGGTAAAATGAGTAAAACTATTCATTGGCAACAAAGCTTAGTTCATAAAACACCGTAAGTGATGCGGCGGGGGTATGTAGGGGAAAAGCGAGGGGGGGGGAGGGTAACAAATGGCCGACAAACGATATGTCACAGCACGTAGCACAATGCAAACAGCGGCGCGAGTGTCGGCGCGTGTGATGCTGTGTGTTGTGACAGAGCGGCGTCGGTCAAACGCCGCCGCCCGCGCCGGCGCCGCGACGAATCGCACGACAATACCGCGGCCGAGCTACACTAGTACCCTGCGAACAAAAAGCTCCTATGCTCTTGAAAGCAACTCTACGCTGCACAAAAAGCAGCGCAAGCGCATGAAAGCGGTGGCGACAAAGCTTTTGTGCGGTCGCTCTCGCGGTCGCCGTCGTAGCACTTTCGTAGCCGTTCGTAGCTACATTGATATCATTAGTAAACTCAACAAAATATATCTAAGGCCGTACGCTCGCTTACGCGGCATCACGCGCGGGCCAGCCCGCGCGTGATGCCGCGCGCGGTCTCGCGGGATCCGCGCGGCGGTCTGACATCGCCGCCATTATTACCCGTCCAAATTTAGAAGGCGCATAGTGCCTAGGTAGTTTTAATATGGCAAGTGTCGTCGTGTTCGTACGGGTTATATTATGTCGCGGGTTGCTGACGCCGCGGCGCGGGTGACCGCAGGCCGCGTCACGGGGCGCCAATCTTGTGTTCTGTCAAATCTGGCCCGCGCGGGCCGTCCCGCGCGTGAAACCGCGTGAGCGAGCGTACGGCCTAAAATATCCAGGTCACGAACAAACTTTGATATAAGGTATTAACTTGGTCGCAATTTAAAAGAGTTTTAATAAAATCAGTTAAAAAATTTTGCTCGGATCTCCTAATAAAGTTCCACGAAGTTTGGGAGAATATACATAACTTAGTATGTGAAAAACTTGTATTAAAAAGCTAATTTATAATCAAAATATTGGATGGTACAAGGTGTGGAACAACATTCTAAAAAATTAAGATATGAACCCATCCATAAAAATTATGAACTACACCTAAGAAACATACCTACGACTACAAGTACCTCCAGCGTGTAAGAATTTCAATCCCGTAATTTGAGATGAGATATGATAACTACCGCAAAATTTTCCTTGTCTTGATGTCATAGAACCTATGTGTACGCGATTTGACACTATCCTTTTGATTACCTACCCGCTACTGGAATTACAACTCTACTGTCTAAATGACAACGACGAGTTTGCGGGATACGTCTTTCATGGGGCAGACTCTAACCGTGTTATAACAAAGTTAGACATGGTTTAAGCTTTTTGACAACAACAAATAGAAAAATAATTTGAACACTGTATAAAAGCGCGTCTAACTTTTTTGTAATAATACCGTAATTCATTTCAGCGATTTCTCCATAAAAGCATGAAGTCGTGAACTGCGAAAACTTTTTATGAACATGGAGAAATTATTCAAGGTGTGACCGTGTCGGATCGTCTGGACCGGACAGTATGCGGTTGTTGTTCATCAGATAATCGTCGAAACAATTAAAGTCACATTAGTGCAAAACGAACTTACGCCACGGAATATAAAGGCAGGCACTGTGACGATCTGCAAGGATGCTTATCTCCTTGCTTGTAATCTTTGCTTGCAGTAACGTAGGCAACAAGTTTACAGGTGAAATTCTTAGTAAGTTGCGTACCCGGTTAATATTCCTGGTATCATAATGGCTAGCCGACTACGCAATGCACATCGAACTTTACCTGTAAAATTGAAAACGAAAATAATATTTTTTAAAATTTCTTATATTTATATAGCACTGTGGCTGCATAATAAACCATACCATAGTACATGTAAAATTGTAGCCTGTAGTTTTATAATATCAGGCACTGGTCGTCAAAGCGCACCGCAATATAAAGAGGACAGACAATACTTTGCGAAATGATGAGTTAGTCAAGCATCGCAGTTGATTGGAAATGTTTACATTAATTTAACATTTATTTGATTTTCTTTACGAGATATTCCCCGGGTATATTAAATAGGTAAATTTTTAATTGTTTTCTTCCATAGACAGATAGAATAGTTTTCACAAGCCACGCTTTCTACAAATGCACCGGGTAGACAACAAGAAAGTATACACTACACTCAGAGGTTAGAGATACCGATTAATGGGTTATTTATTATTATTATTTTGTGTCTTTTAATTTCTCTCCTTTTTTTAATATAACAAGGTAGGTAATAATCTACCATACGGGCCTTAAACAAGCATGGCAGATTCTGATTCTGTGTTGGATGTAAGATAAGATAAGATAGATAGTGGCTTTCTGCACAGTGTTTGTAAATTTAGTGGAAAGGATCAGAGCTTTTTGACTACTTTCAAGTGTCTTTGGTACGATTCCTGTTGAAGATAGTACAAACAAATCTAACGTTGCACCGGACACCGCTCCGGTCCACTGGGTATTACATACTGAGCGTCGCATTACTATCCGGGTTTTTGAATACTCGCGTGCCCATAGGATCTCGAAGCAGCAGGACGGAGAGAATGCGGACCGTCGTGCATCGGACGTCTAGACGGAGGCACGGATAAAACCGTATGGTAGGTAGTCCGGTTCCTTGTATTCGTTGCTGCATCCAAATTCCGTTGCTCTTAACACCGGAGCGGCGTCCAGTGACAGTGTGAGGTTCACCTTAGAAAAAACATGTTGCGCCGACTTGGCTTTCGTGGTCGCACTTTCTCGTTACCCAATGGTTGCCTAGCTAGCATTAAGGCCACCTTGTTGTACTGTTTTTCTTAGTGTGTGTTTTTAACTGTCGTATTTCTCTTTTTTGTGCATGAAAGAAAGTATTTTACATATAGTTTCATGGGCTTCTTAAAGTACCGAAAAATAATTAATTATAATTAAAACACTTTGAAACAGTTAACACATACATTTTTTATTCTGCTTTAACAACTAAATTAATAAATTACTTACAACATCTATATTCTCTAAATAAAACTATATACAAATATTTACAAGCCGTAAAATTTTAACACAAGTATCACAGTTTTAAATACATTTATGTCTTACTAGTACGCATAAGTATGTAGGTAATTGAATAAATATGAACGTACACTATTTTAGAACTTTTACACAAAAATAAAGAGAATAAAAAGTAGCTACATTTTCAATTTTATTCGTTGTGTTATTTCATTACAAGGTACCACTACAATTTTTAACTTACGATGGAAAATGCGATAAAGATAAACGTATGAAAAGGTTATTTCAGCGCGGTCCCTGAAAGAAAATATCAATACAAATAGCAAGCAAGCTTCAATCCATCTGTGTTTAAAAAATGCTGAATTTCAAATTGTTTGAAGTTGTCATACCAATATAATAAAAAATACTTCACGATGGATGAGTTTGTCATTTTAGGAACCATGGATGCGGTTATCTTATAAAAGTCCTTGTTTTAATTAATTTACCCCGGTATTAATATTCGGAAACTAATTTAAGCCGTTTAAAATATAATTGAAATATTTCATTTAAATTATCCTGAATATCAAATTTTATACAATATATTATAATTTATTGATTGAGACCAATTATTGCATGAATTTAAATATGCAATTTAACAGATACTACTATAGGTTTCAAAGTAAATTACCAACGAATACGAACGAATCAAGTAAGTTGTATATGTTGCTGTGATATGGCAGAATTAGGAATTATGTCGAATTACTAAAGTTGTATAGGAAGACGGCAAGACCAGGTTCAAATGGTACTTTTTCTAATAAAATACCGTCATTACTATTTTGTGTTTACTTAATAAAAACGATACTTCACACCCTAAGGTAGACTGGGAGATACCGCCATGTACTTTTTTAAAGTTAAATAAATAACTTGCCAATCAAATAATTATTGATTAAATAAAAACACTTGACAAAAAAAAGTATACGTCTTTTAGTGATTGTTTGAAAAATTAGACAATTTTCAGCAGTTTTTGAAGATCTTCATAAATATGGTAAAGGTCATCTGAAACATTTCATTACAATTATGAGCCAAAAATGTACTATTTACTTTAATTTCAGGGATCTATTCGTAGTTTACCACGAATTAATTTATTATTTAGTAATTAATGAATTTAACCGAATTTCTATACTGGTTCACGAATATAATAAAACAAACTCTACGATTTTGCCATATTCCGGATTTTGGCCAATTCCTAGAAATTCGATTGAATCAATTATTCTACCATATTGCTGCGACATACGTAGATAAACTACAAAATCAGATCTCATTTCATAACATGACTTTTGGGGGCAACAGCAATATATCTGCTCGCACATATATTTATTAAATTAAATATTTATACATTTGACAAAATTTTTGATTTTTGGGCGTGGTTAACAATGGTAGCAACTATCATTTTTAAATGTGTTTTTTCTATTTTTCGTCGATTATTACATAAGAAATGCAGTAATCAATTTTTTGAATAAATAAATAGGTAAGAAGTACATTTTCATAAATATCTACTATAATATTATTTGAGTAAACCTGTCTTTATTCCTTTTTCTGGCACTTGTTTCCTGAAAAAGAAAGAAAAATAGGTTCAATAATTTATATGAAGCTACAAAAAATTACTTAAAAAACATTTGGCTTAGTATCAAAATTCACTTGTTAATAAAATTAAAATAAAATATGTTTCGAATATTATGAAGATTTTTTGCCCAAGTTGTCGTGATTTCTACAAATCGCAATATGGCGACTTAATTTTCGACTCTTGAATTTGAATATCAGTTTTAATGACACAAATTATTTAATGTCATAAAATAATTTTATTCAATTTCTATGAGTTTAAAGATTTTTTCCTGAATGAAAAGGCACATTTTAAATATACAGTATGTCTAGATCGAATTTTAACTGGATTGGTCAACGGATGGGCAAAATTCGAACTTTAGTGTTCACATATTGAAATTGTAGTGAGTACCTATTTGAAATTACCCCGATATATAAATATATAATAAAAGAGAAGAGATAAGGCAGGCGTGGGCGTGTATTTAAGGAAAGAAAAGAAATATACGTGAAATACATTTACAATAACTTTTCATATAAGTACTTTAAAATATATTTCTAGCTTCGAAAAGCAAGCTTGGAAAGCGATTTTTTATTTTTGTCCTAACTTCAGGACACGATTCCAGTTAAATAAAAATATTGTACTTTGTTTGCCTTAACTTAAAATAAATATCACATTAAAATGTCCTTACATAACTTAATTCTTTAAATAAATACAAAATAAAATGTTCCAAATTGAATTCTGTATACATATACAAAAATAAGAGAGTGGAATAAGATAAAGATAAATGCTGTAAATGGCGGCTGTTACCTAAGTATGAAGTGGAAAGAAAACCATCACCGCATGCCTGGTAAATGTGCCTCAGTAATCAAAAAATCCTTTCTTCATCTACACGGCGTATACTAGTAATTACTAACCTTTAAAAACTGCTTTGCGGCTGTCGTGACGGGTTCACGGGTTTCCTCACTTATGTACAATTCTCCTCGAACTCACTCATTACATTATGTTTTACTATTTTACGTTTAACACTGACTGTCTCTAGGAAATACGGCTAGAGCTAGTTTTGAGATCTTTGATGTCTATATGCTGTTGTACCTGTGAACAAAAAAACACACTTGTTAAAAAAGTTATAAACTGATAAGATAAACATGGCTTTGGTTTATTTCGACTGTTGTGTTAAGAGTTTTAATTCAATCATTGTAGATACCTTTTTTTTAATAATCGAAAAATATTACGTGTTCGATGCATAGTAACCACTTTACATGAAAGACTGAAAATGTATTTAAAAACTTTTAATAAGATCGTCACTAGAAACATAATACGGCAACCAACTTAATAGGATTTGATATACCTAAGAATCACCTTTCTATGTCATGCTTATTTGATTTTAATAATTCTTCTTCTATCAGGGTACCTATTATAAAATATGACACATTACGAATACGATAAGTACATAATACGAATTTATGGAACTGAAAATATATACTATTAAGATTATGAATTCTATGTAACGTCAACATTGTTGGTTTGCGCTTTGTGCTTGTTATGCTTGTAAAATTAAATAAACACAGAATCACTCAAATAAAGACAAAAATACAGATTCCTAAAACAAATCATTATTTGCGGTGTAATTATTTTAGCACTAACAGTTTCTGAGCTTTTTCCGGCAATAAAACTTTACATTTAGTATAATTAAATATTTCCTACGGAACTACGAGTAGCAGTGACAGAGTTGATGTCCAGAAGGCTTTTTATAATTAGAATCTTTGAACACCTTTTGTACCTATTTATCAAAGGTTAAAATATCTTCAAAAGTGACGGGTTTGCAGCAACAGCTTAATTACTTTATAAAAATTGTATACCTAACACGCTTTTACCTTAATTTATCGCGGGTTTATATCGCTTAGTTAGTTGAAAAACTAACCCGATAGATGGAGCCGTGCCACGCGTTACTGGTATTAAAATACACTTGCAAAGGAGACGAGCTGCGGGAGCACAGATGGAAAAGGCGTCGCCACTAGTAATGGCGAATCAAATCCTGCCCGCGTTTGAAATTTTTTTGCCAATTTTTCAAAAAAATTATACCTAACATGGGAAGTGTTTTAAAATTTGGTACTCAGCTTAGTTACTATTTCGTGCGCGCTATTTTTGTATCGGTTTATTTTTAAGTGACAAATGAGACGCTACGGCTGTCGTAGACATATTGCTACGCCGTAGCAAAAGTTAGCTTTTAACATGTTAATGTTAAGCTCATCTCTTTATCTATGCGTTAGGTACCAAATACCTATCCTTGTATAAATAGATTCACAATAAATATAACAATATTAAAAAATACTATACTATCGTAAAAAAAACTTACTGGACTATTACAAAAAAGTTGGACATGGTTAAAGCAGTTTTGACGACGTCAAATCTCATGGAGAAATAAATTAAACACGGTCTAAAAGCTCGTCTAACTTTTTTGTACTAACACCGTTTAAGTTATAAGCGTTGGCTGTTTTTTTTAATAAGGGCAGTGATGAAACTGTGTACCTTCTTCTGTTTCTATATTTATACTTTCCCGAATATAATATGTTTTTTATCCCGTGGGTGGCGTAAGGGGTGACTTAGCGACTCATGGATTACATGAGTATTAAAATTTTAGGTGATAGGCTGACAACATGTCACTATACCGATACACAATTTTCTGAATGACTCTCAAATGCTTGTCAGACGTGGCGTATAAATGTGCCTTTTTTACGTCAGTTTACGAGTATACGAGGGAATAAGACTTTCCTGGTACAACATACGTATTGTACATATAAAACTTTTGAGTCCACCTATTCAAAAACTAATATAATAGTTTTAAAGTTCTAAGCATAGGTAAATAAGAGAAATAGGGACAGACACGAGAAGCGACTTTAATTTGTACTATGTGAAATGAATAATAATAAACAAAGAGATTTTTTCATCGTAAAATAAGACTTCTTCGTTAAGGTAGGCTTGCTAATAAATTATTGCTAAGACTCGAACTTACACCCTTCACTATCTACTAATAATACCTACTTGCGACACTTTTTTCTTTGAACCATTAAGGTAAAAGTGCCTACGGCGAATAGAACAAATGTTTCATATCATCAAGCGTGGCATGATTCTATGTACCGGATTTAGGACCTATCGCGTGCTATCGCTCTGACTACTCTTGTTCCATTTTGGAGTAAAAGAGTGATAGTTATTATCTTATCTACTTTACATATAAAATAATAAATATTGACATGGATTAACCACTGTAGGTATCAAATCTAAATGTGATTTTAGTATTTTTACATGTGTGTGTGTGTATGTAACGTAACAGTTTGTACCTGCTTATTCTTTGTAGGATTGAATAAGCAGGTACACTACTACCCTTACTTTCTGCGTATAGGGCCGTAAAAAGGTAGTTATTGCCACAGCTGTAACCGATAGGCATATAATAAAATAGTTAATGAATAATATTACGTCCCTACCTAATCAGGTAAAAACATACATAAGTAAGTAGATAAGAATACTTTAGGATTGAATGATTTGAATTTTGAGCTAATGATTATCACTTACCATTCATGAATTAAGCGTATAATGTGAGAATTGACTGGTGTCCCGCCACGTCCACAGCGGCGGCAGACAGGACTGCTGCAGACCAGCCAGGAGCTCCGCGTGGTAGCGCTGCGCCGCCAGCATGTAGGAGGCCGGCGGCAGCGGCAGCGGGCAGTGCGGCTGCACAGGGTGCGGCGGCGGCGACGGGGACCCGCGTCGTGGATCCGGCTCCAGCAGAGCGTCGATCGTGAACGCGCGACGCGGCCGCGGCCCCGCCGGCAGCAGCGACGACGTATCCACCGCCTCCATCGGCTCCGGGCTCAACCGTGGACACATCCCCGCGGCTGGTCCGTACATGCCGCCGCCCATCCCCGACGGCGGCCCTCCCGCCTGACGCGCCAGAAACGCTCTGTTAAAACTCGCCAGCGCTTGCAACTCCGCGTTCAAACTATCCTTCTCCCCTTTATGCAGCTTGAATCTCTTCCGGCGGCGGAGCAAGCTGCCGTTCTCGAACATGTCGAAGGCCTGCGGGTGCAGCGTCCAGTAGGCGCCCTTGCCGGGCCGGTCGGGGCGGCGCGGCACCTTCACGAAGCAGTCGTTGAAGGAGAGGTTGTGGCGCAGGGAGTTCTGCCAGCGCTGCGTGTTGCGCCGGTAGTACGGGAACCGGTCCGTGATGAACCGGTAGATCTCTGACAGGGGTAGCATGCGCTCCGGCGAGCTCCAGATCGCCATGGCCGTCAGCGCTATGTATGAGAATGGTGGTTTCTGGTCTCCGTAAGACTCACGTGTTGGCCGAGGCATAGTTTTTCACGTTTACGTTTCTTACAGTAGTGTATTGAAGTATGTTCAGTACAGCACACGTCCCGCGTATTGAAGTGGAAGGTGCGGACTAGCGGGCGAGTGCCGGCGCGCGAGCGAGAGTGCTAGGGGGCGGGGCGTCGCAGGCCCCTCCCACCGCTTCGGCCTATCGCCTCGCGCCGGGTTTGTTTGTTGTTTTTGTCGGCTCCGGACCCGTTACACAGGAATTTAAATTGTTATCACGTTTACATTAAACAAAATTTATTCGACACCGACAACACTTGAGCATGTTTCGAAATTGCAATGATTAAAGAACGTAGGGAGTACTTATTGGCGCTGAGGGAGAAAGAGTTTAAGCGACCGGGATCTAGTTTTATTAATATTTTTATGAGCCGCGCGATCCATGATGGCGGACTTTTATTAGAAATGGGTCCATCAACTGAATATTACCTAGATGGAGGAAATATCATTATCATTTTTAGAATATCCATCGAAAGACATTTCTTATGATGAACATTACTGTCTTCACGTCATTATTACCTATTGTAATTTCTCTTCGAATTTTGTAATGGGTACCTAAGTACTTTCATAGCTATGAAATAAACGACATTTCATATGAAATTACAATGTTCAACATAATTATTAATAAGGTATATCGATGATGTCTATTTTGAGACACATTCATGCCACCTGCATTTTCAACTTTGGGAATATTCCTATGTAACAACCCAGCTGAGTATGTACTGGACTAAATCAATTACCTACTGTTGTTAAAGAAACTAAACCTATTTAGAAAGCTTGAGCCGGCTTGAAGAGCTTTCTGCCTTCAATAACAATATGTCTTGTTCACTTTATACTACGTACCTAAGCTGCACGTTTACTCGCCTTAGTCCACCATCGCTCATACGATATAGATAGCGATAGCAAACATACGTATTGTTGTAAATTTGTTTACAAACATACATAATGTAAATTTGTTTTGTGGTACAATAGAGTTAATAATATACATACATACTGTTGACTGCTGGACATGTTTGACTTGTATAAATGAGTAACTGCAATTTAGGCCAATTAAAAACAATTTTAATAATTTTTCTGCAAACTTTTTCTGTTTTTTGAAACTGAGATATGATAACACTGATCTATTTTGACATTGATCTACAACAACCCTAGATTACGCGCGTACGCTCAAAAGGTGGGCCGGTAAAGTAGTGCACAATTTGCAAGCGAGCACTCCTTTTCCACAGTGCGTGGCTGGCCGCGAAACTGTTAACATGACCAAGTACGGGCTAACAAATAAGGCTGAATTCAATAGATTATGGTGAGGTTCGTTGTGATATTTTGAATCAGGCGGACGCAATGAATCTATAAATCGCTATGTATGACTGTATAGTTCAGTAGGTGACAAAATCTTAGCGTAATTTTGTATGAGGCGCTAAATCTAGGGTTGTTGTAGATCAATGTATTTTGACAAAATGTTTGAAGTAGTTTTAGATATAAAAAGTATTTATAAAATGTTAGCGTGTAAAGAATAACTCAGAAGCAGCAAAATTAGCGAATATATAAGTATTTTCTCTCAATGGATGGTGGACTAAACTAGGTACCACTCTGCCTCTAAGCTCGAGGCGGTGCTGCGCTGCAGCGTGGAAATGTTAAGGGTTTAGCTAGAGTAGCTGTGAGGCAACGAGACGCTAAGATATGGAGCCGGCGACTGGGCTGATAAATACGGTGACTAGGCTCAAGCATTTTATTGGTTTATCTTATGGAGGTATGTCATATAATTATGTATTATATATTTATATTTAATTATTTAGTAGCATGAACATTTGCAGATGTATAAATGTTATCGTTCTATGGATGGTGGACTAAACTAGGTACCACTTTGACAATGGTACCTAGTTTAGTCCACCTGAAACTGAAAATGTTAAGGGTTTAGCTAGAGTAGCTGTGAGGCAACGAGACGCTAAGATATGGAGCCGGCGCGCGGCGACGGGGCTGATAAATAAGATAGATAGATAGATAGATTAAACGTTTATTGCATAATTAACAACACACACATACATTCAACAGTAAAAGAAAAATAAAGTGAATACATTTCAAAATAAAATAAAGGGTAAATAAATAAATACTTACACAGTTAAACGCACATGTGTGCTGCAGCGATGCAAAGGGCCAAGGCTCAGTGCAAGGAATACCCAAAAGAGGGCAGCACTGGTTTTCAGCCATTACCCCAGAGTGAACGTTGCGAGTGTCTGTTTATATCGCGTGTGAATGAAAAAGTTTCATGTGAGATAAAAAAGTGTGCGCGTGTGTAGAGACCTAGTGTAAGTAGTAAAATAAACATAAATAAAAATAGGAAGTTAAATAATTGGTAAACTATAATTAAATTAAATAGAAATGTGGGTAGTTTGCTCAATACCATTTTTTGGCAGCCACCGCTAACCTAGAAGTTGCGAGAGTTTCCCTGTTTTTTGACAATCTAGTAAGTATGCTTTCAACTTAATTTTAAATGTGTATTTGGTGGATACATTTCTGATGGGGGGAGGTAAAGAGTTCCAGCACTTTGTTGCTAGGAAGCGGAAGCTGCCTCTAAATGCCACTGTCCGATGAATATGCATTTCGAGAGGAGCACGATTGCTCCTGGTACCATACCTACCGTGCAACGGCGTCAAGTTCAACTTCTTACGCAAGTATTCCGGTTGTTCGAATTTAATGACATCAAAGAGTAGACTAGCCAGGTGCATAATTCTGCGATGCTCCATGCTGAGCATACCCGCAGTATTTAAAATTGGAGTAATATGGCTTCGCGGGGGCACAGTGAAGCAAAACCTGCAGCAGGCATTTTGGACGCGTTGTAAAAGATGTTTCGTTCTGGCTAGCAGTCTAGGTCCGTATACGACATCACCATAACTTAGTCTAGACAGAACCAGAGACTCGCACAAAATAATACGGGCATTTTCGCTCAGAAGATTCCGGATCTGATAAAGTACTTTAAGGCGGTACATACAACTTTTGACGAGGTTAACAACATGTGTTTCAAATCGCAGGAGACTGTCAAAGGTGATTCCTAAGTTTCTAGCCTCATCAACTCTCTCTATACTCTGATTTTGCACAATCACTGATGGTTGCTGGTGTAAAATTTTGCCAATTTGGAGTTAGTGCAAACAACATCAATTAGTGACTCCGACTCAGCTGTAAAGTGCGTCGGTTTGTCTACGTACTGTTCAAGGCCCATGTACGTTAGGAACTGCAAAAATTTTAACGTTGAAGGATCAGACTTTTTTAATAGATTTATATTAAAATCACCGAGCAAACCTAGGTGATCAAATTTAGAAAAATGAGTTACGGACGCAGTAAGTGCATCGAAAAATGTATCAACACTAATCCAACTAGGCCTATAGGCTGTACCAACAACAATACGCTGTCCATTTACCTTCGTCGATACCCACATTTGTTCAATATCAGCGATAGGATACTTTTCATAGCGAACTCGGATATCTCGTTTGATATAGAACGCCACTCCGCCCCCCCGCCCACTTCGCATATGTAACGGCCGTGGTGTACAACGTAGTCTATATTCTGGAATTTTTGGGGCGCGGGCTTCCTGTCCTTGTCGCACCCAGGATTCGTTAACCGACAAAATGTCGGGCTTATGGCACGCCATTGCTACTAAAAAATCATCATGTCCAGTATTAAGCGACTGAGCGTTAAAAAGTGCTAATTTAAGATACCTATTTTGTGCCATCATTTATAAAACAAAGAGAAATTCATACAATAATGTGCACAATAATAGGCATGCGAGAGCGAACTAAAGTTTTGCGACCCGGTCGTGAACTTGATATTGGCCAAATTGACAGTACGCTGAGGCCAATAAGTTGAAAGGAGTGTAACAAATATAAACAAGTGTAATGAGAAAATATTGAAATGGTGAGTTGAATAATGTGTATAAACAACATTAATAAGCTGATAATAGCATTCAAAACTGCAAATACTATACTTTGAGTGGGTACCATGAGTATAAAAAGTGTTCAACTGTATACCTCGCCCATGTGCAATATTCATAAATAAATATGTTTTATATGTGTAATATATAATGTTTGACTGTGAATTTTGTAGGTATTCTCTCTGGGTGGGCCTATTAAACATCACTGAAACACACAAAGTGACAATAGCAACAAGATGTAAAAGTTGGATCAAAGGCAGAACAAAAAGTGCAATGGTAAGCAATACAACAAAACATGTAAACAACAGTGACAGAAACCAGTTTGCGAAATATTTGATTGACCATGTTACAGTGATTATGTCATTGTAAGCCAAGGTATTAAATGCAATAAATATATTAAACAGAGAAAATTTTGATTTCAGATTGCTGATATGATATAAAAATAAAAGTGGGAACAGCCAAGGTTTACCATAGAAAAGAATAATTTGTAAGACTGGCAACAGACAAGCTGACGAAGAGGTATTTATAATTATGCATGCAAAAAGAAACGGGAACAAAATTAAAAGTGGATAGAAGTAATTATATATTGAGCTGTGGTAATTAGTTTTAATATTTTTTCTATTTTCTTCCATTTCAGGTGCTCGAACGGGGGCCGGAGCCAAAAACACGATCCAAATCTTTTTCAACACGGATGCGATGGCGTGGAGAATCCCTACCAGGATTCTGCCGAGCAAAAATCTTGCCATCCCGTGTCCAGACAAAGCGCCAGTGGTGCTGATCTCCAAGCTCACGAGCACGACGGAAGAGTAGGCGGTTGACACGTGTTAGCCGTTCGTTCACATAGAAACGACATGCTGGACCAGGGATGTCAGCATTCTCTGTGGTGGCACCCCGGCGGACACGAGCTGCCTTCAAGAGCTCGTCACGAAGAGCACGGCGCGCCAAGGTCACGACGATGGGACGTGGTCGCTGCCTCGTTCCCTCCTCGACTGCATTCAAGATACGGCCAGCCCGTGAAGTCTGAACAATGTCTCTATCAGTCAACACGACCCCTATTTTCCTAGCCAAGTTAATTGCAATGTGTTGTAAGCTTTCATTGTTATGCTCAGGAACGCAAGTTATCTCGATGTCATTTGTTAAAAGTTCTTGATCACGGTGATTTAGCTCTGATTTCAGTTGCTCCACTGACTCCAACAATGCAATATTTTCAGCATTTCCCGACACGCCCTCGGTGTTTACACGCTGCTCGAGGTTATCCATACGAGATGTTAGAATGTCCAATCTACTTTCACATGACTCAACTCTGGCCAGTAACTTAGTAAAGGAAACATTTAGGTCAGCTAGCTGTTTCTTTGAAGCCTGCGTTTCCCGCTGAAATTCGCTTCTGAAATCCTTGAGTTCATTAAGCATCCTATCAAATCTATCGTGGAGTTCAGACTGTTCAGAGAACTCTGGACTATTAATGGACGCGCCTCGGCGTTTTGTGTTCACAAAGTTATCATTAGATGTGTTGGTAGGTTTAGCTGGTGTATTGTCTGATTTGGCTGTGTAAGTTTTAGAAACACACAGCACACATCTCCAGTTAGACCTACTTTGCACCGTCATACTGTCCTTGAATTCCTTCAAGGGAACGTTAGCGCAGGTCAGGTCGTAGTACTTATCCTCCTCTCTCTCACACGTACAGCAGCGTAGGTATAGATTGTCCTTAATGGGACCCCTACATCCGGAACATACTAGCTGATTAGCGCTATTCATCCTCGTAATGTACCTAATGAGATTCGACTGTAGGTAGAAGCCAGAACCACGTAAAATGCACGGAGGTAGTTAAGATAGCCACTAAACCAAACGTACAGGATAGCACCATACGCAGACTCCCAACGTGCAACAGAGACAGCACAACTAAACGCGTATCACTGTCGATGTCTCAATTCGCTCGTCATTAACCGGCCGTTAGCACGAAGTACTTGCTTAAAGGCACAATAATTTCACTTAAAACAGCTAAACGCGACAGTGTTTTTGATAAATTGCTTTTCTAACACTTGACTTGTTTTGTACGCTCAATTATACTACAAAAATATGTACTTAAAAATCACTTTTTACACAATTTATTAATATATTACTTAGAAGTGAAATGACAACAGTGTGTGCGGCTCAAATCGCTCTCGCTCACTCACTCGAGCGGCTAAGATAAGGTGGCTAGGCTCAACATATTACTGATTTGTCTCTCATAGGTATGTAAAATATGTATTATATATTTATGTTTAATTATTTAGTAGCATTAAAATTTTGTAGATGTATAAGTTCTATCTCTCCATGGATGGTGGAGTAAACCAGGTACCACTTTGCCTCTAAGCTCGAGGCGGTGCTGCGCTGTAGCGTGGAAATGTTAAGGGTTTAGCTAGAGTAGCTGTGAGGCAACGAGACGCTAAGATATGGAGCCGGCGACTGCGCTGATAAATAAGGTGGCTAGGCTCAACATATTACTGGTTTGTCTCTTATAGGTATGTAAAATATGTATTATATATTTATATTTAATTATTTAGTAGCATAAACATTTGCAGATGTATAAGTGTTATCGTTCTATGGATGGTGGAGTAAACTAGGTACCACTTTGACAATAGTACCTAGTTTAGTCCACCTGAAAATTAAAATGTTAAGGGTTTAGCTAAAGAAGCTGTGAGGCAACGAGACGCTGAGATATGGAGCCGGCGACAGTATAATAAGATGGCTGGGATCAAGCATATTATACGTTTCTCTTTTATAGAAAACACGTAACATATATTTATATTTGATTAGTTCGCTCATTTTTATACTTTATTGCTCATCGAACAAAAGGCGGGCCTTATGACATGCGGCATTCTCTACCAGCCAAACAGAGGGTTGATGCCTATGTGAGACTAACACGTTTTAATTGCAATTATCGAATTGTCAAATTCACTCAAACACTCTTGTGAGTATGATAATTTGCTGTGTTGAAATTCAATTGTGAATTGAAAATTTAATTGAAAATCGTTTGCATCAGGCCATTCATCAGGCATAAATATGATCATATGATCGCTGTGTTTTCTTAGGTAATTAAGGAAATCAATGGATAAAAAAGGAGTTCAATTACTACGTCCAATGTTGTATAAGATTAAGAATTTAATTACATTACATTACCATCATATCAGTCCACTGCTGGACATGGTCCTCCCCCAATAGTATTGCCATACTCAACACGCTTGGCAAGAGATTTCGCAAGCGCAGTGCAAGATATTGCTTTCACAGGGAACGCTGCTGTCGGGATTAATTTATTTCTCATTTCTCAGTCGCTTTTAACGACACCCACTGGTTGTATGGGGTCATCTTATTTTAACGGCAGAATTTAATACATACATACATATAACACGCCTATAATCCCTTACGGGGTAGGCAGAGCGTAAACGGCGGTAAAAAACGGACACTTACGCCACGTCTGACAAACATTTGAGGGTCATTTGGAATATTATGTATCACCAAAGTGACAGGTTGTCAGCCATCGCCTAAATTTCAAATACTCACCCTCGAGTCCCTTAGTCGCTTCTACACACCCACGGGAAAGAAATGGAGTGATGCTATTCTAAGCTGGCATCACACGGCCTCAGAATTTAGTTATCAAGGATAACTCTGAACTATGATTGAACAACAGGAACTCGCAACTCTCTTGGGACCCTTTGCCTAGATGTGTAAAGGCACTCAGGGTAAACCGCCCACGACTGATGCGTAAGTGCAGACACTCAGAGCTCACGATCTTTGTGTGGGATACTGAGTCGTCCAACGATCAGATGAACCTTGGCATCTAAGTTTTTCAACCACCTACTACAAGTAGTAGGCCTCTGACGTGGTTTTGTGACGACCACCGCACTATCCGCTAAGTAACAATCATAGATAGCAACCGGGACCGATGGCTTAATGTGCCCTCCAAAACACGGAATGTAATAATCAAAGATAACTCTGATCAAACAACAGTCACTCGCATCTCCCTTGGGACCCTCCCTTGCCAGATGTGTGGCACTCAGGGTAAACCGCCCACGACTAATGCGTAACGTGCCGACACTCAGTGCTTATCAATGTCGTTTGTTGGGAACTAATGTCCCGTGCACCCACCCCCTTGTGTAGAAAGTTTCGGTTAAAACTGATTTATTTTATTACTCTTACTCATTAATAAATCGGCTTTGAACTGGGAACTGTATCCTTCTTGCCCCACTGCCTCAGAAGAAAAGATTTTCTTAAATTTTCAGGCAGTATCGGGAAATAACTAGAAGGGGTAATATGAATGCCGCGGAAATCAAAAACTAAATTCCTGTATTAAAATAGTCTTCTTTGCCTACTTAAAACTGACAGTTCAGATTGTTAACGGAAGGTAGAATATACCACTCTAGTTAAATAATCTACTATTATTTCAAGTAGGTATGTAGGTATAGTTAGGTATATCCTTTTTAATGTCAAAGACGATGACACGGATGGTTTAAGACAAGTGTTTTTCAATGAAAGAATGACATGACGGTTTTAGGATTGCTATTTGCTAGCTCTATACTTAGGCTTACCTACATAGGCTTATATCCTACATTATCATACAGCAGCGTATATTACGTGTCATAACTGAAACTTTAATTAACTTTATTCAATGTAGAATAGTATTAACACTTATTGACGTCATAATCCATCCAAATTTGTAGGTACAAAACATTTTTTTTATAACAATTTTGTATTATCCTTATAGAAAACTGTCTCGGGCGGGATAAAAAAATAAAAATAAAGGCACTGTTTAAGGAGCTGACCAGGTTAATCACACAGCTATGACTGTTAAAACACGACAGAGCAGATTCAATTTTCTAAGCTCTTCGAGATATCTAATTTGTTAACTCTATACCTATGTTGTAAAAAAAAATAAGGCTAAGCCTAGGCCTAAAATATTTGAAGGGACCCAGACTATGAAACAGAACAATTTTCTTAAAGAAATGAGTAAAAATATTATCAAACAATCACTCATACAAAATGAATAAATCTCTGGCACGTATTGTATAGAAGTTGTTTAGTTTCGTATGCGGCCCTTGTAATATTTTCAGCCATTTTTCGCTTCGTATTGGTAACACGGTGTATATGTAGGTACCTACATAGGCTAATACTAAGTACGTCAGATACGCTACAAGCTCTTTGTTATAGGCAATGAATGCCTAACAACGAACGTGTAACATCACGTTGCTTGAGGCAGGCTGATCAGCTCGCTCGCCACGTCCCGCTAAATCGTCGCGGCGCGGCTGCGCAAGCGCAAGTAGGGGCATTAAATTCAATCACCAGCGCCACAGACGACAGAAGCGTCACTTAGCCGTATACTATGTAATTTAGAGGTATTAAGGCAACATAAGGTACAGTGAGATGTATAAGGCGTACAGCAGGCGAATACTTTCGTTTGTCTCATAGGACACGGAGTCGACGAACACCGAATACTGATAGGATTGCATTCAGATCGGGCAACACACTTAAATTATCCTTAAAAACAAACAGATTTTTCCAGTATTCATTAAAGCTATACGACTTCCTACGAGATGTCAAATAGAGTATGACAAGTAATTTCTATAGTTATTTTTATAAAATAGGCCAGCATTTGTCTGCTATCTCACCTGATGGTAAGAGACGATGCAGACGATGATGGTGATTATTAAGTAGACGTATAGCATTTAAGTTTATTCCTTCTTATGTATTGTACAGCTACCTTTAGTGCGAACTTTAAGTACGATTATATTTCTTTTTTTTATTGTGTATTATGTACCCGCTTTTACTCTTTTTGTTTATCTTTTGGTTGGCCGGTAGAGAATGCCGCGTGGCATTAGGCCCGCCCTTTGTACTTTCTGTGCAATAAAGTTTAATAAATAAATAAATGGTCCATGCTTGCCTAGATAAAAATGGCTACTCCTAACTTCATACGGGAACACGGCAGAACCGCTTGGCGACATGTCTTAGTCAGGAGGGTGGTAACCAGCCGCGGCCGAAGCCACCGGAAGGAGGTTTGGACCGTAACCCGCCTTGCTGGAGCAGTGTAAGTTGGCGGATCACCAGAGCCTCATCCATCAGTCAGCAGGGTGTACCGTGAGCAGGTGAGGATGGCTTGGGCTCCGAGAGGTGTTGAATGGGACTCACCCCAAAAAACTCTCAATGTACTGGGTTTTATTATTTCTACGGTGATTTTGCCATGTTTCTCTATGTGTGTCGACCTATGACAACCGAGTTTGTCATTGTGCTCTACCATGGGCAGCCTCAAACATCACCGCACATTTTTTTTAATTAAAATTTGTATTGAGGAGTAAAATAAGTAATTATGCATTAAATTCAATCGTCATAGAGAAATAAGCGCCTCTTATCTTTATACTATACTAGCAGCCCGCCCAGCGGTTTCACCCGCTGCTAACAATTTCCCCCCGGGAATAAGACAGTTTCATATAGCCTATATTCATCAGGGATTGTCGGATTCTAAAAATGTTGCCATCAATTTGAAACAAATATCGTTTTCAGACGGTGTAAAGTTACATGCCGTGTGATTAACCTGGCCAGCCCCATGGCAGTGCCTTTATTTTTATTTTTTTTATCCTGCCCGAGCCGATTTTCTATTAGGTCATAACAAAATTGTAATAAATATAGAAAATTGGGTGATACAAATTTTTTTTTTAGAACGACGGAATAAAGAATTTCAATTTCAATTAACGTTTAAAGAATTTTTTAAATCGGTCCAGTAGTTTCGGAGCCTATTCAATTCAAAGAAACAATAAAAAAAACCTGTTTCTAATATTAGTGTAGATTATATTATTATTATTTTAGTGTGATGCCGGCTTAGAATAGCATCACCCGATTTCTTTCCCGTGGGAGTCGTAGGAGGCGACTAAGGGACTTGAGGGTGTGTATTGCAATTTTAGGCGATGGGCTGACAACCCGTCACTATGGCGATACACAATTTTCCGAATGACCCTCAAACATATGTCAGACGTGGCGTAAATGTCCGTTTTTGCGGCCGATTAAGCTCTGCCTACCCCGTAAGGGATAATAGGCGTGATATGTGTATGTATGTATTATTTTAGTGTAGATTTTATTATGCATTATTTTTATTATTTTTTATTATTTTTTATTATGTTTTTTTGTCGTCTTTTTTTATACCGAGTAAGGGACAGCCCTTCGAATACTGATAGGGTGCATGAAACATAAAACTGGACAACTTTCCCCTTGAAACATATGTCAGGAAACGCCAAAAAAAATTACCTTCCATACAAAATCACAATCAGCTGACTGCGTTCAGTATGGGAAGTCAGTTTTTTTACGTTTCCTGAAATATGTTCCTAGGGGAAAGTTGTTCAGTTTCATGGTCTGCATGTACCCTATCAGTATTTGGAGGGCTATCCCTGATACCCTTTAATACAGTAATGATTAAATGTAATCATTACACTGGTACGTACGAATAATGTGGCGTAGTTTGTACATTTTTAAATGAAAAAGTAGTTATTGTGGCATAACTGTAACAGTTAGACATATGGTATCGCGGACATTATTATAGATATTGATGTCCTCTATAAAACTGTAGTACATCACTTTGCTCTATTGTCAATAATTTCCACAGCGTACGCGATATAAGATATTTTTTTGGTAAATTTTTCACACGTTGGGTTACATTATCGAAATTTTCACACGGATCCCTATTTTTTTCTCGTATAAAATATAGCCTATGTTCATCAGGAATAATGTAGGATTCTAATGGTAAAAGAATTTTTAAAATCGGGCCAGTAGTTTCGGAGCCTATTCGATGCAAACAAACAAACAAACAAACAAACAAACAAACAAACAATCAAATCTTTCCTCTTTATAATATTAGTGTAGATAATTTAGAAGTATTAAGGCAACATAAGGCTTAGGAAGATGAGGCTTTGTACAGATATAATGAATAAATACATTTAAAAGTAGGCACTTACACATAAGAAGAAAATTAAAACATTATTAGTACCTAGAGTCGATACTAAGGTAAGTAGTTGGCTAACGAAAATACTTATTGGAACAAGGCATAAAAGTAATACTTACCAAGTTATCACTTAATATGGTAAGGCATGCTTTGCTTTAATTAGGGCTAGATGGAGCTGCTTTCGTCCTGTTTTTCGTCCGAGGGTATACATTTAATTATTTAAGGTAGGTCTTGATTTTGATCCCTCAAATAAAAATATCTGGTTTTATCAACTGGGTATGGCAGTCAACATTTGTTGCAGTTGAGCGAGTCCAATCGTTTCCTTCACCTGGGTCTGCACACGACCTATCATACTGTAGGACACGCAGTCTGCTTAGTATGCCGAATATACGCCGCGCGCCGCCTATTGTAAGGCAACAGTGCCGCCGCGTTGTTGGTACGATCGACATCAGAAGGTCCAACTTTAGCTGTTAAATCTATCATCTCTATGGAACACCAGTATATATTGATCCCTTGAAATGTGACGTGATTTGCTGCCACTTGTACGAATTACACAAATTGCTAGCAAACTACATGAGCTACACTCTGCCCTCTGTCGGCAAGCGGCGAGTGAAAGAGCACGCAATTATTCTTGTAAAGTTGTTGCTTTGAGGTGGTTTCGGACAAAGGAGTGGCGGTTGATATTGATAATTTTATTGGCGGTATCAAGACTTTGATACAAGTGAAGAGGTAGGAGCTTGTAGAGGCGGACAAGTGTTGCGTAGGTACATACGTGTAAGTAGGTATCAGGAAGGTACATACGTGTACCTACGCAACATTGTAAAGAGTCACGAAGGAGAGAATGTCCACCCTATAGATTCCATGGTTACATAATTACATACTTAGGTTTACTTTTTTTCTTCTTTTCTTTATACTTACATTACTTTATACATACAGTCATATATAGCTTTTTGTAATATAGTGAAACCTTATCAGATTATAGACCTACAGTTACCTTAGTTAAATTTATTAAAACATTCTTACACTAGGAGGAACTACAAAGTAAGATTGATGTAAATAAAATCTAAGTATTTTTCGAAAGGTACTGCAAAGATAGTTAAAATTATGTATCCTTTAAAATAATATGTTTTTCATCAAAAGATAAATATATTATTTTAAATTAAATTTCGATCTTAAAATATAATACATTCCAAATGTTATCCCACGATACAAAAAGCATTTAAAGATTATAAATCGCAAAAACTGCATCGTATTATTGTGATGATGATACGGTACATCACAATAAAATTGCGACATTAAATATTACAATTCGCCAGAGGAATGGCATTCACTTTGGACTTTATTGTATGAAATTTATAGTATATTTTAGCGTGTGGAGGATATTTTATGAATGTTTTGTTGTTATTGTACAAGTATGACACAATTCAAAATGTATTGTCGTCTTTGGTCACGGTGTGTGGGGCATTTTCAGAGCCAGCTACGGTTTGAACGAACTAATTGTTTAATTCAATATTTTGTTACGAACAAAGACATCCAAATTGAAATCGGTAGCGTATTTTAAAATAGCAACATTATTTTAATGTAGCCGGAAATATTAATATGTATGTACCTACATCGGAGTCGAAGAGTATAAATAAAACCCATTACGGAGATTCCGTTTAGATTCCATTTAGATTAGATTTGCAGTGTGATGCTGGCTTAGAATTGCATCACCCCATTTCTGGCTTCATGGCTGACAACCTGTCACTGGCGATACACAATTTTCCGCATGATCCTCAAATATTTGTCAGATGTGGCGTAAATGACAGTTTATGCGGCTGTTTGCGCACTGCCTACCCCGCAAGGTGTTATAGGCGTGATATGTGTGTTTGTATGTACGAAGATTAGGTTTGACGGGATAGGACAGCTAGCACGGAAAATCTCTGATGTCATATTCAAACAAGCTATAACTCCGTAGACGTGATTATGCGCAGGTGTGATTTAACACATAGACAAAATGGTAAAAATACAACAAAAACACGAATCATCATCATCGATCCCATAGAAAAACAAGAGATGGTTTTCTGTACTTTCAAAGCGCACGGCAGTGCGTCGGCCAAGTTCAAAGAACAGGCCGTGCGCACACCGTGCACTATTTACCCGCACCGCTTTTAGCCACTTTTGACCCCCCTGTATCTACGTACCTTATTATTAGATGTAAATGAAAATCTATAATCATAATGACACTGTAGTACTGACTTTGAATACAAACATTATTGTAGCTTTTATTGAAAAAAGTAATGGTCACAAGAAAATAATAAATTTGGTACTCACTCACTGACAGCTCATCGAAATGTTTGACCACTTCTAGATGACGTAGAAACCTGAAATTTGGCTTTGAGATAGACCTTAGAATAAAAGTAAAGAATTTCGGGAATTGGTCAAGTGCAAGTAAGATTACAAACCTATTTATGTAAAAAACTTTACAATAGATGTCGCTGATTAGTAGTTATTAAATCGCGGTGTTGAAGTGTTTTCGAGTAACTTACCTTCTTTGAATAGAAAGTTTCATTATATAAGCCTTTAAAGAAAAAGTAATGGTCCCCAGAAAATAATCAATTTGGTACTCACTGACTCACTGACAGCGCATCGAAATGTTTGACAACTTCTAGATGACGTAGAAACCTGAAACTTGGGATAGTCCTTAGAATAAAAGTAAAGAATTTCTGAAAATGGTCATGCATGTGTGAGTCAGATTATAAACCTATTTTAGTAGAAAAAACTTGACAATAGATGTCGCTGATAAGTAGTTATTAAATCGCGGTGTCAAAGTATTTTCGAGAAAGATAAGTCTGGATAACGTTTGGGTCATCGATATTTATACTCACTACAAAATTTCAATATCTCTCAAGTTCAAATGAGTAACATTAGGATTTCAGCTCTATTTTATTAAGCACCTTCCTACTAGAGCTTGGCCTCCATTTTTACATTTATGTTTTTGGTGGGATATCTGTCACCTGTTGCGAGATCCCAACAATCATGGCACCTCGTAAGATCCCGTACAACCCTAATGATTCTTCTTTGATCTTGCCGCATTCGGGACATGGACAAAGGTAGAAAACTACTAAACGCCTCCACCTAGTTATTAAGTGTGAATTCAACAAATTGTTCACAAATATTTGCGTCTACCTGTGTTTTTTTAATACATTCTGATATATTTGCCGTGACCGAATCAAGGACGCCGGTGCGCTGATATGATTGACCATGGTAAATCAAGGTTTCTAGCGATGTTCATATTATGATACGATTCTTTGTTGCTATCTGTGTATTATTTTTATGCATGATCCAAGTATTAAGCTCTATGATAGTTGTTGTTGGTGTAGCCTTTCAAATTTGAAAAATCCCTCAATCTCTTCAACAGATCCAGTCCCACAGAACTAACTGAGCATACGACTACAAATAACCTTTCACACAAAAAATCTAAATCAAAAATTTACGTAGTATAACAAATAAGAACAGTAAAGTATGAATAACAATTTTACGATTATCATGCAAATTTAATGCTCTCGCGATTAAACTTGACGTAGAGCGCTCCGCTCTTTACGAGTTTGTATGAGTTAATTACGTACGAGTGAGTGCACGTGTAGTCGCACTATCTTACGAGCCAACTAGTCCTGTAATGTGTGCACAAAGGGAGCTACAATGCCAACTAATTAACTCGGAAATTACTCTCTCCGGCTGCGGCCGGCTACATGACTAATGTAGAGTTATGCTCTCGACTCTCGGCCGAACGCCTTTATTCTCCCCGCGGTAATTTCTTATCTCGTAAACTTCTCTCAACTGTTTAGCAGGTTATTTTCTAATACTCGTATAATGTCCTTTTTATTGAGTGTAAATAATTGAGTTTGTATCAGCCGCGCCGCCATCTGCTCGGCTGCGTTTTAACACTCGTTTTCGGATTTCCCACTTAACTTTAATGTTCCTATAAAAATTTACGTTTGTACCACGGCAACCGATATTGATTCTTAGAGCGTTCTCTGATAAAACTGGAATTTATGTGTGGTTTACGATTGTGTATCACTTCGCTGGGATTTAAAGAAACTTTATTCTGGTCGTCATTGTTTGTTATGCGACATTCGTTCTTATGTTGGAGGATTGAGGGTGATTGTTGTTTGGATAGTCGGGTATGATATGAAGCTCTGAGCAGCAAGATCGGTTATTACAATATTTGTTGTTGGAGGTTATTTATTTGACTAGTTGTCAGATCTGAGGTGGCCGGCGTCGTCTGAAGTCGGTTTGGTACCACTGATCTCCGCTGCTCTCTTTTTCAAATTATACTTATTCTTGTTTTTATTAACGTGATCTTTCACCTCAATAATCTGAATATCAATTCTCCATTTCATTTTAAAGAATCACGAATTATATTTACATACATACATACATATATCACGCCTATAATCCCTTGCGGGGTAGGCAGAGCGTAAACAGCCGCATAAAACGGACATTTACGCCACGTCTGACAAATATTTGAGGGTTATTTGGAAAATTGTGTATCGCTATAGTGACAGGTTGTCAGCCCATCGCCTAAAATTGCAATACACACCCTCAAGTCCCTAAGTCGCCTCTTACGACTCCCACGGGCAAGATATGGGGTGATGCTATTCTCAGCCGGCAACACACGGCAATTATATTTAATGTGGGATATTTGCCTAATAGCTTTGTATTCAGGTTTTGCTGTAATAATTTTCTTGAGTTTGCACAACTATTACTCATCACAATAAAACAATTTTAAACGGATTTAAGTTGTGTTTATTTTGGATTTTAACAACACAACTTAAATCCGTTTAAAATTGTTTTATTGTGATAAGTTTTGCTGTATTTATTTTCAATATCTGTAGTAGGTACTTATAACAAACATCTGTTACGGAAGTATATAATTCAAGATTATCGCGATAAGTTCTCACAACCACAGCTTGGCACCTACTATAGAATTAAACAGTTACAATAATTGAAATATTGATACCTGATAGTGATCTACAATTGGAAAGGACATTAAACAATAACATTGTGTACATTTGGCCTTCGTCCGAACAAAGTTGAATGTTCCAAGCGTGATTACAATTATAACCAAACAATAACAACATTACAAAAAATTAATGTGGACTTAAATAGTATGCAACCGCCATTTTTTTTACGTTTACTTTAGTATGATTTGATAACAGGAACACTAAAGCTGAAAATCATGTTAAACTGCATAAAATTTTTGGCATTTTATTTGTCATCCTATACCAATATTTTAACTCGCAAGTGTTTTTCTTTCTGTAGCAATTGAATCAAAGAGGAAAGTGTCGGAATATCACTATGTGCAAATCGGGTGATATGACAGCTGAAGACAAACGCAGCAAGCGACATGTCGGAAAATGTGCAACATTTATTACGTAGAAAATTTGGAACAAAACCAACACATTGGCTTAGTACAATAAGTGCAAAAACGAAAGAGGATAGCCTTCTAAGTTTCATTGCATAATTTTCTTAAAACGACTACTCTACTAATGTTTGCCGTATGATGCCAGCTTAGAATAGCATCACTCCATTTCTTTCACGTGGTTGTCGTAAGAAGCAACTAAGGGACACGAGGGTGTGTAGTGAAAATTTAGGCGATGGGCTGACATCCTGTCACTATTGTGATACACAATATTCCAAATGACCCTCAAATGTTTGTCATACGTGGAGTAAATGTCCGTTTTTTTACAGCCGTTTACGCTCTGCCTACCCCGTAAGGGATTGTAGGCGTGATATATGTATGTATGTACATATATCATGTGATAGTGCCGTGTGATGCCGGCTTAGAATAGCATCACCCCATTTCTTGCCCGTGGGTGTCGTAAGAAGCGACTAAGGGACTCGAGGGTGTGTATTGCAATTCTAGGCGATGGGCTGACAACCTGTCACTATAGTGATACACAGTTATCTGATTGACCCTCGAACTTTTGTCAGACGTGGCGTAAATTGCTGTTTTTCACGGCCATTTATGCTCTGCCTACCCCGCAAGGGACTTTAGGCGTGATATATGTATGTATGTATGTATGTACTACTTTGTTGCTAAAAAAATATTATTTGTCATGAGAGTACCTACCGCTAAACGGCTACATATCGATTGTGCACTAAGTAGTATGTTTTACCCCTGTGGTTTTACCTACATTATTCGATTTTTTACATTAACAGCCAGAACAGTCCACTGCTGGACATGGGCCTCCCCCTGTTTAGGGGTATTGCCATACTCACCAATAGCAAGCGGATTGGCGAGCGCAGTGCAAGATATTGCTTTCACAGGGAACGCTGCTTCCCGTTCCCTAGATAAATGTATCCTTCCGTAACAATTTATTGCAACTACGTATTGTATTGGGGTAATGTTATCCTAAGCCGGCATCACACGGAAATTAATTCGAATGTATTGAATAAAATGTAAGTAAGTGGTTCCACTTTTCCAAAACGTCAATTGACCAATAATGGCCAATGTCAGATGTAATAGCCCCGTATTGATAATGGGCCGAGTCGCTAATCCGGCCCGGGGCGTCGGCCTTTGTAGTATTCATTCTACTGACATCGCAAAACAAATGAGGTTACATGTATTTAAAAAAATCACTGAGGTTTTTCTTTAAAATTTTCCGTTCACATTAAAAAGTGTGCTGTTATCGAAGTCATAAGAAGATTTTATTTTATTTTATTCAAAAATACATTTTACAGCATGACAGCCGAAGCCTGCACTATAAAACTTACTTGTTACAAACACATTACAAACAAAACAACAAGATAAACATATCGTAAAATTTCCATTCCTGCTGAATTAGACATTGTGGCGTTGTTTGGTCTAATACGTACTATCTAGTATTCACATTTATTTTCATTCATGTAAACCTTAGGGTTGGAACACTAGGTACTTGGTATCGTCCGTGTGAGAGACCGTGATGACGAGATAGGACAACTTGCACCGAAAAGTTGATTTCATATCCAAACAAGTCCATATTCCTAATCTGAACTGTGAGCACATCGACCTGTCTATTTAAGGGACCAACTTATACTGGTTATTCTTAGTAACTGTGTGAAAAGCGTAATAACACTACACCGTTGCGGCCCAGAACTTGGCCACGTTGTCAGCGCTGACAGCAGACAGACGCTGTCAAAAGACCGTCCTGCGTGCAGGTGTTAGGGCACGCAGGACACTGAAACTACCTGCATACAGGACACGATGTTAGGTGGTTTACCGTTTGAACTCCACCACACAATTAGTTTACATCGGAACGTCATGTTTACTTGTTCCGGCCGGTCTGAGTCCGAAGTCTATTTAAAAATACCGGCCTTGGTAATTTAAGGCCAGGCGGCAAGCTTTCAGCAATCGGGCTGAAATGATCCTGGAAGTTGATATACTGCTGCTGATAGTACACGCAGATGTTTTGGAGGTAAAGTTCAGTAAACTACTAAAGCAGTCGGGTATATTTTTTAACGAAAAAGTGAGGTTATAATAACATTCTCTGTTATTGTTCACCATGGTTGCATATGGCGCCGTCGCCCGCGGCTCGATACTGGCCACAAAATTAAATTAATTTCTATGATTCAAACGGTGCAACTGGTAGTAAGTACCCTTAGGGGCGTATTTTGGAAACAGGAATTAGATTTCGCATGCGACAGTCTGTCGAAATTGTTTAACCGCTGCTCGTACCACGCGTTTAACAAAACGAATTCCCTGAATATACGAGTGGTAACCAATCGTATCTCACTTTCTTCAGGGGTAGGTTAGGGTTAGGGTAGGTTGCAGTCATGTGAAAGCACATTACTACTAATTCAAAAATATGTCTACTGGTACTGGCCACAAAATTAAATTAATTTCTATCATTCAAACGGTGCAAACGAACTTTCCGGCTACCTTCGAACGTCCATTGCGAATAAATAGCAGTTGTTGGATTATAATTCGTGTTGTTGTTTTGGCTATATAATAGTATACGGACCTATGATTTATCTTTTTCTTAAACGTTGTTTTCTGTGCAGTCTTCGAATATGCTAAATACTAGGTAGACGATAAGTTCAGGTTGCTTAATTGCATATTGTATGAAGTTGACAACAAAGTTATTACATAAAAGTTGTCGTGTAAAATAGAACGCGATTGAACTTTCCGCAGGTAAGCGGTTCTCCCACTTGCCGTCCGTCGCGTCCTTTCGTCTGACAGGCGCATGCGTTACGGTGCGTTAAAAATACGCAGCGACGGACGACAAGTGAGTGCACCGCGTAAGTTTTAAATACACGATTTTGAGGACCAATCGTTATGGAGTTCTTGCTTTTAGAGCGTAGATCGGCAAAGTTAAGCTAAATGGTAAACTTAATGGCCATTACGATCTCGTTGTAACATGTTGTGTTTACGTTGCGTCTCTCCGTCGCTCCGAGCCGTCAGCACGTCTCACAATCCCAGCGCAACACAACAATCGCAGTCCGGGCGGCGCTATCTCGATCTCAGATATACATTACCGCGATAATCTCCTAAAAGGTGTCCGTAGTGTTGTAGATAATTAATATTTATCCGCTGTGTGTCGGGGCGCCCCGCGGCGCGCGCGCACCGCCCCGCTTTATGCCGCGCCGACCGACGCATTTGTCATGTTAGCGCGGCAAAGGTGTGAATGAATTTTTTCCTAACCATTATTAATGACAATGATAGAAAATATTGTTTTTTGTTGCAACACTCTTGATTGTTGTCAATTAGTTTTTTGTTGCCTCACCGAGTTTTGATTATGAGCGTGGCCGATCGATTTGGCCCGATCTGAATTGAATGTTTGGATTAATATACGAGGTTCATTACAGCTTTTGATGTTATTGAATATGAGTCAATGCTTTGTATTTGAATGACAAGTGTACATTGACTTAACAAAGAAGTCTTTTGAAAAGGCGTCAAACATTTTCTTTTCGAAAGGTTTGCGCAATAAAACCTCAGCATTAACAACTTTCTTTTCATAAAAGCAATATTTCGAGAGCTACTTGTTTTGTTACTTAAAAAATGAGCCAAATCACGTTGGCAAGAAAGCTCTTAGAACCCCCTCTTATAGCGGTGGTGTTGCTAACAATGAATAATAAGCAGAAACATCGACGATCCATTTTTCTTTTCGACCCCAACAATAACAGGGACGCTAAAAGAATGGAAACAATTGAAATTTAAATATTTCAAGAAAATACGCTTGAGCAGGAAGTATTAGATGGGGAGTTGAGGTGTGAAAGAAAAATTGAGCCATTATTTTCTTTTTTCTTCTTGAAAATAATAATCTGTACGCATGCTGCATACGATGGCAAATGACTGAGTTAAAATTCTTGTTTTCATTTATGGGAGCTATATGAATAGCTACCTTATTTAAAACTTTTACATAGAACTTGAGATGACAGTTACTTGTGTATTTCTTTTACAGCTTTTCGAATCAGATTAAAATCTTTTGGGTGGGTGTGATCGCAACAATATTTATTTTCCATATGCGATAACTTTATTTACTACACTATACAGGGTGTAAGGGACAGCTCTCCGAATACTGATGAGGTGCATTTAGACCATGAAATTGAACAACTTTCCATTAAAAATGTTTCAGAAAACGTAAAAATATTTGGACTTCCCATAGTAAATGCAGTCGGCTGATCGTAATTTTGTTTCCTAACATATGTTCCTAGGGGAAAAAGTTTTCAGTTTCATGGTCTGCATGCACCTATCAGCATTCGGAGAGCTGTCCCTTACACCCCGTATAGTAGGTACTTGAGTTATAAATCTACCAACGAATATGTTGTTTTCTACCCGCTCAACTTACATTATTTTTATTATGCAACAAACACAAAGCACAAATGGCTCGTAAACTATGCTATAAATCATAGTAGGCTAACTTCCCGCGATTATATTTGGGGCTAGAACAATGGTTATTATAATACCGACGCGTACGCCCTCTGCAGTCTGCCGTGACGTAGCAGCGGGCTGTGAGTTAAACCATGGCTTCCGGCGATCGAAACCTTCCTTTCATGTTTTGACATGCTAACCTAATTCAAGGTGATTGTTCATTTTCTATTAGAACTACTGGACTTAGCGCCCGTTGACAAAGTCTTCGTAAGGTTACCGAACGGAAGTGTATTCAAGCGAAAGATATTCAGGAGGTCAGGAAAATAGTAGGTTGCCATTCGATATCCTGACAGTTTTTTTATCACTACATAGTTTAAAATAAACTCGCTTCCTGCGTAAGTCCCTATGTCTGTTTGTTTTTATGTATGCTTAAATCTTCAAACCTAACGGATCTGAATGGGGCTTTCTTTAAAAGATAGATTGATTCAAAAGGAAGGTTTTTACTTTTTTTCTACTGGGCGGGCCGCTTGTTCAAATATATTTTACAGAAATTGGAATGCACCGCAAAGCACAGTTTGTAATGTTTACCCGTCTTAAAAGACGACATTGGAGATATGAACCCACTAAGGTTGCCAGCTCCAACCCTGACAGTTACCATGGTCCGCCGCATTTTATGAGGCCAAAATTCGAGTCACTTACCTCACCGGGTTACCAAATAAAATAGCCATGGCATTGACGAATATATAAAGTTGCCTGTTATCATCCTGGCAACATCTCTGAGAAAACTTAAAAAATTTGAGGTGGCATTACACAGATCCTTTGTTGCCTTATTGTAACAACTATGACAAGAGTTTTATTGGAATTGCTTGTTTCGTTCTTTTCGGTTACCGCAGTCGGGTTGATGTTTTTTAATTATATTTTTATTATGAATAATTCTATTTTATTTATTTATTTTATTTTATTTTGAAAACGGTTTGCATGGAGTGAAACTGCTGGGTGGGCCGCTAGTGTATCTACATAGAGGTATAATGCTATCAGCGTTACAAAATGACTTCTAGACACACAAACAAAATTAATTATTTCTTATACCTACTGAAGACTTCATTAGCGATATTAATTAGCCAATATTTGGTATACATTTTCATTTACATAAAATATCTAAAATAACAAAAAAGTGTCATCACCAGCACATTACCCTAACCCGCCTAAATAACACCACCCCATTTCCTTCTTGTGGGTGTCTCGTGGCTCGAGGGTTACATGTGTATTGCAATTTTAGGTGATGGGTTGACAACCTATCACTATAGCGATATCGATTTTTCTGTATCGGCCTTTAAATAATTATACGAAAAACGTGGCAATAGCGACGTCGTTTTTGCTCTGCCTACCCCGGAAGCAAGGGATAAAGATATACGCGATATATGTATGAACGATGTAAAATGAATCCCTTAAATGGGTAGATTGATTTGTTGGTGATAGTACAACCAGTTACTTGTACTGCTTAGTGCTTGTTATTCAATTGACTGATAAAGTAACTGGTTACATACTTACTATCACATAACCAGTTAATTTATCACTTAATTTAATTGTTACACGGTGCATTGTTAAAATGATAAAATATGAGTATATAAAGGAACAAAATTTTTACAATACTTCAGAAAATACATTTCACCAGTTTCTACCACACAAGGAAGAAGAAACCAAAACCAAAACCATGAAGATCACACTACTATTGACGGTTTTCGCGTTCATTTTCATCGTTGGGACGATGGCTGTCGATGAAGAAACTGATGATGTTGAAGATTGTAAGTGTACTTTTTTATATTTTTAATTTGATAATTTAAATTTTTGAAAATTGTATTTGATTATATCTTACATTGTGTTTCGAAGAAAGTGAAGTGAAAGAAAGTTTAGAGCATCATAACAACTTTAACTATGGGATCAATGCAAAAGGGGTATAAAAGTTTAATTGTATCAAAGTCCGTAGTCTGTTTAATGGGATTTGTTTCAAATTTTAAGATTAGATTACGAACTAAAAAACCCTCAACAAATATTTTAGTATTTCCAGATATTCAACCCTTTTGAAGTGGTTTTATGTTTAACCTCTGTAGAGCTAAAATATATTTTTTAAATTGTAATTATAATATTTAATTATGCTACTGAGTACCTAAGTATAAATATAAAATTCGCAAAAGTAATAAGATAATACTTTCTTAGCGATCACATTGAAGGATATTTGATCAATCAATTTTATTTAAATTATATTTATTTTTGTGAAATTGTGAAGAAAATTGTTATAAAAGAAGTGTGCTTGCTTGTCATGGAAATAATCAATCGGGCTTCTACTTATAAATATGGTGAATACCACTCTATAACGGACTAACAGATGCGTCTGTCAAACACCTTGGTCAAATGGCAACGTTAGACTGTGTCATGGTGTCCTTTTATTGAGTAGAAAATCGAAATTCCTTTCGTCTAACAGACGGATCCCTCAAAAAAACGTCCTTAAGCCCGTGGGAAAACCGCCTATGTATAGATTTTACCTATATGTTGCCAGATTAACATTTGCTATATATTTTTTACAGCTAGCTTCGCCAGGTGCTCGCCGCGGGAAATTGCGGTTTGTAGGAAACATTGCCGCAGACAAAGAAGCACGTGTGAAAGAATCAACGGTAGAGTGTTCTGCAAATGTCATAAAAGTTAATAACTTATGACCCCTGGAACAAAATACGACCACTCTTCTATACAAAATGTTTTTTCCTTTCTTGAATATTTAATAAAATCTTTGCACTTATAATTACAATCTTTTATTTCGCCGATATAGTAACTAATTTAGGTATATATAGGTAAGAAGTGGCCCACCTAGTAGTTTCACTCACTGCTTACAGTTTGACATACATACATACATTATATCACACCTAAATTCCTTGCGGGGTAGGCAGAGCGTAAACGTCCGAAAAAACGGTCACTTACGCCAGTTTTGACAAACATTTTGATGGTCATTCAGATAATTATGTATCACTATAGTGACAGGTTGTCGGCCCATCGCCTAAAATTGCAAAACACGTGAGACCCTCGAGGCCCTTAGTCGCCTCATACGACAACCACGGGAAAGAAATGGGGTGATGCTATTGTAAGCCGGCATCACACGACATGTATTAGTATAAAGATATTTATTTAAATTGATATGATCTGTCATAGTTATAGGCGGTTTACTCACTTGTCGTCTTGTCGTTCTTGTGAGAGAACCGCAATAGCTTGACTCATTAGCATTCCTTCAACTACTACAATACACTTCACTTATCCTTTTTTGTTACAGACAGACAGACAGACAGAAACACCTTATTGCTCACATTAATAATTAAAACAAAATCAAACAACACAATGCTTATGCAAAGGCGGCCTTATCGCTTTAAGCGATCTCTTCCAGACAACCCTGCACACTAAGAGAAAAATTTGAAAAAGCACACTGAATAGCAGTGGCAACACATAAATCATTAATTTAACAAATCTAACTAATTTAACAAAACAATATTAATACCTACCAAATAATTTTTAATGTACATACATACTTACTAAAATACAAAATATTATATGTATAATACATATTTTATATAAACATACATATTATATTTTATAAACAAATTATAATATATAGAATATGTTAAATATGTTATATGTTGTTACCTGTGTGTATTAAAAATACCAAAGCTAAGGTTAGGCGAAGCCTCAATCGATTTACTGTGAGAGCAATCTTCGTTTTCGTCAATAATTCAATATCAGGCATTTGTTTTAAATTGATTATATTTAGTAAATCTAAGAACCAATATTTAAAAATCCGTCAAAAAGTAGACAGGGAGGAGTACAAGAAAAAAAAATACCCTAGAAATATTATAAAATTTTACAGCAATTTAACTTGAAGTATCATAATCAGAATAAAACATGTGTAACTGCAACGTAAATATATCAATACCCGCATACTATCAGAAGCGCATGTTACAACGATAAAAACAATATGATTATCTACATATTTGATTGGTCGAGAATAAAGTAAGGACAAATTGGTGTAAAAATATAGCAATTATAAAATTTTCCTTTACAGTAAAGGACGGTGTATCGAAAACTTTGCATGCATGATCAGACTTTGAAACTGAACAACTTTTACTATGGAGCCTATGTTGGGAAACGACATTTTTTTCGAGTTTCCATAGAAAATCAGTCAGCTGATTGGGAATTTAGTGTGGGAGGTCGAAAAAGTTATCTCGTTTACCAACATATCTTCTATAGAAAAAGTTGTTCAGTTTCATGGTCTGATCATGCCTGCAAAGTTTTTCGGTACAACGTCCCATACACCCCGTATGTTTGAGGGAATACAAAATATTTGTTTTTATTACTATTAAGTCCCTTCGCGGACATTTTTTCTATTGAGTTTCTTTTTATTTTAAATTTAATCAAAATAAACTAAGTAAAAGCTACAAACAACTAACTGATTTAAGGAAGTTTTTCGATTTCCATACAAAATAATACAACGGATTAGCATTGCTACTATAATCACTTACCGTTTATGATTACTTATATAATCCTATTTACCATCAGAAATATGTTATATTTTATTATGTGTTAGTTAATGACTTTGACACGAGCGAGCAGTTGTATACACTATTTTATCTGCACTCTGTAATATGAGAAAAGTAAACAAACTGTAATGCGCACACAAGTACACAAAATTATTTTTTATGTGTCTGTCTAAACCTACGGAAAAATGGTGTATAGTTGGAGGCTAGGGCGGAAAATCTGTTATATTTTTTTGTTAGCTAGCTCTTTATCTAAAAATGGTATAATGAATCAAATCATACTCTTTTAGGTAGATGTAAAATGAAAAGTTATAAAATAGAGGCTTTACCTATCGTTTACGAGATTCAATGATAACAAAAGCCCATAAAAACAGTTTTCTGATGAATTAAACATGTTTTCATAGCGCTGGTCCGAAAGGGGAGTCTAGGGGTGTGGTGAGGGGAAGAGAGGGAGAGGAGGAGGGGGCGTCGGAACTATTAACGTATGGTTTAGAGATAGCATCGGCCGACAAACTCGATTAGTGGCCCAAGTGCCTTCTCCGGGTGCGGTGCAAGTTACAGGCGAGTAAAGGAAAATAAAAGTGTAGACACACTTCTCATATAATATCCCACTTACATTGTTTATTGTTTATTAAAATTACATTTTCAAGCTTACAGTTATAAACCAAACAATGCTAGTTGGTACAAAAATTATAAATTACAATCAATGAATTAGAAGCAATGTTATTAATATTATTATAATATAATCGAAAACTATTTAATAGTGTACATATAGGGTCAAAGCTTTCGTGATATGATGCCCGTAAGGACACTTCAATTTCTATTGAAATACTATAATCACTAATGATTATTGTCGTCTGATGTGTATGGCGTCACGCTTGCTCAGTGAAGACGTTACTTATTTAAAATGATGGAGCAATAAATTAAATCTGGTTTTTTCAATCTTAAATTAAAGATTTCTTTGTTCTCTGTTTCACAGTGGTAGGTTGTCTGGACCAAAAAAGTGCACATCCAAGATTGCCTAGATAAAAAGTCAGGCAGGTGATCGGCCCCCTATATACGAATGGCCTAAGATGCTTTTAAGAAAGATCTACCTGCTTATATTGTTAAAATACAGTTGTTTGATTATACGCGCCCCTTTGCCTCACCCCCCGCACCGTTTTAGAATTTGCTGTTAGTCGTTAGATTATAGACAAAAGTTCCATTGCATGGCAACTATGATCTGATACTGTGATCGTTACTAAAAATAAATAAACGGTTTGCACTAATAGTTTGTACCACACGCCTACGCCGGCTTTATCGACGCTGCATTACATTTATCTAAACAAGCCCATACAAGCTTGCATACGTTTTCATACACCATTTGCCTGTGTCATGTCCTATAATAAATTAATTCCGATACCCAAGATATATCATTATATTGCTACGAACTGCTACGAGAGTTCACAACTGCTACGAACTTTAATCACATTAGTTTCTTCGAGTTTTAAAGAAGCGTCATATCCATAATCTTAACTAAGTCGAAGTTAATTACTTTTGGGTTCGCTCAAACAAGGCTTTGGCGGTAACTCGACCGGCCATAACTCATTCGAACTCGCATCCTCCTCCGTAGCGACGCGCGTAGACGCATCGGCGCGCCAGACAGAGATAAACATATAGGATAAACAGGGATGGCGATATGCCCTCGGATATAATATGAAATATTTATAGCCCGGGCACTTCCTTTTAATTTTTTTGAGCTCACTATTTCAAATATTGTTTTAATTGATTGCCGGCAGACCATTTGGCGCGGGATGAGTCTAATTACAGGGGTTAAGTTGAAGTTGTATTATTTTTGACTTAGAAGACGGTGTGCGGTGTTTAAGGCACCTTTGACAGCTGTAATTTGGTTAAACTTATCATGTCAACATTTGTTGTTTTCTTTGTTTTATATTTTATATCATTCGGTAAATCATGAGACGTGAGTAATGCTTGGGACTGGAAGAAAAACATTTCATCTTTAACAATTTTAGTGACTAGTATTAAACTAATACAAATAGATAAAAAACTGACATACTGACTTCAATCATTATTTTGTTACTCAGTTTTGTATTTTGAATAACACTTTTAATTAAAAAGTGTACTAGGTCTACTAGAAGATGTAAAGATTATTATTTAGAAAAAACGTAGGATGGATAGAGAATTGAATATTCAGTAAATTTTACTGACATGACCTAGCCTAAAACACACAGCTTTGGAAAAATAATTGTTACCGGTCAAACCCGAATTTAGAACGAATTAGTTTTTCCCAGGACGAACTACTTTGATCAACATGCATTAGGATAAACTGGTTCAGACTAGGCTAAACTAGTTTATCCTATGGCCAATAAGATTTATCCGCTACTGTAGTTCTAAACATTATTTGATTATAGGATTAACTAGTTTCTCCTTACAGCCATAAGACAAACTACTTTAACCGAGACTGAATCAGTTTATCGTACCGCATGTAGAATAAACTTGTTTGGTCTGTGAAAAAATAGTTTATTCTAAAATCGTGTTTGGCTACTTTGGCAACATAAATACACATCAAGTAGACGCAATTAAATTATTGGCGACGCAGAAGAAGAAGCAGAAGTTACTCATCACATTTTAGCGTCAGTAATTAATAGCAAACTTGCGCATACCTAATTAAGTCTAGCAATTTCAGAATGTTTGAAGATGACTTTAATTAAAATTGGGGTACACTGTTTTAAATAATTTCAGCATCTTTTTTAAACTTTTTGAATGTCGTTAAGAGGCGAGGTAATTTAAGCATCGCCAAAACAGCAGCAGACGCAATGCGCTGGCACCCGCATCGTCGCGACCGCAGCCGTCAATAGTCATTGTGTGAAGCTTTATGTGCCCCATAAATAAACCCATCAATAACACGTCCAAGCGATTGTTTTGATAGTTCAAACATGTTTGCTGACGATGGCGGCTAAGGACACCAGGGTTCATCCGGTCGTTGGACAACTCGATGTCCCACACGAAAAAGACGAAGAAGGCGGCTAAGGAGAGCACTTTATAAAATGTACCGATAGTAAAGTATCTTCCCTGAAAATTGCTAGTTTAACTTAGTCCAACCAAAATCTGATTATTTTGTTTAAATAGCCAACAAGCTTAATAAAAGCACGTAAAGGACATTAATGTCTCCCATACACACACTCACTCACACACACTTTTTTTTCTCACATACACATACACTACTTTTATGTTTTTTATTTTTATTATATTTTTACTTCGCTTTTAACACTTATTTTATTCACACAAGGTAATGATTTAAATCTACCTACTCATAACTCTAACAGTGCGGCCGAACACTGACCTCCGAGGCACAGGCTTTCGCTTAGCTTGGAGACCACTTATTACTTTTATTAACACGATTAAAAGACAAATCATTGTTTTTAATAAAGACGTATCAATACGAACATGAAATTTTGTTGTCTACTTATGCTTTAGCTGCCTACTCATAAAAAAGAGCTGAAGATTATTTATATTTGCAAACAAAAAAATGAGAAAACCAATTAATAAAGCTCATAAGTAGGTAGGTAAGTAAGGGCATTCATGACTTTTCTGTCGAGTCAATAGTATGTTAGTTGTTATTTTTATTTAGTTAAACAAAACCTTTCATACTCAGTCAATTGATAGAGCGCGTAAATGTTTCTGCATACGCAACTTGCTGAAGAGTTGTCTTAGTTGCTACTTTTTAATATGATTAATAATGTTTGACTGTAGCTTTTCAAAGGAAATACAGTCAAAACCAAAATACATACATACATACATAAATCACGCCTATATCCCTTACGGGGTAGGCAGAGCGTTAACGGCCGTAAAACGGATATTAACACCATGTCTGACAAAATTTTGAGGGTCAATCAGATAACTGTGTATCACTATAGTTACAAGTTGTCAGCCCATCGCCTAAAATTGCAATACCTACACACCCTCGAGTCCCTTAGTCGCCTCTTACGACCCCCACGGGAAAGAAATGGGGTGATGCTATTCTAAGCCGGCATCACACGGCATCACGGCAAAACCAAAATACTCCTATATAATAAAATCTTACCTGAAATTGACAAATTAGAACTAATATAGTTAATGGTATTTCGTTTCCCTCGTAAATTTTCGTTTTTTAACTATTATTGATTTAAAATAACGAACAATGTAACAATTTATCCATCATTACGTCTTCGACAGCTATTTAGTGGAAAAACGCAAACGGTAACGCACCATTCAGTGAAAGGTTATTGAAACAAATGAGCCTCCACGCTGTCGCGGTGGTCTCTACTGTAGTCAACCTACATCTAACAGTCTTTGTAAACGTGTCACACCGTCTCGTCATGCCACCGTGACCAATCTGGGTACTTCGTCTCGACAGAGCTGGATTCGGAATCTGTGAAACTATAAATATATTGAAACGGCGGTTACTCATAATTACAAACAACTAACGTTTTTGAAAGTTCAAGTTATTTTTGTCACTGATTCAAAGTAAGCAATAAGTATTTATTTATTTATTTCCATTGATTCAGGGAAACAGGTAAAACGGTTTGTTTAATCTTGAGTGGTAACAAACTTATTAATTTCTGAATCGTAAAGAATCTTTGCAGATTTTAGTTTATTTGTTTCGATAGGTATATAAGTCTAGTTTTAGTCTAGTTTAGCTTAGTATTCATTGTTATTTGTCCCTTTATACTTATATACTTAATGGAATAAATACTATCAGAACATATCTTGTTATAACACAAGTCAATTATATAAGTAACCTACGAGTTTTACAGTATTGCTGTAGGTACCCATTGTTATCATATCTGCAATCTGGTGTAAACATAATACGGCCCTGCTCTCAAATACTGAGCAGGGGTAAGTCACAAAGTTTTGAATGGGACCGTACGACTGGATTTTACATGCATAAACTATCTTTTAATGTGAATTGTCATCATAATGCTATTAAAACCGTTGGTAAAAGTAATATTTCTGTCTTTTGTTGAAGCAGAAAGGAGTAGATAATATTTTTATGGGTTGTTAAATGTTTATGCGTTTATTTCTACAAAAGCTAATTTTACGGATACCCGTTAGTTTTCATACTTACAACGTCAAAGAAGATTTCGGAAATTATCAGAGATGAGTCGCATATTCGATCATTTGCCTCTTAAATACAAACGAAATGAAAATAATCAAAAAGGATTTGTTTAATTATCCCCCACCATTGTTGGTATCTCGGCTCGCAGCGCCCCCTACCGCGCCGCGCCGAGCCTTCTCAAGCAGGTCTCTCACTATTTGCTTACTGCGATTCATCCCATCAGGCCCTGAATAAACTCATTACCGGTGAATACGACGCCCGACGCCCGTCGAAAGCCTCCTTTCAAACGAAATTAAACCGCATTATCCCCGTTTATTCCCGACTTTGATTAGTACCATATCATTTAGTCCTGTGTTGTAATTATAAACTCGCACTCAAAACGCGACTTTATCATGTCGCGGTGAAGTATAAATTTGAAGGAGCTTATAAGCCGGCGGCGCCTTTTGAGCGCGGGAGATGAAAAGCGCCGCTCGCGACCATTTATCATTGACAAACACAATTGTATCGGGACACGGCCGAGGAATCGGTGGACAAACAAAATATTATAAACAGTCTGGAAGTTATTCTACCTGTAATAAACTAAATGGGGCGCAAACCACAAGATTAGATTCAAGTTTTAATAACATTCTCCACGTGAAACGGTTAGTTTAGATTGGATTTGGTTTAGAAACGCAATTTAGAGCTACAGCCGTTTCTAATTTGTATATTTTTAGCCGCAAAATGAATAACATGATCTACTATTATAGATTTGATAAAACACCTTTGATGCTCTTCCACAGAAATAAATTGCAGCTGTACCTACTTATAACTAATTGGAGGTTTCAGTTTAAGCCCACTACTGAGCTGAACTGAAACCACAAAACTATATAAGTAGGCGTGCCTTATGATTACGATATACTTGTTACTTTGCACATTTCAAGATACATAGGTACTTACGATAATCCGAAACACTCGACCTTTTGTTACTCTGTGGCAACATTTCCACGCCTCCGGACCAATCATCTTACATGAAATACATTTAATAAATTGCCAACCTAGCATACTTTCCTTATCCTACTCTGTAACATATAATTTCAGGTGTATCATCCGGTTGATATTAAGACCACAGAGCGACCGCAAAATTCTGAAAGTTTCCTCCCTAAGTATGTATTTCGATGCACCTTATAAAAATAAGTACATAGCACAGCATTAATTATGCAAGTACCTATGTAGATTGTAGATATTATGTACTTACTTACCTACCATCCAAACCGCAAGTAATTCATGTCGCATCTTCACTTGAAGTTAAATAAAATAAAACCAGTCTTGCGGCAGGTAATATTTATCGAAGATATCCTTACCTTATACATGGATGGGTACAGCCAGAAATTACTTTTAAATCTCATAAAATTTGAAACAATTAACATATTGAAACGTAGGAATCAGAATCAAAATCTATTTGCTACGAATAAAACATGGTTAAGACAAAGTTAGAGGTACCTAAATCTTCCTGTTACATTCCCGGTGATATGTCATGGTCGCGAAGTCACCCTGTGACATCTAGGAGTATCTGTGCCGCCCCGCCCCTCCCGCCGTCAGCCAATCAGATCAGAGCAACGACCGCCGCTCCCGATTGTTTAACGCATCTCTTTGTCGATGTCCCCCCTGGGGGAGGCAGCAGCGTAGGTAGATAACTTATACGTGTGTCAAAGATTAAATTGGATATATTTCGTAAGCGAACAGTGTGCTACATGAACTTTCAAATGCTACAAACTAATTAACAACATAAACATTTTATTCGCGTGTCACAGGTCGTTAATTTTTAAAGCAAGCAAGCCTGTAGCGTGCTGTACTTTGACGAGTTTAATTTATAATCCAAACAAGATATGCAACATTTAACTAGTTCTAACAAATGATTAACATTTTTAATATGAGTTTTCCGTAATAAACCTTTAACGGCATCTGTAAAACGATTAAAATATCGGGCTCGCACCTATGATATTCATAACAACTTTAATTAGGCCCTAAATTGGGTTTCATCAAAATTGGCGTTTGAACTTTTGATGATAAATATTTATACAGGTAGCAGCTGCACTAAAATCTTCGGTTTGATACCCAAATAATAATTAGGCTGCCCTTAGCACCTCAGTCGGCGGAGAAAAAAGCCGAGGCCGGCCGCTCGCGCTCGCGATACAACATAACCTGTAATTTGGAAATTATTATCTAACACATTGTGCCTTTCTGGTTATCCCGCCGGTCAATTTGCCGTTTTTATGGCTCCCACAGCGCCGCGGCCTCTAATTATCTCCACGATCTCGGCCGGGGCAGCCTCCGGCACCTCACCACACCTCAACGCACTACAATACACACCCTAACACCTACGCACACGGTTCAAATTACACCCCATCACACGAGTTAGATTCGGTTAGAAACATGAGAAAATATTTTAAAAGGGTAACACGTTATGCGAATTCTATTTGTTTTAGCGCGAGTCCTTTTGCGATCCTTGCGTGCTTTTTGTGTGAATTAATATTACCTTCTGGCGGACCTATAATTATGTTTAAAGTCAAATGCATATTTTACTGTGATTTAATATGTACACTAAAATTCACTTCTTTTAATTAAAAGAGTCGATTCACATCAAATAAGGATTAGATCTGAACCTTGTTAGGGAACGTTCCCAAATGGCCACTATTTCCCTTTTATACGCTATTATCTATGCATAAAATGCCATAAATTCAAATTATAATCTGTGAGTTTTAACGCCCAATTTTTTAATTTGAGAAACGAAACGAAGCAGACCCGACACGTTTAGAGTCCGGGCTATGAAAGGAATCCTGGATAAGTTGAGCTGTCTTCCAAAGAAAATATTTGCTATCTATGTCGCTAGTATGTAAGTCTCGAGAGAAGGCCACGGCTTGGCGAGCGCAGCGTTGGACGACCTCAGACCAGATGGGCCGAGGACTTAAAAAAGGCGGCTGGTAGCGACTGGATGGCGAAAACGCAACATCGTGCCCTATAGCGTACCCTGGCGGAGGCCTACGTCCAACAGTGGACTGCAATAGGCTGATGTATGTATGTATGTAGGTACTGGTGTTCTCTATAAATTGTATGAGAAGACAGTTTTAATTGATCCCTTAAGTGGGAAGGCACCTGATCACTGCATCCCTCTTAGTCACATGACATAAAGTACATTATTAAGGGCTATATTCGTAACCTTTTCTCAGGTTCTCTTTCGTGGCGTGGACTCTAGAAGCATCACATAGCTTTCGTATTCTATTACAAGTGACTAGTAATATAATTAATTTATTTCTCGATTACAACGGTAAGCGGAGTTCAAACCCTGCCGCTCATTCTCGTTAGAGTCATTAATCATATTAATTAAGACGACGCTAAGAGCTTTTGTTCGTAGAGTGTTGGATGAGCTTACAGGTCTGTGGACCCATTTTAATAAGGCCGATTTGAGAACTGTCTAATTCATGATAATGCAATGTTATAAAGTCTATTTAATTTTGTAGACAGCTCTTTTTGTTAAATGGAGATTATTAGGATGGCCTAACTATAGTGTGACTGAGAGACAAGTACTAAAAGTAATTAAATTTTTTAAGAACGCAGCTGACTAATTTTCTTTGTTTTCATACCTACATAAATTTATCACGCTCTTATTCCTTGCGGAAAAGGTACAGCATAAACCACCGAAAAAAATTTACGCATTTACGCGACGTCTGACAAACATTTGAGGGTCATTTAGAAAATTGAGTATCACGATAGTGACAGGTTGTCACCCAATCGCCTAAATGTTCGATACACTGTAATGTAACCCAAGAATCTCTAAGTCCTTTCTTACGACACCCACGGGAAAGAAATGGGGTGATGCTATTTTAAGCCATCATCACACGGCTTCGTTTTCACATTTCGTATATAGAATTTTCCAATTTTCCCCGTCTACTACATGCACTTATGTACCTATACCGTCTCATATCGTTAGAGTAATTATCATTGATCATATAAATTAAGACGAGGCTAAGACATTTTGTTCGTAGAGGTAGTTGCACGAGACTTATAGTGATTAAGAAGTAATAAATTGAAGAAACTTTGTTTTTATGAAGGCGACTGAGCAACTTTCTTTAATTTTATATTTCGTAAATTGAATTGAAAATTCGATAAAATCTTAAAACAAATGGACGCTCTCCTTTTTAATTGTTTTTGTACCTATAAAGTCTACGTTTACCTTGTCAGTAAGTTGAATAATATAGACATAAAATAAAATACAAGACAAGTTCACAGAATAAAGCTATTATCGGTTGTTATGACTTAGATTTTCCAAGGATATTTATTACATGACTCATCATTACCAATTACAAAACGCACGTACCTACCTAATATAGTATAAGTCCACTAAACGCTACATCAAAATGTAGTCTTTCTCTCTTTTCGTGTAGGACACCGAGTCGTCCAACGACCCGAGATTGATTATTTAATTTGTCCATTGGACATCCAAAGGTCCTTAAAACTATACAGCCTCGTCTTCAGTTAGTACTCTTATTTAGTCTTTACCTAAAACCTAACCTACTCTTGGGAACGCGAAAGGGGCGCTCGCATTCCCATGTTCACTGAACTTTACACGGGAACATCAAGACGAATCGAGCCATTTTCCCTTTATTTATCTATTTTACTACATTCTTCTTCACTGCCGCCACATTAATAAGTTAACCTCACTACACTTACATAATAATAACGGCGAAAAACCAATTTCTAAAAATAAGAAAATAAAAGTTACGCCTGAAACCTCTCGTTTCCCACGCAAAACTCCCATACTCCGATACCTTGGAAAAATAAACAATAAAAATGGCATGCTAGGTATAGTGTTGAGCAAGGAGGAAGACTTATGTAGATTTACAAAAAATTGACATACATAGGTAGGACCCCTAGAAAAGACGGACATACATGAGTAGGATTCCTAATTTTTAACAAGTTCGATTGAAGATTGAAGTATTGTTTTCTATTTCCTATTTCGACTTGATGAAAAGGATATAAAACGACGTCTGCGTGCGAAATATTAGTCAAAATAAACTACTGCTCAATGTTAAACATGGACGTACTATTACGTCCATGATGTTAAACAAGCTTTTAATTTATTTATTGTTTTAAAATCCTAAAATTGATCAACCGTTAAATTACAAGTGTAGTGTTGCTGATACGATACTATGATCAATTCTAAGAGCCAATTGCATTAAACCATCGAACCGCTGGCGATCACTGAAGACAATGTTGCTAAACGGCCGCTCGTCTGTCATTAATCCACTTACTGTCAACTGGTTGTTCCTCGTTATGCGTGTAATTGTCAAACGCAATGCTCGCACTCCGTCACGACTTGCTGGCGACAAATTGTGGCTTCCTTGAATCGCAAACATGGCCGCCATTGGTCGTCGCCTATCAGCCATGGGTATAATTTTATAGCATATCAAATATTTCCGTGTGATGCCGGCTTTGAAGAGCATCACCCCATTTCTTACCCGTGGGAGTCGTCAGAGGTGACTAAGGGACTCGAGGGTGTGTATTGCAAATTTAGGCTATGCCTAGCATAGCTGTCTGCATAGACGGCTGTCACTATGGCGATACACAATTTTCCAAATGACCCTCAAATATTTGTCAGAAGGTGTAATTAACCGTTTTTTTCAGCTATTTACCCCGCAAGGGCTTATAGGCGTGATATGTGTTTGTATGTATCAAATATAACTTCTGTCGAAACACATTGGCTTAATGTTACTGCCACTCGTTTATTTGTAGGAATTTTCTTTTAATGACTAAAAAGCAATAACAAAAATGTTTATAATAGCTAATGAATTTTCTTTTTCCTCCAGTAAAATGTACATACCTTAAAACCTGCCTCTTGAATCACTATGTATAAAAAAAAATGTATTTTGATCCGTTGCGCAGTTTTGAAGATTAAGCATAGGTACTCTCACAACAGAACGACACCACCCATGACACGGAAAGCGACTTTATTTTATTATATCCTTTATTTTATTTTTTCTTTATTTTATTTTATTTTATTTTACCCGACTACAGCACTGCAAAGGGTTATGATTTTAACCTGTATGTATGTAAACGTTTGTCCCGTCCTAACTTCTAATATACGATATATCAGCCGAGGAATTTAGGTAAAACTATTGATTAAATATGACATCAAAGTTATATTTTTCATGCAGGTTGTCATAATTTTTCATACAGTATCTAACTCCGCAACGACTGAATAACTCGCAAGTAAGCGGTTTTAACTGATCCAATTTCAAATTTTAGTATAACTTATTTATTTCATTTGCAAATTTATTTAACAGTTAGATTAGTCATTTTTTCTTATCTCTTTATCATCAGGATCTCTCTCATCTATTCATCGGGTCGTTGGACGACTCGGTATCCCACACAAAAGAAGAAGAAGATCTCTTTATTTTTCACGTGCTTTTACACTTTAAGTAATTAACTTCAGTTTGATGTCGGATGCTCGCTATCCCCGCGATCGCGCTTTTTTCGCCGACTAATTAAAATTTGGATGTGCGCGTAAACAGCAATTACGCCAGACGCAAGATTGCGCGATACGCATCATCGGACGCACGATAAAGTTTTTAGGGCCTGATATAATTTATTTCAAGCGAGGGTGCTATTTTGAATTACGAACGGAACAAGGCATTTTAAAGTCCTGAGAGTAGGAAAAAAGGAATGAAATAACTTCAGGTCGTAACAATAAGAAATGGTTCCGTGCTACAGAGAGCACGTTAAGCAGTCAGTCCCGCTTCTTGGCTATGATTAATTAGACAACGATCGTTAAACAACCATGTCAGAGGCCTACTACTAGTAGTAGTAGGCGGTTGAAAAACTCTAACACTACGATTCATCGTGTCTTTGGACTCGGTGTCCCACACTAAAAAGAAGAAGACTTCAGGTCCGAGTGATATATTCTTCTTATCACCCCCCTCTATGCGAAAAGCAATTAAATACATAAGGTCCCATAAACTTTAATTATAGATTTTTTCAATTAATTCTCGCCTCAAATGAAAAACTTCAGGCGCACTTATGTGCTAACAAACCAAAGTTTTTTGAAATGATATGTTCTATCTTTTTAATTTATCTAGTATGTAGGTATTTTACATACATATATCATGCCTATTATCCCTTGCGGGGTAGGCAGAGCGTAAACGTCCGCAAAAACGGACATTTACGCCAAGTCAGCTGCTACCATTTTGCTGATGTGTTATTCAGCTAAGGAGGGATTATCAGGATCAGCAGAGGTTTACAAGTAGATCGTTGACTTTTCTGCCACGAGATTGAACGGGAAAAAAAAATACAGCTGCACCGAGATTCTTTGAAACTGTATGTAAAACTAGTATAAAAAGAATAGACTGGATTGATGACGTAGCGGAGAGTATCCCTGCTTGCTACGCCAAAATAAAATAAAACTATATAAGTATTAGTACCAGCTATTTAGTTTCCTTAGTACAAGCTTTGCTTAGTTTGGGGCTGGATGGCGCTGAGTGATTTTTCCAGGATATTATGAATATAATTAATAGGTTGATCTTTCAGAATCAGGTTCTTTACTGATGCTTGTTTGTAAAAAGATACTTAAGTAATAAAAAAAAAAACAATTTAACATTGTCTCACACTGACACCTTGTTATACTAATTGTAATTTTAATTTTTTCTCTTTTTTATATTTTTCTTTTTGTATTTCTTTAACACCATCAGCATAACTCATTGCACACAACTAAAATAAACATATATCAACTAAGTTAGGTACTTAAATTTATCTGAAAGTAGGAAATGCTGTTGTAATGTAAAATGAGTTACATAAGATCTGTAACCCTTCTAGGAGAAGGGCCTGATGACCTATATTACATAATACCTATACCTATATAGTCTACAGTCTAGGCATCAGCCCTCCACAAAATGTAAACAAAATTTTTCTTTTTAACCAATATCTGTAACATAAGATTTTTTTGGTATGGAAATAAAATATTTTTATTATTATTATTTAAATGGGTATTTCAAAGTGGTGCTGATATGTAGCGTAGACTTAAGCTAGTGGTTAATTACAATCATCTACCTGTATTACTTACGCAACCGAAGTGGGTGTGTAAGGCCTGATACCAGTCTATAAAACTAAATTGAATCACTAGTTAACGACATACCAGACTGCTGTTGCGGACCTAAACAAACTGCTAGATTATCATTAAGGTACATGTTAATACTGCACCGCATGCAGTAGCATGACAGTGTCGGATGGCACTACTTGTATAACTGGATTAAAATTTGTATTTCAATCAGGTACCTACTAGCCTAGCCATTGGGAACAGTGGCCAGCCGTGGATACCAGGGGGGTGCCAAGCGGGAACTGGGAAAGCGGGAAAGTTGATGCGATGTGGCGCAGAGTAGTGCGACTGCCTGCGACGCAAAGGTTCCGGGTGAGATTCGCGGTGGGGCAGTCACAACGTTTGATATTTATTAATTTGTGAATTTATTCCCAGTCTGGTTAGGACCTTGCAGGCTGAACCACCTGATTGTCCGAGAAGAAAGATGGTTCCGGGCTTCGGAGGGCACGTTAAGCCGTCGTCGGTCCCGGTTGCTGTCTATGACACCTTGGACGGCGGTCGTCACAATACTATGTCAGAGGCCTACTACTTATCCGTTGAGGGGAAGGCAGAGCGTTAACGGCCTTTAAAATTCGGTCGCATCGCCACGTCAGACAAGGGCCGTTTCAGAAAAATCAACCAATCACTATAGTGACAGGTTGTCAGCCTGTCGCCAAAAATTATAATGCACATGAAACCCTCGAGTCCCTTAGTCATCTCTTATGACACCCGCGGGAAAAAATTGGGGGTGATGCTATTCTAGGCCAGCATCACACGGCAAAATGGGCTTTTAAAAGTGCTCCGGCCATAGCCTGCTGCTTTTCTGTGTCGTCCACTCACAGTTTACACCTTAAATCTACGAGCTAGTGTGGATAATAACTGTTATCTTTCCGCAACATATTATAGGTACGAGGACTACGAGGTGTTACAGCCATTACAGTTTACAGTTATCCGTTATCCTGCCCGCGCGTATCTAGCGATGGTTAACAGCGCGCGTCAAACGGCGCTAGGTGCTCGTTGACCCTTTGATGGTATAGAATTTAAATGATAGTCTCATTCTTTTCTGCTGCGTTAGAGAGATATCAAAATCTATTTGAAAGTAAAAGTGGTAAAAGTAAGTAATTTTAATAATAATTATTTAATATTTTCATTAAAAACATATACTTATATAGGCGTATTCACAAAAACTCGAAAATAAAATTGAAAAACCAGCCAAGTGCGAGGGTCACGAGGGTTCCGTAAAATGCACATCATTTGATGCCCCACTTGAAGTTAGCCTGAATTTAAAATTTTCGTCTTTTTCGCCCCCCTGAAAAATGTAAGTGTATAAAATTAACACACACCTTTATTTTCTTTCTGAACTTGTATTTCAAAACGTAGCTACTTGTCAAAATTCATTGTTCTATGTCCTGGGGAACTACCCTATAAATTTTGATTCCCTTGAGAGGGTCAGTCACTAACTCACGTTTTTTACAGCATAAACGGCCGTATCTTTTTAACATCAAATTAGGAGCTAGTAATAGCCGTAGATACATACGCATACATACACATATCACGCCTATTATCCCTTGCGGGGTAGGCAGAGCGTAGACGGCCGCAACGGCCATTTACTCCACGTCTGACAAATATTTGAGGGTCATTCGGAAAGTTGTGTTATTGACAGGTTGTCAGCCCATCGCCTTAAATTGAAATACACACCCTCGAGTCCCTTAGTCGCCTCTTCTCTTACCCCATGGGAGAGAAATTGGGTGATGCTATTCTAAGCTGGCATCACACGGCATCCGTAGATCTGAGTATACATTTATTTAAATTTTTATGGCATTTTTACTTTTATGCTTTTGGTTTCAAATCGATATCTCTCTCTATGCGTTCCCGAGATAAAAATTCATGACTTCGTGACAGACGGATGGACGGACAAATAAGTGATATAAGGGTTTCGGTTTTTTCCCTTTTAAAGTACGGAACCCAACAAATGTAACAATAAATAATTCTGTCATTTTATAATGACATTAAATTATTATATTTTATTGTTTCAGCCAATTTTGCTTCGACCTATAAACACAGACAATAACAAAATTGACAATAACATAATAAATATCTAATATTTTACTAGGCATGCATACTAGTTATAATATACGAGTAGTCTGACTCTACATAAGGAAACTTAGTAGCTTCCTACAATTACTGGAAATAATGTCATAAAAATCAATCACCCATGTTTTTTGTGCATAAAAGACTAAGGAAGCTAATAGTGCGACCACAAATAGATTGATGCCATGAAGAATCGACTGCAGTACCGCCATCCCATTAAGCTATACTTGACAGCTGTCAGATTCGTGCTTACGCTATGGCAAAGGGCCCATTTTCCTTTGTTGATATCTCGTTTAGTATGGAACTGACAGCTGCCCAACAGGGCTTATTGGGATGGCCTTACTTTAATTAAGTCTTCATCGTCAATAGCGCAGGTACGTATCAAGGCGGTTCTCACACGCACCATATGATTTTCCTTTGTTTTTATTATATGTAGTATTTGATGGAAGAAGTTTACGAAATCCCAAAATCGGCGCACCAAATTGCGGCTGTCACAGGTTTGTCATCAGCGCTGTCCTGAACCGCAGTATCGTCCAATGCGTGTGCATTTTACCTTAAGATTTTGAATCGCAAGGAGCTTTTGAACGATGGGTTTGCATTTGCACCGGGCTCTAGTTAGTTTGAACTTAGGGCAACAAAAAGCTGAAATAGAGTTGATGGAGGGAGTGACTTTACTTTTCATTTCACTATGACAATGTGCTATGGCAGTTACAATCCATTCCACCCCTAAAAAAATAAAAAATGATTTAGTAAGTGCAGTACAGCTCAACAGATGGCACCACTAGGTTTTTAAAACGCGCTATTGACTTGTTCACGGTAAAATTTTAAGGAGTTACCCAGTTGGTATGGACGATAATGAAATGAAAATGAAATAATTTTTAAAATCACAGCTTTCAACTCTGTTTGCAAATGCTGTGATAATAAAATACCTAACTTTGTGCATTATTATGAAAATGAGCTCCGAGGAAACTTTTTAAACATAATCATAGTCCACAATTTTCTTTTTATCTACTAGATATGCCTGCCCCGCAAGGGATATGGTATAGGCATATGTATATAATTCTTGTTTTCTTAGCCCAAATTTATTTTTATCATACTACGTTACTTCTACTACGTCAACTGCCTCACTTTATGCCTTCTCACTGCCTTATGTCTGCTGTAAGAGATTTCTTTTTAGAAATACCCTGACCTGTTGTGTATTGTTCTATATGTTATGTCCTTTGTGTTATATTGTGTACAATAAAAGGTTAAATAAAATATGAGATCTATCTAGCACATTTTATATAAAGTTATGGAGAAATTAATTTATATCTGAAGTTAGATCTAAATCTAGCTTGGCGTCAGGAATTCCTTCCGACAATGCTCAACAAAATGTATTAATTTTAATATGATTATTATTGGACCCACTTTGGATCTCTGAGCCACAGGAGTAAGTAAGTATAATTGGCATTTTTTAGTTGAACACGTTTAAGCGGTTACATTTTCATAAAACAACTAAGCAAAATACATATTTTTTCTCAAACATGCTAGGAAATGTGTTCATTTCTTTCAAAAAAAGAAACCGCGAAGTTTCACATTGTTTGTCACGTCTCAGATCACGCCAGCAAAGTTGTATGGAAATCCTTTGCTGGTGTCCATTAAGATAAATTCGTTATACGCTAAACCCACATAATTTGATTTCAAAATTATCTCGATGACTCTCATAGAAACGGAACGTAATTTTGTATGAAACAGGTAACTAAAGACGAGGCTGTATGATGTGAAGACCCTTGCCTGTCCAGAATTATAAAGGAAAGAATGTACTTAACATTTAGTATGACAGAATATTACGTAATACTGTGCCTTACAGGCGAATTTATTTAAAAAAATTACAATTGGTGGGAAAATTGTAAATTTTTATTTGTTTCGTTGTGTTGTGGTCGCTAGCTAACTTTTATAAGAAGTACAATCTTTCATTTCCTAGCCTTTTTTTGAGAAAAGCACTATGTAAGTCTCGGGGAAAATTACTTTGCTTGACTTGTATAATTGAAGTCCAGCAAAGTCTTATTTTCCATACCTCGACAACAATGTACTATTTCCGGCTGCTGTTTTGGTGTATTTTCTCTGCTGTCAAAACTTACATACTTTTTTATATTTTTCTCCATGTTATCATAATTGGACCACCACTCCATACACCACCACCAGCACTCTCTACAGAGAGTACGAGTACGAAGGCGCTCTAAGAGACCACCGAAGACCTGATAGGTAGGTAAATTCATACGATTAGAATACGATTATTACCACAACACACAATTTTTGCAAGCAGTGATCAAGGTTATAATAACAACCGTGAACAAGTCGATAGTGCGTTTTAAAAACCTAGTGGTTCCACTTATTGAACATTGTGCTTACTAACTTCTAAATAATATTATGTTTGAAAAATATAAGCTGCACTTTCGACAAGTAAAGACGGACAGGCCGAATATAGTTGTAAACTTGTAAGCATGAATTTTAGAATAAATAAACGAGATAAAATAAAACTAACGTTATGCTCGATTGGGTACTATTTATAAACTGACTGACAAAGGAACATGTCGATAGCGCGTGGAATCATGCAGCTCTCTGATCCGTACCTGCCTACCTGTGTAATTATCCCACATTAGCCTCTATCATCCATCGCTACAATGTCCTATCAATTTAATGCGACGTCGTTTCAATAATCGGCCTTAGACAATGGCACTGGCCAGATCGCTACTTAATAAGAATTTCGCAAATAAAGTCATACATGATGCATGAGCGGTAAGTATACCGCGGCGGCTACGCTTCATGAATTTATCATAAGCCACTGTCATTTCATACGTTTGATATGAAATAAGGCCGATATGGATTGGAAGGAAAATATTGGAAGGATCTGCCGAAGGGATCCGCAGTAATGGATGCCTGTCATGTCAGGTATACGTGACTTGTAGATATTGGACGTTTGAAGGGACACTTTTGTCGATTGCTGGCTTCCCTTTGATGTTGGTTGATTGCCTTAATTCTAATTTAAATAATTATAGATGGGACATAACGTTATCATATCGAAGACAGGCGTTTTGATGATTATAAGTGCTCTATATGGAACCCCACCCTATGGCTTTGATACTTTACTTACAATTGGTTGGTTTATTCGCTGGGCGCTTCCTAATAACGACTTTATACAATTGTTGATATGTTCTCAAGTCATTTCACATAAGTTTTTAAGTTTGGGTACTGCCCTCGTGGGTATTAAAGTATGTGTAATTGAAATGGAGTGATATAATGAAAAATTGTTAATTATTTACAATATTCGATACCCTTTTCAATACAGGTAGGCGCTGCTGCCAGCGGGCATTCAAAGGCTATTTGCGATTATTTCCGAATTTCATTATTGCGTTATCATTTTCTTAATCACTGCGACGGAAGATTGGAATTCAGACTTTATGGGGAATACATTAAGATGGAAATTGTGTGGCGATGGGAATAAGCCAAGGAGATAAAAGATGCCGCTACCATTTGTCACTAGTTTCGGACGAGGTGGCGGAATGGCCCGCCCTGTTGCCACTTTGAGCGAAACTTTTCTTTTTTTCAGTCCGATGGAATGCCATCTTAATGGTTGCGCTTTTGAGACCATGGCCAATCACTCCGTCATCAAAATTAAGGGGAGATTACGTGTGGCGTGGTTGACGAAAGTGGGTAAAAAGTGGATTAATTTATGCAAGGACTGACAGTATAAACACTGTGCCGCGGTCCGTGCATTCCCTGAATCGGACATGACCACCAATTCACTGAAGGAGTAGCCTTGTGTTTATACTTTCATGTTTGTCGAACCACATAACCAGCTCGTACAGATTTGGAAATACAACGTTAATAACTATCATTACCTTTTGATATAAAATTTCTAGATTTGTTTCGCCATGTCGGCCAGGTGCGCCTTTGATAGTAATAAGTAAAAGTTCACGTCATAAATACGCCCTAGTTGTCTAAATATAGAAGGTAAAGTCGAGAGTGGTTTCATATTCTGTAGCTGACAGTCACAATCGCCCCTTATAAGTTCATAGGTAACATAACTTCTGTAGGGTATACGGGATAGTTGCGTGCCAACACGCACGCCGGGTTATAAATAGCAATTAAATAATTCGTGGCACCTCCGCCAGCCATTAGACGCAAAACGCCAAATCATTTACAAGAAAGCGAGAACCCGCCTCGTAGTATTTACATAATTTATTCATTGGGAGACATGCGGTGCAGCTCCAGTGAAGAGGGATTCAATTTTAGGTTCAGTTTGTTGATATAAGATTCTAAGCGGCTAAAATTGCAGAGTCCAGTGTAAAAAAAATAAGTGTTTAAGGTAAGAAAGGTAAATATTAGTAATTTACCTGTGTCCCGACGTTTCAATACAGTTTCATGTATTGTGGCGATAGACCCGGTCTAATACTTAAAAATAGTTAAAGTGATCGCGAGTGCTTAAAAATTTATAAGAAAGGTAAGTGACAGTACTATCAGCAACACAACACCCTCAATGAACTTATAATAAACTTATGTACCTATAACTTAACAATAAGGTCTCCTTGTTGTACTTGTTCCTTTGTTAACAAATTATTATTCTGTTTTTTTTCTGTACTATGTGCAGTTTTTCATTTTTTATTATCATGCCGGGAAGAGGTCTTCTTCCCGTGGGAAAACGGTTAGCCGCGGGTGAAACCGCAAGGCAGGCCGATAGTGTTATATAAATTTGACATACCTACCATTTAAATTTTACCTCCTACCGGGTACTATGGGTTAGGTAGTCCCTGTGAAATATTGTGTTAAAAATAGTATCTGAAACTGACCGCAAAAAGCACACCTACGTATATACTATACCATAGAATATACGTAGGTATGCTATAGAACCAGCTACAAAATAATTTATTAAATAAAACTTTTAAGTTCCAAAGTTGTTTTTTCAGCTCTTCTTTTACGTGAGTAATTTGTTAGGTACCTACCAGGTCCACAGCACTAGTGCGTGCACGATACAATCTGCCAAACATTAAACTAATATTTAGGCAACGCTTTGGCCGAGCCGCCTCATTTGCATGAGGTGCGGTCTGCCATCAAACCCGCCATAACCATTAGTTTCCACTACCGGCAGAAAATGGACAAATTAAGTGAAAATACAGAAGTTTTTCTTCACACGAACAAAAATATATAAAATTTAGCTACTATTTTATTCTAGGTAGGTACATAATAAATACAAATAGTAAGTTGACGAACTACCCGATGAACCCTGGTGTCAGAGTTTGTCAACCGCCTACTAGTAGGCCTCTGACATGGTGGTATGACGACCGCCGTCTAAGTAATCATAGACAGCGACTGGGCCCGACGGCTTAACGTGCCCTCCGAAGCATGGAACCATCTTTCTTACGGACTATCAGGTGGTTCAGCCTGCAGTGTCCTAACTCATAACCAGACTGGGGACAAATTCACAAAATGATATTATTATCTTTGTGAGTGCAAGCAGTCGCACTACCACTGCGCCAAATCGGTCGTCTATCTTACTGTGTAAATAAATGACATTTTCAGTATCCAAAGAAAGTTTTGAATTTAGAATTTGTAGATTTTAGGGCCTTGCGCATGTTATTCATTCAGGCTTGTCACTAAAACTTTGAGTGGTCCGCCACTTTTAAATAAGCTTTCTTTATTTTTTATTTTTTTATTTATTTATTCCATTTACAAAAACATTTGTGTCGGAAATCACATAGGCTTTACATATTGCAATTTAACATAGATATTTATACATTTTAACAATTTATAAAAATAGTGTTAAGAAATCTTTTAACCACAAATAATAGTCGAATTTTAATATTAAGTAGTAGCATAATTCGTTGAAAATATAATCTTATTCAATATTTTTTCGTTTTAAAATCCTCGATGCTGTAAAAGCAATTTTCCAACAAGAAGCGCTTCAGTTTCCTTTTAAAGTGTTCAGCATTCAGTATTGACTTAAACTCTATGGGTAGGCTATTGTAAAGCTTCACCGACTGGTTTCGTGCACTATGTTTGACAATTTCAAGTCTAGGAGTTACAGTCTTTGAATACGGCAAATCTTTCCTACGACTATTTAGCCTTATTTCTCTGTCACTTTGCGACTCATAGGCATCCAAACGTTTTACCAAATCTACTAAAATAAGTAATATATAGAGGGACGGTACAGTTAGAATTTTAAGCCTCAAAAAATGCTTTTTACAGGACTCCCACTGAGGTATTCTTGCAATAATTCTCACTGCTCTCTTTTGACAAACAAAGGCTGTATTTACGTTATATTGATAGCTACTACCCCATAATCTAATGCTATATCTCAAACGTGACTCTACTAATGCATAGTAAACTTGTACTAGTTGTGTTGTTGCAGCTTCATATCTTAGGCTCCGTAAAGCGTAACATGCTGAACTAATACTATTAGCAATTGAGGACAATTCATCTTTCCAATTCAGATATGTGTCGATCTTCACTCCTAGGAATTTCAAACTGTCTACTTGTCCAACTATTTCCATATTATTAAGTTTTAAATCAAGTGTTTCCCTATTTTTCACCGTGGATTTAAAAAGCATAGCATGCGTTTTTGATGTATTCAAAATAAGTTTATTTATATCCAACCACTTTGAAAAAGCAGATAGGACATTATTTGCCTTTTTATTAAGCTCAGCTAATGTCTTCGCAGCTATAACAGCATTCGTGTCATCCGCAAAAACCACAAGATTGACTTCTTCGTGCATATTGCTAATGAAAGGTATAAGGTCATTAATGAAAATTAAAAACAGTAATGGTCCTAAAATTGAGCCTTGTGGTACACCTTTGTTAACAGGTTTAATGCCAGATCTAGTTTTTTTCTCATAACCGTCAACAATAGATTCGATTTCAACGAACTGAAACCGATTTTCGAGATAAGATTCCATTAACCTTAGGAATTTTCGTCTAATACCATAGTACTCTAGTTTATGGATGAGAATTTTGTGATCTACCGTGTCGAATGCAGAGCTTAGGTCTAGAAATAATCCAGCTACCTTATTTTTGGCACTCATTTTCGTTAGCGCGTCATCTATTAATGCATTTACAGCGTCGGTCGTACCCTTACCATATTGATAACCAAATTGTCTTTCATTTATCACTTCATGCACATTCAAATGTCTGAGTAATCTAACTTTAATAACCTTTTCGAACAATTTCGACAAAATTGGTAAAAGCGAAATGGGGCGATAGTTTTTTGGGTCACATTTGTTACCTTTTTTGTGGATGGGCACAACTTTAGCAATCTTCAACTGTTCCGGAAAAATTTCTTCCTCAAAACATTTATTAAATAGTTTAGCTAGCGGTCCTGCCAAAATGTCTATATTGGTTTTTACTATTGAAATTGGTATTTCGTCATATCCACACGACCTCTTGCACTCCATGCTCCCTACAATTTTAGTAATTTCGATCGCTGAAACAGGAGCCCAAGTTATGCAACCACTAAAACGTGTTGCAGAACTCGTGAGGATATTCAGAGCTAAAGATTCGCCACCACCGGTTTGATTTATAGTACCAGTTTGACTAAACTGCGAAGCAAAAACCTCAGAAACTTCTTGAGGATTCTCTATGACTTTATTGCCTACTTTCAGAAATATTTTTTGTTTTGTTTTGGATGCTGGTTTATTTCTATGTTTATCAACCACTTTCCATATGGCTTTTGAAGCATTTTTAGCATTTTTTATTTCTCTTTGAACTCCAAGCCGCTTCATAGCTGTAACTACATTACGGAAAATTTTTAGGTATTTAATTTTATAGTTTAATATGCTTTGGTCATTTATTTGATTATTTGCTGTTATCAAAAAGCGTTTCATTTTACTAGAGTTTCTAATTCCTATTGTAATCCAATTAAGTTTTTGAATTTTTCTAAATCTGATTTTCTTTTTTACTTTTTTGAAGCTATTCTTAAAGCACAGTTGAAATTTATTAAGAAAATTATTAATGCCCTCGTTGCTAGTCACGTTATTTGCTAAGTTATTTCTAAATACAGTATTATTTCTATCTCCCATTGATCGAACTTCCTTAGAAATACTAATATTATGGTCTTCGTTATTAAGTGTTGGCATGATGATATGACAAAAAAGTCCAGCATGACCATCTCCAAGGCCATTGTGGTCTACATCCACTTGACCTATACAACCATCAGGGACATTTGTAAGGAAATTGTCCAAGCATGATTGTGAAACCCCTTTGATAAAAGTGACCGAGTTGACCAATGGTCTAAAGTTAAAACACTTCAAAATGCTCAAAAATTCATGTTTACAAGAATCGTCCTTTAACAAGTCAACGTTAAAATCACCAGCTATGAAACACTTCTTGTCGAAAAAATGCTCCAGTACCTTTTCAAGTTGGTCCATAAAATTGCTAAAATGTTTTTTCTCAGGATTCCGATAAATACAGCATACGTTTAGATTCAACTCTTTGTCCCTTACTCCACATATTTCAAAATAATCTCTTTTATACATTTTTTTACAAAAAACTAATTCTTCACAGTTTCTTTCCTGTAATCCAAGTATGAGACTACCCCCCCTAATTTTATTTGTCCTTGTATTATACGAAACCAGCTTATAGTTTAGTAAATTTAACATAGTCACATTAATTTTATTTAAAAAGTGCTCTGTAATACACAGGTACAAAGGTAAAGTTTTTGCATAATACTCTAAATATAATTGTAATTCATCTTTTGAGGTAGAAATTCCACACAAGTTTTGCAAAAACAATGTGTTGCTATTTGGAATATCTGATCCAGAAGTTGTACCTTCCTGGGTATCATACAATTCAGGTACAACACTATTAGTTTTATGTCCAAGACTTTGTTTGTCCAGTTGATCTAAAGATAAGTTATTGCTTTCTAAACTAAGGCTACCTGGACTTCTTTGTTTATTATATACATTATAATTTGTATTATATTTAGTCACGAAAAAAGTAATTCTGGATTCCATATATAAGATCTGAAATACTTTTAAATATACTTCGCATACCATAAGAGTTTACTGCACCGGTGTTAAATCTAAACATTGTGTTAGACCCCAGGCACAAACTAGAGTTTATAATGTGAACCATTTCATTATCAATTAGTATCTTTTGCATATTTTTGTTGAAAAGCTCCACTCTAGAATTATACATTTTATAACAAGTGCCTAGCTTGTTTGAAGGTAAGCACAAAATAACATTTGTGTGAGTGACTCTACGTAATGACATATTCACGGCATTTATTATACTATTGTAGTTCAACGTAGTTTTAAAATCCTCTTCTCCAATCAAGATCACACAGAAATCGTTGAGTGTGTAATTTTGTACCAGTAACTCAACACCATTTAATAACTCTAACACTCCGCAGTTTGGTTTGAGGTGATGACAAAAGTCAAAGTTACTTTTAAAAGTTTCTTCAATAACTGGTAAAAGTTTTATATGCCTGATCGTACTAAGTATGCACACCCTGTTACTATCGATAAAAGGTTCCATCGTAGAGCTTTCAGTGAAAGTTTCTTTGGAGTCATCATCACCTTCAAAAAATGTTGTGCTAAGATCTTCGTCAACCGTCGTCATCAAACCACCCTTATAATCATCTTGGTCTTGATTTTTCACGTCTGTTAAAAACCTAAGCTCTCTGAGCGTATCATTTAACTGACTTTGTAGCAATGTAATATGCTTTATAATAGAGTCAAGCTGCGCACTGGAAGCACCCGCAGATTTTGTTTTTGGGATGCTCTGCTTAGGAGATGAAGTAAAAACTTGGTTGTTTAGGTTCTTGATTTGATCGAAAGCACTTACATTGAACTGAATATCGCTGCATCTAGTTTTCTTCATAGTCGATTTTGGGGTAGATTCACATATTTGGGTTAACGTTTTTATTTTAGTTTCATATTGTGTTACTAATTTCTTCAATTGGGCATTTTCAAACAAATATTGGTCCAAAAGTTTATTAGAATTCGCCAGTTTATTTTCAGTTTCAATTTGTTTTTGACTTATTTGATTAATCTCTTCATATAAGTTTAGGTTTTCTCTCATTTGTGGGCAACTTCTATTTAGTTGCAATAGATCATTTTGTCGGGTCACGTTTTGTTCCAACATGAGCGACTCAAATGAATTGAACGTTGATACATTTACAATAACTTCTTGAGCGTCCGATGAACTTATCGGGTCATTCTTTGACTGTTCTATTGAATGGAGCATTGATTCATTCACAATCACTTCTTTAGTGTTGGGTAAGTAGTCCACTTTGCTTTGCAACTGTACTAAGCTCAGCCTCTTTGTATCAGCTAGCTGATAAGGAACTTCTGTGTCTTTTGTGGGTTTGTTGCACTTTATAGGCGTATTTTTCTTTTTTTTGTCTGGTAGTGTAGGTGTATTGCGCGCGCTTTTTTGAACTTTTCTCACGCATATATTACAACTCCAACAGAGTCGACGATCATTTTTAATATCACTTCGCAAGAGATCGTAACGCTTCAATGATACATTTGCACACTCTAAATCAAAATTCTTCTTGCATACGCAACATGTTAGGAAATTATTCATCTTTACTTTTACGTTACATTTAGAACATTTCTTGTATTTAGGAGCCATTTTATAGTCTTATATTCATTTGCTTTGATAGTCCTAAAATGATTGTATCTTCAATAGGAAAATTCAAAAATTGTCACTTATCCTTACGTGCACATTGATTGGCTTCTGACGGAATATTAGCCAAAAGAAGAAGAAAAGTATGACATAATATAAAACGTGTACATACTCCAAATCTCTCCCGGGATTGAACTCAAGTCGCGGTGAGTTGCGTGTATTGACGAAACCACCACTCAGCCACTCAGCCACTGCGCCACCCTGACCATAGAATACTCGACGAAAATCAAAGTCTCGTTGCGACCATGCAGTGTCATGCGCACCTCTTTGCTTCCGTAGTTCAATAATTTTCTCCTAGGTGGCTAACTAGCTAGAGAGCGCCACTGTAGTTCTGAACTAATGGTTCTGCAATCACGTCGCTAGATGGCGCGCAATAGTGATGTATCAGGGGTCAGCTGATTGGTCAGCTGTGATTTGTTTACATATTTTAAATGTATAATGGAACGCAAATTAGATGGAATTCCGAATTTTGAGACAAGTAGATAGAAATTCGTGAAAATTGCTGTTATTCTATATGTTTCGGGTACTCACGGCTTGTATTAGCCTGCGCTGAATGATGTTCCTTAATCCAAATACACTATTCGCGATCAAATATCCCTGGTCAATATCTCCAAACACCTTCTTCGTTATCACTGCTCAGAATATGTCACAAACACTTTCGCATAGTAGTTATATCAGTAACTTCATATTAACATTCAGCTTATTACTTTTTAACAAGTTTAAATATATTTTTCTAATTTTATAACATGATCTCAAAACTATACGCGGAGGTGGCGCCCTCTCGGTGAGTTCTCTGTTAATTATAATATTGATGGTTAAAATTACATTGAACCATATTATGCAGCATAAAATATTTGTCTAGAAAATACACATAAAGTTATTCCAATAGGTCAAGCCAATAGCAATCAATATATTTGTATGTGTATTTTCATTATGCACATCTTTGCAATTTTATCCTTTAGTACCCATTAGTATTCACAGAAAACCAATTATATTACAGAAGCCGACAAACAAAATTCTTTCGTTTATAGCTTCAATAAAATAAATAAAATCATGTAATATGAAAACATGTTTAGTCAGAACAGTCTCTATTCAAGACTTTCATAGCGCATCTTGCCTATATCGTAAATCTTATGAGTGTGTAAGTCTTTCTACGTAATTGTATTGCAAATAAAATAATGTTGTATGTACTTAATAGCTATTGGATAGCTTATAGTCGAGTCGTGCCACGCGTTACTGGCATTAAAATACACTTGCAAAATTGGGAACGAGCTGCGGTAGCCCAGATGGAATAGCCGTCGCCAATAGTAATGCGAAAGTCGCAGGTTCAAATCCTGCCCGCGCTTGAAAATTTTGCATGTTTTGAAAAATTTACTTCCGTGTGATGCCGGCTTAGAGTAGCATCACCCCATTTCTTTCCCGTTGGTGTCGTAAAAGGCGATGAAGGGACTCGAGGGCGTGTATTGCAATTTTAGGCGATGGGCTGACAACCTGTCACTATTTTACTGAATGACCCTCAAAAGTTTGTCCGTTTGTAAATGTCTGTTTTTTGCGGCCGTTTACGTTCTGCCTACCCCGCAAGGGATAAAGGCGTGATATATGTATGTATGTATGTATGTAAAAATTAAAGTAGAGATCTTTTTCAGTACCGATATAAATTTTAGGTATATCATCAATTGCTTCGGATACTCATTTGACGATGTTAGGTTTTGGAAGTAATAAAATAGGTATATGCCTAACACTTATGCTTCATTCCGTTAAAACGCATTCTTCAAGGAATAACAAAAAGGGTATTACAAGCCGAAAGGAGGTCAGGTCAAGGTACTCATGGAACTTATCAACTTTCCCTATGGAACATGAGTAGACATGTATATTTTTTTTTATTAGACCTCCCGTACAAAATTGCCGATCAGCTGGTTAATTTACGATAGTACCTAGGTACATTTTGTTCAGTTTCATGAGTACCTTTACCGCCTGTCGGTTTGTCATACATACACATACATACATACATAAATCACGCCTATATCCCTTACAGGGTAGGCAGAGCGTTAACACCACGTCTGACAAAAGTTTGAGGGTCAATCAGATAACTGTGTATCACTATAGTGACAGGTTGTCAGCCCATCGCCTAAAATTGCAATACACATATAACCCTTGATTCCCTTAGCCGCCTTTTACGACACCCACGGGTAAGAAATGGGGTGATGCTATTCTAAGTCGCCATCACAAGGCATGGGTTTGTTATACCCTTTTTGTTACTCCTTGTACAATACTTGCCTAGTTCGTGTTTTCGGTGTTTGTTGCGTGGCAGTGTAGTAAATATCATAATCATAACCCATTAGTTAGTTAATAGCTCCACTGGCAACCTTTGAGTTGTGTTTTATTACGATGTTATTAATTGTAATCCATTTCCAGCCATTTTATTAGAACTTTTGTGTGCGATCAAATAGATGTAAAGTTATACTCTTCGAGCAACGACGGCCTTCCGTCCCGGAAGGGAGTAGGCATAGAAAGTATTTCCCCTCTGTCAAAGTACAAGCCGAAATGGGCATTGGCGTTTATAAAAACCAGTTCCGTTCAGATTTTTTCCTAGACCGAGTCCAGTCGTGCAAGAGAACACATGTTAGTTTTTTAATGTAAAAAGTGGTCTGGAACATCAAGTTTACAAAAAGATGGTGTAACATTTCACATGTAAGTAAATTCTTAACATATTATTGCTATTTAATACATTTAAACACTAAATTCGTAAATAGTTGTTGGATTTTTTCAGCAACATCTGGTTCGCTCGCCCGTACAAATTACAGATCGATCGCACGATAAATCCGACTTCTCGACGATAGCAACAATAGTGATGTTACCGTTTCATGTCATAATGTTTGTCGATGAATATTATAGGAGGCGGGTATTATTTAATCACATGTATTAGACAAATAATTGTTATCATGGTTTTATATGAAACCTGGATAAGCGAGATATCAAGGGACCCGAATATTATTCTCGCTCATAGAGGTTTTTTACTAAACCAGTTTGTCATTTATGCAGGTTTGGGAGTAGTATCTCTCATATATAGATGGGAATGAAATATTTTTATCAAGTGTTTGTTTAATCCATTCTATGAGACACTTTTCAACTTCGGGAAATTCAACAACTTGTCCCTTTGAATATTTCCATGTCCTTCCGCACACTGCAGTTTTATAAAATCTTTATTTTTTTATATTTTGTTAAAGGTAGATTCCGGCAAGTCAAAATCATTCATAATAGCGTTACGCGACTGCCCGGCTTCGAACACCACATCTGGACTGCCTTCGATAATGTCATCATCTAGACATGGCGACTGATGTGGCGCAGTGGTAATGCGACTGCCTGCGACGCAAAAGTTCCGGGTTTGATTCTCGGTGGGGCAGTCACAAAGTTGTTATTTTTCACTTTGTGAATTTGTTTCCGGACCTGTTAGGACATTGCAGGCTGAACCACCTGATTGTCTGAAAGGAGATGGTTCCGTGCTTCGAAGGGCACGTTAAGCCGTCGGTCCTGGTTGCTGTCTATGATGACTTTGACGGCGGTTGTAACACAACCATGTCAGAGGCCAAGTAGGTAGTAGTAAGCGGTTGAAAAACTCTCTACACCAGGGTTCATCGGGTCGTTGGACGACTTGGTGTCTCATACAAAGGAAGATTATCTAGATACCAAATGTTAAGCAGCTTTTAGTTGGTGATTGTGTTTTGTAGGGCCATGGTTCTTATAATTACTAGAAGACCCCTAAAATGGCATGATTTGACTACTTAAAAGTTTATTGTTATGTAACTTGCTTTAAATATAAATAAAAAAACAACACAAGCGTCTTAGTACCTACACTTTTGAAATTCATCGATAGTCAAGCATCGATATTGTCAAGCACTAACTTGACAGCTTAACCTACCTCTCCCCCCGCGCCCCGCAAAAAACGACAGAACTATTTATATGAAGTAAATTGGCTAAGGCTCCTCCCTTCCGGGTCGGAACGAGACGGAAGACCGTGTTGCTCGAAGGTTATACTAGTTATTGAAAGATTTAGATAGTTTCTATTTATTATTTGACAAGTCGAACAAATGTCTGAAATAGAGTCAAACCTGCGACGGCGACGGAATATCAATTGATATGAATATGACCTCATATGACATCAAAAAATTTAGTTATAGCTGCCAAATTTTAAATAAAAAATGCGACGTTTACATTTTCACGTAGTTTTATCCACCTTTTCCACTAGGTGTGCCTTCCCATTTTTTTTTTGGATTTGCCATCGAGCAACACGGTCTGTGTTTGTCGTCTCTTTCGGTTACGGAAGGCCGCTTTGATCGAAGGACTTTGCTGTAGATTTTAAATTAAACAAATTAAATTTTCAGTAGGTAACACAATAAGTAGCTTTAATTTTTACAGTTTTTGGTGATAGTTGAAGTTCGTGATGAAAATTTTGTAGGTAATGTTGATAGGCTGGTAAACTAATAGTGCAATGTTTTAAGATCTAAGTACTTTACTATTTGTCTGTTTTGCCACAATAACTAGCGTAGGAGAGGAGAGGAGTCTAGCACTAGGCGTATAGCGGAGATGGCCGCCCCTTTCCTCTGCACCAATCACGCGCCTGGTGCCAGCCGCGCGGCTTAGAACAAATACCATTAGATGATATTGGTCAAGTCATAAGTAGCAGCGAGTAGCGAAAAATATTACGTGAATATGAGTAACAGGGAGTGTTCAAATGTTTCAAATGTTACAGTGAATATGAGTTCGTTTAGAAGCTAGCGCCCTTTTCCTTTCTGCCAATCAAATGCGTTATTCCAGCCGCGCGGTTGAAACATATAGCTACAATTGGATGACAATATTTTGATTAAATATTATAGTTATGAGCGAAAGCAATAGTCATGAACTTGTTGAGGAGCTTCCACTTATTTTCCCTCCACAACTCAGGCGCTTTGATACGTTCAAAAATATTAAGTTGAAAAAAAAATCACTCTATAGTATCTTTTTCGGATGTGAAAACTGGATATTTATAGATCTTTAAAATAATATTTAGTTTTTTCATTGCTCACTCTCACTCGAATCATTACAAAAAATAACCTATGGAAGAGCAACAATCGATGCACTATTTATGTTGACAATATTTAAAAAAAGATCAAGTTTGCCATCTATTTCTTATCTTTTATTTGTGCAGTTATTCATAGAGACCTATAAAACATTTCCTATAAACTCTAGAGGTTTACTGTCGAGGCAAAGTCTATTTTCCCACAAGTAATTCAGACCTCTCACCTTGTAAAATCAACTAGTTTCAAACTTTGTATTCGTAGTATGGGATAAGTGACAAGCATATGTCATATTATCCATGTGAGTACAATCACAACGCAGCCGAGAATACTTACTTTGTGGTACAATATGAATTTAATCCTAAATGACCTAGGGAGGAGCACAAAAGCTGAAAGTAATTTGTTTCTGATGTCTTATTTTATAAATATGTGCCTTTCTATCAGCCCATGGATAAAATTAACAACTACTATGATAAGGACGCCTTTTTTACCAAGCTTACTCGTATCGAAAATAGACCCAATCTCTACCATAACATGAATTTGAATAAAAGGCCGGCGAATAGGAATCCCTTCGCCAATAGCACACTTTTTCAAAAATCTTTTCCCTCGCACCACACACAAACATTAACAACGACAACGTGCACCGCTTTCATAATCCAATTAAGAATAATTGTCGATAAACTGACAGCCGAGATAGCGATTTATATGGTGATATTTCAGCATCGTTAATAAATTTATGCTTGTTCTTACCTTTTGATTGCGCCGAGTGTCCATTAAGTTTATTCGATTCGCACCGACGCGCGCGCAGCGGTATTGACAGCTTGTAATCCGCTAATGATTTATGCCTCGTGCCAAAATATTATACTCGAAAAGTTCAGTCGTAAATAATTGTAGTCTATGATTGGTGCTAATTGTAAGGCGCTAAAAGTTGTGAAGCTACCGTATGAAATGATAAATAATGCTTTCTCGCTCGCATCTTTGTAGAAGTGTAAGTAGAGGAATTTAGAAAAGCAGTAGACACCACAAATGAAGCGTTTCTCACACTTGTCGTCCGTTTTTGCGTTTTTTTAACGCACCGTAACGCATGCGTCTGTCAGACGAAAGGAATTAGCAAATTCCGATCTTATTCTCATACAAATACAGTGCGTAAACGATCCAGTAGGAATACCGCTAAATATATATTTTTTTCACGCTACGAAGCTACAGTTTGCAGTTGCTAAGATTTTGATTTATTCGTAATCATGTCGCAACGCAATAAACTTAGATATCAAAGCATATTATGCATCTTTCGTTAATAATATGTGAAATAGAAAGAAACATTTACGCCACGTCTGACAACAATTGAATGATAGGAAATTGAGTGTCGGTTCGCTATAGTGAAAGGTTGTCAGCCCAAAGCCTAAAACTGCAATACACATGTAGCCCTCGAGTCCCTTTGTTGCCTCTTACGACACCTGCGGGATAGAAATGGGGCGATGCTTTTCTAAACCGACATCACATGGTTTTATAATAAATTATAGTCTTCTTCTTCTTTTTCGTATGGGACATCGAGTCGTCCAACGTATTATATAGCAGAGAATGGCAGTTATTGATAAAACATTCCGAAATAGAATTAAAGGTTTACTAAACAAGAAATGACACAATGACAATGTCATGAGACTACAATCATCGCACTGTGGAATACATAATTTTTAATTGTAAAACAGAAAGAGTAAAAACGTTACCAATAATGAGTGTGGTTCCGGCCAGTACTTTTGTAAGAGAGTGTCGCAGCGTCAGCCGGATTGATTTCGCGGCACATTGCGCGCGCGAGTTATGAACTTATGACTGCTTCGAGTATATGCACAGGGTGTATACGATGTATCAGAATTATTAGAATACTAAAAAACTATATATCTGAATAATCCATATCCATTGATATGATTGTCACGTGACAATTATATTACTCCCAAAAAATGTCAAAATACGAAATACATGTATTTGCCTCCCTGCAGTGAATTTTACCTCTCTCTACGAGTTTTTAACGACATGAAAACGGTCACACTGGCAAAAAAGAAAAGATTTTATTCATGGAAGGTTCGCCCAAACTACTGCGCTATATTTTCGGCTCTTCAGATTTGAAAGAAACACGAAATAATATGTCAGTTAAATTATTGGTATTATGGTGCGATCTTACTGATGCCCGCCATTCAGCGTGGCATCGCACTGTATGCCGTCAGGATCTTCCTCTTCGTGTCAATGTTTCAAAACTGTTAAATTTTCTCCTGACAATATTTGGCGACGGAAATGGTATTATCAGTCGCCAACTATACTTATTTTCTACTACTAGTGACGGGTAACAGAGCGCAAGCCAGAGTGTTATGGTTTGAAATGTGGGATCCACAATCGCAGTTCGTTTGCGCGATGTTGGCGAAACCCCATTTCACCAGATTTTCCCGTCAGGATGATAACAACTCGTAATCATAGTAGGTACGCCCTGTACAGTGCGCTTGCGGTGAACCTTGACTTACGGGCGCATCGCCGCGATTTATTAGATCGTTCCACCGCATCGGGGCAAAATAAATTCAATTCCAGGCTCATTCCGCCCCGTATTTCACACTGTGACAAATTCCCGGGACAACTCCGCCGTGGGCTCGTATGCGGGTTACGAACGGTTTTGCTTTTGTTACGTTGGTTTTGAGCGGTTATACAGAATCTAAAAATATTAACTGCAATAATTTTAAGGGGTTACCTTTAAATTGACCCGGTCGGCTGAAACATTTTGTTTGGGAGGTCCAATTTGTTATTTCTTATTTCGATCTATGTTTTTTCGGGAAAGTGGTTCAGTATCATGGACTGGTTCCCTTTAACTATTTTAGCTAATATTTTTACATCCTGTATACCTACTTCGTTCTTGAATATATGTTAGAAACTTTATAAACAGTTATATTGTTTATGTAGATTGTTTATTTATTCCGAAGTATTGCAAATAATAATAAATATAGAAGTATATAATGTATAAGTATAGATCAATGCCTATTCTGTGCCTACGTATTATAACTTCACACAAATATTTTCTATGAGAATAATTTTAGAAGAACCACAGAGCACTGTAACTTAATGTACTGTCACCCTTATGCGGAGTTTTTGGTCTGTGATAACTCTGTGATCTGAGGTAGGATTTTAGGAAGGTGGTGAATGTATGATTGATCTGAATATGGGCTAATTTGAAATATAAGTACATGTAGGTATGCCATGTATTAAAACTATGTATCTTGTTTACTGGCTTGTCTTCATAAATAACACTAATTTGACATAACGTTGGCAGAGACATGCATGTCGGAACAATAACAGAAGTTGACGAAGTCACAAAATATATTTTTAAAGGGTAATTCCAACTGTATGACACGGCCATTAAACTGATATTTACTACATTGTTGTCTGAAATAAATGGGCGTATTTTGTCATGCGGGAAGCGCTGTCACAACAAACATTATTTCATTTTATTTTATGATTTTGTAACTCGCCGTGAAGTGACGCTCGCGTTATGGAACAAGCAGATATTGCTATAACAAAGATTCACAACATTTAGCGGCGGCAGTGCAGGGGTTAATGTGACGTGAACCTAATGATCTGTATATAGTATTTTTCTATTATTTAATTACTTATATTTACAAAAAAGTAAACCAATTACAATTGAACGCAAAAAAAAACCTATCACCGTTTTCCGTGCGTTCGGATTGCCACCACCGGCGTTTTAGTTTATTCAATGGCTTGGAGACTTTTGTAGGTAAACAACAGCGATTCGACTTACCCAGATAAGGGATCAACCTATGCTAGAGAAACTGTATGGAAGGCCAGGATATATCGCACTACCACTATTATAAGGGTAATTCAAGGTACTACCTATATCGAATGAATTCCCCGCGGAACGCCGTTAAAATTCCAAATACCGATATTAATTGATTGGGTGTTAGAACAAAATCTATAATTGCGGAGGATTCCAGCTCGATGTTCCAGGGGAGTAGTGTGAAATCAGAGCAACGGAGCAGCGTGAATCAATAAACGGTGCGCACTCCCGTCGCATGATAAACCCCAATAAACACCGTGAATAAGACGAGCCGGAATAACAACAGTATTCAAATTTCCGATCCGTCTCGGATTTAAACAAAAACGTTCTATTTAATAGTGGAATGCTCATGGCACGTGTAATTGTGTATCTAGAGTGTATCGTCGGAGTTATCATGAGCTTTTCGAATCGATTTGGAGACGCGTGCGTTTTCCAGTTCTGATGAGTGTGTCTGCAGACGGTCGCTCCAACATTCGAAAACTATAGCGAGATTTATTTTTATTATTTAACCACTTGCCTAGTCGCTGGAGATGTTGCTCTACTTGGTACGTAAACGTTAGGAACGAAACGTCACATAAGTTTTTGTTTTTTTTTCATACGGATGTTTCAGATCGTAAAACAATACGTAATTAAATTATTGTTACATCAATCGCATCACAAAAATATTTGATTTCATGGGTTTCCGTGCATTTAAACGAAAGCCACAACTAAAACGTTCCTACAAACAAAAAAGAATAATATATAATAACAAAGCGCTATAAACGAGGATAGATTCGAAAAGAAAAATAACTTAATTTTTTTATTTTATTTTTTATTAATGATGGGTTTGCTCTTGACTCTAGTCTAGGTCATAGGACAGAGACAGAGTCTAAGATGGAGCGAGCTCACCCAGAAGAAGCCTGTTAAGGCACTGGCACTCCCACACACTGACGGAACGCAGCAAGCTACTTGGCGCCAGACTTCGGTGGGATGGTGGTCGCGAGCCAGGCGGCCCCTTACGGAGCATTCCACCGCTTGGTGGGATCGTTCAGCCGGACTTATCCACAGGCAAGCCTGTGTTGCCGTTGCCCGGGGTGGACCGCTAGGAGGTAGATCCCATACCACCCCAAAGCCTTTTGGCTTTGGCATCTAGTAACGTAGTCAGTTTAACGCCATCTACAGAGTTCTTGCAATACTAAACGTTTTAATATGAAAATAGAAAACTCTCTATTCCTTCTGCTTCTTTCTTACGCCTTTGTGTAAGACTGTGTTTAATTTGCTGTGTGATGTCGGCTTAAAATTGCATCATCCTATATCATTTCCAAGTGTATATGTAATATATAATGTATGTGTAATATGAGTGTATTGCAATTTCAGGCGATGGGCTGAACCAGTCACTATAGCCAATACACAGTTTTCTAAATGACTCTCAAATGTTAGTCAGATTTGGCGAAAAATATAGCTTGCTCATACGTAAATATATATTGGCGTGATATAGGTAAGGGATATAATTATGTATGTATGTGTTTAATTTTATTTTGTCTAAATGAAAGAGAGGTCGATGTCTCTTACCTTCTTTCTTGTCGGAGCGCCGTTTTGGTCCATAGAAAAACCCATACGTTATTCCCATCAGCCAAAAAGTCGGCGTACAAAAACGATCGTCTGAAGTAACGTTCGATGGTCGTTCCGGATTGTCGGTGGATCGTGCCGGTAATCGCGCGGCGGCCGGACGTGCCCGCTGCGGTGTCGTCGCGTGCTAACAGACGCAATCTGCGATTCGACAACCGCATTACAATTTAGATTGCTCAAACTGTTTTATTGAATCTCTATGTTTTAGAGTTATTGTTGTCTGATTTAATGGAAAAAGTACCGTTTGTAAGTTCACGCTTTGTGAAAGATTGAGTGCTCTACAAACTACAAACACGCTATAGACATTGTATTAAACCACTACTTATTGAAAATAGCGCTCTCGTCAAATTTGGGGTCTCAAAAGGATTGGAAACAATCTTGGCTAAAGGTTTCTACCGATAATTACAAGGTACTTATCTGCCATAAAGTAGTGATTCAATAAATGTCAGCTACTTATATAATAATAATGAACTCCGCGACATAATGTTGAATCATAGGCACTAGCCATAGTACATAGGTATATAGGCTTTGTACTGTGCACTAAGTATCTATTTCTGAAGTCTGACTTGATATCCTATTTAATTTCTGAAGTCTAACTTGATATTCTATTAAATTTCTGAAGTCTGACTTGATTTTCTGAAGTCTGACTTTTCATTCACAGCGATAATTTGAGCAAATAGATTTAGACAGGCTACCATGACATTGTGTATCACGTTCTCCAAACCAGAATCGGAAATGAACAAAATATTAGTATTTTTCAAGACCCGGAAATAACAAGGAAGAAAATTGAAATATTTACCGCGGAAACCATAATCATGTATCTTTCACGAGCGTGGCTCCCCTTGAACAAAACGCAATACGGCGAGGGGAGGCCCAAATTGTACAAAACGTATGGGCGGGGCAATAGCAACCGAAATAATGATATTATTACAATAGCATATTTTATTAAGGGGCTTATTTCGAACTTGTTAACAAATTTAGGCGGTTATCCCATTTGTCGTCCGTCGCTGCGTATTTTTAACGCACCGTAACGCATGCGTCTGTCAGGCGAAAGGAATTTGCGAATTCCGATCTTATTTCCATACGAATACTGCTATGGTGCGTTACGGTGCGCAACGGATGCGTCTGTCAAGTCGTTTTATTACAAGAATTTTCATGGACACTTTAAAAGTATGGGATGGGACCAACAGTTTTCGAATTATCCATACAAACTTGAGGATGTAGTTTCAACACAATAATAAATATTTAAAGATGTTAGCAGGTGCAATACACCTAAAATTGACGCTAAATAACAGAGTACGGTGAGTTCAAATAATGATAAAAAAAACTTGGTCGGACATTGAGCCATAATATATTCCACTATGCTCCAAAAAAAATCCCAATGTCTACAATTTAATGATTACTTTTGAATTAAATTTATTAATCCTATCACTTGAAAATACAGGTTCGAGGCAGATTTTACGGGGCGTTCCGCTAGTCCGCTCTAGTCTAGGATTTCATAGGCTACTACAAATCGTTATCGCTTATGTGTCTGTTCGTTAGTAATGCATAGTAAATAAGTTGTAATGTGTACAGGAGAAATGCCCATTGCCAGAAAAGATTTTGACAATAATTGCTTGCCTCTAGTATTTATCTTCTGTTCTGTAATTTTCCCGATCCCAGAACTAACTCTCTTATATTTTTTCTTTTTTTAGAATATTAAATCAATGATCGAAAGTTTAATTTTTCTTCTTCTTCTTCTTTATCCAACCCATGAGCTTCATTACATGATTTTGTAGGACCAATATTTAGCCACGCTCTTCTTTTAGCCTCCAAAAATCAGCGTGCAGTGGCAGAAGAAGATTATGAATGTTTTCGAAGAACAACAGTATTTGTAGCGCTGTGGAACCGCCGTCGGCGAGCGGGACCAACCTACAATTTGAGAATTAATTCCATCACATTTCGCCGGAGATGCGGCCAATTCGCCGCGTTATGGCTTTCCTGACACCGCAACAGCTGATTAAGTATGAAACAATCTCGCCGCCCGCAATCTTGCTGCATTATCGCGTTAATCAACAACCTACGGTTTTTATCGTTAGTATTTACTGTCGGTTCGATAAATCTCTAGAATTGAAATTGCGTAGATTTTTTATTCTTGACTTTACTCTTGTCTATTTTAGGAAATAAGTAGGATTAGATCGCAAGGTCCGATAAAGAGAAAACTATGAAGAAAGCTTACCTAGAAAAAGCTAATTGCCTTTGGTACAGAGCATATTCACCGACTGTTATGTTGGCTGATAGTGTACGTATCTATTTATTAAACCCTACTCAATTTTGTGTTTTTTTCACCAGTCCTATAGTTAGACGAAATTTTATTAATAATCTTAAATTAAACGTCAGTACCTATGCCGAATCAGTCTATGACTTCAGGGGTAATAAGCACTTGAGAAGGTACTTACCATCAACCGTATTAAAGGAAACCAAAACTATTTCAGATATTTGGATAATAGTTTTGGGATCCCATAGTTTAATCAATTTTCTGATCCCTGCTATCGTCCAGGATTCAGAACTCGATTCGCCGCGGGTTTCATTAGGCACACCGCCGCCAATCAGTATACGCCGTGGATAACCCGCGATTCGTCACGAAGGATTAGATCGGACCCAATCCTCATCCTTAGGTGCTACAAGTGACCATAGTAGAAGGGATTCAGTAAGATGACTCTGTCTAACCGTGACCACAGCTGATGTAACTTAGCTGAAACTTCGGGTTTCCAAGTTAATCGTTTAATCGCGATAGACCCGGTTAATTAACTATATTTATTTTACTTTATGCACAAAAATGTACACGGGCGGACTTAACGCCAAAGGCGTTATCTCCCAGTCTACCTTAGGGCATGTGGAAAGGGTCAAAGCAGGTGCATTAAACAAAAAAATAATTAAAGAAAGGCTTGACTATATTATAATGTGTGTACATACGTATAATAACAACAATAATATACAATAAATACTACACATATACGTTTACTATACTATTTAACTATAGTATATTATGTGAATATAAAAGTGCTTCAAAAGTTATAGATGATACTGATTTATATAGGTGGCGTGTCGATTAATAACATTTTCACCCCCTGTTCTACCCGACGTCAAGGTCAACCAAGGCTGCAAAGCTTACCCGGTAGATGGAGCCATGCCACGCGTTATTGGCACACACTTCAATGATTTCGCGGGCAATGGATGAGCCGTGGTAGCCCAGATGGAAGGGGCGTAGCTACTAGTGATTATAATTTTTCTTAAAATAGAAGTATACCTAACTTGGGAAGTGTTTTCAATTGGAAAGACTGATTTGGTTGTTGATTTAAACATCTCTACCTATTACTTACTTTTAAATAAAATAGTAAGCGTCTAAAGTCTTTGCCACTGTTTTTTCATTTATTTCTACTGTGCGCTTACACTCTTGGGCCCATACCATATAAGGTCAAGGTCAAAAACAGTCGATCGGACATTAGCAGAGCCATAAATTACAACATTTGATTGGTTCCAATCAACTACGGTCTCGATTAAAAACGTGTCGGTGATTTGGAGGTAAATCAAAGATGCTAGTTACTATGTTCTTTTGTTTTTTGTTTATTATTTCGGTTTGAAACAATTTACTAGGGAACTTATAAATATTGGCTTTGTTTACTGATGGTGAAGTACTAACTGGTACATGGCTTGGCATTGTCAATGGCGGAAATACCACGAAAAAGTCGGCGCACCGCCGCGCCGCCGCCAATACTTACTTTGTGGAAATACCTACTACAAACTTTGTTCATTTCATACTTCATAGAAATAGCAGCTTACGAGTATGATGTGATGCTGATGGATGACGCTGCTATTTGATCAAAAACTCCATTACAGTACGTCCATCCCAATAAGCCATACTTGGCAGCTTTCAGAGTCGTGCTAATGCTATGGCAGAGGCTGAATTTTTCATTGTTGTCATCCCATTTAGTATGAAACTAACAGCTGTCAAATATGGCTAATTAAGATGGCCTTACTTTAGACAATAGATATCGTGACAGCTGAAGAAATGCATCTTGGTCTTGGCGTAAAGAGCGTCAAATCTTTTTATCTTGGACCTTATTTAAATGACATTATGCTTTGCGGAGCCCTGCCACGTGTCATGCGCCCGGCAGCCTCCTTCAATAGTCTACCTATCATCGCCAAGTCAGGCACTTACGTTTGAAACGCAAAATGTAAACTGCAAACTCTTTGGATCAAATCTTTGGTTGTATTGGCGATTGGCGTTCTTCTCTTGGCGTTTTAAGTGTAATCGAAATTTGAACTAATCGTTTTGACAGCGGAATGCCGCATGACGATTGCGCATTTTGTGATGTTTGATCGTAAATCGGACATCTTTTTCAGTACAATTTTGTTCGAGATAGCGAATTAACTCTTAAAATTGCAGAACGGTTAAGAAGTAATACTTATTTGAATAAAATCAGGTAAGCGTTTCAATAATGTGATTTAGGTGTGCTGGTGTATTATTTTAGAATATTAGAAAATTATTTAAATAATGGCATCGTAAATTCTGTCCAACGAAAATTTCATTGTTATTTCAGGAAATGTCTAGCGCTGAAAAAGAAAATCGCAAAGACGTGTCAAAGAAAACTGAATCGCGTCGAATCGCGACTCCAAAGCAAATAGAGTTTTTGATAGATTTCTTGCGCGACAACGACCAGCTTAGATCTAGCCGAGTACAAAGGTCCAAAGAAGCTATTTATATTGGTAGGCAGTTGTGGGACCTGTGTGCCCAGAAACTGAACAGGATGGGCCCAGCTCGGAACGCTAAGGAATGGGCAAAAGTTAGTATTGTACCTACTTAGATTTTACATTAGATTTTGCCATGTGACGCCGGCATAGAATAGCATCACCCCATTTCTTTCCCATGGGAGTCGTAAGAGGCGACTAAGGGACTCGAGGGTGCGTATTGCAATTTTAGGCGATGGGTTGACATCCTGTCACTGTGGCGATACACAGTTTTTCTGAATGACCCCCGAATATTTGTCAGACGAGGCGTAAATGTCTGTTTTTTGCAGCCGTTTACGCTCTGCCTACCCCGCAGGGCGCGGGGGATTATTGGCGTGATATATGTTTATGTATTATATTTTACATTTAAATCCAGATGATTCATCCACATAAACCAATGCCGGCTTAGAATAGCATCACCCCATTTCTTTCCTGCGGAAGTCGTAAGAGTCGACTAAGGGACTCGAGGGTTTCATGGGTGTTACAATTGTTGGCGACGGACTGATGACAATCTGGCTCTGTAGTGATACACGATTTTTTTAAAGCGGTTCTGAAATGTTTGTCAGACGTGGTGATAGTGACCGTATTTTTACGGACGTTAACACTCTGTCTAACCCGCAAGGGATAAAAGCTTAATATGTGTGTATGTATAAACAAAGTTAAAAGCATTAAAACAATTAGATTCTGTCTCGGGTTGCTTGGTGTTGATCTGTACGAGCCATATGTTTTTTGAGGTTATAATATTTATAAGAATTGAAAGAGATTATCATCAAATAGTTTGATCTTAAAACTTTTTCTTAGTAGCTGAAAGAAATCGGACCATGTCGACTGATTTGTAATACATATCGTTCTAATATTTTACTAATGGCCAACTTTCCCCATGGAACATAGGTTGAAATATGACCTATTTTTTCATATTTTGCTCTATCTTCCTTGGGGATAGTTATTTCTATCACCTGCCCGTCTTGAGTTTTCGCTATCAGTAACTATAAAAATTTCACCGTATGGGGATACTTTGTAGTGATGAGTACTTGAGAGGAAAACGAATAACTAAGTCACAAAACATATAGTCTAAACAGTACCTAACGAAACTCGTCACATTTCTGGAGATAACTGCCAACTGTCAATAAATCGTTAGGGTTGTCACTTTCAGTTATTACCTCTATAAAATTAAATTAACTTAAAAAAAATACTGTTGAAAAGCTGCATTATCCCTGAATAACATAGGCTACATTTTTTCTATTTACATATTGCGTTTTGAAACAGCTTATTCCCACGGGACTACGGGAAACATTGGGTGCAACCGGTAGGTGAACCACTAATCATCAATTATCTCTGTAACTACTACGCGAGTGCAATGAGTAGGCTGAGTGGGTGACAATTTACTAATAAATCAGGTACGTACGTGCGGTTTACGCGGACTACACGCGTTTACGCGCGTGTCAGTACAAAGTAACCCGCGCAGCTTCCGTGTTGCTCCCGTGCGCGTGACGTGTGTTCTATGCATGTCCAACGCGGATTTTATGGGTATACTACGCGCGTCTAACGTGTGTTCTACACGTGTCCAACGCACATTCTATAATAGGTATGCTACGCGTGTCCAATGCGTGATGCACGCGCATGCAACGTTTAGGTACTCTATGCAGGTGCAACGCGTACTTTACGTGTATGCAATGCGAGCTGTATTTGTGTAAAACGCTTGCTCGTAACAGCATCCGGCACCATTCAGTAAGCATCTAGTAACATCCAGCATTAGGCAAACTACATCCGGCACCATCAAAATAACATCGAATCAATGCAGTCGTCACTCATCCAGCACGAAATGTGTGGCTGGTAAAGTATGTATGTAATGGAGTCGTTTGTTTCCTTGGCGTGCGTGGCGCAACCCCGACTGTTGTGCGCCGAGATAGGCGATATGTCGTGAAGTGTCGTCGTGCGCGTGTGTGAGTGAGTTTGTGAGCGTTTGTATGAAGTTTCTTTACTGCTGAGTAAATGTATTGCGATGCGACTAAGAGGTGGCTGTGGCTTTTTCTTCAATTAGTCATAAAAATAAATTTAACAAATTTTTGTGCATTTTTATTGGTTTTTTTTAATCAACCAATAAGAAAGCGCAAAAATTTTTTGGTTTCGTTTTTATGACTAATCGCAGAACTGCAATCGCATTAAGATATGCTTTGTGTTTATCCCTGTCCAAAAAGGCATACTTAATAATTTTTCGCAGTACTGGAGCGACTTGAAATCCCGCACTAAGCAGAAGAATGAGGAGATCAATATACGCGCCTGCAACGCTGGTGAGGGCTCCAGTAATGTGCGCAACTTGAGCTACGCCGAGACGAGGATCATCAGACTGCTGGAGCATGACGAGCAAATGAAGAATGGTCATGAGCATGAAGTGCCTTTGGACGTAAGTTAATTTTAATCACAATACTCAACCGAAAGAGCTTCGACCGTCGGCAAGAGCGCATCTGGGCGGACTGGGCGTAAACTTATATTTATTAAACTACATCACTTTCTGCTAAATTAATTCGATGACTTTAAAATATTTGGTGGAATAAATTTTATACTTTTACATAAAGAATTAGTAAGCGTTCAATGAGAAGTTAATTTAGCTCCATCATGACAATGACAAGATAAATATATTATACGTTCATTGCACAATAAAAACTCACACATACATACCTACATTAAAAAAACATTTTCAGTCCAGACAAGAAGTATAATATAAATGATATTATTGTGAATCAGCTATTCATTCTTAATTGCAGCAAAGTTCTGGTGGCTCCAGCCAAGAATCAATGGTATATACAATAAAAGAAGAAAAAGAGGACGAAAATATAGAAGCCTTAGAAATGAACGTGGAAGATTTTATTTCTATAGCACCGGTTGTGTAAGTTATACATACATACATACATACATAAATCACGCCTCTTTCCCGGAGGGGTAGGCAGAGACTACTTCCTACCACTTACTACGATCCTGGCATACTTCTTTCGCCTCCTCCACATTCATCAATCTCTTCATGCATGCACGTCGGTTTAGGGTACTCTTGTAAGTTATAATTACTTTAAAATATTTTAATTAGTTACTCAAAATGTAATTTTTCATGCCTTTCAAACAAAACGTTAACGATTTGAAGATCATGAGTGATTTTTTCATATTTTCTATTTTCAAAGACCTGCCTTGGAGTATGTTTTTTTCAGTTTCAGATTCTGGTTAGCTTCACAAAATATGTGCTGCACATTTGTTAATTCTATTTTTATCACTTTGATAAAAAATTGTTTCAGAGATGACATCACGGGTTCACCTTTAGACAAGTTGCCGCCTTTGCAACCAGCAACGAACCATCGATCCATCAACATCTCATTGCCCCTGCCAGCCTCCCTCCAACCACCGCTCATCTCCCTGCATCCACCAAATCAGGGTCCTTATCCACCAACCCAGGGTCCGCAGCCATCAGCAGCAGGGAAAGTAGAACTATCTCCGATCATCCAAAACCCTTCCGTAAACAATTTACAGTCGGGAGACAAGAAACAGCCACGAGGAGGACCTCCGACACGTATGTTATGCAATTTTTTTTAATTTCATTCCTAACATTCTTATCATTATTTTACTGCTGAACATTCACCTCGCCCTTACCTGCGAAAAGCATCGCCCTACGTACCTTGCAAAGAAAGGCTTTCTCTAGATTATTTAGTTAATTCCCAGTTCCCAGCTAAAGGCCAGCTATACGCTTTTAAGGAAAATTACATAGATACCTAAACACTAATCTTAGATACGCGGTTATTTTCTTTTTCTTATATCGAAGATCATTGCTCTTGTCGGTGAAGTTTCTAACATCACTTTTTTTACAGTTAAGCGTCGCCGGCGTAAGGCCCGCCTTGTGCAGTCCCACACAAATAGATCTTGCTTGAATCCAGAGTGTAGTAAGTATTTTCGCATTTCGTTCCACAGGTTTTTATTGTTCTCATGGTAACTTCACAACTTGATTACTTTAATTTCGATTATTCAGTAGTATTCTTCAAATTTATAACGTTTTGTTTCAAACTAAAATACTTACAAAGACAGAAACGTTTCATAAAATTTTAATTATTTTACTAACAGCCCGATTCTTGCAACGCCCCCTGGATTGTCTAATCTTCTTAAACAATAATGTTTAATTTGTTCCAGTCAACTGCATAGAGCTAAAGGAGTTCTGTGATGTGATGCTGAGACTCGAGGAGAGTCACGCCAAGACCACTAAACTCCAGACAGAGGCATCATTAAAGATGACTGAGGTCCTGAAGCTGCAGGCTGAGGGCATCTTGCACACAGGAGTAGCTTTACGTGAAATGGCCACCAATCTGTGTCGACTAATGGAAGGGCAAGCATTATCTGGTAGAACTATCACAATGTAATAAAATAAGGAGTCAGTTGTACAATTTGATTAAGATAAAGGCTAGGTGCTGTATTATCACTTAAAATTCATACCTCGATGAAAACATAATTTACTTATCTAACATTCCCTGGTCAAGATTGAAGTACATATAATGGAGATTATTTACAGATTGTCGGTTTCATAATACCGGTGTCACTGTAGTTTCAGATACTAAAAGCGCTAATCGTGGCCAATTTCAGCATTTATCCTATCTGTAACTAAACTGATCCACTATCAATAATACGGATACAACATTCTGTAAATAAGCTTGAGTAGGTATCTGAACTTTACACTCGACTACGGATTTTCGAAAAATTTCGTTTTTCTTGAGTTATAAATTTTTAAGTGATAGCATCTAGCCTAGGGAAGCGCCTTATTTGTTTTTGTTGGTAAACATGTAGATTAAATTTTTATTTCTAGTGAGAATTAAATTTAGTTTTTTCGAATGTGCATCAATAAATCGTAAAATATAAAAAAGAGTTTTGATTGCAGTAAAGTAATGTTGCCGTTGGATGCAGATAGTCCAAAATTGTGATTTGTGGAAGCATTTAGTAGAGACATATTTTTAGAAGAGGATGTCTTACAACTATATTAATAACACTGAAAGGATTTTTATAAACAGTCTTTGATTAACCATTCTTAGATAATGACTGAAATGATGCAATTAATTATCTACACTTATCTTAAATTTGCGCAGTTACTTTCAATCAAAAAGGTTAGAAAAGGATAGGAGATATCTAATTTCAATTCAATCTTCGCCATTGTTTTCGAATATAACGCGTATTTTTCATCAAATTATAAGACATAACATGATTTAGATATCTCCTTTCTATTTCTAAACCTATGATGGAAAGTGACAGAGCAAATTTTTGGTTGGTTAAGATAATTTATTTTGTCGATTTGAGGCAAATGTGTCACCTCTATTTATAACTTACATTTTCTAATAACCTTGCATTTGCACGAAGATAGAACACGTGTTTACACTTTATTATTTTCACAGTGACAGGTGATAATCAGACACTAATTTGAATAGAAAAATATACGAATGCCCGTCTGCATATTGTTCTAATGTACAATCAATAACAATAACCTGAACTGAATATACCCAATAATTTCATCAATTCGCTCTTCATTTCCACCCTGTGTCATTGAATTTATTTGTGTTTGCTTTCGTTACAGATTCATAAATATTGCAATGATAATAGTTCCGCGAAATGATAATGAAAGCTCGCGCTCTAACTTGATAATTAGGACGTTTATAATTACATACTAGTTTTACCCGACTCACCAGGTGCGCCCTACTGCAATGCGTAAAAAGACCTCGTGTTCCCCATACCCAATAATCATCAGTTACAATAGACCACATAAACAAAGGAACCGATGGAAGTGCTAATTCGAGAAATACTAACCGCAGTAATGAGCAAACGTTACTCGTAGCAAGCGATGAAATGACTACGGAGGACCTGCAATTAGTCGAAGCAAAATGGCTGCCGTTTTATCCACCAACATCCTAAGGCACTTTCTTTCTAAACAGCTCAATACTACTCGTTCGGTGCATAAAGATCATGTTTCCCTGGTCGCACACCCTCCGTCTAAAACGTATGCGTGTGTGTTAATTTAATTTTCTACTTGCAATAATTACAGGCTGCGGGACACGGGCTGGGCCCTGCACGACACGACATTGTACCCTGTTTGTACGAGATACCTACGAGACAAGCGTGTGTGAGTAGACGGTGACCGTTGCATGTGGGAGTCACTAAGTCGATTGAATTGCTTGCGGCTTGTATGATGGTGATTATATTGTATCAATTTTCTTATAAGGCACTCTATCATTTTGTCAATTTGGGATTGGATTGCTTGATCTTTTTTTTATTTTACAAAACAAAAATGTAATTGGAACCACTTTATTTACTGTTAAGTATAACAAGTAGATTCCTACCTACGAGTAAGTTCAACTAAGCCGTCTGGCTTGCAAACACGCTACAGCTGTTGGAGATCGGTGCCAAACAGCTTACTGTTTTCCCTTATCGTATGGGATTGCCATTGAACTACATTGAGTGATCTGAAAGTTTCTCTGAAGCACAAAATTTCTTGAATTTCTTTTTCAGACTGTATCATAGAGACTCTTTTATCTGTACAAGAGCTATCCGTTTTTGAAGTAAAACATTTTCTGAATATCATTCGATTTTTGATGAAAGTTTAGCAAAGCGTGTGTCAGATAATATTTTGCATACTTTTCATCTCTTGAGATTGAAATTACAGCCAAGCTAACTCATTAGCAGGTAATAAAATATTTTTGATTGAATAACCGCGTGACTGTCCATCTGTGTGGCAAAACGAGAGCGGTTCAAAGTCCGGACGTCCCACCGTGGGCCTGCGCCCCGCAGCGCCCGGGGCACCGGCTTTGTAGCCCCCCGCATTTGTCATGTTAACACCGAGAGTGTGAAGAGCCCTTATTAATGACGGGAAGATTACGATTGTGCCCATTGTCGGCAACTTGAGCATCCCGACGCAGCCACATTGACAAACTGTGCCTTTTGTTGGGATTGTCCCTCTTTTTTGTGGGTTGAGTTCACTTTAAGCTTTTTTAATGGGTGCTTGATCGGATTGTAACGAGTGTTTGTATGCTTCATTTTTCATTCATAACCTTTGCTTACTAATGTCATCGTTTGTTTCAATATCGGTGACCACAGACATTAAATTATCGTAGATTAAACATAATGAGCCTGTAATACATATTGTATAAAAATCCAAAACGGTTTGGGTTATTTGTACATTATTATTAGAGGTACTTTTATGGTGTTTTCATGAAGCAATTACCGGCAGGGGTCCATCCTAAACCAGAGGTGTAATGCTATAAACCCATAAACTGCCGATTGCCGATGCACACCTGGGCCCCTTTTATTACACTCTCGATCTATCCAACACCATCAATAAATGGTCCTGCATTGCTTGTTTTGAAAGAGCATAGTCAGAAACAGCTGGTGATGTACGCGCAGTGAAAATGAAATTTCGCATATCAATTGGTCTTGTTTTTCTGCTTCAGTTTTTTCTTACTCAGAAGTTTGTGGTATCGTTTACAAATTTATTACCCCAAATTCAAGGAAATCAGTGTCGTGCTCACTCATTCAGGATTGTTGTTAAATTTATCAATTATGTTGTAAAATCCTTTTCTTATGAATGAACTTTTTTTACTTAACTAACTGTTGATACTACTTAATGATCTAGTATGAAGTATAGCTCATAGTGAATACCAAATTTAATACACTTTCCGCGTTAGGTACCTACCCATACAATTTTTGAAAACATGCAAAGTTTAAATTTTTTATTCAATCTGTAAAGAATGAATCAGTCCATGGATGGGTATTAGTTGAAAAACAAACCCGGTAGATGAAGCCTTGCCACTCGTTATTGGCATTACGATACACTTGCAAAATTTGCGAGCATTGAACGAGCCGCGGTAACCCAGATAGAAGAGGCGTCGCCACTAGTGACGGCGAAATCGCAGGATCAAATCGCTTGAAAATTTTGCAAGTTTTTCAAAAAATAGCACATAGTGTCGCGTATTACCGGACGGTACGCGCCCGTACGCGTGTTTTAACCACGGAGGTCAAGTTACGCGGGTCGCGACACTATCTAAGCGAAAAAGCTATAATACCGCGTTTTGTATAAAAAAAAACTATCAACCTACTTACGAATCTATGATTTGCTTTTTAAAAATAAGTCGATAGCGTTTTGGTAAACGTCTAAGTAGGCACCTACTCTAAGTAGGCAATTGTTATTTTTATTCACACATGATCAATATGATCACAATGTAAAATCACAATCACTATGACAAACTTAACCCGCTTTGATCATAAAAATAATAAGACAAACATCAAACTGTAAAGTTTAATGTGTTAAGTTTGTCATAGTGACTGTGATGTTACATGATTGTGATCATGTGTTAATTGTGCAATGTAATATCGCAATAACTAATATTTCAAAAACCCTTTCGAATATAACTGTGTGTGTTTGGATTCAGGTAAATTGTATTTTACTAAACTATTGCGATAAGATTCCTATAGAATTTCAGTCCATCAGTATTGCAAATACCAACAATGCAACCTCATCTGTCCACATTTTTTATGAATTAATATGACCTCAACTAACCAAAATCGACAGCCAAAAGTCCTCTCTGTGCTAAAAACAATGATTGTATCATAACGACCCTTACGCTTGCACTAAAAAGAGAACATCTGCTTTACAATCTAGGTCTTGTAAAGCTTTATAACTTAAATTAAAAATGTTTTAAAAATACGTATCATAATCATAACACAAACGGATCTAGTATTTCGTGGGCTGGGCGTGTCCACTGCGTATTAATGTACGCCGCGATAAGCATCTCTTTGTGCGCAGACGCCGCGCCGCGCGCAGGCCCATTGTGCGCGCGAGAAAAGTAATTCTTAATAGACAATGAGCGGCGTTTAGCGCTTTTATTTATGTAACACAATGCCGGCCGGGTTCTCAGAGTGAGATTGTTTCAGAGCGAGTAACGAGAATGAAGCCATGAAATACTCATACCAAAAATCTGATTTCTTTTCAACAGCCGCTCTAGGGAGTCCACTGCGTTGCTCATCATAAACCTTCCCCTATTATTGCTATGTTTTCGATACTCACCATGCTTGGAAGGCAGTTACGCGATGGCAGTGCGTACGTTGTATCAGACTTGGCTTTTCCATGGCTTCGGCTTGTTCTGTCTGAACGATGACTTTACTCTGAGGCGGAGATATATGGATCGAGTGGAATATGGTAAATCATGGCAATGAAGAGGGAAATAAACGAGTTGCAGAGTAATTAGCACGCTCACGGGGACTGGCTGGAGACGAGTTTTTCATGGTGTTATTTTGGTTGTCCAAGAGTTCCACCTGGTTCCCTTGATCTGTGTCGAAGATATATGGATCAAGTGGGAAAAGGTAAATCATGGCAGGGAAAAGGGAAAATAATGAGTTGTGGAGTAGTTAACACGCTCGTGGGGACTGCCTGAAGACGAGTTTATCATGGTGTCATTTTGGTTGTCCGAGAGTTCCCTCTGGTTCCCTTGGTCAGAGTTGGAAATATATGGATCGAGTGGAAGGTGGTAAATCATGGCGGGGATGAGCGAAATGAACGAGTAGTGGCGTAGTTAGCTCGCCCGCGGGGACTGGTTTGAGACTTTGAGTATCAAGGTCGAAACGAGACGGTGCTGGCTTGGTACTGGGTTATACGGAGTGTAATGCAGACCATGAAACTGAATAAACCCCTAGAAACATATGGCAGGAAACGACAAAAAGATTTGACCTCCCATACAAAATCACGATCAGCTGACTGGCTGGCTGACAATTAGTATGAGAAGTATTATTTTTTCAAGTTTCCTGAAATATTTCCTCATGGGAAGTTGTTCAGTTCTATGGTCTGGATGCACCCTATTAGTATTCGAAGGTAGAGAAGGTGAGGTCTTTCACACCCTGTTTTATTAAGCTCTATGTAGTAAATAAGTACAGTTTTTTACAGTGTTTTACAAGAACCACACATTTGGTTGTCCTATACAAAAGCATTCGAGCAAAATATTTTATTATATTTTGAAAAATAAAAAACTGAGATAAGTTATTTAGTTTCACGCTTAGAACACGCCGCGGAAGTTGGCTGTCATTTCTCTAACACACTGTATATCGTAGGTTTGATCAGGGTGTACTAAACACTTTGCAGGCATGAACAGTTTCAGAAACTTATCTTAGGAACCATTGTTGGAAAATTATTAAAAAAATAACTCACCTTTTAATGTCAATCAGCTGAACAAAAAGAAATATTTTGGAAAGTTAACGCCATTTATGTCTGCCATTTCGTAAATTCGGACTGAACTGCCATTTCAATGTTTTTAATGATTCTATGCAACAATTTTCGCATTATACAATGTGCATTGAAATGAAGCGTTTAATGTGCGTAGAAAGGAATCAACATCGGCGCGGGCGCAGCGTTTTTGTGACGGCTCATTACGTTCGTTTAGCCGGTGCTCTTAGAGCAAGGAATATCTAGAGAAAACTTACAAATAAACAGAAAGAACCCATGAAAAATAAAAATACTGCTTTTGTCAAGTACCTATGCTTTACGAGTTGTCGATTTTGACACCTAGCAGATTAGCATCAGGAGTCCATCTAGACTTGATTGTACGTATGTGTTTATACGAGTTGTCGATTTCGACACCTCGCAGATTAGCATCAGTAGTCAATCTAGACTTTATTTAAGTATAAGAGAGCTATTCCAATCTCTGCACAGAATCACTACATAGTATAAAGTTGCTTCCCGCGTCTGTCCCTATGTCTGTTTGTATGTATGCTTAAATCTTAATAATCACGTAACGGATCTGGATGAGGTTTTTTTCAAAAGATAGAGTGATTCAAGAGGAAGGTTTTTATGTACGATTTATATCGGGAGAAATCTGTTCTCCGTGGGAAATCGATTAGCAGAGGGTGCAACCGCTGGGCAGGCCGCTAGGAAGGAATATTTTCAAAATACGTGCATACCTTAGCCATGTCTGTGGCGCTGATTTTTTAATGGCTACATTTTGGTTATACGCAAAGTTTCGGCCTTGCTCTGAGCCGCCGTTTATTTACGACGCGATTAGGTGTCATTAAGAATAATGACAGTGCTCCTGGACCACGCTCCCATCAAATTATAATGAATTGGTTTTTGTTTTAGCTGCCAATTATTCGCATGCGCGTGATTCACGGCGTTTGAAAACGTTAGATCGCTGAACTTTTTTTATAAATATTCAATTCAATCCACCCACCACCGTAAGGTAAGTATACACAACGTAAAGTTATATTTGTATCCACAGCCACAACTTATTTATGGACATGGGCTTGACCATTTTGTGGGGTATTTGCCGTACAATACTAAACAGGCGGGTTGGCAAGCACAGTGCATAATGTTTCTGGCACAGGGAACGCTCCTGTACATTGCCAGCAGTCATTTATTCCTTAGTAGCTTTTTCTGACACCTCTACAGGAAGACAGGGGTGATGTTATTATAAGCCATGACAAAGTTACTTATAATTATTTTTAAAACTATTGTACTTTCTTGGTATTTTCTTTAAAAAATATGTACTTCCATACAAAAGACATAAACGCGAGTAACGTTTACACAGGCTAACAGACTACACAGCTCTCACATTCGACTATAAAACTGTGTCTACAAATTAACAACGTTCATAAAAGGCAGCATCACATTACTCCCAGTGCGAGTAGCCGCCGAAACGATGCGAATGAGTCTGTTCAGACGGGCTGCAAACACACTGCGCTGCATATCATGCCGCCGTGCGCCTGTGGTGGAGATGCAGTCGGCGTAATTATGCTTGCAACATCAGCAATATAGTTTTTTTTCGTGAATTTATAGGTATAACAAAAAATTACAAGATCATGTGATTTTGTTAATTACCACCGCAAAACACGGCATATAACAAGAGCTCGGCTTGACTGTAACTGAATTTGCTAATCTTCTTCCAAATCAAAGTATTTTATTTTTAGCCAAACAGCATTTTTTACATCTCCCTTATAGGATCTTGGGTGCTCACAGTTCATAGGATCTGTGGTCGCAGTAGTCTTGCAGTAATCAAATACTCATGGTTCAGGTGTTAGGATGAAATTTAATAACGTAAAGTTCGGTTACTCTAGTGGGTTTTAACTAAGAAACAGCTAGTAATGCTTTAGTTACAGTACAAATTGGTAGTGAACGTTGAAATATTGCAATATTTTTCGATGTTATATGTGCTCTGCATCTTATTACCATATTTATTAACAGCTATCTAGTTCTCATAGTACAAGCTTTGTTTAGCTTGGGGATAGATGGCGTTGTGTGAAATGTCCAAGATATTTATTTATATTAAATGCTGCGCCACGCCACCGTGTTGTTACAATATGTCGTTGACTGCTGCGTTGTCGTCACGTCCACTATTAACTGGTGGCTTGAGTGTGTATTGCAGTCCGTGTGTGCAGGCCCAACAGCGCGAACCGGCTTCACACACGAGTAGATAATTGTTGATTATCCGACGGAAGATTGCGAGTAATCAATTTTAAGATGCAAATGGGTTGATGATGCCGGCATAAACATGCCTTATTCAAATTCGGAACCATTCGTAAATAGAGGGACTCAGCATCAATATCTGTGGCTAGTTACCTACGGAAATAAAAAATACGTTTACGTAGGTAACAGTTATCTTAAATTCTATTTAACTTTCTGCAATAACTGTAAGTCTAAGTTTAAATTCGTAGTTATGTTTAAGTTCAGATAGGTTTACCATAAGCTACACCTAACTAGGTAATTGAACTTTAATTGCATTGATACTAATATGTAAGTCAAAAACTGTACGTTAACATGCATTTTATAGCTTAAATACTTAAATTAAATGTAACTTCGGACTTTGGATTGTAGGTAAAACTTACCTACTATTAATTACTTAAATGTTATTTCCTAAATAATTTACAAATAAATCTTATTTTGTATTATTTAGGTTATATCTGTCTGAGTGTCTAATGTTTATAGAGTTAGTGGAGTTAGTACTTACTTTGAGAATTCCAATTTAAATCAGGTTGTACTCGTATTAATAAGACGACTAGTCGTGTAGTCGTTAGTAGTCGGCTGTAGTCGGGTGATTCGATAAATTAGCGGCCGAGCTCCCGCGCTAATCGCACCACAACACAAATATTTAATAACAATCCGAGATCCGCTGAGACGACCACTTATCTGAACAGCGGAACAGGTAAGGCAGTGGAGTCGCGGAAGAAAAGATCTGCAGATAAGCTAAAAGTATTCCTTTTTGCACGCCGGCTGGACAAAACGCGACAAGTAGGTATTGGCTATAATTCATAAACGCGTGAAAAACCAGAACCATCGAGTAAAAGGACTTAAAAAATCCACGATTATCTTATGTGCAGTTTTATATGGATGCGTTGCCTATAAAAGTGCTCAATCTACAGGAAGCAAATAAAAAGATCAATCTAATTCTGATATATTTAAGGGAAACAGTCAAGAAAGTAATATTATTTTAATGCTTATAACATCGGCAATAAATTCTTAGGACTTTTTCTATTGGTATGGGACAACAAGCCACTGAACGGTCCGTTGATGTGTGATAGTGAAGGGCATAAATAGAGGTCAAGTACCTACCTACCTATATTGCTTACTAAGTACTTACTTATATTATTATTTAAAATATAGATCTAAAATGTATTATCTAATGAAGTCTCCACAACGTCCACTGTTCGAATTATCGCTGCACGATTGTTAAACATTATTACGTCGGGTGTTGTTTAATAGAAACAAAAATATCTGGCGGCGCGCCTTGTGTTTGATCTCGAGGTGTTCGCCCGTCCAGCGCGATTAGCCCGCTCTCAACGTATAATCAAATGTGCCTCGGGCCGCCTCTACCAGCTACACTCACGACCTAACCGCCAACGAGAGGTGTACATTACTTGTTACTAAAGCAAGGCACCAGAAGCTGTTTCTGAAGCGTCCGCGACGGATGATGAATGTGGCGATACGGTCACGCATCGGTTTTAAAAAGGCGGCCAGTTGAATGGAGCAGCGGCCGCCAAGCCTCTCATTTGGCCGCCATTTGTCGGCCATTTCGGTGCACCGATCATAAATGGAGCCCGCTCCGGGTCACGTTAACATCTCAGGAGAAAACGTGAAAAATCACACTTCGCCGAGTTAAATTATCAATAATCTACTTACAGCCTAGCCGGTTTGTTCCGCGGCATTTGTATGGAGAAGTTTCGTAAGCGTTTCGAGAAGGAATTAACTTTTATTACTCTTTAAAGTGCTTACGTATTTGGACTTAATGATCAAATATTGGTTTCCCGCCTACGTATATCATTATCACACATTAGTGGTCTACATCTAATACGATCTAACACCTCAAGCCTTTCGATTCGGTTGTCTGACTGCCTGGTTATTTTCCGATCGGTTATCCTCCTATCTATAAATTGGATTCAGTGAAGGAGTTAAGCAGTGATGCATTACGTACCTTGTAAGTACTGCCGCGATCATCATTTCGTCGAGAGAGCGTCATGAAACCGTAGTTAAGTCCCGCTCAGGGCGGGTACTATATCAATTGGGTTGAAGGGGAATCTTTCAGAAATTACACAGTATGGTGTTGGTTCGCGGTTTGCAAGTGGGCTAGTGATTTATTTATTTCACTTAAACGGCGTCGTAAACATCGGGTGAGCGTCGGCGGGAGTGAACTGGCCGACGGAGTAGTGAGGCTTGTGAGAGGCCGCCGCGCCCCGCGCCGCCGCTGTCTTGTAAAGAATGATAGAAGACACTCCAATCAAGCATAACAAGCGCAACTTCAATGACTACCAGTAGTTTTATTTCATCTCCTAAATGATCCTGGCTCTGTCTACTACTTAACGATAAGCTAAGGATTGCTACGCAACTATCTTACTCCTATCTGCCTGTCTACCAATGCCTTACTTTATCCACACATTAAAGGACATGCTATCATACTGCCTGATCTATTTCTACAAATTCCCCACGTTAATTAAATTACCCCATTAAAAGTCTTAAAAAGCTTTTCAGAAGAAAAAGAAAAGATTCTTTGGAATGCAAAACATCGATAATTCCCTTGTAAAGTGGTTTAACGTGAAAATAATTACTTCGAGGAGTCCAATGCCTGGCCTGCGCGCGCGCACCAGCAGACGAGCCGGCGCAGGAAGACAGAGACGGGAAACACGTGAAAGAAAAGGATAAGAAATATAAATTTGAGAGGATTCAGTTTTTTGGGTAGAACCAAACGTTGATTATTGTTTTAATAGCGGGCTTATAGCAGCGGTATAATGAAACGGAATTAATACTGAGGTGATTGTGCCCAAGTAGAGATAATTATAATCAAAACTAAGCATAGGTTTAGATGGCTTTTGCTTTATCTATAATCTACAATAGCTCTTTTAACAGAAAAATCGCTTACATTACATCATGCATTTAGCGTAGATGGTGTTTTCCATAGGCTGTATGGAAATTGCAATTGTTAAGTACACCCAATGATGAATAAGTATGTAAATATTAACAAAAATATTTCTTCACCGACGGCTTAACGTCCCGAGCAAAGCACGAAATCGTTTTACTTTCGCGGTGAAAAATCCATCTGAAAGCTGAAACTTACTAGTGGCGGATACTGAAAACTAAGGATGAATCAATATGTCAAAAATACTTTGCAGATCTGCTGCTTTGAGTTACTATGGCTCTAAAGCACATTCCATACCATATGGAGTGTTTAGTAGGTCCCAGGTATTAATGAGTTTCTTGCAAGATCAGTTCATCCTCCGACGGCCTTTGACATGATGGATGAGTTAAGAATATGTGTTTGATTAGTCGCGGCACGGCCCCTTTGTATAAGCTCACTAATAGCCTTTTTAGACCCCTTTTTATTAGATTTATTATGTTTATGGACGTAAGCTGCCTGCTTGTCGAGTGTGATGTGCTGGTGATTAAAAGTGTAGTAGTTTTATTGTGCTCTGTTTTTTTTGTGGGACACCAAGTCGGTGAACATCCCGATGAATCGTGGCATCAGATATTCTGAACTAGCTTTATTATGCAGAATTCGGTAGTTCAGGCTGTACTGCCGTGTGATGCCGGCTTAGAATAGCATCACTCCATTTCTTTCCCGTGGGAGTCGTATGAGGCGACTAAGGGACTCGAGGGTGTGTATAGTAATCTTAGGCGATGGGCTGACAATGTCACTATGGCGATGCACAATTTTCCGAATAGCCCTCAAATATTTGTCAGACGTGGCGTAGATAACCGTTTTTTGCGGCCGTTTACGCTCTGCCTACCCCGCAAGGGATTATGGGCGTGATATGTGTATGTAGGCTGTACTATTTAACAATCATAATATCAACTTTGCCCACGAGAAGCAAACTCTTCAAATGAAAAGAGCCGTTAGTTGCCTTTTAGTTTCAAAGGGCTTTACCATTCAAAGTAAGGCAAGTGAATACGTGTTTAAAATACAAATCGATACAAGAAAACGTTAAATAAACGTTTATCAATTGTCTAAATTTTTTGTGGAACGTAAGGCCCAAATAGTGTAGTTCCCTCTTGAGTTCCCTCTCAATGCATTTTTATAAAGATCAGACTAATAGCGCCATCTACCGAAAACGTGCTGAAGATACTGACCCTACTTTTGCATAAAAAATGGTTTAACTTTTATGCGCCAGTCTAATATAAAAAATCATAACAATGAAATACATCTCAAACCCCATTTTGTGAAAACATTAATTTAATTCAATTTACTGTGTTGTACGACAGTCAATTTGCTACGTCGCTATTCAGAACCCCTTTCATTATCCCGAATGTTCACAATATGCTGAGTTGGCGCTGTGACTTCGCGCCTCTACGACACAACATTAGGGGACTTGCCTAATTCGCGTTTGTCATTCTACCCTATAAATAAAATCACTGGTTCCTGAAACTAAGTTCTAAGATTCGACAATAAGGTTGGTTTTGGCTCTATAAGAATGTGCAAGCATTATAAATTTTATTGCGTTTTAATACAGCCATAACATCGCAATAATAATAGGATAAATGTTTTGGTAAACCATAAATAAATGTGGCGTCCCGCTACGGAGACAAATTCGGCTTGCATTGTAAGTATTGTTGTTTAGTAAAGTAGAGAAAGCAGAAGCAAATCGTTGCTGTTTGCCGCTGTAATTTATTGAAGTAAAGTTATACAAAAGGCTATTTAAAAAAAGTTATACAATCCGTATCATTTTTATATGAATCGGTAGGTACCCAAAATCTAGGTAGTTAAGTTATAATAAATATGCTATAGGGATAGGTTGGATGTGTGTAGCACAAGACCAAAAATAATGACGCAATAGTTTGGCTGGGATGAGCAAATGGCTCCAGAATCATTCACAATATCGACTTTATTTCAATTGCGATATCTACCTACTCACATTTCTTACAAACTTGCAGAATGTCACCTCAGACACGTATCGAAACTGCGAACATAAGAATAGATAATAATGCCATTGGTGAAACTGTGCAAGATCGTAAGTCGCAGGTTCGAACCCAGCCAGTAGTGCTTTGAAAGTTTGTAAAAAAATTATACCCAACACGTTGTTTTACAATTTTGTAGGTACTCCTACTTAAAATTCATTTTAATATTCGACTGAAAACGGCTTGGCACAAATGACGCTAGATGTGCAAGTGCCTTTATTATTTTCCTTTATGCGAAATTTATATTTTTCATGCAAGGAACTAAAGTGATTTCTTTCAAATTAGTTTCCAAAGAATAGTTAAAGAATAACTATGCATGCAAATACTATACTACACCAACACAAGGCTCTAAACTATATAATGCTTATATCTACACATTGCTAGTATAGTAACACACACACAAACACACATATTTTTTCACACCTTTATCCCTCGTAGGGTAGGCAGAGCGTTAACGGCCGTAAAAATACTGTAACGGCTGGTGAGGAGAGGAGCTATTGGCTGGCGAGATGTGCAGTGTAAAGCGAAGTGGTGTGGAGCGATGTTATACAAAGAGGTGGGGTGAGGTGAGGTGCGGAGGCGAGGTGAGCATAGACATTTGTGTCTATGGAGGAGAGGAGGCGAGGAGAGCATAGAGGAGAGTCAATAATGACGTTTTATTCGAATTTGGAGTTTGATGTGACATCGGCGTTTTTTCACTTTTTTGTAAAACTAGCGGCCGCCCAGCGGTTTCACCCGCTGCTAACTGATTTCCCACGGGAAACAGACCTTCTCCCGACATAAATCATACATACAAACCTTCCTCTTGAATCACTCTTTTTTTAATCCCCCAAGGGATGAAAAGGGGGTTAAAAGTTTGTATGAAAGTTCGTTGTCTTAAGTGTGATCCGTTTCAAAATTAGTGATTAGACTTATAACTTCAAAAACTTAAACACGTGTTTCAGCATATTTGAAATTTTAACCCTTAACAGGGTCAAAAGGGGGTTAAAAGTTTGTATGAAAGTTCGTTTTTTTAAATGAATGTGATCTGTTTCAAAATTTGTGATTAGACTAATAACTTAAAATAATTAAACACGTGTTTCAGCATTTGTGAAATTTTAACCCTTAAATGGGTGAAAAGGGGGTTAAAAGTTTGTATGAAAGTTTTTTATCTTAAATGTGATCTGTTTCAAAATTTCTAATTAGACTCGTAACTTAAAATAATGAAATACGTGTTTCAGCATTTTTGAAATTTTAATCCTTAAAGGTGTCAAAAGGGGGTCAAAAGTTTACTACCAGTTGGGATACCTGTTTTCCCATGGGAATGTGACAATTTCCCGGAATATTTTATTCTTATAAACCTTCCTCTCAAGTTACTCTATCTAATAAAAAAAACCGCATCAAAATCCGTTTGGTAAATCTAAAGATATAAGGAGACACCAAACGGAAAGCGACTTTATTTTATACTATGTAGTGATTGAGAAATTGTTTTGCAAAATATCGAATATAAAGCATTGTGATTCCAAGAAACTCTTTTATTCGCTAAAATATCCTGACGATAATAGTCAGAAGCGGGATGATTCCAGTCCACTATGAAGAGAACTCTGCAGGGGGGTTCAGGCGAGAAACCTAGACGGTATGTACGGCAAAAGAGGCCAGGAAACGTGAGTCATGACCAGATTTGGAAAGTTTGATCACAAAAACGCTGGGAACAACTCTGCAAATTATGTTAAATGAGGAAGACAGTCAGTACAAAATTGAATTCCATTGATAATTTCAACACCGCTCAACTTATTCTTGATCTTGACCCGTAAGACCAGGAAATGAATAGTAAATTTACCTTCCAACAACTGGAACGATTAGACGAAATCCTTTATCTTGCAATTGTAGCTGCAAGGTCCGGAACGCATTTGGTTGAATAGACTTGAATCTTATGAATATACGTGACAGAAATGGAAAACAATGTTGATCAAGGCATTTCCTCGCCATTTGGTAACGCTACACTTTTGGAAGAGATGATGCAACGTTAGAAATTGACCAGTGAAGGTATCACTAAATACTACCAAGAGAAGTTGGCTATGTACCTCTACTATCGATGGCAGCTAAGTGAACGGGCAGCAGTGTCGCAGTGTCTTGTAATAATACGGGGTTTACCCGACGAGCTGCTAGCTAATGCTCAATCATTTCAATGTTCGACGCCAGACAAAATATAGGAAAGATTCTTGTCAGCTTTTGATCATAATCAATCCGATCAAGGTTTCGACTACCAAGAAGCAAGAAGGGTTGACGAAAATTTGAAAATGACACCATTGAGAAATGTTGATGATGTAGATGCCTGTGATTAAGTTTCTGGTTATGGAGTACAGGTAGCTGAAGACAAGGTGCCGTGGGCAACAGCTTATTAAATGTGGTTGTAGCATGCACGCCGCAAGGAGACGTGTGTGCAGAACATAGACAGCACAGGAATGGCTGTACTCACTATGATATAACCAGTTCTATTATTCACGATGAAGAAGGATACTTGAAAGTGTGTAACATGGCATGTTGAGCAGCGTGTCATATACCGGATCGAGGGCGACACGATAACACGAGCTGAGCAATGTGTTTTTGAGGTGAGCGGGGATTTTTAATTACTGCGGTAAGGTAGGAAAAGGTGCAGACGACAAGCGATAGAGATGAGAATGAGTAGAGTTAATACAGTTGAGATAAGTAGGATCTTTAACAAAATTTGTTACTTTAGTAAATAAAGTCTGCAAAGAGGATAGGGTAGCATCATAATACAGTCGGCAAGGAGATAGGGTATCAACCTAAGCTAGCAAAGATAAGTGTAATGTGTAAATATATGGCGGGTGACAGGAGTGATGCCAATAGGCAGAATGGAGCGTTCCAGGCGGAGTTGGGATAAGGGTAGCTACCCTGCCTGGCCGGGTGTAGTGGCCAGGGGACCTACTGGTCCACCTGGATAGAATTGGAAATTGTATATATGCGTAGCGCGGATTATATTATCTGTGAGCGCGGGGAAACTCTTCGATAGCGCGTTTCAGGCTCTTTGTTCTGTCACGTGGCGCCATCTTACAGATATGTTGGAACTTCTGTTGCGTCTTGCTTGCTCGTGAACCACTTTGAGTGAGCTTCTTGTCGTAGCTCCCAGAGGTCGCTACAAATACAAGCAGTCGTTTCTCTTTTATTATCTTTCCCTATCTAAAACCTTCGCTTTGGCTGCGCTGTGGTGATATAGCATGTAGTGGATTAAAGTGATGGATGAGGAGGTCATGACTGGGGATGATCTTATTTATCTGCTGTAAATTAACGATTTTTCTTGCGCCAATTGCGGTGCAATTGGTTTCAGGATGGCCGACTGTAACGGCTGGTGAGGAGAGGAGCTATTGGCTGGCGAGATGTGCAGTGTAAAGCGAAGTGGTGTGGAGCGATGTTATACAAAGAGGTGGGGTGAGGTGAGGTGCGGAGGCGAGGTGAGCATAGACATTTGTGTCTATGGAGGAGAGGAGGCGAGGAGAGCATAGAGGAGAGTCAATAATGACGTTTTATTCGAATTTGGAGTTTGATGTGACATCGGCGTTTTTTCACTTTTTTGTAAAATTGAGAAACTGTTTTGCAAAATATTAATCGAATATAAAGCATTGTGATTCCAAGAAACTCTTTTATTCGCTAAAATATCCTGACGATAATAATACGGCTGCTTTTGCCACGTATGACAAACATTTCAGGGTCCTAAAATTGTAATACACATAAGACCTCGAGTCCCTTAGTCGCTTTTAACGACTCCCTTGCCTTGGGAAAGAATAGAGGTGATGCTATTCCAAGCCGGCATCGCACGGCACACGGCTCTAGCAAACTTGGCTAAAACAAACAAGTACACCGTACATAATCAATGCAAATTGCAAATATTTACCATTTTGCTGTAAAAGGCGAGTTTGCGTGCAAGCTTGTGTTAGACGTTGATGAAGGATTATGCAGGTACCCATAAAGTAACTTCGTAAGTACAAATACGTATACTTCGTACAAAGTAAATTTATAAATAGTTTTACAGGTTGGCTGGAAGATTGCACCTTTGTTAACTACATTCTTTTAAAACAATATGGTTGCATGATAATGCACAAGAATATACACAATATTAGTAAGAAGGTACCTAAATAAAAAACTCCAGGAAAAAGCTTTATTTGATTTTTGCTTTTACAGAATCATTCTATTCAAATCATATCTTGTAGGTATCCATCCCATGCCTAAAAACAAATATGTTCACAACAGTTAACAAATATTTAACCGACTTCACTGTGGAGATATACTCTTGAGAACTACTGAAGCAATTTTGATAAAACTTTTTATGACAATTAGTGTTTCTACTTCTGAATGTGCGCACTAGCAAAAATCTGTAATAGGCTTTTTGCATTTACTGTATAAGTATATTTGTTTTTGAGCTGTTGTTTTTCAAGATAAAATAAAAATAAAAGTGTGTTTCATGTAGGCTACTGTAATGGGAGAGCGGTATCTCCTGCCACAGGTATATTGTATACCTACTTACTAAGAGTATAGTTGAAAAATGAAGAGTGAATGAAAGAAGCAATTATTATTTATAGAGTCTGTGCGAAAAGAGAATAGGATCCTCATTATGAGAAATGTAGCAACCTATGAAAATTATTAGTAAATTTTTGCCCACGCCTATTTTCCTTCCGCACAGATTCTGCCTACTTACATGCAGGTACAAACACAAGCCTGCATACTTCGTCAGAATCATTAAGTCGCCAGTTTTTAAAATTCTGAAAATGTCAAAAACATACAGCTCAATTTGAATACATCTTTTTTTGGATCGGTTTAAAATCAATACCCTGCAGTGCTTGCTTACAGCTAACAGTGTAGCTGAGCTTAACTAAACAAGCTCGCGTGCTAGCGGACTGCAAGCGAGCAAGCGGGTACTCGTGCTAATGGGCGATTAGACGGCGCGAGTAAACACACGATTGTTTTCTGTCGTGACAAGCAACTGGCCGGGCTGCTCTCTTAGACTACATAAAACTCTAATAATTCGGCGCCACTCCTGAACCATCCGACCCAATGCCACTAAACTTTCTTACCCGTTGCCTTCTTTTAAACCTTCTGACCTGGGCCCGATGTTATCGAACTACAGGTAAGAATTTTATAGGGAAAATTCGAAGTTTATTGGGTAATAGTCGGTTAGACATTTTTATATCACAGAATGTTAACCGGCTACGCATTTTACTAAGAATTTCACTTGTACACTTGTAGCCTGTAGTTTCATAACATAGGGAACTGGTGCCACTCTAGAACCTTCCGCCCCAGTGGCACTCTTCAAGATAGCTTAGCCAAATAAGCTCGCGTGTTAGTGAACTACATTGTAGTCTACGTATACATAAAACGAAGGTAAGTTATTTCATCTAGAAGCTCCTGAATGTCTCTCAGAGTAACATAAAAACACCTCAATTGCCTCAAGTCACAAAACTATGGGATCAACTTATTCTGGTTTTTCATACAGCTAATAAGAACAACCAGTAGTTAAGGTTGATTTCCTTAATGCGTTACTTGTAGTGCTGCAGTGCAACTAAGCTTTTTTCTTGCAAACTCTACTTAGTGTAGAGTTTGATCACGATTCTACATACACACATTCATGCCTTTATTCCTTGCGGAGTAGGTAGAGTGGCAACAGCCGTAAAAAACCGAGCGTTATCGCTACGTCCGACAAAAAATTGAGGGCCGTGACCACCACCACTATAGTGACAGGTTGTCAGCCTGTCGCCTAAAATTGCAAAGCATTTGGGTGATGCTGCTACTCTAATCCGTAATTCTGTACCATCATTATTTGTGAACTAGTTTTACTAAGAACAATTTGTGCAGCTACTGAAACAACCCACTCGGCTCGCCGGCACTCTGACAGGCGTGCATTACTGTCAGTTGTAGATTTCAATCAGATGACCCTGATTGGCGGGCGCGCCGGAGACAAGATATCATACAACAAATAGCGTGAAAACAAGCCTTTAATTAAAAAGTAAAAACAATTAATGGCTTGCGTGAAGGACTTGTATTAACTTACTGCCAGAAAGACTGGTTTTATCTTGTAAATTAATTTTACTTTATAAAATGCTTTCGCGAAGTAAAAAAGCTGTCCCAGGTAGTAAGTACCTACGTGAGCATTTTGACTCAATGTTTAATCCACGAGTAGGTATCTATCTTTTAAACAACACAGCTTAAACACAGCCGCAGCAGATAGCATAGTGCTAGTACAGTCAGGTCAAAAAGGAAACATAATAGTATGGAATTATTAGCGTTTGAATTGCGAATTTTCCCGAACATGGGTTTATTATGGAAATGTACTTTCTAAGTAGCTCCCATAAAACAATGTAAAGCTATTTCACTTCAACACGCTCATTTCTACATTGAATTCAGGAGATTTGCTCTGATTTTAAACGAGCGCCATAAATTGTGCCCACTGAAGTCTCTCGTAAGTGTGAACTGTTGTTAGCGTTATATTGCTCAAACGTGGGGTATTTATTTAAGAGGCAGTAAGTGGGCAAGCGTGGGCAAACTGCACTCGCCGCGCCAATGGGGCAAAACTAATGTGGGCTATAACGGGGGTTTTACCCGACGCCCGGCTCTACGTAACCCCGCACGCACCTATTCTACACAAATTTGCAGTTTGTCTTTGTTCTCTGTTTTATTATGCACTCACAGTGCGATATTATTTTAATAAATGAAAATTTGGAAATTCAAAAAATGTTAGCGTCCGACGGTACTTGAACCCGGGACTGTGAAGTACCGTCCCACTGCTCTGCCAACTGAGCAACCGGCGCCCAGACTGACACATGCCAATTTTTCAATCTCTTGGTACTTGCCTCGAAGCGACGTACAAGCGACATCTAGTATAAATTATTGTAACGAATACTATTAGTATTCTAATTGTGGACTAACCATGGTATTCGTTACAATCACTTATAAAATTTACATACAACCAATATAAGTAATTAAATCAAGTTATTACTAAAAGAAATAAGCTAAAAGTAACCCTACCTCTTACAAATGTTGGCAAGTAGTGATGGAACAATAGGTGGACTCTGGGTTGAATATTCTGCTCGCCTAAAAATTTGTTTTGCTGTGTACAGTGAGTGCTTTACCTTTAAGCGTAAAAACCGTTTACGTTTTATTTAGATTAGATAAGTTTGAAGAATTTACTACTTACTAACATCTCGAGATTTTATAGAACGATGATGTTTCTAACCTAGCTTTTAGTTTTCAGTGTTAAAATATAGAGTAATTTTCTATAGAGAAAACCGAAGCTGCACTTAGGTTTAACGAGGTCGTAGTAAGTTTTTGTGAGCTAATATTGGGGTTCGGGGCCGGCCAAACGACGTGGAACCAAGCACTCAGCTGGTGAAATATGTGGTTCGGTATATTTGCACTTTTCCTTGACTCTCTGAGTGGTAATACCCAGTTAAGAGCAATTAATTTCACCTTTTTTGCTTGAAACTTAAAACAAGTACCGTATACTACCTTACTACCGTAAACTTAAAATATCACCCCATTTCTTAACCGTGGGAGTAGTAGGAGGCGACTAGGGTGTGTATGCAATTGTAGGCGATGGGCTGACAACCTGTCACTATGGCGATACACGATTTTCCGAATGACCCTCAAATATAATTATGTCAGACGTGGCGTAACTTTCCGTTTTTGCGGCCGTTTACGCTATGCCTACCCCCCAAGGGATAATAGGCGTGATATATGTGTGTGTGTATGGATGTGCCGTGTGATGCCAGCTTAGAATAGCTCCCCCAATTCTACTCGTGGGTGTCGTAAAAAGCGACTAAAAGATACATTTATTCAGTGAATAGGCAGCAAGCAGCGTACCCTTTGAAAACAACATCTTGCACTGCGATCGCCAATCTGCTAATCAATCTTGCTAAATGTGGTGTATTGTATATGGCAATACCACCAATAGGGGGAGTCCCAAGCCCAGCAGTGGACTGTGCGGCTGTTGATTTTATTTGATGATGAATATAATATTAGCGCAACTATTTTTTCTTTTCGTTTATTTATACACTTTACAAAAACATTATCATATTAAATGGGTGTCATAAAAACCCTAATTATTGGGTTTAGCGTATATTAGCGTACTGTGACTGTACCCCATGGACGTACTATTCAAACGTTTGAATAGTACGTCCATGCTGTACCCATAGTTTCGTTTTGGTTTAGACACGTAATTTTTTATTGTTTAATGTTATGATATGGCAACTATACGCAGTAGTGTTTCAACCCCTAATCACTGAAATTAAAGGTGAAACTTTCATGTTCCCTTATAGTGATCTTTAGATTTCCTTTCAAAACAAGAGATCATCAATTTTTTTTTCATTCTGATTTAATCAAAGCTACTTTTTTAGTATAAAATCTTTCAGAAGAAAGCTGTTTCCATTGAATTTAATAAACTAATATTTGTGGCTCTAGGGTTTCATTCTCGTACATTGCTAAATGATGTGGAACTGGGCACTCTGTTCTTGAAATATGTACTCCAATATGTTTGCGCTCTCCTGAAAGTGCCAAGGAATTGTTAAGGAAGGTACTTTGTAACTTCTTACATAAGAGTGATTTTTACTTAATTATATTTGCAGTGATAATTAGAGCACCGTAAATGGAGTGAAGTTAAAGCAATTAGACTCGTACTGTGAAATATGTTTTTTGGTATATACCTTTCGTGGCTCTGCTGGCTTGTTGTGGTGGTTGAAATTTAAAACAAGACTAAACACAAACTACCTAAACACTTTGTCTATGGATCTTCAACAACATGAAATTGTGTGAAAATAATAGTGCGTGAAAGTTTTATTTTCTAAAAGGAAATCTTAATGAAGCAAAGTAAGTAAGCTAGGTCATGGAAACTACTACTTACCTAGAAATTATACTACCTCAATCAACGTCACATTAAAGCACTATTTGCGATCCAGTCGATACTCGTTCGTGATTACATAATATAAGTTGCAAATAAGACGGTAGCCATCGTACAAATGAGCACATTGTGTCTTGTCTACCTTGGCGTCTATCATGAGTTTCCAACTTGCGTTAAGCTATTCACTACTGCACTGCGCCTAGACCTATGTTAGATGCGTCAGATGTAAGCAGCAATGTATGTTTAAATTATAGTTTAAACCGTATGTGTGCTGAATCACTCGGTCATTTGCTCAAACGGCATAGGATCGGATTGATTGGCCATTGCCGCGATAATAGACGCTAATGCAACGTAATTGCAGACTGTGCGCAGTGGCTCGGGGGTGATCATGTATTGGCTTTAAATTGAACCTATCCAGCAGAACTTTTGGTTATACGTAGAGGGGTTAAAGATATACTGATTATTTATACAGTTATTAAACATAACCAGTATAGGGATTGATCCCTTAAATCCCTTTGCTATAGCTGTAGTGCAAATAGTTTTAGAAATCGTTTTAAAACATAAAAAATCACGCCAAAACATCGCAATTTAGTCTTGCGATTGTGCAACGTGGTTCATAGAGTACCGTCGTTACAAACAGTCATTCATTAAATTAATTAATAAACTTGTCAGTGGCGTGTAAAGACGCATACAAAGTAAATCATCGACTCATCGCCGCTAAATACTAGCTACATACATTAGCTACTAATAGCCTTCGTAGTAACTGCTTGCAGAGAATTTCCTAGACGCACTAATTATGTACGTATTTTTAATGGATCTTATCGGCTAACTAAAAATCACTGAAAAAATTCGAACGCACAGTAGAATTCTCTGTATCCGTTTCCGAAACACAAAAACTTGCATAAAGAATACCCATTTTATTTATTAGTCTTGCATATTATTTTATAGATATATTAGTATGTAAGATAGTTTAAGTATCTAATGTATGTTTATGTCCTACACCCAAAGGTTGCCTGGTAGAGATTGCTACCGTAGCAATAAGACCGCGTTGTTGCACTTGTTCCATTGTTTAAAAATGATATTTTGTATTTTCTGGACTATGTGCAATAAAGAATTTTATTATTATTATTATTATAACCCATAACGTTATTCTTTCTAAGTTTAGTTCCTTGGTGTTTAGTAAAATGTAAAACTGTTAAGTCATAGTACAGGCTCCCGTACTGGGAAACGTACCCAGTACCTACGGCTCGTCAGCCTGGGACTCAATCTACTTGGTCATGGAGCCACAAGTAGACGCAGAAATATTAATAATTCTCTGAAAACATCCTGTTTACGATCAGCATTCAGGGTGAATTCAATTCGCAACAGCGGTATAATTTTATTATAACAGGCTAAGCTCATTAAGTGGTTAATGGAATGTAAATGATCACGAATGTTGGAAATGCTTTTTTCGCGGCTGCCATGATACAAAACGCAATGGCGACCGCACAATAGCCTAGAATAAAGGGTGTGACTGCTATATTTTTAACCACATATCTTATTTATTACTAGCTTAATAAATATATAATACTTTTCCTGAAATATATGTACATGGCGATAACGAACGTATTCTTACGGCCGTTAAAGCTCTCTGCCTACCGCGCAAGGAAAAATGGTGTGATGTAGGTATGCTATTTATTATTATAACCATGTCAGAGGACTAATACTAGTAGTAGGCGGTTGTAAAACTCTGACACCTGGGTTCATCGGGTCGTTGGATGACTCGGTGTCCCGCACGAAGACTAGTGATTATTCTGTGACGAAGAGAGAGAGAGAGAGTTTCTCTTCAGGATTCTTCTTTACTTGAGAATTGTTGGGATGATACTTTTCTTTTACAGTCTGTATTTCGTGCAAGTGATGAGAAAGTTCCAATTAAATTTTGTATTGAATAGATCCGTGGTCGGGGCCGGACATTTTTCTAATTCTTTTGAGGTGTGGTGGATGTACCACGCGCAAGTGGTAGTCCAAAAAACTTTAAAAGGCTAAAATCTTCGCTTTTGAGAGTTAACGTTGTAGTGAGGTCTCGCAGAAACCAAGTCTCTAACGGAAACTTATAAGAAAAAAGTACTAGAAAATAAGTCAAAAAGATAATACCTACAGATGCCTACAATACAAAGGGCTGTGCATTTGCGTGCACTAAATTGTTAAATACCTATCAATCTTTTCTGTGAAATGCGCGGTGTAAGCGTGGTGAGTATGGCAAATATCCCCCAATAAGGGGAGGTCCATGTTCAGCAATGATCTGTTGTGGCTGTTGCACAGTCATGGAAATTCTGGGTATAGTGGCTATTTTTATTCCTAGGTGTAATATTCGTTACTATTGTATCACATGGCAGCATCAACAGCGAATAGTGCCTACAATGTCGTTCATTACTATCTATCTTTCTTCGCATACTTTCACCACCCCCCACGGAAGAAAGGAAGCGATGCGGTCGAACGACAATAGCTGTCCGTCTGTCCGTCCGTCCGTCATTAGCACTAATAACTCCATACGCGTTTCGCGAGAGAATGCAACGTCCTTGCGGTTGGCAGAGGAAGCTACAGCCCTAATAATTCTATCAATAGGAACGCTGCGGTCTGCGGTGGTACTACCGGTCTCCACTAGACTTATTTAAAGCTCAACTTATACTGGTTATTTGAAGTAACTATATATGGCAACCCAGTATATCTCGACCTCTTAAATGGGTACCTCTTGTCTGCCATAGGGAATGTTTGAAATACCTTCGCTTAGTTGCAACATTGACACATGAAAGCGGGGTAATTTGCGGTAATAACGCATGAAATGAGGCGATGAGCGATAATAGACGTTAAAATGTAAAGTGCATGTTACCTGTATTGGGTATTTCATCAAAATACCAGTCTAAATAAGTAAGAACAAAGAATATGGACAGTAAATAATTTATTGTAGAGACCGACAGAAAATAAAACAAAGCATAGTGCTAAGTATCAACCATACCAACAAAAACAAATTAATTTTGCAGGTTCCCCACAAGTTGTATACCCAATACATGGAAGTGTTTCAAAAACTTAGTACCCAACCTAATAGATTTCATAATCAAATAGAAAATTACAACGAAAGAAAACTAAAATAACGAAAATACTATACTTGTGACCATGATAACCAGCTATTAACTATTTAGAAACACGAATGACTATATTTTAATGTTTTGCGTGTCTGAACCATAAAAATGTGTCGAATTTTTCCAGATACATTATCGGCATATAAACTATAAAGTTTTTAATCTTGTTTCTATTCATCGGTATTTATTTAAAAATTGGCCAGTTTTAAATAATTACCTATAAGAAAGAGCGAATATTCTTTTTTTTACTCACAAAAATATATATTATGTTTACGAGTAACCCACTGTTTCATATAAAAACATAATATTGCTTGCCTCTACATTGATCCCGGTGTGTAAGTTTCTTCCTCTAAATCATCTTGCGTCTTCATAAACTTGCTGATCTCGTTCAGGAGCTCCTGATGATGCTGGCGACTTAACAGGCTCACTTGCAACCGCTCCAGGTCCTCGCCACCTTCTAGAAAGCTGGTCAGCCGGTGTTGGGACACCTCGTCGCGATGCTCCATCACACGGTCCCTTGTGAAGTCATAGGTGCGGATGATTCTGGTGGACTGGATAAGAACACCCTGAAAAAGTATACTATTTAGTACTTAGATTATAAGTTATTACAGTGTAATAACATGATACCTATCTAGGCGAACTGTTGCTTCAAAGGAACGTTGGTAGCGTAGTTCGCTCGTATCATAAGTAAATAAACAGATCTTTGAGGAATTCGTAGATATTTTTTCATCTGTCTTTTTCCTAAATCCTTCAATAAGAAAAACTAAGTTCAAAAAGTTTAATCAGCTTGCTACGCGCCGCGCCGTAGCATTATGCTACGAATAATTACGTAGGATATTCTATGTGACAGTAAGTTTTCTGAGGATCGTAAATTTTGTAAAAAATAGGTGAAACGAACGTACTTACATCTTCTTTTTCTGCAGATTGATCAGTAGGTTTTGTTTTGTTAAATAGAAGAGTGTTCAGTTCTTTTATTGCGATATATTTGTTAACTTTATTAGATTGACTAGATTTGCATGTAAGTGCGATGCCTGTTGGCGTATGTGTTACGCGAACGTAATTTTGCGAGTTAGCGTCTTCATCATCTTGGGCTACTTTGGTTTCAATAGTAAGGTCTTCATGTGGGACATCCATTTCAGTTTTAGTCGGTTGCAGCAGTACCGATACAGTAACCGTACTTATGCGATTCGGTTGGACTATATCGGATACTCTGTGATGCACTCCTTTTTCTATTTTCATCAGTTCTAGCGCACCTAGACCTTCAATCAAGATTGAAGCCCTTTTTAAACCAGTATCAGACTCATCGATAGATGCTACTTCTACGTGCCAGTTTTTGAACTTCCCATAAGACTTGTACATGTTCAATAGCTCTCTGACAAATAAAGAGGCATTGTCTCCCTCAGATGCTATTAACTCGACAAGAATTCCACTATTGGATAGGACAGGCTCAAACAACACGGTCTGCAGTTGGTTCTCAATTTCTTTCTCTCGTTTGCGGTAAATTTCATATTCTTCTTCCATCATATTCCTTACTTCTTCATCCTCTTCGCATCTTTTACTATTTTTTAATTCATGAATACTTTTTCGAAGACTTGTTCTTTGCGTCAAGATATTTACAATTGACTTGATTTTACGAAGTCTCCTGATTTCATCGGGAGATTTGTTTTGATTCAAGAGAAGAAGTTCGTTTTCGTTTAGCAAATGATTAAAGTATTTTTCTAGAATGGATGGTGAAAGATTTATTGACTGCTGAGAATATCTTCTGAAATTTTGAACAGATTTGCTGAAACTATGCATATGTTTTGCAACAGATATGATACGACTTAACATTATCGACAATAAAAGAAGCGAAAGGGCCCCAAAATAGTAATAAATATCAAATCACGTAGATATTTTGTCGTTGCAATAATATTACCGACCCAGTTTTTTACATGCAATAAAAAAACTAAATGCAATGAAATGGAAACTCAACACAACAACAAAGCCTCACTCTCCTATTCCCATAAATTAATGGCGTTCCCCTATGGCGTTCCCACATTTGTGATTTCGCAGTCTCATTTTTATTCCCTTACAATGCTTAGACAATGTCATAGATGTAATGTCATTTTTTGGAGACATTTTTTATTTTAAGTTTTTTTCTTAAATTAGTATTTTCATTTTTTTTTAAAAGAGGTTCACTGTCAGAATAAAAACTCCATGCATTAGCTCTTAGTGCTGCCATCTAGGCTCCAGGACGTGTATCTAAAACTATATAATAGTTTTTGCTACTCAAAAACAGATGGCAGTGTGGTTAGAGTTTAGTTTAGTCCACTCGCTACTAGATGTCACTGTTCGATGAATCTGCGCTTATTTTGTACTGTCACGACAATAAGCCGAAGCAGAATACGAGAAAGAGAAAAATTAAGACTCATGCTTTTATAAAGCTGTCTCTGTTTAAAGTTTTACTAATAATCAAAGTAAAACGGTCAAATGTCAGTGTCAATAACATAACAGCTGTATTATAACCTCAAAGTTTATTTTATTTTGTGGCAAATAGCAAAATAAGAAAAGATTTAGCTTGAAGTTCTACACTACATATATTTCCAAAATGTCCCTTTCGCGATTGCTCTCCTTTCGGAAACAGTGCAATGTAGATAAATACTATTTCATGTGCCAAAGATATTTTTCTAAATCAGTGGATTTATCTGACCCTTCAGTGCAGCGTTATCTGAGCTATTTAATGCTGGAACATGAAAACATCCTCTCGAAATCGAAACGAGAGCTACACGAAGTGAGTCGCCTTCGGGAAATAAAGCCAATTGTCAGTGTTCTTGAGGAGAGAATAGCTTTGTACGACAGCATAGATTCCCTCAAACAACTAAACAAGAAAGAAGGAGATGACGAGATGCAGAAAATGATTAAAGAGGAAGCCGCGATATACCTCAAGCGAGTGAAAGAAGTTGACGGAGAATTGCAGTCTATTCTACTTGAACCAACCCTTTCTGATGGTGGTGTGTTACTGGAAGTGATTGCTGGCGCGGGCGGGCAGGAATCTATGCTGTTTGCTAAAGAACTATTCGAGCTGTATGAATCTTACGCTAAATACAAAGAGTGGCAAGTTGATATAGCATCACTAGAAGAAACAGAGATGGGTGGTTATAGAAAAGCTTCAATGCTGATCAGTGGTTATGGTGTTCCAGAACTAATGAGGTTCGAAGGAGGCGTGCATAGAGTACAAAGAATACCAGCCACAGAGAAAGGTGGTAGGATTCATACTAGTACAGTCTCGGTGGCAGTCTTGCCTCAGCCTTCGGACATAGAAGTAGATATCCCAGACAGAGATCTGACGATAGAAACAAAAAGAGCAAGTGGTGCGGGAGGCCAACATGTGAACACCACAGATAGTGCAGTTCGAATCATTCACAACCCAACAGGAACCACAGTGGAGTGCCAAGAAGGCAGATCACAGATCAAAAACAAAGAAATAGCCATGCAAAAGCTTAGAACTTTACTTCTTCAAAAGCAAATTGAAGAACAATCCTTAAAGATTAATTCAGAACGAAAAGCACAGGTATATCCTCAGTCTTCAATCTTTACTATTTTTTTTATATTGTTATGTACATCTATGTTAAAAGCTTGTCAATATTCTGTGTTAACTTTTTGACACTCTTTTTTCTTTTTTTTGTCCACCTTACTATATTGAATGTTAGTATGTATTTGTGGTATGTACTGTTGTGGCTGGTAATGTGTGTACCTATGTGCAAAACATTATTTAACCACTTCGCTCAGGTCAAATTTTGCAACAATAGATTTGTATTGTACTTCAAGGACACATGTGTGCTGTTACGAGCGGAGTAGTTAAGGTGAAATTTTACTAGTGATAGCAAAATTTCAAGATGCACTGGACAAGAGAAACAACTTTACACACACATTACCGCTACTCCCCTATCCTGTACCCTAAGGTTGCCTGTAAGAAATCGCTACCTAAGTGAAAAGGCCGCCTTGTGTACACTTGATTAAATTTATATCTTGTATTTCCTGTGTACAATAAAGTATTTTCGAATTTGAATTTGAACTTCCTCCAAGAAACATTAGGTTGAAATATGTCAAAAATATTTTCCAAAATCATCTGATGGGCAATTTTTTATGGGAGGTCCAACTTTTTCCTTTTTCGTTGGAGAAAGTTATTTCTTATCATTAGCACCAGCCAGTCTTGAGTTTTTGCTATCGGTCACCATTAAAATTTCACTTTTATACTTTTCAAACACTTTTCAGATGGGTTCAGGCAACAGGAATGAAAAGATCCGCACCTACAACTACCCTCAAGACCGAGTAACCGAACACCGGGAGGGCGGAAGCACCCAGCACAGTCTGAAGGCCTTTATGTCCGGTGGTGAGCAGCTCGAGAGTCTCCAGGAGAGTTTGCTGCGCCACCAGCGGTACCAGGCAGTTATGAGTGATATTGAGGAGTTTATCAAGAAGTACCAAGCTGGACAGGGAAACAGCTAAAGTAATGTGAGTTTGGTAGATTGCTGTAGATTCAGTACATGGTATGATAAAAAGTACTATGCTCCTTTTGCAGAAGTGAACCTGTAAATAAAACTGAACTACTTTCACCAAGGTACACACATGAATCATTTTTGAAAAAAAAGAGCAGTAGGTAAACCAAATTTTTTGAGAGTATGAAAAAAAAACTCTTTTCAACCTATATTCTGTGGGGAAAGCTTTTTAGTTAGATTTACTTCCTGGAAAGGAATATGGTACTTTTCCTAAAACTTTATTTATTAGCAAGTAGTAATTTGATGTAAATAGTAAGTACTACATTGTTTGTTGCAGTACTATGTTGCTTGTTGATACTACTAAGTTTTGTTTACTGTTACACTAGAGTCTAATTATTTATACAATTAGAATAAAACAATAAAATTTCTTGATTCAATAAATAATAAATACTTTAATTTGTACCAAATAAATGATCACATTACTACAGTAAATTAAATAGACATAGATATCACATCCGCTACTTAAATGACATAATTTCAAAAGTACTAAATGCTAATCTAATGATAATATCTTTGGTTAATTGAAGATGGTCTATTAAAATTGATCAATTTAATTTAATAACATAAATATTTAAATAAGTACATTTAATAATATATTTTTAAAGACTTTATATAAAACTTTCCATCCCAGTAAACTTATCAAATAAAGTCCAGGACGGAATTGCCATCAACCATAAAGTTACGTAATACTGGGAACTAAATATACCATTATGTAAAAGGTTAAGTTACAATAATATTACCAAATGCAAAAAGCCAATTTGTTTACAAAAGCTATCTAATTCATTCAATATAATTATTTGTTCTTGATTTTCTCCATACATCTCAATCTTTATCCTAAAATTTAATATATTAAAAATTATTTGATTTATTTATTGATATGACAACACATGATGCCTCTTAGATAGTGTGGCACCTTGGGAGCAAAGTTATGCTATTAAATCTACAAAATATGAAGACAAATAGTAACACATCGTGATATGTGGGAGTGACATGTATTAATAGTGTTCCATTTTATAACAATAAAAATAAATCTTTATAATTTGTAACGAAATAATCATCGTATCTGTTGACTAGAATCTAGTATACCAGGTAGCCACTAGACTGTATACCATTAAGCCTAGTGCTTTATTAAACTATTACACACAATAACGGAATGTAAAATATAATAAAAGTATGACTTAATAGGTAATACTTTGCAAATCTGAGCTAGCTATAAAATTGCAAATGGATTATACCTTCCTTCCAAACCAAAATAAGCCAAACTTTCAATCCCCGTGTTTGTCTTAGCAGGTGTTTATCTCGCGCAAACCGTACGAATGACGTCACGAATGTAATTTGTCTAGTTGTCTTGGTCGAGAAGGAGAGTGTGTCTGATCAACAGGAATGCCGCTAGAGGAATCCAGAGGAGGTTGTGATGTATCAGGCTGCAGCGCCCGCACATGTCTATGTTGCTTTCCTGTAACGAAACGAAATATAAGTTGTACAAACATTTTGAAACACTGCCACTTGTTGGGTACCTATACAACTTTGAAGAACTTTGAAAACTTTGCACCGCAGCGCAGACTGGATTTGAACCGCGATTTAGTTTCTCTTGGCGAAATCATGCAAGTGTATCTTAATATCAGTGGCATGGCTTCATTTATGGGATAGTTTTGCAACTAACTCCTAGCGACTAATTCATTAAACAGAATCATACATTTTCGTACTCGTATGGTGGTAAAGTTTAGTGCCGGCTAAAAGTAGCATCAACCCATTCATAGTATGGGTGTTGTAAAAGACTATATTTTATATGTAGGTACTATGTCCAGAGCGTGATGAATATTAGGCGTGACATTTGTGTATGTTTTTATTAGACATCATGTTTATTGTTCATAGATCCTTTTGATAATTTGGGCATGCCCAGAACCGAAATACCATAGCCACATAACTTACCTCGGTATGGTTCCTGATGCACGAAGCCGGTTGCCTCCGATACAGCGGGTAGGTGTGCTTGAAGCACGGCAGCGACTCGTTGTAGTTCACCTCAGTAGGATCCACAGTGAAGATGGCCACCTCTTCTTTCGGACATAGAGCATCCACCACCACTAGCAGCATATTCGTGTAGTTGACGATCTGCGCGTAAAACGGCCGCTTGCAATCGTTCATCGGCTTGTTCAGCTTATCGTCTAGATTGTTGTACTCCAGTTGGTACAGGTACATCTCCCTGTCGCAAGGGGTCGGTCGTGTTCTGTTGATGAGCACGAGCTTCTCAAAGTCGCGCTCGACGGCGCGCGACGGAGGCTTATTCGAGTTGAACATCCCATCGTCGGTCTCTTCATCGTTCTCGTAATTCTGATACGCTGTTGACGAACATTTGAATTAGAACAAGAATTGTTTTATAACGCCACATGCAAAAGGTAATGAAAAATGTTCTGGTATTCGAAAACATGCTAAAAGACTGCTGCAAAACACAAATAATACGGTTTAAAGTACCTGCTTTACAATCACTGTCGTTGGCGTTTTGTAAGAAGAGTAAGACAACAAATAGGATACCTACATGGAAGTAAATATAGTATAATTCTTACTTACAAATAAATATAATATACATGAATACCTAAGCATAAAGATATATTAGAAAACATAATTATTATTTAGATAAGCCAATTTTATAGCAATTTACAAACTTACAATACATATTATAGAAAAATTAAATTAAAAAGATAGAGTAATGAATTCGAAATTAAATATGTTTGTATGTTTATTATAGAAAATAAAGCAGTTACATTTATATCGCAGCCATTCACAATAAAAGTTGGTAAACCAGCATGCAAAGTCACACTCACTGCAAACAATCCTGTACGTACTAAAGTTCTGTACACCATTGGGAATTTGAAAATGCCAAGTTACCAATATCGTCCATCAGATTAATAAGTAGTCAATCAAAGGTAGTGTCGATACGTACTAGAACTATAACATGCACATTCCAGGGAGCCGAATACTACAAGATCAAAGGATATGTATGTATAGAAAATAATATGGCACTTAAAGTTGAAACGTGCCGGACGCCACGGCTACCTACAGGGGGCTGTGCATTGGCTAATAACTCACCGGTGGGTGTAACATATTCTGAAAACAAATGGAGTCATTACTACTTTTGATACACAGTTGCTACGACCAATTGTTGACTCCATCGTAGAATTTTGAAAGTGCTACGAATTATTTGTTTAAAGATTTTCGCTAACGGGGCGTTGGAAGATTTGCACTCACATGCATCAATGTGTATCCCATACAGTGCCTAGATTCCAATCAAAACTCTATATCTCTATGTTAACGCCCTTATTCAGTTTCCTAAGTACTAAAGCTAACAACACATTGAGTTTTCTAGTCCTATAGTTTGAGATTTTCAAATCGTTTAAACATTGAACATGCACAGAAACACATAAGCACATTGCTGTTTCTGGCACATTTAAATTTCACATTGAATGCCGTCAATAGCACATAGAAGAATACCTATTCAAGAAAGTAAGGAAAAAGTTGAAACACTATGGGGATTTGAACCCACTACCTACGGTGACCGCCTAACCACTGAGCCATCGTATCGTGGTCGATAATTTCGAACACGCAATACCTCAGTAGTTCTTAAGGCGACGACGACCGTCCAGTGGCGTCCTCAGTAGACTTTTTTATAATTTCTTAAAATCTAGAACAAGCATTAAATCTAAGACGGACAAATTGTTCCATGGTTTATAGCTATATTATATTCATAAATGAAAAAAAAAGAAATTCAAATATGTTAGCGGTGTGGGGTACCGTCCCTCTGCTCTACCAACTGAGCTTCCGGCGGTACCCCACGGTTCCGGTTTCAAGCCCCGGCGGGCGCAAGCAATAATTCAATTTCTTATTTTACTTAAGGACAAATTGTTGTACTATTCGATAAGATTATTCCAAGGTACATTATTGTTACTATGCATCTTTTTAATCACGACAACGGAAAATAGTAAGTACCGTAACCGTTAAATTGATTTATAAATTTAAAACACAGGAAAAAGCTCATCGTTGTATTTTGAAATAAACATATAGTACCTAAGTACAATAATGTCTGTTTTAGATTTTTGATATTTATTTCAGACTAGCTGTTAAACAATCAAATCTTTCCTCTTTATAATTTTAGTGTAGATAGTGTAGATGTAGATTTTAACGCGGATCCCTATTTTTTCTCATAATAAATATAGCCTATGTTCATCAGGAATAATGTACGAGTAGGATTCTAATGGCAAAATATTTTTAAAATCGGGCCAGTAGTTTTAGAGCCTATTCAATGCAAACAATCAAATCTTTCCTCTTTATAATATTGGTGTAGATTAGGATTTAAAGAAATTAATAAAAAAATATGAGGGCGGCACTGGATGGTCGGAATTGGAGCGAGGACAATTCGCCGCAGGTCTTGGGTTCCATTCCCGCTTGTGTGAATTGGTTTCTAGGTTTTTTTTAGGTATAGAATAGCACTGTAAGTAGCAAAAATTAACAAATCCTGGAGTAGGTACCGGTAAGAATACACCCCGTATTGGGATGGCCGGGTAAATACAGACAAAACTGGGCATGTACTTTACTACTAATTATTTGTATAAAAAGTTTATTCTCCCGATGTAAAAAATTCTAGTTTATAATACAAAATCTGTGGCATTAGAAGAAAAAGCTGTTTCTACAGTTCATTGGCACTAAAGTACAGTCGGTTGTAGCACATAAGGTACAAGGGCTACTCCAAAAGAACTGAATTATTTTTATCCCCAGTTAACTCTAAATAAAAATTAAAACATTCTTATAAAAGAAGTAATTTTCTACTTATATATATTCATGTCATGAAAAAATATTGCTGGGGACAAAAATAATTTAGTTCTTTTGGTGTACCCCTGGTACCTTATGTGCTACAACCGACTGTACATTACCAGTTTTCTCCCTATTCACCCTCCTACCCCGATGCACCCGGTTTTACGGACCTATCATAGGTATAGAAAACTTGCAAAAAAAGCTTTTGCAGCTTTTCTATAAATTGTATTCATACATCAACATAAATCACCTTTACACTAACACGGGAAGTGTTTTAAAGTTTGTTATTCAATACCTATCATATCGCTGTAGTGCTCGTTGTCATGCAGACTTGCACAGATCATGCCGACAACTTGCTATAGAGAGCACAGTTAACAATCTTGACACGGTCACGGTTCATTTCACATTTAAACTCAACTAATACTCAATGGATCATGAGAACATATTTAACACTGTGGTTGATGAGGTGCGCGGTTGCAAATATGTTATATTGTCACTTACCATCGTCAAAGGAGTAACTGGCCTGGGCAGAACTTAGGGTAATGGAGTTGTAAAGCCATACCGATGTTGCTAGGAACCACGCCATTACGTTCCGTATGTTTTCTAGAGGCTGTAAAAGCGTTCCGTAAGTTTTCTAGAGACTAAAGTTACATGAAGTGTGATAAACCTGGCCAGCCTCAAGGCAACGCCTTTTTTATCATCATCAGCATCAGGACAATACAAAAATATTATAAAAGTGGAAAATTGTGTTATAATTATTTTTTTACTATGTCGGATCATGACGTCAGTAATTAATTGTACTATCCTATCTTGAATAAAGTTAATTTCATTTCATTCCCGAACGAAGTTACTTATAAAGACTCATAATACATCGGTCTTTCAGTCTTTCAAATTAATGTGTACCGTGGTCAGTATCGCTGCGAAATTGGTTGTCTTCTTCACCCTGAAGCAAACCGCTTGGTAGTCTATGACGTGCACCGGGCGGTAGACTTCCTCGTCCACCATCTTTGTCATGATATCCGGGCGTATCTGTTGATTTCAAACATATCTTAAGTAAAGGATATTTTACAATTATTTTTCTTATGAAATATTGGCATATTTATACCACAACAGCACTGCTGGACAAGAGCCTCCCCTCTATTGGAGGATACTGCCATACTCACGACGCTTGGTAGGCGGATTCGTTTTCTGGATGAATTTATCCTTTAGTCGCTTTTTACGACACCCACGGGTAGAACTGGCACATATTCAGCGTTGAACGATTCTAGCAGAAAGAGCTGATCTCGCACACTAAGTGGTCTAGGTTCTTGACATTTTTGACGAATCTTTTGACGAGTTTTTTCCGGCTTTTTGGCTCGATATGCCATATCCTATGTATTTTAAGGCCCAGTCGTTGTATATTTTAAAAAGCGTAATCTAGGAGCTACATTCTTGACGGCCGATGTGGTGGAGTCGTAGTGCGACTGCCTACACCGCAAAAGTTTTGGGTTCGAATCCCGGCGGGGCACTCACAAAGTTGATATTATCACTTTGTGAATTTGTTTCCAGTCTGGTTAGGTTATTGCATTAACCACCTGACTGTCCGCAATAAAGCTGATTCCGTGCTTCGGTGGGCACCTCAAGTCGTCGGTCCTGGTTGCTGTCTATGATTTAGACGGCGGTCAATGCACAATCATGCCAGAGGCCTACGATTTGTAGAAGGGGCGGTTGATAAACTCGTGTCACCAGGGTTCATCGAGTCTTTCGTCTACTCGGTGTCCCACACGAAGTTTGGGCAAGAAGAAGCCCTCTGGTTTTATTAATAGCTCCTTAAACCAAAATAATACTTACTTTTCCGAAGAACTGCCCTGTTTGGTTTTCGTTTTTGCTGACGACAATCCAGCCGTTGTTGTCGACTAGATAGCACTCTACGCTTTCAGACTCGCAAGTAACGCATTCCTTATTGTGTTCACACTGAAAAACATAAATATGGGTTAATTATTTAGCGAATTTTATCCCCCATTGGAGTACTATGTTGTACCTTGGAGGAGGCCTACGTCCTGCAGCGGACTACAATAGGCTCATATATGAATGTATGAACTTGGAGTTTACTCTTTATTTTAATTTTAATTGAAAATATGTAACAAGCTGGATACAGTCACCTTCTTAGGGAATTTAAGAGGCCTTGTCACTCACCGCAATAACATAATAATCTCAGACTGGAGGGGTTCAGTCGTTCTTGCCTGAATTGAAACCTGACTACCACCGGTGCCTTATGCCTTATTACGACCGTCCCCACGAAGTGTAATTCGAGAGCGATGACTGCCTACTGTTAACGATAAGGTTCACAGCTATCTTTTTAGTAACAGATGAATATTATATAAATAATATTTTTTAAAGTTTTCTCATTATAAATAAGTAGACTGAGAGAGACGCGTCTGCCGAATCCCTCTCATAGATAATACATGATAAAAGCCGACAGCAACTATTGTTATAAAAAAATATTTTTTATTGAAATAACAGTTTTTTAGTACCTGCTGATCTTTCAAACATTACTTACCGATGACGTAATATTGTCGAACCACTCCCTCAGTCGTTCATGCCTGAACTGAAACCCAACAACCGCCGCTGGGGCTTTCCTGTGTCCATCTCCGTGGAACACAGCGTGAGACGCCGTGACCACTATCGCGCTCAAGTTCACAGGGATATTGTCAGTTCTGATGTCCACGCTGTAGACGTAGCTCAGTGGGTCCACGTAGTGCTGCTCGACGGCTCGCCGGTACCACACTTCGTCGATCGCTCGCGGATACTGCTTGCCGAATTCTGGCCTGGGAAACAATACAATGTTAGAATTACTTTTTCATTCACAGACGAGGAATTGGAAATCGTGAACCTAAGTGAGTAAAAAAACTAACAGTCTTTGTTTGACTGCGGATTTTGTATTTTGTATCTTTATCTATTTATTTGTAATAAAAATAGTTTACAATTTATTTTCTTGGCACTCCTAAATCATTATTTGATTGATCTGAGTGCTGCAGATAAACCTGATATTTGATTTAAAGTTTTGTTTTGCTCAATGTCGAGCCCAATGCTTTATCACTTTGTTGTTAGCGTGTTGCAATGTTTATGCTTCCATTCAGAGTTTGTGTTTGCTATACGTTCAAGACCAGTTAATTTTATCGTTAGTATCGCTTGGTTACTTGTCACTCTCTTGCTCCCTCGGCGGATGCGTCTGCCACCTCGTCAGCCCGCTGTGTGTCGCCAAGAATGCCACGATGAATCCGAAGCGCTGAATGAACTCGGCCCTACGACCAATTAACACTTGTTATAGATTTTGTTTCAATCTGTTGCGTTCTAACATTGACATCTACAGTTTACGGATGTGTCTCGTTGGGATTGTGTTATGTTCACCTTGTTGTTAATTTGGCGTTTTGTAATGTTTTTGGTTTGGCTATTCTATTTTGTATCTGGCTATGTATTTTTGTGTACATCGTCATGGTCTACTTCTATCACATTGTTTCTAATTCTATTCTAACACCAATCTTACCATTTATCTTCGGCAGCTAAAATATTGATTAGATCCGACATACTTACCCTCCATGTTTGCTAAAGAACTTCCATAATCTCTTGACATTTTTATCTCTACGCCTAAATTCTCCTCTGATTTATAATTTCCACCAATGACGATGCATTCTTAGTTTCTTAGTTCATGAAATTCTACCAATTTTTTTACTATCTTACTCAGTCGAGGACCAAAACTTATAAAATATTTTATAAGGACATTTAAATGACCAGAATAGTTTTCACAGATAATATTCTTCTATTTAAAATAAATATATACAACACTTGGTGTGATCCCTTATATTTACTTTGAATCATAACGTAGACGTTCTGAGTATAAAATCCAGATATTAAATGTATGTTATAGAAGCCAAGAGGCGAAACTCTCTGTTAAGAATTTTGTAATTTTTTTAATTTGTTTACAAAATCATGCAAAAAGAATTCCTTGTTGAAGTTGTACTTTACCTCGGCAACAGTCCGATCACTTTAGTCAAGGGGCTATCCACGCGACAATTACAACAAGAAGGATGTGCAAAATGAGTATAAAGTGCGTAGTAAATACACGAAATTCTTTCACATAATAGTATTTACTCAGTTAAGCATTATTTTGAATAGAATGACCAAAACAGACCGTTAATTTCCATCAGCTTTCATTAAAATAAACATAATTTTGTTTGAATCTGCAGAGCTATTTTGGTCATTCTATAGACAACGTGCAATCAATCAATTTAATTACACGATTATAATTTGTAATACTTTTTTTTAGAGCAGCAAAACTGCTGTCCTTTGATCTAATCACTTCAAAAGAACATCTGGTATGTTTAACATCGCTATGTTTCTATTAAATGTGTTACCTACATCATGGACCAATTAATACTAGAGGACTTGCAACCCTATACGCAAGAGCGTAATCTCGTTCATTAGTTCACGAGAAAAAAATAGATGGCTCCGGTAGTAACGTTTGTAAACAAAATTCGACTTGTCAAACTGAGCCGCCATGTATGAGCTACACAAGAGCGAAATAGTTCAACATTTTCATGATACTAACGAGGTTTAAATACTTGTATACATTTACCCTCTTTAATTGTTTTTTTTTAACTTGACTGTGGCAGATTCATCGTCCGAAAGCAATTGAATCGAAGCCTATCCTAAAAAAACAATATTGTTGTTGTGACAGAGAGTATAGTATTGTTTGTGTTGTGATTTCAGCGGCACAAAGTTATTTCTTTCTTGCAACTAGTTATTTTTGTATTCGGACAACTTGTGAGTGATTGTTGTTGTGTGATCTGCGCATTATTCCAGTCGTTATCCAATAATAACCAAAATGGTGAGGTGCGTGTACAAAAACTGTAAAAACACAATTGAAGACATTTCTATGTTTAGATTTCCCGTTCATGAGCAGGAACGTTTATTAGTTTGGATAAAAAATTCAGGTATTTACTACTATTTTAAAATAATGAATGACTTTCAATCTTGTAAGTTTCATACCCTACCGTGTACCTCACTTCATTATTCCCTACTTTTAGGAAACATAGATTTAGATTCATTGACGAATGATGAGCTGAGACGACGATTTGTGTGTGCTGCTCATTTTCCGCCGTCCAGCATTCATAAAGGCATAAGAAGTCGATTATTAGGCCCAGCTGTTCCAATTCATTATCAGCTTTCCACAACGGACAAAACTACTTCCCCGGACGCAGATACAGGTAAAATCAAATAAATCTTCCTCTGTTTATTCGTATATTGATATTGTTATCTTATCATCACAGCATTCTATTGCAATCTACTGCTAGACGTGGCCTCCCCTAGTCACCGCCATAACGTAAGCCTCGATTTGCCGTTTTCGCAATTTATTTGTTTTTAGCAAATAAATAACACGCGACAATAAATTAAAATTGAAATGTGATAGTATTGCAAACGAAGCTTACCTTTATCAGTTTTATATTAAACTGCTAAATTTAATTCACCAATATAAATAAAATTTTTATCATACATAACGTTAAGCGGGGCATTTTCGACTGCGGGAAATTCCAACTAATCTCAATAAAATCCGTGCTTTACATAGCTCATTAAGTTACATCGATGTCCGGAAAGCGCAAATGCGTTTCCATAAGTACATCATAAATGGACCATTCGAAATTACACCTCCGAGCGGAACGCAGCCATGCAGGAGTACACACTCACTATGAGCGAGAGGTGAGCTGTGCCGTTTCAGCGTGGTCGGCCACTGGCAGGGCGGTGCTGAGACACTATGCTGATATGAAACTCAGGATCTAACATGTTACGATTTAAGTGTAGTGACGACATATCTAATCAATAGTTGAAATTGCCCCTCAGATGGGGTAGTTTCGACTACTTTAAACTTTTAAAATATAAAAAGACTAACCGTGTTATTACAAAAAAGTTAGACGCACTTTAAGGCAGTGTTTAACATATTTTTCTATACGATTCGATGCTGTCAAAAAGCGTTTTAACTTTTTTCGTTAAAAGACCGTATAAGTTTCCAAAGTTGAAAGTCGAAATTGCCTCGCTTAACTTTAACTTATTTAATCATGTTTATATTGTGTAATTTTTTTTGTTTTAGTCGTCTAAATAAGTTATTGTGCCAACACTGGTGCAAGGTGTTGTATTCACTGGATACATCCCTTAGTAAATGTTTACGACGCCACTGGTAAATTTGGGGTGATCCTATTCTAATCGTCCATCACTTATTCACATTTTATTTACAGATGTCATGTCTTCGCCGGAAACGTTGAAAGTTAAAACACCAACGAAAGTGTATGGAAGACGAACTCGATCTACTTCAACAGAACGACGTATAGCAACACCATCTCCTCAAGATCCAATATTCCAAGAGCCATTTATCGTAACACCAACCCAAAGGTTATCAAGAAAATGCTATTATGATGAACCAAAGAGGAGATTATCAAGAAAATGTCTGTTTGAACAAAATTCAAACGACTCGCCAAAAACAAAACGGTTGAAAACTGAAGGTTCTATTTTATTGCGCAAAACTAAAGCACAATTTTCCCAGATAAGGCGTCTGCAAAAATCTATCACAAAACCTGAAAAACCAGAGCTGAAAAAATTTCGAAGCGAAGCCTCAAAGACATTAGCTCTAATGCAACTCCGCAAGGCTAACAAACCATGGAGTAAAGAAGAAAAAAACTTCTGTCTCTCTCTGTTTTATAAATCGCCTTCAGCATATTATTTCATGCGGCGACAGGGTATAGTGCTTGCAGCGCCTTCAACAATTAGAACGTGGCTGGCTAAATCCAGTTGTATGCCTGGGTTTTCGTCAGACGTCTTTATAAATTTACAGAAGAGATTTGAAAATTCTTCTATTAAAGAAAAGTCATGTGTCGTCGCTTTTGATGAGATGGCAATAATGAATAATTTAGAGTATTCAAAAAAGTTTGATTTTATAGAGGGTTTCGAAGATTTAGGAGGACATCATCGAACCAATAAAATAGCCAAAAATGCATTAGTCTTTCTTGTCCGGGGCTTATACAGTAGCTGGAAATTGCCTGTGGCATATTTTCTATCTAGCACAAATGTCAAAGCAGTGGATTTACAATTATTATTAAAATCGTTCATCAACAAACTCTTTGACCATGGCCTATTGCCAAAGGCAATTATTTGTGACCAAGCTGCGACTAACCAAAAAGTTTTCAAGGCTCTTGGAATAACTTCAGATACACCATTTTTCTTCTGTAATGGTAGAAAAATATTTGCTCTTTATGACGTTCCACACCTGATAAAAAATATTCGAAATAATTTTTTGGACAATAATTTCATTTACAACAACAACCAAATGTCATTCCAAGATGTTAGAAATGTTTACGAGATAGATCAAAAATCAAACAAAAGTAGGGCACTAACAAAAATTACTGAACGTCATCTAAAGCCCAATGCCTTCCAAAAAATGACTGTTAAACTGGCCACGCAAGTTTTCAGCCACTCCGTTGCGGCCGCTATTAAAACTGCCAAAGGCACGGGTCAGCTTAAAAGTGATACTGCGATGTGCACGGCTGATTTTATTCAAGTTGTCAATGACATGTTCGATGCATTAAATAGTAGAAATAAATATGACAAAAATCCCTCGAGACATGCTTTATCAAAAGACTCTACATATGTTCGCCGAGCAATTCTAGATGGACAAACTATGTTCAAAAATTTACAAAAAATATCCCTGAAAGTTAAAGCTGGACACTGTAAAGCCATTTTATCACGGCCCCCCTGTTTTGATGGAGTTGTACAGTCTTGTGAGGCGGTGTTGCAATTATTTAATGAAGAATGTACAGAGTCCTCGAGTGTGTTTTTAATCACGTCGAAACTGAATCAAGACGTAATTGAGAACCTATTTGCCCGGTTTAGGCACAAGGGTGGTGCAAACCGTAATCCCACTGCGAAGCAGCTACGATGCATATTTAGAAGCAATTTGGTTAATTCATTAATAAAGCTCCCAGAAACAAAAAATTGCCAAAGCCTCGAAGAAGAGCACTTTTTAGAACTAGATGTAAGGAACACAGATGCACCAACTCCAGAAGAGCAAGAAAATGCGTCTTGTTCGCGCGACAACTTGTCATTAGTCGACATAGAGAGCACCCTTTTGCAGCCAACTGTCAATAAGGATACAGTGGTGCCTTTTACTTCCAACGTTATGCAGCCAACTGTCAATGAGGATACTTTGTTGCCTTCCGGCGTATGTGCGAGCGCAGTGACTTTAGAAGAATGTTCAGTAACTTGTTTTGCGGGATATTTAGCACATGCATGCATTAAAACCCATAAATGCGGAATGTGTTCTATAAATTTGCTCAAAGGTGTGGACATTGCAGACGAAAGACAATTATTACTTTTAAATAAAGCGTACGATTTTGGTAAAGGTGTTAAGCTTAAAATGCCTAGTGACAGCTTTATAAAATTTGTAGAAATAATTCTAAACGAGTTTAATAATCAATTCGACAATGTAGTACATGTGAAGAATATTAAAGCAAAACTCTCAAAATCAATACTAGACTATATACAGTGTCACGAAAGCAACTTATTGTTTATAAGTTGTAAAGAGCATCTGGTCTTTATCATAAGTCACATGATTGTAGTAAAACTGCACTTTTTTTGTAAAATTAAAAAGTTCAGTACATCTAAATGTGTAGTTAATCCAAAATTAAGAATTTTAAAAAATAAATGATTGATACTCAATATTGTTCTCACTTTTGTTCCTACACCTTTTAGGGCTCGGTATATCACGTACGTGGATGTAATGTGTCTGCGCCCTTAGCCGCTTCTTCTATTCCGTGGGACACTACTAAAAAGTAACATGAAAACTTGCAAACTCGTCCGATAGGCTGAATATTCATCCGGACGAGTCTTGTGTGTGTGTATTGAGACTATGATTTTTCTAAAATGTTACGGTCACCCTGATGGTATTCTTGTTTATGTGAAATCACAGTAGGTATTGTGAGAAACCGAAACTGATATTTTTTGAACGTATATTGCATCGCTTTGTCTTTGGTAGAAAACACATTTGTCTAAAGCTTATTATTATAAAACGATATCCATTTGACGGAATAGCCCCACGTCGGATTTGCCCCGCTGCATCTTATGTAGTAGCAATTCAATATAACGTAGTTTTGTTATGGATTTATTATTAAGACTCCTCTCTTTATAACAGATCTAAATAGACCGGTACCAAAGGAAAATTATCACGCCTTGTGCGTCGGATACGGTGAAAATAATTGATTATTTTTAAAGTAAGTTTTACAATATCTTAAGATACAAAATAAGTAGGTATGTATTTATTATTATTTAGTAAGTAAACACTTCACCGTGTACAATGAGCTTTATCCCAGATTTTTGTATTAAAATCATTCTGATGAAGGTACCTACTTACCTCATGATAAATGACGGATCCGTTCGAAAGCAAAAAAAAATACTGAGATTATGTCTACACGCCATCTGTCCTTGATATTGAGTATGATTTGAGACCTTCAGCTATCTAAGCGCTCACAACGCCATCTATTGATATTCGTTCTAATGCTGCGAAATGGGTTGTTATAACTAAATTTACTAATAATGATTTTCCGTGTAATTTGTGACACTAAATAATTCCAAAACGACATTTAGTTCCCTAAAATCTCAAAAAAGACCCACAGTTCATGAGCATACGCAAGTTTTATTCATTGTGTAACTATTTTTTAGCGCCATCTAGGTTTAAGACAAAAAAAGTAAGGTACTATGGGGCTGTCAGTCCTCTAGTATTAATTGGTCCATGCCTACATTTCTTTTTTTATCACAGTATGATGAGTTCTTGTTCATGCTGGTTTCCTCGTCAGCATCTATTCTTGTAGCAAACTCTCAATTAATTCCTGATTTTTATGTGGATTGCAGATTCATTATGATAATCAAAATTAAAATCATCCGTTGTAGCATGGGTTGTAGTGAAATATTGATCGAGTATGATCTTGAATGAAGAGAAGAGAGATATTGAGCTTAGAGAAGTTTTACTTACGCCTTATCATCCGATGCGGATTCCGATATGCTTTTGTTAAACCAGGCTGTATTTCTAGCATCATACACCAAAGCTTGCATCAATCCATGATCACCTGCACCATATTTGAAAAAAATGAATTTGTAATTTGTATAAGTTATCACCCAGATGGATTTTGATTTCGTTAAACATCTACTTACAATAATATTCATTCTTCGGCGGTGTGTTATTTGATAATTTTCTTTCCTTTAATTCTTGTGTGCCTACAAACAAAACTTTGGTTAATAACTTCTGGCGGTAGAAAACTATTTTTTTTATCTCGTGATATGTGATCTGGTATGTTGTCTGGTTATCAGTATTTTGAAATTCTGGCCAAAACAGAAGAAGACTTTGATTGAAACCATAAAGTTCAGTTAAATCTAAATTAGAAATTTTGTAGTATTTTTTGTACTCACTGTTATGTCCCTCGTGCCCCTTGCTCTTGTGATGCTCTGGAGGTCTGGGTTTGGCTGGCCAGCGCCAACCGGGCTTGGCTACGCGCTCCAGGAAGTACGAAAGTTCCTCTTCAGGAGTTGCAAACATTCGCTCGTAGTGTCGGCAGTACAGCCTGCAAAAGAAATTATTGCCTTTGGTTGTGTATTATTTTTGATCGCGAGGGCAAACTAGCCTTATGGCTGCATTGCATAACTTACACGCTTACAGACTTAGTTTAAGATTATTAGATAGACCTTTTAGATTCACCGCTTAATAAATCTTAAACAAATGAATTCCATTGCTTTTCCTGTATCGAACTGCTTGAAATCTATTGCCACTCCTAAACCAACACGAATTTCTACTCAACTCACCAGTCAGGGTGCACGCTCCACTTGTCAGACAAGTACTGCATTGCTAAGATGTTCTTGGACGTGAGTGTCAGTCGGTGGATGTCGTCTGTGGGTGGTGGTGTGATGCGGTGTCGCCCGTAGTTCTCAGGAATCGCCACCACTAAAGTAAAGGGAGAGTCACTGATTCCTGTCCAGTAGTAGTGTTTCTTGCCGCGTGATACTCTTTTCTGCAAATCAAAAGGTTTAGATTGCAAATATAGAAAAATCCTCAAGTTCATTCATTTGTTTACGGACAGTTGAAGAACTGTTTTTATTTTATTTACCATGTCGTCCATATGGTACTTGACGTTCATCATCTTATTCCCTGTTTTCTGATCGATGATTTCTTTTCGGAGCTGAAAAATGGTATTGTTCATTAGTTTATTACCTTCTGTTTCAATCATGGTCTATCCATAATTGATAATAAAAAAATCTTACCGCAGTAAGTTCTTTGCTAAAGTTTCTGGGCCCTCTATCGTCATCAAAAAGCTCTACCTCGATCATATCTACGCTGTTATAACTTGGTTTCAGGATTTGCTGAAACTGTTACCGGATCATTAAAATCAATGTTATCTTTGCCGTCTCCTATAATTTAAATTCGAAGATTATTTATTTGACTTACCACAGGCCTCAGATCAGGATGTATCAAGATATGTCCATTGTTTGTTACTATGAAGGCATATCCGTTCACGCCAATCTGAAATAAAGATTTGCATATCACTTATTTATCATTTGTATCACTGATTGTTTTCTTAACAAAGAGGTGGTCTATGTATAAAAATTGTTATAAAAAATTGTGAAATGTTTTGTTTAAATTACCTTGTATGGAGTCATCAATGCTTGTATCTCTGACAAAGGGACGTCAGTCCCAGCTACTCCAAGCAATCTAGCTATACGCATCTGAAAATTTTCAATATTGATTAGTTTGATAATTTAGACTCGAGTTCTTAAAATCATAAATACAAATATTATGTGAAACAAAAATCTTAAAAAATAAGTTCATACTTCTATTAACTACTTAAAATTATCAAAAATGACTATTTATAGCTAAAGTACTTATATCAAATAAAATCTATGTCAATATGAAAACAATATTCGAATCAGATTAGCTAACTACTTTATTAGTAGTACATACTGGCGTAGTATGAGCCATTAATAGTCTACAGTATAATTATCCGTAAAATCTGATTTATACTCTAGCAGTACCTAGTTAGTATGTATTTAGCATCTACGCCCCGTTACGCGAAGTTCTATATCTCAATATAGAACTACAATCATTATAATGAAACTAGTTTATAATTAAAGTTCTAGCAAATTCTACTCAAATGATATTACATTAATCGTATTAAATTAAAAATCTACTTGTTATTCTATGAACCCTCTACCGTTTTTGTCGTGAGGCAAGTGACCTTTCAAAGGGATCCTTGCATCTGTTGAGATTTATATTATTAAAGTTAAAAATGGGTAAAAGAAAATTCGCATAGAAACAAGTTTCTGAAAATTGTGTAAAAATTCCGGTTCGGTAGTAAATAGACGAATTATACGCAGTAAAAAGAAGACAACTTGAAGTTAGTCAGTGACCTAAAAGCACACCACATCATCCATCGTCAGGCAGTCATCTCTCTTAGACTATCATGGAACCTACCTCTCTCTGGCCATTGCCGTTCTCCTCTACGGTCTGCGATTGGTTGTTGACGTACGAATGCAATAAAATATAATAACATATAGATAAATGCATTAGATCAAGTCCCACTAGGAAAACTAGTTCTCTCTTATAATATGGGAAAACTTATAAGTACTAAAACTTCAAAGTATACCAAAATATTTGCCATTCTGAAGAAAACAATATTCGAAACTGAATAAATACTCGAGTAACAAAGCCCCATTCTGTCATATGCCGGGCTAGATAATACAGTTATTGAAAAATATTTACATTTACTTGTCGTGATCAAGACAATCTTCAAAACATGTCTCTACGAAGACATCACTAACTTCAGGCAAAATACTTTCATTTATCAAATATAGTGTGTGTAATAGATCATAGCTCTTGCAAAGAAATGAACTTGGTAATTGATAGAAAAGTTGGTCATAACACCCTAGTGGTCTACGCCTACGATCTAGTAGAAAACTACGAAACTACAGTAAGCCAAAAGGGTCGGACAACACATGTGCCAGTCGGCGCAGCGACTGACGCCGCGACGCGCGTCGGCGCCGCAGCTCTTGCGAGGACAGATGCATCGCTAACGGGGCCAAAACACTTTACCGTTACTCAAATTCAAAAACTAAATCATAAAAACTCTCTCTCTTGCAAAAAGTTTACATTAAATCATCAAAACTTTCTAAGTGTAGTACCTCTTTTGTAACTGATACCCAGTAAGCTTCATTTATCAGTACATTCTCTGTGATGTTCTGAGGGGAAACCATCAAACAAAACGGAGCATTATTAGAAGGTAAAAGCTTATGATATCACACACAAAATGTAAGAAAGATTACATCGATAGTTTGAATAGGTAGAAAAGACAGAAGCTTACGTCCAATTATTAGAAAACCAATCTGGAAACAATCTTTTAGATAAATGATTGCATCTGAACAATTGAACATGCACGGAAAAGAATTTTGAAATTTTGGAATAAATGGTTGGAATACCTTACACATTGAAGCCAACATTTGAGTCAATCAAAAAGAGAACTAGTATTTGATCAGACAAAATGGAATGAACTCTCTTTTTCAAAGGCTCGAAATTTGGAAAAGTTTGTAAAAGTTGGGACAGTATAAACACAATATCAAAATTACAAAACTGAGGACACCAATAAATACTAATACTCACCTCGTTGTGCCGAAGGTCGTACACCGGCATTGAGACTGACGTCATAAGCTGGTACTCCGCGTTCCCGATTTCACTATACTGACCGTGCTGCATCTACATTAAAAAATATTTGTCTCAATCATTTGAACTTGCAAAATCGTACTTGATTATTTTCAACTAGATCCATACTCTAGTGATTTTGTATCTACGGTCTTGCTCCTTTTCCGAATTGAACAGCGCCTTATCTCTTCTTTGGCTCATGAACCGCTCCTTTTGTTCGGCCCTTTCACGTTGCTCCCACAAATAGTCTGCTACCTTGGGATCCTGCAAATAAAATTGATTACAGGGACTTGCAAATTGTCCAAAAAACTGTTGTTCAAATGGCTAAGCTAACTTACCGTGACATTAGCATATACGGGAGTCCAGACTACAGGGTGTTTTTCTCGTTGCAGAACCAGCGGCCGCGCCAATACGTTGACATGTTCTAACACCCGTTCCCGCACCTCTGCCAATGTACTCAAGTGCACGTAAAATCCTTTATTCGCGCACGCCATCCACTTCACTTCTCGAACGTCCGCCACCTAGATCAATCCTCATACATAAGAAAAATAAAATCCATACTTCATTAGATTAGGTTGAGTTTCATGCGATTGTGGAATCTAACATCTATCGTGGTTATGTCCGCCAGCAGCATCGTGAATAAGAGGCTCTTTTTTAAAATCAAATGGTCAAATCATAACGACCAGAGCGCAGCATCCTCAATCCTACAAAAAATACTAAAAGAAAGAAGGGTCGCATTCAAACTATTCAAAAATAACTATTCCTAAAATGTATCAACAATAAATAACAAAACAACACCAACAACACTAGAAGCAAAAGCTGCGTGAATTATGGTACGGGTATCTATAGACAAAGAACAACACCAAAACTATACATAGATCATGGAGGATAGTCTTTTCCTCCATGCATAAATATAATAGATAGACAGAGGTATACATGACATGCTGACGAATAGGTAGGTACTTAGATATATAATAGATAATAAAACAAGAAAAGTACCACATTCTAGGTGTACTGGCAGAAGTAACGAAGGGTTGGCATATTCAGCCGCACAAGGACTACGACACACAGTAATACCTGAAGTGGTACTACCTTTACCTCGCGACCTATCAGGTACGTGAACACCCGAACTGGAGTATCGTACTTCCAGTTGTACCTCTCGAAGATCTCTTTGTAGTTATAGGGGACACCGTCCGTGACCAACATTATTGCCTGGAGCAAAAATAGTACATTGTTGCTGTAGCGGGAAAAATAAGGTTTTGCTGGATAAGTAAAGTTTGATGTCGAGAAGCGAAGGCTTCAATTAATGCAATTATACGAGTCAAGCTAAGTCCTTTTCCCCCCAGGCTTACACAGTTATTAAGGAAACAAAAAAATGATTTAACTCAAATTATTATTTTAAAAATATAATTAGGTATGTGGGGTACTTGCTGGAGCGCCAGAAAAAGAAATCCTTTCAACGTTGCTGGTGCGATCGGTGACGTGACACACAATGTGAATCTTTGCGGATATCTTTTTGAAAGATATAAACATTTCATCTCCTAGCATGTTTGAGAAGAGATAGGTACATTATTGATCTAAATCAAATACAAGTGAGTGTAGGTATTCGATACGGAATCACAAATCATATGGACGCGTCGGTAGACTCTTGTAAAATACCGTCGCACACCTTAAGGGGTATCTTTGTAATGATTTGATTCAAGATAGTTTATTCCCAACTCTCTTCGTATTATTACTAGATTTTCCCTTTCTCCTTACCTGATTGCAGTTGGCTCCACCGCTGTTGTTTCGATAGATTTCAAGAAGTTCAAAAGCCCTAGTTAGTGCTCTGGAGAAATTTGCTATTTCATTGGTATCAAAATTGTCCAATGTTAACTTTATCTCACGAAGATTCCCTAGAGTTGCCTGAAAATTAAAAGACAGTAAGTAAGTCTGATCCACATTAAATAAGGTCTTAATTTTCTAGTAACTGTTTTATATTTACCTGAACCAGAGAATCCTCAAAACATGGTACGAGTTCTTCAACAGTATCAGCAAATGTCATGACATTGACGAAATCATTAGTTCCCAGAGTGTCTAAAATGGTGGTCACTACATGTTTAGCTATGTCTCTCCTCTGGCCAGTCATTGACCCGCTTCTGTCTACAAGTATCACGACATCTTTAGGACTGGCAGCAGCTTCCATATACCATGCTCGTGTACGGCAGTCGAAAATGTCCACTGGGTCAGCTTTCCATTTCATTGCTGTGAAATCAAAAACACACATAAGTGGTAATCCAAGACCCGGATGTGATTTCTATGAAATTCTGGTAGTATACGATCTATTATCTATCGGTTTATCTTCTAGGATATCAAGGTAGTGTCATATTTATCTTATTGATGAACTACTCACCAGGATAGTGGCGCATGTATCCCGTCGAGCTGCCGAAATATTGCCACGACAAGGTCGGGTCACTCTGGTAGTTGTTAATAAAGTGTGTGTCCAGCCCCTCCGACCAATGAATGCTTTTTATTACTTCTGGAGCTATAATACATTCAATAGTTTGTTAGAGTTGTTTGATTGGATTAGAGTTTTCATTGCAGCTTTTAAACAGTCACGTAAATTACATCATAAAAACGCAATTTATTTTAGTTGCAATTGAAACATCTAAAACGACTCATGCGTTAGATAAACATACGCTCACAAATTTATTTTGGAAAGTTTATTATCCTTTCAAAAACTATTGTGAGTTGCATCCTTGATAGTAATTAATAATTCTAATCGTCGAAACATATTTGTTTTTCTTTTGAAAGTCTAAATCGTTTTGTTCTTATCGAAGTACCTTGGTTGTCAACTTTTCAACCTGTGTTCCTTATGAAAACTGGTTTATTCTCATGATCAGATTTACCACTTGAAATATGTTCGGTATTCTTTAGACCCTATAGATACTCACCCCAAGCATAAACGTTAGCCGGAACATGAACACTGCTAAAATTGGCATTGACTGGAATATTCCAGAAATGTGCATTTTGTTCCACATGTGCGGGCTTTGTTCCAGGTCTTGGTATCCAGTTATCCATGTTGAACTCTGGCTCTGGTGTGGTCACGTAGTTGGGGTCGTTGTAAGGCTCCTCCATTTCCTTGCTGTTGTAGAACTGGAAGTCCTCGGGGACCGGCTCGTTCTGTTTGTCGAAGGCCATGTTCTCCGCAGCCTCCACTATCCGCTTGACGGCGCTCACTTTGAGCTCCATCATCGCGCGGATGTCATCCGACATACTTTGAACTAGCTTCTCTCCATCTCGCGATTCTATTTGTGCTGATTTGAAGCTCTAAAATTATTAATTGAGTTATATATCAGTATAATCATCTGTTTTCTTTATTTAAACATTTATCTTTAACAAAACTTACATCTTGGACTTCTTTCTTCCTGGTGATAAATTCGCCAAAGTGATATAATTCTGTGCCAAGTTTGACAGCCCATGCTTGCACCCTGTATTAAATAATTGTATATTTTTTTTTTAGATAGTTTTATAGTGACTTGTATTGGTAAATAGATGACAGATGAACACAATGATCACTTGCGTCGCCTATAAGCTGATGATAATATTTTAGGTATATTCTCTTCTCGAGCTTAGCCCAGCAAGTGAAAACAATAACTTTTGTGTTAGTATTTTCCATCTGTCAGATGATGGGGTCAGTAGTTAATATCATTAAGTCATACATCAATAACTTAGTAGGGTTTGGATATGTTCTATTTTTAAAGTATCACGTAGATGTAAGTTACTAGATGTTTTCGGCTGTTTTAAATGAAAACATTGTACTTACGTGCTAAGCTGGATTTTGTTAACGGCATCCTGCGGGTTGGACGAGCAGTGTCTGGATTCGAGAGACAGTAGCAGAACCACGATAATAACACGCTTGCACATCAGAAACTATCTACGTCGACGATATCGTTCACTAACTATGGATCTAGTGATATTTCATTTCGTAAGCTAGTGGTAGCACAGTTTTCAGTTTCATCACAGTTTTACAGTGTTTCTCCCGACATTTATTAGGGTGGGGGCCATAGGGCGCAGGCGCGGTTGCACGGGCATGCGCACTCGGCACCTCGCGCTTGTCGACTGCTAGCCGACTTGTTTCCTCTGTTGTGGTCTTAAATAATAAAATGTTATAGAGAGAACTCGGCGTACTATGATGATACCATGAAAATCTCATCTAATGCTATTTTACGGTCGCTCAAGTAAATGTATGAAATCATTGTTCTCTGTACTGAATTCAATGTCACTTAGTGAAAATTGTTGGTATTCAATTAAATTACACTTATTTATTTAAATTTAGATTTCTTTTTTGAAAACTTGCAAAATTTTCAAGCGCGGGCAGGATTAAGTTATTTGAATTAATATATTTCTTGTAATATAGCAGATTCGTACCACGATGTATGTAACCATGAAAGTTTAAATCAGTTTCGCAGGGATTGTTTTATTGCGATTTTATTTAAGTTTTATTCGAGCGCGGATCAGTCGGATTTGATCGAGGCGAGCTTTTCATAGCTTCATTGGTTGCTGACCTCCGAACTTAAATTTGAAGATGGCACCTCATGATGATGATGATTGGTTGTTCGTAGGGTTCCCTCTGAATCATTTTCCTGAGTCGTGGTTTGTACAAATTCCTTCACTCTGGGAGCTCATCGATTATTCTCATATTCTACTAGGTCAGCGTGTCGGTAGGGTGATGCGCTTGTTATTGTGCTAGTAGTTATGGAACTTTGTTAGAACTTTATGAACTGTCAGATTTGGTGTGTTTTATTTTGTAGCTGTTAAAACTTAGATCCGTTACGTTGTTAGTGTTTTCTGGATTTGCGAAGATCAACTTTAAAACTTTATTTTGATGACGTTTTGAAACTTCATAGGGTGTTTGGGTAGAAATAAAAAACTTCTTAGGGTGCAACAAGATTTTACTGCGAAAGTAACAAAGGTATAAATGTGTTAAGGCTCCCATACACAATGTCGGCAGAGATAAATAAATCCAGCTCTCAATGCCGGCATTATGGTGTATGACTCCACTAAAACAAGTAGGCCATTGCGTGGAACCCATTAAAACTAACAAAACAGTTCATTTAATTTTTTTTGGACTGATATCTACTGACCAACTAGCCATTTTAATAGCTTTCACGCATTGGTCTAGTTAGCTTGGTAGTCGAAACCAATTATTAATTGTTTATTTGTTATTGCTATGAGGAAAGCAGTGTAAAGGCCACGCTGGATATAAGCGCTGCGGTGGAAAGCACGATGTGATCAAGCCGTATGACGCTGCTGCCGCCACACGCCAATATGCTGTTTTCCTGGAAATTAAGCAAAGTAAATATTATTGCACTTATCGTAATTTACACTTCATATTGAAACCAGTAAAGTACTCAACTTATATCGGTAGCAAAATTCGTAGCAGCTTTCTTTCAGTACGAAAATTGCGATTACGATGGGTATAATACGGCTCAAAAATGTTTTAAACAACAAAACATTTTGAGATGCTCTGCCCAATAAGGGATAGTAACGATAGTTTCTATTTGTTTGTTACTGTACCAATCTAATTTAAAGTAAAACCAAATATTTATCGACTAACACAAATATTTCATAATAAATCGTGACAAAATCTTACTTTTTCATGATAAGTGAAGCAGCCCTCGAGCCGTCTCCTGGGCAAGTTCCCCAGGTCCAGCTTATGGCACGGCTCAGCTCTAGTTGTAGACTCGGGAGTAGGAACTGGGTCGGTGTTCACCGGTACTGGACATCCACTAATCTCGTCCCATTCATCTTGAGCTACCACTATTAATAACAGATTCGTCTTTCTGACATATGCTGCCCAGTACGGCGGATAGCACGGCCGCTTCTCCTCATCAAATACGATCTTGTTATGAGTGTTGTTCTGGTTCAGGATGTACAGATTGATGCTGTGGTCGCACGAGAAGGTCGGTTCCTCTTCCTCCTTCGGCACGTCCTCGACTATCGGTGATTCGGTTGTTGTTGGGTCAGGTTTAAAATTGTAGTCGGCGTAGTCCGTGTCTGCAAATGAAAATGTATCAAAATAACACTTTGACTGATAGCTATTTAGGCCAGGCTTCTGTACCAAATAATTCTACACAACTACTTTTTATATATATATCATACTCTTCAAATCGAATCCATATACGAGAGAGTAACCGGCTTACCATTTTCAGCGTAAGTGTATTGATTCCAGTTGAATACCAGTAGTGCAATTTCAGTGATGAGCCAACGCAAGAAATTGCCTGCTATGCTGAAAGGCTGTAAAAAATAATTAATAATTCGTAAAACGCATTGTTTTAAACATAAAATAAAGAATAGTTTTTTGCAGTTGCTGACATACATTAACAGCCAGAACTCCACTGCTGGACATGCGCATCCCCCTATTGAGGGGTATTGCCATACTCACCATGCTTGGCAAGATGTTGCATTCACAGGGAACGCTTCTGGCCATTCCCTGGATGAATTTATCCATCAGTCGCTTTTTACGACACCCACGGTTTGTATTGGGGTGATGCTATTCTAAGCCGGCATCACACGGCACTTGCTAACGTATCTATTCGAAATTACTTTTAGCTTTCGGGTATTTAGTAATCATCTGTTTGTTCAGCATAAAAGCTGACTCTGTAAAGTATTACAATTCCATACCGTCATCAAACTCCAACCTCGATTGGGTGGTAGAATGGACGTCGGACACAAAGCTTGGTAGTTAAACACTGTGGTGTTCTGGAAGACGCTTCTGTTGAGGAGCTGCTGCATCACCAGCGCCGTCTTGATGTCGATGGAGCCGAAGAACAAGCCCACTTGGCTGATGTTCCCAGGCAGGGACAACACTACGTAGCCAGAGCTGTCTATCACGTAGCATGGGTAGTTCTCCGTACAGAAATCCTGTGAAGTAGATAAGTTGTACTATGGTTTATTATGCATTCACAGTGCTGTATTATTTTCTAAGTGAAAATTCACTTTGAGCGTGTAGAACCGAGATTGAAAATTTGGAAGTGTCAGTCGAGGCGCCGGTAGCTGAGTTGTCAGAGCAGTGGGACGGACATACCCCACGGTCCCGGGTTCAAGTCCCGGTGGGCGCTAACACTTTTGCAATTTCTATGGACAGCGTCTAGGTGAACTTGTTACAAATTTGCGAGGCATTAGTCTCTTAGGTGTCTAGGCAAAAAAAGCTTTGGTATCCAGACGGGTAAACGGTTTTACAATATAGCTTTAACTCTTGATGACAACAGCTATACCACACCTCGGACACTGGCGCTCAAATGTATGAAACAAACGCGGTGCTACGCATACAGTCTAAGCTCGCGTAGGTGAACGCGGACCATGCTTGTGTGTGTGAGACAACATGTCAGGGTTGCCGCCATTTTGCGTTCGCGAATCGGGAATGAAATGTGCGGCAGTATGAAACGACCTTCGTTTACGCATCTTTGCTAGCCGGTGTCTGAGCGTCCTCCGAGCGCGGGTGGGCGGCGCTTGTAGGGGGAGGCAGGGAGTGACCATACTGTACGCTAGTACTATTAATTATACTGTGGCTATACTGTAGAATTTTAAACCAAGTAAAGTATTTCCATTCAAACAATCATATCATTCTGACCCGTTTCAAAATGTACCCCATCGAATAACTTTGTTCAAACTTACCTCATTCTTATCGTTGTGCGTCACAAAATCTTGGAGCTCATTAAATCTTTCAAGGAACTGTAGATACGAGAACTGCGTCCCAACAACCGAAGCTGGAGTCTCTGATTCTCCATCTTTATAAAACAAGGCATAGCTCGTAGTCACAGTTATGTCGCCATCTTTATTTATAACCTCGGGTTCACCTCTGACTATTTGGTCTAGCACGGGGAGTTTAGTAGCGACCACTATAGACTCCTTTTTGACCATGTGCTGGAGAACGGCAGCCTTGTACCACGTCTCCTCTATTGCATTGTAGTACGTTTTGGCGAAAATACTGTAAGAAAACATACCAGGTTAGCAGTAGGTACCTATTAGACCTTTCGTTATAAAAGTATCCATCCATACCAAATTTTAAAACACTTCCCGTGTTAGGTAAAAAGAATATGGTGCATATCGGAATATGAAGGTAAATAGGACAATCTTACACACACACACACACACACTCACATATTATGCCTTTCATCCCTTGCGGGGTAGGCAGAGTGTAAATGGCATAAAAAACTATAATTTTCCCCACGTCTGACAAACATTTCAGGGTCATTCGGAAAATTGTGTATACAGACAGGTTATCAGCCCATCGCCTTAAATTGCAATACACACCCTCGAGCCTATTAGTCGTCTCTTACGACTCCCACGGGAAAGAAATAGGGCGATGCTATTGCTTCATGATTTTAAATTGCTTACATAAGCAGCATGCTACGATTTGCGTGTATTAGTATGAATGTACTAGCTTTTGTTTGGCATTTTTATAAATAAAAATAATAAAACATAGTATTTTATGCAATATCTTACTTTCATTTATAAGTATGAAGCCGTAAAAATTCTGCGAAGTAGTATTTTTTCTAGATTTCTAATGAAAATGGCCACTTGTTTACATATAACCATTTGTAGATTAGATATACATACTCATCTTTTTCGGTATAATTCATCTTCAAAGTCCCATCATCATTCACATGTTCATTCTTATACTCGTCGAAGATATAATGCCACCTGGTGAGTCCGCTAGATGTCGCTATGAACCTCACACTGAAATCAGAAAATATAAATCTGCAATAATACATGATAATATTGTTAATTATCTATCTCTATATTATTTATATGAATTCATTATTATGTGATATCTTGCATTCCAGTGCAGAGGCGGGTTCAAGTGACCATTAATAAAATATATTTCGTAGCTCTTTTATTTTCGTAGCCTATTAACTATTATAAACATACCGTTCAGCGACGGCATAGTTTAAAAGACCGACGAAAGATATTTATCATTTATGGTCACTTGTACGTACCCCGGTATCAGCGTGAAAATTGTGTACGTAAATTGTATTCTTGAATATTACAATGCCAAAATGAAATTTAAATAAGATCAACACAAATAATCCGTACTAAATGAAAATAAGAAATTGAAAAAATGTCAGCGCCCGCCGGGACTTGAACCCGGGACCGTGGAGTACCGTTCCACTGCTCTGCCAACTGAGCTACCGGCGCCCCGACGTAAGCTGACGAAATCTTTATTATTTATCTATTAGTTTTTATCTATTAGTTTCAAATAACTTATACTAGATGTCGCTTGTCGTCGCTTCGAGACGAGTACCAAGAGGTTGAAGATTTCGTCAGCTTACGTCGGGGCGCCGGTAGCTCAGTTGGCAGAGCAGTGGAACGGTACTCCACGGTCCCGGGTTCAAGTCCCGGCGGGCGCTGACTCTTTTTCAATTTCTTATTTTCATTTATGAAAGTAATATAGCACTGTGAGTGCAAAATAAAAAACCATAGTAAATCCGTACTAATTTTATAAATCTGACAGTTTGTGTGGGTGTATGTATGTGTGTTACCTCTTCATGCTTGAACGGCTTGACCGATTTGGATGAAATTTGAAACACACGGAGAGTTTAACCCGGAATAACACATAGGCTACTTTTTACCGAGGGAAAACAACTATCACCACGGGAAAAGGAGTGGCAGCGGGTGAAACCGCTGGGCAGAAATCTAATACATTTATAATTGTAAAATGACAGCATTTTACCTACCAATAAAATGCTTATTAAACTACTTACCTTCCTTATAGCCTTACTTATAGAGATAGAGACCTTCCTTTGCAGCGATTGGTCGCACTTATCTGTTCCAAAGCTGTGCGATTGGTTACGTATGCCCCCACACCCCACCCCACTCCGACACGGCAGGGCGGGGCGAGTCGGCCCGCTTGGCTTCATTGCGTCTCATAATAATATTCTAATTAGAATATTATTACTACAAAATACACCAGGCAGAATTAAAAATTTAAGGCTATAAGGAAGGTAAGTAGTTTAATAAGCATTTTATTGGTAGGTAAAATGCTGTCATTAAACCACTGTACGTTCCTTATAGCCTTACTTATAGAGACATGTTTGATATCGCCTGGAGGAGTGGGAGCTATCGCCAATGTGAAAAACTATAAAAAGAAACAGGTATTATTATTCTTTAAAAAAGAAAAATGAATTTCTTTATCAACAATAATGATTTTGATCCACTATACTGAAAATTTATTTATATTGTATTTATTAAAAAATACTGTAATATCATAAACTCACCCTTAAATGACGATAAAATATAATAAATTATAATGAAAATGTAATTCAAAACCTCTTGTACTATATTACGGCATTCTAGGTAAGCATAATAGAATGATGAAAATTTGTAACATGCCATTTATAATGTCTTTGAAAAACTTTACCTCGTGTTTAATAAAAAATGCACATAATACAGTTATTCATTATGTAAGTCTCAATACGTTTTGATAAGATAGAAAGTACGCGGAAATTCATCTGAAAGTTTCCGAACAGTAAACAGAAAATTTCAAAAAAAAAAATATTTGAAAAACTCAATAGCCAAAATAGTAAAATATAAAAATATTGAACCTTTAGTTAGAGGTAAATACGCATTGCAGGTCGTTTTTATAAAACCTTTTAGATATCTATTTATTTACTTACATAGTAAATAAATAGCTCTTTTACACAGAAAAACATAGCTTACATATTTAAATTGTGCTTGATCACTCAAGCTATAGGTAACGTAATAAGTAGGTTAAATTTCCCTACTATAAGGTCAACACTACTGTTTAAGATATGCATTGACCTAAACGGGCTTAAGCAGGTAAATCAAAAAACCTGGCCAAACGACTACCTAGTTTCCCAGGAGAATAAAAGGCATATAAATTTGTTATCAAATCATACCTTCATATGATTTTTTAAATATGACTCATTTGGGCTTGCCTTAATAATATTTGCTATAATACATAATGATCAATAACTAACCTTGTTTACTTTGTCGGAGTAACGGTCAAGCTTTATTTAAAACATCACTCGGGCCTCTGAATAAACTATATTGTATATAATAATATAGTTAATTAATATCTTGGTAAATATACCTAAACTTGATATAATAAAAGAGGCGATTATTGAAATTGTTTTCTGCCATAACTACCTCTGACCGTCCCATGCAAAGCCCAGATCTCTGTTTAAAACTTGAAAAGGGCACAAATTTGCTTTAATTTTATGTACAATCAAAAACGAGCTAGCTATAAAAGAATATGAGCTAAAGTTTAAATTATAAGAATTTTATCATTTTGTTAACAGCTTACCTACGGAGAAAATTTAATCCGAAGGTACGTCGGTAAACGACGTTATTGTCTATTAGACAGTACAAACATTGCAACATTGCAAATTAATTGTGGAAGCCTAGATCTTACGTGGGTCACCGTACAAATATTATATATCATTATGATCACCGTTGGTAAAATATACTAGCTATTGAACGTAGTAGGTAGTTCCCAATATAATTCTCGCTAGGTATCTATTCTGAAAATATTTTACTTGATAGGCAAACTATTTGCCTAGTACGTAGGTACATTCAAGCATTTTTTAACAACGTCTTGTGCTTGACATTCAGAGCAAATATATTGGAACAACGGTATTATTATTTTAGGCTGACGTCTTACGATAGGCAATTATGTTCACTATCGTACGTTTCTAACAACCATCTAACAATGTTATACACAGGAGTAGATACTCGTGTTTCAAACCCAAACAAGGCAGACAGGGCACTTACACAAATATCAATTAGCAAAAGTACCCTCTGATTGTAACCTTTTGTATATTTATTTAAAATACCCACATAGACTGTGGGTACTTGTTGTTTACTTGCCCGAAAGCTTTCATTCATTATCGAAAAAGTAGGTGTAGTAAGCATGACTACACTTGAGGAAATAAAAACTTAATATCGTCTGGGACAGTGTCGCATTATTGCTATTCGCCACTATCGCTCTAAAACTTTTCATCTCTAGAGGAGGTTGTTATACATATTAAGCCATATGCATTTCATTCATAACATTTCAGGTAATATGAAAGCACCTGAAAAATATATCATGAACTTTTCATCTCTAGTGGAGGTTGTTATACAAATTACGTCATATGCATTTCATTCATAATATTTCGGGCAATATAAACGCACCTGAAGAAAATATTCAAGATCAAGGCACTCGAGTAGGTAACACAAAATTTGGCATATACCAAATAGGTATATATTACATCACTAGCCTTAGCAGCTAGATAACCTTCCACTAGTTTTGATGTTATACAGCTTGATATAGCAGAATTAACAATAGGGTGTACCTAGCTCCCAAGTTGCAACATGCTGGAATAAGTAAATTACCTACATACATCTCCACCTCACGAAATTTACTCCGTACACTCAATGCACGATGAATTAAAAAGTAAAAATTATTATAGTTTCGGTGTGAGATCTATTAAATGGGTACGTCTTCATTATTTACTTATCCATTTTGAGATGAGGCCATTACAAAAAGGCCGTTTTCTCTCCCCACATTTGTCTGTTTCCATGTTGCTAAGAAAAACGTAGGACTATTTTAGGACAACTCTGCACTTAGAGAGCTTAGATTGTACATATTCCCTTCCGTGATTGATGCCAGAATCATAGCGAGTATTTAACGTAGGTACTCTTACGCCACTTTTTGATCATAGTTCAAAGAAGTAAACAAATGACAAGCGTGAGGGATCTTCCTCAGAAATGCGTTAGCACTACGAGGTCTGTGATAGCATAGAAATAGAAGTGAATTATTGCTACTTAGGACAGTGAGCAAGGGAAAAATTTATAAATTCAGTCGTTTTCACAGTTACCTAATAAATCAATATGTTTCTCATTTTCTTACTGCGTGGCCTCGGTAGGCCACTGAAATGATCATAAAGGAAAACTGTTTCAGACTTAAACCGTCTATAAATTTTCCTTAACCTGCGAGAATTTAGACTCGGCAGTAACGGTTACTAGGATGGGACTGAATGCGGTGAATCTACGACAAATATGTCTTCTGCTTAAGAATCATTGTAAAACGTTAGACAGCTCTCTAACTTTGAACTTTATTCCGAGTAGATAAAGTTCATACTTACGTAGGAATATTGTTCCCTGTACTTTCTAATAGCCAATACTTTTTCAGGCTAGGATGTTATATTTGAAACATTTTTTCAAACATTTAAGTAGGTATATTTTGCCTACAGATAGCCTATTTTGCAAATTCTCAGTGGAATCTAGCTATCGTTATTTGAAAGCTCGCGTTCTATTTTCTAATACGCTCGAGGTAACACATGTGTCAGACAGTAAACTCCTTGTACTCAGGTCTGTAACACACCTTTCGAAGCTTTTATTTCTTAAATATATTTTAATACTTAACCTTAACCGTGTTAGGTAGGTATAAAATTATGGAAACTTGGCTAATTTTATACCACATGCAGGATTCGAACCTGCGCGCTTCACTATCAATACTAGTGCTACACACTACCCTTCGCTACAATTGCTTTATCTCATCGCAGGCGGTGGACCGGACGATGTTCTTTCAGATAAGACAAAATTTTACGAGGGCATTTCACTGTCACGTTAGAAGGCAAATAAGCATAGAAGTAAAGAAAGACTGCTTTACTTTGATCAGACAAAAGCAAATCATGCATGTGCCGGATGCCATCAAAACTTTTGGAAGTTTGATAAAAAGGTAGGTAGGTACCAAAAGTAATACCTGTACTTAAAGCAATAACGTTTTATCAAAGGTGCTGGCCGACTCTGCACGAGGTATTAAAAATATATTGGTGGGTACATTTCGAAACTTTGGCTCCACGAGGACCCAGTTCTTTGAGTTGCATATCGTACCGAAACCCACAACACAAATACTTTTTAGTACTTGTTAGTATTTTTGGCAATATTTGCATCTAAACCGTCTATAATGCATGGAATTTGTATCGCATGTCGATTTATTAATTCGTCAAGTATACGAAAGGCTCGAGGACGGAATTTCAGGCCCTGCAAGTGCAAGCGAGGGCATTCTGCATGACATCAAAAGGTACAACCCCTGCGCGGGGATGTAGGAGTCTAAGGACACGTCATGCGCTGACGGCCTAATGAACTCCTGATGATGTTATAAAATAGGGTATACCTTGCGTTGCGCAGAGGTAGCTTATAAAACCGACGAAATGTAGCTTGGCTTGTGCTGCCATTTCATATCATAGCAATCAACTAGAATATATATTTTCTGCAATTTATTCTAGGTACAACGAAAAGATCCTTGAGGAGTTCTTATTACTCTATTTTATAAGACGTTCTACGGACTTGGACTTCCGTAAACTTTCTTATTACTAAGAGCATTTCACAGGGTCATGGCGGCCCCCTTTTAAAATAAAAATTGTCGCTGTTCGACTTATTTATTTAAAGAACTTTGAAGGTATCCGAACAATACCTTCAGATCACGTATTTGATGCGTTACTTGAATAACACGTTGCTACGTGAAAGGAGCATCTGTATACCATTACTAGCTCCAGTAAACGACATAAAAATGTATTTATGTCCAAATAACAATTTACAAAAACACGTGTAAAAATAAAATAATCATTCACAAATGAAAATCCATAAATCAATCAGGCACATTAATGAAAAACGTGCACGGGGGATATGTAGAAACTAGTTCGACGGGATAGTAACCTATAAATAGAAAAAAGGTATTACTTCTCTCGAGGAATACCTACCTATCAGTTCAAGGTAACTAGTTTAAAAACCTGCGAGGGATGAACATTTATATTGAAAATCTTAAAATAATGCCACTCAAAGCTTGTGCGAAGTGCACTATGATTATTGGATTTTCATTTGATCGTTCGTAAAGAATCGAACGAATTAATTACTTCCGGATTAAAAACTTTTCGTAAAAAAAATTCACTATTGTTAAATCCGGGTAACTAAAACTTCGATAGCAACCAAATTTCTATAACACACTTTGCTTATTTATTTGGGATCATTATTCTTGACAAATAATTCCCATAAATTATTAACTATTTTGTTCACAGAATTCGGATCGCCAGGAACAATTTATTTATTCGTAAACGGTCTTGACAGATTTCAATAATAATTTATTAAAATTGTAAGAAATTGCAAAGTTGTGTCCGACGGAAAACCGCCTTCAGAAATTTGATTTGCCACATGCATAATAAAATATAAAGGACTTACCCAGTTTATACACACACTGATTTTAAAATTTATTTAAATAGGAACAATTAAATCACTAAATTTATTAATTTAAAAAAAAAAAAACGAACGGTGCAAAACCGTTAAAATTGTAAGAAAATAATTTTTCAAAGTTTAAAATTTAAAACTTTATCGAAATTTAAAAAATTATTTTCTGAGCGCGACCGCTCACTGCGAAAGAAAAATCGCCAATGAAGCCAAGCGGGCCGACTCGCCCCGCCCTGCCGTGTCGGAGTGGGGTGGGGTGTGGGGGCATACGTAACCAATCGCACAGCTTTGGAACAGATAAGTGCGACCAATCGCTGCAAAGGAAGGTCTCTATCTCTATAAGTAAGGCTATAAGGAACGTACAGTGGTTTAATAATAAACACACGCACACGAATCACGCCTATATCCCTTACGGGGTAGGCAGAGCATTAACGACCGCAAAACGGACATCAACACCACGTCTGACAAAAGTTTGAGGGTCAATCAGATAACTGTGTATCACTATAGTGACAGATTGTCAGCCTATCGCCTAAATTGCAAAACACATCTAACCCTCAAGTCCCGTAGTCGCCTCTTACGACACCCATGGGTAAGAAATGGGGTGATGCTATTCTAAGCCGGCATCACACGACAAAAACATAAAATAATAGTAATAATTAATAAAAAAAAGAGAAATACATATTTTAAAACACTTCCCGTGTTAGGTTAGGTTAGAATTAAATAATTTAATTTTAGGTTAAAATTTTGCAAGTTTTCAATGATTTCATAAGAATTGTAGTACCTAACGTTGTACTTCCCCGCTAGATCCCAGTTCGAGGACTTCCAGGCGCCGAAGTGGTTGTGGGTGAGCTTGGCGTCGAACACCACCTGTCTGACCAGGTCCTCGTTGCAGTAGTAGTCGTTCTGATCCAGCCGCGTTTGGTTCTCTATGGAACATTTACCTGGAAAAGTCAATATAAAAAATCTACACCAAAATAATACATACATACACATATCACGCCTATGACCCCTTGCGGGGTAGGCAGAGCGTAAACGGCCGTAAAAACGGACATTTACGCCACTTCTGACATATGTTTGAGGGTCATTCGGAAAATTGTGTATCGCCATAGTGACAGGTTGTCAGCCCATCGCCTAAAATTGCAATACACACCCTCAAGTCCCTAAGTCGCCTCCTACGACTCCCATGGGAAAGAAATCGGGTCATCACACTTAAATAATAATAATATAATCTACACTTATATTAAAAACAGGATTTTTTATTACATACATACATAAATCACGCCTATAGTATGCCTTACGGGGTAGGCATAGCGTTAAAGGCCGTAAAAGTTTGAGGGTCTATCAGATAACTGTGTATCACTATAGTGACATGTTGTCAGCCCATCGCCTAAAATTGCAATACACATAACCCTCCAATCCCTTAGTCGCCTTTTACGACACACATGGGTAGGAAATATGCTATTCTAAGCTGGCATCACACGGAAAACTAAATAATTTTGGAGAATTTATTTCATTATACCAGCTGTCCCGTTTTAAGTAGTCCAAAGAATAATCTAGATTCTGGACATCATAGGCTTCCAAATAAAAATTAAACACTGGAAGAAAATAATTTGTACGTTCCATATGAATAGATATTTTTCTTTAGACCTTTTAAAACGGGACGTCCTGTTTATAGCAAAAACTTTCCTTCAATCTTCAGATCTCAAGTACGTAAGTACCCGTTCATAAGAACTAAATATAGACTGTTGTTTATTTACTAGATGTCGCGTGCTAAAAAAGCATTTCATTCTTTTTTTACTGTAACCTGAATAATAAATAACTATTCTCTGTCATACGTAGATTATCCGTACTAATATTATAAATGTGAGAGTATGTGTGTGTGTGTGTGTATGTATGTATGTTTGTTACCTCTTCACGCTCAAACGACTTGACCGATTTGGATGATATTTGGAAAACAGGTAGAATATTACCCGGAATAACACATAGGCCACTTTTTACTTAATACCACGGGAAAATGAGTGGCAGCGGGTGAAACCGCTGGGCGGAAATCTAGTTTCTAATTTTATACAAAGGCTACTCACTGACGTCAAAAACGTCTTCCTTTTCATCATGGGATTTATTATACTGTGTCTTGGAAATGTCCAGTTCCCCTCTTGAGATATTCGCCAGAAATCTCCAAAGTTCAATCTCAGGAGTATCAGCTTCGTGGCCTTCTAGGTAGTGGTACTTGCAGTACACCCTGTAATGTTGAAAAATAGCAACAATAAATTATAGAAATCTTTGCAAGGTATTATCGTAGTGCCGTGTGATGCCGGCTTAGAATAGCAGTACCCCATTTCTTTCCCGTGGGAGTCGTAAGAGGCGACTAAGGGACTCTAGGGTATGTATTGCAATTTTAGGCGATGGGCTGACAACCTGTCACTATGGCGATACACAATTTTTCGAATAACACTCAAATATTTGTCAGACGTGGCGTAAATGGCCGTTTTTGCGGCCGTATATGCTCTGCCTACCCCGCAAGGAATCATAGGCGTGATATATGTATGTATTATCGTAATAGTAACTAACTGTTCTGTGACAAACCAAACTCAACATGGATAACCTGGCTGTTTTATACTAAACACTAAGTAATTATAACTCTGTCACTATGTACCGTTTATATCGTAAGGTATGTCTTTGTAGCAAAATAAAATGGTTGAAAGTTACTTGTTTGTTTTTGTTTGTTGGCTTTGACTTACTTATTTACATGGACAGGAAGTAAAGCAAAACTTTTGTGCAAAGTTCTTGTACCGCTCTTAGCAATTTGACATTTAAGACGAGGATCTTGCTACATACGCCGAAAATCGTACAATTTGACCGTATGTAAGTGATAGAACCTATGTGTTATTATTTGTGCCTGGCATGGTCATGGCGACAAGGGTGCGAGACGTAAGCGGTTCCACGAGTATTGCACTAGCTCACTAACCGCAGTAGTTTAATATCGGTGCCCGCGGGCCACGCGTAGGTAACCCGCCGTAAGTAATTTTGTATGGCAGCTATGTTATGAGAATATCTGACTACTTGTATTGGTGTCTTTACTTGTATTGGTTTATTTACTTGTAAAGCTTCTTACCATTCAGGATGTACCCTGAAGTTTGTTCTGAAGTAGTCGGTGACGTTGACGCCCGTGAGTGTGGCATCCATGGTGGCTTCTAGTGGGTTGTTGTTCAGCATCAGCTCCGTGTCACCATAGCCTTTGGGCAGGGAGATGCCCATGGAGAATGGGGTCTCGTTCAGGTTGTCAAAGAAGTAGTCGTGCTTCACTCGAGCTATCCGTCTGCAATCATCAAACATTTTTTTTTTCAATGTACACATACATACATATATAAATCACGCCTTTATCCCTTGCGGGGTAGGCAGAGCGCAAACGGCCGAAAAAACGGTCACCTACGCCACGTTTGACAAACATTTGAGGGTCAGTCAGATTATTATGTATTACTATAGTGACCGGTTGTCAGCCCATCGCCTAAAACTCGAAAACACATGTAACCATCGAGTCCCAAGTCGTCTCATACGACACCCACGGGAAAGAAATGGGGTGATGCTATTCTAAGCCGGCATCATACGTAGCATTCTCAATTTAAATGTAGCATTCTCAATTACGGAAAATTTTATTTTTTTACCCAGAAAAAAATATTATAGAAATTGTGCGAAAAGCTGAAATAGTAACTACACAAGTTTAATTATACAGCTCATACTGCAGCTCAATAAATTAAAAATGCAGTTCCAACTACGCTGTAAATATTAAACTGTACACTCTAGTTTATGTCTTCTGGGAAGTTAATTTGCTTGAAGACGACAAGGACAGAGAACATATCAAAACTTTCATAACTTGCTCATTTCCTCACTTTTTACCCCAGAGACTAGTCGTCAGACTGACTTTGTTTATTTTATCACTTTCAGTATAATATTTAGATACCACTTTTATCTCATCTTATCGTGTTTGAAAAGCACTGGCACGTCAGACATGGAGCCATTCTTCCTATTCACCAGGCTCTGTCTTAGCTCTTTGATCTGGTCTTCAACAAAAGGAGCCAAGACTCCATCTTGTGTTCTATCTTCTTACCTCGTGTTATCGTAGTGGAAAAGATCGGCACGTCAGACATGGAGCCATTCTTCCCATCCACCAGGCTCTAGTGGAGCTTCTTGATCTGATCTCCAACGATAGGAGCCATGACTCCATCTTATGTGCTATCTTCTTACCTCATGTTATCGTAGTGGAAAAGCACTGGCACGTCAAACATTGAACCATTCTTTCCGTCCACCAGGCTCTTGCAGAGCTCCTTGATCTGGTCTCCAAAAATAAGAGCCAAGATTCCATCTTGTGTGCTATCTTCTTACCTCATGTTATCGTAGTGGAAAAGCACTGGCACGTCAGACATAGAGCCATTCTTCCCGTCCACCAGGCTCTGTCTCAGCTCTTTCATCTGGTCTCCAACAATAAGAGCCAAGACTCCATCTTGTGTGCCATCTTCTTACCTCATGTTATCGTAGTGGAAGAGCACTGGCACGTCAGACATGGAGCCATTCTTCCCGTCCACCAGGCTCTGCCTCAGCTCTTTGATCTGGTCTCCAACAATAAGAGCCAAGACTCCATCTTGTGTGCCATCTTCTTACCTCATGTTATCGTAGTGGAAGAGCACTGGCACGTCAGACATGGAGCCATTCTTCCCGTCCACCAGGCTCTGCCTCAGCTCTTTGATCTGGTCTCCAAGAACTCGGGCTCCGTTACCGTCGTCGATCTGCTCCACCTCCACGAAGTCGACGCTGTTGAAGTTCACTTGCAAGTGGCCGTTGAGCTAGCAATAAAGAAAAAATGTTTTAATATACCTGGTTTACAACAGCTAGAAATATTTCAACAGATAAACCAGCAAATGAAACCGTATAATTTCCCCAGAAACAATCAATATGCAAAGCAATATGCGAAATCATTTGTTTTAATACTATTTCTACCTTTATACGTTGCAGAAAGTCCATCTGTATGAATGCTATGTTATTAAATTCTAAGTGAGCTCGCTCTGTTGTCGACTTTCCTATGGCTATCCCTGGCCTAGACTGTACTTTAAGTGAAACCAAAAGAAAATAAAAGCTCTGATCAAACTACACCCTTTTGACATATTAAAAAGCCTTTTAATAAGAAATGAGCTGCGGTAGCCCAGATGGAAGAGGCGTCGCCACTAGTAAGGGCGGGGCAGACCGTCTCCGTATGCGTTCCGTATCCAGCTCTCGTCCGTAGTCACGCACGAACTGATGACGTTGTAATGTATAAGATTGTATGAGATACGGCACACCGCTTGCGTTGCGTATCCGTTCCGTGCTGCACGCAAGCGGTGTGCCGTATCTCATACAGTCCCATACATTACAACGTCATCAGTTCGTGCGTGACTACGGACGAGAGCTGGATACGGAGCCGGTGTGCCCCGCCCTTTAATGCGAAAGTCGCAGGTTCAAATCCTGCCCGCACTCGAAAATTTTGCAAGTTTTCAAAAAATTGTATACCTAACACGGGAAGTGTTTTAAAATTTGGTACTCAATTTATCGCTGGTTTTCATCGCTTAGACTACATTCAATCTGTAAAGATAGAATTAGTCGCCGGTTATTAGTTGCAAAACTAACCCGGTAGATGGAGCCATGCCAAGCGTTACTGGCATTAAAATACACTTGCAAAATTGGCGGGCAAGAAATGAGCTGCGGTAGCCCAGATGGAAGAGGCGTCGCCACTAGTAATGCGAAAGTCGCAGGTTCAAATCCTGCCCGCACTCGAAAATTTTGCAAGTTTTCAAAAAAAAAAAAAAAAAAGCCTTTTTTATTTGATTAATAGATAGTTTATCAGTAAATAAGAGGCGCGTATTTTTGCTTGAATATATTTTGTTTTCTTTCTAGAAAATTTAATTTAATAAAGTGACACATTTCAAAGGTCGTAAGGCGAACAGTTAGGCTGCCGGAAACAAATTAATTTGCTACACATTTATAAAAAAAAAAGTGACATTTACCTTATGTTTCATTGTGCGTAAACTAATTTAAATCTATTGTATAAATAACATCATTTGACTGTTCTAGCCACAGTGATTTCTATTAAATTTAAATTGTTATTTGAAATTTAAGAAAAGTTTTTTTTTTATTACAATAACCCTTCAATTAAATTTTATGTATAAAAAATCAATTAAATTTTATGTATAAAAAACCTGAGGGAAATTTTATAACTTGCTTTAACTGGAACGTAAAGTTGGCAGTTGATGTTAGAAATTTCGACCATTATTTCACAATCTAAAATGAAGCTTTTACACAATTTTTGTAACTCGTTCCTGTGGGTTATCGATTTTACTTCAGTTGTAATAATGAATTATCAGCGAAAGTTGGAGTGAGTGACGACTCGTTTTCGGGGTCAGTAAACTTTCCTATCATTAATCAAGTTAAGTGATGGCCTCCGCTACGGCGTAGTAGCCGTAGCAATGTCTACCTACATGATGCTACACAAAGCTACAATGATCTGTATCTGTGACGAACGATTAATTCATTCATTAGTATTGGCCTTAATTGGGCATATAGATTGTCTTAACTTACCTAAAATTAGCTCTGTCACTTTCCGTCAAATAGGTTTAGAAATGGATAGAAGATATCTCAGTTCTGTCATGTTTACAATTGATGCAAAATACGCTTTATCTGTCGAAATAAGGCGACGATGAAAACAATGGCGATTGAATTGACCAGAAATGGTGAAGAACTGATAAATATTGGCATTATTAAATATGACAGAACTTAGATATCTTCTATCCTTTTCTAAACCTATTTGACGGAAAGTGACAGCACTAATTAAGGTAACTTAAGATAATGTTGAGGTATAACCTGAATTCAGGCCAATGTAATACTTAACTTTCAAATTTAAGTCTTTACTCGAACGTCAACAGTGTTCGTAATTTTCCTATGTCCTTGAACTACGATTTGTTCTAAAAGATTATGTCAAATTAGATTCACTTTGTAAAATAAACAACAACTTACAGTGGCAATGAGCAGAGGATGAAGCAGCAGGAACCCGTTGTTGCTCACGATGAACGAGTACCCGTTGACTCCAAGCTGGAATAAGTCCGCACAAGTAAGTAAGTGTGCTGTGTGATGCCGGCTTAGAATAGCATCACCCCATTTCTTTCCCGTGGGTGTCGTAAGAAGCGACTAAGGGACTTGAAGGTGTGTATTGCAAATTAAGGCGATGGGCCGACAACCTGTCACTATGGTGATACACAATATTTCAAAGGACCCTCAAATGATTATCAGACGTGGCGTAAACGTCCGTTCTTTTACAGCCGTTTACGCTCTGCCTACCCCGTAAGGGAAAATGGGCGTGATATGTGTATGTATGTATGTAAATGAAACTACTCGTTAAGATTTTGTAAAGAAACTTTCCCGAAAGTTGTACGCCACAAAACACTCAATTGGATTGCTGTCACACTTTTACAACTCCAAATGCGTCCCAGGGTGACGGCATCACGCGTGATGTGATGAATAAAGGGCGGGGCAGACCGGCTCCGTATGCGTTCCGTATCCAGCTCTCGTCCGTAGTCACGCACGAACTGATGACGTTGTAATGTATAGGATTGTATGAGATACGGCACACCGCTTGCGTTGCGTATCCGTTCCGTGCTGCACGCAAGCGGTGTGCCGTATCTCATACAGTCCCATACATTACAACGTCATCAGTTCGTGCGTGACTACGGACGAGAGCTGGATACGGAGCCGGTGTGCCCCGCCCTTAACAATGATCGAACACGATCCAAACGTCTACGCTGGTTATTTTATTCATTTCTATTTTTTATAACCAGTAAGCATTTCAGCGCTCAACATTATTTTGTTTGGCCGCTTAATTATTTTGTTCTGTAAACATTGTCCACACTTCTACACATCGTCATAAACTACATTAATGATCTAATCACACGTGAAAATACGAAAGCTTGGCGTACAGTGATAACTTGTAGAATGATTACACGTACTTCGTACTTGTACAATGATTATTCGTTTGTAAAATTACCATAGCTCATATAAAAAAAGTTATTTTCATATGCCGTGTGATGCCGGCTTAGAATAGCATCACCCCATTTCTTGTCCGTGGGAGTCGTAAGAAGCGTCTAAGGGACTCGAGTGTGTGTGTTGCAAATTTAGGCGATGGGCTGACAACCTGTAACTATGGCGATACACAATTTTCCGGATGACCCTCAAATGTTTGTCAGACGTGGCGTAAATGTCCGTTCTATGCGGCCGTTTACGCTCTACCTAACCCGCAAGGTAATAGGCGTGATATGTGTATGTATGTATGTATTTACATAAAAGCACAATCTAGGCCTAGGCATCTATACAAGTAGGAAACCCGCACAGGTCAGTGATTTCTGTTCACATCTCGCTACGCAAAGCTGACGCGTTGGTTACGGTGGCTGAACGAGTACGTGACACCAGTTTCTACTTCAATACATTCCAGCGGGATTGCCAATACACATAGTATCAGATAGGATATTGACATATATAGTACGGAAGGTAAAGTCAAGATTTACTCAAGAAAGTGCAGGTGATAGTAATGTAGTATTCCAAAGTATTTACAAGGTTACAGAAATTCGTAGACAGTGCTATCCTTTCATTTTAAAACTTTTTTTTTATTCAAAGACTTTCCTTTAGAGAAAAGTGGCCACCGCTGCTGCACATTGAACACTAGCGAAGTAAACACTAGTGTATACCTATAACAGTCGCCGCAATAATATGTATACTGTATCCGTACCTAAAGTTGTGAATTATTACGGTGAAAGAACAAGAAAATAATGAATAGTATTCCTGAAGAATCGAAAGACGAAATAGTTAGTAAGAGAACATATAAAAGAAACATTCAAAAATATTTACTTAAACAAAATGTACATAAGCTCAAGCAGTAGTAAGGCTGGTGGGGGGTTGCTTTCTATTAGTTTTCTATTAAGCAGATGTACTTAACTGCCCACTCACTAATCACATTAAACTATGTGCACTGTATTTTAGGCATATGATAAGATAAGATAAGATTATACTTTATTACATACTCTTAGTGTAAGCCGATAACCACCTATTCATAGAAATAACTAGGTATGACAGAGAGCATTGTGTCTGCCAACAAACTGCTATGCAGTTTGGCGGATTATTGTTAATTTTTATCTAAATGTTGAAATAAAGGCATTATATTTTTTTATTTGCTGACGCTTTGCTATTTCTGAAGGACTTTTTTCGGGGTAGGAAGTGACTTGAAAGTGGATCTTGTTTCTGTGCTAGTAATTGTAACTCATGGCCCTAGAACATCAATATCCTTACCTGATGTGGCTGAGCAAGCTTGGCGATGCTGTCGATGGGGACATCAGTGCCTGCCACGCCGAGCAGGGTGGCATTCTCGTTGGAGTCGTCGGTGTCGAATGTCGGGATGCCCACTGAAGTCACCAACTTGTCTTCGTCTGGCTGCACAAGGATACAAGCTTAAGGCGAGTGTAGCCGTCAACGACCTCGACAGTGGCGCCACTTCACAAAAAAAAACTCTTTATACAAACAATCGATTAGAATATCTGTTGCCCAAATTTTTTGTATTATCCTTAAGTAAAATTAGAACCTGCAAACTCAATGAAATATTCGCTGTTATTAAAGTTATGGATAAAAGTACCTAAAACGGCCACTTTTTGCATTAATTGCCATAACTTTAATTACAGCGAATATTTTATTAAGTTAGCAGGTTATAATTTTACTTAAGGATAATACTTATAAACTTGGGCACCGGATATTCTGATTGATTGTTTGTATAAAGAGAAAACTTTTTTTTGTGAAGTGGCGCCACTTTCGAGGTCGCTGACGGGTACATTCGCCTTAAATAGCGTTTATTTCGCAACAAGACAGACAGAGTACGTGGCAACGGCTCATCAAATATGGCTCACACACAGCTGTTTCTTTTTCTGACTAAATATTCTATATATATATATATAGAGATTTTGTAGGAGAAATAATTATTTAATAATGATGCGTTTCCCCTTCAAGATTTATTATGGTCACGTGGGTGCCTCATTATGATTCAGAAAGACCAACTTCGCGGTAATTGCTTTCAATTTCAGCTGAGGCTGTCGGTGAAAAATGGCGACCCAAATGGATTTGTCGTAGTAAACGTTAAACAGGCGAAACGTTTCAATTTCGATTTAATATTTTTTATGATTCATAGTTTACTGTTTACCTTGCACTTGGTAAGCTTAGTTTCAAATTTGTTTGGTAATTATGATAAAAACGTTTATAATATCTACACAACTTTAGGTAGATATTTTGTTTACTTACCTTATTTACGTCTGTTGTGCTCACCATCCATTCCTTGGTTCTCTGAAAATCGTAACACAATCTTTTAATTATTAATATAAATCAAATAAGTACGTAGGTAACGCAGCTAGGTAAGTTTCCATGTAAAAATGTTTGACAATCTAAACTGTAAACCAGTTAGTTATCCAATATTTATTGTGCGCATATTATGTCACATTCACTACTCTCTACTTTCTGAGTTGAAATAAAACGAATCGCAAATCGAGATAGAAGTTCTCTTGTAATAGAATTTCAGTCCGCTTTTGCGTTTAAACAGAACCGTTTTCAATCTGGAAAAGATTCCTGCGATTCATTCAATAATACACCGTCTTATTCCCTAAGGAACTCCCATCTCGCGAAAAGTAGATACCAAAAAAATTACCACTGAAATTTTTACTGTTTAAATAGATGTTAAAGGACGTAGCCACACATTAAATAATAGTTCTACGTAGTGCGTGCCAACATAAGTCACGTCTGTTCCTCTGATGCTCGATCGTAGCAAACAAATGGCGCCAAAGATCCGACTTTCGTCATAATGTATCGACACCGTGTATGTATACGTATACGATTATTTATTCCTAACCTTTCCCTATTCTACCACGGGTACCATATTCGTAGACAGCTCTGACCTTTTATGCGTACTATGGTTTTATTTTGCACTCACAGTGCTATATTACTTTTATAAATGAAAATAAGAAATTGAAAAAATGACAGCGCCCGCCGGGACTTGAACCCGGGACCGTGGAGTACCGTTCCACTGCTCTGCCAACTGACTTTTATGCGTGTCATATTATCTCTAACATGGATAGCCTCGAAATATACTTACTAGGTCCTTATTCGGAGTACAACGTATTGATTGCAAAAGTATTCGGAATACTTAGATTAGCATTCATTATTATATCAATTAAAGTTGAAAGTATACAAAAAAGCCGTAAAATATATGATTTTAAAGACATAAATTACAACTCCCTAAGTAATTATTTATTCCAGCTTTGGATAATTGAGATCTAAACACTGGTAACTGATTAAAAAGTAGCTTAGTTTTGTTTTGTTTTTAAGGTTTAAAACATTTAGGAATCTCATTTAAATATTAATCCCTGAACTTAAAGTAACTAAATCGTGAAATATTTCGCAGTGTTTAGTATTGATTGATGTTATTTGAATTAAAACAAATTTTTGAAATGAGAAACAATTTCACTGAATAACGGCGTAGAAATCAAGTTGATTTTGTTTAACATTTTCGATTCAATCTCATTAATTCGCTCAAATCAATTGATGTAATTCGATTACAGCCCCGTCCGACGCCCGTTTAATCCAGTTAATTGGCTGAAAAATCCACACCTTCCTTAATGAGCGACAGATTGTTCGTATTGTCACGCTTTTACATTACTAGCATTTGATTTTTCATTTTCTATTTTGTTTGGAAGATAATAACTATACCTAACTAATACTAGCAAGCAAAAGAAAATCTAAATCTCTTATATTAATATCATGAACCACTTAAATGTTTGCAGAAATTATATTTGAGATGGCCAAAGTATATTTGTCCCCACTAAATAAACATTTCAAAGGGCCATCAAAGCCCAATCTAACCTTAGTAGTCTCGCAAATATTATCGTGGTACTTATTGCTAAACGAAACCTACTACTAAAAGTCACTGAGTATCGAATTGATGTTTATTTACGTAGTTTTACGAAGAATATTTCATAATGTAGAACTTTATTGAAAATATAATTAGTAGGGTACTTATAGCAAAGACTTGTGTGAATCAACCATCTATTCTGCACGATAGAAAAACTGTTCCTATTCTGTAATCTGTGATGTGAATGCTATCCGGGTGGCAAACGATTTGATAATTATTATTATCTTTAAACAGCCAGCAGTTATAGCAACTGATTATGCCTGTATCTTGCTGTCCTCTAGTTTGGATTTCTTTATCAATTTGAATCTGTCCTATCGATTTTCAAATCGATTTGTATTTACTGCAGACACCACATCTTCCGGTAGTTCATTCTATGCTCCACTACCCTAATACTCAGAAAGGGCTTACTGGCAAAATTAAGTTCTTCGCGGTTCGCAAAGAAGAAGAATATAACTTACAGTTTCGTCAATGTTAGCGTGTGTCCAGGTGGGCGGTGGGTCCTCTTTAGCCAAGACCATGGGTCTGGCGATCACGTTGATATACTTGAGAACCTGCTGCTGCACTTCCTCCACCGAGTGGATGTGAGCGAAGTAACCTGGACAGAAGATTCGCTCATTTTAAATCATGGTATTGTATGGAGTAGGTACAACTACGCGCAGCAATGCCGATCATTGTTTGAGGTTTAAAAGTAACTGAATAAAAAAAAAATTAACAGTCTTTACAATAAAATCAATGTTCGTTTCAATAATTTACCAGGTCGCTCGCTATAGTGTCTGATCCAAAACTAGTATTTATCTATATGAGTGAGAATAATCGCGAACGCTTACAATGTTTTAAAAAGTATAGTCAATTCTATAATCAACCAGATCAGTTACATACCTTCTGTGGCCTATGCTATCATTGAACAACTACAATTGTACAGGCGAAAAAGTGGCAACATCGCGCCAAAATTAATATTGAAATAGCAACACTGATGAAAATTACAACTACAGGCGTTTTTCGAAGCTACAGGTCTACAATTTTACAAGTCACAGCTACAGGCACCTGTAGATTTCCATCGACAAACCATAGGGTAGATTTTGCTTTTAAAAACACAATCGAGCAAGTTTTTACAGGTGTTCATCAAAAGACTTGTAAACTACAACTGTAAAAACTACAACTTGTGAATAAATTTACAGGTCGTCTGACCTAGGTAATTATTTTACAAGTGCAAGATTTCTGCATAAAAATCTATTCAATATGTTCAAAAGTACTCAAAATGTGTTTCTTGCCGAATTATTTTGCTCGAGGCGTTAAATAAAGCAAAACTTTATCGTCAATTGTGGATTATTATTATTAATTCACAACAGTATTATTTTAACGTACTCTATCTTATTGATAGATATGATTTTAATTAGAAATATTGTTGATTTCCTTTTTATTAAAATAATAATTTACAGTGTAATGTCTTATATATTTAGCAAAGTGTTTACATACTTCCACATTATTTAATCTGTGCTATAACATTGACATTGAATTTGAGTGAATAAAATGAATGAATCGATAGTGTTGTACATCGACTTGTAAAATTTACCTGTAGTCGAGATTTTGGAGCGGTACTGACAATGGTAGCTTTACAAGTGTCTTCATAAAACGCCTGTAACCTGTAAATTCTAACTTCAAGTGCGCTACAGGCAGATTTTCGCCTGTAAATGTGGACCTGTACCTGTACAATGATAATACATGGCACTGGTTTCATTTGAACATGAAAGTATAACAGCAATCAAAATTGAAGTACAAATAAACCTACCTTTTTACGTACTTCCATTAAACATTACCAACTTAGTCACTAAAATATTACCTAGCTAGAGAATTAGACTTCCTAACTAGATTAAGGTAGGCTCATCAACATCATAAAGAAGCTACCAGTCTAATAATATTAACGTCAGTGACAATTATATTCTCATTATATTAGATCGCGCAAAATTTTCTCTTGGGAAATTATTAATTTTCCTTTTAGTAGTCCTTTTCGTTCCTCGTTTTCAATTTTATAATATTAAAATCATGATATTGACCTTTGATCTTTACTTATTAAGAATCATGTTAGTGTGTTTTTTATCTGACTTTCTATTATACACATACATACATACACATATCACGCCTATAATTTCTTACGGGGTAGGCAGAGCGTAAACAACCGCAAAAAACGGCTATTTACACCACGTCTGACAAATGTTTGAGGGTCATTCGGAAAACTGTGTATCGCTATAGTGACAGGTTGTCAGCCCATCGCCTAAAATTGCAATACACACCCTCGAGTCCCTTAGTCGCCTCTTACGACTCCCACGGGAAAGAAAGGGGGTGATGCCATTCTAAGCCGGCATCACACCTTCTATTATATTCATAACAATTTGTGTTAGCTACGTATAATTCAATACTCAATTGTGAGTTTCACTAGACTTGATCTATGTGCAAATGTCAGGAGCGGTAGGCCATTACTTTCCGTTAACCTGATGAACATTTGACATGAATTTATGACATTCTAATCCATTACTACATTCCTACTCTGCCCCACTAAGAAGAAAAGCCGTAAGTCAGTGGCGACTCATTTTGAGAAAAATGCAAAAGACTTTGAACGTTAATAATTCAGGATTCAATAATTATACAACGTTACGAATTACTGTTATGTATGGAGAATTGACATTTTTTTTTTGTGTACAGTGTTTTTGCGCTATTCTTTATATTTTTATTTATAAAGGCAAAAATATCAAACTCATAAGTATTTTCCGAAAAACATGTATCACTCTACTAAGCAGAAAAACCATAAGTTGGACATATGGCTTTTTGTGAACGGATTCACTTGTAAATCCACACTAATCCAACTAATCCAACTAATATTATAAATGCGAAAGTAACTCTGTCTGTCTGTCTGTCTGTCTGCTACGCTTTCACGGCCAAACCGCTGAACCGATCTTCATGAAACTTGGCACAGAGATTGCTAGCATACCGAGAACGGACATAGGCTATTTTTTATCACCATTCGAGGGTCTGGAGTACAGATGTAGACCACCAGGTGTACAACCAGGAGCCCAGCTAAACTATTAGAAAAACAGGCATGGTTCCAAAAGAAAAGTTGTTCAGTATGATGGGTCGCTTTTTTACACAAGGACATTGAGGATCTGGAGTACCTTATGTAGACTACCAGGTGTACCATCAGGAGCCCAGCTAAACTATTAGAGATACAGGCATGGTTCTAATACAAAAGTTGTTCAGTATGATGGGCCGCTTCTTTTCACAAGGACATTGAGGATCTGGAGTACCTTATGTAGACCACCAGGTGTACCATCAGGAGCCCAGCTAAACTATTAGAGATACAGGCATGGTTCTAAAACAAAAGTTGTTCAGTATGATGGGCCGCTTCTTTTTACAAGGACATTGAGGATCTGGAGTACCTTATGTAGACCACCAGGTGTACCATCAGGAGCCCAGCTAAACTATTAGAGATACAGGCATGGTTCTAAAACAAAAGTTGTTCAGTATGATGGGCAGCTTCTTTTCACAAGGACATTGAGGATCTGGAGTACCTTTTGCAGACCACCAGGTGTACCATCAGGAGCCCAGCTAAACTATTAGAGATACAGAAATGGTTCCAAAACAAAAGTTGTTCAGTATGACGGGAATAAGTTGAGAAAGGACATAGGCTACCCGAACGGGCATACACGTGAGAGCAGACTCACGAGTGTCAAACCCACAAAATCTTTATGTTTTCGCAAAGGACAGAAAAACAAAAACTGTGGTATATAAAAACGTAACTTAATATACCTTTTTATCTGTCTTATCTACTTATTCTGACCATTTTAGTGTGCTCAAATCGGCACCTCTGGAGTAAGTTCTCTGTTATCTACTGACTTTTGTATTCAATGATTATAAATATTGATCTCTCAGGGCAGTACACCGAATAGCAAATTTTGAATTGTCCCTTTAACAACAGAAGCAAGGAAGTTATTTTTAAACAGTAGAGATAAGAACTGTTCTTATTATCACTGTCACACTTACTATGAATATACATACCTACTTTAGAACTACTGCCTCTAACGCGGACGAAGTCGCGGGTAAAAGCTAGTAAACCATATGTATCATCTCATGTCTTTTACGCAGGCGTTATTGTTAATAGTATCGTATTCATTTGTTAATGGAGCTTCGAAATTCTTTGCAAATATGTTCTTTTTATGCTCTAAGACAGCTTTCACACATACCGTCGCCGGGCTAAAGAGATGGAAGCTGCTGGACGAAGGCTGGATGAAGGCTGCTTACGAAATTTTAGTACTTACTTTATGATATTGTATGGACCTCGATGCCTCTGCCATGGCGACGGCATGCCACATAGCAAAAGTACTGGAAGCATCCGCCTCTTGCGTTATCATGCCGCCAGCCCAGCGACGACATGTGTGTGTGAGATATCTCGTATAGCTGAGTTAGCCCTTTTCTCAATTTGGGTCAAAAAGTAGTTAGAAGGGAGCAATTAATGTATGAAAACTTAGGCGCTGCTAACCTTAAATAAAACAAAATTATTTTTATAATTGAAATATTTATTAATGTAGTTTTGAGATCATATTGAGGTACATTGAACCTAATAACTACAACATATAACTCTAAAACCTAAGACTTTGAGTCTCAATGTGGTTATTATGAGCTATTCGTTGTTACCATTTTTGAAAAAGTTTTGTGTAATGTCAGTTATTTATTAAATATGTATTAGCATGTAGTTTATGTATAGTAATAATACCTAGGTACATTATATTTTATCTTTGTTATAGTATTTTATAGTATGTAGTTTATTATTATTATTATGTATTTATATTTCTATAACTCTCCGAAGAGGACATAACATTATCATTATTATGATTATTTTTTTGTTATTAATAGTCAGCTCCCGCTGCTTCTAAAATATTTTCCTTTTCCTAGGTTGCCTGGAAGAGATTGCCTAATGGCAATAAGGCCGCCTAACTGTGCACTAATGTATTTAGTTTTAAGCTATTAATGTTATTCTGTTCTTTTGGTGTACAATAAAAGCATATTGTATTGTATTGTATTGTTAATATAGGTAGTCTATTTGCGACCAGGAATTTTGAAACAACAATAGTTTGGTGTCTCAAATTATGAGAACACACCTGTCTACAACGTAAAAACTTTCTACTTTTCTTATCATACTACGAATAATAACAAAATAACCATTATCTGGTAATATCTAGTAAGTCTTATTGTATGCATAGTGACATATGGTTTTTCTGCTTAGTGTTCGTATAGTGTTTAAACCGTAAATCCAGTACTTGTGGCTTTTCTGCTTCTGACACAAGACATATGCTTTTTTTGCTAGTAAGTGCTACAAGTTTAGAGGTAAAGTCCTAGAAAGTATTGACTTACGGGTTTCTAAAATTGGCAGTTTCTCTTCAATATCAACCGTTTCTAGAGAGAAAAAAAGGCCTTTTTTCACTGATCCCAAAACTGTATTTAACTCAATTTTCGTAAATTACCGACTTACGGTTTTTCTTCTTAGTAGGGCAGTACTAAACGAACCAATCATAAGATGTTGGGGTTGTTTGTGTCATCACTTTGCTCATTGAGCTAGAAAGCTAAAAATTGGCATCATGGCACTCCTTGGCTCACTGTTTAAAACTGGAAGGATCGCTGAAAGATGTAGTTTTGACAGTTTTGATCAGTAGTTCAAGAAGTACCTTCATGCCGATTATCAGCTTAAGGACTGGATGAGCAACGTTGTGGCACTTTACGCTAATAAACCCGCTATTACGGTAAGCAGCAAGTTAAAGACAAGTAAATGTTTCAATAAAACAATTTTAAATGGATTTAAGTTGTGTTTTTATATTGAGACGAGTAATTAATTGTGCAAATTCAAGAAAATATTAAGTAAATGTTTGTTTGTAATCAATGCAACCGCGTGAATAACTTTGATTTAACTGATCTTAATGTACCTACGAGCTTCATCTTTTTCGACAAATGAAAATCTTCACCGCACCATGATTTGGTTGAAAACTGAGCTTTTCAAATCGTGATGTCACATCCCTGCTGTTCGAACGGTATGTTCAACTTCAACCCTGAATATACCTAGGTATTGAAGCAATCAATGCAATCTCACGGCGGCGCTACTACAGTTATACTAAACATGGTTTAACTCCTATCAGTTGATAAGAATCAACCTAGGTTGTAGGTACTGATGTTGCAAACTACCTCTATATTCGCGTCTCTTTAATAAGCCAATTTCGGCAGGGACTTGAACCCGGGGCCGTGGGTCACCGTCCCACTGCTCTGCCAACTGAGCTACAGGTGTCTCGACTGAAACTTCTTAATTTTCAATATCTCTGACAGATGCCAAAATTTGCTTCTTGGAGTGACGCGAATATAGTACTACTGAAATTCTCTTGAAATTTAGTTCAAGCACTTTCAAAGTTCGCAACTAAACGGTGAATTTACGAGCAGAACTACTTAATGAGGTAGTTATAAGAGGCTTTCGCCAACGTATGGCCGCCATTTCAGAAACTTCGGACCCCTTCAATGTTCGGTTCTACAGTGCTCAAACTAAATACCATTTTATTTATCCAATAGGCTAAAACCTCAACTGTGGGTGTGTAAAGATGTTGATAATTTGTGGTAGTATGTTCGCCTAAATATTGCCTAGCTTCACTGCCGCTTACGATAATATTGTGCTTTACTAACATAATGCTCATGTGAATACTTGCTCCTGTTTTGGACGCAACTGAAACACAAAGCCTTTATCTAAATTTAATGAGGTTTGACCACACTTTGTGGCGTAGCGTATACAGAGGCTTATACATAGTTTAAGTACATACATTTCAGGCAAATAAATTAATTGGTAAATAATAATTATACTGTAGCTACCTACGTCACTGGGTACGTGAGTATCTACCTAAACGAGCGCAAATGCAAGGCAATTCAACGCTACATACAAGCTTATCGTCGATGTATGCATATTTCGAGCGCATTTTTTTAAACTGCAAAATGTTTGATGAACAATAACAAATTAGCAATAAATGATTCGTACTGCTCGTGTGAATCAGTGGATTGTTGTGGCTGTTGACAATTATGAGAAAAATCAAACTGAGTTCTTACCTCTATTATTACAAGCCATTGACTGTATTTCCTGGACGTTAGTGACCTCTTTTCCGATGAGATATGTAAACACTCTGACTGGTATGTAGGTCTGGTTTCCTACCACTTCTCTGTTAAACTCTTCAAAAACTTCAGAGAGATTCCCTGGTACGTAGTCGGTGATCACCATCACCAACTGGTTGCATCCTTGAGTTAACGTCACGTTGCATGTACCATCTTTCTCACGTTTCTGTTAAAACAGGAATAAATTTATCGTTGGATAATGGGAACGGTCTGCAGAAAACTTAAAATAAGCCAAACATTTACTTAAGGTTACTGCATCTATTCAACTGTGACTACAAAAGCAGGCGACGTGGCTCTACGATACACAGCACCTCTCAGACTACAAATATTTTGTTCCGAAGACAGGTTGATATAATGTTTACTTAAATTGAAGAATCCGTGACACAAAGTATAGATCCCCTTAGATAAAAGAGCTCTTCGTACCTACAGACCTGCACTTTACTTTATAGACAAACGAGAAATCTAATAAAGCCTTTCAGTCGGCCGACTTACCTCCTTGAGTGTCGCAAAAGCTTTCATGTACGCTTCAGTCAAATTCCCGTTTCCTTCCAGAGGTATTTTGTGCTCTGGTTGGCCTTCTTCGTCCTCGCTAGACTCACCATCCTTCTTCTTCATCACTTTGGGCTCCAGTGTTTCAGATATTGTTTGTTTGTTCTCCGGTGTTGCCTGAACCAGTCCTTTGAAGCAACCCACCGCTTCTTCAGTCGTATTCTTAAAAGTATACACATTTACAAAATCGTTGTTCGAAAGCGTAGAGAGCACGGTTTTCAAAGTATATCTCGCCACATAGTTTTTGAACCCCGTCATGGAACCAGATACGTCGAATAGGATTATGACATCTTTGGAGCACGTTGCAGCTTCTATGTACCACGTTCTAACTCTGCAGTCGTACGTGTCAACTTTGTTTTTGTTCCATGGCATTGCCGGGAAAAACCGAAGTACTCCATTTGAAGTTCCAAAATACTGCCACACTAGAGAGGGATCGGCTTTATAGTTGCTCCAAAAGACTTCACTGAGATCTCTTGTCCATAATATAGCATCTCTAGTGTCGTTCTCTGCAAAATTAAAACATGTTAGTCATCACGCTTTACAACAAAATTAAACAACATCATTCCAAAAACTAACAAAAAAATCTTACCTAAGTAGAAAATGTTGGTCGGTACGTGCACACAGCTGTGTGACGAGTTGATGTTAATGTCGTAGAAGTGCGAATCTCTTTCCAAAGATACGTTGTAATAATGGGAAGGTTCCTCATTGGCGAACATTGGTCTCGGAACGACCTCCTCAATCTCTGGCGGTGGCGCTCCGTCCTCGTATTCGAACCAGGAGTACTTTGCAGAACAATACTGCCAAGTGTTGTTGCTGGCTAAGTCTGTTTGGTTGCCGATGGCCTTCTCGAAGAAGAACTTTTTAGCCAACTCCTTGGCCTTAGCATGGATGCACTGAAATTATGACAATTGCTTTGAAAAGCTATATCTACAAGTATCTGATAAGTCTTTATACGCTTTTTAAATAAACTTTTAGTTAAAACGTTAACAAAGCCATGGGCTGCTTTACTGTCGGCATTATTCTCATCATGAAAATAAACGAAATTTTTACTATTTATGTCGAAATATTAAGTATAGATTCGACAAACTCATTCACAGATGAATAAGATAATAACTCATTTGTTGAGGTTATAAAAATATAATTTCTTCTTCACGTTTTTGTCGTTGGTGAGTTGCATTCTATGCCACGATATACTTACTGGCCAGTTAGATATTTCATTATAGATATCGATTCGAAATGACATGCAATGCCTTCTAAAAACAGGACCCCAACGATTTTTCTGAAGTTTTACGACAAGATCTTTTAAGTCTAATAATGTGGTTAACAGTTTGTGTTCAGTGTGTTTTGTAGAGCATTTCGCATTACCTTGACAGCATTGATTTTCCTGTTGAGCATGGTACCGACGGAGGTCAATGAGTCGTGCAGAATTTGACTGCCATCTTTTTTTCTTACACTCGCATTCATTAATTTGTAGTCCTAAAATCATAAAGCAATGTGAGAAAACCTGACAACATTTTTCATATCATAAAATCACATATGATAAAATGCACTTATAAATTTAAAATAACAGTAAGTAGATACATTTTAAATTAAACACAAATACTAGTAATTAAAATCAACTTTTTTTTTAAATTAGTATTTATAAGAAACTATGAAGATAATATGATACATCTGAAATTAGGGCTGACCTTTAAATAAAAATAAAATAATATATCTTTTAGTTAAGTATTATTTCCTGATCAAAATAACTTTATTATTTCAAAAATTCTGATGTAACCCTGATTAATTCCTTTTTAAGAGTAATGTTGCGTTAAACGATACTTTATTAATTAGTAGTTAAAGAACACGAGCACCTATACGTTTTCATCAAACCATCTTTAAGTTTCTATTCCGAACCGAGCGGCCGACGGCCGACGGCTGACAGCATATATGGATTTGTATGGGATACTATCCGAACCGAGCAGCGACTGCACATACTATCGGCCACCGTGCATGTTCCACGTCGGCTTTACGATATACCTACAAGTATTATTTTATTATCCATAATGGTCGAATGCGACTGTTTAGTTTAGATGATCCTAAAGACCGGATGAACCATGATAACCCGATGAACCTAGCGAACCGATGAATTCTGGCGACTCGATGCACAATAACGACCCGATGAATGCTGGCCACATGATGAACCCTAACGACAAGATGAACCGGACGACCCGATGAATAATAATCCGATGAACCCTAAGTCTAGTCCTGAAAACTATACTCTGACATGTGCTGTCGGCCGTAGGCCGCTGCCTTCGGAATGGCACCTTTAGGGTGTAGGTTCTGTAGCCCGTGAAATAGTAGGTACCTGTTCTACTCACTTTTAGAATTCCGCTGGAATTGGTCAGAGCCTCGTTGAGGTTCCATAGCTCGTCACCGAGTAAGTTGGCCAATTTTATGACCCTGCAACAAAACAAGAAGGTAAGAACTATTTTTTGAGTATATTTGGTGAAATTTTTCTAGTGATACCGAAAACCTAGGTCGGGCTGGTGATAAGGATAAATTTTTCCCTCATGAAATATGGGAAGAAATATGAAAAAAACCACCGACCAAGTCAAACTTACTCAAAACACTAAGACTGAGTGCATACTGCAATATGTATTTGAGTTTCTTGGATAGTCCGATATTTCGGCCCAGTTGGGAATATAGGAATTTTTATCATGATGATGGCTTTAATGCGTGGAATCCAGTGATCAAAATGTGCTAAACTGATCGTGCTAACAGTAACCAAATAAACGGAGACACTGTGATTTCGTACTGTCGTGACTGTCGTTCGAGTGAATCCCGTAGTATTCAAAAGAATCGTAGGAAGAGGGTATGCAGAAATGCATACTAATAAAATGAAGACTCCAGCTTAACATCAGTTATTCCGTGATCATGGCCCATATGCAACTGACGTGCAAATAACGGACTCTTCAACGAAATCAAATATCACTGTTAGAACCCCGTTTTAAGTGTTTTGAGTACCTACTATTGATTCAGTTTGTGTAACTGCGAAAGTTTTAAACAATTATTTTACGACCAAAATATCAATTAATATTCAAGGCAAGTTCAATAGCTTTTTTTTCTCTATTTGTCCATTGGACTTATTTCTTGAAAAAGGACATTGACCCCTATATAAAAACTGACCTAAACTGACTGTCGCGTCATGATTTGCGCCATTTTAATTTTCCATGAGATAAATTAAACCAGATATACTTAGTAAAATTCACCTTATACAATTTCTAATAAAAGCCCGGTGTTAATAGTATATATTTTTTGTATGCACTAACATCTAAATACGAGTACTTACCTACGTAAGTTATTACCCATTGTGTTATTGATTAACGCTGTTTCATTTTATTACCTGCTTTTATAGCGAATAACTAGGTAGTTGAATAGGTACATAAGCTACCTAGAAGGCATTTCCGGAACAAAATTAAAACTTCAATCAAAAACATCACAAGTAAGCAAGTACTTATGTATTTATCCTATTAAAAGATTTCATCAAAACAGAAATTAAGGAATGTTTTTCCAGCAGCGCAAATTATTTCCCCAAAATGTTAAACAAACACGATATTATAATTTTCATGAAAACCGCTATAAAATGATGTTTCATTTGCGCATTTCCGGGCGGGGATTATTTAAATACCGCTTTATTTATAATCTTATTCAATGTGGTTCATCGCACCTGCGTTCATGTGTACTTAGTTATAGGAAAGTACAACCTGATAAGATAAAACTGCGATCAATTAGTTAAACGCTAAACACGCGTCGCACGATTTTGCGGTTATTGACAGCCACCAAGCAACTGACAGTCGCACGGAGATGCGGCGTCAAGTGCCATATAAGCGGTTTTTCTAGACGAATACTTATTTCCTTTCGCCAATAAACGTAAGAGCAAAATACTGAAAAAGCACACTATGTTTCTTATGAGAACCACCTTGATGGAACCCAACATTGTGATACTCGTACTAACATCCGCATTCACAACAAAATACTGCAGTTTTTGCGGCATACAGTGCAAACGTTGCATATAACCGGGTTATTTTAAAATAACTCCGCCGGATTTATCCGTTTTAACCAGGCAAGGAACTTTTGAAAGGAAAGACAGGAAGATACTCGTAATATGTCAATTTATTATACAAAAAACATAGTGCACTCGTGGACTTACTTTTCATATCTGAGAGCAGGAGTTGGCGGCAACATCAGCAGCGCCAGCAGCGCTGCGAACGGGAAACATCGCATCGCCAACGTTCAACTCTCGCACATACTACCACTCTAAAACTACACAAGCTTAGCTTATAAGGCACATCGTTACTCTTCAAGCTTAATTTATAAGGCTAATGTCATCACTAATATCACACTTTATGCCTACGCTATACGGTTAAATATAAACTTCAACAAGACAGAATTAGAAACACAGATTGGAACACAAACTTTCACCGAAAACGAAACAAAAGCTTACACCGGCGCGCTAAGGCAACTACATCACTTGCGGGAAACACTTTGGATACTTTCGAGTTTGGAGTTATTAATAGTTTAGTAGTTTTGGTTACAGTTCGGCGGGTTTTATCGCGTCGCGACGGAAAGTTCCGCGGCACTGAATTTTGGGTATCACAGTCGAGTGTCACAACTCGTGGGTAGGTTGGTCGCCGCAGCGTTGCGTGTGCGTGTGTCGCGCGGATGTCGCGCGTCGCGGCTGCGGTCGCGTGGCGGGAGCGGCGGGCGGCGACCGGCGACCGAGTGCCGCGGACGACGCACGTGCTGCGTCTATTCTGGGCGGGCGGGACGAACCGTGCGGGGATGCCAGACTCGTGTTTTTATAAATGACAGTTACGTTTTAGTGAGATCTTTTTGGCGTCTCTCTTGTCTGTATCGCCATTGCATGTCTTAATCCCCTGCTAGAACCTGGCAACCCCATCACCGCGAAATTGCTAGTCGCCTAGTCGGCGGCGCTCGAGTGGCATCGAGCGGGGCCGAACTAGGTTGAGCAGACTTGTACTTACACTGCTGCTTCAAATATGCTCGCTTACAGCCAAACCCCCGCAATGAGGTATCCCTGTCACCGCGGCCCTGCTAGTTGCCTTGCTGACGCTCGGGAAAATCAAGCGGAGCCGAATATTGTCGACTAGACTTCTCATAACACTACTGCATCAAATATGCTCGCAAACAGCAAAACTCCCGCAATCTGGCAGCCCCGTCACAGCGGACCCACTGCTCGCCTCGCCGGCGCTCGGGAACATCGAGCGAAGCCGAACTAGGTCGACCACACTTCTCCTCGTCCACACACAAACTCCTCACGTTCAAATATGCACGGTATAGCGCACTAACCTTGAATATTACACATGTGTGTCAGCGCGGTCGTTCCATGCCGTATCCATAGGTATATGAACTCCTGTGTTCGTAATAAGTTGAAACTTTATATGGCCGCAAACTTTGTGTTAAAGCTTTACGCGGTAAATGTGGTTATATGTACGTTATGTTGTAACCATAATGTAACTTACCTCATTACTATTAATTAATGGAACGCCACATTTTGTGAACATTTTAAATAGACAATATTACACCTACTTACCTACGTGTTTGCGTGCCATGACATGACTTTTAAACGCATTCATATAAAACTGCTCACCAGCGGTTTCCCTCACCCTCTGCTTGCGTTTTCGTGTTAATAAGTGGTTTTCTCGCGATCAAGTGTAGTCTTCGTTACTGAAAGACAATGTTATATCAGAATTGAATCTTTACAAAAATATAGGTCCTTTTTTAAATCATAACAGTGAAAGATTTATAAAGTCAGTCTAATAGCTTCCGGGATTACTGATTAGTAAAAACAAAAAAACTAATGAAGTAGTAGAGGGCATAAAGTAAAATTAGGTTCATACTATGAAAGAGAAAGTTAGTATTTATCCAGAAAATAGGATATCTACCGAGCTTTGCCTCCTGGCGAGGTAATTCTTATAAAAATTACTTAATTTTTTCTGGTCCCGGGTAAGCTGAGGAATAAATTATGTTCTAGCTACAACTTTTCACAGGCTTTTCGGCTTATAAAATTAATATTAAACACGAGGGTTAGCTGAAGAGTTAAATAACTAACTACCCTCAATTTTAAAGGTTCGTATAAAGAAAATAAAAAAAGTTCATAAAAAATAAGTATAAATAAAGTCCGTAGAAAATATTAAACGTAAATGATGTGAAAAGTTAGGAGTTTTTAATAAATTATGGAAAAGTTAGCATTACTGCATTTAGTTAATAGAATATGTGAAAAGTTAGGAGTTTTTATATAATAAATTATGGAAAAGTTAGCATTACTGCATTTAGTTAATAGAATAAGAACCTATGTAATTAATTATAATTTAATGGATGTGATGTTCTTTCTTCAACAATGTGTTGTGTTTAAAAATTCTTGAAAATGCTCATGTGAGCGAAACCTGTCTGGTTAACTTGCAATAAATCTGTAAAACGAGTTCAAGTGTTTTTTGTCAAAATTAATTACGGAATTTTAATCGAGTTTTAGAATATTTTCAGCATTTTCGTTGCAATTTTGTTTCTAAGCAAAGTGTAAATGCCTCCCTTAACTTTAAACTATACTTCTCTCACCCAGCTAGACAAACATTTTTATTTGCTTGGTTTCATAACGAGGGGTAAACTTATTAAGTAATACTTACACCATTTTATCTAATTTTGGGTATATTTATTCATAAAAAACATTCGATCAAACATTCGTGCTCATAAAAGCTAATTTCCTAATTACTAGTAAATAATACAAACAAACAAGGATTTATTTTACCAAAGTACCTATTAGCTATACTTAGTATTCTTTACAATAGCACCTAGATGTCGTTTCAAAAAGTAATGCACGCACACACGTATCACGCCTATATTCCTTTCAGGATAGGCAGTTCGTCAACGGATGTTTTTACATAAGCTGACAAATATTTGTGAATCATTTCAGAAAATAAAATAATATGCACCGCAAGAAAATACAACTACACGTTTACTACAATTGATTGCATCGCTGCTTATGAAACACAGTAGCACACCACATCAGCCTATAGCAGTCGATTGCTGGCCGTAAGCCTCCCCCAGGGTGCGAAGACACGATCTCCACTATCGAGTCACTACCAGCCGCCTTCTTTAAGTAATTTCGGCCCCGAAGGGCGACCAACGCTACGCAGTATCTTATTAACTATTGGTAGAAATAAAGGACAAACCAAAACAACACGGAGCAGCCTTACAATACAAATTCCTCAAGTTACCAAAAAGAAAAAACAAAAACGAAATATCTTTGCTCATTAAAATGAGTTACACGTTGCCCTCTACAGCATCTGAAATAAAAACAAACGCGCCTGCCAGAAAAATTATAGCAATAAATCTCTTCATTCGGAGCAAAACACACACCAAACTCTGTCTCGGTTGATTTTCGGTCCTCTTTGATTGCGACTGGCAAGAATAGTAACTCATATACGAACTCCCTAAATAAACCAGCATTCAAACAAACTCAAAACGGAAACTTACTTAGATAGATACTTCTAAAAACGGCCTCTGAATTCGATCCTGGGCTTTGATCAGATAGCTTTCACGGTCCAAGACCGACTAATTGGAGTTAGGGAAGGGTGGGTCTTGGGTGGGTCTGACAGATCTTATCAAAAGCTCTATTCTCTAGAGACATTTTGTTTAGTATCGTAGAATGGCTACGTAGATGTAGCCTTTATCCTCGGCTACGACGTAGCAACTTCGTAGCAAAGTATAGTTCATTATAATCATGCATTCTCTGATAATACTCGAATTGTTCAGGAAATCTACAAGACTTTGTTTATCAGCAATTATGATAATTACGTAAATGTCTTTTCACCTCTCCAGCTTGAAAAGAACAGTTTTGCCGCGTAAATTCAGTGGCGAAAAGTCGTTTTTATCCACTCAATTGAGAAAAGTGATTTGAATTTCGAACATCTCATTTTATCAGAACTAATCGTGACAATAGTGGCGGGCGGTGCGTTCTGAAAACTATTTTCAGCCAGTTATTTATTTATTTTTGCAAGCGTTTTTTCCTATTCAATATTTCTGAATATTGGTACATATTATGTAATATTTCTAAACGAATCATGAAAAAAATAATTTGACGGGAATTTTTATTTTTTCTGAGGCATTCGAGCTGTACAGCCAAATTCCCTTGAAAAAATCTTGACATTGGCAGAATTTTCTCACTGGTAGAGGTGAAAAGTTGTGTGTACCACACGAGAGCAAATTCATTTGCATCTCGTGCTGTTGAATCCCTCACTGAGCTCAGGATACAAATTTTGAATCACTCGCTACGCTCGTGATTCAATTTTAGTATCCTTCGCTACCTCGGGATTCAAAATTAGCACTCGAAGCAAAAATTACCTTTGCTCTCTTGTTGTACAAATAACTATTAACAATTTCAATAGCTTAAATGGCTGCTAAAGAAGCCATTGAAAAACGAAAAAACTAATATTTGAATTGAAAGTGGACTGTTGTGGCTGTTAATGCTATGTAAATTGAAAGTTTTTAAGGTACCGCCTAGAATTGCTTACGCCTTGTATCTTTTTTTTAGGGTTCCGTACCCATAAAATAACGGAAACCCTATTACTAAGGCTCGGCTTTCCGTCTGTCTGTCCGTCCGTCCTACAGTTACGAGGCTGTATCTCCTGAACCGTTAAACCTAGACAGTTGAAATTTTCACAGATGATGTATTTCTGTCGCCGCTATGACAAAAAATACAAAAATTTAATAAAACAAATATTTATGGGGGCTGCCATACAAAACTTTATTCTTCAATAATAAGGAACATACTAAATTATTGTTTTTATAGATAATGGTACGGAGCCCTTCGTGCGCGAGTTGACACACATTTGGCCGGTTTTAAAGAAATCCGAAAAACGACTAATTATTACATTCATACTTCCGCCTATTGCAGTCCACTGTTGGACGTAGGTTTCCCCCAGGATACGACACAATACTCTCGTTTTCGCCACCCAGTCGCTACCAGCCGACTTTTTTAAGTCATCGGTCCATCTGGCAGAAGGTCGGCCGAGGCGTGGCCTCCACTCGAGAACTCGCTTACTCCACCATCCGTCGGTTCTACGATAGATGTGCCCAGCCCACTGCCACGAGTAGTTATTAATAGAGAGAAATTATACGTTTTTCTATTAATACTAACATATTTTCGTGTAAATTAAAAGATATGTACGTCGAATGCAAAGATGAAATGTTTTTGCCTCAAGAGAAAAAACTTTCATATTTTACTATCTAGAGTCCCATTTCGTGTTAACTAAATTTTCAAGTTAAACTATAATAGTTAATAATTGCAACGGGATAAAATATCAAATATTTTGAAGGAAATAGATAATATTGGTGATGTTTCAACATAATATAATAAAATATAATAAATTCTAGTCATTAGCCTTTTTGAAAATTGAAATAGAAAAAATTTAAAAAAACTCATCAGTATAATTTTTTTAAACGGTTTATTTTATTGTATATAAAAACAGTTATCATTTTTGAAGTTTATTCGGAGGTCGTACATCTTTAATTCCTGTTTACTTCTAGAAAAACTTTATTCTTCAATAAAAAGGAACATACACACACAATTATTATTTGATCCAACAGTAAAAGTTCGAGTTTAGACCAGGCAGCTTGGCGGTAATATAGTGGTCCGAAAAGAATTTTGCTCTTATATCGACGCATATGGTGATTGGTGTGGTGTAGTGCAAAATGCTTGATAGAAATAACGAATTTGCAAACTATTACACAAAAACTTCTACTTTTGCTTTTCCGTTACAAAATAATAATTTCTACTTTTAAAGATCCATCACGGCTCAAATTCACTGATACGTGGAGTTATTAGTCGAGCTTCTTATTGGGGTTTTCTTATAAAGCCGTGACAGATCCTATCTGTGAAGGGAGACATCTGTGCCCGACCTTCGAAATCTCGACACAGCGGGATCTATTCAGCAGCAGACGATCCTTTGTACCTTAGTTGAAAAGATTCGGAGCAGGTAGCTTCAGGTTTCTAAGGGACGTATAATTATTTAATTATTGAGACAAGGCAGTCATATTTGATGGTTGATCGAAATCTGAATTTCCCAATAGTATAAAAAAAACGTTTTCATGAATTGAGATAACCCAAAAAAAGCTTTGTGTTATTTCCCTCGTAGCGCTTATACTAACCTATATATTTACCTAATTTACAGCCGATGTGGCCCAGTGTTATAGCGACTGCCTGCGGCGTAAGGGTTCCGGGTTCGATCCTCGTTGGGGCACTCTCAAAGTTCATATCATCACTTTGATGTCATGATGAATTAGTTTCCAGTCTAGTTAGTACATTGCAGGTCGAACCACCTATTTTTCCGTAAGAAAGATGATTTTGTGTTTCGAAAGGCACGCTTAGCCCGTCGGTCCCGGTTGCTGTTTACGATTACTGAGGTGGCAGTCGTTGCACAACTTTGTCAGAAACCTCTTATTAGTAGAAGGAGGTTGAAGAACTATCCTTTACATTCAATAAAGTAATTTAATTTTCATTTTCGTTTGTTGAGTAACGTCCCACAGAAAAAGAATATCTTTACATGGCGTAAAAAAAATAGCTAAGAATATTTTGAGGGGTGAACCAGTACGTGAAACTGAACAACTTTCCCCAAGGAACATAGGTCGAAACAAGAAAAAAAAATTGACCCTCTCATACAAATTATCCCGGCCGGGTAACAAACTAAGTATGGGAGGGTCAAATTATTTTTTCATATTTTTACCTATGTTCCTTGGGGAAAGTTGTTCAGTTTCACGTACTGGTTCACCCCTTAAAATATTCTCAGCTAATATATTGGACGCCTACAAACCTACTTTGGTAGCGTTTCGTATCGTTTATCTGTCGCACGCTTCGCTTAGCTCTAAGTTAATAAAGAACAACGAGCCGGCCCCTTATCACATGCCACGCAACCCTGTTAGGTCCCTGCTGTTTTATTACATTGTGATAGCCATATAAGTAATATTGCCTGCGTGTGTAGGTTGGCGAACTACCGAGACTGTTTTATATTGTATACGCTTTATGATAAACTTACATACATACATACATACACATATCACGCCTATAATCCCTTGCGGGGTAGGCAGAGCGTAAGTAGCCGCAAAAAACGGCTATTTACACCACGTTTGACAAATGTTTGAGGGTCATTTAGTAAATTGTGTATCGCTATAGTGACAGGTTGTCAGCCCATCGCCTAAAATTGCAATACACACCCTCGAGTCCCTTAGTCGCCTCTTACGACTCCCACGGGAAAGAAATGGGGTGATGCTATTCTTAGCCGGCATCACACGGCATTTATTCTTAGCCGGCATCACACGGCATCATAAACTTAGTATCGATTAATAATATTAAATGTTCAATCTATCAAAACTTGATACCATCGTAGGTACTTACCCGAACTTAAATCTATATTGCCTCTATGTATAAGTTTTGTTTGGCAAACAACAAGCGATTATGCCGAGCACAAAAGTTCCGGGCCTTATCAAATATTTATGCTCGGAATTCTCAAGGATTAAAGTATTAAGGAGCACTTCGGTCAGCGACCACTTTATAAATAATGATAGAACCACTCCACGGTCAGTCTTTTGTTCTACTTACTTTAGATTATGCCGTGTGATGCCGGTTTAGAATAGCATCACCCCATTTCCTTCCAGTGGGAGTCGTAAGAGGCGACAAAGGGACTTGAGGGTGTGAATTGCAATTTTAGGCGATGGATTGAAACTATGGCGATACACAATTTTTCGAATGACCGTCAAACATTTGTCAGACGTGGCGTAAATGCCGTTTACGCTCTACCTACCCCGCAAGGGATTATAGGCGTGATATGTGTGTGTGTGTGTATGTACTTTACACACATTTAGATTATGTAGATCATGGATCAGGTACCTACGGAAACCACCTGTCCTTCACAGAAGGGAGATACGACATCGATTACGCTATATGAATCACACTCAAATAATAATTGGGTATAGGTAGTGTTTTTTATTTGATGGTTTCTATGATTTTAGCCCCGGGGCTTTATAACCTACGCCTGACTATTTGGTAGAGAGCAAGGGCTCACCCGGAGAAGGTTTTATGAAACAACCAGTCCAATATTTAAGAGTATGAGTTCCAAAGTAGAGCAGCTAAATTCACGTATTTAAGAAATTTCGTTTAGGTAAATAGTATGTCCCGTGTGATGCCGGCTTAGAATATCATCACCCCATTTCATTCCCGTGGGTGTCGTAAGAGGCAAACAAGGGACTCGACGGTGTATATTGCAATTATATGCGATGGGCTGACCACCTGTTATTATGGCGATACACAATTTTCCAAATTACCCCTCCCCTAAATACTTGTCAAACGTGGCATAAATGTCCGTTTTTTGTGGCCGTTCACGCTCTGCCTACCTCGTAAGGGATTATAGGCGTGATATGTGTATGTATGTATGTGTAAATAGTATAAATTAAGCTCCCAAATATTCTACCGTAGAAAGCACTAGTAGATCGAATCGAGCAGAAATGATTTCTCTCCGATTTGATCTTGGTTACAAAGAAAATTCAATCCGGAATTGTGCTTTACCTGGATCTTGCAAAAAGATAACTAAGTTGAAATGTACATATTCGCAATTCACCATGAAAGATTTTAATCATTTGTGGTTGAATCCCAGATGCCTCGGGTTTAAAAGCTAGGGTCGCCACATGTCAGATTGTAGCCGAACATGGACACGACAAAGCTTTTTAAATATTCATTCGGTTAAAGCTGGATATGGAAATACCTACGCATCATGTAAAGTTTAATACCACGCCAGATCTAAATCGATAGGTACTAGAAAGTGAGACACAAAAATAATTAATAATAATTTTCTTAATTGATTACCTTATTGTGAAATGTATTTTTATTTGATTAATTTATTGTCAAATCTTATTTTCTGTTCTAAATAATCTTATTATTATTATAAATGTAAAATTTTGATGTCAACATTCTTGTTCTCGTTTTCTGTAAGTGATACGCCGTTGAAATTTGAATAAATAAATATAATACGATGTTGGGAAAGGATTCAAAATTATAGGTTTTGTTGCACCTCAATACCTATGGCTAAATTCGCTGGTTTGCCCAGTTTTTTAACTTTAAGTCTTGGCAGCCCTACATGGAGCTTGGCACGTAATATCACGGTGGCAGGTAGAAAATTGAATTTTGAAAAGCAAACGTTACCCGAGAACAGATGAGATATCTTGCTAAAGTACAGTCGTCGGTGCAAGAAACTCATGATCATGATAAATTGTGATCGTAAGCGATAAGCCGTAAAGATGACGTTGCGTGATTCAGTAACAATAATTAATGGAATAGTTCTTTATTGATTAAATTAAAATACAAAACAGAGATGAGGTCCTCCCAGAAAACAATTTAAAAAAATCTTGTTTTGGAATGCCACGCTAGGTTCCATAAGAATACTCGTAGTTTGAAACAAGCCAAAATATTGCTCCATATAAAATTAACTATTATTTCTATAAAACGTTCAATGTTAGTTCTTACATGGGTTTTCTACCTACCCTGCCATACTCACCACAGTTGGCAGGCGAATTGGCGATCGATGTTTAATTCACAGGGAACGCAAATTGACAGGCCCATGTCCAGCAGTGGACTGTTGTAAGGTAAGGTAAGGGAATTTATATCCCGAATTGACGCCAATATTACGACTCGCCAGGCAGTTATGACAACTTAAATGACTTGGCATGTCATGTCAGATACAATCAACAAAGTGTAAAATACTTATTTATTACTTAACAGTTTTAACACTATTGTACGGATGTTTGCCAATTGAATATAATTTCCGCTCTACATTTGATATTGTATTTAAAGTTTCATTTAGTTAGGTACTTCTCAAAGAGTAGGTAATACCCCACAAGCGGCACAAGCCACAATCCTATGGCCTAAATTCGGCAAATGAATGATCTTAACTTGCCTTTTTGCGCTGTCTGTCACTCACCGTCAAATAGTTTAAGAAAGGGATAGAAGATATACAGGGTGTAAGGGATGGTGTACCGAAAACTTTGCAGGCATGATCAGAACATGATACTGAACAACTTTTACTATGGAGCCTATGTTGGGAAACGGTTTTTTTCGAGTTTCCATAGAAATGCAGTCAGCTGATCGACGGCCGATGTGGCGCAGTGGTAGTGCGACTGCCTGCGACGCAAAGGTTCCAGGTTCGGTTCTCGGTGGGACACTCACAAAATTGATATTTATCACTTTGTGAATTTGTTCCCGGTCTGGTTAGGACATTGCAGGGTGAACCACCTGATTGTCCGAGAAGAAATGGTTCCGTGCTTCGGAGGGCACGTTAAGCCGTCGGTCCCGGTTGCTGTCTATGATTACTTAGACGGTGTTCGTTACACAGCCTGAAATCAATAGGTGAACTATTGATTTCAGGCTTATGGCCCGTTCTAATCAGTATAGATTCTGCTGGATATATAGCAAGTGATGCATTGCGGCGCGGTATATGTATGGTAATACCTCGACTGGCGGAAATGCCATTCAAATACCGTGCAGAATACCATATAGGTATTACCGCTACCCTCAAACTCAGTGGAATCTGGCCTGATTAAAACAGGCCTTTATTCCACCACCCGCCGTAGAACTTGTCTACGCTTCGTCGGATGAGGCGGTGGATTGCTACGACGTCAGTCAGTTTTAAGCACCAGTACCTACGTAATTGCTACGGAATACGTAGATACTTAAATCGTCACTTATACTAACAGCTTGTGTGCTTGGCACGTGCTTGGTGCTAGATTAAATAAACAGCTGTTGTCACGACATTTCTTGCGTATTACTCAGAGCTTAAAATAATTTACATCACACGGTACGATTCTTTTTGTCTTTTTCTTTAAAGGAACTTCTATATCTATGGTAAAAATGTTAAATAGTCTTACTATAATAAAAAAATAAATTTAAAAAAACTGCTAGGTTAAAAGTATAATCCGCAACACTTTAAGCTACACTTGATATTCGCTTTGTTCTTGTTGATGTTAAGCCGATATTCTTATTATTAGTAAGAATAACCAGTTTATGTTTTAGCCTTCATTGGCGCTGATAGTGCAAAATTTATAATGTCGTCAGGTTAAACAGCAAAATCTTTGAACAATATGAGACTGCAGTACAAAGGTATTGAATTTTGCAACCTAAGTTTGTAAAGCAGACTTAGACTATCAGACACCACTTTACTAGTAAAGTAAGGTGTTCGCAGAAGACCTGTTGAAGATATAAAAGTTGACAGTCGAAAGCACGCTGGCATTGTGACCACCAACCACCATTTTACGAGTAAAGTAAGGTGACTGCGGTAGACCGGTTGAAGATATTGAAGTTGACAGTCGAAGAGTGTACAGCAGGCTGGCATCTCCGGTACAAGGCCAAGAACCCATCGCCTGCCGGAGGCGTAACGGTGGGCGCCGCCTTTAGGGTATCTGGAAAAGACCGGTTAAAGATATTGAAGTTGACAGTCGAAGAGTGTAAAGCAGGCCGGCATCTCCGATGCCGAAGTATAATCTCGGGGCCTGACAGACGCGTGGCAACGTCGCCTGATGGCAGTCAACACCAACCACCACATCATGAGTAAATTAAAGTGTCTGCAAAGGATCGGTTGAGATACTAAAGTTGACAGTCGAAGAGTGTAAAGCAGGCTGGTATCTCCGGTACAAGGCCAAGTCCCATCTCCTGACGGAGGCGTAACGGTGGACGCCGCCATTAGGGTATTTGCAAAAGACCGGTTAAACAGATTGAAGTTGTCAGTCGAAGATTGTAAAGCAGCAGGCTAGCATCTGCGGTACAAGGCTGAAACCCCGGCGCCTGACGGAGGCGTAACGGTGGGCGCCGCCATTAGGGTATCTGCAAAAGACCGGTTAAAGATATTGAAGTTGTCAGTCGAAGATTGTAAAGCAGCAGGCTAGCATCTGCGGTACAAGGCTAAGACCCCGGAGCCTGACGGAGGCATAACGGTGGGCGCCGCCATTAAATCTGCAAAAGACCGGTTAAAGATATTGAAGTTGACAGTCGAAGAGTGTAAAGCAGGCCGGCATCTCCGATGCGAGGCCAAGACCTCGGCGCCTGACGGACGCGTGACGGCGCCGCCGTGGCGCGACACCCTATGCCTGATGCCAGTCTACACCAACCACTAATTTACGAGTAAAGTAGGGTTGGAGTTATAGTTCAGTTGCAAATATTCGAATTTCATAAGACTATGACACTATATGATTTGCGCGAAAAACATTTATTATGATATTCAAGTAATCTGTAATTCCGCGTTCTGTATTCTTTGACGCAGGCACAGAATAATCAATAGTATGTAGTATATATTAAACATAACGCAGGTGTGATTCGACGTTGGCATCTACACAAGACTGCTTTTTTGAAGGAAGTTAGATCTATCTTTTTCTCTTATCTCTTTTCGTGGGACACCGAGTCGTCCAACGACCCGATGAACCCTCGTGTCAGTAGAAGTAGGCCTCTCACATGATTGTGTATCGACCGACGTCTAAGAAATTATAGACAGCAACCGGGACCGACGGCTTTACGTGCCCTTTTGCAGCACGGGATCATTCCTTTTCGGACAATCAGGTTGTTCACCCTGCAATGTCCTAACCAGACCAGGAAAAAATTCCCAAAGTGATAAATATCAAATTTGTGAGTGTCCCACCGGGAGTCGAACCCGGAAACTTTCTCTAGTAGTAGTTTAAGTAGCAGGCAGTCGCACTACCACTGCGCCACATCGGCCGTCTGGCCGTCACTCTAATGGAAAAGTTTGATAGGTCAATAGAAAAGTAGAACATTTTATGTTTGATTGAGCGACTTAACCGCAACCTTGTGCCTTACTTCGTAAACAACGACGGATATGTTCTACTCCCATCTGTCAAGAAACGATCGTCTGTCGATACCTTACTCAAGTTACATTACATTATTATTCAACTCTGATGCTAGATGATTGTCAAAATTGACGCCTGATGGCCTGCAATCGGCCATTTCATATTTTTGGCAATTATTTATCGGATGACACGTATGATAATTAAATATTACATTAAAATATCTGACAACTTATACAGCATCATCCTATATCTTGGTAAGAAACATTTCTACCTCACTAGTAAGTATTTATTAGTTTTATGTTCTATTGACGTTATATTTTACGAAACATCAGAGGTCGAAAGTTATTTATTATTGTTGGTTATACCTAGGTAGGTACATATTAATCTTATCCCCTGAAAGCTCCATACAAGTTTGCTACAAGTTCAATTTGTTTAATTACTTTAAACGCTTAAAGGAATCATCCTGAATTTCAAAACTTCGTCCTGAATTACAGCCTCGTGTTTCAGTGAGTAGCACGATAATTTATTCCTTCAATTTCCCATTTAGGTGAATTACACACGCACCGGACGGTTTTGCGGTTCATGTCTGCATACATACAAATATTAATATGTAAAAGCCGCGGTTTGGTTTGTGTTATGTTATATTTGGTTATTATTTTGTATTTTGGAACTTCGTAAACTCCTTTTGTCAAAAACCGGATCAGGCAAAACACAGGATACGTGTGAGAACCACCTCTCTGCTCGTAGAATTTCATGAGGAGACAAATTGCATTTGCTCCTACAGTTTATGGGATAATTAAACTGTATTAGTACTCATTTCTCTAACAGGCAATATATTTGGTCGCCTATAGGCTATAAATTCGAAGATGATATCATGGAATGTACTAAAAGCTTTTATCATGACTTTAATATAGCTAGCCTGTTACAATTTGTAATACTTAGTACCTATGAGTTCCAGTTCAGACCACTACAAAAGCAATCCTGAAAAGAGTAAACAACGAAAAAGGATGGATGCGAAAGTGTAAATATACATAAATACCAAATACATACATACACATATCACGCCTATTATCCTTTGCGGACAAACACGGACATATACGCCACGTCCGACATATATTTGAGGGTCATTCGGAAAATTGTGTATCGCCATGGTGACAGGTTGACATACCATCGCCTAAAATTGTAATACACACCCTCAAGTCCCTTAGTCATCTCTTACACTCCCACGGGAAATAAATGGGATGATGCTATTCTAAGCCGGCATCACACGGCACGTGTCAGTGTAAATAACCTTATATTGATTAATTTAACAATCATCTTTCACACCTTTGAAGATACCTAAACAAGGATAAACATAGATTTCTATGTCATCTCATCATCCTTAAAAGACTCTCCATAAATATTAACTTTCATAAATTGATCAAAATAAAAGTAAAAAAAATCCTTTGCAATTACCCTACTTTCCAGTGAGTTGCTAAAAGGCCAAAAAGTCATATAAAAAAACGTTTACCTTATCCTTCCAAACCAAGCCGCCTCACAAATGAGCGAAAATAATTCAAATGTTTTTCCAACGGACATAACCACGCCATCACGGCGGAAACGCGAGGAAAATGTTTAATAAAACGTCTCCGAAGCGTAACTGAACCCAGAAAATGTCTCGCCCTTTTCCCTCTAGGGGTGCAGACACACTGGGCTTATGTGTCGATCCGTTCTGCCCCAGAACAACTCCTAAGCCCAGTCGTTGGGCTGGTTATTTGAATAAATTTTTCAGGGTGAGCCCTAATTCCCCACCAACCAGTCAGGTGTAGGTTTCAAAGCCCCGGGGCTAAAACCTTAGAGTCCAGCTGTGGCTTATGTGATGTCAAGAACGTGACGTAAGAAGGCATCAGCTTTTACAGAAATATTATGAAGAGCGGGTGTTGCGTGTGCGTGCGAGTGCATCAGATTGCATGTTAACACGCGTGCAATGTCATACTCTCAACGTTCGTGTCTAGCGTTACATCACGTAACTTTTTGTGTGTATCTGCCATTGATGAAGGTCTAGACCTGAAGGTATAGAATTAGTGCGTCTCTGACATTACATCACGTAACGTGGCATTACACCACATAAACCTAGTGTGTCAGCACCCTAATATAGTTTCAACTGTAAGAAAGAAAGAGACGCAAAATGGTGGTAGACATACTAAAACCCACCCTTCCATACTGCGGCAATGGAATGGTAGCTCAAGATAAATGAGACGACTTTATGGTTCTTCACGGACCCCTAATAGGCACTTCGCTTTTATTTTAGCACTCAGGTGAAAATGGTCTGTCCTTTACCTACCAAGAAAACTTTCCCTAAGTAATTATATTCCCAAATTAAGTGAGCTGCCGTTGAGGGCTTGACCTTTCCAAACATTTACTTTAAAAGTTAACGTTAGGTCGAGCCGCACCCTTACAAAAATACTTTTCTTAATAAAGAATCTAAAGAAGTTTGAGTTACACTTTATGTTGTGATTTTTTCACGGAACTTGGTTGTACTTATCCTAGTTAATATTCCTAACACTTATTTTCACAAGTTATATTACTATAATATTTATAATCATTTAAATGCTACAAAAAAAAAAACATTTATTTCAGACCGAGTCCATATTAAGAGCATATGAAGTGAAATAGTATATAAATCGCACGCTTTTACAACATTTTAATAAATACAATTATTTTATTGGACAGTTTATTTTTGTTTTTAATTTGCGTGTATTTTTTGTAGTACCTAAGTATCAAAGTTTAACTTAGCCAATATTATTTAAAGACTAAATTATTTTTAAGATAATCTTATTAATCAATTTATTATTCCTAATAATGTTCACTATAGGTGGTTCTCATATTTGTCGCACGATGTTGCGGTATTTTGCCGGCCCGTCGTTAACAACGAAAGGTGTTTTATAAATTACATACATATATCACGCTTGTATCCCGTGCGGGGTAGGCAGAGCGTAAAAAGGCGTAAAAACTGTAAAAACTGACGTTTACGCCGCGTCTGAAAGACATTTAAGGGTCATGTATAAAATTGTGTATAAAGTGACAGGTTGTCAGCCTATCGCCTTAAATTTTAATACGCATGTAACTTTCGAGTCCCTTAGCCACCTCTTACGACACTCATAGAAAATATATGGGGTGATGCTATTCTAAGCCGGCATCATACGGCCATTTATAAATTATGCTGTCAAATACCGCAGCTTAGTGCGGGATATATGAATAATTTTACTAGACAATGCTAAACCTAGGTTAGGTTTAGCATGGTAACTAATTAGGTGATTTCATAAATCAATACTCGCCGATCCGGGTGCAAAGGTTTATTAAATATGGCTATTAACGTGGTGCAATGAAAATAAATCCAGGCGTGCACACAAAAAAAAAGACAAATTAATGCCTTTTTTTTTTGAAGACTTGCAAAATTTACGATTGCGGGCAGGATTTGAACCTGCGACTTTCGCATTACTAGTGGCGACGCCTCTTCCATCTGGGTTTCCGCAGCTCATTCCTGGCCCGCCAATTTTGCAAGTGTATTTTAATGCCAGTAACGCGTGGCATGGCTCTAGTAATGCGAAAGTCGCAGGTTCAAATCCTGCCCGCACTCGAAAATTTTGCAAGTTTTAAAAAATTGTGTACCTAACACGGGAAGTGTTTTAAAAATTTGGTATTAAATTAACGTTAGATAATTATTTCTTACATCTACATCAACAAAAACGTGTGATGCCGGCTTAGAATAGCATCACCCCAATTCTTCCCCCGTGGAAGTCGTAGGAAGAGTCGACTCGGGTATGTATTTATATTTTAGGCAATGGGCTGACAACCTGTTACTATGGCGAATAATGGCGATACACAATTTTCCGATTTACCCTCAAATATTTGTCAGACGTGGCGTAAATGGCCGTTTTTTACGGTCGTCTGCGCTCTGCCTACCCCGCAAGACATGATAGGCGTGATGTGTGTATGGGTGTATGTATGAATGTGTACACCAACAAAAAATATAAGCTGACATTTAACTTTATTCAAAATACCACAACTTTAATCCGTGAAAATTGATTTATCCTCTGGTCTGTGTAAAAGCCGTATTTCGGTCGCGGCCATTTTGGTCACAACTGTGTAAAAGCCGAAATTCGGCTTTACAGCTGGGTGCCCATATTTCGTTCATTATTTTAGTTTTTACTGAACGTAGCGGTAAATTAATGAACGAAATATAGTGTTGTAGAATTTAGGAACTTAAATATTGCAACATCAAGCTCTCAACCATAGAGTTTTTTTAAGAAAAAACATGTCATACTTTTGAGTGTGTGTTTGGAGATTTTGACGCGCGGTGTCAGATTTCACCCTGGGAGTTTTTAAGCGACAAAAAACGTATTTTGAAGTGGTTTGTGATATTTTAGTGGCAGATAAACGATGAACAGAACATTTTTTATGTAATACATTGCCAATCTAACATAATTTTAAGCCAAAATTTGCCAAATTATTCGCACGCAAATATTTGCCTAATCAAAAGCAAAAATCCGGGTTATAAAAAAAAACTACCACTTCTGCTAGAGACTGACATAATTATTATGCCTCAAATGTTTATATTACCTTTATTTATCCCTTGCGAGGTAGGCAGAACGTTAACAGCCGTAAAAAACGGTTGCTATCTACACGTCTGACAAGTATTGCAGGGCCGTTTCGGAAAAATCGTGTCAGTATCACTATAGTGACAGGTTGCCAGCCTGTCGCATAAAATTGTTATACATATGATACCCCTAAGCCGGTATCAGGCGGCCATGAATATGCTAGAGTAAGTAACAATTATATACAGGGTGTAAGGGCCTGAAAACTCATGGGTGCATTCAGACCAAGAAATTGAACAACCTCCAATATTTTTGAAAATTTTCAAGTGAGGGCAGGATTTGAACCTGCGACTTTCGCATTACAAGTGGCGACGCCTCTTCCATCTGGGCTACCGCAGCTCGTTCCTTGCCCGCCAATTTTGCAGGTATATTTTAATACCAGTAACGCGTGGCACGGCTCCATCTACCACCAGGCTTTGCAACTAACACCAGGCGACTTATTCTATCTTAACAGATTGAATGTAGTCTAAGCGATGAAAACCCGCGATAAAATTAATACCAAATTTAAAAACACTTCCCGTGTTAGATACACAATTTAAAAAAAAAAAAAGTTTTCAAAAATTGTATACCTAACACGGGAAGTGTTTTTAAATTTGGTGTTCAATTTCCCATAAAAAATATTTCAGGAAACGTCAAAAAAAAAATCTACATACCTACACTTAAAGTTTTACAAAAAACACGGGATGTGTTATTAAATTTGGTATTCAATTTTCCATAAAAAATATTTCAGGAAGTGTCCAAAAATATACGTATCTACACTTGAAGATTGACTAGAAAATTTCCCATTCTGATTTGATCTCAGAAAACCATGGATAGTTTTTGCCCTTCTTATTTTATTGTTTTCTCCAACAAACTACAGAAAAACATAACCATTGAAACTGTATGTCCATGTCGCTGGCTCCCCAAAGTATATATTTTTCAAAGCTGAGAGGCTCAAACGTTTGTGACCAATGGATGGACTCTTATTTTAAGACTGGTTTTCAATGTGACGCTACCTAGACTGAGATCTCAGGTCAAAAAATTGGGGAGCCAGCGACATGCTTTTAGGTTAGAATTTCAGAGAAATCATCAGATTACTTGTTAACAGCGCAATGTGCTAAAATGATGGCTATGCCAAAGAAATGTGACGGAATATGTGACAGCTACAAGCACATTCAATAGCTATATGACTCAACTGGAGCTGAGAAATAAGCCATGGAATGTTTCCAACCCATGTCGCTGGCTCCCCAAAAAACCGGCATCCGAAATCTCTGCAAGTATCACCTAAAACTACTAACCAAAGAGGAATTCTCGATCGTAATGTAGTAAAGACTCGTTCTTCAAACAATCTCCTCTAGAATCAGCTTCGTTTTTGAGAAAACACAACATTTGTTTTTGTATGAATATAAGGGTGACTACATCGCTCAACCCTTTTTGGGACAGTATCAGGAACTTAAGGCTTTTGATTTCCGTACAGATTTTACTATAAATGACCTTAAATAATGTTAAGAAAGTGCTCCACTTGAATTGATTCCTATAATTAATAAATAAATATCGTTTATTCTCATAAAACTGTAGCGTTGTTACATTTTCACAGTCTGTACAACATAAACGTAGGTATAGTCAGTTGTAGCACATAAGGTAACAGGGATACTCCAAAAGAACTGAATTATTTTTATCCCCAGTTAATACATAATCAAAATTTAAACCTATTCTCATAAAATAAATAAATTTTGTACTAAAACATATTCATGTCAAGAAGATATATTGATAAGGACAAAAATGATTCAGCTCTTTTGGAGTACCCCTTTTACCTTATGTGCTATAACCGAGTGTACATTCCCTTTTTTTATATTGGACCTGTGTTCCATGGAAATGTTTTTCAGTTTCATCAATACTTGACTAGACTTGTATAAATATACTCTACACGCGTTATTTCAATTTAATAGTTAGTGCATAAAACTCTAAAACATTAATACCTTATCTCAGCCTTATACGCGCTGGCGCTCAGTGCAACTTTATTGCCGGGTGACATTCGGACCTATCCATGAAGATCATCTCTTTTCGACGAAAATGAAAGGGACTTCCGATGTGCTCCTGATAATTCGCCGGCTGCGCCGGTGACGATTTCTCCCGAACGACAACAACGAGATCGTGTAAACTACAATGAATTTGTACTATAAATGTTATAATAATAAACCGTGGAAAATACCGTCAAAAATCTAAGTACCTTTAATAGGTAAGTTGATGTGCTGCTAATAGTACCAGCACAATATAAACACTAAGAGCCCTTCGCGGACATTGTTCAAGGTAATATTTAGTATCATTTGTACGGAAATCATTAAACCATAAGTTCCTAAATCTGTCTCAAAAAGGGTTGAACGATGTAGTCACCCTTATATTCATACAAAAACAAATGTTGTGTTTTCTCAAAAACGAAGCTGATTCTAGAGGAGATTGTTTGAATAACGTGTATTTACTACATTACGATCGAGAATTCCTCTTTGGTTAGTAGTTTTAGGTGATACTTGCAGAGATTTCGGATGCCGGTTTTTTGGGGAGCCAGCGACATGGGTTGGAAACATTCCATGGCTTATTTCTCAGCTCCAGTTGAGTTACATAGCTATTGAATGTGCTTGTAGCTGTCACATATTCCGTCACATTTCTTTGGCATAGCCATCATTTTGGCAAATTGCGCCGTTAACAAGTAATCTGATGATTTCTCTGAAATTCTAACCTAAAAGCATGTCGCTGGCTCCCCAATTTTTTGACCTGAGATCTCAGTCTAGGTAGCGTCACATTGAAAACCAGTCTTAAAATAAGAGTCCATCCATTGGTCACAAACGTTTGAGCCTCTCAGCTTTGAAAAATATATACTTTGGGGAGCCAGCGACATGGACATGAAACTGTTCTAAAACAATCTCTTCAATAGAAGTACCTGTTAAAATAAAGCTTGCAAAACGCATTATTACCTGAATAATGTCTGAATAACAATAATGTTTTATGGACATTGAAGATCAACGAGCTGATAACAGAGCTAAAAACACGCTAAGTGCGTGTCGGACACGGTCAATACGGTGCTCTGTTACTGCTGTAACTACCAATAATTCAATCGATATTTATTTTGTCATATATGGCCTTAATTCGGGATATAAATTCTCTTAACGTACCTTAAACCGGTGCTGTCACTCTCCCTCAAATTGGTTTAGAAAAGGATAGGAGATATTTTTATCACGTCATGTCTTATAATTTGACGAAAAATACGTGGTATCTGTCAAAATAAGGCGACGATGAAAACAATGGCGACTAAATGACTAGAAACTGCGAGGAACCCATTGACATTTATAAACATGACAGGCCTTAAATGTCCTATCCTTTTCTAAGCCTATTTGACGGAAATTGACAGCACAAATTTAAGGTAAGTTAAGAGAATTTGTATCCCTAATTGAGGGCTTGAATATAGTTTGATAATTATTAAAATGTTTTATGTATGTTTCATACAATATTATGACACCAGAGTCACTTACAATCAGATCACGAGACAAAAAAAATTTAGCATAATGAAACATTTGGTATTTACCTACACGTTGTTAACTTGTTTCGTGGTTCGATATTAAAAGGTTCCATTTAGTATAGTTGAATGAGTATCTCCTGCCACATCCTCCAATACATAAACATTAAAAAAAACTTGCATACCTATCGTATGAAGGTTTTCTTGTTTCCCACGCTACCCTAAAACTAACATCCGTAACGGTTCTCAGGTGACATTCGTATTATTTTTTTCACAAAATTCATTCTACATTGCTCTGCAGCGATTGTATGAATGGGTTTCTGTTACAATAGGGTAGCATTGAATGTGGACTGCCAATGGCTAATAGATGATGTTTGCTATAGAGTGGGTCGCTGTTGCGAGGCGACTACTTGAACACCCCGTGTTTCATACAAATTGTCATTAGGGTTGCCACCCATCAGAATTTCATATCGGGCGCATGATAATCTAATAGTAAAAATAATACTAGTAAAAATTAATTAAATTTGATCAATTAATAACTTAACTAGCCGCAACAATAATTGTGCATATTCAAATTAATCATGTAGGTAGGTATTTATTTCTTGGGATTTTTTCCAAGATTGGAAAGGAGCCTTCTAAATCGAATAAGCTAACCGAATGTATGTTTTATGACTATAGCTTACATATTCAAAATGTTATCTAAGCAGTAGGTACTTATCAGGTATCATCATAATAAAACCTATAGTGAGAACGTATGTAAGAATGTAAAATTATCAACATTATTTTCTATGGTAATTTTAGACAATATTTTTATTACTTATTGGTCAAAAATATAAGCACGTGAGGGATAATTTCAGCAATATTACAATTAAATCATAGATTAATTCAGAAAACTTGCCAAATATTCTACCGCGGGCAAATAAACTGTAAGTTTTCTAAAATTGTATACTCAACACGGGAAGTGTTAAAAATTTGGTATCTCATAAAATAGTTCTAATTCTAATTCATAAAAAAATTGGTAAGTAATCAAAATCAGGTAGGGAGGCAGCCCTAGAACATGGTGGTGTGTGACTACTCGATGAATCAGACGTATCGTGTTCCTGCAGTCGGCGCTAAGCCTGCCGACCCAAGTGCACGTCACAACGTAGTTACACCATAGTGTACGAGTACACCCCATACAGTGCAGTGCCCCATAGTACAACACAGCATAATACTAGCTATAAAATGTGCAAACACGTGGTCCTCGTGCCGGTCAAGACCGTCGACGAAAGTGAGTTTCATTGCCTTCTCTCAACGGTACTCATGAATTGTAAACAATAAAACTCGCGATTATTTTCCAAAAGTTTGTAAACATGAGATCCCGTCAGTGTTCGGCGGTCGGTGCAGCGTACCAATCGCGCAACTTACAATAATATTATGACATTCGAAGAATACTTGTTCTGGATTTCGATCGTAATCATTATCTTCAAAGGAATATCGAGCAAAAGTAAGTCGCTAGGGTTAACTCTAATCAGCTCTACGAGTATGTCCTTCACGTGAGCCTATAAATAATCATTTGAGTTTAAATTATTGCTGTCGATCGATCGACGGTCGTTTTCCTATTCGCGGTCCGGCCAATTGTCTTAAATTAAGAACACATTCGTTCGTGTTAAGAGTCATATGTGTCAGTCTATAAATGGTCGAACGGAGAGGCTACGAAAAACACAGGTTGGGATCTAGGATATGCGGAAGAGGCAGTATGAGCGAATTAGAGGCAATAAAGAGTTGTCAACTGCAAGTGGAGGGCGCAGGCCCGCCGCCGCCGCCGCCGCCGCCGCCGCCCGGTGGCACCTCGGTGAGGTGAGACCCGCTCGGTATTGCCAGCTAGCCAACTTTGCAAGTAGTTTGCGCTATCTGCTACTTTTAAACTTTTAGCCAAAACTTTATCCACCCTTCTTCTTCTTACTAGATGGATACGACTTTTCGGGCATCTTACCGGTAATGACAGAATTAGGTATCATAGCTGCCAGCAAAAAATCGGATTAATTAGCGCATTAATATTTTAAAATAAAAGGTAAACTCAATAAATCTTATTTACAACAATTCAATAATTGAATTTGAAAAGCTGATAACTCTGATAAAATAAAGCACTTACTTGCTCAAAGGAAAATAAGTAACTTCCTGCTAGGGACCAAGCACTAATCGCTTGCTTACATTAATTTTGCCACTTTGTTGCCTACCAAAAGGGGTATTAACTATTTCTACCTAACTGCCGAACTTACATCTTAAAAAATAAACTGGTTTCTAACGTCACCAGCCTTGACAGAAAATAAAGTGGTTATTAATTAGAATCAAGCAAATAAAAACAAAATGTGCTCGCTAAAGACTGGCAACATCGGCGGAAACCAGCAGGCAGTGATCAGCCGCGCCGGCCGCCGCGAGCATGCGCACTGCATACTCCGCACTCGCACGACAATCCTCTATGAAAACATCGCGAAATAACCTAACTAATAAATGAAATTTCGTCAACCTTGTGCTGCGAACAGCTGTTGATACCACTATGAAGCTACCCAGGATCGATCTATGTAAGTCTACATTGTCCATTAATTTGTGGGAAAAAATCATGACGTGTTTTTATTTTCTATCGATTAACTTCTCATTTTTTGCCTGACTAATTATACGTATGACTTTTTATCTAAGTGGTTTTCCTACTACAGTTTCGCGTTGTCACGTAATTTTTATCCGTATATTGTACCATTCAGTACCACAACAAAATTCATGTTATGTGGTTTAAAACTTATCTACTAGGTACCTACTACACACATGTTATGTTCTCGTAGATATTAACATTACAATAACGGTTTTTGCATATTACATTCGTAATTTATACGAATAGTAAGTACATTACCATTTTTCAAATTGGTTTTCTCGTAGTAAATTTATTATACATAATTACTACATTAAACTGATAATTCTTATAAGTTCAAGTAATATTTCAGGTATAACTTAATTAATTGCATATACTTATTCGTGATTTCAATGGTACCCTTGTTCTTGATATCAGAGCATTACAAAATACAATCTGTGCAAAACTAAAGAGATTTTTATGTACTTAAGATAATACAACATAATAAAATGAACCACGAATCTCGTACAGAGGTTTGTGATCAGAAGTATAGGTACAAGTAGGTAATACGAAGCCACATCCTGTATTTAATGTTAAACCTACTTTGCACGTGCTATTGTTTTCATAAGTTATCGATGCGATCTGGTAACACCTTTGTGACACAATTTTACAAGTTAACTTTTGAAGTCAGTTCTTTTTTCCTTTTTATTTGAATACGGGAAAAAAGTTCGGTTTCGCGGCTATTATTTTGTCAGTCATACTAACAGATCCTACATCCTAATAAATCCTCTTATGTCTCAATCATCTCGCTAGCAGCAGGTCGTAAATAGTTTTACTGCACTTTATTTAAGTATTAATCTCATCAGTTTTTAGATAAAAATTTAAGTTGAAATTCCGTTCAGGGGAATTTGAGATTGTATAACAGACCTGCGCAAGGAATTCGATATCAAATTTAAACAATCCGAAACTTCGAGACTACACCTGAGCAGCTGTGTTTCCAAAAGTTACTGTACTAATAAGTGATTCAGAGAGTAATTCTTAGTTTTAGTTCTTATTTTCTTATCACTATTAATAAATTGTATAAATGAAGTCGCTTCCCGTGTCCCTATGACCCTATGTATGCTTTGATCATTAAAATCAGGTACGCAACGGATTATGATATAAATTTCTCTTAAATAGACAGAGTGATTTTTTAGTTTAATTCATGCTAGGAAAAGGTATTTTTACCGCGGGAAAAGAAAACGGTGAAACAGCAGCTTGTGAAACCAATGGGCGGGCCGCTAGTCTTTAATTAAAAAATACATTTATTATTATTATGTTCGCCTAAACTATCCCACTGCTGGGCAAAGGCCTCCCCTCTTTCTTTCTTTCCAATGTTTGCGGTCTATGGCTTTAACCCTTTATAAGGCGATGGGAAGAATGTTCCCTCCTAAAATTTAACCTTAACTACCCGCAACAGATTTCAAAACCAATTAAAAAATGTATCATGCTCTGCCCATTAAAGGGTTAAGACATATATTGATATATGACAAACTTTAAAGTTGTCAAAACTCGTCGCGTCTCGTATTTATAACGAGTAGAACAGTACGATCCAGCCGGCTAATAGATCTAATTATTTAATCAAGCCGTAATCAAACCAGACGTAGTGTCTCCTCACAAACACTGGATGCTCTGTGCGAACTGCTGCTCATGGTCTTGAGGTCCCGGGTTCTATTCCGAGGGCAGGACACCAAGTCCGTATTTTATAACTTTTCTCTTTGCGAAATCGTTTTATTTTGTTTCGTACGGACATTACAGGCTGTGTACAGTGTATATTAATCCATAGCTCCCGTTGCTATTAACTAAACGACGGTGTACCAAAATCTTTGCAGGTATAATCATACCATAAAACTGAAAACTTTTACTATGGAGCCTATGTTGGAAGACGAAATTTTTCATTTTGCGGTTCCATGGAAAGTTAGTCAGCTGATCTGAAATGTTGTATGGGAAGGCAAACATTTGTTCTTCATCCAAATATAGCCTCTAAAGAAGAAGTTCTTCAGTTTCATGTTCTGATCATACCTGCATCGCGCATCGTCCCTTACACCCTGTATAGGTACGTTCTTTGATTCCTATAATCACAAAAAAACTGCATCAGAGACTTAGTAGGACTGGTCCGTCGAATCGTTTATCGACTGCGCGTCCCACAGAAAAGTGTTAAATTGACTACAGTTGTAACGACCGTACATAAATAACGACAACTAGTCACCAGACTATTTGTAGACGAGGCAAGAAGGCAAGTGGCTTCAACCTGCAACATTGTTGCGACTAAATCAAGTGCTATCCGTTGCCATGATACTTACGTGTGGTGTAAACAAAAATTATTCAAGTACATGACAATAATGTGTACTTCTCTTCTCTTTCTTCGTTTGGGACACCGAGTCGTCCAATGGACGACGGTGTTCTTTTTGGCAATCAGGTGGTTGCACAGTGGTAGTGCAACTGCCTGCAGCGCAAATGTTTCGGGTTCGATTCCTGGGGGGGCATTGACAAAGTCGATATTATCACTTTGTGAATATGTTCCCAGTCTGGTTAGGACATTCTACGACAAACATGTTGTTCACCTGATTATCCGTAAGGAATATGGTTCAGTGCTTCGTAGGACACGCCGTCGGTCTCGCTGTCTATGATTATTTAGACGGTCGTTCCACAACCATGTCAGAGGCCTACTAATAGTAGTAGGTATTCAAAAAACTCTGAAACCAGGGATCATCGGGTCGTTCGTCGTCTCGGTGTCTTACACGAAAAGAAGAAGTAGCAACACCTGTTTTTTAAGATTTCTTATTTTGCCATAAATACAAAATTCGTGTAAGTGAAGGCCTAATTTTGCCAAATACAGGAAATCTGTATCTTTTGAATGTATAATCTAATCCACAGTCGAGAGGAGTACGACCCCTAAAACAGCAATTTGCACTTTGTTCTAACATTTTGTTTATAAACAACATGTGTTTGCAGCTTTCACGAAAATATTCATTAGGTATGCTAGATTGGGGCTAACGATCACAATAAATAGAATTGTATTTGTCCTGAATAGCGCTACACAAATAATTGGCTCTCTCGAAATAGTGCCAAGGCAGATGCCATTTTAAATATAATTACATTGCTTCCTCGTACCATCCTTGAAATGCATTATTTTGATAAATTATTCTACAAAACGTGCGTATGAAAGGTTCAGTAAGCAGAATACTAATTGACAGATGGGCAAACGACATTGTCGGGGCAACAAACAGTAAAAAAAACTGGCGAAAGAATGAAGAGGCCTATGCCCTATGTTGTTGACGATGATGATGATACATAATATAGCAAAGACAATACTATAGATCAAGTATATTTGCTTAGGTAGATTCCTACTTGCTAAATCTTGCACAATTAAAACGATAACGGAACTAAGTTCCAGTTATCCAAAGTTATGTTCTTTTTTTTATTAATGATGGGTTTGCTCTTGACTCTAGTCTAGGTCATAGGACAGAGACAGATTCTAAGATGGAGCGAGCTTACCCAGAAGAAGCCTGTTCACTCTTACTTTGAAGAGATTAGGGTTGTATGCGTTTGGAAACACAGACGCAGGTAGTAAGTTCCACTCTTTAGCAGTGCGCATTATAAATGATGACTGGAAGCGCTTAGTCCGAATTGGTGGAATGGCAACCAGGTACGGATGGTATCCGGCGGTGCGGTGTTCATCGAAAAAGTGAGGCTTCTAGAATAAAGGTCTAAGGATTTATTTTACTTATTTCTTATTATCACTTGAATCGAATGTCTGCATTATTTTTCTCGGAATCAAGATATAGTAGTTACCTGCCCGGTCGGCTTCTGTTCTAAGAAATCAATTTGACTTATGAGGATTAAATTGGTATTCATTGTAGGGAAGTGCAGACCCAAATTGTCATTGGCGGTTATTAAAAGACGCAGGTACGGTCGGATTCATAAGTGGAGTCATAGTTAGTCCACGTAACAGATTGCAATACGGGTTATTATCCTCTGTACTTACTTTACTAACTTACGCACACACGTAAGATTATCGACTGTAAGTAGAAAAGTCCACCTTAAGGCGTAGCATTAAAACTTAAACAGATTACCAACTATAAGCGACATCTATGTAATCTTTGAAATAATTACTCGGTGATAGCCTATTCGCCACCACATCACCACAAAGTATACATCACACTGGTTTGTCTAAAACTGTATTATAGTTATCCTTATTCGTTCACTTGTAGTAAAGCAATAGATTACATATCTTTATTTCGTCAAATTGATCACAAGCAACCGTAGCTTAGCGGTAATAGTTCTTACCTTCTAATCAGAACGGAACCGGGTTCCCATCCGATCTCTGTATGTTGATTAATGTTTTTTAAATGTTTTTACCATATTTTCTCCAGTAATAATTATTTTATATTATATTTTTCTATATATTCATTCATCTATGTATTATATCTATAAATGTTTATTGTAAATTATGTATCAAAATATTATATCTAAAAACATAAACCTATAATATTGTAATAAAACAAAAAGTAAGGTAAGAAATTATTTTATTGGTAGGTATGGTATTACTTTATGTAATAACATAATGACATGAATGAGAACTTTTGGTAGCCATAAGATACGAGTATGTAAAACTACATAAAATACTTGCTGTCGTAATACTTAGTTAATAGTTTTGTTTGAATGATAAAACACAATATTATGTAAAATGATATTAAGTGTTCATTAGCTGAAACATCGATAGGTAATTATTTATAAGATCATAGGAATGAACCAAATCTTGGATTGAATCTTTCAATAAAGTTATTTAAGTAATAATTTCGTTAGTAATTATTTTATTGTTCTATGTTTAACGATGATGCACTTTCCTCGGAAGTAAAAGTAATTGTAATAATAATAAATCAGTTATTTGCCTACATCTCAAGGTTTAAGCTTAAGTACTCGTTTTCGTAATGAAAAGATATTGAAGCAAGGCCTTAAGATAACTGACTAATAATGATCAATCTTATATAAATATATATCGATGTTTTAGCATAATTTTATTGATAATGTAATGCTCCACAAATACCTACTGCAATAGTAGGCGGGTAAGCAGGTAAACAGAGGTTAAGTGAGCAACGATTTATCGGGCCCGCTTCGGCATACATTGCTGATTATTTTGTGTATATTCATATATTGTAATGAAATACACAAGATAATCAGCAATGTATGCTAGATCGGGTCAGATTGAAATCTTAAGTAAAAATCGCCGCTTACATAATTAGTATTTGGTGTTGCCTCCGCTGTTTTCAACAACACTTAATAGACTGGACCAAATAAGTGCATATATCTGTTCCTCTGGTACTCTCCCACACTCCCAGGCAGTGAGCCTCTAAAGCTTCTGTAGTTCTTTCATTGCGCATGTCCCACCTTTGCACCATTAAACCCCATACATTCTCTATGGGATTTAAGTCCGGAGATTTTGCTGACCAACGAATAACTTGGATATCTGGGTGCTGGCTAAACCAATTATTCACCACGGCAGCTCGATGCACTGGACAATTTATCCTGGACAAATGCAAAACGAGGAACTTCACTAGCAGGATAAACAGTTAAACATTTCGCACCGTCGTCGGTAGCATGCTTTCCTGTAGCATATCAACATAATTAGCGGCAGTTGCACGCCCTGTTTCTTGTGCTACTAATTCGCCTAGACCAGCGGCAGAACCATTTTCTTCATATTGTTACACCATAATCCTCCGCTGTGAATCATTAATAAGACGAGTCGAGTTTTTACGCTACCTTCCTCTTCAAAACGTGTAACCCAACGTTTAACAGTCTTCCACTAAAACAAAGTAGCATTATTAATAAAAAAGTTTATACTAATCAGTTCACAGCTACCAACATACTATGAGTCAGAGTTTTTAATATTTAAAATACAATTGTAATGAAATAAAACTATACTTACGGCCAGACCAGTCTGATTAGCAATTTGAGTTAAATTAAATCCAATATCATGCAGCGCCACAGATAATTGCAGCGCAACAATACGCTGCCTATCCTGCAAACTGATATTAGTATGCATTTCGAAGAAATAAACACTGAAGTTTAATAAATAAACTTAGGTTAAAAAAATAACTTAGCACACGCACTATCTCGCAAACGATCTAGCAACAACTAAAATGTAATTCAAAATTTACTAAATTTTGCTTCATTTGATAAAATAAAAACTACAACGAAGATGTCGGGATTCGAACCATTGTCTCCACAAAAACGGTCAAGAATTAGCTTGACCGCGCTACTGACCAAGCTATCGAAGCTAATGACTCATGTAGTGAAATAGTCAATACTACTCAGCCTATTATACAATGGTAGTTCGTCAAATTATAGTATGTTATACGTCATTTGTGTCATTGTGTGAGTGTCGCCGCGGGTGCGAGCGACTTGTTTTCTGAGGTTTGTGTTAACTATGACTCCACTTTTGAATGCGACCGTACATTACTGTTAATACGGAAATCCGACCAAATCAAAGACCGAACGTCAGCATGTTCCATGATCGTCAGTTATTGCATTTGATTGATAGATAACCAATGAGATAACCTTTTAACATTGTATGCTGATGTGATGACGTTAATATGATGGTAGAGTACTACGCACCTCGAAAACAACATTCTATCTCTAATCTCTTCGAACTAAACAAACATTGAAACAAACTTGCACCTCGTTTTATGAGCATTTTATCCAAATAAATGGGGATAAGGCCATTAAAAAGGCTTCTTCTTTTCGTGTAGGATACGAGTCGATGAACGACCCGATGAACACTGGTGTCAGAGTTTTTAAAACGCCTTCTTAGTAGAGGCCTAAACACCTAGAGTTGCGCCCAATGGTCATAAACCACTGATCTCTATTATACTAAGTATAATATAGAGTATATTTAAGTATATTATAGAGGTCAGTGTCATAAACTCATAAGTAACACAACACGTAAATGACATAAACAGAAAAAAAACGCAGTACTTATTAGCATTCTGAAATCACGTTGAAAAATATAAAAAAGAACTAGCAACCATAGAAAATAAAAGAACTATTGGAGTAGGTAGGTCCAAGCCAGAACAGCATCTGCAGGTGGCCAATTGGCTTAGCGACCCAGGAGCACTCAATTAAGCCCCGATGTGCATTGAACCTCATTTGACCCGTGTATATGCTGCTTCTAATGTCTCTGATTCTATTCCATTTTGATTATTATTCCATACCGCTACTTTATAATGAAAAGTTTTCATAAATAGAAATAAGAAACCGAAGAATTTCGGCTGCGCGTGGGACTAGAGCCCGGGTCTGTGCAATACCGTTCCACCGCTTTGACCAGCTGTGCTACCGGGGTCCAGACGACAGCGTCTAAATCTTCGACTTCATGTATACTCTTTTTTTTGTTGTCTAGAATTTGTATTTGTAAATATAACCTAAGTATCGGTGATAGTAATTAAGCTTGATCCATACTGGCGTCGATATCGGCTACTACAAGTTTTAGTGTAGTATTCAAAAACTGAGTTCGTCAATGTTTCGGTGGCTTAAAAAATAATCTCAATACAATTCTAGCTGACCGACGTAACTACCTGAATGCACCTGACATTAGAATTATGTATAATTGCTTACATAAGTAACGAATCCATTATCGAGATGTATGTACCTGCAGATAAGGTGTATAAATAGAAAGAATTATGAACATCATAAAAAATCTCAATCTTCCGTGCGTGCAACATGTGTGACGATCTATACCTACCTATTTCGCTGCTATCATACGTACGTATACTGTAGGTATATTTTTTTATCGCAGGAATCTTTTTATTACTAAAATAGTATAGGTATATGTATTTACTTGACCTATGATTCTTAATAAATATTTTTAAATTTTCATTTATATTGCTTCCCGTAAGTTAATATACTTACGTACCTAGTTTTTTGTAGAGATTATTTTAACACTCTTTCTCTCTTTTCGTGTGGGACACCGAATCGTCCAATGACACTCTAATGAATGAATTTATAAAACAATCTGCCGCCATGTTGCGTGTGATGCTTGACAATGATCCTGTCGGAGCTATAGAGATTTATATCTGGTGGTCACAATCATCACTTCCTACGTTCATTCACAATCTACACGTAACACAACACATACGGGGTGTAAGGGACGGTGTACCGAAAACTTTGCAGGCATGATCAGACCATGAAACTGAACAACTTTTTCTATGGAAGCTATGTTGGTAAACGAGAAAAATTTTTCGACCTCCCATACAAAATTCCTGATCAGCTGACTGACTTTCTATGGAGACTCGAAAAAAAAATTTCGTTTCCCAACATACGCTCCATAGTAAAAGTTGTTCAGTTTCATGGTCTGATCATGCTTGCAAAGTTTTCGGTACACCGTCCCTTACACCCTGTATTATGAGAATAAAATAGGTAACGATCTGCATTGTTGCTACTTATCATATAGTGTCAGGGATATATAAGGCACTTTTTTTAGAAGCCAACCAAACTAGCCCTTAAACTGAACTACATTTTCCTAGAAACCTTAGCGCAAAATTTTTAAGAGACTAAGCTAAGTGCAACCAGGACTCTCCTACCGAGGGTTCCGTAATTGCATTTAATATAATACATACATTCACATACACATATCATATCATGCCTTTTATCCCTTGCAGGGTAGGCAGAGCGTAAAAAGCCGCAAAAATGGACATTTACGCCACGTGTCACATATATTCGAGGGTCATTCGGAAAATTGAGTATCGCCATAATGACAGGTTGTCAGCCCATCGCCTAAAATTGCAATATAACCCTCAAGTCCATTAGTCGCCTCTTACGACTCCCACGGGAAAGAAATGGGGTGATGCTATTCTAAGCCGGCATCACACGGCACAATTTAATTTGATACCGCACTTAAAATAAATGCACCTCCCTAAAAAAACGTATGTTTTTAGGGTTGTTTCGGAACAGTACTTTAAAACGAAGCTACTTTCCAAATTTCACAGTTTTAGGTCCACGGGAAGTACCCGACCTGTATCTTTTTTAACGTTAAGTAAGACGCTTCAATTTTTATATCTAGAGGTACAAGCGGCCGTAGACTTGAGTGTATATTTTTAATTAAAACTCGATATCTCGACGCATTGCCTACATCAAGGGTTTTGACGGACAGACAGACAGACAGGCGGATGGAAGGACAACGAAGTGTTTCTATAAGGATTCCGTTTTTTTTCATTCGAGGTACGGAACCGTAAAAATTATGCTGACTGACATTCATGTTAGTGAAATTATAAATTTACATCCTTTATTTTTCGCCCTATGTCCACAAGAACATACGTTACCCAAGCAAGTTCATCTCTTGAGAGGAACACATTTCCTACTTTCGCTGAGACTGGGTTTGGTTTCGATATTTTATTACGTGCGTTTCGGGCCTTTTCTCGCCCTAATCAATCGTCATTCGTTATCCAACTTGATTAATTTGTAACTTTTATTTAACACCGTTGTTGCCATGGCATTTAATTTGCCAATGGATGTCAAGGTTTGAACGCAATCAATAAAAATATACTTAAATGATTTTATTGCAATGCAAGTTGCATATTGCCGTGTGATGCCGGCTAAGAATAGCAACATCCCATTTCTTTCCCGTGGGTGTCGTAAAAGGCGACGAAGGGACTCGAGGGTGTGTATTGTAATTTTAGGCGATGGGCTGACAACCTGTCACTATGGCGATAACAATTTTCCGAATAACCCTCAAATGTTTACAGACGTGGCGTTAATGTTCGTTTTTTGCAGCCGTTTACGCTTTGCCTACCCCGCAAGGGATAAAGGCGTGATATATGTTTGTATGTATGTATGTATGTAAGATGCATAATGGATCTTCTAAATGAGATATCTACCAAAAGGTAGGTATTTACGTTTTGATGAACGTTCACACAACATGTGCACTATGATTTTTTTAAAGTATGGTTTTTATTTGTGATGCCGCCTTAGAATAGAATTTGCCAGCCGATGTGGTGCAATGGTAGGGTAGTGCGTCTGCCTGCGACGCAAAGGTTCCGGGTTCAATTCTCGGTGGGGTACTCACAAAAGTTGATGTTTGTGAATTTGCTCCCAGTCTGGTTAGGACGTTGCAGGCTGAACCGCCTGGTTGTCCAAAAAATAAATGGTTCCGTGCTTCGGAGGGCACGTTAAGCCGTCAGTCCCGGCTGATGTATATGATTACTTTAACGGTCGTTAAACAACCACGTCAGAGGCCGACTACTAGTAGTAGGCGGATGAAAAACTCTTACACCAGGGTTCGTCGGATCTTTGGACGACTAGGTGTCCCACACGAAAAGAAGAAGAAGAAAATAGCATCACCCCATTGCATGGGTGTCGTAAGAAGCTACTTAGGGACTCGAGTGTTACGTGTGTTTAGCAATTTTAGGCGATGGGCTGACAACTTACTATCGTTATACACAATTCTCTGCTCAAATGTTGATCAGATGTGGCGTATATGTCGGTTTTTAATGGCTGATTACGCTCTGCCTACTCTGCAAAGGATATACGCATGCTATGTGTGTGTATAACTTGTATCAAATATCAGTATCGATGACTTGTTTGTTTACCGTATAAAGACGTGGATGACTTCAGCGCATTCCTCGCGAGCCGGATTGCGCCGACGCTGCGTTTACGCACCGCACGTGTCAGCCTCCAACTCCCTCGGTGGTCGAGCGGCCTAAAGTGGTTCTCACACGCGCCGAATTTAGTCGGTCCGATTTCATTAGTTACATGGAAATAGAAACATCGTTTTTCACAAATCAATAATTAAATATCCTGGACAATTCACACAGTGCCGTCTAGCCAAAAACTGAGGAAAGCTCGTACTTTCAGAACTAGATAGTTGATATTAATACTTATATCCTTGTTTTGTAAATAAATACATATTAGGTATACATAGAAACACCCAGACTTAACACAAACATCTGAAAATGACTTAACAAATATTATGTGGTTTGAGGGTATCGAACGCACGACCCTCGACGTAGCAGGCAGTGGTACTATCCGCTACGCCATCGGGCCAGTCACCACACACATTTCGCAGCAGTCATTTGCTTGCTGCCTGTCAAAACTACAATATTGTTTAGAACGAATGCATTCCGCTCCGCCTATGATAGGGCACAGGTGAATCACACGTAAAGTTTTTTTTTAATTTAATTATGCCATTGCAAGCGGAATTCAAAGATATATAAGGTGTAAAAAAATTCGCTGGGAATATTTTAAGGGGTGAACCAGTACGTGAAACTGAAAAACTTTCCTCAAGGAACATAGGTCGAAATATGAAAAAATAATTTGACCCTCCCATGTGTTACCCGGCCGGGATAATTTGGATGGAAGGGCCAATTATTTTTTCATACTTCGACCTATGTTCCTTGGGGCAAGTTGTTCAGTTTCACGTAACTGGTTCACCCCTTAAAATATTCTCAGTTAATTTTTTTACACCATATCCGTATATCCTTTAATGCACGAAAAAATAAAAATACAAACAGAGTTAGCAAAGGCAAGCTTATGTCTAAGAAGAGATCTCTTCCAGCCAGCCGGTAGTAGGAAGACAAAACATACATACATACACATATCATGCCTATAATCCCTTGCGGGGTAGGCAGAGCGTAAACGGCCGCAAAAACGGATATTTACGCCACGTCTGGCAAATATTTGAGGGTTATTCGGAAAATTGTGTATCGCCATAGCGACAGATCGTCAGCCCATCGCCTACAATTGCAATACATACCCTCGAGTTCCTTAGTCGCCTCTTACTACTCCCACGGGAAAGAAATGGGGAGATGCTTTTCTAAGCCGGCATCACACGACAAAACAATGCAACAATTTAAACAAATTTTAACTATACTAGAGTACTGATTATTTAAAGAAAAGTGGATTTCTCAAGTTTAAATGGTTGTTATTCATCATCAATTTTTAAATGTATGCCAACTGTAGGCATCAGCCCTCACGTCACATTCTTGAAATTCTATAGCGTACCTAACATTTCTTAAGAAATGTGCGGATTTATCATGCTACTGCTGTGGTGTAGTTACCTACAGTTTTGAGCTCGTAGTTAATTTTATGGGTCACTGAATGTCATTGGGTAGAGTTGATGAAGAATTTGTTCCATAGTTTGCTAGTAGGATTCTGGCTAAATAGTTGCATACTACAAACATCACGCCTGTATGTCTTGCGTAGTAGGTAGACCGTAAACGCTCGTAAAAAAAAGAACATTTACACCACGTCTGACAAACATTTGAGGGTCATTCAGAAAATTGTGTATCTCATCGCCTAAAATTTCAAAACACATGTAGGATATAAAAATATTTAAGAACATATGTCGAAATATGAAAAAATTTGAACCTCCCATACAAAATGTTCCAGCTGGCCATGGAAGTCCAAATTGTTTTTTCATATATCGACCTATGTACATACTATGGGGAAAGATGTTCCGTTTCATGAACTGGTTCACTCATTGAAATATTTCAGTTAATTTTATACATCGTGTACATTCGTAAGCTAATATATGTGCCTCAAAACTTAAGATTTTTTTGTTACTATCCAGAATAGATATTTCAATAAGAGTTGGATTAAGTGATACTACCATGGACCAATTAATACTACTCAACGCTACGCAAATCCAACAGTTATGTAAACAAAGCTAGATACGCGTAATTTGTAATATCCATTCATAGTAATTGATCAATGAGGAACACGATAATTATATCGGTATGTACCTACCTACTCATCGAACTTTGACTCTGAATGCCTTGACAGAGCAACCCTGAACTGGCAAAAAAAGTAATGATTTATTCTTACTTATTATTTTGATGCATTCAGAAGATATAATACAGAAGAGTTGTAAATAAAAATAATTGAACACACAAAATTAAAAACCATTTTAGAACCGACATCAATTGCACCTGTATGAGAGATTTGATGACTAGGTATAGGAAGGACCACCTTACACAAGAAGTAATACTTTTTCATATCGACAAGTGAAAGACTTCCTCTTTAGTTTTAAGACTGTTAATAATAGAATATTTCCATTACGGCTGTGTTCTAATCAGAAACTTTCTAATTAACTATATCATTAATAATGTCATTGACTACAATCACTAACTCTACAATCTACAACAAGGGTTCTTATTCATACTCTCTCTACCCGTTGATATAAATAAAGTAACTTTATTGATTGTTTTGATTGGTAGTTGGTCCGCTTGATTTTCTAATGGCCTCAATCGTCGATCGATCAACCTCTGCATTCAACCCTGAAATCAGTCAGTGAAAGGATTGTACAGGATGTATCAAAACTTTTAAAACATAAAGCATAAGAATTTAGGCGGTTCACTCACTTGTCGTCCGTCGTTCCGATTTTTTTTAACGCAACGAAGCACATGCATCTGTCAGACGAAAGAAAATTGCGATTTCCAGTCTTATTCCTAAACAATTACGGCTACGGTGGTGGATTTACGGTGCGTAACGGACGCGTGTGACAAACGACTTGACAGACGCCTCCTCCTCAAAAACGGAATGACGGACGACAAGTGACAGAACCGCCTTAGCAAGACATTTCAGACATTTAAAGACAACTAAAACACTTTTCAAACAAGAAAAAAGTATTCTTGTAGACAGTAGGTAGGTTGTTGGTGTTTAAAATGCTAAGTTGGTGTCGATTAAATTGTATCAATGATCTATGGTCATTTAAAAGTGCAAACCCAGTAATCTGACACAAATAAATGTTGATTGGCTAACTTTTTAGGTTCGGTTAGGTAGCTACTTTTAACTGTGGCATCGTTTTTATGCTACATCTAAACGGTCAAAAATTTATGAAATTGCTGCGCTGAATACTGTCCAGCTTGACTCACCCTGTATCTCAGGCTAACTGTAAAAGGCAGTAATTGTCAAGTAATTGTCCTCTCAAATAATTTAAAATGACCAGGTCTGTCGCTAACACGACATTTATTAGCCCAGGTATGAGCCTCATATATTTAGTTATACCTGATGTAAAAGAAAACCTGCCGTGTGATGCCGGCTTAGAATAGCATCACCCCATGTCTTTCCCGTGGGAGTCGTAAGAGGCGACTTAGGGACTCGAGGGTGTGTATTGCAATTTTAGGCGATGGGCTGACAACCTGTCACTATGGCGATACACAATTTTCCGAATAACCCTCAAATATTTGTCAGACGTGGCGTAAATGTCCGTTTTTTGCAGTCGTTTACGCTCTGCCTACCCCGTATGGGATTAAAGGCGTGATATATGTATGTAAAAGAAAACGGTGTACCCAAAATTTTGCAGGCATGATCAGACTATGAAATTGAACAACTGTCCCTATGCAGAATAAATGGTTGGCATGTTTTTTTTTTTATGTTTCTAAAAGAAAGTCAGTTCACTAATCAAGTAGGTATACATACATACAAACACATATCACGCCTTTATCCCTTGCGGGGTAGGCAGAGCGTTACCGAGCGTAATTATATTTGATGGCTGTTTCTGGAAAATCGTGTATATCTATAGTGACAGGTTGTCAGCCTGTCGCCTGAAATTGTAATACACATGAAACTTTCGAGTCCTTTAGTCGCCTCCTACGACACCCGCGGGAATGAGATGGGGTGATGCTATTCAACGCCGGCAACACACGGCACCGAGTAGGTATTACAGGATTATATTTATCTACTCAATTAATATGTATTATCACACAGATTAATAATATACTTATTTAAAGATACTAAGGTTATATTTTCGTGGGTAAACATAAAAAAAAATATATGTAAAAATAAATTTATTTGGCTGCCCGTAGAGCCGTCTCATCACGCGATACAAGTTTTTATAAGAATAAACTATCATAGTAATCAATTATGTTTTGTTTGAACGTTCCCCTTAACATTAACAGCCACAACAGTCCAGTGTAGAACATGGGCTTCCAACCATAGGTATGCCATACTCACCACGCCTGGCAGGTGAAGTGGCGAGCGCAGTGCAAGACTTTGTATTCACGGGGAACGCTGCTGCCCATTGCTTGAATTAATTTATCCCTTATTCGCTTTGTATGACACAATTTACAATTGGGGTGATGCTGTTATAAGCCAGCGTCACATGGCATATTTGTTTGTTTACAGTTTAACGTTTAGGTGTAATCGTAATATAAATAAATCAAATAGTGACACATTTTTTAATCTTCTATTCTCATACGCCTTCATTGAGTGCGTGTTATCTTTTACGCTCACTTCAAGGTAACCACCTAAAATACAAGGAAAGGAGTAACAAAAAGGGTATAACAAGCCGAAAGAAGGTCAAGGTACCTATGAAACTAAACTTCTTTCCCCAAAGAAAAAAAATGATCTCTCATAGTAAATTCACCAGTTAATCGGTAATTTTGTTTTGGAGGTCCAGTCTTGTTTTCCTATTTTGTTACTCCCTGTATAATCTTGATAATAGTTTATTGAAAAGAGTATTTATTACGAGTAGGATTATAATACGAGTATGTTTGATAACGTCAATGTACTGATAAGCGTCAGACACAATAATGTGTTTGCTATGAAAAACTACGTTTTATTTAGTTTTCTTGTGTTTTCTGATCTGCGACTATTAAAAAAGTGTGTCTTAGTTCTCTGCAATATAAAATTATACGTATACAAGTAGCATTAACAAAAAAACAGTGTTGTTGCACAGTAACTTAAACATTAGTGATAAAATGAAATTGTTTCTGAAATGGCAAGAATTGTGAATCAACTTTTGAATAAACTTATAGCAATTATTCAGCAATACTTAATAAGGAGACATCTGTTATTAATATGCAAAGGTATTTAAAAACGAGTCTTATTGATTTTCATGAGTGCTACTGTGGTATTTATTATTGAAGGTCAACTTCGTTATACATATATTATGTTTTTTGTGAACGATATAAACATTTGGAGATAGTCTGGAAATAATGAATACATTTCATATTAATAGGATCATACTCTGACAAAGAACCTTCAATATTACAAACTTGGCCAGTTATACTCTGGGAGGTTAAAACTCAGAAGAGCAATAGGCCAAAAAACTAATATTTCACGGCCAGAGCTCAGAAGTTAAATTTTTCTAGTCACAATATGTATCCGATCAATTTCGAAAATATGTACTATTTAGCCTTCTCGTTGGTGTTAACTAATTAGTATTGATATTTTAGGAGAAGTGATGATGAGGCCAGTAGCCCGAGTGACGACTGTGAGGAAAAGGGTTATGCTACCCGCCTGGTCGGGAGTTGTATATATAGCGATCGGCGAAATAACTTTTAAACCACGTTTCAGGACTTATATGCGGAGCGTATGCACGCCGGCACAATATAATGAAATATCCACTTCGAAAAGTGAAATGATATGAAAAATTTCAAAAATATACGTTTGAATCCATATATCTCCGAAAATGTACGACTTACGACATTTTATCAAAGGACACTCTTTGGTTTTTATTTTTATGCCTTATCGATTGCGATATGTGTTATCTCTGGCCGTGAAAAAGAGCTTTTTTGTGTTAAATTCATTATTATGCCAGGCAATTACGGTTCCTAATTGTTTTAAAATTTTCATCTTAGGATATTATATTCTTAGAGAAAGCTGTTTCCTATCACCAGCCTATCCTTAGTTTTCAATATTGATCAGTCGTAAATCCTTACCATTTTTTTGTTCATCAGCTCTTCAAAAGAAGACATGCAAATCAGCATTCTTCGGGAGGGTGTGGACTGCGGGGAGACGAGCTTTGAACCTCGACCACTCTCCGTCGAGACAGTTTGCTTGCTGTCAATGGCAGACTGGGCACCGACCTGCCACTGCGTACCTCGTGTACAGGTAATGAGATAAATTTTCTTTCAACCTTTATGTCTTGTCATGATGTAGTATAATCACAATAGATCATCTTATCACCTTGAAAGTAAACAATGTAAAAGAAACGTATCCATCGCTTGTGCTTATATTGTACCTAATGAGAAAAATGAATATACATACAACCTACGCTAAGCAGTTACACGAGCATCTATAAAAAAGCCGTTACAGACAAATCTCCATCGGTCATAAAATCATGAATTCATAATGGTACATAACTGATAGGTAGTAACTGATACAGTACAATAGCGTATTCAGTATCGAAACTTTACGCAATGGATAATTAATGACATACCACAAATAATAAATATACATTAAAAATGCTTGGTGAACATTAGTTAATTAAAATAAAGAATCAAATTAATGTAGATAATTTGCCTTTAAAGTAACTATAGATTTACTGAATATGCTTGTTTTTTTCTTTCATACTCACTTCAATAACTTTAAAAAAACATTGTTATTATACAGGAAGCTATTCTCGACTATTCTCTGCCAACAAACTGTTGTTAAGTTTGGCAGACTGTAAAAAAGTATCAACGCGACTGTTTTTATAAAAATAAACGATTTATGTTATTTTTTTATATAATTTTTTATTTATTGAACACGCAAAGTTACAATAATTATTTTTAATTTTTCAGATGGGTATTATTCATCGCGGTGGTGTCGATAGCAATAGCCAGTTTCACATGCCAGCGGCTGCCAAAAGCCTACAAGGGGCCAAAAATAGAACTGAACTACTACAAATGGTTCATCTACTTCACGAACTGGGGGTTCATATTCATCGCCATACAAGCAGGCCTTGCTGTGGCGGTCGTGCATCGCTACAGAGCCGACAAATCATTCAATATACGTAAGTGCAAAAATATATTTAAAAAGACCGTACTATATTTCACATTTTTAAATTATTTTTAACTATTATTATTTCATTTTTTATATTTAATAGTGAATTAGCGTCATTTAAGAGTAGTTTAAAACGGTTTTAGGGTTTCGTAGACGTCTTAAAGCACTTATCACTTTGCCAACTTTGTACGTCTGTCTATTCGTAAATAACTTCCTACTTATTACCTCAAATTTTACAGCAATGAGATACATACAATTTTGAACCCCTTCTTATACAAATGAAAATCGTGTTTAGGTAGTTACTCGTGTTGATTTACAATAACTTTTTGCTACCAATTTCATCTACAAAAACTGTAGAGTTCTACCGTTTTATCTAGACACCCATCATCATATCAGGACTCAGATCAGGATCTAATGTCTATGGGTGGATGCACCTTGGAAGTATAATTCTTACCTAAACAAAAATATATCTCGGCGTTTTTGTTTACCAATTAAAGTGAGCAGAACATACATTCAAAAAAGTCTCGGTTTAGTTAAGTTCGAGTAATCTAATATATTAACGTCTCAGTCAAAAAGAAATCTGCACTAATTTCATCAAGGTGAAATGCAGTTTTTCATCCTTTTCCACGAGTGACATTTACCTATGGCTCACTTCATTTTTAGATGATAACGGTACCCTTTAAGTATTAAGTATTACGGCGTATCAGATATGCTGTTATTATATGATTTTTTTACTTTTCGTCTAGTATTATAACGCATTAAATTTCGCATCATGACTACTTAAACGGAAGGCCTTATTAGTCCAGTATGGCTGGCATCATTTGAGGGTATAAGTTATCAAAATTCAAAAGTCGCTTATATTTTATACGATGACACTATGTGTGTCTGTAGAACACATGTTACAATCTGTGTGATTTTTTACGCTTGCGTAAATTTCCAATTAAATGTATTTAAATTTCTAAGTGTTTATAATTAAATGTTTACTATAAAGTATACCAGAGTTGTATATGAGACAGTTTACCCAGTGTAAAAACCAAGTTTTGGTCGTTGTTATCCACTGCAAGCGAAAGTACTTAAGCATTTGTCCAATATGACACAAAATAATAAATTGGGTTTGGCCAAAATAATAAAGTAGGTGTCAGTGGCCTGTCAGAAGGACACTTTTGGTAATTTTATGTTCTGCTAACAGTTTGAAATATAGAAAATCACAGTGGTAATGACATAATGTCAATTTGCATTCGGTGACAAAAAAATAAGAGAATCGGGGCCCTGAAACTAAAAGCCAATAAGAAACGACTCTAATATTTATGAAACACTAGCGGTTACCCGCGGCGTTGCCCGCATAAGTGGTGATAAAAACTATCCCATGTGTTAATCCGTGTTACCTTCTATATATGTGCCAAATTTCATTACAATTGGTTCTGTAGTTTTTGCGTGAAGAAGTATCAAACAAACATATAAACTTTCGCATTTATATTATTAGTAGGATGAAAAGATAGCCATACTGGGCTATAGAAGAGAGTCACGTCACGTATCGCTTATGGTAGTATTGTATTGAGTTGTATCATATCGTACATAGTTGCGATCGTCGCCATTACTCGCCATGTTATGAAATACGAACTGCGCGTGCGCTACATTTTTTGCATTAAATGCTTCTGTTTTGAAACGCGATGTGTGTGTTTAGATACCTACATGTTTTATCGGCATAACGAACCGCTCCGTTGACTGTGAATGACTATACAAAAATGCGCAATTGTCCTAATAATTGATTTGTTTATGAAAAAAATTGTAAACATGTTTGACGAGATGGATGATACAGTTAGATCTTTGATCATAATAGTATATTACTGTCGGTATTTCAACATGATCATGTCATGAGTATAATTGCATGTACCTAAGAAAAAACACACAATATTATTGTTATATCTCTCTGTAAGGTTCGGTAATAAAAAGGATAAAATAGAAATTTTTATTACTCGGATTTCTGCGGTACCTACAGGATTTTTTACTTGTCATAGGCTTAAGATTACTGTAAAATAAAATATCATTGATCTTTGTATAATTAAATTAGTATGAACTGTATAAGATATAGATATAACATTTTGCGCGGAAAATCTTTGATGTCAGGATCCCGATTCTCTTATTTATTTGCCGTTGTAACGCCATCGAAACACAGTTGTTATTTTATTGCCATTGTGATTTCAATATTTCAAACTGTTAGCGGAATACGAAACGGACAAAACCATCCAACTGACAATCTATTGAAACCATTGGAACGCTCTTCAAATAGTGGAATACGGCCCTAGATTCAAACAATCCGGAATTTCCACAGAGCAAGAAATGCCGTCGCGCAAGTTCTTTGATCTGTGGCAAATAGGCTACTCCTCGCTAAAGGCTAAAGTACTCATGCGCAAAAGTGCTTTGTCACTTAAATGTTGAAAAGTCTTCTATAAGCTAGATAAAACTTCAACCATTAATTTTCCCGCGTACAATGACCACAAATACATCTACTAGAAGTGATATAACCCTCAGCAGGTATCTGAAGGTCAAGATCCTGACACGACCATCAATATATCGGAAACGAAACGGTCACCGAGTCGCCACGCGGATCAATTATTTTGCCGCTGGTTGCATGCGCTCGTAGAAAACAATTTCGGTTGAAAGAACGATCGCAGATCACTATATTACTTACACAGGGTTATTTTTAAATCAGAACGTTAAAACTTACAGAGTCAGTCAGTCTGTTATAACAGTCTTGTCATGTCTTGTCATTGAACACCTGTGCCTTTTACCATGGGGCTAACTTCGAAATTGCGAAAGAGGTGTTTCATAGAAAATTAAATAGGTACTCGACCAAAGCATATAGTTAATTTAGTAGCTGATTATTTTCTCTCGATGTCGGAGATGGCCCCATAGAACACTATAATAACCTCGTCAGACAGAAGGATCACTCTGAAAAGCGTACTTACAAGAAAACCCTGTATGTGTCCAGAGCGACGCCGCCTCACGCGAGCACGTGTCGATGCTATCAAACTTAATTTTCGCCAATTTAGACACGCGCACCAAAAAACTCCACGCAACAGTAGATTAGTGCTAAGCGTTTTCTAGAAATCTTATTAAGGTCAATGACACCAATATTTTCGGGGTGGTCGTAGTACGTAGCGAAGTTCCATATCGTGTTTTTAGCGAAGCTGCTGATTAATTTTCGGATCCAAAGAGACGCATGGGCTTTGTTTTTTAAATAGTGAGCCATCTTAAACAAAGGTACAGAAGAAGTAGGCACCTAATATTTTCGATGCACACATGTGTTTCTTAATTTGATAGGTCAATATTTCGGCGTCTAGATTTGTATATCTGCCCATATGTTAAGCATATACTCGTGCTGTTTATCAGTAGCAAATTGAAAGTTGATTTATCTCGAAATCTGAAAGTACGCGTTACACGGGCACAAGCGAAAAGCCGAACCTGGAGCGGTTTCCTTCCAGGTGGAACGATTACTTAGAAGGTAGTCTGTGAAAGCGCCTGGAGACCTAAGACAGTGAAGATGATGATGAGAGCGGGAACTATTTGGTGCTACATGTGCGCTGACCCTCAGACATTCGCCTAGTCTCGGGTCGCGGCCTGCTGATTGATACAATTTCGCGTCAATTAAGCGCGGGACGGAGATCGCTGTCCATTGCGACTTCAATCATCGTCATTGGTTCCTCATTCCGCCTTTGACCGTCATCAACCGACAACCGACCCATAAGATCAATTTATTACAAATTAAATTGACATTTCCAGTTTCTTTATTATATTGGAACGAATGCCAATTCAATGGTTCAAATGTGTAAAAATTGCAGTGATGTTGTGTTCGATAACTTAATTTTATAATCTGTGTCCCGTTTCACGCCGGCCTATAATATATCACCCCATATCTACCCGCAGGTATCTTCAAAGGCGAAGGAATAAATTTAGGGAATAGGCAGCAGCGTTCCCTGTGAATACATCACATCACCTTGCACCGTTGTGTGTGAATGTTGGTGATGATGCTTTTTTCATGACACTATCTTCGACTTAGATAGCCAATTTGGATGAACGGAAATAGTTTCTTGCAAGGTTCCTCTTCGAACATCCGCCCACCATACATAGCTAACTGATATTGGTGTGGTGTAAGATCATTATGCATATGCAGATAAGCCAAGTCAATCACGGACGGAAGGTATCGTAATCTACTGATCCACACAATGAAATAATATCTACAAAGAATTCCTTGTCGAGCAGATATACGAATTATATGGGTATGGGAAACTTTTGAAATCAGACGACTACCCACTCTAATCAAATATTTTACTTGTGAAATATGATGAAAAACTACGGCTTTTTTACGGCCATTGTTGTTCTTCCGCAAGGTATAAGGACGAGATTTAATTTAAAATAATTTTATTTATTTACTGTTTGCCCATAGTACAGGAAATTCAAGTAAAAGTTTAAGGTTGTACGGTCGCATTCAAAAGTGGAGTCATAGTTAACACAAACCTCAGAAAACAAGTCGCTCACTCACACAATGACACAAATGACGTATAATATACTATAATTTGACGAACTACCATTGTATAATAGGCTGAGTAGTATTGACTATTTCACTACATGAAACATTAGCTTCGGTAGCTTGGTCAGTAGCGCGGTCAAGCAAATTCTTGACCGTTATAGTGGAGACAATGGTTCGAATCCCGATATCTTCGTTGTAGTTTTTATTTTATCAAATAAAGCAAAATTTTGTAAATTTTGAATTACATTTTAGTTGTTGCTAGATCGTTTGCGAGATAGTGCGTGTGCTAAGTGTTTTTTTTAACCTAAGTTTATTTATTAAACTTCAGTGTTTATTTCTTCGAAATGCATACTAATAACAGTTTGCAGGATAGGCAGCGTATTGTTGCGCTGCAATTATCTGTGGCGCTGCATGATATTGGATTTAATTTAACTCAAATTGCTAATCAGACTGGTCTGGCCGTAAGTATAGTTTTATTTCATTACAATTGTATTTTAAATATTAAAAACTTTGACTCATAGTATGTTGGTAGCTGTGAACCGATTAGTATAAACTTTTTTATTAATAATGCTACTTTGTTTTAGTGGAAGACTGTTAAACGTTGGGTTACACGTTTTGAAGAGGAAGGTAGCGTAAAAACTCGACTCGTCTTATTAATGATTCACAGCGGAGGATGATGGTGTAACAATATGAAGAAAATGGTTCTGCCGCTGGTCCAGACGAATTAGTAGCACAAGAAACAGGGCGTGCAACTGCCGCTAATTATGTTGATATGCTACAGGAAAGCATGCTACCGACGACGGTGCGAAATGTTTAACTGTTTATCCTGCTAGTGAAGTTCCTCGTTTTGCATTTGTCCAGGATAAATTGTCCAGTGCATCGAGCTGCCGTGGTGAATAATTGGTTTAGCCAGCACCCAGATATCCAAGTTATTCGTTGGCCAGCAAAATCTCCGGACTTAAATCCCATAGAGAATTTATGGGGTTTAATGGTGCAAAGGTGGGACATGCGCAATGAAAGAACTACAGAAGCTTTAGAGGCTCACTGCCTGGGAGTGTGGGAGAGTACCAGAGGAACAGATATATGCACTTATTTGGTCGAGTCTAATAAGTGTTTATTAAGTGTTGTTAAAAACAGCGGAGGTAACACCAAATACTAATTATGTAAGCGGCGATTTTTACTTAAGATTTCAATCTGACCCGATCTAGCATACATTGCTGATTATCTTGTGTATTTCATTACAATATATGAATATACACAAAATAATCAGCAATGTATGCCGAAGCGGGCCCGATAAATCGTTGCTCACTCAACCTCTGTTTACCTGCTTACCCGCCTACTATTGCAGTAGGTATTTGTGGAGCATTACATTAGCAATTGAATTATGCTAAAACATCGATATATATTTATATAAGATTGATCATTATTAGTCAGTTATCTTAAGGCCTTGCTTCAATATCTTTTCATTACGAAAACGAGTACTTAAGCTTAAACCTTGAGATGAAGGCAAATAACTGATTTATTATTATTACAATTACTTTTACTTCCGAGGAAAGTGCATCATCGTTAAACATAGAACAATAAAATAATTACTAACGAAATTATTACTTAAATAACTTTATTGAAAGATTCAATCCAAGATTTGGATCATTCCTATGATCTTATAAATAATTACCTATCGATGTTTCAGCTAATGAACACTTAATATCATTTTACATAATATTGTGTTTTATCATTCAAACAAAACTATTAACTAAGTATTACGACAGCAAGTATTATAAGTAGTTTTACATACTCGTATCTTATGGTTACCAAAAGTTCTCATTCATGTCATTATGTTATTTACATAAAGTTATACCATACCTACCAATACAATAATTTCTTACCTTACTTTTTGTTTTATTACAATATTATAGGTTTATGTTTTTAGATATAATATTTTGATACATAATTTACAATAAACATTTATAGATATAATACATAGATGAATATATAGAAAAATATTGTATAAAATAATGATTACTGGAGAAAATATGATAAAAACATTTAAAAAAACATTAATCAACATACAGAGATCGGATGGGAACCCGGTTCCGTTCTGATTAGAAGGTAAGAACTATTACCGCTAAGCTACGGTTGCTTGTGATTAAAACGACGAAATAAAGATATGTAATCTATTGCTTTACTACAAATGAACGAATAAGGATAACTATAATACAGTTTTAGACAAACCAGTGTGATGTATACTTTGTGGTGATGTGGTGGCGAATAGGCTATCACCGAGTAATTATTTCAAAGATTACATAGATGTCGCTTATTGGTGGTAATCTGTTTAAGTTTTAATGCTACGCCTTAAGGTGGACTTTTCTACTTACAGTCGATATTCTTACGTGTGTGCGTAAGTTAGTAAAGTAAGTACAGAGGATAATAACCCGTATTGCAATCTGTCTCGTAGTCTAACTATGACTCCACTTATGAATCCGACCGTACATGGCGCATGTTGAACAAATAAACATATTTTGATTTCTTTAATATTTATTACCTAGGCGACTTCGACCCGAACTCGTCGCAAACAGCCGCGGACCGCACTATCTTGAAAGAGATAATTGATTGCCTTTGCCCAGCAGCGGGACAGTTTAGGCTAATATAATAAACAATTATTTATAATGCTTGCTATACACTTGCCGTGTGGTGCCGGCTTAGAAAAGCATCACCCCATATCTTTCCCGTGGGAGTCGTAAGAGGCGACTAAGGGACTCGAGGGAGTGTATTGCAATTTTTGGCGATGGGCTGACAACCTCTCACTATAGCGATACACAATATTCCAAGTAACCCTCAAACATTTGTCAGACGTGGTGTAAATGGCCGTTTTTGCGGCTGTTTACGCTCTGTCTACCCCGCAAGGGATTAAAGGCGTGATATGTGTATGTATGTATGTATTATTTATAAATTTTACCGTTTGTTGTCAGCCGGTGAAGATGACGACTCTCCGCTGCCGCACCGGACTCGCACACCGCTGCTCTGCCGCGTGTACTGGCTGTGTCACGTGATCGCGACCGACCTCGCCTTCGTCATCACGCTGGTCTACTGGACCCTGGTGCATGATCCCAGTAAGCATACACTATATTTTGTTTTGTTCTTCAACTGTCCTTTCGTGATCTGCCATACCTACTCTTTACTTTGGTAATTTTTAACCACAACCGCTACGCCAACCGCTATGGTAAGATCTAGGTGCTTTGTATCTCTATAATGGATAAAATCCGGAAAGACTACCCGCAAAAAGACGAAAGTCACGGACATAGACTGGAAGGGTAGCAAACTGAAGTGGCAGTGGGCTGGGCACATTTGTCGTAGAACCGACGGACGGTGGACCAAGCGGGTCCTCGAGTGGAGGCCACGCCTCAGCAAGCGTAGCGTTGGATGACCTCTGGTCAGATGGATCGATGACTTAAAAAAGGCGACTGGATGGCGAAAACGAGAGATCGTACCCTATGGCGTACCCTGGGAGAGGCCTACGTCCAGCAGTGGACTGCAATAGGCTGATGCATGTATGTAAGCACAAAATTCCATATTTCCAGAAATCCACGAGGTGAACGCACTAAACCTCCTGGTTCACGGCGGAAACTCGATCATGATGCTGATGGAGCTGGCCGTGACGTCACACCCGCTGCGCGCCGCGCACGCGCTGTACGGCGCCAGCGCGGGCATGGCCTATGGGGTGTTTAGCGCATTCTACTGGGCAGTGGGCGGGACTGACCGCCTCGGCAACCCTGCCATGTATCCGCCGCTGGACTGGAACAAACCTGGTAAAACAAAATTCACTCTCTCTTCTCTTTTCGTGTAGGACACCGAGTCGTCCAACGACACGACAAACCCTGGTGTCAGAGTTTTTAAACCGCCTACTACTAGTAGTAGGCCTCTGACATGGTTGTGTAACGACCGCTGTCTAAGTAATCATAGACAACAATCAGGACCGACGGCCCTCCGAAGTACGGAACCATTTCTTTTCGGACAATCATGTGCCTATGTTATGAAACTACAGGATACAAGTCTACAGGTGAAATTCTTAGTACATTGCGTAGCTGGTTTATATTCCTGGTATTTTAATGGTTAATCGACTACGCAATGAACATCGAAATTCACCTGTAAAATTGTAGCCTGTAGTTTGATAATATCGGACACAGGTGGTTCACCCTGCAATGTTCTATCTAACCAGACCGGAAACAAATATACAAAGTGATAAATATCAACTTTGTGAGTATCCCACCGAGAATCGAACCCGGAACCTTTGCGTCGCAGGTAGTCGCACTACTACTGCGCTACACCGGCCGACAAAATCCACTATTGATCATCTTACATGGCTGGTTAGCCGAAACAGTGTCTTCCACATGATAAGTAAACATCTCGAAGCTCAACGCGATGTGAAGCCGAAATAGATTCAAATGCTTTTACAATAGTATCATGCAGACGACACCGGACACCGCTAACTCTCCTAATATGTTCACAAAAGGTTCATTCTGCATTCAGACTAATAGACTCACATACACTCAATAGTTATATGATGGTTGATAGAGGCCAGCCCAGCGGTTCTACCCGTTGGGAATAAGATATTATACCGTGGTAAAAGTAGCCTATGTTACTCATAAAAAAGGAATAAGTAGCTTCGCGCCTCCTTGGCGCCATCTTCAATAAACATTGAGTTTGTAATTTGTCTGATCAGCCCATTTACATGAGTTTGGAAAGGAGTTGGCTGTTTATCTTATCACCTTCATTCATATTATAAAACAAAGTCGCTCCCGTGTCCGGCTGGTGTCCTGTTCGTTGTATGCTTAGATAAACTACGCAACGGAATTTGATGCGGTTTTCCTTAATAGAGTGATTCAAGAGGAAGATTTGTTATGCCGGGGAAAGGTCGCATTCCCACAGGAAAACCCGCTAGTGTTCGATTTAATGACATGTCGCCTGTTATTCCCAGGGACAGCGCTGGGCTTCGTGGCGCTGTGCGCGGTGGTACTGCTGGCCGCACACGGGCTGGCCTCGCTGCTGGCCACGCTGCGCACGCGCCTCGCCACGCGCATCAACCCCTCGTACGCGCACGGCGACCGACTCACGCTGCCCACGCACTGAGGAAGCCGGAAACGTGTCTAGGTTATGATGATACGATAATTTATTAACAGATCTGTTAGCAGAAGACGGTGACGGGATTGTTTCGTATGCACTTGGCAATTTATGTAGATATGTCTCTCACAGATTCCAATTGATAGTAATCGTTCGCAAGGGTGATTTCGTTTTCGAGTGCCTCAACAAGTGAAGATCGTTTACAATTAGGTATTCTACTTTAACACACTCATTGCTAACATCATATGCTACGAAGCGTATAATGGTCGTGTATCTGCATACATACCTAACGTATAATGATTATGACTGATAAAAAGGTTATAAATATCTACAGGGTGTAAGACAGAGACAGCCCTCCAAATACTGATGCACCCAGCATACAGACCATGAAACTGAACACCTTTCCCATAGAAACACATGTCAGAAAAATCACGATCAGCTGACTATCTTTACGATGGGAAGTCAATTTATTTTTTCACGTCCCTGATATTTTTTCTTAGGATGAAATTGTTAAGTTTTATAGTCTGAATACACCAGGAAGGGTAAGGGGGAGGCTGTTCCTACACCCTGTATGTACTTACCTACCATAATTTGCTCCTTCAGAATCTCATGTTTTAGTTAGAATAGTGTTAGACTACGACTAGAGAGGTATAAAATACTAAGATATGAACTAGGTTCTGTCAACATCTGTCGTGTGCATACGATTCTACATCTTGAGGTTATATTAATGTTAGCTTTATTCACCGATCTCTTTTCCACTGCCACACCAGACACTTTCGTCACCAGTTGAACAAGCTTTAATTTGGTAATTTGAGACATTATGATTTATTTAGTGCCATATAAGGTGCCGCCAGTCTTTTAAACATAACAAAGGTTTCCAGTTAATGCACATTCCTCAGTTTTCAAAGATACTATGTTTAAGCAAAATGTAAGCAATTAGAATTGTGATAAAATTTGGCATTTTACAGTATTTATGTATGAGATGCAAATGACAAAGTCGTAACCTAAGAACACGTATAATAAGTTAGCGTATTCCACCATTTCATAAATGTTTGGTATATGGGAAGTTCGCATTTGCCATTTATAACTGTTACGAGTACTTCTATGAATTTAAATAAGAGTGGTAAGCTACGTATGTATATGTCGCTGTAATTTGGCAGAAGTAGAAAGCCGGAATATGGAATAAACGTAGACATTATTCTACCATTTTCCCAAACAAATCTAGAAATTCCTAGATTTCGCCGAATTTCTAAACTGGTTTCGGAATATGGCAAAACGAAGTTCAACATTTACTTTTTTCAAATCAAATGTCATCCTGACTACTTTTAAGTTCACTTTGGTTTTTTCTCGTTTTTTAACTAAAAAAACAGAAAATGATACAATAAATTAAATTTAATTGAGAAATATTCTTGGATTTGATTATTGCTAGTAGTAATAGTAATTAATGATTTTGCCATATTTCTAAAAATCTTCAAAAACAAAATCAATAACATACCTACGTCACCGCCGCCGCCAATACTTACTTTGTGCATACGTGAAGCTTTTTATGCTTCAACCCTGTAACATTTAATTTAATCATTTAATTTCTTTGTAAGTTTTTTCAAAAGTCACTTTTGAGATGCTTTTATCGTTATTTCTCGTTTCTTAACAAAGAAACAGAAAATGGATCATAAATTAAATTTTATTGAAATATATTCTACGACTTGATCCCTAAATTGTAGCTAATAGTAATAATCACGAGTAATAATAAATGAATTATTGGCATAGTAGTAAAGAAAAGTTCCAGATGGGTTGATTTCCTTTGCCATATTTTTAAAAAACTTAAAAAGCAACTGAAATTATTTTAATTTGCAAACAATCACTAACATACGTTAAGCTTTTTTTGCTTCAACTTTGTAACATTTCATTTAATCATTAATGTTTTGTGAGTTTTTTTGCAAGGTAAACACAAAGATAGGCATGACAATACTTAATTTTAAAAATTATCTTTTGAACCTCGTTTTGTAAGCGACCTGAACTACTATAGGAATTCGGCTAAAAGCATATGCATTTCTTAATCTGTTTAGGACGATTGCAGAAAGAAGTCACGATTCCGCCATGTTCCGAATACCTAATTCTGCTATATTACTGCTACATATAATATATTTCTAAAGAATGCAATTATAATGTGATATTCTCGGGAAACTACTTGAATAGGAAGAATGAGATTAATAACTTTTGTTGTAGAATAAGGCGTTGTTGTTGTGAGATAAAACGAAGCAGTATCCCTTAAAATAATTATCTAAATAACTACAAATAATATGTTTTATCATATTTATTGGTCATATAATAATAACGTCCACGTCCAAATAATTATTTTAAATCATGTAACGGGAATGATATTAAATTATGTAACTAAGTATTTAATAAACTAATTTTGTGGATCAGTTCAGTATTGTTGAATACTCGAATATAATGAAATTCATATTTTTTTAATGTACGTTATTTAAAGAAGCTAAAATTATTATGCAGTTATATGTTAAAACAGGTTGTAAAACCGAAAATATGAGTAGGACATAAAGCATAATACAAACTACACTGATGTGTCTTACTTAACTTTGTAAATTCTGAGCTCAAAGTAAAGTTATAATTATTATAATATGAGCAAATACTCGCCTAGCGTCAATTATAAAAATATATTTCATATTAATCATTAATATTTGCAACAAATCCATAGGCCCCAATTTTGTTAATATTTATAATATGATAAATAACTTTGTAAGTTTAGATAATGCCACAGTCTTGGGGACAAAGCCTCGATGCGGTAGGAAGTAATTAAATACAAAACTTAAAAATTTTAACAATTTTTTGCCGGGCAAAATGGGCTACCCACCAATAATTATTCCTTTTGATTTTGCTTATCTCTCTGAGCTTTTGTGATAGAAGAGTAGTACAGTAGAAGAGCACTGCATTTATTAATTGCATAGTTGAAGTGTGACTATTACCACATTTTGATTTTTTAAGGGAAATTTAATTTATAAACTGTGTTAAATCATATCTATTCTCTTCTTAGCGAAAAATGGTTGATTTTATAAAGCAATTTATAATAATAATTAAATCACGTAGGTGCCGCTATATTTGTGCAATGTACTCTCTGATAGACAATTTGCATGTAAAGTTGTATTTAAATGTATTTTTAATAATTACAATCTGTATTATTTATTACTTTTGATTTAGCAGTCGATATTATTATAAGTACCCTTTTTCATAACAAAATGTTCTGATTGGTTGGAACAGTGATGGTTAGCTAAGCTGAGCTGTAGTCGACTGTACTTTGTGATCAGTAGATAGTAAAATATGTTCCTAGCTTAGGTGTTAATGTTAGACAACATATGCTGTGATGTGTGTAATGCCACACTGAAAAACCTGTGAAATATATGCAATAAAGTTACCTATGTAATACGAAAAAACGGTTTGTTACTTACATACAAATACCTGGTCAATTTTGTTTTCCAGAAAGCTATTTGCCGGTGCTAGCCATTCGGTAGTAGATACCTACTTCTATTAATCACAATGTATAATATAAGGTAAAAATATAACAGATTTTTGAAAACTTGCAAAATTTTCAAGCGCGGGCAGGATTTGAACCTGCGACTTTCGCATTACTAGTGGCGACGCCTCTTCCATCTGGGCTACCGCAGCTCATTTCTTGCCCGCCAATTTTGCAAGTGTATTTTAATGCCAGTAACGCTTGGCATGGCTCCATCTACCGGGTTAGTTTTGCAACTAATAATCGGCGACTAATTCTATCTTTACAGATTGAATGTAGTCTAAGCGATGAAAACCAGCGATAAATTGAGTACCAAATTTTAAAACACTTCCCGTGTTAGGTATACAATTTTTGAAAACTTGCAAAATTTTCAAGCGCGGGCAGGATTTGAACCTGCGACTTTCGCATTACTAGTGGCGACGCCTCTTCCATCTGGGCTACCGCAGCTCATTTCTTGCCCGCCAATTTTGCAAGTGTATTTTAATGCCAGTAACGCTTGGCATGGCTCCATCTACCGGGTTTTCAAAAATTTTATACCTAACACGGGAAGTGTTTTAAAATTTGGTACTCTATAACAGATTTGATATTATTTTCCATGTTACACTAGTAACAAAATTATAGTTTTAGAAATATTGTATGGTACTTTACCTAGTAGTTTAATTGGATTACATATTATGCAATCTGACCAATATATAACCTATGAGCCTTATGTGATCTTATTTACTTACCAACCAAGCGGATAAATATATATATTTAAACAAGAATGTTTGAACGCCTGTATTGAAACATACCGCAAAAGTTCGCGATATAAACATTATCTGCTTGGTGAGTAAATAAGATCACATACACATATCACACCTATTATCCCTTGCGGGGTAGGTAGAGCGTAAGCGGCCGCAAAAACGGACATTTACGCCACGTCTGACATATATTTGAGTCAAAATTGTGTATCGCCATAGTGACAGGTTGTCAGCCTATCGCCTAAAATTGCAATGCACACCCTCAAATCCCTAAGTCGCCTCTTACGACTCCCAAGGGAGAGAAATGGGTTGATGCTATTCTAAGCCGGCATCACACGGATCACATAAGGCTCATATAAAATGCAATCCAACAAAGCTACTTAGTAAAATACCTTACAATATTTCTACAACTATAATTTTATTACTAGTACTAGTACCCATATTAGGTAAAATAATATCAAATCTATTGCTAGACATCAAGCATCATCATTAGACAGGTCCAAAAAGCATATTATAACCACTTACGTTGACAGGTCAATGAACGGACAATGACCTTTCATTCCATCGAGGGAAAACCTCTAGCTAAGGGTTGCTATGGACACAGAATACATACAAGGTCAATGAATATTACCAATAGCTGCAACTTAACCGTGTTTTAACCAGTAGTGTTGCATTTTATATTGGTAAGTTGATTGAATTAGGTAACTTCTTAATAGGGTTGATCATTATCCCACTGGTGACATCTCTCTCACTTTAGTCATTAGTCATAAATTACAAAGTTTTAGGGAAATACCAAAGATGGTTCTCACTCGCACCGCACGATAAATATTGCCAATAAATTACGGCCTGTGACAGCCGCATAGCGATGCAGCATCGTGGGCTATGATATGCGTTCTATAAGATCTCATAAACTCCTCTTTCCAATAAAGTAGGTACCCGAAATAAGGACCCGAAAATTTTTACTAAACCGTGCGTATGTTGGAACCATTTAATCAAAAAGCTTTTCGTTCCACAAATTTCAGACCTTGGCAAAAATATTTTATGATCTGTGCAAAATCATCCCGAGGTAACATATCTGAAACCAAGAGATATGTAAGTTTTTTTTTAAAGTGGCAAAACAATAGTTGTTTAGTTTCACGAGTTTCAGAATTTGGTAAAAATATTTTATAATCGTACAAAATCATCCCGATCTAACATATCAGAAACCAAAGAGATTTGTGGGAGATTTTACAAGTGACTGGATTAAAGTTGTTTAGTTTGATGGACTGTTATGATATGACTGTTAGGCTTGGTTGACAACCCACACTGTTTTGCGTTACATGTCTCCTTCTTCTCCGAAGCCTGCTTGCTACGACGACAAACCATCCTGTGGTAGAATAAGAATGCCTAGAAGAACTTGCACTGCTGCCGATATTGTGCCGTGGCCTTGATGAGATTATTTATTTTAATAGGTGTATACGATACGGTGAAAAATACTAGTAAGCGATTGCGAAATCTCAAGACGGGCTGGTGATAAGGAAATGAAATTAATTTAAAGTAGGATAGTACTATCACGTATTCAGGAACAACTTTGCCCAACGAACATATGACAAAATATTTGAGTTTCCACAGTGACCCAAATCAGCTGATCGGCAATTTTAAATTTCGTGTTTCGACCTATGTTCCTGGTAGAATGTTGTTCCATATCACCAGCACGTTTTGAGTTTTCGCTATCGGTCACTAGTAAAATTTCATCTTTTATTTTGGCATCAAAACAATAGGTAACTAACCAAAATCTAGATCAAATTGCTATAATTTCATTGAAGAGCAGTACTTATGCGCAGCTGCAGCTGTAGGGCAGCATCCGCGCATCGTCTGCCCTGCGCCGGCGCAGACGACACACAAAGTCAGTCAGTCAGTCGCGCGCTGAAACACGCGTGTGGCGCGCGCCCCGAGCCACGCACGCACAATACCAAACCGCCTCCTATGTACGCGATCGTACTACGGAACTATAAATAAAGTATCTATTAATATAATAATAGAATATTTTTGCAAAGAGGCTACGTGTCAGTATTATTGGAAAATAGAATAGTGCTCAGTTTTAATTAGTTTGTGTGTAAAAAATGGTACGTAAAGTTACTGAAATATTATGTTTATATATACCTACTTACTCACCCAAATAATTACCTTTGTCGTCTAAATTACATACTAGGAAAATTACGCAATGAAACCTGCTCTATTCAGCTCATATGAAACCGAACAACTCTTGGTCGCCCCTTTTTTCATACCTACAAATTACCATTAATTATGAAATAAAACAGTATTATTCATCTTGAGAGATGAATTGGGACATTAAATTTTTACTCCCGATCCATTTCCTCTCCAAAGCGTAGATGAGATTTAAAACAACAAATATCTCACTTGTCGTCCGTAGCTGCGTATTTTTAACAAACCGTAACGCATGCGTCTGTCAGACGAAAGAAAAATTGCGAATCGATCTTATTTCCATACAAATGCGGCTACGGTGCATTTACGGTGCGTAACAGATGCGTCTGTCCAGTCGTTTGACATACGCATGTAAATAAAACGGACGGACGACAAATCGAAGACCTGCCTTACTAAGTCATTAAATGAAAATGTATATAATTAATACCTAAACATGTATTTACCTATAATTTACAAAACTTACTTCTATACGTATTAACAACATTGATTGCATTTTATTACTTTAAATAAATATAAAAAAATATTAAAATTAAAATCCTATCAGTCATATTAGACCATGTCATAGGCCTACAACTATAAAACAAATGAAATAAAAAATCTCATAAGTCATATTAGACCACGTCAAAGGCCTACAACTATAAAAAAAGAAACTAAACTGAAAATCCCATCAGTCATATTAGACATGTCAGAGGCCTACAACATTAAAAAAATACTATCCCAGCTGTCGTCATTTTAACCTTGTCAGGGGCTTACTAACTATTAAAAAAAAACTTCGGTCTTTGGACGACATAATAATAATCGTAACAATACCTTTTTTTTACTTGCAAAATTGTTAAGCGCGAGCAGGAATGGAACCTGTGACTTTAGCTATTACTAGTGGCGACGCCTCTTCCATCTGGGTGACACGTGTTACTGGCATTAGAATACCCTAGCAAAATTTGCGGGCAAGGAACGAGCTGCGGTAGCCTAGATGGAAGAGGCGTCGCCACTAGTTATGGCGAAAGTCGCAGGTTCAAATCCTGCCCGCGCTTGAAAATTTTGTAAGATTTCAAAATTTATACCTATCACGGGAAGTGTTTTCTAAATTTGGTATTCAACGTAAAATAACGTTAAATTGTTAAAACAAAATAATGCAGTTAAATCTAATACAACATCCACATCCACACTAATATTATAAATGCGAAAGTAACTCTGTCTGTCTGTCTGTCTGTCTGCTACGCTTTCACGGCCAAACCGCTGAACCGATCTTCATGAAACTTGGCACAGAGATTGCTAGCATACCGAGAACGGACATAGGCTACTTTTTATCACCATTCGAGGGTCTGGAGTATAGATGTAGACCACCAGGTCTACCATAAGGAGCCCAGCTAAACTATTAGAGATACAGGCATGGTTCCAAAACAAAAGTTGTTCAGTATGATGGGCCGCTTCTTTTTACAAGGACATTGGGGCTCTGGAGTACCTTATGTAGACCACCAGGTGTACCACCAGGAGCCCAGCTAAACTATTAGAGATACATGCATGGTTCCAAAACAAAAGTTGTTCAGTATGATGGGCCGCTTCTTTTCACAAGGACATTGGGGCACTGGAGTACCCTATGTAGACCACCAGGTCTACCATCAGGAGCCCAGCTAAACTATTAGAGATACAGGCATGGTTCCAAAACAAAAGTTGTTCAGTATGATGGGCCGCTTATTTTCACAAGGATATTGGGGATCTGGAGTACCTTATGTAGACCACCAGGTGTACCACCAGGAGCCCAGCTAAACTATTAGAGATGCAGGCATGGTTCCAAAACAAAAGTTGTTCAGTATGATGGGCCGCTTCTTTTCACAAGGACATTGGGGATCTGGAGTACCTTATGTATACCACCAGGTGTACCACCATGAGCTCAGCTAAACTATTAGAGGTACAGGCATGGTTCCAAAACAAAAGTTGTTCAGTATGATGGGAATAAGTTGAGAAAGGACATTGCCTACTTTTTACCAAGGACAGAAAAACAAAAAATGAGGTATATAAAAATGTGATACAGTAACTTAAATTACCTTTTTATCTGTCTTATCTACTTATGCTGACCATTTTAGTGTGCAAAAATACTGTGTTATCTACTGACTTTTGTATTCAATGGTTATAAATATTGATCTCTCAGGCCGGATAGCAAATTTTGTATTGTCCCTTTAACAACAGAAGCAAGCAAGTCATCTTTAAACAGTCGAGATAAGAACTGTTCTAATATCACTGTCACACTTACTATGAATACACATACCTACTTTAGAACTTCTGCCTAAAAAAACTATCTAACGCGGACGAAGTCGCGGGTAAAAGCTAGTGTCAAATAAAAACGTACCTAATGTACTAGAAAAGCTATTCTAAGAACATACTTAGTATGCTAATTAATTGTTATTTTTCCATGCAACCTTGTTCTGTGACAAAGAAATCATCATAGCCATGAACTTCCTTAATGCATAATATATATAATATGTATAATATTAGGTTTCATGTGTATCATATATAGTGCCACTAATAGTGCATAATTTACTAAAATGTCCCTCAATTATTTGTCAGACGTGGCGATAGTAATCGTATCGTGCGGTCATTTACGCTCTGCCTACCCCGCAACGCAGGGACAAAGACATGATGTGTCTGTTATATTATAAATAGGTACCAATGTTTGTTTTTTTATTACCAACTCTTTCATGCCACACCAACTAAGGCTTGAACAAGGTACTAATAGGTCTTCTTAGAAACTGCTTTGGTCCTCTTGTGAAGGGGACTCACCGCGGAATCAGATTTGACAGGAATAGCAAAAGTGTGTTCTTGTTTTGTTTAATGTTATGTACTTACCTTTGAAAAGTAAAGTTTTTAGGGAGTTCTCTATTACATTGTTAGGTTTGAATCACTGAACAACGGGTATTCAAAACTTTATTTGCTCTTCCAAATTTAAATAAATTACCGTGATCGTCTGATCTGTTTTTATTTAATCTTGAATTTAAATTTGTTTTGTCCTATAAATGTCAGCGTACTTTTGTGACTGTTAGACTAGGTTATTCACCGATTTCACCTGTGTATTACAGTCGCAGTGTTTTTGTATAAATGATTTGATGACATATTCATTCAAACAAACCGGAAAATACGCTGATAACTCAAGGTGCATAGTACAAGACCATGAAATAATTTTGCCCTCTAAGATGAAGTAATTGTTTGTTTTTATTATAATTAATGTAATAATGAAAACAATGCCGCGTATTATTTTTCAGTGCGATTGTTTTATTATGCTGCTATTTAATTACAGCCACTTGAGAACAATTGATAGTGTGACTACATAACCGTAACATCACGTTTTGCTCGAGCAATTTAAACGCGTATTTTTCTATTTTGTTTTTATTATTATATTCTGTGTGAAAACAAATAACTAGCGGTGTTATTACAAAAAAGTTAAACGAGCTTATAAACAGTGTGTAATTATTTTTTTCATAGGATTTGACGTTATCAAAACAGCTTAAACCAAGTACCACTTTTCTTGTAATAATACGGTTTGAGTCGAATAATCATTCTATTTGTTTTAATAGGTTTCAATAATTGATTTTTCCACCCACAGCCTATATATTCTTTAACACGTTTAGTTTTACACGTGTTATGAATTTTTTTCTTCTTTTGGGAATCATACAGATGTACGAGTAAGTAAGTGTTAATGACCTTATTACCTCTCTAATTGTTGACAGTGTACTGAGCATTTTTTAAATACGTTCGGAACGTCACGTTTAGGTCGTGAGGTTCGCGTTAGGTAGCGCGTTGATGTCTTTTATATGGACTCTTATTTCATAAGGATGAATTCTTGAACTATTGTATTTAGTTTTAAAGATATCAGGTACTTCTAGTTCATAACCTCAATTTGAGCCGGAATACTTAATCCCATTTCAATATATTACAATTATATTTTCCATACTAGCGGCCTGCCCAACGGTTTCACCCGTGGCTAACCGTTTTTCCGTGGGAATAAGACATTTTATATAGCCTATGTTCATTAAGGATAATGTAGAATTCTAATAATAAAAAAATATTTTAATCGGTCCAGTAGTTTCAGACCCTATTCAATTCAAACAAACAATCAAATCTTTAATTTTTATAATATTAGAGTAGAAAAATATGAATTTAAACAAAGCAAGATTATAACTGTTTGAATTCATCATTTGCTATACGTATATATTGTATTGTATATTCTCGTAAAACCTTGATCCTTTCTAAGGAATGTACGGAGTTGACGTAATGAAAATGAAAGAAATACAAAATAACGTATTTCTTGTATAAAATGTGCTTATTATCGGCATTTAGGTAGTTCCTTGTTTACATACATTACAAAAGTCTAGACAAATCGAGAACAAGTTTTAATTCACCGACGTTATTAAACTGCGGGTTTCCTTATTCTGTCTTAGTCGAATAAAAAAATTCATACGATTTGTACGTACAAAAGTAATAAAAAAACTTGACTTCCTAGCGTTTAAATATTCTCCTCAAAATGTAAGTATTCATTAAAATATCAGGCTAAGATGATATAATTTAGATAATATCGACAGTTGTTTCGTTACAACATTAATTTTCTGCCTTCCAAGAAGATAATTATTCTAAAGGACGTTTAAATAATGTTTAACATCCGCCTCCGTGATATTTTATCTGTATTTTAATATATAATAAACATCACGAATAGTTTCTAATTCTTATAGCTTAGAAGGCAGTTCTATTGCAATTTATATTACGGCAACAACCGCCTGCGCCGCGCCGGTGCAAGCAAGTCACATCCGTGTGACGAAAATTTAATACAATCCAGTCTACGTGTAGAAAAATAAATAGATCAACATGTCTACAGGGTGGAACAAATCAAAAAGGCAAAAAAAGACACTTAAATACTGTAATTCTATCCAAGAGCCAAGCAATTCACCCTGTCTAGTTCCAATAGTACAAGCTTTGCGTATTTTGGGGTAGATGGTGCTGTGAGAATTGTCCAGGATATTTAATAATGTACCTATGCTTGGCACGCGTGTTAACAAGCCTTCAAGACTTCAAGGCCTTCTAAACGTTTCTAACAGTAGCCGGTCCGAAAACCGCATGTAGAAGTATACACACACAATGCCTCACCACCTTGCGGCTGTCATTTGCATGCTGGCTGTCCAATTAGGTACGACAACATCGTATGCTAGATGTGAAGACCACCAAACCAACAAAAAAAAAAAAAATCTCACAAGAGACGCAATTTCCGGGATAAAAGCCTAGTTTTTGTTTTACGACACCCATAAACTACGCACTCATGAATCGGTGGACTATTCTTAGTTTGCACCATACGACAATACCCACGCAAAATTCACGGCCTAGCACCGCAGCGAGCGATGCTGTTGCTCATACCCTTATAAAAAAATATAAATCAAAGAAACATTTGCAGTATATGCCGTAGTAACAAAGTCTCTGATATTTTTATTCGTCCTGTACCTAGTACTATCTAATGTTCGCGCAGAGAGGAAGTTTAGAAACACGTGTGCGTGTAAGCAGCGCAGGCGCATCCTCAACGGCCAGTTGTAGCATCCGCGAGGTTAGGACAATGAGAACGCATTTTCCTCGTTTTCTACAGCCCTGAAATCATTTGAGCAATGCAATTAGACGTGCAGGCTAATCATATCATCTTCATAGTTCATTATCTTCATCTGGTGCATCCGCATCGTTAGTCTCACACGCGATCTGTGGAAAACGGCCTCCCTCTCGTTCTGCATACCGGAAACACTTTGTTCATTAAAGGTGCGTTAATAATTGATTATCAATTACTTCTTATATTAAAAATAACAGTTTATTAGGTGTCAGTTTATTAAACTAATAGGCATCTAAATTAATAAATCATTTAAATTGATCAAGATTTGATGGATGGACATTAACGCAGCCACGCAGCAAAAACTAAAAGTCTACTAAATTATAACGGAATAAAGAAATGAAACGTTTTACCTCTAAGTTTTAAAACCTGATTTAACTTTTTATTTATTAAGTTTTTTACAAATTTGTCACCGAATAATATTCTACGAATTTGAAAGATCTAAGTATTACTTACTTAAAAAAAAAACTAACACTGAATGATTAGTAATTACTATGCCGCATACTTGACGCTCTCACAGACACACCTCCAAAAACGGTTTGGGCTATTTTTTAGTTTTAAGAATGTAGATTATTCAATAAATTCATTCATTCTTTTATAAAAGGTCAGTGTCAATAAAGTACCAATACAATGATCATGACTATTCAAGGTTTGCATATCCAATGTCAAAAGATTTCCGACATACAACTGATACTAGTCATAATCTATATAATTATGGGATGTCATACGACATACGAGTATTCAAGCAATTAGAATTTCCTTCACTAACATGCGTTATAAATTCATTTAGCTTTTCGCAGATTTCTTAAAATAACTTAACTATCAAAGATGTCCCGTTCGAATTGTAATATTTGTAAGAACGAGCGAATATTCTGCCAATATAGTCATACTATCCAAACATTCTGCAGGTAAGATTAAGGTAGGTACAGTTACAGTTTATATTAAGGTTTCGTTAATAATTCGCCTTTTAAATTTGTCACAATGTAAACCTGCACTACCTGCTACTAGTATGAAATTAGAATAAGAAGTTAGAATAAAAATAAGTTCGTAAACGATTGGAAATAAGCTAATTATTGAATTATAATATACTGTACTCAAAACTCTTAACATAGACAAACACTAAACTAAAATGATGAGTTTTTTAATCACGTGTCTGTTGAATGTAAGTCCCTGTAAGTGGGTCAATACCGAGGGTCAATAATGTTTGTTTGTCTGTGTTTGTGGTCAATCGGACCTCGTCAGTCAGTTTTGTGGTGATCTTGGATTTGGTACATTGAGCGTGCCATCATTAACGCTCACTACTGCCCTTTAAAGTGACACGTACCTACTCACAAGTTTACCTGTTAGATGGAAATGCTGAGGAAAATCAGTAGCATTTAAACCTTTTTGCTCTGTAGAGCTTAGCATTCAACTTATGACCATATTTTCGTATCTTCCATAGGAGAGGAGAAGAGATTCTTATATAAGAATGTGAATGCAAATGATTGAAACCTCTTGCACGGAAAAAGGTACGTTTTCTCAATAGGGATATTGATACTTTTTTAAATATATTTTTTCTGAAATGCAGACCAAAAGTTCAAGCGAATCTTAGAAACCAAACCACAAAATGCATAATGCATATTTTCCAATGAAATAACACGTCATGTTAATACACGTTTCCACTCAAAACCTGCTTTACAAATTCGCGTCCACACACGAGATCTATTACTTACGCAGGCATGCGCACGCGCACGGCGGACAAGTCACAACAAACACGTGACCATGACCTTAAGCTTAGGTGGTTTACATAACCACAACCATCAGAGCTGCGGTGATAGCGAGAGCACACTGTGACGAACCGCAAACGGACTTCCCGAATGTTGTATATGCTGTGGTACCGGTTGTAGCGACGGCTAATATGGAATACACGAGTATTCGACACGCGGTTTATCTAAACAAGCTGTATGTTCACACACACGACACCTTTTTTTATTTTGGGCAGGCAGTGCATACATGCAGTTGTTATGATAAAGTCTAAGACAACTAGCGCACAAAATCTTTAATGTCATATTTAAACAAATACCGGGACTGAACCATAATAAAAAAATCATCGAAACTTGACTTGCAATCTTAAACAAAGTAGCATAATATACAAAAAAAATGCTTCATTAAATAACGGCATAAGTACTTATTTAATCTAGCGATGCTTGAAACGCCGCAGGCTACAATGTACTTCATCGGAATTTCTCATTGAACTATGAATGAACTTAGGTCGAGGGTCGCAGGCTGATTGATTCTGCCCATCACGGCCTTACATTAAATATCAAAACCGAACCTTGGCGCTACAATAAAATCTCATTACTGACATTTTTGTCCACAGCCATTCAAATGGTACAATAGAAGACTGACCAACGAGACAAACAACTTGAAGAGCCCTTGAAGTTTATGACCGACTAGTGAATTACAATAGTGAAGATGAAGAAACGGGCCACACAGAATGCGTTGTACTGCATCTCGGCGCACCTCGGGGAGATCCAGGAGACGGAAGACCAGTTCAGAAAGGCTTGGTTCGGGAACGTGTCACCTTTGCTTTGGAGAGTACCTATCCTGCTATGGGCGATCACCGTAACAGCCATCTCCGTGTACGCCTTTTGGGGCCCCCGGCAAAAGTTCCTGCTGTACATGACGCACTGGGGCCTCATGTTCATCATCATCGAGAGCATCTTCGGGATCCTTGTGACTGTGAAGAAGCCCAGGGCGCCGGCCGGTAAGAGCGATTTACCTACTTTTTGTGTGAGGTATTGTGACCAATGATGCAGCACTGAATACAGGTTGCGTCAATCTCGGAGGCATTAGCATAGATTTCTGTTTCATTGCTCTCTTTCTTATGAACGGTGAGAGTGGTATTTGAGAGCAAACGCTAGGTGCTTGTAGAGCGAGTCAGTAATTACGCCAAATAATTTATATCAAATCGTCTGTAGTACGCAACTCACAAAAAACATAATTTACAATATTATATTTTATTCGTACTACGTTTCTTCAAGGCGACACATGCTACCTACGCATACTATTTCAATAGCCTTCATAACCGCACGCTTATTCTATTGAAGACACAAAAGGCTGAACATTATTAATGTTTTAAATCTTTATATACTTGGTATTTCACTGGTTTATCACGTCTCAGGTGCTATCCACCTATAAATAAAGCGCAAAATCGCGGTCATGCATGTGAGTTTGTTTCGCAAAGCTTCGTATGGTGCTATAAGCACCACCTCGAGATACCAAAGTAAGGAATCAACCTTTACTGGTTTTTCATACAGTTAATAAAAAAGAACCAGTGTCGACCAGCTAAGGTTGATCCCTTAAATGGGTAGCTTGAGGTGCTGCTGATAATTTTGTACCTATATTCTGTATGAGGTAGAAGATAGTACTTCACAGCAAAAGTACCTACTTATTATGTTTGTAGGTAAAGTAGGTGCCTAACTTAAATGTGACTTGCATGCCTATCTTTATTGTCATTTTATGAGATTATACGCAGTATGACTATGACATAGCCGGCTTTGACAGAAAAGTATTTAATAACTTAAAAAATGATATCTCTAGTAATAATTTGTCATATTGTGTAAAACAAAAAAAACCAAGGTGTATTGCTTGTAAAAAGACGCTACAATTTTTGCGAGACCAGATTGAATATTAATTATAACATAAATACGTATCTAGATGAACAAATTTAAATTATTCGTGAACTATAATATATACTTTAGCTGTCGCTGTGAGAAACGACAACAACAATATACAATATTATATATATATATATATAATATTGTATATTGTTGTTGTCGTTTCTCACAGCGACAGCTAAAGTAAGGTGCAATAACGCATGGGTATCAGTCTGATAACATCTTTGTGAATCTAGTTGACGTGTGCTATGATGAATTTTTATATTCGCAGATTCTTTTTATCATACGACGTTTTTCGCTTACCTAACACGGAATATGTAGGGCTATGTCGCTTGTTACCTACTTTTGCGATGTTTGGCAATAAAGTTGCTTATTTTGTGTGTGAAACTTTTAAATCGTTTACCTATTAGTAGGTCACTGTAACTTTATTGTTTACGCACTATTCAATAAGTGCTATAATTGCATATTTATATTTGCTGATATAAAATTTATATTTATTACGAGCAAACAATTTTGCAATAAAGATTACTACAGTACAACGAACTAAGTGATAGGTTGAGTCAGTTGAGTCGGCACCATGCAGCACAGTAGCGCCGCAGCAAAGTATGTCGCAAGGTCTCGGCTGCCGAGGCAGGTTCACTCGCCTAACAGAGACGTTTCATACCGCGAATCTCACGCTCCACTGATTCTAACCGTTCTCACTTCTCACCGCCGCCGCCCAGTCTGTCGCAAACACCAAACTCTGACGGTCCCGTCCCTGATAAACGCTGATAACGTTGTGCTAATCGATCCGTCAGAGGATAATGAAAGTGTCTCGTGTCTGTACCGCGCGTGAGTGGCATGCGGCATGCCAGTGAAGTGTTGTCAATGTCAGTGGCGCGGGTGCCTGCTCGAGCATCCTCTGCCGTCGAACTTCTACGTGAGCTGTTGGCAAAGCAGCCGGTCGTGTTGGCCGCTGCTGGTCGTGCGCGGCTTCCTGTTCCTGTACTCGGTGTGTGCGCTGGTGGCCTCGGCGCTCGTACCCCTGACATTGCACGTCGGTTTCGGATATTGGTTCCTCTACATGAGCAGTTGGGGATGTATCCTCATGGTTCTTACGGAAGCGTTCGGCATGGCGGTGCCGGCATATGTTTATTTTAAACGGCCTATAGGTATGTTTTCCTAGGGCTAAGTTATGATTTTATAGGTACTTAGGAGTTGTTTTGAAACTCTTGACATCGGGCTCGTGTTTGTATAAATCAACTAAGGACGATAATATGAATGAATTAGCAAAACAGTCTTACGCAAACATTGGTGGTATGTAAATATGTAAACACACCTTTATGGCCCATCAAAGTTTATTATCTGATGTCAACATACAATACTGTTTCCTACTTACCATATTTTACCGACTGATAGTTTCTATGAGCTAAAAGTAGTGGCACCAAAATAACATTAAAAGCCGTCTCGTCCTCTCTAATTTATTTTAATATATTAAACATCGACAAAAAGTATGGAAGATTAATATTAAACCAGTGTCACTGAAGTAGGATCAAGTCTGATTCTGTCCTCGTACAATTGGTGGTGGCAGCACGATTCTATAGTTACTGGTTTTTCATACAGTTACTAAGAATAAACTGTATAAATTGATCCCTAAAATAGAAACTCAAGTATTGTCGCTTAGTCCCGCCTATACTAAACCGGTCACACATCATTTGATATTGTGCAGTAGGTACTATGTAATCTTTACGACTGAATTACTTAGACGCCCAACTGCATACTTTAAACAACATTAACACATATAATTAAACAACTGGGTTTATCTGAATGACATCCATTGATATGTTCTTACGAAAGTGTATTTTATACATTTACTACGAACCTCTCAGCTGTTACAAAAAATATATAATAGATTATGAAAAAATAAGTATCTTTCATGTTTATTGTTTTTCGTGATAGTTGGTAATTGTTACTGTGTATTTTCTAATATATATAAACTGGTCCAAAATCGGCTGCAGCTAAGTTCCATTCCCCACTTGGGTACCCAGCAATTAAGAAGAAAGCCCCACCCCGCCCCTGCAGAGAAAAGAATTACACAAAGGAGAGCCTTATCCCAATCGTTTTAGAGTAGATATTAAATAGGGATTAAACGCGATCACAAATATCCCGTGGATGATAGATAGCGCTGTCTCTTAGCGGGACCTATTTTCACAGACTTTGGACTTATTTTCAAATGTCAATACTTTGCAGATGCGACATTCGGGCTGCCGTGGTACGTGAAGACGTACTGGGTGCTGTACAACATCACGATTCCTGTCGCCTTCCTCATCACCATCTTCTACTGGGGCGTTCTCAGAACATGTGAGTAGCATAGCATTTTAGTCATTCACTGCTCGATATACTCGCCAAATACACCTTACTCTATAGAGTTTCATGTTGTATTTACTTACTTAAGACGTTAAAGATTTTCCGTCTAAGTTGTCATATTTTGAAGAAACCGAAAACTCTGTGACTGAACATTCCTCGAAGTAAAATCTCTATCTTATCAGCACTATAGGGTACCATCAGCAGTTCACAAACCTAACCATTTAAGGGATCAACACATACTAGTTTTTCATACAGTTACTGAGAATAAATAGTAAAAGTTAATCCCTTAAAAGGGTAGGTCGGTGTGCTGCTCATTTAATTGTTTACAGAATCGAGATAATTTCCAATGTGTATTGCCTAGTAATTTATTCAGCAAGGAAAATTCCCAATAGTTTCCACTGCGTAATCTTTGCTCCAATTTAGCAGCCTATGCTTCAACACGTTACATCTATTAATACCATTTGGCAAGACGCAATGATTTCTTGTTATATTTAGTATCGAAAGTTCACCTTTTAATGTACGTGATCGCTACATACTTACTATATGTATATTACGCCTATGTTTTACGCCGCCATCATACGTTATCTCTCCACTAAATAAATAACTAGGTGGGTATATTCGATTATCCTAGGTCACGGTCAGTAATGGTAAGAAATAGCTGCCTCTTTGCTTAACAAGTTACGAATGTTATGATAATTTATTTGGGATTAAGTTGAAGGTTCTTCGGAGTTTGCCAAACGCGGAAAAAATGTGACGTCAGAAAATATTAGTAGCTACACTAAGTAGGTATATCAACAATCAGCTTATACTGGTTCTCCAAACAGTTATTAAGTATGACCAGTACATGTTGATACCTTGAATGGATAAGTTGATGTACGGCTGATAGTACCTAGGTTATACGGTTATCGACTATTGTAGTTTATAGCGAGATATCTACTTTCCCGACAGTTTCTAGGATCTTGCTTGATTCTATCAATTTAGGATTGAAACTCGCTTTTCATTATCACATTGGTATGCGCGGAATTTTATTTAATTCGGGAAATGACAAGTCACACAGTAAATCTTTGATGTCAAGTCATACAATTCGAATTAACACTTGTGGGTCTTTAACACACGATAAGTCATGTTCTGAATTATTGTTAATAATTATTGAAATCTTCCACCATTTTTCCAGCTGTAAAGGAAATGAAGTACGCCCCCCACCCTGTCATCGACCTGATGCTGCACGGCGTCAACTCGCTGGTGATGTTCGTGGAGCTGGTCTGCTCGGCGCATCCCAGCCGGCTGCTGCACATTATGCAGCCTCTCTACTTCTCCGGGGTCTACCTCCTCTTCAGCTTGATATACTTCTTCGCTGGTGGAACTGACCCGTAAGTAGACCAATCCCAGCCATCTCCTGCTTCTCATGCTGCCTCTCTTCTTCTCCTGGGTCTACCTTCTCTTCACCCTGATATACTTCTTCGCTGGAGGAACTGACCCGTAAGTAAACCAATCCCAGCCGGCTTTTGCCCCTCATGCTGCCTCTCTACTTCTACTGGGTCTACCTCTTCTTCAGCCTGACTTCTTCGCTGGAGGAACTGACCCGTAAGTAGACCAATCCCAGCCAGCTCCTGCTTCTCATACTGCCTCTCTTCTTCTCTTGGGTCTACCTACTCTTCAGCCTGATATACTTCTTTGCTGGAGGGACTGACCCGTAGGGAAGTAGTCTAATCTGAGATACATTGGTCTGCTCAGTGCCTCCCAGCTAGCGACTGCACATTATACAGCCACTTAACTTCGCCGGGTATATCCGTAAAATCTGAGAAGCATATTACATTGAAGACTAGGTAGACACCCTTCAGTCTTATTTTGTTCTACGCCAGAGAAATTGATTAATCTACCTACAGCGTATCCTAGTCGGCTGCTGCACATCACGAAAAATAAAATAGCAATTTTGATACCAGTACCATAGTTAAACCACAATGATATTTGTAGTGATACATACTTCCTTTTTCCTTGCAAAGCCTGACTGACGCATTGCTCCTATTTGCTTAGCTCTGTACACCACCGTCAAAACTCCGCAAGGCGCGGCAAGGCCATGACCTCTCTAAGTTCAAAGGAAGTGTACAAGCCTCACTACTCACGTCAAAACAGATCCACTTTTATACCTCTGATAGAGCCATAATTATTATGCTCTCCTACATATTAATGTGACATACATACACCTGACATAGACCCACTGCGAGGCCCACGCCTTCTTTCGTATACAAACGCTCTTCGTTGCATAAGGGGTAGACCTTGATAATGATAGATGTCGTTAATGTGGACTAATATGATATCATCAATAGGTAGGCCGGCGGCCGATGTGGTAGTGCGACTGCCTGCGAATCAAAGGTTTCGGGTTCGATTCTTGGTGGGACACGCATAAAGAAGATATTTACCACTTTGTGAATTTATTCCTAGTCATTATGTCTAGTTAGGACATTGCAGGATGAAACACCTGATTGTCCGGAAAGAAAGATGGTTCCTTGCTTCAGAGAGTTCCTTGCATTACTTAGATGGAAGTCGTTACCCAACCATGTCAGAGGCCTGCTACTAGTACTAGGCGGTTGAAAAACTCTAACACCTGGGTTCATCAGGTCGTTGGACGACTAGATGCCCAAGACGAAAAAAAAGAATAAGTAGGTGTGCTTTAGTGACAGTAACATGTATTGATAAACAAAATACAGAGTCACGATTCTGCATTGTTTACCAACAGAAAACGTGTGTGCTAGTTAGGTTTGACTGACAGGTTTAATATTTATGTTCAATCAATAAGAACTCCTATATGGACCGGCTAGGCGGTTCTCCCACTTGTCAACGGTCGTTTTTTTACGCAACGTAACGCATGCGTCTGTCAGACGAAAGGAAATTGCTACGGGTACGTTGCGTTTACGGTGCGTTTAAAATACGCACTAACGGACGACAAGTGGAAGACCCGCCTTAGTTTATCCACGGGCTTGAGAATATTTGTTACATATATTTTATTTTTGCATTTTTTTTCTGAGTAGGTCGTCTTATTAGTTACTTACAATTTAAGAGATCAACTAAAATAGTACTGTTTTCCATGCGACCATAAACAATAAAAATTTCTGGAGGTGACATGGGTGTATACCGCGAGGTGTTACTGATATTACCTATGGCATACTTAGTATCAGATGCCGTGTGATGTCGGCTTCTAATAGCATCACCCAGTTTCTATCCCTTGGGGGTCGTAAGAGGCCACTAAGGGACTCGAGGGTTACATGTGTATTGCAATATTAGGCGATGGGCTGACAACCTGTCGCTATGGCGACAAACAATTTTCTGAATAACTCTCAAATATTTGTCAGACGTAGCCCAAATGTTCGTTATTTTACGGCCAACTACCCCGCAAGGAATAAAGGATATGGGTATTTATGTATGTCGTATCAGATTAGTCGATTATTGAATGGTTGCAAGTGGAAGCTTTCGCCACTACCTGCTGGAAGCGCAACCGGCAACCAAATTACAATGTGAACCACAAATTGCGCAGGCAAACTGCACCAGCGCCTCTGTGCGGTTAAGGCGAGTGTAGCCGTCAACGACCTCGACGGTGGCGCCGCTTCACAAAAAAAAAATATTCCTCTGTATACAAACAATCTATCAAAATGTCCGATGCCCAAGTTTTTTGTATTAACCTAAAGTAAAATTTCAAACTGCAAACTTAATCAAATATTCGCTGCAATTAAAGTTATGGAAAAAAGTGCCTAAAAACGGCCACTTTTGGTATTGATTGCTTTAACTTTAATTGCAGCGAATATTTGATTAAGTTTGCAGTTTGAAATTTTACTTTAGGTTAGGTGAAATGGCGCCACCGTCGAGGTCGTTGACGGCTACACTCGACTTAATGAAGATGTTGCTTCTGCTATTATCTATTCTGTGGTCGAGATGGTGCTATTGTACCGGCAGCGCTTTGTACTAATTGTATCAGCACCTAAAGCAGCGATTACACTTACTCTTCTGTATCGTTGCTGGTTGTTTTATGGGCACTATTACAATCAATCTTACTCAAGATAATCAGCAGTGTATGCCGAGTCGGACCCGATAAATCGGGATGCGCATTCGCATTTTTATGTACGTGCCATAAGCAAGCCTGAAATCAACGCTTTAATGGTCATGGATATCCTCTCCAGTAATTAACCAGACCTGAACTTTACTGTCTACCTACTTATTAGTTTTATTAGTAAATGTTGCAACAGCAAAGGCCCTCAAATCAATCTACAGGCTACGCTTCATTACAAACCTGTCACTGGCCATTTATGTTAGCCTCTAGTAACCAGCGTTTAAAATCTAATGCTACGTTCACACTATGCACCTGCTCCTTCTCCTGCCGCTACCGTGATATTGTAGTACTTCGGCAATCGGCACACATTCGTCCTACTCTTCATGCAGCAATAAGAGTGAGCGACATAGCTAACTAAACACTCCACTCGCGCTGCCGTTCCTTTGCGTCGCCCACTGAGGGAAGTATGGCAGCGGCATGACGAGTAGCAGCGCGAGTAACCGATATGCTCGTGCTGCCCACTTCCCCTACTATATCCCTGCCCATATAGGCATAGTGTAAATGTGCTTTAAACTATTCGCTAGAATATACTAAGGACTAAGTATAAAAGGTGGATGTTGCAACTGCAAAGGCCCTCGAATTAATCTGGGAGCCCGTCGCTTGCCACTCTATACTGCCATTTAACTAGTTACTTAGTAGATAGTAGTGACTTAGTTGAAAATATTATTTTATGCAAAAAGAGCGGCAGCATACGCATGAATAAAAACATATTACCTAGGGAGTCTCTATGTTATCTATGCCGTCTTCTTGATCAATAGGATATACTCTACAAAATTATTTTACCTTAAGTAGGTAGTTCATTCAGAAATTATATTTCAGGTCATAAAATTATGTTGTAGCTAGTTGTTATAAAAATATTTATTGATATATTCTTGGTCCATATAATTGACCCTAGTTAGACGTATGTATTTAACTTTAAGTAGGTAGTTCATTTAATAATAATATTATAGGATATAAAATTGAATTTGTAGCTAACCTACTATTTGATTAACATTTCGATCTACATTCCTTGATGAAATATCTTCAGTTTCATGAGTTGGTTCCCTCTTCAAATATTTAGTTTTTTTTACACCTGCTCTGTTCTTTTAGTTTGTTGTTGTATCCATTAAATACGTTCAAATACATAGAATAGATACCTAGGTAATTCAGAATTGGGGGCTACGCCTTGCTAGGGCTAGGAGCCTGTCGCTAGGCAGTCAATGTCGGGTGTGCAAAGCGCCTGCGTTGGACGACTCGGTGTCCCACACGAAAATAGAGAGAGAGAGAGAGCGCATGCGCGAGGGATGTGATTTGTAGTAGTTTGTGTAAAAGTTGAGGCTGCGCTCGCGCATAGCCGGGGACATGGCTACTTGGGGCGTACAATTTTACCAGAAACAATACCATGTTGCCACAACGAACATGGAGCTACGCTTCGCTAGGATCCTGTCGCTCGGCAATTAATGTCGGGTGTGCAACGCGCATGCACGAAGATTGTAGTTTGCAGTACCTGTAGTAGTTTGCCGTGAAAAGGTTGAGGCTGCTTTAGCGCAATACCTTAGCCGATGAGTGCCCTCTCCTCTGTTATTAATAAAGCAGAGCGTGGAACATCCGCGCCTGCAACGGATATTGGGAAGGTTTTCACGGGACATCAGTTGAACGATATTTTATAAAAGATTAATTCTAAAACGTGATTCAAAGTAGGTACTTAATTATTTTTCGGTGAAACAAATTCTACACGAGTCCGTCCCCAGTCCCCAAATCTAGTGACGTCCCCAAATCTAGCGCCGTCCCCAAAACTAGCGACGTCCCCAAATCTAGCGCCGTCCCCAAATCTAGCGACGTCCCTAAATCTAGCGCCGGTCCCCAAATCTAGCGCCGTCCCCAAAACTAGCGACGGCCCCAAATCTAGCGCCGTCCCCAAATCTTGCGCCGTCCCCAAAACTAGCGACGTCCCCAAAACTAGCGACGTCCCCAAATCTAGCACCGTCCCCAAATCTAGCACCGTCCCCAAATCTAGCGCCGTCCCCAAATCTACCGTTGTCCCCAAATCTAGCGCCGTCCCCAAATTTAGCGCCGTCCCCAGTCCCCAAATCTAGTGACATCCCCAAATCTAGCGCCGTCCCCAAAACTAGCGACGTCCCCAAATCTAGCGCCGTCCCCAAATCTAGCGCCGTTCCCAAATCTACCGTTGTCCCCAAATCTAGCGCCGTCCCCAAATCTAGCGACGTCCCCAAATCGCCCAGGTCTCAGCTGGCTATGTTTGCTGATGACACTGCCATCTATGTGTCCAACCGTAACCATGACAAACTTGTAGAGACCCTCTAGAGCGCTAGACATCACTCTCAGTCCAGCTATGCTCCATAATTATCTACCATGCCAAATACAAAGTCAGGTCCACTCATGCCAACAAAGCGGTATTTAGGAGCTTCTCATCTAGACCTTGGTGGTTATTTGTAAAGTGACATGACAAACCAAACAAGAGTATGTTGACTTAACTGGGACCTTGTGACTTGGCACTTCGCACTTTGACTCTAAAACAGTAGGTATCACATATAACGTTCAATACAACAGGTACGCGAGAACGGGACATAAATAGAAGTATAAATACTTATACAGTACGGCCATCCCAAAAAGTTAGATTTGACAGCCTCTGGTTCAATCTAACATTTGTGCTAAAGCTACGGCAGAGAATCCATTTTCCTTTGCTTATATCTCTTGGAAATAACAGCTGTCAAATATGACTTAGTGGATTAGCTCTACTCTAAGGATTGGCAGGTAGGTACTACCTACTCGTACTCATTATTATTACCTACTAAACTGGATTTACTGGTATAGTACAAGATCTAGGTGATCTTACAAGTTCGGCGGAGTCATAATTGGACGTAGAAAAACATAATTTGTCTGTAGGTATTTAGGTACAACTTGTATTGGTATATAATTAAATATAAAGGTATTTTGTTTTTTTTACATCATAAAATATAATTATTGTTAATTAAAGGCTAGTGTATTCGTGAACGACCTCGACAGTGGCGCCACTTCACAAAAAACATATTTTCTCTTTGTACAAACAATCTATCAGAATGTCCGTTGCCCAAGTTTTTAGTAGGTATTATCTTTAAGTAAAATATGAACCTGCTCAATGAAATATTCGCTATAATTAAAGTTATGGCAATTCATACCAAAATCCATGTCAGAGGCCTACTAGTACCTATCTAATGGTTTAAAAACTCTAACACCACGGTTTATCAGATTGTTCGTTGACTTGGCCACGCGAACTCTCCTTGAATTCAATTTTAGAAGACTAGCAAAATATTTGTATTAAGCTACTTGTTATAAAAATAATAGCGTACACAATACAATACAATACAATATACTTTATTGCACAAGAGAAACATATTAAAAACAAAAGGTGAAATAATAATAAAAATTGTACAATTGGCTGCCTTATTGCTCAGGTAGCAATATCTTCCAGGCATCCAGGTAGTAAGGAGTAAGTTTTTAAAAAGTAGTTGATGCGGGATAGTGCAACAAATATATATATATATATATATATATATATATGTATTGTCCTCCTTTCGGCCGTTGTTGATCAGGCTGAAATACTCGTTAAATGTTGATCCACCTTTGTCCGCAGTTTACTGGGGAATTATTGCGGGTATCGTTTTATTTTTGATTTACATTTATTCACCGGCTTGTAACGCAGTCGCCAAGCTTACGGAAAAGTCGCTACCTTGACACCAACTGACACGGCAGTTGTTGATCCTGTAACGGCTTTCTTTTTTAAGGAAAATGATGCTTTGTTGATCTATATAAAGTCATTTATGAGCAACATTTGCCGTGAACTTTTAAACCGATACTGCAGAACGGCAACGTTGCACAAGTGAGACGAGAAGTGTTAATTTTTACAAGCTTTTATTTGACTTGCCGTGTTTGTTAGTTTGTACGGGTCAAATCTTGGAAGAATACATGGTAGCCAGGGTCTGAAGATGGAGCCGGAAGGTGGTCATAGCATCTCAGAGATGCAACTACGTACCCCTATCGAGTTTGGGCTCGTTGGAATCGTCTTGCCAACCACTCTTCAAATACATGGTAGCCAGGGTCTGAAGATGGAGCCGGAAGGTAGTCATAGCATCTACCCCTATCGAGTTTGGGCTCGTTGGAATCGTCTTGCCAACCACTCTTCAAATACATGGTAGCCAGGGTCTGAGGATGGAGCCGGAAGGTGGTCATAGCATCTCAAGAGATGCAACTACGTACCTCTATCGAGTTTGGGCTCGTTGGAATCGTCTTGCCAACCACTCTTCAAATACATGGTAGCCAGGGTCTGAAGATGGAGCCGGAAGGTGGTCATAGCATCTCAGAGATACAACTACGTACCCCTATCAAGTTTGGGCTCGTTGGAATCGTCTAGCCAACCACTTTTCAAATACATGACAGCTATAAAAGCTTGTTTTCTTTTTTAATCATATTTATTTATTTTCTTAACCTTAAATAGTAAGGTATTGTGAAGTAGAAGAACAAGAAATAGAAGTAGGCGGGAGGGAGAGAGGTATATTCCTATCCTAGCTAGACATGGGCGCCGCCTTAAGATTTCTGGGAATCTATTTTAATGGTTACTTTAGCCTGATGATAAAAATATGATTTTACGTGTAGCGCGGTGATTATTTTGACACGATCATAATACATTGCGTGTTTCTCGGATGTAATACGTCTCCGGTCTCCCTTGCTCATTTAACCTTCCCATCACCACCCCCCACCCCTCACTCATTCGGGATTAGTGATATTGCACAATGTATCAGGTAGATAGACATATCATATTTAAACTTCAATTTGACATAGATTTAATAACATTGACATAGGTTTAACTTTGACATGTATTTGTTTTTTACATTTCTGTAAGTGTACTATTCTTTTTTTTATGTATTATGTTAAGTACCTAGATTTGACTTTCTAAAAGAGAATCTTGTACATTCCTACTTAGAAATAAATTATTTGATTTTGATGTTGCATAAAGATTATCAAGATAGTTATTGCATTAAACATGCACTCACTCGATCCCTTTTACTCCTACAACACTCCCCGCACACCTCATCCTCTTGCTCGTCCGCAATGGGTCTTCCAACACCGTGCCATGTTCATCGTGCTATATTCTTATCTCCCTACTCATCGTTTTACTCGTTTACCAACTCACTTATATTCGTAACTCATCCCTCGACTCTTCTCAATTTTTTTCCAATTAATAGACTAGCTGTGCCCGCGACTTCATTCTCGTGGAGTTAGAACTTTTGTACAAATTTGTAAGTTTAATATCTCTCGTTTTGCTCAACCGATTTTGATAAAAGTTGTCTCAGATGTTGGCCAGGATTAGTAGCTATACACCACAAAAAGTTTTATTAGAATCGATTTAGTACTTTCGGAGATTAGCTCGGACAAACAGATAAACGGATAAACAAACAGACAAAAACTTTCTAAAACATTGCACATTTTTCTATTTTAATAAATTATTTTAACATCGCTCCCAATAAGATTTTTGTAAATATATTCAATGTTCAGACACGCGAATTTACTATTATTATGTTGGTACTCTTTCGAATCTCGGGCCCACAGGGACCCGGTCCTTTGAGGCATGAGTGGGGCCGAAGCCAACAGCACAGAGGCCTTTTTGCACCAAATAATGTGTTGTGATGTATTATTAACCATTTATTGCACACAAGAAACATTACAAGAGACAATATACAAAGAATGACGACACAACAGGACAACTTATTACTTACTTTTTTATTATATGTATAGACTAGCAGCCCGCCCAGCGGTTTCACCCGCCGCTAACAATTTCTCCCCGGGAATAAGACATCAGGGATAATGTAGGATTCTAAAAATCTTGACTTCAATTTGAAACAAATATCGTTTTCAGATGGTGGTGGCGTAAAGTTACATGCCGTGTGATTAACCTGGCCAGCCCCTTAGTAGTGACTTTATTTTTATTTATTTTATCCCGCCTGAGCCGGTTTTCTATTAGGTCATAACAAAATTGTCATAATAAAAAAGAAAATTGTGTGATAAAAATTTCTTTTTTTAGAATGACGGTTCATGACGTCAATAAGTGATAATACTATCCTACATTGAATAAAGAATTTCAATTTCAAATAACGGTAAAAGAATTTTTTAAATCGGTCCAGTAGTTTCGGAGCCTATTCAATTCAAACAAACAATTAAAAAAAAACCTGTTTCTAGTGTAGATTATATTATTATTATTTTAGTGTGATGCCGGCTTAAAATTAGAAAAGCATCACCCGATTTCTTTCAAGTGGGAGTCGTAGAAGGCGACTTAGGGACTTGAGGGTGTGTATTGCAATTTAAGTCGATGGGCTGACAACCTGTCACTATGGCAATACACAATTTTCCGAATGACCCTCAAACATATGTCAGACGTGGCGTAAATGTCCGTTTTTGCGGCCGTTTACGCTCTGCCTACCCCGCAAGGGATAATAGGCGTGATAATATGTGTATGTATGTATTATTTTAGTGTAGATTTTTTTAATGCATTAATGTTTTTTGTCGTTTTTTTATACCGAGTACGGGACAGCCCTTCGAATACTGATAGGGTGCATGAAATATACAACTGGGCAACTTTCCCCCTAGAAACATATGTCAGGAAACGCCAAAAAAGTGACCTTCCATACAAAATCACAATCAGCTGACTGCATTCACTACGGGAAGTCAGTTTTTTTACGTTCCCTGAAATATGTTCCTAGGGGAAAGTTGTTCAGTTTCATGGTCTGCATGTACCCTATCAGTATTCGGAGGGCTATCCCTGACACCCTTTAATACAATAATGATTAAATGTATTCATTACACTGGTATGAATAAGTGGCATAGTTTGTACATTTTTAAATGAAAAAGTAGATATTGTGGCATAACTGTAATAGTTAGACATATGGTATCGCGGACATTATTATAGATATTGATGTCTTCTATAAAACTGTACTACATCACTTTGCTCTGTTGTCAATAATTAATTAAATTAACGCGATATAAGATATTTTTTTGGTACATTTTTCACACATTGGGTTACATTATCGAAATTTTCACGCGGATCCCTATTTTTTTCTCGTATAAAATATAGCCTATGTTCATCAGGAATAATGTAGGATTCTAATGGTGAAAGAATTTTTAAAATCGGGCCAGTAGTTTCGGAGCCTTTTCGATGCAAACAAACAAACAATCAAATCTTTCCTCTTTATAATATTAGTGTAGATAAGTGTAGATGTAGATTTGTCATAAACGCATGAAAAATATTGCCATACTTTATAATAATATAATTTTTCACAAACTAATCAGTTTTAATCAAAACTATATTTTTTTCTGAACTACACAAAAAATAAATTTTATTTGGTATACTGTGCATAGTACTGGCCAAAATTGAAATTCTCCTCTATAGTTATTGACATTCATTCATACACGTGTTGTGACGTTGTACAAAGCAAAGAAACAAAGTGGCAACAGCGCACATAAGAAAACCACCAATCATAAAAACGGTGGCCTGTGATTGGTCCATTTGAATCAGATCAACATTTGATGGAGCGGATTTGTATAAAGAATGTTATGAATTGATCGTATTTGTGATTTTAAAGGGACAGCGATTGTTGATCCGATCGGAGCCACATTTGTATGCAGGGTCATACATTAGATCAACAAAAGCTGTCGGGATCAACAATTGCCAACGGATCAACAATTAACTGATGCTACAACCCGTATGATCAACATTTGCCGAGTTGATATATCTATATATATATATATATATATTACTTACATCTAAATAAAGTATACCTATAAATTGCAATATAAATATAAACAAATAATATTATATAAAACATAATAATTACGTGCGTACACTTTAAAACTCGACCACTCATTTTGTTTTCAAGGTGGGGCAACCCGTTCATCTACCCTGTGATGGACTGGTCGAAGCCGGAGCAGACGCTGGTGGTGGTGACCTTGACGGCGCTGTTCCTCGGCCTGATGCACCTGATCACCGTCGGCGTGGCTGCCCTGAGGGACGTGCTCGCGAGGAGGTGCCTGCGGGATACCACGGAGGTCTACAACGATGGATTCGACGCGTAGAGTCTGACCATTGAAGGTGGCCCGGCTTCCAAACGACAATTTTAAAAAATCAACCCAGATTGTACACTGAATTATGCAGTGGAAATTTAAATTTAGTTTCAAGCCGCGCTGATAACGTACGCTAATAAACTCAATGAGTTATCAACCGCGTTTATTAAGTGTGTAGGTACCTACTTTGTGTTGTCAGCTAATAGGCGGTTCACTCACTTGTCGTCCGCGTTCCGTTTTTTTAACGCAACGTAACGCATGCGTCTGGCAGAAGAAGGGAAATTGTGAATTCCAATCTAATGCGTGCGTAACGGAGACGTCTCTCGAGTCGTTTGACATACGCGTCCGTTTCACCGTAAATCCACCGTAGCCGTATTTGTATAGTAATAAAATTGGAATTAGCAATTTCTTTTCGTCTGACAGGCTTTTTTACGTTGCTTTAAAAAACTTAACGATGGACGACAAGTGAGTGAACCGCCTCAATTGCCGCCATTTCTTGGAACCATATTTTGTTAGGCAGACTACAGAAATCGCATTAGCTGGGCCTGGGGCGACCACTCATATCGATGATTCGATGCTTGATCTCACTTTGCTGAAGTGACGGTTGTAGCTTGCTCAATAAACTTTAAAAGGCGCTCAGTGAATTGTGGAACTATTGCTTTCTGTGTTTTGTCAGGCGCTAAAGACTTACTGGTGGGATAATGTAAATTATTAGTTTAGATGTAAACGAATGTGTTGTGATTGAGTAAGAGAATTATGGTTTTCTGAAGCTGAACTTTGTGATATATTTAAAATTGTAAATAGGCGTGTGGTATTCAGATAACGCACCATACGTGCATGCAAATTTGTACCTAAATAGGGATGTTATTACCTATATCCAGAGTGTCCGGCCTAAGCTTATTCCATTACGTCCTTTATATAACTTATACGAATCAAGTCTTCCTTTAAGGTTTTTATAAATAACTTGAAACTCAATGTAAATTGCAAGTGCTCTTATTTACGAACAAACACTTTTGTAAAAACTTTGGGTAATACTCGTGTATTTAAGAGGTTTTTAGGGTTTCGTTACCTAAGGGGTTTTTAAGGTTTCGTTCCCAAAGGGGCAAAACGGGACCCTATAACAACTATAACAAAAAAATTAAAGGAGATATACAATACATACTCTATCTAAACGGTAATAGTTAGACGGTTAAAATTTTCATAGAACATGTATAAATTCCTCTTGCCACTTTAACAACACATACTAAAAAAGAGAATCAAAATTAATATTTACAGGGGCTTCTATACAAACGTGACTTTTATTTTGATACAAAATGGTACGGACGGACATGCGCTAGTCCGACTCGCACTTAACCGATTTTTATTAAATGTAAGATGATCAAGTGATACCGAAAGTACATTCTGACTGGCCCGATGGCGTAGCGGATAGTAGAAGGCAGGTGCTTCTTAGCCGAGGGTCCTGGGTTCGATCCCAACAAGACAAATATTAGTAAAATAACTTTTTCTGATATTTGTGTTTAGTCTGGGTGTTTTCTGAGTACCTATAATCAATATGTGAAAATTTACATACACATACACATATCAAGCCTATAATCCCTTGCGGGGTAGGCAGAGCGTAAGTAACCGCAAAAAACGGCTATTTACACCACGTTTGACAAAATGTTTGAGGGTCATTTGGAAAATTGTGTATCGCTATAGTGACAGGTTGTCAGCCCATCGCTTAAAATTGCAATACACACCCTCGAGTCCCTTAATATATTAATATGTATTTATTTACAAAAAAAGTATGTACCTAAGTAATAATATCAGCTATTTATTTCCCATAGTACAAGCTATGCTTAGTTTGGGGCTAGATGGCGCTGCTGTGTGAAATGTCCAGGATATTTATTTATTCGATTCCTTAGAATCCAAGGCTTAGAAGATTTTTATGTAATGACATCACGGGGCCTGTAAAAATTGATTGATGATGATGATATGAATACAAGCTTTGTGTATGAACCCTGCGTTCTTGCGGTAAACTAATACTACCTACTTGCTGTGATTTATTTATTTCGAAAACCTACTTAATAGATAATTCGGTAGGTACTTATACTGTGTGAAATGTGTGAAAAGCTTTTGTACCTATACAATAGTAAAATACGTAATAAATGTAAATATTATACAAAAATACAAAATTTATCATCTAGCGTTTTTTATTGAAACTAGCCTTTCCCCCGCTATTTCCCATACGGCGTAGTACCTATATTTTTCCACAGATGATTAAAGCTACAGAAACCACACTTAAATAACAATAGAATATTTTCCATCCTATTTTTACTTATTGCTCTTTCAATGCGCTGAAAAATGATACATTTAGGTTATTCATATATCGCCAATTAGAAGGTTGTCACAAGTCTTATTTACTGTACGTCAGAATTCGGTTGTCTTAAGCAACGATATACTACTTTGACACATCGCCTCTCGCCAGCAGTTTTAAACAAAGCGCTAGAAATACAGATAGTTGTTTAACTTTACTTCTAAAATTGTTTGGTTTTTAGGACTCTGGGAAGGAAGGAAGGAAACTGGTGACATGCACGAAAATGATAAAAACAGTCAGTCTTTTGCATCTTGCTTCTACTTGCATATCATTAATTTATGTTGCATATGCTAATGAAGCAAAATTGAATAAGATATAATTATTTTCGATCGTCTAAAAGTAAAATATTGTGTTGGTTCTATAGCTTTAGTCATAGTTGTGTGAATTTTTCCTGTTACAATAAAATTTACGTCATTGAAATTGTAACGTCATCATGCAACGTTATACACCATGTTTGATACGCATATTATCAAAACCTAGACTGCACCAGACTGCCATTCTCAAAAGCGAACGAGATAACGTGACCCTGATCCTGACCTCGCAATCTAAAAAATTAATACCTACCTACTGTTAATAGTTCAAGATAAAAAATCGTTTTTGTGTGAGTAGTACCCTTAGTGCCTACCATCATCGATTAACAAGTAGGTACCAAGATGGTAGGGTGGGTAGGTACCACTCACTACCACAGTGCGTCTTACTTGACATATTATTTTATTATACTTATATTTTTCCAATATATTCTTTTATGTATATAAAACAATCTTGGTTCTTCTACTGAGTGACAGCAATTTTTTTCTGTCTTTATCTGTCGCAGCGCAGGGTATAGTTTTGTCCCACTTTATCTACCTAGTTTGTTGTATATATGAGTACCTATCGTAGGTAGGTCTAACTATCATATTATACAATATACATACTAACAACAGATGAAAGCATTTATCTAAGCTTACAACATACTACTTAAAAGTTTGGATAGCGGCGCAGCGATACAGTCTCAAATCATATCTATACGTACCTACCTACCTAAAGCATAGTATAACGATACTATGCCTAAAGCTTCGTTGGATAATAATTTCTCATAGAAAACTTTTATTACACTACCCTGCCAACAAGGCTTGATTTGGCATACATTGCTGGTCACCTTGAGTTTATTGTAATGACGCCTATATACCAGCAATATATACCAAATCAGGCCTTGCTTGTATATTAGCCGTTTAAGCACGTACAGGCAGCCTCTGATATGCTGAGAACTGCTGAGAACAGTCATTCGTTCATTCCTGAACATGAGCGACTCGACAGTCGCATTCCCGACGGCCAGACGCTTGGATTGTTTACATACGGTCGGATTCGAAATTCAAAAATTAAGTGAAGTGAATACAGCACGTTTTATACGGGAGTAAAGTAAAAGTGGTGAATACCTACTTATTGCCATTTCCGTAAGTACATTTTATAATTTATAAGCTTGTATATTTATTTATCTCACTTACAAACACATACCTACTAAAAGATTAACATGTTAAAATTAAGTAGAAATCAATATTATCCACACTTAATAAGTGTTTGGGCTCATCTTATCTGCATTTTTTGTTTATTTTAGGTTTCGAAGCAGAATCAATCTGAACGACGATGTGCATCTGCGGTTTTGTAAGTTTTATTTTATTACCTATTTGTAGATGTGGTTGGTTATAGGTACCGGGTGTAAGGGAAATCCCTCCGAATACTGATACGGTACATTATGACTATGAAAATGAACAACATCCCTTAAGAATATAGCTATTTCTGGCAACGACAAATAAATTGACTTCCCATAAGAGGCAGTCAGTTCCCATAAGAAAAAAAAAGGTCAAAATATGAAAAAAAGAATTGTCCCTTCCATAAAAATTTACCAGGCCGGCAAACACATTTTGTATGGGAGATCCTAATTTTATTTTCCTTATGGAAAGTCGTTCAGATTCATGAAATACACCTTAAATTATTCTTCTTTTCGTGAGTGACAGTGAGTCGACATCGTACGACGCCGACGCGATGAACCCTGATGTCGAGAGTTTTTAGTTATAATATAAGGTATGTTTATATAATAAAGATTTAAATTAAATTGAAAATATAAATCTTATCTTTTTCAGTTGGAAGGTTTGGGCTTGATGCTGTTTGGTAGTGTGATTCGTGCACGCTTCTTTGTTCCCGACGAATATTCGCTACTGGTTACTTCATTCATCATAGTCGGTCTTATCAATCTCGTCGCTTATCTAACAAAATGTGGCGAGTCATCATCCGCCCTGATAGGGGTAAGTCAACTTTTGTGGCTAAATAACATAGATTTAACTCTTGAACTTAAATTTTTGCCGTAGTATGCCGGCTTAGAATATCATTACCCTAATTCTGCCCGTGGGTGTCGTCAAGCGACTAAGAACTACCTAGGTATACAGTCGGTTGTAGCACATAACGTACCAGGAGACATTTTCTACTTAAACATATTCATGTCAAGAAAAAATATTACTGGGGACAGAAAAAAATTGGTCTTTTGGAGTACTCCTGGTACCTTATGTGCTACACTACAACCGACTGTACATTTATTTTTCATATATCAATATACGTATTTATAATAAAATCTTAATAAATAATTAACAAAATCATTCTTGTCATGCATGTGGGACAACAAGTCGAGGAACGACTTAATGAACCTTGTCGTCAATATCATTAGAATGAGGTGCAGAAATCGTAAAATTACCTAATTTAATTACTTTCGTTCTTTTCCTGTTGTTACATTAGAAAGAAGGTGAAGAAATCTAAATATATATTAATTCATTTTATTCGTTCTTTTCCTGTTGTCTGTTTCTCATACATAAAACACATCAAACGTGCTTTCTGGGGCCCGGCAGGGTGACCCACCGCATAATGCCTACTCTGTTTAGGTATGTGAATAATTTATTGTTATTCCTAGGAACTCGAGTTGATATTTTGTATAGGACTTATCAACTGAAGGCCGAAATTGGAATTTAAATTCTTTGCATTTTGTACATAAATTCTATTCCATAAAAAATAAACGTATAGGTACTTACTTTAAACTAATATATGAGTATCTATTGTCAATTTGGTCATAAATTAGTCTTTTATCTGCTTTTAGGCTAAAAATGTTTGTTGGTTTTAATTCTCGCTCAAAATATTTAATGGAATAGAATAGAACTGTCCGGCTAACTAGATTCTAGAATCTAATCAGTTGTTGAACCAAACTACGTATAAGTAGGAAACCTAATTTATTGGAAAATTCATAATCATATTTCCAAGAAAAAGGTTTTGGCTGACAATACCCAACTTAAAAAAAAACTATAATTCGTATGTAGATATTTTACTTTTTTACATCCTGCCCGAGGCACGGCCCGAGGTTACATTTGGCCTCTTTGGCCTACTTGATAAATTCCCGACGGTCATATTATAAACAAGTTCGTAGAAATTGTAGGTACCTACCTACCTACCTAATTTGTTTATATTTTTAATACCATGAAAGCTTAAACTACCATAGTAACTGGTTGGTTAATATACATACATATCACGCCTTTATCCCTTGCGGGGTAGGTGGAGCGTTAAGGACCGTAAAAATACGGTGGCTATCGCCACGTCTGACAAATATTTGAATGCTGGTTCAGAAAAAATGTGAATCACTGTCGTGACAGGTTGTCAGCCTGTCGCCTAAACTTGTAATACATAGGAAACAGGTATTTTGTGAGATCCCGATTATAAATAAATAAAACTATCAGCCAATCTGTTTTTTCGACAATTCTCACTTCTCTATTTCTTTCTTTTAAAAATGTCACAAATTAGGTAGACAGCGCGGGATTACACGACTGCCCAAGCAAAAAAGGAGTGTAATGTTTTTAGAGTTTGTGTTTATGTATACATATAATGTGCGATTATTTTATGGACTGAAACTCGCTGAACACTGCACAGATTCAAACGAGAATTGAATCGGAAGTATCCTTACACTATCCCGAGTGACATAGGCTAGGCTTTATCTCAGAAAGCAATCGTATTTTAATTTTTATTATTATTTAATAACATGTTAATGTATTAAATGGTTACATCTTGCTTAGTGTTGTTTTGCTTGGTTACAACAAATTAAACAGGGAAATAAAATATAAAAAATGGGAGCGCACTTACAAAGACCTACTGTCTGAAGAACAGAGCTTTGATTAATAGCAGAAGACTTGGCCCCACATAAAGTGTATGATACGGTCGTCGAAGCTTGGACCACTTTATGATTTATTAGTGATCCTGTTATTTTGGTACAGGTTTTATTTATTCAATAGGTACTCAGGTACACTTAACAGTCTGTTTCAGAATATACGATTAATGCTATAAAACTGTTTTTAACCTATCAAGTTTTAAGGTAGGTAAATCTGTATTTTTCATAAGTATATGTATTTTAGGGTGTAGAATACGTTTCTGAAGTTTGCATAAAAATATTCATGACACAACAGTGAATAAACCGGCCCGATGGTCTTGTGCTTTTAGTACGTATATAACTTGTGTCGGATCGAAGTTTTCGCTACAGATTAGAAGGCACTATATCGTCACCTCACTCCATACAGGCCCGTTCCAAACTAAAACGAAGAAAAAACAATACTACTAAACTATATACAATGGTGCTGTGTGATGGCTTAGAGTAGTATCACCCCATTTCTTACCCATATGGGTGTCGTAAGAGGCGATGAAGGGACTCGAGGGTTAGATGTGTATTGCAATTTTAGGCGATGGGCTGACAACCCGTCACTATATTGATATACAGTTATCTGATTGACCCTCAACATTTTGTCAGACGTGGTGTTAATATCCGCTTTACGGCCGTTAACGCTCTGCATATCCCGTAAGGGATGTAGGCTTGATTTATGTATGTATGTGTGAATAAACTGTGGTAATTACTTCATCCAAATCAAACGAAATATTTTATTCCCAGGCTTAAGGAAATTTATTATTATAAGGAGTAGTAAGTAGTAAATCTTTTCGAGAACTTTCAAAATTGCACCGCAGGCAGGATTTATACCTTCCTCTTTCTCTATCACTAGTAGCAAGGACTCTAGTTTAATTATGTTATATTTTAGTTACGTGTTTTCAACTTTAGGTAGGTGCTCAAGTAGTTATATCTCCATTTGGGATAATAATAATAATTGTCGTTGTCATAATGTACCTAATTATCTTGTTTTTCTTTAGTTCACAGTTCTGAAATCGGTCGTGATTGTTGCACAGGGCTACTATGCTCTGGTGTTTCTGAACGTGATTGAGACTGATAAATGGTATTATGAATACTTCCAATTAATGGTGAGTAAGAATTGGGTTTAAACTTCTTCTTTTCTTAAATAAGGCATGATCAGTTCAAAGCTTCAAAAATATTTGAACTTGTATAGTGGCCCATGTGAATGAGTGTCTTTTGTAGATCACTAGTAATCACTACACATAGTTTATACACGTATTATATTGTTTTTAAGATCTTTATACTGATCAATTCAAAAACAAAATGTAAAAATACTGTTTTACGCAATATACTATCCCCGTTTTTACAAAATACTATTAAATTTCTTTCTACGGACATAATGATACACCGCTTTTTTGTGAAAAACGTCGGCATCCCTAACTACACACCATCATCTTGCTTGTCTTATACGGGGTTTGAAGGACAGTTCTCCGAATACTGATAAGGTGCATGCAGATCATAAAAATCAACAACTTTCCCTCTAGGAACAAATGTCAGGAAAAGACAAAAAATTGACCTTCCATACAAAATCAAGATCAGCTGACTGCTATTACTATGGGAAGTCAAATTTTTTGGCGTTTCCTAAAATATTCTTGCATGGGGAGTTGTTCAGTTTCACACCCTATCAGTATTCGGAGAACTGTCCCTTACACCCCGTATATTATCTTAAGCTTGTATGATTTCAGTTCTGCGGCGAGCATTACATCGATGGAAAGCTCCTAAAATTTTTAGTAGGAAATAACCCTTGTGCAAAAAGGGTCAATGTCCTAGGTTATGTCTGTGGAGCGTTCTGTCTTATTGGGGTAAGTAAATAATATATATAATATACTCTTAAATGTATACAAATTTAAATATAAGTATATACATTTAACCAGTATTTTTTCTTGCCGTGTAATACCGGATTAGAATAGTAAGCATCGCCCCATTTATTTCCCGCGGGTGTCGTCAGAGGCGACTTAGGAACTCGACGGTTATGTGTGTATTGCAATATTAGGCGATGGGCTGACAGCCCGTCACTGTGGTGCTACATCATTTTTTGAATGACCCTCTAATGTTTGCTGGCGATATAGGCGTAACTTATGTATGTTTTTTTTCAGGTGGTTGCTGTGTTGATAGCTCTGAATAAATTATGTTCCTCCAAAAAAAAAGCTCCAGTTTATGTAGTGGTTCGCCCGCGTGATGAAGACGGAAGCTTGGCCTGACGTGTTGATATTTTGATAATATTTTGTTAAGACTCGTAGGTTAAAAATTAAATAAGTACAAATCCATTACGCATTCAAGCTTCCCATTTAAGGGATCTAATCATTGAAATCTCATCATCTAGGCGGGCATATCGATGCATCTTATCTGCTTATATTGGATTTTCATACAAATACCAAAAATAACCATAGCCAGTATAAAATTGATCCCTCATGTTAATTGGTTGATGTGCTGTTGATTACATTTTAATACATAAGTTACTTACCTACTTTCATTTAATTTATAAAACTAATCAATAGATTTATTTTCATTATTTAGGGTATTAATTAGTTAAATAAGCACAATGAATCTTCACTGTACTAACACGGAATGAACGTAGAACAAATGTAGTGAGTGCGGTTGAAATACCTAAGACTCCCTTCCCTTGTAAGATTTGGTAACCTGAAAACCACATTAATTAAATACCAAACCATTTCCAGTGTTGGGTATACAATTTTAGAAAACTTGCAAAATTTTCAAACTTTGGCAGTATTTGATCCTGCGGCTTTTGCCATCCGCTAGTGGCGACGCCTCTTCCGTATGGTTCGCAGGTTTAAAGCAAACGGTGGGCAGGCCTGTGTATTTTTTCTAAAACTACATTTATTAATTTAATTGGCTGCTGACATAGAGGCGGTTACCCCCGTTCCGGCTCATTCCTAGCGCAAAGTTTGTCCCTGGCAGTGTGGTAGTTTAGCGAGTAACGCCGCTAGCATCTTGAGATCCTTTGCTCCGGGAATGATCCGGGGTTAGGTTAAGGTTTAAATGTAATTTTTATTTTATATTTTATCAAATTTTATTGACCTTTAAAAAAATATATATGAAGCATTTTTTTTGGTTAGTTATTTTAGGTGGTCTCGCGAAGGACCAGCGCGGTGGCGCAGGCTACTCCATAGCAATTGCTGATTGAGATCTTTTTTGTTATCGTCTTAGTTCTAAGATTACTTTACTTATGACTGAAACGATAAGTTCATGGTTTGATATCAAATAAACATTTTCTATTTTATATAATTAGTCCAGTGCATTTTTTGTGGTGTATTCACCGGGCCATCCTGTCCCTATTCACCCGGCCATCCTAGTGTTCCCCGTTTTACAATACCTACCTAAACCTATACTGGGTTTGTCACCCAACGCAATCATCGCGTTGCGTTGAAATAAATAAAAATAATAAATAAGTCGTAGCGAAAATTATCAGAACGGAGTCACGCTGACTAAATGTGAGGTTTGCGGTTTTACCTTACACTATTTATGGCTGTATTGGCTGTCACGTTAGTCGCGACTGTGGTTGGTTAGTTGACTACGACATTAGCTGATAGGTATATTCGGAGTCTTTCCTGCAGTTTCTGGACAGTTAGTCCCTGAAAGCTGCCATCCCCACAACGAGCACATGCATGAGGAGAGGACTATAAGTATGTCTGTCACGATCGTCGCGACAATGGTTAGTTCACTATGACATTAGCTGATAGGTTTATCCAGGGACTCCGGACTACAGCGTCTGGACAGCCAGTCCCTGCAAGCTGCCACCCCCACAACGAGCTCATGCATGAGGACTATAAGTATACCTGTCACGTCACGATCGTCGCCACAATGTTAAGTTGACTATGAAATTAACTGATACCGAAGTAGTAAACAAAGTTGAACATGACGTAGACAACGCCGAAGCACAATCCTGTATCTGCAAGAATGACAGCTCATTAAAAGCTTACATGCCAAAAGTTACTGCCTTTTTGTTAAAGCTGACTAGAATCTAATCCGCGTCGGTTTCACAGCAAATGTAGGCCTGGGCCTGGGCGTAAAGTAAAAGACAAGACGGCATACTTCAGTATCGTTTATTCGAGCGCGATTCGTACGTATCAAAAATTAAATACTTAATAGCTGTTAGATGCTCACTTTAGCTTTTTTTTACTAATCGCAATATCTGAAAAATATTATATCCTATCGAATAATTATGCGATGATTTAACATTTATTTACTTACCACGCGCCGTCTCCCTTATTTGCTATCTAGCCTACAAGCTGTTTTGTAACATGACGTAACAAACTTTTGTACAATAGCTGATAAAAATATAAGAAATACAATCATGAAGGACATCATAACATCGATACCGTAGGATGCCCAGCACGCCTTCACGTACCATGGCAGCGGAAACCATGGGTCTGAAAATGAGTTTACACAAGCCTTATTTCCCTACCAATTAACAACAGTTTGAAACAAATCGTTGGATCTGAATCTGATGATTATCTTAATCCCTTTATACATAAATAAAAACTAAAACATAAACGCATATACCACCTTACTAAATGGTAATTTCCGGTACACATGCACAGAGACGACAACAACGAAATAAGAAGTGAGCGCATTCATAACAACTTCCCAGTTGGTCAGGAATATGAACCAGTTGCCAATATAAAACCAAAAGCTCATACGTATAGAGATGTGACTACTGTGAACAGGTCAACAGGCTGGCCAAGAAAATGAACACTCACACGCAAATAGCGTTAAACAGGAGTAGTTATTCCACAAACAGGAAAGACAGAAGTCTGCAGGTCTCCAAGAAGAATAGAGATACTTAGAACTGTTTCCTCAGATATCTTCTCTTCCCATTTTGATGACGCTATATGATTGAGTATTTATAATGCGCTGAGTCTTATCCGAACACAGACCGCTGCAGCTACTAAATTTTATGTTTACTGTGTTTTAACTTCTTATTCACATTCTGCCATTTTTATTGACAATATATTTAAATTAGATACGCTACCTATCTCTAACATGGCAAACCCAATTATTGACCTATTTTTGGAAATTTGGTGGGATATTAAAGTGTTTTACTTCGGTGATTTCTTCCCTACTCTATAAAACATGAATGCTTTGCCATTTCTTATTCATGAACGATACTGGTAAAAGATTCCTCCTATGTTATTAAGAATAAAAGATGAGTCACGTTTTTCATTATTTATAATCATTCTAATTATTGATTATAATAATAATCATTTTTACATAGATCCTTCATTTACCATTAAATCCTAACCCCAAACTTGTCTCGCTAGGTTGAACTTCCTAGTGCGCTCGTTCAACTCTTAGACTTATATTAGATTTAGGCCATTGTATGGTGTAACCGTAAGGCAGTATACCTTCGTCTGGGCACCAACGCAGCGTTTCGTTTTGTGCACCTCAAACATAAATAAATAACATCACTTTAGTCATCATCTTCTGTGACCTTCGATCTGATCCAGTCCCGGAGAGCTGCCATCGCCACCACCAGCAGGTGGAACAGGACCAGCGTCACAGCTGTCGCAAACACCACTAAAGTCGTCCATCCAGGCTTTGACCAGTCCACCACAGTGTAGATATATTTCTTTCCTGCCCTTTAAAATACATTTATTTTGTAAGTTTTCTGAACTCATGAGTACCGAAACACCAAACATGAAGGTATACGTTATCATATCACAATAAAACAATTTTAAACGGATTTAACTAGTGTTTATTGTGGATTTTACAATTCCTACGTTTCAAGCTCTTTTGGTCTCGGATGACTTAGGCGTTAGACGTCATAATTTAGAAATTAAATTAACCTTATTCATCCTTGACCACGAGCTCTATAAACAGCTCGAAACTTAGGAATTGTAAAATCCAAGATAAACACAATGTAAATCCGTTTAAAATGGTTTTATTGTGATGAGTAATAGTTGTGCAAACTCAAGAAAATAGCAGGTAGGTACAGATTAGTTCAGTTTAGGATTGTCCCGCTAGGTTACAAGTGAGATACTGTAGGGGACAAAATTCGGACGCTTACAATTTTTGAATAATAATATGTTGACGTGAAATAATTTATGATCTCAGAAGAATGCATCAAGCAAAGAGTTGCATTCGCAGGGTATGTAGTTTGCCACGAAATCGAGCTGTGGACACGTAATTTTCATTAGTTACGTTTTTCTTAATTATATTTTTATGTATAATATTTTGGAGAAAGTAGGTATTCATGAAAAACATTCAGGACCAACACTTCGGTTTGGTGGATTGATTTTACGTGCCAGAAGAATAGATGACTGATGATTTTGCTTACGTGTTAGTACCGCCAGCATGATAGTAAATGATGCTGAAGGTAGCCCAGACGACGGCGAAGATGAACGGCTGGTAGAAGTGCAGGATGCGGCTTGGCTGCCGCGAGGAGAGCAGCAGTGTCATCATCACGACGGTGTTGGTGCCGTGGCCGCACAGCGCCAGCGGGATTGAATCCCCTTCTGGAAACTGATTGCATTTTTATTTTGGCTTCTATTTAAAGATATGCTCTATTCAGGGTTTATACCATTGTATATGAAATATATATACTTATATAGGGTGACATTTTTTACTAGTGACCGATACCGAAAACTCGGTACTGGGTGGGAGATAAGGAACAAATTTCCGCAAGGAACATACTTACCTAAGTATTTGGGTCAAAATATAAAAATAAATAAACTCCCGTACAAAATGCACCAGCTGACCGAGGCAATTTTTATGGCACGTCCGTTTTAAAATTTATTCGAGTTTTATTTTAGTTTCATGATTTCTATAAAAATAATGTAACGAATACTGGGATTGCATGTTAGATGCATGACATGTATGCTGGCAATTCCGTATGTAAAGTATTGCTGTTATTATTATTATTTAATGGTGGCAGAGCCACTGGCGCCACAACTCTATTATAGAGTCGTATTTTGCCATCTAAGTAAGGTTAGTTTTGTGGGTTAAAAGTCGTAAGTCAGTAAGGTATGTGGCATTACGCCGAGGGAGAGTCCACAACACAGAGATCCTAGTCTTACGACTAGGGGCTGTGTTGCGCAGTTTGTGTAGCAACAGAAAACTGATAGTAAAAATTTCTGCTCCACGTGGTGATCCGCTCGTCACTATTACACAATGTCAGATATATGCCTTAATTACAATTTCCTATTTAATGTTCAGTTTAAGAATAGTTTGTTGCTTAAAACACTATCAGATTTATTCACCAAACACTCAAATAAACAAGAAAAACTAAATTATAACCAAATCACATCCGCCATTACGGAAAAGCAACGAACGAAAAAAACTATTGCTGTTCCAATAAGTCGTATTTGACAGCTGTCATCTCCATACTAAAAGAGATGTCAACAAAGGAAAATGGACCCTCTGCCATAGTATTATCACGAATCTGAGAGCTGTCAAATACGACTCATTGGAACAGCGGTACTTAAGGCATCTTAAGGTACCTATTATATTGACTGACACACATACAACGGTCGGCCGACACTGACTTTTTACACGACTGCCCAACCAAAACATGAGTGTAATGTTTAAAGAGTTCATATATGTATGTGAAATGTATGCGATTCTTTAAAGGATTGAAATTCGTTAACCACTGAACAGATTCGAATGGGAATGCTATCGGAAGAATCCTTAGATTATCCCGAGTGTCATAGGTTAGGCTTTATCTCAGAAAGCAGTCGTGTTTTTATTCGTTTTTATGAATTATGCTTGTTCACTCTCATGCTCACCCTTATGAACTCGATTTGAAGGATTCCAACTTTATTTTTTTATTATAGTTCGGTACCTAAATCTTTTGGAAACGATACAGTTGAAGATCTGCTCTATTTAAGGTTTTGTATCGGTGTTTATCAAATAGAAAAATACTTACTTGTATAAAGTACGCTCCAGAAGAAGATGGTGATAAGCAGAGAGAAAGGTTTGGCAATGTTGTACAGCACCCAGTACACCTTAACGTACCACTTTATGTCGTCATCGCCTGCTGTAGAACGCATAGCAATATTTACTTACTGATCAAGTTCCTATCTTAAGGCGAAAGATGAAATGATAAACAAATGATTATATTATAAAATACTATTCAAACGGGATAGTACACCAAGCATAAATCAAAATCATCATTATGTGGATGTTTCTGTTCCTACTCCTACCTATACAGGGTTAATTCAACACATTGAAAGGTGTTGGGGAAAGAGGGTATGTTTATAAGTGACTGAAGCTATATACATCTGAAAAGAACTCAACACAAAACGATAATTACCATCTTCATCCGACGCGTACCTATACGCCATACAAGATACGACCACGGAGAAAGTAATAGAGAATAAAACATTGATCATTCCCCAATGCGTGAGGTAAATGTACCACCAGTTCCACCAACCATTTATCCCATAGGTGATCTGGGAGTAAAGGATGGCTATCAATGCTAGCGCCAGGAGGAAAACTCGTACAATCAGAAGAGGAACGGTACTCTCGGAGGTCTGACACGGGCTGAGGTAGAAAAGTGAACCCTCGTCACACGCCAAGCCAAACATGCTGCACTGGAATTCACTTCTGAGGTAATCCATGGTCACTTAGGTATTCTCATCGGTTGCTTATCCTGGAGATTTAGTTTACGTTAGTGAAGTTAAAGAACTCCAACTTTGTACCCTTGATTGCACTTCTTGCTATTGGACTTGCCTTGAATTGAGATGAAAAAGAACTAGGTACGTTTTCCCGATTTTGTACACATTTTCGGACACAATATTTTTTTTAAAAGTGTTTCAAACGAAGATATTAGAAATCGTTTCAGAAATCCAATTAAATTTTTAAATAATTTATAAAGATAAAATTTCTAATAAATAAATGTACCTGTTACCTCTATAATTTCACTGACGTAGCATGTCGGTGCCAATTTCCTCCGCCAATAATTATCGAAATTTATCACACTTCTATAATGATTCAATATTGAACACTTTCGAGTGGCAACTTTTTGATTAAATTACTTAATTTTCTAGTGATTTAGCAAAAGACTTACTGTTTCCTGATAATTTCCGCGAGATAAAAGGTATTTGTTTTGATGCAGATGTATGTTTCCCCTGTTGTCAAAACTGACGTGGAATTGATCATAGAGAAATGAACAAATTTCATTTGGACTTATTCGATGCCAATTCGTTGCTATTCCGTAATGGCGGATTTTCGAAACTTGACACTGGCGAAATCATAACGAAAACGCCATATAATCAAGAAATTGAATGGCGGATTTAGGCGCGGATGTGAGTGTTATAGTTGTTTATCTTTTTTTTTTAATTAATAATGTGTCTTGACTCTAGTCTAGGTCATAGGACAGAGACAGAGTCTAAGATGGAGCGAGCTCACCCAGAAGAAGCCTGTTCACTCTTACTTTGAAGACATTAGGGTTGTATGCGTTTGGAAACACAGACGCAGGTAGTAAGTTCCACTCTTTAGCAGTGCGCATTATAAATGATGACTGGAAGCGCTTAGTCCGAATTGGTGGAATGGCAACCAGGTACGGATGGTATCCGGCGGTGCGTCTGGATGTCCGATGGTAGAAGGGAGCTGGTGGAACAAGGTCGTGAAGCTCTTAAGCACACTCTCCGAAGTACAATCTGTAAAAACCGACAAGCAGGCAACCTTGCGGCGATGTGCCAGGCTATGTAGCTTGGTGTCCACCAGTTTTATGTCGCCTATGAGCCTCTTGGCCCTGCGTTCCACCGAGTCAAGAGCGGCAAGTTGGTATTTGGCTGAGCCATCCCAAAGGCGACTGCAATACTCCAAATATCAACTATTTTTGCTGAACATTTAATGAGAAATCATAATTAATGTTATTTGACATTGTGTGAAAGTGACGAGCGGGTCTGCACGTGGCGCAGAAATTTTTCTATTACGTTTCTGCTGCTAAATAAACTGCACAACACAGCCCCCAGCCGTAAGACTAGGATCTCTGTGATGTGGACTCTCCCTAGGCGTAATGCCAAATCACCTTACAAAGCTTAATAATAACTAATTGTATTGAACTATGTATATTAGTACTTGTAATTGACTTGTAAAGTCCTTGACAAACTGGTAATTTCAAAGAGTATAGTAAGGGGGTTTGAACTAAACCTTGGAATTTTGTAAGCGGCATTAGGTCTGGTAAACTTACATCAATGAGAGATCTTTAGGAGGCGTGATGATGAGGCCAGTAGGCCTGTGATGAAAAGGGTAGCTACCCACTACCCACCTGGTCGAGAGTTGTGACCAGGGGAACGACAGTTCCGTCCGCAGAGTCTGAAGGTGGTGTGGACTGCAGTGGTTGCTGATGAGATGAAGTCTGGCTCCATTGATGAAGGTTGTGGATGTACGTCACGTCGTCGCTGTTGATCATGTCGGGGTCAACAGTTTAGCAGGAGTGATGATGAGGCAGGTAGGCCGAGTGACGACTGTGAGGAAAAGGGTAGCTTCCCACCTGGTCAGGATTTATGACCAGGGGAACTACTGTTCCATCCGGAGTTTGGAAATTGTATACAGTGTGTAAGTGAATTGAAAGGACAAAGTTACAGAACGTATCCTAGACGTGAAACTGAACAACTTTTCTAAGTACCAATTTGTCGAAATATGATAAAAGAAATTGTATCTTATACAAAATCACTCGGAAGGCATCAAAATTTGTATGGGAGGACCGAACATTATTTCATACCAGCTGTTACCCGCGGCGGATTTCTAAACAATGGTACTATGAAAAGTTGTTCAGTTTCACGTCTTGAACACGCCCTGAAAGTTTGTTCAGTCAATTCACTAACACACTGTGCATAGCGATTAGCGGAATAACTTCGATACCGTGTTTCAGGACTTGTATGTAGAACAAATCCATGGACAATGGATTCATACATACATATACATATAATCACGCCGCTTTCCCATAGGGGTAGGCAGAGACTACATCTTTCTACTTGCTACGATCCTTACACACCTCTTTCGTTTCTTCAACATGCATCAATCTTTTCATACATGCTCGTCGATTTAGGGTACTCTTGACCAAAACCTTTTTTTAGAACGTCCCCGATCTGATGGATGATTCATTGGTGCCACAAATATACGAATACAGCACAGACCAAAGAACTTGCGAACAGACGTTTTGGTGCTCTGTGATATACAGTAACAACGCTTCTGTTTGCACGACAAAGAATTTATTCCCCTGAGAGAACAAGAGAAGAATCCATAAGAGAGTAGTTTGGCATAATATTTTACGCAGAGAAAGAAATACTGTGAATGAATGTTTTCCCCAAGAGTAGGTATAGATAAAAGCCTTATCCACGCTTAAATGCGTATTCTTTTTTCTTCCTATGAAAATGGGTGCCATTGGCTAAAAACTTCTTCAGAATACGTTATTAAACTTTTTATAATGGTATCTTGGTGCGCCACCATTGCCCGCCACGGATTTATCGTTGCCGTTTTACGTGTAAACGTTTTATGAAATTAAGAATAGGGATTTTATTGACAGTTGTTCGAAAACATAAAGATAGGTGGGTTGTTTTTATACTTAGCTAATTAAATTAAAGTAAAAATTGAATAAATCGATACAAATTACCACGTAAATAACATTATTGTACTCATTGTACTAATTCAATAATAAAGCAACAACACTTTCACTTATCAACAACACTGTCAATCACATAATGCCGATGCATTGATATTGATGAGCTCAGTGGATCTGCACTGTCGTGGGCTGGTACACGGTCTGTTGACGGAGTGGCGTGCCCTCTTCAATGTGATGCTTGACGCCGGCGCGGCAGCAGCGCGCCGCCGCCGCGTCCCGCAGCGCCGCCAGCCCGATGGTGGCAAGATGCAGAACTACGAGCAGAACGGCTGTCAGCAGGATAATGAGGCTCGCGAGCCCAGGGCTTGACCAGTCAATCACGGAGTATATGAACGGCTGGCCGGTACTGAAATTCAAGCAAAAAAGGGAAATATTAACATATATATTACCTAGATATTCAAACGATTTTAAATAACTTCCATGTATGCATCTAACTAAAGTTTGTATGATAAAGAACCTTGATGTTATTTGTTGCAGTCAAGTGTCTAAGTGACTATCCTACAATCCTATCGGTAATCGGTATACATTCCCAGAAGGTTGCTACAATTCAAAATGCGATACAAATACAACCATAGGAATCAGCTAATCCATAGAGAACAAGACGGCTACATTTCGATGGATGCCACTCACTGCCAGATCTGAAGGTATTGAATAGAATAATCAAGCTAACAATGTACATAAATTATGCACGATACTCACGTGTTGACACCTCCAGCTAAGTGATAGATGACGCTGAAGATGACCCAGCCGAGACCAAACATGATGGGGTGGTGTATGTGCAGCAGCCGACCGGAGTGACCCGAGGAGAGCAGGAGCAGCAACATTATCAGTGTGTTGAGCGCGTGCACCGCCAGGTCAAGCCCAAAATTCATTTCTTCTTGCACGCCAGCTGAAATCCATTTGAATTGATAGATTTCGTTAGTAGATCGGTAACATTGAAACAGTACCTTTATTAGATGCGATTTCTAATCAACTACTTTCGAAGCAACCAGTTTACAAGAAAAAATATTATTTTACGTAGCTGATTACGTTACGTAGCCATGGTTTCTCGTAGGCGGCCGAAGAGGATAAGATTCTACGCTTTATCATTATTCAGTTTACTCTCGTTAAAGATGTTCGTTGAGGTTGTTTTATTTCTGTATAAGTACTTATATATCCATTATCTATACCACCTCGCCCACACAGGGGAGTGATTATATGTTGGTATTTACGTATAACCCACATGGACAAATCAGACGACTTGAAAACAAAACAGTAATAAAAACAATACAAACCTTCATAAAGAACCGTCCAATAAAATATCGAAATGAGGAATGCTAAAGGGTTCGCTATGTTGTACAGAACCCAATACGTCTTCACGTACCATGGCAGGCAGCAATCAGAACCTGACACAAAATAATAATTTAAACATGAAAACAGTACTTAAGAAGTTTTAAAGTGAGTTCTAGGTGACTATAAACACAATTCTCAATGACGTCATGCCGCATGCTGTATTGAAAGATTGAAGCAGCGGGAAGACGACAGAAATACGCTGTTCAACCATAGCCTGCCTTTGTCGCGAATTAAGAGTCGAATAACCATATTGCTAAGGAAATGAGCCATCGAAGTTCCGACTTCAGTAGTGGACTAAATTACACCCGCCTTCAAGAGCCCACCTTTTTCCTGCAGAGAAGCTTCCACCGAGTGGAAATCTCCCCTGGACATTCTGAAAATCGCTCAAACAACTCTGGGCTGGTGTTGGGAGATGCCATGCAAACCGGAAAAGGAGGGGTTTCTCAAGCAACAACAGGTGCGATTGTGGCGCTGTACAGACAATGTCGCTTCTACTGTGCTTTCCAATAAACCCCTGCTCATGTACAGAAGAGGAGCTGCAAGAGGCGAACCACAATTCCATCGCCGTAGCAACACATTATTGGTTTGATCTTGTTACTAAGATGAAGAAGAATGCTCAATTGTTTATTTGCTCATATATTGCATGCAGGATATTTTACATAAGGATACAATCAAACATGTACCTTCCAAGGGTGTTGCAAACCAACAACATTAATTCAGCAAGCATATGATACCTATGCGCGAAACACAAAGTTTTTCCCGGCATCTCAACCTTCCGGTGTATTCAGGCCGTTATCTCGGAAATAGCTCAAGATAATCAGCCAATTTTGATTCAGCCAAGTTGAGGTTAGTGGGTAGGTACATCCAGTATATCCATTCAATGGGTAACGTTAAAAATATCGAGTTGAGTGTCACGTGCTATAAAATTATAACAAAGAAAAACTTGGCAATTTACTTACTTATTGGTCCATAAAAGTAAACCCTCGCTGAAACTGCTGTAGCGAACCCTGTAGTAAATACGATAGCCAGCAGTCCCCAATGTGTTAGGAAAATTAACCAATATCTCAGATTACCACTCAATCCATATAGGATTATTGAAGATAACACTATGCCTAATGCACTTAAGAAGAGAAAAGCACGGAATATCAGCAGCGGTACAGCGGACCGCGTGCTTTGCCACACACTTAGATAAAAGTCTGAAGGTTTCGGGTGTTCCAGTCCAAGCATAACCAACTTGGTCTCTTCTTTGAAATACGTTTTCACTGCACTCATTTTGTATCACTTAATTTCATAGCTAGTGTGTTACTGCAATATTTTGCCGCGTAATCTTGGCACGACGCCTCCGAAACTGTGTTATCAGAAGGCCGGTGATACTGTATCGCTGATTGCAAGTTATCGAGTTGACTCACATGTTAGTCGCTTTGCCAAAACCTATATGATCGAAGTGTTCTGTATGATAGATAACCAGTTGGTTACACATAAGCATAAGTCACTTTAAATGGAATTTGGTTATCATATGCAGATTTCTGGAAACATGATATAAAAAAATATATTTAGAGTTATTCAAATTTATAAGAATAAATCTTAAAAGATCGTAAACAATGTTGAAATATGATAACGATAGTAGGCTACTCACCTATTTACGGTAGTAGCTAAAAGTTACCTTGATAATGACTGCTTAGTTAGTGATTTAACTAACTGATAGAGCATCTGCATTTTGCTCAGTGAGGATATACATTTTAGACTTTGATTTGGTCTTTAAGTAGTTTCTAGCCCTGGCATGGCATATGGTTAATTAAAGTACTTACCTATTTAATGGAAATTTCATTTCAATACTTTTTACATGACTGCCTAACCAAAAAAGGAGTGTCATGTTTATAGAGTAAATGTATGTATGTATGTATTTAAGTGCGATTCTTTAAAGGACTGAAACTTGTTAACCACTGAACAGATTCGAATGGGAATTGTATCGGAAAAATTCTTAGATTATCCCGAGTGTCATGGGCTAGGCGTTATCTCAGAAAGCAGTTGTGTTTTCAATTTTGTTTATTTATTATGCTTGTTTTTATGTGCGGCTTGGCATGTCCAGCTGTTCAATAAAGGTGTTCAATTAAATTACTTACTGTTTTTTTTTTGTGAAGGGGCGATGTTATTTTAGTTTTATTGTATCTGTTTTATTTTAGTTTTATGTATTTGGTGACTGCTTGAAGTTTTTATTTTCGCGTTTCATAACTTATTTATTTTGCGACAAGGCAAATTACTTACTGTCTCGTAATATTTGCTTTTGTTTGTAGTGAGGATAATAATAATTATTTGCGTAATTACATACATACATACATACATACATACATACATATATCACGCCTATATCCCTTGCGGGGTAGGCAGAGCTTAAATGGCCTTAAAACAGACATTTACGCCACTTCTGACAATTATTTGAGGGTCATTCAGATTATTGTGTATCACCAAAGTGACAGGTTGCCAGCCCATCGCCTAAATTGCAATACACATGTTACCCTCGAGTCCCTAAATCGCCTCTTACGATACCCACGGGAAGGAAATGGGAAGCCGTCATCACACGGCCCCCACATCATTTGCGTAATTGGACTTTGTTATTTACTTAATTACAATTTCGTTTTCCTGTTTGTTATGTATGATCATGTCTGAAGTAAAACACCAAGATATTGAATATTAAAAGTAATAATTTAATAAACCTATCATTTAGGTAAACTTACTTAAATACACAATAGGTTTTTAATAACGACAATACTCACAATACTATACAGGTTAGTATTATAATTTATTTATTTTCACTTACTTCTTAAAACTACATAATGCACATATTTACTGGTGTTTCACCCTTTTTGATAAATACCTTTTGGCCCGAATAGTGACGTCCAAAGAAAAAACTTAAATACTTACACTGAGAGGCATTCGAATCACCCCCATGTATTTAACTTTTAAAGTTGTATGGGGAAAATTCTACTGGGTTACTTTCCTTTTTTATACCCAAGAAAGTACAAATCATGAAGATTAAGCTACAGAAACAAACGCTTGAAAAGCCTGATCACGTAAATAAAAAATAAATTAAAAAACCTGTTTGTCGAAATTTCCCCATACAACTTTAAAAGTTGATTAACTCAGAAACTACAAAAAATCCATAAGTACAAAATGTACATAAATGCGTATGATTCGGATACCCCTTAGTAGGTATCAGGTATTCAAATTTTGATTTTGGGCGTCACTACACGGGTCACCTTGTATAATGCCCCGTATGAGTTGATCAAATCGTTTAAATGGGAGACAGATATCCAGTAAACTTCGCCGGCACAGATACTTGAAAAAAGGGTTGACTCTTGCTCTCTTAAGAGTATAGGGCAACACTAGAATATGTAGGAAACACACCCCGTTCATACATATCAAAACACCCTTAAACCCTAAGGGGTCAGAGCTTTTATACCACCTGCTAGGTAACTAGTAGGTCTCTGACATGGTTATACAATCCCAACACCGCTGATTAGCTGTAGGGTATGTCCAAGGAGCTGGACTTCCTACCGCCGATGCGCCTGGCCAGCCAGTTTCTACTGGCCGCAATGAGGACGACCAACCCATGAAGAATCACCAGGAACAGGGCCGTGGGCACCAGCATCACGCCCGACTTGGCTGCTTTCCCCCAGTCCAGCGTCGGGTAGATGTACTTATTACCGAACCTGGAAATGTGCAAGAATTACGAGTTTATAGAAAGGTAATTTCAAAAAAAAGTCATCCGAACAGGTAAATACAAATGTGATACTTTCGCTAGAGCAATGGATGGATAAGACACAATACAACATTCTTTGTTGAAAATATAAACGATTAATATTACTACATAGAATATAAAGTCGCTTTCCGCGTCCCTTTGTTAGATTTTTAAAACTACGCAACAGATACTGATACGTTTTTTTAATAGATAGGATAATCCAAGAGGCAGGTTTTTAGGTACCTTTGACCGCGAAAAACTTTGTTCCTTCAGGAAAACGGGTAGCAGAGGGTCAATCCGCTAAGCGGGTTGCTAGTTAAGAATAAAGGGCCGATACCGAACACTTTGTACGGGCTGGTGACAACAAACAACTTTCCCAAAGGCAAATAAATTGGACCTGCCCTACAACATGCTGACCGAGTCAATTTGTATGGCAGGTCCAAATAGACATATCAACATGACATACGGGTCAGTGCCTCCAGCGAAGTAGTAGATGACGCTAAACAGCAGATAGATGATGCCGAAGCCCAGTGGGTAGACGAAGTGCAGTAGACGAGCCGGCAGCCGCGACGACAGCAGCAGGAAGAACATTAGCACTGAGTTGATGGCGTGGATGAACAGATCCAGTACCTTATTCACTGCCAGCTGCAAGTCTTCCGTATCTACAGGAATAAATGTGCAGCCAATGATAGTACATGTAAGAATGCATAAGGTACTATTAAATTTAGTGTAAATTTAGTGTGAGTTCTACTCATGAAACTCACCGAGGAACCTAGCAAATATGAAAAAATTGACCTCCCATTTAAAAACGTTCTTAAAATGTGTCTCCTTGTATGGGAGGACCAATTTCTTTTTTATATTTTGACCTATGTTTATTGGGAAAATTTGTTCAGTTTAACGAGTAGAACTTATCCTAAAAGTATTTTATGGGGTTTAATGGGGTTTTATTTTTTGGGGTGGTATGGGATCTACCTCCTAGCGGTCCACCCCGGGCAACGGCAACACAGGCTTGCCTGTGGATAAGTCCGGCTGAACGATCCCACCAAGCGGTGGAAGGCTCCGTAAGGGGCCGCCTGGCTCGCGACCACCATCCCACCGAAGTCTGGCGCCAAGTAGCTTGCTGCGTTCCGTCAGTGTGTGGGAGTGCCAGTGCCTTTGGGGGAATTGGAGGATGTCAGTTGCGCTATTCAGAACCGGTCTTGGACTCTGGGCGATACTGTACCGGGTAACTCATTCTGGAGGGTAGCGGGATCCGAAGCACGGTGCCAGCCGTTGGCCGACCGCAGTCAGTAGGGGGCCCAAGTAGCACGCCAGCCACGTGCCAAAGGCTGCCCCGCCAACTCGCGAAAAATCCCGATATGCTCCACCGTGCCAGCTGGCGACTGGATGGGAGGACCCGGTGGCCATATTCGGGGGGGTTCGGGCGTCCCCGCAGTCTCCAAATGAGTTTCCCATAGGTCGGTTAAGCTCTAGTGTTCCAGTGGTTAACTGAAATGCGCCTCGACAATTCAACTTTTTCCCCACAAACTCTCAAATTATGAAAAAAGTAAAAAAGAAGAATAGGTTTATACAACGGCTGCACTTCCTCCCAAAAAAAGTGCACCTCACTAACATCCGAGGGTTGCACTCCAATCTCGATCCGGTCCATCACCACCTTGAGACCGAGAAGCCGCACCTGTTCTTCCTAACGGAGACGAAGATAACAACACCGTCGGACGTGGCGTACCTCAACTACCCGGGTTACTCTCTTGAGCATAAGTTCAAGAAGCAGGCTGGGGTCTGTGTGTATGTCCGCGATGACATTTGTTGTCGTCGTCTCCGTTGCTTTGAGAAATCGGGTTTTTCTGCCATTTGGCTACTGGAGGACTCTGGCGTGGAGAAAACTCTATATGTCGGCGTCTACCGATCGCACAGCGGTGACCAGGAGACGACAGCGCTTTTCAATTACCTCGTTGAAACGACAGACGTAGCACAGCAAAGATACCCGACAGCGAAGCTAACTTTTCTGGGGGACTTTAATGCTCACCATAAGGAGTGGTTGTTCCCGTTCCAGAAAACTGACCATGCTGGGCTAGAGGCGCGCAAGTTTGCGTTATCGCTAGATCTGACCCAGCTGGTGAATGTAGCTACGCGGATACCGGATATCGACGGCCATACACCCAATTGCTTGGACTTGCTGCTGACAACTGATCCAGACAGTCATTCAGTTTCGGTCTCAGCTCCGCTGGGAACGTCCGACCACTGTCTGGTGAAATCCGTATCGACCTGCTCTCCTCTCGATGACAGCCCCAGGGGCACGAGGCGAGTTTGGAGATACGAGTCAGCAGATTGGGAAGAGATGCGGCACTTCTTTGCATCTTACCCGTGGCGTCAAGTGTGCTTCTCTTCGCGTGACCCCTCGTGTTGTGCAGATGCGGTTGCGGACGTGATTCGGCAGGGGATGGAATATTTTATTCCATTCTCCGACATCCCGCTCGGTCACAAAGCCCAGCCTTGGTTTAACGCAGAATGCGCCCAAGCTGAGGCGCGTAAAGAATCGGCATACCAAGCTTGGGTCAAGGCTCGCGACTGCAAATTAAGAGCACGTAGGGTTCGCGCGAAGAAAAGAACCTTCAACTCTGCCACCAAGTCTTGCAAACGGGTTTTACGTAAGGCACGTTTTGACCATGTCGGACGAATAGGGGCCAAACTAGCATCACACCCTCCGGGTAGTAAAAAGTTTTGGTCCCTGTCCAAAGCGGTTGAAACTAATTTCTGTCGTCCAACCTTACCTCCAATGCTGAAACCTGATGGATCGCTGGCTCACTCTGCAAGTGAGAAAGCAAATTTGTTTGCTTCCTTGTTTGCAAGCAACTCACGTCTGGACGCTGGCTCCAAACAACCACCTACTGTACCTCGTTGCGATTCTTCGATGTCGGAGATCGCAGTACACATTAAAGAGGTTCGAAGAGTATTGTGCAGTCTAGACGTGAACAAGGCCAGCGGACCTGATGGCATACCAGCGAGAGTATTAAGACTATGTGCGCCTGAACTGTCTCCTGTGCTGACACGCTTGTTCCGCCTCTCTCTTAAAGAAAGAACGGTGCCGGGGGCCTGGAAGCTTGCTAATGTGCAACCAGTTCCCAAAAAGGGCGACCGTGCCGACCCTGCCCATTACCGTCCAATTGCCATTACCTCCATCCTATGCAAGGTCATGGAGAGGGTACTTAACAGTAAGTTGCTGACCTACCTTGAAGACAATGATCTTCTCAGTGACCGTCAATATGGCTTTCGCCGGGGGCGGTCTACTGGTGATCTTCTTGTGTATGTCACGCACTGCTGGGGCGAAGCCATCGAGAAAAACGGCGAAGCACTTGCCGTTTCACTCGATATCTCGAAGGCCTTTGACAGGGTCTGGCATGCAAGTCTGCTCAGCAAGCTTCCTGCTTATGGCATCCCAGCTGATTTTTGTACTTGGATTTCAGACTTCCTTAGTGAACGGTCCATCAGAGTAGTCGTTGACGGCTGCTCCTCTGACCTAATGGCCATTGATGCCGGAGTTCCTCAGGGGTCTGTTCTCTCTGCAACTCTTTTCCTGCTGCACATCAATGACCTCATTCGGCATGGTATTGTTGGATACGCAGATGATAGTACCGTTTCAGAGAGATACTTGACAGGTGCAGGGACCAGTGGGGATGAAATACGTTCGTTAAGAAAGGCCATGGTAGAGCGAACAGATCTGACCTTAAGTCTTGTCTCCCAATGGGGCGACGACAATCTGGTCTCATTCAATGCCACCAAAACACAGGCGTGTCTTTTCACTGCAAAAAGGAGTCCTTTCGACTGGACACCTACTTTTCGGGGTACATCTGTCCCAGTCACTGACAGGCTTGAGCTTCTAGGCATGGAGTTGACATCAAATCTAAACTTCGGCGCGACCATCGAGTACAAGGCTCAGACGGCGGCTAAAAAGCTGGGCGTCCTGAATAGAGTGAAGCGATACTTTACGCCTGGACAGCTTTTAACTCTTTACAAAGCACAAGTCCGATCCTGCATGGAGTATTGCAGTCACCTTTGGGATGGCTCAGCCAAATACCAACTTGCCGCTCTTGACTCGGTGGAACGCAGGGCCAAGAGGCTCATAGGCGACATAAAACTGGTGGACACCAAGCTACATAGCCTGGCACATCGCCGCAAGGTTGCCTGCTTGTCGGTATTTTATAGATTGTACTTCGGAGAGTGTGCTCAAGAGCTTCACGACCTTGTTCCACCAGCTCCCTTCTACCATCGGACATCCAGACGCACCGCCGGATACCATCCGTACCTGGTAGCCATTCCACCAATTCGGACTAAGCGCTTCCAGTCATCATTTATAATGCGCACTGCTAAAGAGTGGAACTCACTTCCTGCGTCTGTGTTTCCAAAAGCATACAACCCTAATCTCTTCAAAGTAAGAGTGAACAGGCTTCTTCTGGGTGAGCTCGCCCCATCTTAGACTCTGTCTCTGTCCTATGACCTAGACTAGAGTCAAGAGCAAACCCATCATTAATAAAAAAAAAAATAATAATAATTTGCATTGAATTTAGTAGGACCTTAATAGGTAATCTAGCTAATCATCTTGTTTATCAACCGGTAAAAAGAAAGAAAAATTTAAGTTTTAGATTATAACTTTAAACTTGGTTCAAACACTGTATTTACAATAAACAAATGTACTGATGTGAGATCTTTGAAGAACTGCTTGGTCTCTTCGTATTCCATTCTTGTTGTAAAATCAGAGTAAATTTTTGTTTTCTTATTTTTGTGTTTACTTTTTTCATACGATTTGTCGTTTTCTAACAGCTTAACCAATGTCTAACTTGTTGTTTGAAATGGTTTCAAATCACCGATGCTGCAATTTATATACAACTAGCGTTGCCCGCATAAGTAGTGATATGTTACTTTCTATATGTGCGCCATGTTTTATTACAATCGGTTCAGTAGTTTTTGCATTGAGAAGTAACAAACAAACATATTAACTTTCGGATTTATAATATTAGTAGGAGATTGAAGTTGTAACACTCATCGTACTTACGTCACTATAATCATATGAGTTCCTTCCGCATTTTAATAATAATTTACTATCTTATCTTCCAAATTAATTATATCACGTAAAAAATAAGTCTGTGGCATACGTTAGGTAACGTGGGCAATATAAATAATTATTAATGAATAATTCACATAATAACAGGAGATCCTGCCCTATGGCGTACCCTGGGGGAGGCCTACGTCCAGCAGTGGAGTGCAATAGGCTGATTTATGTATGTAATTCACATAATTATGTAGTCCTGGCTGGCACCGAGGCAATGCTTATGTTCGGGACGCACCTCTGAGTTTTTTAAGTCGTAGTATTTTTTTATGTTACGGGACATCCTTTAAGCGGTACATCTTTGATGTTATAATTAGAAAATTGGAAATTTCGCTACCGAACTATACGCAAGTAGATAGGTGTGTTTCGCTTGACCCTTTTTTGGAATTTCTACTTTGTGATGTAACTATTTTATTAAAGACTCATATCACTATTAACAATCATTTGGTATTCCACATTGGGATCTACGTTGAAGAATAAATATTTATTAATGTAATAGCATAGCTAGGTATTGATTAGAATACCTTGGTATACACTAATTTTATAGAGACTCGAAGATCCCACAGACAAACCTCGAATAGTAGTTTTTGGGGCTATATATTAGTTTTAAGAATACTTTATTGATTAATAAATAAATTCATTCATTCATAGGTAAATATAATGTTTGAAACTCACACATAGGAACCAAGACAGCGAAGTAGTATATTGATACTAAGAATGCGATCACCATAGCGATGTTGTAGGACGCCCAAAATGCCTTCGCGAACCACGGCAGGGATTGATAGGACTCTGGAATGGTAAAAACAATTAATTCAGGTAAATTATTTTTAAATTTTAGAAAACTTGCACAAATTTCAAGCGCGGGCAGCATTAGAACCTGCGACTTTCGCATTACCAGTGGCGACGCTGCCCGCCAATTATGCAAGTGTATTTTTTAATGCCAGAAGTGGCGGGCAGGGAATGAGCTGCGGTAGCCCAGATGGAAGAGGCGTCGCCACTAGAAATGCGAAAGTCACATGTTCAAATCCTGACCGCGCTTGAAAATTTTGCAAGTTTTCTAAAGTTGTATACCTAACACGGGAAGTGTTTTAAAATTTGGTATTCAGGTGAATTATCTTAGGTTTGTATCTGGTATTTGGTTATTATGTCTAAAAACTTGATCCAAAACAGATAGAAACACAACCTGAGAAGCGTATCAAAGAGCGTGCGCTGGCTGTATTGAAATAAATCTTTAAAACATGTACTCACCAGCTGGTTTTTCGATGTACGCCCGCAAAGAAACCAGTACTCCGAAACCCGAAGCCGCCGTGTTCACGACCAGGCCCCAGTGTGTCATGAAGATGAACCAGTAGCCAATGGCAACGGACTCAGACTTGGCCGTCAATATGAAGGAAGCCAGCAGAATGGCCAAGCACCCCAGGAAGATCACCGCTCGGAAACACAGGAGAGGCAAAGGACAGCGGCTTGTCTGCCAACATGACAAGTAGAAGTCTGAATAACTGTGGTGTTCCAAAAGGAACTGGGAAGTTTGCAACTGTTTCCGCAGATATTTTCCCATTTTAATGGACTTTTTCTAATTTCGTCGCGACCGCACCGGACCGGCGTTGCCGAGTTTTTGTGCGTTGTACCTTATCATCCACAATCGTAAGATAAACACTGATTTCGTGCGAAGTGATACATCGATACGCCAAATATTTGCTATTAGGTATTAGGTAGATATTGGTTTCGATTTTCACGTACCAACATACGCATTTTTAAGCTTATCTAGCCCTGAGTATTAAGAAAAAACAGGAACTCATTATGGCTGGCTGTGGTTTGCTTCCTAAGGTTTAATTTCCAAAATAATAGATCATTAAAGTCTTAAAATAATAAAAAAATGTACCAACCTTAGTACAGGATACACGATTTCCTTGAATTTGTCCGAGAATTCTGTATTTCGTTCGATATTCTGAGATATTGTGTGACTGCAAAAGTTTATTTTAAATAAGAGCATAGTTCGGTTTATAAATGCGTTAGTAAACTTTGAATTTAACATAATTTCATTAGGTACCTAAGTAAATGTTTAACCGAATAGACGCCATTATCCTACCTTAGTAACTTATATTTAACACACCTGTAGATGTTTAAAATATAGAGGAGAAAACTCAAAGGAACGGAATCAGTTATCAGAAACTGCGAATGTCTCACCCGATGATGGCGTAGCGCGGTAGCGAAGAGTACCCCTGCCTGCTACGCCGCCGAGGGTCGTGGGTTCGATCCCCACATGAAACAAATATTTGTTAAGCTATTATCAGATACTTGTTTTTAGTCTGGGTGTTTTCTATGTATAATATATATTTACTTACATATTATACATAATATCAGCTATTTAGTTCCCATAGTACAAGCTTTGCTTCGTTTGGGACTAGATGGCGCCGTGAGAATTGTCCAGAATATTTATTTATTTATACACACACACGCATACCACGCCTATAATCCCTTGCGGGGTAGGCAGAGCGTAAACGGCCGCTAAAAACGGACATTTACGCCACGTCTGACAAATATTTGAGGATCATTTGGAAAATTGTGTATCGCCATAGTGACAGATTGTCAGCCCATCCCCAAAAATTGCACTACACACCCTTGAGTCCCCTAGTCGCCTCCTACTACTCCCACGGGCAAGAAATGGGGTGATGCTATTCTGAGCCGGCATCACACGGCACTTATCTATTTATTATTTATAATAACCAGCCCGGAGTAAATAAAAAGCTAAGAGCGAGTCGGATTCGCCCACCGAGGGTTCCGTAACATGTACCCAAGCAATATCATGTGATTCGATACCCCATTTGAACTACAAGGTTTTTTTTTTAATTTTGTTCTTTTTTGGCCCCCTAAAAACGTATTAATGAAGCTACTTGCTATTTTTCATACTTTTACGGCTATCGAAGTTAGCTTGAGCTAAAACACTGGTAAGTGTCTATTTATATTTGTATATTCTGGAACAAAGTGAATTTTCGTGCATTTAATTAAATTTATTTCCTTGATCATAACGTGACCAATAACCTATATATACTAAACGCAGAAAATATTGATTAAATTTGAATTCACATTATTACAAAAATGTTTTGGTCAAAACAACAACCCGACTACGGAGACTTCGGGTGAGTCTTGGGTAAAATCTACATTTCATTCGAACTATTCTAGTGGGCTATCCTGTTGCTTGGCTGGTAAATGATCAGCCAATACACCTCATGAAAATTTGAAATTGTAACTTATTATAGGTACAGTAAGTTAACTATGTAGATATGATATGAATAGATAATGCCCTCATTTCAGGTAATCATTTGTCATAACTTACCTTACATTAGCGGTATCACTTTCAGTCAAATAGGTTTAGAAAAGGACAGGAGATATCTAAATCTGTCATACACACACACATATGACGCCTATTATCCCTTGCTGGGTAAGCAGAGCGTAAACGGCCGCAAAAACGGATATTTACGCCACGTCTGATATATATTTGAGGGTCATTCGGAAAATTGTGTATCGCCATAGTGACAGGTTGTCAGCCCATCGCCTAAAATTGCAATACACACCCTTAAGTCCCTTAGTCGCCTTTTACGACTCCCATGGGAAAGAGATGGGGTGATGCTATTCTAAGCCGGCATCACACGTCACATCATGTGATGTCTTATTATTTGTTGAAAAATACACATTATATGTCAAAAAAAGCCGACGATGAAAACAATGGCGACTAGGTAAATTTTCTACAAATGCTGAAGAACCGAAAATAAAAATACCGAAATTCGAATACCTAAGTACGAATAATAGTGGCTACTATACATACTAAACCTCAGAAAAGAACTATATCTTTTGGTTTGCCGTTGTCGGGTGGATTAGAAACAGGATAAACATACAGGGATAAAATACGGTTTTGTTAGTTGTAAATTTACCTTGGGTACGTACCTACAAAGGCATGGAAATAATTTTTATTATACATTTTTGAATTCAATCAAAATTTTATTACGATTGCTAAGTTGTTTCATCTAAGTAAGTTGGACTTTTCTATACATTTTCATATTTATATTTATTATATTTGTATAAATGATTGTAAGTGTACTTATACTACAAAGCTGTTAATTGAAAATTTAAGGATTTCACTGTTTGCTTCTGCAACTTATTGCAAATCTTTTCGTTTTGTCTCTATTTGAATGTAAAGGTTGCCTGGAAAAGATCGCTGCAAGATCTATATATCTATAACATGTCTTGCCTGATTAATTGATACGAAATGAATTGAAATAAAGGCAGGGAGATGATGATTTAAGGCCGTGCCTATGGTGAAAATATGGTTCATTCAATCGGATGCTAATGGCTATTATTATTCAATATACATTTTGATGACTTGCGTTTGTTTTTGTGGGATTGTGGGAGTTGGGACCTAGACATGAAAAAACATTTTTAGCAGGCCGTAGATTGGCTGGAGTCTACTAAGATTGTAGTGCGTTGGTAAGAAGGGACTTTTGTTCATGATTTAAAATTTGTTCCAGAGTTAAATTAATCAGCAAAATCATGTGCTACCAAAAACAGAACCCTATATTTTCAGTCTACAACTGTGTCAGCGGAGTCGTGAGTATTTTATGAGGATTTGAGGGAACAATTCCTGCCGTGCGATGCCGGCTTAGAATAACATCACCCCAATACAACCCGTGGGTGTCATAGAAAGCGACTGAGGAATAAATTAAACCAGGAAATGGGCAGCAGCGTTCCCTGTGAAAGCAATATCTTGCACTGCGCTCGCCAATCCGCCTGCCAAGCGTGGAGAGTATGGCAATAACCCCCAATAGGAGGAGGCCTTGAGGCCTATGTCCAGCAGTGGACTGATGAGGGTGGTAAGGTAATGTAATGTAATGAGGGATTAATTTATAGAAGTAGTTGTGAACAGAAACCTTTTGGAACCGACTTCAACTGTGCTGTACTGTGTTCCTTCGAATTCACCAGTTAAATTGTAATTGATATTCAATCACTATCATTCACGTCGAATAGATGAAAATTCCATTTTATTTTGATAATACATTATAGCACAAACGTGCAAATGGCGGGCCTGATGTCACACAGAATTCGGCTCACCTGTTAACTATGGGGATATCTCAGCATCAGTTTTTCTAAAGCCTCAACCTAAACACACACACAAATTTCAATTGTAGTGTTAGATAATTTTCTTTTTTTCCTCGTGTCATGGTATATTTTTGGTTTGTTTTTGTTACTTTCAATGAACTTACATATAATGTACTTACCTATATATTTTATTTTCTCAAAGATTTTGCTACTTGCTATGGAAGAGCAGAATCAACAAACATACGCTATTACTTATTAAATTGAGATTCCAATCAATCAAATTTTTAAAAAACTGTTTATATACAATTAATGAACTATTTTGTTTTTATTTAAATATGTGAGGCTTTTAAACAAAAAAGAAGAATTTTCCATATTGGTAATAAAATTATATCTCGAAGTATCTACTGCTGATAGTTCTTAACTAATATTTCAGGTGCAAAGTCTCGCCCTGATTGTAGTTGGCGCGTACATACTCATAGCTATGCATGTGCCCGGAAAATACGGCGGTATCATCAGTTTGTTTATCATAGCTGGCATCACCAATATTATCGCAAGTATTATGGGATGTAACGCCATAAACAAAAAGTACTCAAAATGGGCAACTATGATTTGGTGTATAAGGGTAAGTTAAGGTCTCGGTTGCGTAAATACAAACCCGACTACAGCACAGACATCCTTACTCTTTGCTGTATGTTCAGATATGCAAACCAGACTAAAACACAGAGCACTCCTATCGCTCCTCGTAATCTTAGTCTAAGTGTTTTCTATATGTACTATGTTTTTTTACTTTAAAAAAAGTATACAGGGTGTAAGGGACAGCCCTCTAAATACTGATAAGAATTTCACCTGTAGACTTGTAGCCAGTTGTTTTATAACATAGGGCACAAGGCGCACTACGCGGGGGACTTTTTAATGAGGCTGATTTATTTTGCCTAGCTTAAGTTTTGTGAATAATTTTCTCTATTTTTTCCTTCGACACATCACTTATATCTGTTGCAGTTATTGTAATATTTTCAGTTCATCGTTCTTAAATCGTTTGTGGTTGGCGTGGAGATGTACTTTGCGGTGGTGATGCTGAACGATAGTGAGCCTATTAAACACCATTTATTCGCGGTGAGTGAAAAACCTTCAGTGCCACATTTTTTTATGAGCAGTACGCTAAAGGTGAAGACATACTGGGCTTACGCGATGCCACAAGTACGACCATTAGAATACGAAGACATCGGCTTTCATAGAAATATTATTATTTTGTAGAAATATTAATATTATATTTATTTTTTTGTAAATTCTGCATTGTAATCAGTATTTGGTATCCCAAGATACAGGCTTGGCCCTAGTTTGGGAACCCCTGGTAATACCTTTCACATATCTAGGTACCTCTTTCTGTAAAAAAATAATAATTGTAAAAATGAATTGAATTGTGTTAATTTTGCATGTAAAATAAATATTTTTTCATTTTCATTTTTTTCATTATGAAAAATCGAGACGTCTCGCGTCAGTGACGTGCCCTACTCCCAGACGACGCGTGTTGCGTGTGCGTCAGCACACATCTTGTAAATACTCGTAACGATCGTAGCTTGTCTGTTTTGCCATGATGTCGCCAAATGCTAGTGTGATTAGCTGGTTATCTTACTTATCACGAAGTAATGTGCGTATACCGTAGTATCATCACATCACATCACATACCTACCTAAGCCCACTTGGTCTTCATGCACCCTTAACGTAAACCCATACTAAGTTACAGTGTTTTTCAAAACTTTCAAAATTTTCAAGCGCGGGCTGAATTTGGACCTGCGCGGCGCGTAGACTCTAGTGATAGCAAAAGTCGCAGGTTCAAATCCTGCCCGCGCTTGAAAATTTTGCAAGTTTTTAAAAATTGACCTAACACGGAAAGGGTTTTAAAATTTGGTATTTAAGTTACAGTGTGTTATGATTCCAGGCATGCAGACCTCTTCATATCACTCCAATCGATAATACCGCTTACCAACCCAACCGCTGGGACGAACATGACTACTACAGTCCTTTTATGCATCGCATCGTTACTACAACTGCCGCAACTTCTACAGCTGCCCCTGATACCGCGCTCTGCGACTCGATGGTCACTTTGGGCGGGTCAAGCTTTATGATCTTAAGTATTTCTGGAGTAAGTATACCTACCACATTAATGACTCCTTGAGTCATTTTGATAGGCCCGAAATGAGGCGTGTCATCCATACCAACCAGCCATTTTGTGATTCAATAATAATCACGATCACTCGTGGATGGTCAGTCATACTTTACTACCAATAGTATTCTTGAAGTAAACACAATCTTTTCTTTTTTTAATTTTTAAAAACTTGCAAAATTTTCGAGTGCGGGGGCAGGATTTGAACCTGCGACTTTCGCATTACTAGTGGCGACGCCTCTTTCATCTGGGCTACCGCAATCTTGTCTTTTAATTAGGCCGATTAGATATTTTTTACTCTGAACTTCCAACGAACTATTCCAGTATAGGTGCTTTAATGGATCTAAAACAATGCGAATTTATACAGGGAGTAACAAAAAGGGATAACTAGCCGAAAGGTACTCATGAAACTGAACAACTTTCCCCATGGAAGATGGGTCATAATACTTATTTTCAATTCGACGTCCATCTCACTCCATTCTAGACTCTGTCTTATGACCTAGACTAGAGTCAAGAGGAAACCCATCATTAATAAAAAAGTCCCATACAAAATTGACGATCAGCTGAAAATGAAAAATGAAAATGAAATAACTTTATTCAATGTAGGATAGCATTATCACTTATTGACGTCATGCTCGGTCATTGTAAAAAAAAGAAATTTGCATAACGCAATCTTCTTCTTTTTATAACAATTTTGTATTGTCCTAATAGAAAACCGGCTCGGGCGGGATAAAAAAATAAAAATAAAGGCACTGCCTCGGGGCTGGCCAGGTTAATCACACAGCACGAAACTTTACGCCACCACCATTTGTAAACGACATTTGTTTCAAATTTTAGTCAAGATTTCCAAAGCGTGTTATTAACATGCGTATAATTAACCGGACCCCCTGAACAGGAAAAACCCCCCAAAAAACCTGCCCAGAAGTGCTCCTACTCTAAATTAACAATCTTTCTAGGCCCTAAACTGCCCTAGCTAATTTTGGAAATAACGAATAATATATATGTATAGCCCAAAAATGGCTACATAAAAAAAAAAATTATAGTAATAACAAAAATTGCAGTAGATAAATCTACTTGTTTCGTAACAAGTTTCGTCTAATAAAATATTTACTTTATACATTTGAATTAAACCCATGGAGATTTATCTTGCATATAGTCTGATATTTCATAATAGCCTTTCTTGTACAATTTTTGTTTAATTACTGGTTTAAATTTATTTAAGGGTAAGTCTTGAATATCTTTAGGAAGTTTGTTATAAAAGCGTATACAATTGCCCTTAAAAGTTTTGCTTACTTTACTAAGCCTGCTCATGTGCACAGCAAGTTGCTCCTTATTTCTAGTGTTAAAATTATGCCTGTCACAATTTTTCTTAAAAGAATCTATATTTATTTTTACGTACACTAGATTTTCGTATATGTACTGTGACACAAATGTCAATATGTTGATTTCTTTAAATTTCTGTCTCAAGGAGACTCGAGGTCCCAATTTATAAATTGAACGAACAGCCCGTTTCTGCAAAACAAATATATTGTTCACATCCGCAGCATGGCCCCATAATAGTAAGCCATAAGACATTAAGCTATGGAAGTAGCTAAAGTAAACTAGTCTTGCAGTGTCTACATCAGTGAGATGTCTTATTTTTTTAACTGCGTATGCTGCTGAACTCAGTCTCTTCGACAATTTCTCAATATGTGGCCCCCATTGGAGCGAGGCGTCCAAAGTTATGCCTAAAAATACAGTTGAGTCCGCAAGGTCCAACTTTTCATCCTTTACCTTTATAATTGTAGAGCTTGGTTTAACATTTGGTAATACAAATTTGATACATTTAGTTTTCTTTTCATTCAATAGTAGGTTATTTACTGTAAACCATTGCACCACATCGGTAATAGCTTTGTTCACGTCATCATAGTTGAGTTGTTGCCTCTTTACTCTGAAAAGTAGAGAGGTATCGTCCGCGAACAAAACTATATCATGTTTTTCTTTAACTAGATATGGTAGATCATTAATATATACAAGAAACAAAAAAGCTAGTTAATTTACTATGGAAGTTCCATATTTTTTTCGTAGTCCCACCCATGTTCCATCGGGAAACTCGCTTTATGAGTACCTTGACCCTTTTTATTACTCCTTGTATAATACATCGATATGTAGCCGTCTCCGCCCAAGATCAGCTGATACGATTTCTATGGTATGAATGATGATGATACATAACGAACGATGTAGGATGAGTTAATTAACGTCGTCCTTTTTTTACAGATGATAGCTGTGGTAGCTGTTATGTATAAAGGTCTCAGAATGTGTTCGACTTAAATAATTTGCGCAAATACTTACTAAGACAGTGAATTATGCAAAATACCCACATACTTCTCAACACAACCAATTAAATTTGAAATATTTTATGACAGTTAATTTTAAAATACTTGATATTATATCTGTTACGTAGACCATTTTATTCATAAGGATAATATTTTTGTCTTTTGTGTAAATACACTGGACTACAAATAAAACGGGTCTTATCTATTTATTAGTCCCGATTCCACGTTTTAATCATTTTAAGTTTCTAATGCTAAAATCACTAAAATAAAATCCCTAAACTTAGAGGTTTTAAGTGTGGCTCTTCCACAAAAGCCATGTTTTTGGGAAGTTTTTGACAGGAAGATAATTTGATTTTGACAATGCTATTTTTACAAAATGTAGTGTTACAAATTTAAAAATATATAAGTGTTGCAAGAAAACAAATATTTTTTTATTCACCACGAAAATGCATTTTTCTATTATTTGGTAAAATTATTCTTAATTAACTATAGAAACAGGCCTGTCCCTGTTAGGGCTTTGTGGGTATTTGCTAAACACACCATGCTTGGTAGATGGATTGGCGAGTGCAGTACGCAATAATGATTTAATGTTCATTTGGTGCATTTTTGTGTAAAATCGCCAAAAAGACATGAAATTGCTAGAAACATTCGTTCGGTACCACTCTAGAACTTTCCGACCAGATGCCACTTCAAAACCTTTCAACCCGGTGCCAGCCTAGAATATTTTGACCCGGTGCCTATCCATCACTCGATCCGGTGCCACTTTAGATCTTTCCTATCCGGTGACACTCTAGGACCTCCCAACTCAATTGATCCCACTTTAGAACTCTCCTATCTGACCGAAAATCACACAGATCACTCCAACATTGCAACCATTTTGATTTGTTTTGACAGTACTATTTTTAAGCGGGACCTTTTTAGTGGCTACTAATATTAGTCAATTTAATCGTTTTAAATATTTAAATTGCTATAGATTCATCGCTCAGACACACACGTACACACACACACATTTTGTCTGCTTTTAACTTTTTTTTCTTTTTTTTTTTTAAACATTTAATGTTTTACGTAGTCATACTTACTTTTAATGTTATCAATGTTTGTATTATAAGAGCGGGTTCACCCGTCACAGGTGTCTTGAGACACTTACTGGGTTAGGACTCAGCCTCCATGTATTTTTATCATGTATGCTTGCCTAATAAAGATTTTTAAATTTTTTCAATTGCTTAATTTTGTACCTCCTAGAATTGCACTAATCGGCTAAAGCTAAATTTAATCCTGTCAGCTATTTTTAAAGATTATAATCCTGTCATTTGAATTTGACATTACGTGCAGAATAGGAAACGGTTTTAGAAACGTCAAATTAAATTTAGTAATAATAAAAGCGCGCCTGGAATAAGGTCTATTATCTTCAAAAGTATTAAACGTAGCTTAATAAAACAAAGAGTATTTTAAAGACCATGTTATTGTGTAATTTAAAACTTTTTATTTATTTTAGATAATAGTATTAGAAACCTTGAAATTAAAAAACATGGTCGTTTTCAAACTGAAAACTAAAAACTAAAAAATTGTTTTAGTTTTGACATTAAAATTGCTATAAATATGATATCTCTGCTTTATAAACTTTATTATTCTGAAGTCAACATGTCATTGACCATCGAAGCCAACGAGACTCAGCAAGAACTGTTAGTGTGAGCCTCTCCACGGTTCAGAGAGTTGTCCAGCGGTTCCGTGAAACTGGGTCTAATCTGAGAAGACCAGGAACAGGTCGACCAACATGCACGACGGCGCGGGAGGACCGCTGTATGGTATCAACCATATTGAGATCGCTTTCTCACAGCTGTTGATGCCAGAAATCAACAATTACGAGCTGGAGGAAACAATCTATGCACTGAAGCTAACCTAAAGCCGTTAAGACCTGCAAACGGCCCAAAACTCGAACGGCACCACATAAACTCAAGGTTGAGTTATGGTAGAGAACACCAAGCTTGGACTCTTGATGATTGGTCAAGAGTTATATTTTCAGGCGAGTCCAGGTTCTGTCTGTACAAGCACGACGGGAGGAATAGAGTGTACAGAAGGCCGAACGAACGCTATATCCAAGCCTGTATAGAAGAAAAAGTTGCATACGGCGGAGGCTCTGTTCACGTGTGGGCTGGGATTTCCTCTGAAAGCCGCACTGAGAAATGGCACTTTGACTGCAGAAAGATATGTCATTGAAATTTAGTGAACATGGGCGAGAATGCCATTTTTATGCAAGACAATGCTCGCCCGCATACAGCTTAGATAGTGTTAGAGTATTTTCAAGAAGTTGGTATCACACGCATGGAGTGGCCAGCACGCAGCCCTGACTTAAATCCGATTGAGCACGCCTGGGACGAATTGGGAAGACGTGTTCGTCAGCGGAATCCTCCGCCAATCTCACTTCGGGAACTGAAAGAAGCTTTGATTGAGGAATGGCAGAATATTCCGCAGAATCGCCTCAAAAACCTGGTCGAAAGTTTGCCAAATCGCATAACAGCATTATTACAAGCTTGTGGACGCAACACAAAGTATTAAAATACGTGAAAACGACACCTCTGTTTGTAGCCATTACACATTCAGGAAATTACAGTAAAAGTAACGCATTTTAAGTTAATTTACATTTGTTCTAATACGAAAGGTTCAGTTTTTTTAATGTTATTTCCATGTAAGCTCAATAAAATAGTCTTTCATTTAGTCTCTGTTTCATTAAGCTACGTTTGGTAACTTTAAAGATATTGGCGATTTTCCTCCCGACCCGTTTTATTTGTGGTTTACCCACAGAATTACCCATTGAAATCAGTCTTAAGTTTCTTTCGGAAGTTATCGTATAGGCTTGGCTTTGCGATCGCGTTGATGTATTTTTTTATGGAAAAGTTTTACAAGGCGGATGATAAGAGGGCAACAGCTATACCTACTTTAATCCTAAAAGTTTACCATTAGGCAATGAGAGACTTGCAACGAGTGAGAACCAGGCGTAAAAACTTGAGTACCTATATTATCGAACATAATTGAATTTTTAGAGTACCAGGGATGTCACAAGATTGACTGCAAGTTTTCAGACAGAAACAATATTCCTTACTCTGTTCTTTCAATCGGTAGAAACAGATTCGTGTGACTTTTTGTATATGCTTCATAAAACAAAGACACGGGAATAGTCTAAGAGAACTAGTGTAGTACCGATCCTTGAGACTTATGCTTCCAAAAATATTAGGAACGGCCAACAAGGCTGCGGTAGTAGATCTTTTTTTACGAAAACCTGATTGAACTTGAGGAATAACTAATGTAATTTTTCACAAAGTAATTAATGACGTATGAGGAGCCTGTGAGTGTACGATTCTCTCCATAACCCTGAAGAGGCATGGCAGGATACTTGTTGGCTAGTCTTTCTTGTAGTTACACCTAAAGAGGAGATTCCAACGGGGACCTCTCTATTACTTACCCACACGGACATTTTACACAGCGCATCCTGGTAGGTACTCATAGTTCCATCACTTCCTCCAAGTAGTCTGTGCTTCCGTAGTGGTTTAAAAATTTTCAAGGGCGGAACCTGCGACTATCGCATTACTAGTTGCAAGTTTTCAAAAATTGTATACCTAACACGGAAAGTGTTTTAAATTTGGAGTTCACTTTAATGTTTACATAAATTTACTTAATTTAATAGTTGCCATTGGATAAAAACCTCTTCAGAATATGTTACAAAACTTCTTTTATAATGGTATCTCGGTGCGCTATCATTTGTGGTTGCTCTTTTGTAAAGTAAGTTATTAGGATTTTATTTGTTCAGAAAGACGTAAAAAGTAGGTGAGTTTATGGCGGGTGACAGGAGCGATGCCAATAGGCAGAATGGAGCGTTCCAGGTGGTGTCGGGAAAAGGGTAGCTACCCGCCTGGCCGGGTGTTGTGGCCAGGGGACCGACTGGTCCACCTGGATTGAATTGGAAGTTGTATATATGCGTTACGCGGTGAAACACTTCGATACCGCGTTTCAGACTCTTTGTTTCTCTGCACATCTGTCACGTGGCGCCATCTTGCAGATATGTTGGAACTTCTGTTGCGTCTTGCTTGCTCTTGAACCACTTTGAGTGAGCTTCTTGCTGTAGCTCCCAGAGGTCGCTACAGTACTCCCCCTCAAGACCGGAGGTCGATACCGTCAGCGAGCGAAGTGGGGCTGATGACGTCATGTAGCGTGATGATGCAGTCTAGCGTGGCGATGCAGTGCTGGTACCAATGTCCACGGTGAGTCGGGACGTCTACGGTGAGTCGAGACGATGATGGAAGACCAGTGAAGCTGCCGTGCTGTGACTGCGGTGGGTGCTGATGACGTAGTGGTTGATGCGTGGTTGAAGGCTGCGAAGTCCAAGGTAGGGGTCACCAATATGGCGGGTGACAGGAATGATGCCAATAGGCAGAATGGAGGGTTCCAGGTGGTGTCGGGAAAAGGGTAGCTACCCGCCTGGCCGGGTGTTGTGGCCAGGGGACCGACTGGTCCACCTGGATTGAATTGGAAGTTGTATATATGCGTTACGCGGTGAAACACTTCGATACCGCGTTTCAGACTCTTTGTTTCTCTGCACATCTGTCACGTGGCGCCATCTTGCAGATATGTTGGAACTTCTGTTGCGTCTTGCTTGCTCTTGAACCACTTTGAGTGAGCTTCTTGCTGTAGCTCCCAGAGGTCGCTACAAGTTGTTCTATTGTTCACGTTAATGTTTACATAAATTGACTTCACCGTAAGGATGTAAGTAAATAAAAATGTATGGCACCGTAAGGGCGAATTCAGACGAACGCACCGGCTAAACGCGTGGGCTGCGCTGCGAGTATTCAGCGCGGTAAGAAATGGGGTAATGCTATTCTAAGCCGGCATCACACGGCACGGCACACTTTAACCATGCTTTAACTACACCGAATCTAGGTACTCGACTGATTATATAAAAAAAACAATTGCTTATATATGTTAATACAAAGTCTACATACCCGAGAAGCCTAAGGGCACGGGGCAACGCGTGGTGAGCGCGTACGCTGTGTATGACTTTAATACTAATACGCGCACAGCACGCGTATGCGTATGAATCCACCTTAACGTGTTTGGTAACGTAACCCTTCTTGACCCCTCAGATCTTGACCCCTAAAAGCATGGCCCAACAGATTTTTTATTATATTCTCTGTTTGTCACCCAGCCACCGCCAACTTCTTGAGTATAGTACTCTTATAAATAATTTTGTCAAGGTAGGTATATATCTTCAATTCTCCGAATTGATTAAATAGTAAAACGAGCAATCAAAGTAACGAATTGTATTTCTTTAAACCAGTAATGTGAACTATATCTCGAAGGATAAGCAGCTGTTGTGAAATAAACAACTTTGTCAGTAACCATGGATTACCTCAGAAGTGAATTCCATTGCAGCAAGTTTGGCTTGGCGTGTGACAAGGGTTCAAGTTTCTACCTCAGCCCTTGTCAGACCTCCGAGAGTACCGTTCCTCTTCTGATTGTACGAGTTTTCCTCTTGGCGCTAGCATTGATAGCCATCCTTTACTCCCAGATCACCTATGGGATTGATGGTTGGTGGAACTGGTGGTACATTTACCTCACGCATTGGGGAATGATCAATGTTTTATTCTCTACTGCTTTTTCCGTGGTCGTTTCATATATGGCGTACAGGTACGCGTCGGATGAGGACGGTAATTATCGTTTTGTGTTAAGTTCTTTTCAGATGCTTTCAATAGGTAGAGTCAGTGTATTCGTATGTAGGTAAACACCCTCTCTCTAATCTAACACCTTCCAGGGAATGTATGTATAGGTACTATAGCAACAAAACATCCACGTAAAACAAATTAAAATACGGTAAATAATTTTGTTTTTGCACGGTATATTTATTAAACCTAGTGCTTTTTTTTATGCTCGGTACACTCATTGAAATTGAATTTTATTTGTTTTCCTCTTTCCTCTTTCGCCTAGGATAGAAACTTGATCAGTAAATAAATATTGCTATGCGTTCTACAACAGGCGACGACGACATAAAGTGGTACGTTAAGGTGTACTGGGTGCTGTACAATATTGCCAAACCTTTCTCTCTGCTTATCACCATCTTCTTCTGGACCGTACTTTATACAAGTAAGTAAATATTTTTATATCGAATGAAATTTTACTAGTGACCGATACCGAAAACTCAGTACGGCCTGAAATAACATTATTTGTATAGAAAATGATGAAGCCAAAATAAATATGGAATCAGTTTCCAGAAGGGGATTCAATCCCGCTGGCGCTGTGCGGCCACGGCACCAACACCGTCGTGATGATGACACTGCTGCTCTCCTCGCGGCAGCCGAGCCGCATCCTGCACTTCTACCAGCCGTTCATCTTCGCCGTCGTCTGGGCTACCTTCAGCATCATTTACTATCATGCTGACGGTACTAACATGTAAGCAAAATCATCAGTCATCTATTCTTCTGGCACGTAAACTCAATCCACCTAATTATTGACCGTTTTACATGAGTACTTACCTACATTCTCCAAAAATTGTACATAGATAGCTATATTGTGAAAAACCGGATCGAGCGTGCATCTAAGAAAAATAGCGTAATTAAGTACATATATACCCTGTAGCTATACTATGCATGTATTCATCTGAGATCACAAATTATTTAAAGCGTGCCACGTCAACTTTCCGGAGACAGTTGGTTTAAATGAAATCTTATTAAGATAGCGTCCAGCAAGATCTACTACCTACATAAATCACGCCTATATCCCTTACGGGGTAGGCAGAGCGTTAACGGCCGTTAAACGAATATTAACACCACATCTGACAAAAGCTTGAGGGTCAATTAGATAACTGTGTATCACTATAGTGACAGGTTGTCAGCCCATCGCCTAAAATTGCAATACACATCTAACCCTCGAGTCCCTTAGTCGGCTCTTACGATACCCGTGGGTAAGAAATAGGGTGATGCTATTCTAAGCCGGCATCACACGGCGCTCGAAGATTTACTACTCTCCTATATATTGTGTCTTTTCGACCAGTACCATACCTTGACGATTACTTGAATTTCGACCTCTACAGTAACCTGTGCCATAACGGGGCAATCCCTATATTACTAAATCTGCCGCTATTCTATGCTGAGCTGATTATATGCACCTTCATGTTTCGACTGGTACGTCCGTAGGTACTCATCAGTCCTTAGAAGCTTACTAAGTATTTTTACTTATTTCCGCAACTTACGTATTTATATTTTTAAAGGGAAGGAAAGAAATACATTTACCATGTGGTGGACTGGTCAAAGCCTGGATCGACTGCTTTAGTGGTGTTTGCGACAGCTGTGATGCTGGTCTTGTTCCACCTGCTGGTGGTAGCGATGGCAGCTCTCCGGGACTGGATAGGATTGAAGGTCACAGGAAGTAATGACGAAATGTGATGTGGGTTTTTTTAGAGTGGCTGAGTGGCTTCCATCAATGCCTTAGAGGGATATATCTAAGTTTACGCGATGGAGGATTATACTTGGAAGCGCAATCTAAGCAAGTTTGGGGATAATCTAAAGGACCTTCGTAAATGGTTAATTTATACAATCATTAATTAGAATTCAATAAATAATGTAATATAACTATTTGAATGTCTATAAATGGCCAAGCACAAATTCTCAGTTAAGTAAGGAAGCAATTTTTAACATTTTAGTTCCCACTAAGATTATAACTACAGAATGTCCTTTATTGCATCCGCTGCTACCCGTTATTTCGTGACAAGGGTACTTTTCCGCAGTAAAAAGTAGCCTAACTTACTCAGAGCTAACAGATTATGTAGCGTAATAACAATGAAAAATTTAATCAAAATCAGTCCGTAGTTTCGGAAGATATCGTGAAGGCTTGACGTTGCGATCGCGTTGATGTCTTTTCTATGGAAGTTTTGCAATGTTGATGGTCAGAGAACCATTAAATGGTAATGATAGAATAATTGCACTGACCGAGAACGAGGCTTATGTATGTTGCTCTAGCTTGCACTTCTAAAGAGAAGATTCCAACGAAGGACCATTCTCTTTTTTTATTTTTTTATTTTTTATTAATGATGGGTTTGCTCTTGACTCTAGTCTAGGTCATAGGACAGAGACAGAGTCTAAGATGGAGCGAGCTCACCCAGAAGAAGCCTGTTCACTCTTACTTTGAAGAGATTAGGGTTGTATGCGTTTGGAAACATATTGTTATTATTATTCACTAAAGTACCGCCGTTCTAATAAGTTGTATTTGACAGCTGTCACATTCGTGATAAGTAGTAAGCAGAGGGTCCATTTTCCTTTGTTAACATATTTAGTATGGAGATGACAGCTGTCAAATAAAGCTTATTGGGGTCGCCTTACTTTAAGCTATGAAATCTGAGCGTGCGTTTGCGATCAAGCATGAAAGTACGCCACATGTCAGTTTGTCTGTGGTTTGTCAACTATCTATCATTGCCCCTTGACAGCCTCTGATTCCGTCCACAGAGTAACTTATATATTGTAGATTCCGTCTCAAAAAGTATGGTAAGTAATTTAGAATTACTCTGTCTGATCTTATGTCAAATAGTTATTTATGATCTATGATTCTTCTGATTTGTTTGTTTACATCTTCTTTTGAGAATTTAGAATCAGAATCAACGTTATTGTAATTCCTTGGTAATTCCGTTAATTATTATATTACAATATATATTGATAAATGAAACAAAGGTCGCATAAGACAACCATATTATGATTGTAACAATGATTCTTATGGAATACTTTCGATGATATAAGCTTCAAGCTAAGCGATCTTTGGTGAGTTGAGTGTTTATAGAAACAACCACCTTAGAACACGTTTGTTACGATCTAATCGATTTAAATAGTGTTCGCGAATAAAATTCGTAATAAACAAACAGGACAAAGGCGAACAATCCTAGCGCTCGCCTAGTATTGATTTTAACTAAAAGTAAGTACTTATTTTACCTATGCCTAAATACTAACTACTCGTAGATTTCCAGTGAGGACGACGAGTTGATTCCAAACCTCAGTAAATTTTCAAACGCCGGCTTTAAGATGTCGGAAATCGTTTGGTTACATAATGGTTTGCAACAGAAGAGGTTTTCGCGCGAGTTTGTTGCACCACCGCAAGCAGGCAGGCAGGCATTGGTCAAGGAAGGCTGGCCGTACTGCCCTGACCGGCTCGCGGGGCAAACTGCAGGTTTGCAAGCCAGGTGGTGGTCAGTCGAGTCTTGCAGACGCGCGCGAGCGCTCCACGCGGCGGCTGGACCGACTTGCGACACTCGCGCAATGCTTTGTTTTATTTACACTTGACTCGGCAGACTCATTTACGTTTCCACCGTATGCATTATCTGTTGCCAAACTACGGTTGCATATTTACTTATCGCTACTCTGTGAGACTCAGTTTCGTGTTCATAAATTATTTCCCCCCTTCCGCAGTGATCAAAACAAACAATTATTTCCATCCAACAGAGATTATCTGTGCATGATAGTAGCGTCACTACGATCTTATATTTGATCATAGTTTTTCAGTAACTGATATTTTCGGAATATGATTTAAATGTGTAGTGAAATAGAACCTAGGAATTGGAATTGTTAGAAACAATTTAGAGAACAAAATGGTGAATATGAAATGTTGTAGGGGTCATCAGGGTGTCAAGGTGACGGATTTTTGGGTGTCGTCGCACGCTCGGTCAAGCGATTTCTACGCGTCAGCATGTCAAGCCGGGGAGTCGGCGCTGCCGCTGCTGATAGTGCGGTCGGTGGCGTTCGTCTTGGCGCTGACCATCATGACGTGGGCGATCTGCGAGGGCTGCAACTGGTTCTGGCTGGCGTTCCTCACCAACTGGGGACTCATGCTGGTCACGTCTATGTTCCTCAGCGGGATTGTAGTCTCTACGATGGCGTTTATGAAGAAGATACCCGGTTAGTTTAAATAATTTATTATCATACTTGTGCTTTTTTATAATAATGCCCTGTTTTTTCTGAAAAGTTGATCCCTTTCATTCACGCTGCGCCAGAGAGAAACAGCCAACAATTTTACGCATTTTTTTGTGTTTACACTCGCCCTAAGATAAAAGTTGACTGAAATCACCCGACCTGAGACAAAATGCCTACTCCTGCTAAAACACCGATTTGCCGGCAGTGAGTTATATCGCAGTTCATTATTCTCATAATATTAGCAAACATCGTTTAAAATATTTACTTACACTCTTGTCCTATAAAACGCGTTGCATAGAATTCGATCGTGTCTGATAAAAAACTGCACGCAACACAAACTCATCGCGAATACCGCGTACACCTTTTGTCAGATAAGACGAGTTTATAGGACCTTGGAAACAAACTAGTTTTTTTATTTTGATGTGATAGCATGCACAGCCAAGCCACCATCGCACCAAACTGTCTACATTTCTCATTCTCATTCTCAAAACATACAGTTTATGCGTTAGAATAAGTGTACTCTGTTTCGTAAATAAGCTGTTTCTTATCTCCTTCGTTCATAATTATGGCACAACATGCCAAGATTGCCACATAGCTGTGTCAGCTCATTAAAGGATTACTAAAGGCTCATGATTATAATGTTGTGTACGGAGATGGTTTGCACTAATTAAACTAAATTGCAATTTATTTCTAGAAGACAAAAGAGAGATACCAATTCAATACATAAGATACCTAGTTAGACCTAGAGACCTACAGTATGTACGGTCGGATTCATAAGTGGAGTCATAGTTAGACCACTTGACAGAATGCAATACGGGTTATTATCCTCTGTACTTACTTAACTAACTTACGCACACACGTAAGATTATCGACTGTAAGTAGAAAAGTCCACCTTAAGGCGTAGCATTAAAACTTAAACAGATTACCACCTATAAGCGACATCTATGTAATCTTTGAAATAATTACTCGGTGATAGCCTATTCGCCACTACATCACCACAAAGTATACATCACACTGGTTTGTCTAAAACTGTTTATAGTTATCCTTATTCGTTCACTTGTAGTAAAGCAATAGATTACATATCTTTATTTCGTCATATTGATCACAAGCTACCGTAGCTTAGCGGTAATAGTTCTTACCTTCTAATCAGAACGGAACCGGGTTCCCATCCGATCTCTGTATGTTGATTAATGTTTTTTAAATGTTTTTACCATATTTTCTCCAGTAATAATTATTTTATATAATATTTTTCAATAAATTCATCTATGTATTATATCTATAAATGTTTATTGTAAATTATGTATCAAAATATTATATCTAAAAACATAAACCTATAATATTGTAATAAAACAAAAAGTAAGGTAAGAAATTATTTTATTGGTAGGTATGGTATCACTTTATGTAAATAACAAAATGACATGAATGAGATTTGGTAACCATAAGATACGAGTATGTAAAACTACATAAAATACTTGCTGTCGTAATACTTAGTTAATAGTTTTGTTTGAATGATAAAACACAATATTATGTAAAATGATATTAAGTGTTCATTAGCTGAAACATCGATAGGTAATTATTTATAAGATCATAGGAATGATCCAAATCTTAGATTGAATCTTTCAATAAAGTTATTTAAGTAATAATTTCGTTAGTAATTATTTTATTGTTCTATGTTTAACGATGATGCACTTTCCTCGGAAGTAAAAGTAATTGTAATAATAATAAATCAGTTATTTGCCTACATCTCAAGGTTTAAGCTTAAGTACTCGTTTTCGTAATGAAAAGATATTGAAGCAAGGCCTTAAGATAACTGACTAATAATGATCAATCTTATATAAATACATATCGATGTTTTAGCATAATTTAATTGCTAATGTAATGCTCCACAAATACCTACTGCAATAGTAGGCGGGTAAGCAGGTAAACAGAGGTTGAGTGAGCAACGATTTATCGGGCCCGCTTCGGCATACATTGCTGATTATTTTGTGTATATTCATATAATTATAATGAAATACACAAGATAATCAGCAATGTATGCTAGATCGGGTCTGATTGGAATCTTAAGTAAAAATCGCCGCTTACATAATTAGTATTTGGTGTTACCTCCGCTGTTTTCAACAACACTTAATAGACTCGATCAAATAAGTGCATATATCTGTTCCTCTGGTACTCTCCCACACTCCCAGGCAGTGAGCCTCTAAAGCTTCTGTAGTTCTTTCATTGCGCATGTCCCACCTTTGCACCATTAAACCCCATAAATTCTCTATGGGATTTAAGTCCGGAGATTTTGCTGGCCAACGAATAACTTGGATATCTGGGTGCTGGCTAAACCAATTATACACCACGGCAGCTCGATGCACTGGACAATTTATCCTGGACAAATGCAAAACGAGGAACTTCACTAGCAGGATAAACAGTTAAACATTTCGCACCGTCGGCGTCGTCGGTAGCATGCTTTCCTGTAGCATATCAACATAATTAGCGGCAGTTGCACGCCCTGTTTCTTGTGCTACTAATTCGCCTGGACCAGCGGCAGAACCATTTTCTTCATATTGTTACACCATCATCCTCAGCTGTGAATCATTAATAAGACGAGTCGAGTTTTTACGCTACCTTCCTCTTCAAAATGTGTAACCCAACGTTTAACAGTCTTCCACTAAAAAAAAGTAGCATTATTAATAAAAAAGTTTATACTAATCGGTTCACAGCTACCAACATAATATGAGTCAAAGTTTTTAATATTTAAAATACAATTGTAATGAAATAAAACTATACTTACGGCCAGACCAGTCTGATTAGCAATTTGAGTTAAATTGAATCCAATATCATGCAGCGCCACAGATAATTGCAGCGCAACAATACGCTGCTTATCCTGCAAACTGATAATAGTATGCATTTCGAAGAAATAAACACTGAAGTTTAATAAATAAACTTAGGTTAAAAAAAATCACTTAGCACACGCACTATCTCGCAAACGATCTAGCAACAACTAAAATGTAATTCAAAATTTACTAAATTTTGCTTCATTTGATAAAATAAAAATTACAACTAAGATATCGGGATTCGATCCATTGTCTCCACAATAACGGTCAAGAATTTGCTTGACCGCGCTACTGACCACGCTACCGAAGCTAAAGATTCATGTAGTGAAATAGTCAATACTACTCAGCCTATTATACAATGGTAGTTCGTCAAATAATAGTATGTTATACGTCATTTGTGTCATTGTGTGAGTGTAGCCGCGGGTGCGAGCGACTTGTTTTCTGAGGTTTGTGTTAACTATGACTCCACTTTAGAACGCGACCGTACCTACCTAGACCGTACCTAGACTTCTAATAAATTATCGAGAAAATTCTTTCAACTGGTTTCTTTATTAATGTATTAATTTAAATTATAATTTAATTAACTGGGTCTCTTAGATACTTCTGCGATAATAACAACATACATACGTTTATAACCAACTCTAAAAGACAGTTTTATAGCTGTTTTGTTTGTATAGTTAAGTATGTGGTGAAATCTGTTTTAAGTACCAACCTTTAAATTGAATAAAAAATTGTTTTATATTTCCATGGTGATACCACCCAAATTTGTTTGTAATGAGAATATTTATGAATTATTATAGTTATTTCATTACGATTAATTCATATTACAGCTAATTATTGTATTGAAACTGGACATTGCTCTATCCCTATCCGCCGCATACTATCCGACATCCCTCTATCATAGAATTCAGGAAATCGTATTTCCGAATATATAAACAAGTCTTATCACGCGCTAGGTCTTTAGCGGCTCAATCAGAAATAAACAATGTTGAAAACGAAACACGAGGGATATGGAAAGTTGTAAATAGGCTAACTAACAAAACAATCGCTAAGAAACGTGAAAATATATTACTTAAACTGGACAAAAATATTATCACTGACCCAACCATGATAGCAACCACTTTCAGTACACAGTTTAGTCGTTTTAACGAACATAATCTTAGTCGAGACAGTCAGACTGCATCAGCCTTGGAATTACTAACACAAAACACAAACAAAGTTCAAAATAACTTAACGCTACGCCAAACCAATTACAAAGAGGTTACGAAAATTGTCAAAGAAATGAAAAATAAAAAGTCTTGCGGATATGATGACATTTCTATAAGCATCATCAAAGATAATATTGATGTACTAGCTGAAATTCTAGCCCGTTTCTACAATTTGTGTTTAAAAAATTTTGTTTTTCCGGATCAATTAAAAATTTCAAAAGTAATACCTCTATATAAGAAGGGCTGCGTTACTGACCCCAATAATTACAGGCCAATTTCTCTTCTGCCAACTCTCTCAAAAATATTTGAAAGAATTATAAAGTCTCGTCTCGTTGCACATTTAAATATTCAGCATGTACTTCATCCGATGCAGTTTGGTTTTCAGAAGGGCGTTGGGACGAGTGACGCCTTGGATGCGTTGATACATGGTATTACTGACAAAATAAATAAACGTCAAAAGGTAGCTGCAATATTTTTAGACTTAAGTGCCGCTTTTGACACAATAAATCACAGTATTTTGCTTACAAAATTAGAATACTACGGAGTAAGAGATGGGGCATTGAAATTAATAAAATCATATTTTACAAATAGGAAGCAATTCGTAGAAATTAAGGACATAACTAAAGAAAACGAGGAGTTGGCAAGGAAATCTAAGCTAGTAACGATGAATGTAGGGGTCCCACAAGGATCGGTTTTAGGGCCAATCTTTTTTCTGATATTTTTAAATGACCTGTTGTACCACATGTACAAAAGTAACGACGAGTATATTGAAATTATAAATTTTGCGGACGACACAAATGCCGTTGTTTCAGGACGTAATATAGACCAAGTCAATTCCAGAGTTAACGAGGTCCTTACTGATTTTGAAACTTGGTTTAGTGCGAACAATTTAGTTTTGAACCCTTCCAAAACAAACGCAATATTGTTTAAGACCACCTCGAGTAATAAAGACAAATTAGTGGCTAGGTTGTGTGAAAACGATATACAAACAGTAAACGAGACAAAATTTTTGGGGGTTCATATTGATAGTTTGTTGAATTGGAAATCCGAACTATTTCATTTAGAAAATTCAATTTGCTCTTCCTGTTTTGCACTTCGCAGTTTAAGGGATGTTTTATCTACAGCCCAACTAAAACAGGTTTACCATGCTCTAGTGGAGTCTAAACTTCGCTATAGTATATCCTTATGGGGCAATAGTTACCAGTATAACATTGATAAAGCTTTTATCACTCAAAAAAGAGCCATACGAGCAATGGTTAGAATCCCTCCCTGGGCATCATGCAAAGACCACTTTATTAGACTTGGCATCCTTACTGTTCCAAGTCTCTACATTCTTGTTCTGCTGACTGGATTAATAAAGCATCGACATAATTTTGAGACAGATGTAGAAATGGAACAAAGAGAAGGCACGAGAAGAAAAGACATGAAAAGCAGAATAGTGCCAAATCTTAACGTTGTGAAACATTGCCCACGTGTTCAAGCCGTCAGACTTTTTAACAGGTTGCCTACTGAATTAAAGGGTATTCGTAGCTTAAACATTTTTAAATCAAATCTTAAGGCACTTCTTTTGGAAAAATGCTTAGACAGTATTAATGAATTTTGACATTTCGTTTGCACCTTTTTATTAATTTTGTTTGACATATATATTTTTTTAATGTATTTAATTGCATGGTAGGATGTAATTTTAATTTATTTAAATTCCTTTAGTTTTAATTTCTTGACGTTCAAAGTTATTAACAAATTATTGAGCTATTTTTTATGATTTTGACATGATGTAATTTTAATGTAGTTTAATTCTTGTATTTGTTACTTTTTATTCTTGACTTTTAATTCTAATTTTAATTTATTTTCGATATATTGTTAGATTTTTAATAATGAATTGCAAATTGTATAATTTTATGTGCACATTCGAACACAATGATTGTATTGTTTTATGAATAAATAAATAAAATAAAAATTGATTGGGAATATGCTCGTCTAGTCTTAAACTTGCGCATGAGAAAGAATAATCTCAAAAAAAACATTCTTAAAAAATTAAAATAATATTTTAGTACCTATTGAACAAGTTTTTAAATTAACAAGAATACTGCAGAGTTTCGTTAGAAGGTATTATAACTATAATTATTATAACGGTGTGTAGGTATGTGTAATATAAAGTTCAGAGACTCGTAATGTTTATGGTGTGGAGAGTGGACATGTAGGTAGATAATGCAATATTTCTAATGCGTTGCATGCGAAACCTGTTATGATAAACAAATAAGTCGCATTTTTCCCTCACAATGCTATTGTTATGTTACTCATACTTGGCAGGTACACTTATGCTAGGTGTTTGGGAAAAAATGCAAATCCTCAGAAAAATTAGACTTGCTCAACCTACCAATCTAAATCATTTGTTGTACGGCAACTGGAAAATCACGAAATGCCTTTTTAAATTACCTGCTTTAATTAATTTGTATGGAAAACATTTATTGCGGTTTCCTGAATAGCAATATATTTTCAGTATTTTGAGCTCAGCAAAACCCGTGGGTAGTTTAGCGCTCATTTTCTAATGACCCTCACAGGCTGAGCAAGAAAACCTATGAGTATTTTCAACGTATTTATATAACACCCTGTATTCCCATCATTATAATTATGTGTGCGGTGTATCGTCCGCCGTCCCATGCCGCAACCGCGGACGGAGATTGCTGCGCCGGCGCACGGCACTGGCCCACTTGCACCATGCCTTTTGACGTGACGTAACATATGAATTTCCAGTCACTAGATAAGTGTGTGCCATAGACTGCCAACAACATCGGAAGGGCATCGTCGCACGCAACACCATGCCTTTTGACGTGACGAAACATATGATTTGCCAGTCACTAGATGAGTGGGTGTCACAGACTGCCACCATTATGGAAAGGGCATCGTCGCAACACCATGTCTTTTGACGTGACGAAACATATGAATTTCCAGTCACTAGATGAGTGGGTGCCACAGACTGCCACCTACATAGGAAGGGCATCGTCGCAACACCATGTCTTTTGACGTGACGAAACATATGATTTGCCAGACGCTAGATGAGTGGGCAAACATTTAAGGGTTATCGTCTGTCATCCATCCTTCATTATGTAAGAGCTAAGTATACTGTCGAGATGGTGGTTAAAAGACAAGTAGCTACTAGCTACTAATCAGTGATTAAGTCTACAGACTGTTATTCAGTAGTGTTGGGTGGGACTTTGCCCAAAATACATGACAATTAGGAAATCCATTCATGAAATTTTGAACTGCCTACCTAACTACCTGCAGACTGGGTCCGACTCTCAACTTCTAAGTGAGCTTTTCGACGATTTTGTACACCTCAGAACGTGAACATCACTATTAGCACTAATATTGCAATGGAATGTGTAGTGTGCGAATGTTGTTTAATAAGGTACCTTTATTTAACAAACAAAAAATTGATAACTTTGTTCACAATCCTAGTAAATATATTTCTTTTACACATGTCAAAAAAATAAGTTACAAGTATAACATTTGGATTGTGTAATTTAAATTGAATCATCACATAATTCAACTGTTGGATATAAAGTAAGCATGGTAGCAAGCAGTAGATATGTCGCAGTAATATAGCAGAATTAGGATTTTTGTCCAAAGTATTCTTGAACGCTTAACTCATACCTACTCTAAAATTTTTATGGGCCCTACAAAATTAAATTAAATTAACTTTATTCAATATAGGATAGCACTATCACTTTTAATGACGGCATGATCGGCGTCATTGTAAAAAAAGGAATTAGTTTAACCTTATTTTCTTCTTTTTATAACAATTTTGTATTGTCCTGAAAAAAAAACCGGATCGGGCGATTAATCACATGGCATGTAACTTTACTTTGTTTAAAATTTTAATCATTATTTTCGCAAGGTGTTATTTACTTGCTACCTAATAATTAACCACAACATTCCATCCACAACTAGCTTCCTTCCTAATCTTCACAACACAGGTCAGGTGCATCAAGAATTTTATTTGTAACTGTTGTAGGTCATTGCCTCACCTCGTTACCTAATGTTTATGCGCGAACAAGTTCACCTTGATCCACTCACTACTTTTTACTTGATGTCATACATAATGCATGTTAAAAATTTAGACTCGTTTAACTTAGGTTTTTGAATTACTCACCGTTTATCTGTCGGAGACGGTTCTGTATTTCCAGGCATAGGTCCACAGGGTCAAATTTTTTCAAAAATCGTCATTAGCTGCGCCTGCGCTGTGTTTGTTGAAACACAATTCTTTTCGAACAGGATTTGACATGTGAAATTTGACATACCATCCAATCACATATTTGTAGGAAATAAGCAGGTATCTTACCATACCTACTTATTAGAACTCTCTGAGTAGGTACCTTATAACCTATACACAATTTAATTACAGATACAAATCTGTCAAAAATACACAGTTCGGGGTTAACATGATGGATGTTCTCTATTGCAGACGAAGGTGACCTGCCGTGGTACGTGAGCATGTACTGGTTCCTGCACAACGTGGCCGTCGGAATGTCGTTACTTATCACGCTGCTGTACTGGGTACTGCTCTTCCATCCGGGTAGGTGCTATAAGGTGACCTTACATGGTACATGGGTGTATAGATACTCCTATGAAGCGACCTGCCTAGTTCCTGCTCAATGTAGCCATCAGGCTGTCGTTCCTCAGCACGCTGCTCTACTCGCTACTGCTTTACAATCCGGGTAGGTACTCCTATGAAGCGACCTGCCTAGTTCCTGCGCAATGTGGGCATCGGCATGTCGTTCCTCAGTACACTGCTCTACAATTTGTTCTGCAGCCGACAGAAGCCACTGTCAGAAGATTGAAAGAATACGATCCTTTGAATGACATAATTCATATTGGATTTTCCTCTATCATATCAACTTGAGCTGTTCTCTTCCTCTTTAAAAATCAAGAACAAATAAATTGGACGAGTGATTTATGAAAAACTTGTAAGTATTTGAAATTATTTCCCATCCACTTCAACAATGGGGCGCTGGTTGTCTACCTTTCATCGGCTTAATTTTGACAATTGAAGCCGATGACGCAGTGGCAATTGGTGGAAAATGTCCCAATGTAAAAGTTTGTGTAATTCTTATTATTTTGTGCGTTTGTCATCGGTATTGGCATGAAGCCGATGACTATGCCGATGAAAATTAGATCATCAGGGGGAATATAATCAATCACAAACACGCTGTCAATGATTTAAGCACACTGCAAACAAATTTCTTATTTGGTGATCTGACTCTACAATTTTGATAAAATAGGCCCTCGGATTTGACACTGACAACGTTTTTTCCAAAGTAATTATGTCATCGTTTGTCTTAGAGGTAGCGTTACAAAAACTTTATTAGATGCCTACTGAGATAGCGTAATAAGTTTCTCCAGTCAGACTAGTCACCCGTTCTGAGAAGAGCGTCATCTTTTATGATAACGGCCTATTTATTAAGCCAAGACGTTTCATGTGCGTCTCACGTTTCATTAAATCTTGAGAACTCTTACCACTCCAATTCGTACATCATTTGAGTAGCAAGATAGTTTATGTTAGAAACTAGAGCTAGGCACTTCATGAGTGTCTGAAACTGCCGACTGGAAGTAAAGAAAAATGGAAGTGAAGAATTTCTTAAATGATTCTTACCGAGTCTATAAATTTCAGGGATATTGATATACCTACTAAGTAGTAAAAAACACTTATGCTTAGTTGAAAAAAGTCTATAAAGGTAAGGTAAGAAAGCATGAGAGATGAACAATACGTTTTTCGTCTTTCCGTTTGTTCGTTGATGAACGCTTTTCGACTAGATTTTATTAACTTCTTTACAGAAATGATTCACTTGGAAGGAATCCGTCTCTTTATTCTGGACCTGATGACACACGGTGTGAACTCTATACTGGTGATGGTGGAGCTGCTGGCCTCCCGGACTCCAGTGAGGCTGCTCCACATTTGGCAGCCGTTGGGGGTCGGCATCTGGTACGGCCTCTTCACCTTGATATTCTTCTGCGCCGGTGGGACGGATGCGTAAGTTGAATGTCTTTAATTGTACTAAAAGTGATGACGCACATAGTGTATCTTTGGAGCTGCTGGTCTCCCGGACTTCAGTGAAGCTGTTTTACCTCTACATGAGACAGCCACTAGGGGTCGACATCCAGTACGGTATTTTCACATTGATATTCTTCTGTGCCGGCGGGACAGACACGTGAGTTGGCTTCGTCTTCTAAACTGCTGACTAATGACGCCTGTATTTGTGGGGCTTCTGATCTCTTGGACTCCAGTGAAGCTGTTTCACATGTGGCAGCCATAAGGTGGCCGGCGGGATGGACCCGTACGTCTCGTTTTTATTCACATCTAGAGCCATTTTTCACTAAATAGCTCATGATAAAGACACAAACTCACAGTCCGATTAAACTGTGAGTGGCTAGGTATACCTACAACAAATACTTATTACAACGAAACTTTTTCTTTTCAGCTTAGGCAATCCCTTTATCTACGAAATCCTCGACTGGCGGCGGCCAGGGCAATCTTCTATTATAGTGGCCTTGTCAGCCGTGGCTCTGATAATACTGTACTGCTTGACATACGGCATCGCGTACGGCCGAGATAAGCTCACTAAAGTCATTTTCCGAACTGCCTCGGTTAAGTTTGCTGAAGTATTCGCCGGTGTGCCAGATGTAACCTCAACTGCCGCTTTCGCCGGCGTACCTGGTGTATCCTCAAGCACCTCATTCGCCCACACACCGAGCTTCAACACAAGCACCACGAGCGTCGCCACTACCACTACAAATCTTGCAGTTGGTTACGTTGACGATTTTGTATGACGGAGAGTTTGAACAAGCGAGGTTTGGTTGATAAGTGCTCTAAGCTGAAGTTGCTAGATGCACTGAAAATAGAGCTGGAAGCAACTTATTACGTTGCTAAAGTAGGTTCCTATTTATTGTAATTAATTTTATGTTTTATAATATAACATGGGTTCTCTTTGTACTTTGACTTTGGGCAATGTCGAATCTTTCGATATACTTACAACTCACTTACTGCTTGTAAACATTTGCAACATCGTACTTACGTAGGCAGGTAGTTTTATAATATGCTAATTCCGTATTGCTAACGTGCTGGTCCATTACGTCTTTATGCGTGCTACAGCCAAATCAACCATGACCTTACATACGTAATTTTGCTTTTGAAGAGTCTCATTCATGACGAACGAAAGAAGCGAATCAATTTTATTATTTTCATGTGTTCACTATATCTTCAGCACGTTTCAGTTATATGAAACTGGCTAAAAAGAGATTAGGTTTATATACCGACTGATAACTAAAAGAAGAGAAAACAAAAGAATCAGTTTTCCTCGATTCAATCAGAAGGTGTATTTTTATATTGTGGTGTTTTAAGTAGTAATAAATATTAATTGTATATTATGAAAATATTTTGACTATTTTATTTCAAAGCCTATAATTATATATTATTATTTTTTCCACAGGATATTGAATACAAAAACGGCAAATAAGATTATCTAAACATTTATTACAATTAAAAAATCTGCATAACACAAAGCAACCAAATAATATAATGATAATTAACAAACTAAATGATATGTTTATTTGATTATGATTACATGTTTGACTTAGTGCGCCTGTACTGTGCGGTAGCGTGGGCATCGCCGAGGGATCAAGCTGGACTGTACTGAACCAGCCTTTGAACCTTAAAAACTTTCCCCGCCAAAGAAAATAAGTCGAAATACAAGGGAGTAAAAATAATTGCTGCATATATTTTAATGAGCGGACCAGTCCATGAAAGTGAAAACGTTCCCCCAGGAACATAGGTCGAAATAGGAAAAAACATGGCCGGCCGTTACTATGGGAGGCCATTTTTATCATATTTCGACATGTACTATTTCTCAGGTAAAGTTATTTAGGTTCCAGGTAAAGTTGTTTATGGGAGGTCTTATTTTGTTTAAATTTCACTGTATGTTTCTTAGGTTTGTTCAGTTTCACAGACGTCCGTTTGACGATGCTCACGCACTAAACAATCTCACTTACAACCAAAATACGACAAAGAACAACAACCGAATAAAGAACTAATTTATAAAAATCATTTTGTATTAAACTTCCTAGGTCTTACACATATCATGCTAATCATAACAAAAAGATATCATGATTACATACAATTTGGACAACAGTCTCAAAAAATAAACCATTTACCATATTCTTGTATATCTATAAAATAATTTTCTTATGTACAATAATAATGCTAGAAACTAAATTGTAAGTATTTAATTGCTAAGTCAGTGTGATATTAGGTATATTTATATTACTAAACTGTGATCGAAAGGTCGAAAGGATTATTGCTGAATGAACAAGGATCATTGTGTAGGACTCTGGTGAGGAATACCAAATTTTTAAAACACTTCCCGTGTAAGGTATACAATTTTTAAGAAACTTGCAAAATTTACTTTTATTTCCTAAAAAATTTATACCTAACACGGGAAGTGTTTTAAGAATTAAGTATTCAATTTATCGCGAGTTTTCATCACTTACACTAAATTCAATCTGTAAAGAATCAATTAGTCGCTGGGTATTAGTTGCAAAACTATCCCGGTAGATGGAGCTGTGCCACGCGTTATTGGTATCAAGATACATTTGCAAAATGCGCGGACAGGAGAAAAGCCGCGGAAGCCCAGATGGAAGAGGCGTCTCATGGCGAAAGTCGCAGGTTCAAATCGGCTGGTGACAGTTATTAAACCGCATAGTAAGTACAAAATAAGAATATGTTCTGAAAATGCATCGTCGTTTTTAAATTAAACCAAACAAGCCATATTTTTCTAATTCCTGCTGCCATCCTGACTATTTCAGTCTTATTCAATTATACGCTTTCAGCTAGACGCTTTGGGGACCAATTTTTTGTCGCCTCTTTGCACGAAATTCAATTTACTGATCAGCAATAATCACTTGTATGCAGAATAGAGAAATTGATTTGTTGACTAGCGCCTAAGCCACGAATTATATTCGTCCGCCAACTGCCGGCGGCTAGATCGCTCCGACGCAATTTTACTAGAAAAATGTATGCAACGAATTCAGCGGTTAGCGGATAATATAACTCTAGGCACAAGAGGCTTTGCGGCGCCGTCACACACATATAATAAATATGTCATTGAACCTAACGCGCTAACCTAAACAGTATACGATCCCACTTATTATCCTAAAGTAACTAAGAATTATAACGAAAATATTAACACTCAGTATCACAAGCAATCAGTTATACGACAAAATGTCTTATATTATAATTTATCTTAACATTAAAAGGCATTTCGAGAGATCATATTTTAATCATCAAGAAATTACAATATTACTCACATTTGATGATTTTTAATGCTAATTTTTATAATTAAATATAAATAAGGTGAAAGTATTAGTTTGTTTGTATTAGCTCTGAAATTCCGATGTTAACGTTGTTATCATGATTAGGTAGGTTTAGCTAGAATATTCCTAGTAACGTAACGAAAACGTTTTGACCTACCCAAGTTAAAAGAATATGACATAATATAAAAATACAGATAGGTAGGAAGACTTTCACATAAACCGCTGACTAGCTAGGAAAACTACATGTCACTTGGTGTTATGGTAATAAATATTTACATTACACATATTTTCATCAGACCAAGTCTATCGCGATATTAACCTAAATGTGATCGCGATGGACCTTTTCTAATCTAATGAGTAATAGTAATCGAGAGTACTCAAAAACTTATAATACATATTTACCAAGGTTTATGTTTTTTTTCTAACTTATCTATCTGTCACTAAAAAATGATTGAACAGCAAACCGCCTTATTAACCATTAAAAAAGGAGTATATTTTTGCAGTCAGATATCACTTATATCTACCAACTAAACTACCTGTTAGTATTTACTAAAAACTAAAGTCAATTGACTGATTAACTTTCATATAAATTATTATATAAAAATTTAATTATTGCACCGGAAAAGTCATTTTACTCATAACATGCACTTAATTTGTACCTTAATTCGTTTATGAACAATTTGTTTATTGAATTCAAGTCCAAGTGTAGTCGCACAGTACTAAACTTCTTTATGGTCATATAACTTAAATGAAACGTTAGCATAGGAGGATGGCCTTGCTATTTGAAAGAAGGGAATTTGAAAAATATATCTTCTGCTGTATTCATACTTTGTCTTAATTAATAATTTTTAGGATTCGAACGGTAAACTTATACAATTAATACTCAAGCTAATGCTATATTGAATAAAGTTTTAATTTTATTGCTTAAAGCTTTAATATTTGCAAAATTTCATAAGTCCTAAACTTGGCCAAAATTTATGAATACTTTTTTAATTTAGTTGAGGTAACATAGTGAACCGACTACTTATAATTTGGTATCCCGAATATTAGGGAATGCATATTTTAGAATTTCGATGAGAGATCGTCAAAACTTGTGCAGGTTGACATATGAGGTGTCAGCGATAACTCCCAAAGTAAATTAAGGTTTTCCAATGGCTTCGACTCTGACAGAACAAGTCCTTTCTTTAGCCCATGCTTGGGTTTTCTAGAAACTTTTTTAAATAAACTAAAGAATAAAGACTTTCTTTCATTCCGTTTCCTTGTTACGTTTGTTTCCTAATATATATTTGTCAAGGACGAACTACTATGATTTTTTCATTTATTTATACGATTTAAACGTCACAAATTTTCTGTCTATTGTATGTTGCTAATACGAGAAAATTACAAGAAGAGCTAAATATGTTGTTATTTCTATTCTTTGGCCTAATACCCGCCATACATAGTTCCATGGACACATTGGGTGGGTACGAGCTGGGTACGAAACCGGTAATTAAGAGGGTGGCATTAACACATCAAATTATAGGTCACGTCTTGTGCGTTTATATATCCGGTGAACACTTATAACAATAACCAAATGATCTATTAGTTTACAATAAAATTATCTAAGAGTAATATTTTAGTTAAATCTTTTAACTACAGGTTTCACGACAAAAAAAATCGCATAAATTCTAATAAAGTCTTTTGAGACCCATTCTTAAGGTAACATTTTTGTTTGTAAAAAACATATTTACCTTAAGGGTCGAATTATATTCGTCCGTGAGTCGCCGGCGGCCAGATTAATCGACGCAAACAAGAAAATTACCGCCAGCCATGTGATGTCAGCTAAGAATAGCATCACCCCAATACTACCCATGAGTGTCGTAAATAGCGACTGAGTGATAAACGAATTCATCCAGGGTCTTGCACTTGCCAAGCGTGGTGAATATGACTATACCTCCCAATAGGGGAAGGCCCATGTCCAGCAGTGGACTGTTGTGACTATTAATGTTTATTTTTACCGCCAGCGGTCGGCGGATGAATATAATTTGGGCTTAACAATACATTCGTTCGTATCTTAACTTTATTTTATCGTATCACTTAAAGTGAAATAACAATCGTTTGTGTATTCTTTACTTTAACTTATTTACTTTACAACATACCTGAGCCTCGTTGGAGATCGGAAGAATGAGTGAATAGAGCAAATATGGGGCATTTTTTGTCTGTACTTTAAAGTCTCAGAATGAATTATGAACATGTTTTACTATGAGGCCATTAGAATTATACTAAATCGCAAAAAAATCGTCCGTTCCATACGTTTGGTCATTTTTCGTTGGAACATCTTGATTTCGCTAATTGCTCCATATTAAAAATCGTTTAAAACTATGAGAAGAATAATTGTGCAAAGCGTGCGTAGTGCCAACCGACAAAAAGTAACCCGATATTTCAGCGTCCAGTGTAACTTGAGCTGCGTATGTCAAGTTATGTTGGACGGGGGACAACTTGTAAGGAAACCAGCATAAGCTGGATACATGTATAGCTGGTTTAGCTGAGCTCCTCGCCGCTGAGCATGAACACACGGAAGGAGGATTCGTCTACAGCTGCGTCAGTGTACAACAGCTCTTCCTGGGAGTTAAAAAAAGGTTATTTTGTTAAATACACTGTAGGTACTTCACCTGTATAACGGACGTGTAAACCAATGTAAAATTATTAATATGATTTGCCTAACTTATTATAATTTAATTTAAAGTACATTTATAATTTTAAGGTTCATTTAATTATGTTTGCATGAATATTCATATGCCTTATACGGTACTACCACACCTCGGACACTGGCGCTCAAATGTATGAATCAAACGCGTTGCTACGCACACAGTCTAAGCTCGTGTAGGTGAACGCGGACCATGCTTGTGTGTGAGACAACATGTCAGGGTTGCCGCCATTTTGCGTTCGCGAATCGGGAATGCAATGTGCGGCAGTATGAAATGACCTTCGTCGTCGCGTCCTTGCTAGCCGGTGTCTGAGCGTCCTCCGAGCGCGGGTGGGCGGCGCTTGTAGGGGGAGGCAGGGAGTGACCACTGACCATACTGTACGCTAGTACTATTAATTATACTGTGGTACTACATCACAGCGTTCTACCCCTTATATTCTAACAACTTGTATTTTTTACCTGCGTTGATGAACTAATAAATGATTTGATTTGAACCCTGGCAAGTAGGGTTGCCCACCGACGCATTTCAATTGGCACTCCAGAACCCAACTTTCTTATTCTTCTTACCTGCATGAGATCAATAGTAGGATGCGCGTCGAGAAGACTGAGGGGGGTTTCGTCCCTCTCCTCCCCCTCCACCTCTCGCCCCTCCCCCACCCCTGCGATCACGTCTGCAGACACTGTACTGCACATTTGCCTGCAATCATACAGATAAAGTTAGTTCAGTCACCAAAATATCTACGAGCATAAGAAAACGTACGTACCTCAGATTTCGTAAATATTAGATGGAGGGCATATCCTACCCAAGAAACAACTGAGATCCCCTAAATACGAGTATCGTCCATGCCTCTGAGAGTTTTTCACAGATAGCTGCCCAGGTGCCTTTTAAAAGGTATGATTTTTTAAAGTGAAATAATCCTTATATGCACTTTTTTGTTATGGAAACATGCTGTTCCAGCATATCCTGGGTCTACTGATATAAACCATATCATATGTTTCAGGGAACCTCTTGTTAATTAGTTTAAACCATAAAATACAAATAGACAAGAAGATGCTTATTTAAGCGAAACCGGTTGGGACGAAAATAAAAAATAAGTGAAACGACTACAAGTGTTTGAATCAAAATCATAACAATGGAGTTTCACCAAGTGCCGACAATTGCAAGTATAAACTATACAAATAGACACATATATTTACTTTAAAAGTTTATATAAATAAACGATAAATATATACCCGAGTTTATAGTTGTAAGGTTGCTTTGTAATGAAAGGTTTGCATAAGCTTGGGCTCGTACCACTATAGAGCTGCATACCTATGAAAAGGTATCTGGGCGTTACGAGGATAAAGACGTAATCTGCAATACCTTCGTAGTGTTACATAAGGTTAGGTTAAGGCAATCCAGGGGACACAAATATTTCGTTGTATATACGTTTTGTAGTAAACCTGTGAGGTAATTGCCTGACCACCGCGCCGAATCACGGCCGGCAGACAAATATAATTCGAACCATATCTGAAGAATCCATAAAGTGTAAGAGACTGCGGTTAAAAAGGTTACTCACTCGCTATCTTCATTGTGTACGTTCCCGTGGAGGAAGAGATCGCTCTTGATCGTGTAGATGTTGCTCTCGGAGCCCGAGCACATTTCCACCTGCTGACAGATGGAGGGTTTCTAAATCAGTCGAATGATTTGCTCATCGAAGACAATAGCACACCTCGGACACTCCATACAGCGGACTCTATAGACAACTGTCATTTCTACATGTGCATGTGTGGGTGATCACAGAAGTGTGAGTGCAAGGTTGGCATGCAGATTGATTTTTATACCTAACCCGATGAATACATACAGTTACCAAAGAAGATTTAACAAGCCTAGCGCTAGTTTCTACTTTATTCTCCACTGGTATTTTAACATTTCTCGGGTGAGGGCGGGTCGGGGGCTGGGGTGCGGGGAGGTGAGTGTCCGTTCTGTATGTATAATATATACTATACTACATACTATTAGTTATTCTGTGACAATAGCTATAAGCTGGAAAAATGCTACAAATACGTCGTTAAAATGTGAAAACAGTTTACGAGTTGTTTATTACACGACTGCCCAACAAAAACAGGCGTGTAATGTTTTTAGACTTGATGTATGAATGTATATATATGTGCGACTATTTAAAGGAGTGAAACTCGTTAACCACTGAACAGATTCGATTGGGAATTGTATCGAAAGAATCCCCACATTTTCCCAAGTGTCAAAGGCTAGGCTTCAACATAGAAAGCAGTCGTGTTTTTATTTATTTTTATTTAGCTTGTTTTTAAGAAGCCATTAAAGATTAGCTTGCTCGGTGACAAACTCTGACATAAGTATTTAAGTATTGTACATAAACACATTTATTTTACGAAGATAATTATGTTCCAAGTTAGCACAGAATGTTGTTTAGCCAACATCGATTTTGGAAGTATTTATTATCTACTTTAATTGTATAACTTTCATTATATAATATAATTGTATTACATCGAAAACAATACAAAACAGTCACTAACCTGAACATCTTCCTCCAAAACGTACTCCTGATTCGCATTTTCTTCAAAGATTTGCGGCGCTCGTACCGGAAACGGCCACGTGCAGTGCGTGCGCGCAGCTCTCGGCGACCCCACTTCCGGTTCAGAATCCACTAGTTCCGTTTCCGCTTCCGGCATCTCCAATACTAGTTCTGTATCCGGTATGGCTAGTTCTATGATCGGCTCCGTGAACGTTAGGTCGGATATTGTTTCTGTTGTTGTTTGTGGAGGCGTGAGTGATTCCACTTCGGCCAATGTGTGGCCGGTTAGCGTCGGCGAGTCTAAATTTACCTGGCGATAAGAGAAAAACAATGTAAGGCCATAGTGAACTAAACTCATTTCTAAACGATTCTGAAACGATTACGATTCGACACCTAGTAGAAGTAGTTATTATTTAAGGTGGTTCGAGAGCCCAGTGGCGCCCCCAAACAGGAAAAAAAAGCCTAGCTGGAGATGCTAGTCCTCTGAAAACCAAATAATCAATTCGCGGCAATAAATACTTACAAAGGTGATTTAGAATCAATATAACCTAGTAAAAACTAAGCGCTATAGTTATGTATTGTAATTTTGCTAAATGAGCGCACTCTTAGCACTTTTGGAATACATGACCAAATCACATAGTTTTACAAGGTTATACATACATACATACATATATCACGCCTTTATCCCTTGCGGGGTAGGCAGAGCGTAAACGACCGAAAAAACGGCCACTTACGCCACGTCTGACAAACGTTTGAGGGTCATTTGGAAAATTGTGTATCGCCATAGTGATAGGTTGTCAGCCCATCGCCTAAAATTGCTATACACACCCTCGAGTCCCTTTGTCGCCTCTTACGACTCCCACGGGTAAGAAATGGACTGATGCTATTCTAAGCCGGCATCACACGGCACTACAAGGTTATATTGATTCTAAATAATCTTTGTAGTTATTAACTGCCGCGAATTGATACTATATCGGTATCGGTCAATAGTAATATTTTACCTAATACGGGATGTAAGGGACAGCCCTCCGAATACTGATAGGGTGCATGTCAGGAAACGACAAAAAATATTTGACCTCCCATCTAAAATCAAGATCAACTGACTTCAATTACTATGGGAAAAAAAATGGCGTTTCCTATGAATGCACCCTATAAGTATTCGGAGGGCTGACCCTTATATAATGTATATAGCGATCGGAGGAAACAATTCGATACCGCGTTTCAGGACTTTTAAAGTTGGACTTCAAAAGTTCTCGCAACCTGCATTACAGAGAATAAGTAGAGTAACAATTAAGAATGGGTGGTCTCATCTACACAGTAAGCCAGTGTATTGGAGAGCTGGTTGCGTTTCTCCAACAGCCCTGTTTACTATACAACACACACATTATACAGGGTTATTTTTTATTCACCCCGGAAATATTACAGGCTGATTGTACTCATGATCCGAAACAACTTTTATTAAGGGGTCACCTGCGAAATCGCGAAAAAAAAAACCAGCTGCTCCATAGAAAAGTTCATACCTACTCGAACAAAATGTATGGAACAGCTGGATATTTTTTCGAGATTTCGCAGGTGACCCCGTAATAAAAGTTGTTCAGAATCATGAGTAGAATCGCCCTGTAAAATTTCCGGGGTGAATAAAAAATAGCCCGTATGTCTGCTTGTGTTCGTAAATACCCAAGTTATTCTCACCACGAAAGTCTCCTGCGGCTCAGGTCCATTGACCTCTCGTGCGGCGACGTCCACACCCTCGAGCATCCCCCGCTCCCCCTCCCGCTCCCCCTCCCCCGCCCCCGCCCCCTCCCCCTCGCAGTGGATCGTCAGCTCGCCCAGGGTCGACTTCTTCTCGTCATCTGTATTTGCAAAGTTCAACCAATTACAACATAAAACTGAATACGTCGCCACTAGTAATGCGAAAGTCGCAGGTTCAAATCCTGCCCGCGCTTAAAAATTTTGCAAGTTTTCAAAGATAATACTGAATCATTGTGGTCTTTCCTTTCTTTTTTGTGTGGGACACCGAGTAGTCCAACGACACGATGAATACTGGTGTCAGAGTTTTTCAACCGCCTACTACTAGTAGTAGGCCTATGATGGCTGTGTAGCGACTGCTGTCTAAGTAAGCATAGGCAGCAATCGGGATCGACTGCTTAACGTGCCCTCCAAAGCACGAAACCATCTTTCTTTTCGGACAACCGGGTGGTTCAGCCTGCAATGTCCTAACCAGACCGTCGTGAGATGACGAACTTGCAACGCTCGTAATACGTGTGGTATAGTTGTTCAAAAATAAAATTACGAGCTCGCTTCGCTCGCAATAAGCGCATTGTTTTTTTAACGTTAAACAAGCGTTTCTAAATACTAATATGTGTGTGTGTGTGTGTGTGTGTGTGATGTGAGTGCTTGTGGCGGTGCCGCACGATGTGATCGCGTAGGTGTGTGTGTAAGTAAGTAAAAACACTTAATTGCAAATTCAAAAAACAAAAATAACAAGAAAACTTAAACTAAAAATACGCAAAGGCAGCTTTATCGCTGAAAGCGATCTTTACCAGTACCCGATATTATCAAACTACAGGCTACAATTTTACAAGTGAAATTCGATGTTCATTGCGTAGTTGGTTTGCCATTATGATACCAGGAATATGAACCGGCTACGCAATATACTACGAATTTCACCTGTAGACTTATAGCCTATATGTAGTTTCATAACATAGGCACCAGATAATCTTTGGGTAGATGAAAAATCAAGAGAAGAGAGTAGGGCATATATATAATAAATAATAAATAAATGATTTATTCACAAAATTACGGTTACATTACAACATAAAGACTCTGATTTCCGAGCTAGGTAAAAACATGTGTTACGGGAATCAGCTTATATAATAAAGGTTAGATGAGACAGTTTACATTTATAAACATTACAGTGTATGTGTGTGTGTGTGTGTGTGAGAGAGAGAGAGAGCGACCTGTGTGCTTGTGTCGGTGTCGCACGATGTGGTCGCGCAAGTGTTCCCGGCGGCGGAAGGCTCGGCCGCACTCGCCGCACTGGTGCCGGCGCTCCCCCGTGTGACGTCGCGCGTGACGCAACAGCTTGCTGGCAGTACGGAATGACCAGCCGCAGTTCTGAGGAGAAAATAAGAAAGTAAAACACTTTGTTGCTTGCAATACTATACAGAAGTAAATAAATTAAACAATATATATCCTAGACAATATTATTATTATTATTTATTTGAACAGGCAGGCAGTTGAAACAACTGATAATGCCTGCATCCTATTCACTGTTCAAGTTCGTCACTATATAGCACTTATAGTTTCACTTTCGTTATTTATGTTAAGTTTTTTGATTTGCCACGACACTGTTTTTGATATTTAATATATAATAATATAGGGAATCGAGGGTGTGTATTGCAATTTTAGGCGATGGGCTGACAACCTGTCACTATGGTGATACACAGTTTTCCGAATGACCCTCGAATATTTGTCAGACGTGGCGTAAATGGCCGTTTTTGGCCGCCATTTACGCTCTGCCTACCCCGCAAGGGTTAACGGGCGTGATATGTGTGTATCTTAGAGACAATTCACACAACGCCACTTAGCCCAATACTAAGCAAAGATTGTAATATGGGAACTAAATAGCTGACAAGGATGACAAGGAGAAAGTTTGATTTGACTAGTCGGGTCGATGATGGGATGTTCTATCCTAAAGAAAGGTCAGGTCAAGTCAAGAGTACCCTAAACCGACGAGCATGTATGAAAAGGTTAACGAATGTCGAGGAAGCGAAAGAGGTGTGTAAGGATCATAGCAAGTGGAAAGATGTAGTCTCTGCCTACCCGTCCGGAAAAGAGGCGTGATTATATGTAAGTATGTTAGACATTTGTTTGGCGGATTTGAAAGAGAGTGAATGTGGTCTGAGAATGAATGGTTTACTCGTCAAATGTCTTCTCTATGCTGACGACCAAGTTATCCTTGCGTCGTCGGCTGAAGGGTTGCAGGAGATGGTAAATATTATGAATGAGGCTTTGAAAAAGAAATGAATGTAAGTAAGACGAAAGCAATGGTTTTTGAGAAAGAGGAAAATATGACAGAGTGTAAAATTTCGATAGAAGAAGAGAGGGTGCAACAAGTCAAAGAGTTTGTGTATTTGGGCTCCATGTTCACATCAGATGGAAAGTGAGAAAGTGACATCGAAAGAAGGGTGAATGCCGGCAACATGGTGAATGGAGCGTTGCACGCTTTTATGAACAGCCAGAAAGTCTCTGATAAGGCTCGTCTGGCTGTGCATAGAGGGGTGTTAGTTCCGACACTTATGTATGGGAGTGAAAGTGACTGGTGTAGAAAAGAGTATGCTTAGATGGTTTGGTCATGTAGAGAGGATGAATGAAAGAAGATTAACGAAACAGGTATATATGGCAAGTGTGGATGGGAACGTCGGAAGGGGAAGACCTCGACGAACGTACCTCGATCAAATCGGGGACATGCTAAAGAAAGGTCAGGTCAAGAGTACCCCAAACCGACGAGCATGCATGAAGAGATTGATGAATGTGGAGGAGGCGAAAGAAGTATGCCAGAATCGTAGTAAGTGGAAAGAAGTAGTCTCTGCCTACCCCTCCGGGAAAGAGGCGTGATTTATGTATGTATGTATGTTCGCCATTCCGTATAAAGTTGGGTACTCACCGGGTATCTGCAAGGATAAGGTTTGTCCCCGGTATGAGCTCGCATATGTTCCCTCAACCTACAAGGTTGTCGGAACGATCGTCCGCAGTCAGGCCAGGTGCACTTCCAGGGTTCCTCGCCCAAGGTTTTCCGCGTGTGGTAGCGCGAGTGAGCGCGTAAACCCGCCGCCCAGTAGAATCGACGACCGCATTCGTCACATCTAGAAAAGAAAGATGCCATTTTGGAGGAAATACAAAAAAGGTGCGATTATTCGACGCGCGATGATAGCTTGTTTAGTAAGAACTATTGTTTGTTTATTCTATTCAATAATGTAGCTATATGTTCTCTGCGATTTGTAACTTTGTATGTGTAATTTCAGTTGCAAAGAAATGTTTTATCAACCAATCAATCAAGCACGGCATGTAAAGAACTATTGATTGTTTGCTTATTCGACTTCATAAATGTAGCTATATGTTTTCTACGGTTTGTAATAACTTGGTAACGATTTGTGTGTGTGGTTTCAGTTGCAAAGAAATGTTTTATCACGCAATCAATCAGAGCAATGATGTCACCCCGCATGAATGATAAAAATTTACTGTCTATAATTTATCGTGCCTTGCGCCATGAAAAAGAAAAAGAAGCAGAGCTGTCATCCAAAGAATGTCTGTCTGTCTGTTCAGCGACGGCATTGTATAAAAGAGCTACGAATGATATATTATTAATGGTCGATTGAATGTACCCCAACACTCTATGTTACCTGCTATTAGATAGAGACACTATTAAACGCAATTTTAGTTCATAATATCTCCGCGTCACTTCAATTTAGTAAAGATTCTAAGCTAGATTTCCTTTGAAAGAATTTTTTTTACATATTGAATAGCTTAAAAACACTCACATATACATTGCATCCTCTGGATCATGGCAGTCGTTGAAATGCTTGATGATATCCTTCCTATTGCTACACACCACTCCACATTTCTTCTCGAATCCATTACTATGCACTTTTGTCACCGGGCACTCTATGACCACCGGCTTGTCTTTGTTGATGGCTTTAGCTGGTTTCGTGTGTGTATTTTTGTGTTTCTTTAAAGCCTCTTCACTCCGAAACCACTTTGAGCAATTTTGTATGTCACACTGCAATAGAAAAACAAGTTTGTGTGAAGGTACTGCTGTTGATGTTTAGCATGTTTCTTTCTTTTTAATTCGTGTCGGACACCGAATCGTCTAACGACCCAATGAACCCTGGTGTCAGAGTTTTTCAACCACCTTTTACCAGTAGTAACGCCTCTGAAATAGTTGTTTAACGACCGCCGTTTAAATGATCACAGACAGCAACCCGGAGCGACGGCTTAAAGTGCCCTCCGATGCACGGAAGCATCTTTCTTTTCGGACAATCAGGTGCCTGCAATGTCCTAATGTCCTGCAAAATGTGAATTTATTCCTTGTCTGGCTAGGAACAAATTCACAAAGTGAGTGCTCCACCGAGAATCGAACTCGAAACCTTTGCGTCGTAGGCAGTAGGCACTATCACTGCGCCACATCGGCACGTAGCATGCTAAATCAAATATTACTGTAAATAGTTGATTTCAATGGAGCAGAGTACGATACATATCCACTCACACATAAATGGATTCGGCTTAATAGGCACAATCTTAACTTAAAGGGATTTGAGTAAAAGTATGTGTGATATGAGCCATCACAGTGTAGCACATGCACATATGCATAGCTACTAATTCAAAAATAGCCCTCAGACTACTAAACTATGGTGGCAATTGATACATCTACTTTAATCTAATAGGAAAAGGGCTGCCTTTGTTGTACACTTTATTTGCTTAAGGTATACTTCGTATTATTTGTCATACTCAACAGATCTGATGATGCCATCGTGGAAACTCTGTTAATTCCATAGGCACAGTTGAAGTTGGTACTAAAAAGTTTTAATATTCCATATTTTTTACCTTAAAATTCATAGTGCAGTTCATGTACTCTAATGTGATGTTTTTTGGTTTTGCGGGCGATGACGTCACAGGAGCCGTGTGCGAGGCGGCGGGCGGCGGCGCCAGGCGTAAGCTGCCTATTTGAGATCTATCTACTGGAATACAAGAATTTCATAGGTGACTAGTACTAATAAAGTCATCACCTCAATTTTACCCGTGGGTGGTCGTAAAAAGCGACTAAGGGATAAAATCATCTAGGGAATGGGCATTAGTGTTAATGCAACATTGTGCACTGCGCTTGCCAATCCACTTGACAAGCATGGCGAATATGGCAATACACGAAATAGGAGGGAGGTTGATGTCTAGCAGTGGAATGTATGTAATGACAAATACTGAAAATAGAGAATGGGCTAGTTAGTAACAAGTTTCCCCAAGTAACATTGTTCAAATTAAACTTTGATTCTTTATATGCATATGAAGATATGCAGTTTTTGTAACAAAGCAGATTAGTAAAAAAATTATAAGAATAGATAAGATGTTTATTGCCGTGTGATTAGTAGCTTAGAATAGCATCACCAAAATTTCTACCTGTGTGTAAAATAAAGAGTGACTAAGAGATAAATTCATCCAGAGTTTAAGCAGCAGGGTTCCCAATAAATGCAAGATCTTGCATTGCACTCACTAATCTGACTACCAATTGTATTGAGTATGGCAATAACCTACCAGAGAGGTTGATGTCCAACAGTGGACTGTTGTGGTAGTTAATGTTAGATGATTATTCTGTGGAACAGAGCAAACTCAAATGTAGAGTAAAAATCATATTCATATCATTACTTACTATTTTCAATGATAATTTGATGAGAATCATTATTAATAAAATCAAGGCACCATCCATGTCCAATTCTATTCCTTAAATCACTGTCAATATCAGCTTGAAAAACGAGCTGAAATGCAAATTGATATATGCCTTTAGCAGTTAATTGGATTGAGTTACATTATTTATTTCAGATTACAAAATAATAAATATTAGGATCAACAAACTATTTATATCAAAATAAATAACATAATACCTGTTCCATGTCACTGTTATTTATGAATGATTCCACATTGACTGTACTTTCAAAAACATCATCATTATCTGAAAATAATAAAATTTGTGGAATTGTTAGAACTATTCTAGGAAGTAGTCTCTGCTGAAAGTGGTGTGATTTATGTATTTATATCCCAAAATAAATTGTTTAATTACAGTCTTCCAACATATTTTTTTTATTTCACATAATTTCAAATAAATGTATGATTATGATTATAGAAATCAATAGTACTGTGATCGAAATATTTAACTCATACAAAGACATGAAATGCTCCAATCTGATCTACCAAATACAAATAATGAATAAAAATTACTTACTATTGGTCAAAACATCACATGTAACAGCTAAGCTCCTGTCTGTTTCAACATTACCATCTATTTGATACAGCTCTGCCATACAACTGCTGTCTTCATTGTTTTTCTCAAAGAATACCCTTTGAATAGGCTGGGTGCTCTTAGTTGGACATTGCTTGTACAAGGATATTTTATCAAGTTGCAACTTTGGTTCCTGCATTGTGGATGTCGTGACTAGGCTCTTCACACTGAGAGATTCATGAGCAGCTGATATACTAGGCTTTGGTGGTGGTTTCGCCCTTTTCCTAAGAATATTAGGTTTCTGGAACCGTTTTTTGGTATTTTCCGGTGCTACAAACATTGTCTTCATACTTTCAACCCACTTGGGCAACTGAAATTAAAGCGTATTGTAGAATTCTAATGCTCATAGCACAGATTTGCTTGCAGACAAAGACAATTTGTGGAACTGTAATTTTATCTACAAAACAAGGCCCCTGCTGATGCAAAAATAGAATTTATCAAACGAAACCCTTGTCTGGTGCTTGATACAAACAACAATGCTTCGCAGGGGCAACTTGAACTGGTTAAAAAAAGAACAACAATTTACAACCTAACCTAAAATATTGCACTTTCGGAGGAGGTAACTCCCTCCTAATTATTAATAAGGGTCCATAAAGATGCCTGATTTCATACAATAACGAAAACAAGTCACTGCATAAAATAAATTAACTGTTTCATTGATTTTAACGCATTGCAAAAGACAAATAAATCTACAGAAATCCTTTCCTTTGCGTTTACTTTTTTGGAATTGACAGTTTGACAGCCGACCGAGTGTTTTTTTTATGCCTTTTACGGCTCTGGGATCGCCGACCGAGTGCCGATAGCAATATTGCCAGATGACCATCTCGTGTTCTCCCCAAATCTTCGCGAAATCTCCCTAATTCAAGAGAGAAAAAATCACTTCACCTTTGCAAAACACACTTAAAAGCAATAATAATACACTACAATAAGCGAAGACGACAAGAAAATAAGGTTGTTGGTGGTAAAAATCTGTTATTCGCTCCAACTTTCTATTTATTTGCTCTTGTTGATGGAGCAATTTATAAGATATTCCCCCATATTGTCTCCCTGATTATACACCTCGATTTATTTACTTATATACTTAAACAAACTAGTTGCACATAGGGTAATTTAGCCGGTTGACCGGACACCAGTAGCTATCGGACACAGCCCAGTTATTTGCGCCGAAGATGAAAACTTTAAGTAAATTATTAGAAAAGTCAGTGTCTTTCAAAACATTTCGACTATTCCCATCACATTTTAATTAGTTAGCATTATAACTGCTCCAGTGTCTCGTCAATTGGTCTCTTAAAATTTGCGAGTGCGGTTGTGTGCACAAACAGTGAAAAAATCTTGGAGCTACGTATTTTTCGAGGTAAGTTACAGCGTTGTTTATAATTTATTGGATATAAATATTGCCATAGTGGGACTATTTGTGATTCTAATTAAGGTTAATTTCATTGAAATTTTTCAATATTTAGCATTAAAATTAGATGTCCGGATAACTAGAAGCAATTTTCGGGGAAATTTAGCTATCGGCCTACTGGTATTTAGCTAGCTGATAACCATTCAATTTACATCCTTTTTTTCATTACATTTTGAAAAGCTTCAGACGTATTATATAATTTCAAGTGTTCTAATATCCAAAGGCAACGGTTTAGTTAACAGGCGGCCATGCACCTTCATGCAATAATTTAAAATAAATAAACTTTAAAATATTTTGAAATTGACGGCCGACAGCTGAATTTGTACATTTTAGTCATCGGCATAGAGTTTACTAATGTGGCCGGGAACCAAAAACCTTTTTTTTGGTTTCCGGCCATCCAATTAGTATTACTATTACAATTTAACAAGATTTTACGAAGCAGAATATTATTTTCTACTTAGTTTTGATTATTAATAATGGCTTATCATGTTTTGAACTATGGCAAAAACATAAATATTGAATAAGATGATGTTCATGACATTTACATTTAATTTTTTATTGAAAACCCTAGCACTAAGACCTATTTTTCAACGCAATACACGGTGGCCGAAAAATAGTTGTTTTAGCGGACGAAAACTGAATGTTCTGTCCGATATTTCAGGTATTTTATCGTTTTATTTATTTTTAAAGCATTTTTGAATAATATGGGTTTTTAAGACTAAAACTACAATATCTACTGATTACAAAATCATTTTATGCTGTAGCCTCGTCTAAATATTTCATACAAATATATTATCTTCAAGTCAAAAATTCGCAAGATTGGCCGATAACCCCCTAAATTACCCTAGTAGTACAAAAGGTAGGCCTAATGCCACGCGGCATTCTCTACCGGCCAACCAGAGGGTAAACAGAGAAAAAAGACACCATTACGATAGAAAAGACCCATATTTGGGGAGTATTCCCCCAATCTAGTATCACTGGATCATAGTTTTTTTTTTTAATAGTGTTGTATCGAGTACTCAACCACGCTAGAGCCAATATCCGAAAAATGTGATGTGAGGAGTTAATTCAAAACAATAAAATTGTCTTTGTAGGTACATATTTTTTTTTCGACGAAAGTTGTTTTGGTTGTTTGTGGCGGGCGGTGTGATTTTTAATTTAGGTTATGAGTACTTTTACATATTATCCCAAATATAAATAATATTCTGCATAAAACGTGACTAAACTGAACCACTAATTGTTAGCTTGATAAAAATGGAATTACCAGAGTTTGTATCCGTTGTGCAACAAGATAAAACTAATCTGGAATCATCAGAGATAGTATCCAATGTGCAAGATAAATCAAATCCGGAATTATGGGAAATAGTATCTAATGTGCAAGATGTAACTGATCCTGCATGCATGGAAAGAATTGAAATTTATCAAGAACAGCTGCAAATGGAAGACGAAGATTTTATGGCGGTACGGTTGTTGGTGCAATAAATTAGCCCCCTAATGTGCTCTCTGATCCAATTGTGAACTATGTTAATTGAAAAATATGTTCGTACAGGCAAGAGATTAACTTTACTTTCAATCAAAGATAATTTATTTATTTCAGGAAATAACGGAAAAAGTAAAAAATGAAACAATAACATGGTATCAGCCATGGTATCAAAAAACAGGCGGTCTCACACGCCGTCTTGACATAGATGAGGATAATGGGACAGAAACATATCTCACTGATAGTTTTACCAAAGAGGAATGTAAAGTTATTGCTAGAAACTGGAAAAAATTTAGAAAGGTTAGTTGAAAACTCTGATGGATACAAACCATGTCTATATTCTTGTTGCCAACTTGTAATTGGTCTAAAGGCTAGCGCAGGCAGGATGCAGTTTGTGTGTGTGCATGCATGTACGTCTCACATTTAGTGTGGCATGTTTCATACACCTCCCACATTACCATCAGTGTGCAGGTAGGTGCATGCCACGCAATGCAACTCAACAGATCCTATCTATGCTAGCCTGTATACTGAAAAATATGTAAACCATGATCTGCTGACTGTATAGGAAGTATTTTTTTTAATATCCTTTGACTAATACATATTAACAATGACTGATTTCTTTCCTAATCCAGACGTTTAATGTGCCAGATAAACCACAATGCTTTGCTCGTTGGAAAAACAAGAAGAAGTCTCGTAATCCAAATTCAGATGTTGAACGAGCAAGACACTATGTGACAGCATTTCTAGCCCAAGGACTATACAGAAACTTATATCAAGTATATAAGCAATTTGTTACTCAATATGCAGCCCCAAATAAAGGACCATATTCTAAAACAGAGGAGAAAATTATGGAAATATGCTTTTATCATAAATCTAGCAAAGCCGTGCCCATTTTGTCAACTATTCTTGGCAGGCAACCAAGAGGTATCAACCAGAGGTTCACCTTAATAAGCAAAGGTTTGTAATGTAATTAATTTGCTTCACAAATTTTAGAAAACAAAGTTTATTTAAGCGTAATGAAATTATACCACAAACAATATTATTTTACCCTTTTCCTTTCCAAGGCTTAAGTTAATGTTTTTTTTTATATTATTACTAGGAAAACCTGAGAAAAAGAAAGTGAGATGGAAACTACCACTTGCAACACAATTTATACAATCACTCATGAAGCACAGTGAGCTTTCATTTGAACAGCTAAAAGATGCACATTTTGATACATCAGTTTGGCGAAGAGTGCAGGATGATATAGACCAGGATTATCGTTACTTGCAAAAGTTTTGGTACACCTACCTTCATGTTCAACTATTTGTTCAACAAGATGTGAAGCTACAATATACTCGCAAGAAATTGCTCAAAAGGTAATTTCACAATCACAGTACTCACATAAAAAATGGCATCACATTGCAAATTGTGTGTTAGCAGGAAAAGATATACATATCATTATGATATACGAGTTTCGATGAACCCTGCCAAATTGAATAGTTTAGCTACTACACTAGTTTTGCCTATTTGAGTGGTAATGGCTGACAAGTTAACATGCTATGGACAGTATGTAACCCATGTTTGAATATTGACAACTGCAATAGCATCAAATAACAGAACATTGAATGTGATGTGACACTGAACACTATGCAACAGGTATGCTATAGCAGCACTCTCCAGTTAAACACTTTTCCATAGGGATGCTATGGCATTCGTGTCAGAAAAAGAGGAATTGCTGTGGGCAAGGTCTTTATTTGCCTGTGTGTGCAAAATCCGACTTGGATGGCAGAGATTAAGATTTGAGTAAAATGTGAAAATTAACTCAGAGCTACACTATTTTACTAAGAAGGCATGTTTTAGTCCACAATAAGCGTTCAAAGTTAGGGTGTTATACAAGTCGCATCCAGATACGAGAGCTTAAACTAAGCTTAAACTACTTGCATAGTGTTTGTGTCCATGAACATGTTAAAATAAATTATAATATGCCCTACTACTGATACTGTCCATAAGTTCTTCTAGTATGAACAGCTTCATCCAAATGTTACCCATTTGGGTTACCTCTAAATATTCTTTGTTATTTTTAGGTTAAAATCATCCTACAAAGTGTGGACTGACATCCGGTGGAAAGAAGTTTTGAAAAACTATCCAGAAGGTTTTACTCATGGTTTTTTGTACCGGTTAGTGCACCCACTGGTGATAAACTATAGAAATAATTCAAAAAATTATAGAACTGCTCCCCTAACTGAAGTCATGGAATTCGCACTCAACAAATTAAAAAAAGTGAAAGAAAAATATGGTGAAAAGCGCTTGAGAACTTTAAAATTAGATCCATCAGGAAATTTAGAAGTTGCTAAATATGATAAAGACACTTATAATGAAATTAATGGTGATACTGCTTATTGATAAATAAAAATGATTAAGAATATTTGTGCTTTATTTTCTTTAAATAACCAGCTGTCTTGTTGGTTGATCTGCTTTTAACTTTCAGCAGATTTTAATCAAAGCTCAAGCTGAGTTACTCCTTCGAGCAACGTCGTCTTCTGTTTCGTTGGGCACGGTGGTGATACGGCCGTGCGTGTTGATCGAAGGCATAGAGTAACTTATTATCGAAGGGTTACCCTGTAGGAACCACTTTTTTTGTCTTATGTATTTTACATACTAGCTTTTACCCGCGACTTCGTCCGCGTTAGATAGTTTTTTAAGGCACAGGTTCTAAAGTAGATATTTATATTCATAGTAAGTATTACAGTGATATTAGAACAGTTCTATTCTCTACTGTTTAAGGATGACTTGATTGCTTCTTTTGTAAAAGGGACAATTCAAAATTTGCTATCCGGTGTACTGCCCTGAGAGATCAATATTTATAACCATTGAATACAAAGTCAGTAGATAACAAAAAAATCCTCGGTAAAAAGTTGCCAATATCCTTTCTCAACTTTCCCATCATACTGAACAACTTATGTTTTGGAACCATGTCTGTATCTCTAATAGTTTAGCTGGGCTCCTGATGGTACACCTGGTGGTCTACATAAGGTACTCCAGATCCCAAATGTCCTTGTGTAAAGAAGCGGCCTATCATACTGAACAACTTTTGTTTTGGAACCATTTCTGTATCTCTAATAGTTTAGGTCGGCTCCTGATGGTACACCTGGTGGTCTACATAAGGTACTCCAGATCCTCAATGTCCTTGTGAAAAGAAGCAGCCCATCATACTGAATAACTTTTGTTTTAGAACCATGCCTGTATCTCTAATAGTTTAGCTGGGCACCTGATGGTACACCTGGTGGTCTACATAATGTCTTCTATATCCTTGTGAAAAGAAGCGGCCCATCATACCGAACAACTTATAGCGGGTGACAGGAGTGATGCCAATAGGCAGAATGGAGGGTTCCAGGTGGTGTCGGGAAAAGGTAGCTACCCGCCTGGCCGGGTGTTGTGGCCAGGGGACCGACTGGTCCACCTGGATAGAATTGGAAGTTGTATATATGCGTTGCGCGGTGTAACACTTCTATACCGCGTTTCAGGCTCTTTGTTCTGTCACGTGGCGCCATCTTGCAGCTATGTTGGAACTTCTGTTGCGTCTTGCTTGCTCGTGAACCACTTTGAGTGAGCTTCTTGTCGTAGCTCCCAGAGGTCGCTACAGTACTCCCCCTCAAGACCGGAGGTCGATACTGTCAGCGAGCGAAGTGGGGCTGATGACGTCATGTAGCGTGATGATGCAGTCTGGCGTGGCGATGCAGTGCTGGTTCCAATGTCCACGGTGAGTCGGGGCGTCTACGGTGAGTCGAGACGATGATGGAAGACCAGTGAAGCTGCCGTGCTGTGACTGCGGTGGGTGCTGATGACGTAGTAGTTGGCTGCATGCTGTGGTTGATGCGTGGTTGATGGCTGCGAAGTCCAAGGTAGGGGTCACCAATATAGCGGGTGACAGGAGTGATGCCAATAGGCAGAATGGAGGGTTCCAGGTGGTGTCGGGAAAAGGGTAGCTACCCTGCCTGGCCGGGTGTTGTGGCCAGGGGACCGACTGGTCCACCTGGATAGAATTGGAAGTTGTATATATGCGTTGCGCGGTGTAACACTTCTATACCGCGTTTCAGGCTCTTTGTTCTGTCACGTGGCACCATCTTGCAGCTATGTTGGAACTTCTGTTGCGTCTTGCTTGCTCGTGAACCACTTTGAGTGAGCTTCTTGTCGTAGCTCCCAGAGGTCGCTACAAACTTTTGTTTTGGAACCATTTCTGTATCTCTAACAGTTTGGGTGGCTCCTGATGGTTCACCTGGTGGTCTACATTAGGTACTCCAGATCCTCAATGTCCTTGGGAAAAGAAGCGGCCCATCATAATGAACAACTTTTGTTTAAGAACCATACCTGTATCTCTAATAGTTTAGCTGGGCTCCTGATGGTACACCTGGTGGTCTACATAATTTACTCCAGATCCTCTATGTCCTTGTGAAAAGAAGCAGCCCATCATATTGAACAACTTTTGTATTGGAACCATTTCTGTATCTCTAATAGTTTAGGTCGGCTCCTGATGGTACACCTGGTGGTCTACATAAGGTACTCCAGATCCTCAAAGTCCTTGTGAAAAGAAGCGGCCCATCATTATGAACAACTTTTGTTTTAGAACCATGCCTGTATCTCTAATAGTTTAGCTGGGCTCCTGATGGTACACCTGGTGGTCTACTTAAGGTACTCCAGATCCCAAATGTCCTTGTGTAAAGAATCGGCTTATCATACTGAACAACCTTTGTTTTGGAACCATACCTGTATCTCTAATAGTTTAGCTGGGCTCCTCATGGTACACCTAGTGGTCTACATATGGTACTCCAGATCCTCAATGTCCTTGTGAAAAGAAGCAGCCGATCATTATGAGCAACTTTTATTTTGGAACCATGCCTGTATCTCTAATAGTTTAGCTGGGCTCCTGGTGGTACACCTGGTGGTCTACATAAGGTACTCCAGATCCTCAATTTCCTTGTGATAAGAAGCGGCCCATCATACTGAACAACTCTTGTTTAAGAACCATGCCTGTATCTCTAATAGTTTAGCTGGGCTCCAGATGGTACACCTGGTGGTCTACGTAAGGTACTCCAGATCCTCAATGTCCTTGTGAAAAGAAGCGGCCCATTATACTTAACAACTTTTGTTTTGGAACCATGCCTGTATCTCTAATAGTTTAGCTGGGCTCCTGGTGGTACACCTGGTGGTCTACATCTGTACTCCAGACCCTCGAATGGTGATAAAAAGTAGCCTATGTCCGTTCTCGGTATGTTAGCAGTCTCTGTGCCAAGTTTCATGAAGATCGGTTCAGCGGTTTGGCCGTGAAAGCGTAGCAGACAGACAGACAGACAGACAGAGTTACTTTCGCATTTATAATATTAGTGTGGAAGTGTGGATTATGTTGTGAATGAACTTTACGGAACTCTCGGTCCAAGAGTAACCATTCATTCATTCAATAATTTTCAGAGCTGCCAGGCTGTGTCAAAACAGACGGACTTCTATTTAATTTTTCGTTTGCATTCTTAGTCAATTTCCGGGCAATCTTTGGTCAAGCAAGATAATGGGTAAACATATAGTAAAATTTCACACTTGCGTGTTTGTTTTGTTCATAAAGCTGTCTCTATTTATGTTCGACAATAATCTGTTCATTTTTAATGTTCATACCGTCTGAAATCAACGGAGCAATCTGGCAGCACTGTTGATTTCTAATGTCGCAAAACGCTTCTTTCTATTTCATTTAGATTATCTTAACTGACGCAGTTAGTTCGTTGTAGTGTAGGTATGGAATAGGTTGTTAGTGTAATTAATTTAACTGATTGTTTATTTTGTTATTAACTAATGTGGTCGTCTTTAAATGTTGTGACGAGTTTTTAACTGTTCCTACTTACATATTAAATTATTAACCCTACTTGTTTATTTATTCGTTGAAAATTTTCGGGTATTCCCCTAAATACTTTTTAGAGAACATGGCGTATAGAGATGTGGAAGATTTATTAGCGAGTGATGATGAGTTACCGAGTAAGTTTACAATTATTGTTATATTTACATTATGTTCTTACGTATCAAATAAATGGGTGACCTTGACTTAAATTGTTTTCAGATTTTTACGAAGAGGAAGCTGATATCCCTGCGTACCAAAACGATAACAGATTCGATATAATTGACTTTCCGTGGATTAATAATAAAAAGGTTTTAGATCAATGTAGTCCTAAAAGTATCTCACATTCATCAGACGAAGGCAAAGATTTACCCAAACCTTATGTGCCCGAGCCACAACAAGCTGCTGAAACAAACACTAAGAATGTTACTGATAAAGAAAAATCAAGAGTAAAGAAGTTGATAACAAAAGGAATACTCAACAAATGTGACATATTTTGTGTGAAATGCATTGCAGATTTTTCTTCAGATGCCAGTTTGTTATGGTTCGTCAAGTTTCTCATGCAAAAAGATATGCTGTCTGAATATTACTTTCTAAAAAGTTGTCTTGTTCAAGATTTTTTTAATGAAAATTCAGTCATACAACAACAGGTGGTTGATTGTGAAACACATAACTTTGAAATAATTATTAAGTAAGCCTGTTAGCCTTTATTTAATTAATGCATTTAAATATTTCATTAATGCATTTCCAAGCAGAACATTCATACACATCTTGAAAAAATATCAAATTAATAGGTTTAATATCATCAAATAAAATATACATATAAAATAAAGATTGTATTTTTACACTTACGAACTATTTTTGTAGCTAACCCAGCCAGAGCCTTGTAAAAAACACATATTGGTAGTTCATTAACTGACTTAATACTAATATGTAACTCATTCGCCGCCAAGTCTTCGCGACAGTTTTCAATTATCCCCAGAAGCGGGTAGTTTATAGTTTAGTTTAGACCATAATTTAAGTTCTTTGGCTGTGTGATTTGATTTTATGAGGACCGCCGCAGTCAGCAGCGGCCAGCTCATTGCTCGCGAGATGAGATTAAATAGACTTCAATAAGTACCTATATAATAGAACTAGCATAGACTTGTGCGCAACTAAAGTACCGCCGTTCCAATAAGTCGTATTTGACAGCTGTCATTTCCATACTAAAAGCACACCTCGGACACTGGCGCTCAAATGTATGAAACAAACGCGTTGTTACGCACACAGTCTAAGCTCGCGTAGGTGAACGCGGACCATGCTTGTGTGTGTGAGACAACATGTCAGGGTTGCCGCCATTTTGCGTTCGCGAATCGGGAATGCAATGTGCGGCAGTATGAAATGACCTTCGTCGTCGCGTCCTTGCTAGCCGGTGTCTGAGCGTCCTCCGAGCGCGGGTGGGCGGCGCTTGTAGGGGGAGGCAGGGAGTGACCATACTGTACGCTAGTACTATTAATTATACTGTGCTAAAAGAGCCGATGCAAGGGTACGTTCATGCTGTTTCTCCTAGTCGGTATTTTCTTCGATGACAGGTCATAAAACCGCGTTTTAGCAGGCCAGTCCGGAGAAGTTTTCTACCATGCGCTCCAAAACGCGGTTTTACGAACTGTCAAAGTATAAAAGAGCGACGAAAGATATATTATCCGTGGTCCATTAAAAGCGCCCCTGCGCAGTGGTAGTGCGACTGCCTGCGGCACAAAGGTACCAGGTTCGAATCCTGGCACCCTCGAAAGTTGATATCACATTACTGGCTGAACCACCTGATTGTGATGGTTCCGTGCTTCGGAGGGCTCGTGAAGCCGTCGGTCCCGGTTGCTGTCTATGATTACTTAGACGGCAGTCGATTTCAATGCACGACATTGACATATGAACAACCTAACGCTGCGCCCGACAATGTAATGTACAACATGACTATTTACGACACAGTCATTAGAACATCTTCAAGGGAACCATCAATATCTGGCCCTGACAAATAATGAACAGGGTTGTTATTGTAATCAAAACAAAGTGACTTCATAGGGAATGAAGTAATGTACTGGTGTTGGCTAAAATCGACTTATCGGTTCATTCATAGAGTAATATATAATAATATAGTTGTATAGGTTCATTATTCGAACATGACACATCATTTTATAGATATTCTTTATTGCGGCTTGGCCGTAAACTTCATTCGCTCCAGGGGGCGAATGAAGTTAGCGGCCAAGCCGCAATAAACACACATTAGATTAGGTTAGAATTGAATTATTATCGTAGTCTTGTTCTGGTCATGTACATCAGTACGTCACTTAATCTAAACAAAATTTAAATTGGTGTTTTCTCATTAATTAGAGAAGATACGGCTTCGTTTGATGTACCAAATGCTTGGTACGTATCGTCTTAATGCTATGATTTGAATTACAAGTTTTGTACCGCTATATTTATTGCGATCTAGCAAGAACGTCCAACCACATGTTGGAAAACTTTCAATCGCATTTTCCTCGCATATTTCACATTTTTCTGAAATAAGAAGGCGGTACGAATTGAGATTTGTGATTTGTAACGGCAACGCTGTAATCATTTTGTGTGTAGATAGTTCCTCTGCCAAGATATCTAAGCATTTACAATTTTGAGGTTATAAAATCAAGTGGCTGGAAAGGACCACTTTGAAAGGCAATATCTCAGAAATCCTAGCGGTACAAATATTTTAACAACAATAAAATAACAAAGGTTTGTAACTGACGTAACTGAATTTCAATTTTCACCTTCACCACACAAACTTTTTTCTTCGACGGTCCATCTATGTATTAGTTACTTGTTTGAAGAAAATGAAATATATTTCGGTCAGTATGAAGTGCAAATCGAAGTCCAGAATCCGAAATCCGTATTAATCCGCTGCTAAAAGTCTAGCAAGCTATGGTCATGTACATATCATTTTCTTGCAAATTTTACAGTGTTGTTTTCTCGTAAATTAGAGCAGAGACGGCTTTTTTTTGTAGCTACGTAATTGTCGCGACGTTTGTCACGATTTATCAAATACTTATAGCAACACCGCCCACACACAAACTGTCAAGTATATTCTCGATAGCTCTGAACATAGGCCATATACATAAAGTGATCTGTAGCTCTGAAACGTGAGAGATAACCTCTGCCTTTGTATTTATAAGTTGGAAAAGTATATAAATGATATATTTGTGGTGATAAGTGGACAGAGATATACCCTAGAGAAACAGCTCCATGAATTCAAGTAAGTGTTAAACATGAAAGGGCTTAGAATGTTAACTAGGACACGAAGATGTCGAGAGAAGAGACTAGTGTCATTGTTGGAATTGATAAAAGTAGAAAGCTCGGGTAGGCTAGACTTCTGCCCGTCTGAGAGGCTTCTGGTACGTTGATGTTCATAATACACCAAATATGGCTTTGGGGGGAGATTATGTCCTGACTCAGTTTGGGAGTCAATATCAAGTACAGAGGCCCCTGGTAGGCGAGGTATTTGTCTAGCTTGTTAGCATTTAATAGTAATCGATCATGTATGAATAGAGTCTGTGGCCACGTAGACACATGGGGCTTCTTTCCACCCGAGGAAGAGCACTGTGAAGGTGACGCAAAGTACCTTATAGGATAATAGATGTGATGATATGATTGTCACATGAAGAAGTGTGTTGAACTGTCAATGTTTATAAAGAGTAATTGGAATTAAGTATTGATGAGATTGGAAATAAGTAAAGTTAACTGAAATTGAGTTGTGACATTGCAAATGATGAAACAGTTCTAAGCCCTTTCCCCTATTGACGGAGGCGTTTGCTTGAGGCAGCGTCTCCTTGTAATTTATCTTTTACAGATGGATCCTTTAACCGTCATGCTTTGGATATCTACATAATACCTAATAATGATGACATTGAACCTGTTGAACAAGAGATATGTCAAGAAATAACTATGGTGAGCTTGCTTTCAATTCGTCACGACAAAATGGTGTAGTATGCTGGGAATTTGTACCCGTTCTTTCAGTATATTGATGAATTGAAGGCAAGTTCACATATGACTTGAATTTAGGGAGCTGTTCTCGTTTCAATTTAGGACCATTGGGCTTAATTTTACACACTGAATTGAATTAATTTAACTTACAAATCTTATAGTCTCATACATAGCCGTACCTACAAAAAATTAATAAGTCAGGAATCATAATGGCCATTGTACCACTTATTAAAATTTGGTACAGAAAACCATTGAAAGTAACCAAGGAATATGTCATAGAAGCATACTGATCAATATTTATTTCCTACCAACTTCAATCACTAGGGTAGTACAAAGGTCAAATGTTAATTGAATGAAAAATTTGTGCATTGGGTAAAACTTTAAAAGCAATAAAATTTTCTGCTATTACTGACATTACATACTGATAGAAATAGCTCCACAAAGGCACTTCAGATTTGTCTATGAGATTATCAAGTCTGTACATTAATCAACTTATAAATATCTAGAACACAATGTTAAGTAGCTACCTACTCGCCTTTAAACATTGACTTTTACATTAGTACTTTCAGCTACCTAATTAGTAAATATTTCTTGAGTTAAGTTCCTAATTTAAATTATGAATTATACACTGCATACTAATGCTGTTGTTGCAATCCTCATTGTTTGTCAATTATTCAATATCAGATAAATTCATTTAACAAGCAATATTTGTGAATCTGCCATAAGGGTAGGCCGTAATTCAAAGAAAGGAAATCATTATATCTGAATAATCTATATGATAATTACAGCAATACAGATATAATTAAATTTTAAAGGAAAATGGCTTTAACTTCACCAACTTTTAGTATTAAAACTAGAATCCAAAATATAATCAAACAGTTTATTTCTTTCAAAATAATTTATAAAATAACAATTAACATGAAAACTGCTGGGGAGACTGGTATTAAAAGGTACTTAGGTTATAAGCGTGAGCCACAAGAAAGGGACCTTTGCGTCTCATCTGGAAACATTGAGTCATACGGAAAGTTGTTTATCGCCATAGCAACGGGTTGTTGGTCCATCGCCTAGGGTTGCATTGCACACCCTCGAGTCTCTTAGTCGCCTGCGACTCCCACGGCAGAGAGGTGGGGTGGTGCTGTTCTGGTCCGGCGTAGCGTGGCTGCGGTGCAGGCGGTGGAATTGTGTGTTTGAGTGGTCGAAAGTATGATGCTTGTGTGGCAGGTTTGCTGCACTTTTGAGGAAATTTGTTTTAGGGCGGTTTGATTGTTGCCCTTTGTGGATATTTTGTTTTGTGGGATCTCCTTTGTTTCAAATTTACGCTGGGTTGGCTGGGTGGAGGCCGGAAGTTGTTGGTGATTTCTGGGCGTTATTCAGTTCCGATGCCAAGTAGTGCGGTGAGTTGTTTTCCCACTCACAGTCGAGTTTCGCATCTTTCCACTTTTTTATTTGCACATGCACTTATTTGGGAAGCTGCATATCTATTCCGGTTTGCGCGCCCGGGCGCAAAAATCAGAATTCATTTACTTATTTAGGATGTTGATATCGTGACATGAAAACCAGGGGTGCGTTCAAGGTAAAAATTTAAACTAACACACCTTGGATGGGGGTTTCGGAGATGAATGAACGAAGACTTTCAGATGTCATCACATCGGCGATTCTGGAAGTTTTTCGCTTTGTCTGTTCTTAATTTCGTAAATGTAAACTTATTAAAGTATTATTTATAGTGCAACACGGTAAATAAAAGAAATATATATCACCAAAGCACGGGTTGACTGTGCACCTGTCGAAATTACGCTTGGGGAAATTTTCTCTCGGTCGAGAGGTCGAGAAAATTTATTTGACGTCTGCGCATGAGCTGGTAGGATAGTAAGTAAAAGTAAGTAAGTATAACCACTTTATTGCACAAAATAACAATAAAATAGTCCCGATTCCACGTTTTAATCATTTTAGGTTTCTAATGCTAAAATCACTAAAATAAAATCCCTAAACTTAGAGGTTTTAAGTGTGGCTATTCCAGAAAAGCCATGTTTTGGGAAGTTTTTGATAGGAATAAAATTTGATTTTGACAATGCTATTTTACCAAAATTTAGTGTTGCAAATTTAAAAATATATAAAAGTGTTGCAAGAAAACAAATATTTTATACACCACGAAAAAGCATTTTTCTATTATTTGGTAAAATAATTCTTATATTTAACATGATTTAACTATAGAAACAGGCCTGTCCCTGTTGAGGCTTTGGGGGAATTTTCTTAACACACCATGCTTGGTTGATGGATTGGCGAGCGCAATACGCAATAATGCTTTAATGTTCATTTGGTGCATTTTTGTTTAAAATCGCCAAAAAGAGATGAAATTGATAGATAAACATTCGTTCAGTACCACTCTAGAACTTTCTGATCCGGTGCCACTTTAGACCTTTCCTACCCGGTGACACTCTAGGACCTCCCAACTCAATTGATCCCACTTTAGAACTCTTCTATCTGACCGAAAATCACACCAAAAAAAAAAACTCCAACATTGCAACCATTTCGATTTGGTTTGACAGTACAATTCTTAAACGGGACCTTTGAGTGGCCGCTAAGATTAGTAAATTTAATCTGAAACGCGATTTTACGATCTGTCATCGCAGATATATTTTCTTATGCGACGGCGATGAACGGCCTCCAGTGACAGTTTGAAGGGAAAGAAATCGTCAAAAATTGTATTTGAGAAATCATAGATGGCGTTGCTATTCACTTTGGACGATGTCAATGTAAATTATTATTTCTTGGCACGGTTATTTTACAGATAAATGAGAGTTGAAACGATAACGCAAATTATTAGACACTCCTCCTAATAGTTGTATTATTCTGCCGTTGGTAAAGCACGCGAAATAGAAATGAATTTACGCTTTGACAATTTCCTTGAAACAGCTGATAGCGTGCTTGAATGATTGCTGGCCGTGTCAGGTGGGGTTGCCGGGTCCCTAAACATAAGCACAAATTAACTATATGTAGACTAGCTACAGATAAGACAGCCACATGAGCCCTATTACCTCTTTCGCACGTATAGCGCTAGCGTCGCATATTATCCATGCAGATTTATATAGCCAAGAAGGTTATAGCTGTATGTATTGATAGTGCTGCCCTCGAAAGATTTATCGCTATCGATAATTAGTGCTGTACGGTTGTTATCGATAAATCTGCAATATTCTACTCTATGGGTACTTTAATGATAGTTATTTGATATTTTAGGATATTGGTAAATAAAACTCCAGTTTTTTTTTTTTATTAATAGACAGTTTATTTTGACAAAGGGTTATTTACTTAAGACTATACCTTTGCTGAGTGAGATGGAGTAGAAATTGCACTCGATTATCTGAAATTTGATAATTTTAATTAACAATGAATAACATATATCTTAAGTAGGACACAGCGACTGGGAGGCAACTGATTTTACCTTTTTTGGGTGAGGAGAAGTTAGAAAATGGTACAGTATCTATCCCTAAGTGAAGTCGTTATTTCAATTTGATATTTTAAATAAGCATTCAAACTTAAATTGATATAAGACATTTGCTGCGAAGTTAACTAAGAAGTTAGATATGCAGTTCATAATGAATAAAATAATCGTAGTATCCTTCATAATTGGAACTGCTGAAAATCGTTGAGAAGGTAGAAAGTAGTTAAACCAATAATAGATCACAGATAAATATTATTGAATTACATACCTGCATTACCAACAAACAGGGTGGAATCTGAATCATCATCATCATCAGATTTGATCTTTAAATAATGATGTTAAATCAAAGCAATCCAATCTGAAAAGAAAATAATCATTCAACATTGAAAATTTATAATTAAATACTACCGAAATGAAACCGTTTGCCGACTGTTATTTTGTTTACATTTACATTGTGATCAGATCCCTTAAGTACCTACCTACACACCAAGCAAGCAAGCAAGGATATCCAACTGAATTATTAGAATACCTACATATAATAGCGAGGGTATAATTTAATGAGCTTCATCACTTAAAAGCTTAAAAAGGATACAGCTTACCATTTGTAGTTAGCAGTTTAGTAAGTTCGATCTCGGACTCAGCTCCTTTTGTCCCCTTGGTCAAATTGCGTCTTATCCAAATGCCGTTTTACCCACTCGTTTTCACATCCATATAATGCGGGTCGTATGGTCCTCAACTCGAGCAATAAATAATTTGGGGATAAATCAACTCAAGCAATGGTTTATGTAAAATAACACAAGAAATTGATCAAGTTTATAACAAAATAACACGCAATCCACTACGGCCAGCGCGTCGTCATGGCGAAAAGTCAAAATAACAGATCATAATGACTTTGACAATATTTTTTTCTTAAACCAACATGGCGCTTTAACTACCCGATTGAAGCGCCAGTGCGAATAACCTGACATACAGCTGTCAGGCCCCTGAACATAAGGCTGACCATGTTTTTTTTATGAAAGCCAAATAAAGGCCGGATAGACTGGAGATGTGAATATTTGGTCGGAATGGCTGGAAATTACTAAATTTACAGATTTCTCAGTACCTTTAAAAAAAAAAAATATATGAAAATTTCAATACAGATTTTTTAAAGGGGTCTTCATAAAATTAAAGTTTAGACTAGTTTGGTCATCATTGAATACAGAATACAGAATCGTTTATTTGTTTGAAGTTTATATCATTATCAGAATCTAGTGAAATTTGTCTATAGCAACTTAAAATTTAGTAACATGTTCTTGTAAACATAGTGACATTTACTTTCATTGTTTGTAATTTTCGCAAATGTGTATTTAATAAATCAGTATAAATTTAAGGAAGTTCTATTCGTAATCAAAGAGAGTGCTACTAAAGCAAGTTTTTTAAGGTAAACAAAATCCTTTTTGTATTTTTCAAACAACATTTGCATAAATAATTATCTTTGGAAGTCAAATTACAAGTAATTAATTTAAGCCATATCGTGAATTACTAGGCGAATAAGTATGATGATGTCATAACCCAGGAGTAAGTACTGAAAGGTAAATGTCCAATTATTAAAATTGCGAATGGGGATTTGATTATTTGTAAATTTGAAATTTGTTATAAGGTAGGTAAATAATGTAAACCTCCTATCTTATGATTGATAAAATGTACATAATTAAAGTGGAGTGGGCACTCAGCATTTAACACTTAAATAAAACATGTATGCAGTGGGTTGAATTTCATAGTATACTTACACTTACAAGATGTTCTTGGCACATATAATCATTGGTGCTTAAACTTTTCCTGCGTGAGTAAACTTAAAATTTGAGCTTGATGTTGCAAGTTTGAAAACAACACTATCCCTAGTTATATAGATGATAAAATCCACTTATTTACAAATTTACCTGAATAATACACAGACTTAATAAGCTAAAGAATAAGTTAGAAATGAAGCTTAGCATCTTCTTATTCTTTAAAGTAATTTGTGAAACTGTGCTTGGAAGTGTTTACCAGAAAAATAAGTGTCCAGCCGATCACTCATAAAACATTTTTGATTCGACTACCAGCACTGCGAATTGAATTGAATGTTTGAGTAATTATTAATAATTTAAGATTGCTGATTTATAAATCAATATTTGAATTGATGAAGTATGGAATTATTATAAGGGGAAATTATTTGTTTGTTACTGGAAGTGAATATAATTTGATAGATAATTATGGGAACTTGAATGTTGAATTACAAGCTTTTATTAAATATTTATTCATTCATGTCAATGTTGTGAGAGATAAATAAGTAGTATGTATTAGCAGTCATTTCATAGAATCACATCTTTACCAAAATATTTACTTGTACTTATTCAAATTGACATTTAATCCCATCACAAGAGATCTTCTGCCAGGAGATGCGATTAAATTAAATGTACTAAATATTGGTATTATTTCTTCCTTACTTTAAAGGCTTAAAATATACATATATATTTATAAATATATGTGTTTTCCTTGAGATATTAGGTTTTTATGCTATTAAACAGTTAATGATCAATTTGGGTACATTCCTTTTAACCAAAGATCCTCTCTTGTATGTAATCAAAGAAAATACTATCATCCTTGAGACACTAGTTAAATGCGTAGCAAGCACCTACATCTACCAGGTCAAATAAAAGTTATATTTTTACAAATTAGATTTAAAATTTTTGCTATCTTGAAAATTTTGCTTTTTCTTTGACTATCTGACAATGAAGTAAAAAATATATATGTAAAGGTTGACATCCTATAAATGTAATAGAAAAAATTATAATAATAAAATATATATTTTATCAGAATTGCAGGTAACACACATCGCTCCTATATCTATTGTAGTGTAGGCAGGAAGTAAACGAAAATGAACTAAAATTCTTTATCATCGCATCTCTCAACTGTGTATCACTATGGCAACAGTTTGTCATCTCATCGGGTAAAATACCTACATGAAACCCTCGAGCCTCTTTATCGTCTCCTACGACTACGACACTCGCGGAAAAAAGTGGAGTGATGCTAAGCTTCACACGGCAAATTTTATGAGTTAAAGTTTAAATTATTACAACATCTAAATGTTTATTGTTCATCTCATTTGAATTTGGAATACCAATCAATTCAAAGAATTAAAATTAATTATCAATGAAATGGTTGCACAAATCAACACATTAATAATATACCTGATTAAATGTTTGAAAAAAAAATAAGCAAATAATATTATAAATTAATAGAAGTAAATATACAAATGCGAAGCAGAACAGTTAATGTAATAAGGTTGGATCACCAAGAATATTCTTATAATATTTACTATGATATTAATTAACATTATAAATATATATATATATATATATACACATATATATATATATATAAAATACCTGGAAATGTAAATTTGTATGAAGATATGCGATTTTAAAGTTGGTTCTTCTAACTGAGTATTGTTGCATAACAAAGTATGATGGAGTGTAAAGGTATGGATAACTACTTGCTCAGAAAAATGAGAAATGATAAATTTGAGTGTGTATGTTGCTGCCATTGGGAGAATGGTAGATGTTCCAGTATCGTTTGGATTGGAGTTTTTCCTGTTCTAACAACAGCTTGATGGATGACCCGGGTTTTCTGGTTTAATGTAACACAACCTTATGACGTGGGTTTAGCGGATTGTTACCATTCGGTGGTTTAATAAGTTCTCTACCATGCTGGGCGTGATCGGAGTGATTGTCATTGTTTAATTCTACTCTGCGATGTGTTCATTCCTAGTAAGGGTGGTAAACTGTGGCTGCATGCACGTAAATTGCGTTGATCTCTTCGAAAACATAAAAATTGGAATATGTTGGTCTAGATTCAATAATTAGTCCCACGCTATTAACATGCAGCTGGTCACAAATATGATTTCTGAGTTTCTCCAGTGTAAAAGTTGAGATAATGCTAATAACCATAGTCCCTAGAGTTGTTATATGTTATGAATCATTTCCACTAAAACATTATGTAACGTCAATATTGGTATCATCAACCACGCTTGAGTGTATGCACACGTTTGAATACATGGTTTACTTATTGTGTTCTCAACGTCTGATAGAAATAGAAATGGTTGTATTATTGAACTAGGCGGTCATTACAGTCATTATTGCGTGTAGGCATATTTAGGTTATATTTCAGGATATCCACGTCTGTTAACAGCAAAAAAGTCAATATATTGTGCTCGTTATCGCTCGCAAATACTCGCAATGATCTAATATTATTGTGTTACCATATAAAGTCGGAACGGGAGTTAAAATTGTATGCTCACTTGATATATCGTCCAAAGTATTTATGTGTGAATAACACTAAACATTACTCGTCGGAACATGAGTGAAACATAAGTACTTGTTAAGTATTTGCGAAAGTCGTATAGTTGTGGTTATGTAGGTATATAGCTTGAACAAGGAGATAGTTGTATCTTTAGTCTGTTTTAGGCGGTGTATCAGTTGGGATATTTACGACTTTATGCGTGTTTATTTTTGTATGACATGTATCCAATTTTAATTAATTTTCCTTCCCTAAGTAAAAATTTGATGAATGGCTTATTGGTCTTTGTTTTTCGGTTGGCGAGGGTCCGTCTTTGAGTGGACGGATGCTAGAGATGAAATTTGTGACCATGATCACGATCTGGACAATGTAGACTTTGATGGTCAAGTTAGAGAGGGGATTACTGCCGATAGCGCTGGTCATAGCCCTTATGTATTATATATGCGATATGTATTCTCTTGATGGAAATGGGTAATGGGAATTTGCGTGTGTGCAATCCCGGAAATAATAACATATTTTAGGTTGGAAATACAAGGTGTCGATTATATATCAATGGACGTGGTCATAGCGGATTGGCCTGATTTTCTGGACCCTGTTACATCTATTGTCAGTTGTTTATGCATTACAGCCCCATATCCACATTTATATTTAAGGCAATAATTCGACCGTGTTCAGGGATTAGTAACCCTACGAGCGTTAAAGATCTTTGACCGATATAGTGTACTGTCATCTATCTCTCCAAAGTGTTGGAAAAAGTGTTGAGGAGAAGAGATGTTATTCTTGAATTCGGTCCGCTTCTTGAAAAGTGGAGGCGCAGGAGCGTCGGGAACTGCTTTGCTTGATCGATCTATCACGGTTGGAGGCACGAGATTGTGGGATGGGTGTTGTTTGATACTTCTTGGACTTTCTTGGCCATTTGATACTATCCACGCTTAGTTTTACTTTCTGAACTAGCATGTTATGGGGTTTATGTTCTTACACTTAAAGGGTTCCGAAGTTGTCTTTGTTTGATTGACATCGTTTCTTCAATTGCGTAATGTGTCTTTGGATCTGTGTCGTTTTTTCTTTCAAAGGTTTCTCGGCGTGTACCTCGGGGATGTATTCTGGATCGTCTGCTTTTCGTTCTCTATTGTGCGATTATTGTCAGGGGCATAAGACATTGTAATTTTCACCTATACGATGGGATCTTCATTATCATCTTTCGTGCGTGCTTAGGTTATGAAATAGATAAAGGAGTAGACATAATTTGTTCTTACTTATCTTTAATTCTCGTCGGCGGGAGTGTCGCGACGTTTGTCACGATTTATCAAATACTTATAGCAACACCGCCCACACACAAACTGTCAAGTATATTCTCGATAGCTCTGAACATAGGCCATATACATAAAGTGATCTGTAGCTCTGAAACGTGAGAGATAACCTCTGCCTTTGTATTTATAAGTTGGAAAAGTATATAAATGATATATTTGTGGTGATAAGTGGACAGAGATATACCCTAGAGAAACAGCTCCATGAATTCAAGTAAGTGTTAAACATGAAAGGGCTTAGAATGTTAACTAGGACACGAAGATGTCGAGAGAAGAGACTAGTGTCATTGTTGGAATTGATAAAAGTAGAAAGCTCGGGTAGGCTAGACTTCTGCCCGTCTGAGAGGCTTCTGGTACGTTGATGTTCATAATACACCAAATATGGCTTTGGGGGGAGATTATGTCCTGACTCAGTTTGGGAGTCAATATCAAGTACAGAGGCCCCTGGTAGGCGAGGTATTTGTCTAGCTTGTTAGCATTTAATAGTAATCGATCATGTATGAATAGAGTCTGTGGCCACGTAGACACATGGGGCTTCTTTCCACCCGAGGAAGAGCACTGTGAAGGTGACGCAAAGTACCTTATAGGATAATAGATGTGATGATATGATTGTCACATGAAGAAGTGTGTTGAACTGTCAATGTTTATAAAGAGTAATTGGAATTAAGTATTGATGAGATTGGAAATAAGTAAAGTTAACTGAAATTGAGTTGTGACATTGCAAATGATGAAACAGTTCTAAGCCCTTTCCCCTATTGACGGAGGCGTTTGCTTGAGGCAGCGTCTCCTTGTAATTTATCTTTTACAGATGGATCCTTTAACCGTCATGCTTTGGATATCTACATAATACCTAATAATGATGACATTGAACCTGTTGAACAAGAGATATGTCAAGAAATAACTATGGTGAGCTTGCTTTCAATTCGTCACGACAGTAATGTACCGCTTGTATTGATACTGGGATTTCTTTCAGAACATTTGTACCGTTATATTTACGGAGATATACGAACAACCAACAACCAAATGCCATATGAGCTTGTATATTCTTTTATTCCTTTATCTGGTATTTACAAGGTCTAAAAAAGTGGTACAAATAAAGATTTGCGATTTGTAACGGCATCCATGCGATCATTTTGTTTCTAGATCAATTCTTTGCAGAGATATTGAAGCTTTTCCAATTTAGAGGTTATAAAATCATTTGGACCCTGTGACACTGTAAAGACCTCATCAAGGGTACAAAAGGTATGTGACGGCAGAATCTTGAAATAAGCTGTGGACCCTACATTAAAATAGACACTGTGATGACATCTTATGTCTTTCGTTCATTCACTTCGCCAAACCCCCGTTCAGAGGTGTGTTAGTTTAAATTTTAAGCTAAGGTTATCTTATCCGTAGAACGTTGAACGTACCCCAACCCAAGACGATCCAATGACTGTGTCGTACATAGTCATGTCGTACAAAACCACAGATGAATAATATAATTACAAAACATTGCTTGATCAATGTCGTGCAGTGTTGGTTCCCTTTTAGGGCTGCCACTATGCGCTACAGAAAATGTGCACTAAATATTAAGCGTCAAAAATTATGCAGCACGGAAATAAGCGCAATCTTGTCGTGAACTATCGGACTGCACATTTTTTAACGCATAATATATACTGCATTTTCTTGTTGCGTTCGGTGAATTAATGACAAAATTTGTGCAAGAAATAAAACGCGCCATGGAAAACGCAGTAAATAGTTCGTGTTTTGATGAAACATCAATTCTCAGAGCGCTTCAAAAATACGCAACACAAAGAGTGCAACCCGAGATTTGGTGTCATGTCGTTGAACTTTACTAGAGGTGCACCTCAAGAAATGATAGCATTCCGATTTTGATTTCTGCAATATCTCGATTATAATTTTGTTTTTTCTGATTTTTTTTAATTTGAGGGATACAACTTTAATAATGCCTTGTTTTCAGTCCATTTGTTGTTTACATAATTACATTACATTAGTGATCAGTCTGTTCGACACGTTCATGCTGTTTCTCCTAGTCAGTATTTTCTCCTATGACAGGTCATAAAACCGCGTTTTAGCCATGTTTTAGCACGCCAGTCAGGAGAAATTTTCTACCATGCGCTCCAAAACGCAGTTTTACGAACTGTCAAAGTATAAAAGAGCAACAAAAGATATAGTATCCGTGGTCCATTGAACGCACCCCAGCATAATAGGCAGCTTCTCATGGCTTATTGACATCGAGGGTCCGGAGTACCACATGTGGAAGAGCAGCAGCCCGGCAAAAGTAAAGGAGATGCGAAAAGTGGTCCATAACAAATTTAGTTTAGCATAAAAGACCACTTCTGCTGGATCATTGACATCGAGGGTTTGGAGCAACAGATGAGGAACACCAGGATTAAATATACGAGATACGGAAATGGCTTGAAAGTAAAAATTGTTACATGATGTGCTATTTCTGCTGGCACACAGATATTGAGGGTCTGGTGTTCCTGAAGTGGATCATTGGATTTCTGCCTATACCGTACGAGTAATGCAAATGGAGTGATCCAAATCAAAATAAGTTGCTTCAATTTGTACTTACCTACATTTGAATAGCCCAAAGCATCAGCTAAAACTTTTAATATCAACAGCTAAACATCCACCTCTGGACACGGGCCTCCCCCTTTTGCAAAACTCACTACGCTTGACTGTCGGATTGGAGAGCGCAGTGCACGATGTTGTATTCACAGCGAACGCTGCTGCCAAATTCTGGGATTCAACCATTCGTCACTTTTTACGACACCCACCCGCGGATAGAATTCGGGTAATGTTATTCCCAGCCGGCATCACACGGCACACGGATCAAAACTAAATTCTTCCAATAATAAATATTATAAAAAATAAACTATACGTATGGATGCAGAAGTGCTTTCCTTTATGTGCATTAGGTCGATGAACAACCCAATGTAGATAGGTACTGTGGCTTAAAACTGAAGCTTCAGCAAAAGCTTATTAGCGTCGTGATAGACATTTTCTTCTTCTTCTTCATAGCAAGTAAATGAAAGGACGATGGCTCGGAAATAGAAATTTAACATCTTAAGGTGTCCTTGGAATTCAGTTGAAGTCAAAGGCAAGATACACACTGGTGATGGAAGGCTAACCATAACCCAAGAGAATATAATACACACCATAACATTCAGTTCCAAGAGAATATAATACACTTACTATTCAGTTAGCGAAACGAAGTTCGCCAGATATCTATCAATAAAAACAAATCAATGACAATTTAAAAGAGTAAACCCCAAATAATCTTTCCGCTTTAGAATAAGATAAAGACAAAAACAAATAAATCCGATAAAACAAGGATCATGTTTAACTTACTGATATCGATTTAGATTTTATGGAATCGCTTCTGACTTTGTTCTGGGTTCACCTCTAAAAAATTAAAAACAAAACGAATGACAGCTAACATGAATTCTCGTGTTGCACACTTTCCAAGCGCGCGAAGACTACGCAACAGAAAACATGCAACAAATATTTCGTGTTATCAGGTAAAATTCTCGGGGTGCATTTAATTTGTTGTCTATTTTTCTCTGCATAATAAACGCCGCGTAAACCTCATTCACGACAGTAAAATGCAACACAAAATGAGCGTAAAAAAATGTGCACACCGCGAATTCTTGTCAATGTCGTCAACTTTTTGCTGCACAAAACTCGGCGCGTGTTTTTTTTGGCGCAATATTTGTTGCACATAAAGCGCACCCCCCTTTTAAGCAAGGTCGAAGATTATATTAGGTGTTAATATGTGGGTCGTCGAAAGTTTGCACCGACTTTTATAAATCAACCGTTTTCGCTCGTAGACTATAATTCGTTTGACAGATAAATAAATTAGTGATTAGATTAATCAACGCGACTCGCAGTAAGTGAGTGACTGCTCGCCCGATTACATTTCTGAGGTGTTGCTCTAGGCCTTTGGCACAGAGTAGGTATTATACCTATAGAATAGAACAGAACAATAAACATAAGATGCAGTATATCCACGACCCGTTAACCGCTCAGGGAAATAGTATTCAGTTCAGTTATTTGACGCTGAACAAGGTTTCCACTGAGCTTATAACCTGGGGAAATCCATTTCATAGCAAAGTTAAAGATGTGATCATCTGTGTGACTGGGAACCCAGGTGTGCCAGACTTCTACATTGAGTTTGGTGAACAGTTGCACAAGAGTACAGGATTCCCAGTATGTGTAGTTGGTAAGTAATTAATACTAAATATCATATAGGAAAGTTTTATTTTTAGTATGCAATTGATAAATTCCATTTTTCTTTGCCATTAGAAAGCATTAAGCAATAACGTTCTCGATTAAGTCAACTTGTTTTCCTATGGGAAAACAGCCAGGATGGCTACTAGCACTTGATGGTTCAGTAAGATAATATTAAATTTCAGGTCACGCAGGACATGTACACCTTGCAGATTTGGAGTCAAATCTTCTCAGCCCCGACCGGGTGCAATTGTATAACCTTGAAGGACAGATAGCACACAAGCTTGACCTCATCAACAATAAAATTGATAAGAATAGCAAACTGCATCTCATTGGCCATTCCATTGGAGCTTGGATGTTATTAGAAATACTCGGAAAACATGATTCAATCATTCAAAGAGTTTCCTCTGTAAACCTTTTATTCCCCACTATTCAGAAAATGGCAGAATCAAGAAATGGAAAATTTTTGAATGGATTTCTAAGAAAAATTCATTTTCTTGTGATCCTTCTTTTCTCATTAGTATACCTGTTACCAAACTTCATAAGAGAATATTTAATATGCCTATATTTGAAAGTAAGTTCATTGCCACCACATTATTGTGAAAGAATAATGAAATATATTAACCCAACAGTTGGAGAAAAAGTACTGTTATTGGCTTATGATGAAATGGATCGAGTTCAAGATTTAAACATTGCTGCTGTAAACAAAGTAAAACATTTAACTAATGTTATATATGGCAGCCAGGATGGATGGGCTCCAGTGAGCTACATGGATGATCTCAAGCAGTTTCAACCACTACTGCAAATGAAACAAGTAGATATTAGTCATGCATTTGTACTTAAATCTTCTGAAAAGGTAGCAGATATGGTATCCGACCATATTAAAACAAGGTGTTAATTGATAAGTTGGAAATAAATAGAACTAAATTATGTGAATACTGCAAAATTAAACTACATTTTATGTTATTAATTTTAAAATATCAATCTATTAGTAGAACAAAGGTGGAAGAAATATAAACTATTTGTTTTAAGATATGTGCACTTTAATTAATTAAAAATTAATATTACCTGTTATGTTACAAGATACAATTTTAAAGTAGAGATAATATATTTTAATATACATAACTAGTCATTATAATAATGAAATTAAAAAAAATGAAGTAGTAACACAATTAAAAAAGTTTATAATGTATAGAAATCACTGAGAATAAGTACATTCAAAGATCACAAAATGAGTATCTGGTATGAATAATGGCACTAGTGGACAGAAATAGGGCCTCCATTAGGATCAAGTTTCCATACAACATTAACATTGGGGGCATACATGGAATGGGCGAATCCTTACTTATAATGAGCAGAAGTTCATAGCACTGTTTCCTGTAAAGTTTATTACATCTAAAGTTACTTCGTTCATGATTAAAGTTTATACATTTACAATACACAATCACAACATACATGGTGGATTTAACACGAGGGGTAGGTACATATGGGTTTATATAAACATGTAATGAAAATGTTGTAGGTATTTCAAATGTATTCTGTTCTAAAACTGTGATATAATATTTATCTACAGGTAAAATTGATACAATAAAAATTCATTATTTTTATGAAACTTCCAACTTTATTTCCATCTTTACCTCATTCCCTGTTATATTCCTCTATATTTTTACTTTTTAAGGATGCAGTCCACCCACATGCACCAAACATCTATCCTGGTCAGGAGTTATTAAGTACGTCAGAATTGAGGAGCCAAGTCATTTTTAAAATCGGTTCTCGACATTATTTAGCAGCAAAACATATCGCTAGTTATATTAATGCAAATGTGTTCCCCAATCTATATATCTGAAATATTGAGGAGCCACCTAAAACTCGGTTAAGCAATGGATAAATATTTTTGAAAATTTTGTATAATTTAGCAGAAATTGTGTATATAAGATTTTGACCTGATGTACCTCCTCGATCCTGACGTATATGTTTTTTTAACTGAAGTACGACATGAGCACTTACATTCTTCTGTTCATAAAGTTATTATTTTCATATTCTCACTATTATTTGCGACAGGCAGTGTTTAAATTTTAATTATAATGGAGAGCTCATAATATAATTATTTCCATGAAATTCTTAAGCTGCCCAACAGCATATGAACTGCATTACGTAAGAAATATAAGTATACATACCGGTTAGTTAGACATCGTGCAAAAACGTAGCAAGTGTTGCAAATGACATTTCCGTATTGAATATAATTGTAATTCCGAACTTTTTACACGACGCCTATCTTTCCGAACATAGAGAAACACTTGGGAGTTCTCAATAAATTCTTTCATATCAAATGCAACTTTTACCTTTAACTTCAGTCTTATCTCAAACCACCGGTAAAGAGCTTGATTAGAAGTAGTGATGGAAGCCCAGATTAGACTTGTGGAAAAGCTAAAGGAAACGAAACATCGTTATCATCAGATCTCTAAAATAAACTATGCAACATAAATAAAATTATATCTCATTCTGTGCTCTTTACCGTTAAAACTGATAGTAATAATTTTGCACCAGCTAAAATTTCCTTCCTACATATTTATTTAATTTTCAACATGTTGTAAAACAACTTTTGTTATTCCATTAACCATCATACAATAATGCTAAAATAATATTTGGGAGCACATCAGGTGATTGATTAAGGTAATGCATTGGTCCAGATTGTCCAGAAACACTTCATAATGTTTTTAACTAAGCATGGAAAAAGGGGATGGCAATGTTTCCAGTAGCATGATGTACTTATCTAATAACTATGGTAACAATTTTTGGAAAATGTAGAAAATCATGCAGCTTGTAAAAAAAGGATTACCACTTCTTAATTATCTAGAAATAACTTCGTCAATTACAGGAATAGGAAAAAAATACCGAAGAGCCATCTATATTGTGCGTTTGTGATAAAAAAAAGTAATGTTTGATTAAAATAAACAAGAATAGGAACTAGATAGACGTGTTTTCATGAGGGTGACCCTAAGTATTACAGCTATAAAATAACTACCGTCCTATTCTCCCGACCCGAGCGTGCCTCGAGCGAGCTACGGCCAGTTACTAGTTATTATCCATCGCAAAGTCCATAAAGTCAGTGATCAAAACGTCAGTGTCCTGCACGGACGCGGTGACAGATAACGGGCGCCCCGTTTCCGACACTCGCGCGAGACAAGCTCGGGTGGAATTAAAATTTAACTCTTGTATGGGCATTCGTAATTACGCACAACCTCGCGAAGTAAAAGATAATTAAAACTATCAATAAAAACATTTATCATAGTTATCGTAACATACGGACATCCTCCTTTTATAATAATGATGAATATGATACAATTATAATTTTGAATCCTTACAACTAGAGGGATACAAAAATTCGTACTAATAATACTCATACATCGAAATGGTACAACACACACGTACCGTACACAATGAGAAGTCCCCGAGCGCTCGCGGCTTCAAGATCTCTGCTTCCAGTCGAGCCCCATTCGCCCCGCGAGGGCGCGTCTAACAGGTAGTCTCCAAGAGGGGATCGGCGGGCTTCTTCACATTATCATTATCCATCGACGTGCAGATCATCTTCTGCGACGAGGACTTGTAGAGTCGGCGCGGCTTGCGCTCGTCGTCCGACATCGCGCGGACCGGCTGCCGCGGCGCCAGGCGCGCCGGCGACCGCCCCGCCCCCTCGCACGTGCAGCGGCTCCCCCCCGCCCCCACACCCGCCCCCACCGCTGCGCGGCGCGGCGTGCGCGGGCCGCCCGGGCTGCGCGGCCGCCAGCACTCGCAGCTCTCGTTCCCGCACGACTCGCACACTATGGCGGCCTTCCTTTCGAGCTTCCCCCGGCGGAAGGTCCCGTCGCGTTTCGGCTCCGACTCTGACACGGAGTGGGCGAGGTCGTCTCTCGACCGCGACGCGGCCCGGTCGGACGCGTTCTTCACCCACGGGTCTAGCGCGCGCGCGCTGTCGAGCGAGGCTTGGTGCCTCGCGCCGCGCAAGTCGACGTCGCTCATCTTGCGCCACGGGTCGCCGAGCACGGTGACAGTGTCGCTGCGGAACCGGTGGGCGCGGCGCGGGCGCGGCGGCGCGGTGGAGGGCTCGGGCTCGGGCGAGGCGCGGGCGCTGCGCACGGCGCGCGGGGAGGGCGCGAGCGGCGCGAGGGCGGGCGCGGGGGACGCGCGGGCGGACGCGGGGTGCAGCGGCGAGGGGCAGGGCGAGGGCGCGGGGGAGGCGCGCGGGCGCTCGGAGTGGCTGCGCGCGCGGGCGGCGGGGGCGCGGGCGGCGGGCGTCACGTCACTGAGCGACCGCAAGTGCGCGCGGCGCCGCACGCCGCACGGCGAGTCCGCGTCCGTCACATTAATGCTGATGTTATGCGCCGCCGGCGGGCTGTCACTCTCTAACCTTTCTTTATTGTCCTCTTTATGAATGTGGGGGCTCGTGGAGCCGTTAATATTGACTGAGTTTTTGCTGGGGCCGGCCCGGCTGGGCCCGGCCCCCGCTAGCTAGAGGAGTCTCTCTGTCGCCGAACTAGAGGTGCCGGAGGAGCTCAGTGTCGAAACCGGATTTGGGTCATCACCTGTAAACAACGAGACGATTTATGTTATTAATTTATCACTCTAATCGCTAATTCAAGTGGTTCATTCTTCAAGCGTGATAAAAGAGTGTGTAGTTTGAGACGCGAAACGCACGCAGCTGAGAGCTTCAATACACACGAGCTAGTAATCGTTCATACCTACTTCCAAGTGATAGATAGTGCTTTATGCAATTATACTACTCCTACACGAATAAAAAACATAATATAAGCTCAATAAACTTCAAATGTATGCCACGGAAAATCTAATGTAAATTCGCGCGTTATTTCTCTTTTTACATTTTGTAATAAGTATAGGCAAGAAGTCCATTCTGCCAAGTTTTCCATTCTGTGTGCTAAAATTTTACTCCATGTTGACAATATGCCTCTATAGGAAGGGAAGTGGGCAGCGCGAGCATGTAAACACTCGCGCTGCTACTCGTCGTGCCGCTGCGAGTTCCCGTGCTCCCGCGAGTGTTGGCTTTTCATGCGCGAGAGAAATGTATTACTCACTCGTTCACTCGTATTGCTGCGAGAAGAGTATGACGGTCGCGTTCATACTTGCGCAGAAGTATTTCGGGCAAAATTCGCGGCAACGGCTAAAGCAGGACAGACACTGACACGTTCCGTTATACGAAAGTTTTGACAGTTAATTTGTATGGATAGAGCTGTTACATACTGCGGCTGATGAACGCGTCTTTCTATCTTACAGTTCTCGAGCTTTTTTTATAATGTCATACTAGATGGCGATGTGCTGAGTTAAAATTTTGGTATTAAAGTCAAATACATTTCATACATTTACTTACGTAGATTTCTATGGAAATAAACTTTCACTTGAAGATTGAATAAACTTTTTAACAATCTAAGTACACTTGAAGATTGGCAAGGAAACTGCCACTGACGCTCCTTTCTATGTTTGAAAAAGGTATAGGGACGTTCTATGTAGCTGTTGAGTAAATAAAGAGATAATTATAACAAAAACGTGCTGTAACCTGTAGCTTGCGTAGTTTGGCCAGTGGCCGGCAGTCTTTGTCAGTTGAGCAACTCCACAGAAACGAACCGTTTCAGCCTCTCCAGATATTGGTTGAACAGTTCCACGTCATTGTGTCCTGCCCCCTGAAATAGAAAACATTACGTTTAAATCTCTTCACTTGTCATGGGTGGGATAAATTATATTAGATATTATATAATTACTAGTGACCCGCCAAGCGGTTTCACCCGCTGCTACCCGTTTTCCTAAAGGAACAAAGTTTTTTGAATTAAAAGATACCTAAAAACCTGCCTATTGGATCACTTAAAAAACCGTATCAAAATCCGTTGAGAAGTTTAAAGATCCAAGCATATAAAGGGACACGGAAAGCGACTTTATTTTATACTATGTTGTGAAAATGAAAATGAAAAATGAAATTACTTTATTCAATGTAGGATAGTATTATCACTTATGTGTTATAGATATTGTATTGCTGAAGTGATTGTTCACTAACTACACTAACATCTGCACAATTCGTTAACGTTCCCAGCAGTAGATGTAAGACTGGAACTTAAGAGGGAAGAATACCTTCGCCATTTCAAAAAATTAGGTATTTAAGAAAACTCATGCTGTCGCTCGCGCGCTGAAGTCCCCGCGTAGTGCGCACAACACATACACACAACCTCACGCACACAGACAAACGCTGCCGCCAGCCCTGCGAGCGCAGCGACGACGACTGCGAACCGCCGCGGGGTGATATTTTGTTTTCTTAGATCATTGTGGCGTACCCGAAACTAAATTGAGGATTATATTCACAGAGTAACTTATATATTGTAGATTATATTGATAAATCCAAGTAAGTATTATACTACCTATGTTATGTAATGTGTATAAACTAAATATTTTTTGATGATTTAGCTTGTATAGGTATATATAGTTATATATGTGTATTTTTATTTTTAGTCATACACTTATTTGGTTTGTGTTTTGATCATGATAAAATTATAAGTAAACTGTTAGGTAGGTATATGTGCACGTTTTATCCGTTTATACTCAATCTACTCACGCTTCTTTAGGTCTGCTGGAAGAAATTTCTTTAGAAATAAGCAGTACCTGTTGTACCATTTTTCTGTATGTTCTGTGTTTTTGTATTTTCTTGTGTACAATAAATTGTTAAATAAATAAATAAGAAAGTAAGTACCTATACACACAAAAGGAATAAGCTACATAGGGGTTCTCAAAACGAATTGAAATATCATGATTCCCAATGAAACATTCTTGTAGGTACCTAGAGGAAGTCATTTTGTACTGGAATTACTTTTAAGATTTTTAATATTTATACTGAATATAAAAATATTTTGATTTGTTTGGAGTACCCGTAGCTTATTCATAACAAGACTGTACCTAGGTAGTAGGTAGGTTGCAAAATATTATGATTTTTGACTTTGATTAGACTACGAAACTACTGCGTTGTCGTATGTCACGCACTGCTGGGGCGAAGCCATCGAGAAAAACGGCGAAGCACTTGCCGTTTCACTCGATATCTCGAAGGCCTTTGACAGGGTCTGGCATGCAAGTCTGCTCAGCAAGCTTCCTGCTTATGGCATCCCAGCTGATTTTTGTACTTGGATTTCAGACTTCCTTAGTGAACGGTCCATCAGAGTAGTCGTTGACGGCTGCTCCTCTGACCTAATGGCCATTGATGCCGGAGTTCCTCAGGGGTCTGTTCTCTCTGCAACTCTTTTCCTGCTGCACATCAATGACCTCCTTCGGCATGGTATTGTTGGATACGCAGATGATAGTACCGTTTCAGAGAGATACTTGACAGGTGCAGGGACCAGTGGGGATGAAATACGTTCGTTAAGAAAGGCCATGGTAGAGCGAACAGATCTGACCTTAAGTCTTGTCTCCCAATGGGGCGACGACAATCTGGTCTCATTCAATGCCACCAAAACACAGGCGTGTCTTTTCACTGCAAAAAGGAGTCCTTTCGACTGGACACCTACTTTTCGGGGTACATCTGTCCCAGTCACTGACAGGCTTGAGCTTCTAGGCATGGAGTTGACATTCCACCAATTCGGACTAAGCGCTTCCAGTCATCATTTATAATGCGCACTGCTAAAGAGTGGAACTCACTTCCTGCGTCTGTGTTTCCAAAAGCATACAACCCTAATCTCTTCAAAGTAAGAGTGAACAGGCTTCTTCTGGGTGAGCTCGCTCCATCTTAGACTCTGTCTCTGTCCTATGACCTAGACTAGAGTCAAGAGCAAACCCATTATTAAAAAAAAAAAAAAAACTACTGCATTTGCTGGTATAATTATCTATCACATTACAACTAACTATAATGTTTTCAAGTACCAAATTTTTATACGGATTCGTTTTCTCATATCTAAAACTTAATAGGTATGTACCTAATGTAAGGTATAGAATTATTTTATAATTATTGCAGATTCCGATTAATTAAAAGTCGCACGATAATGGCTATGACTATGTGCGCCTTCACTGTCTCCTGTGCTGAAGAGAGAGGCGGAACGCTTGTTCCGCCTCTCTCTTAAAAAAGAACGGTGCCAGGGGCCTGGAAGCTTGCTAATGTGCAACCAGTTCCCAAAAAGGGCGACCGTGCTGACCCTGCCCATTACCGTCCAATTACCATTACCTCTATCCTATGCAAGGAGAGGGTACTTAACAGAAAGCTGACCCACCTTGAAGACTATGATCTTCGAAAGCGTGAAAGCCATATTGACGGTCACTGAGTCAATATGGCTTTCACCGGGGGCGGTCTACTGCTGATCTTCTTGTGTATGTCACGCACTGCTGGGGCGAAGCCATCGAGAAAAACGGCGAAGCACTTGCCGTTTGCTCGATATCTCGAAGGCCTTTGACAGGGCCTGGCATGCAAGTCCGCTCAGCAAGCTTCCTGCTTATGGCATCCCAGCTGATTTTTGTTTTTGGATTTCAGACTTCCTTCGTGAACGGTCCATTAGAGTAGTTGTTGACGGCTGCTCCTCTGACCTTATGGCCATTGATGCCGGAGTTCCTCAGGGGTCTGTTCTCTCTGCAACTCTTTTCCTGCTACACATCAATGACCTCCTTCAGCATGGAATTGTTTGATACGCAGATGATAGTACCGTTTCAGAGAGATACTTGACAGGTGCAAAAACCAGTAGGGATGAAATACGTTCGTTAACAAAGGCCGTGGTAGAGCGAACAGATCTGAGCTTAAGCCTTGTCAGTTGTCAATGGGGCGACAACAATCAGGTCTCATTCAATGCCACCAAAACACAGGCGTGTCTTTTCACTGCAAAAAGGAGTCCCTTCGACTGGACACCTACTTTTCGGGGTACATCTGTCCCAGTCACTGACAGGCTTGAGCTTCTAGGCATGGAGTTAAATCTAAACTTCGGTGCGACCATCGAGTACTCGTACAAGGCTTAAACGGCGGATAAGAAGCTGGGCATCCTGAATAGAGTGAAGCGATACTTTACGCCTGGACAGCTTTTTACTCTTTACAAAGCACAAGTCCGATCCTGCATGGAGTATTGCAGTCACCTTTGGGAAGGCTCAGGCAAATACCAACTTGCCGCTCTTGACTCGGTGGAACGCAGGGCCAAGAGGCTCATAGGCGACAAAAAACTGGTGGACACCAAGCTACATAGCCTGGCACATCGCTGCAAGGTTGCCTGCTTGTCGGTTTTTTACAGATTGTACTTCGGAGAGTGTGCTCAAGAGCTTCACGACCTTGTTGCACCAGCTCCCTTCTACCATCGAACATCCAGACGCACCGCCGGATAACATCTATTCCTGGTTGCCATTCTACCAATTCGGACTAAGCGTTTCCAGTCATCATTTATAATGCGCACTGCTAAAGAGTGGAACTCACTACCTGCGTCTGTGTTTCCAAACGCATACAACCCTAATCTCTTCAAAGTAAGAGTGAACAGGCTTCTTCTGGGTGAGCTCGCACCATCTTAGACTCTGTCTCTGTCCTTTGACCTAGACTAGAGTCAAGAGCAAACCCATCATCAATTAAAAAAATTATCACATTCGTTGCTTCTCGCCAGTCTTACGGCCACAAACTCACACTTCAGAATCATCATGACCAGTGACGTCGGCGCATCGTATTTAAAATAAAGAAAATACTTGTAGAAGAGGCAAAAAGAAACGAATACGATTATGTGTCCGCAGGAAAAAATGTTACTTCTAGAGAAAGAATAATATTTGGTTTGTATTTTGTTTACCTACCTACACCTCACTAAGTAGGTACCTCTCGCAAGTTAATCTAATGCCTAGGTGTAAATAATTTGCTTTGTCCCTGAATTCATCGAGTTACAACTAATATTAGACACATTGCTGTTTAACCGACTTCAAAAAAAGAAGGTTATCAGTTGGATATGTATGTATATGTACCTACTATGTACCTTAATATATTGTTCGAATTTGATAATATTCGAGTGTTACTATTTTTGATCCATTTAGACCTCCAAGCACGGCCGTGTGCTTAATTTCATTAGACAAACGTCCACAAACTCGAAAACGCTAACGCTAGCTATCGCGATAGGTATGACTTTTTGTTTTCCAGTTTGTGGACAAACATTAACATGTTAGATAATTTTTGTATACTACAACAACAATTAGGGAACAATTCAAGTTTCATCGAAATCTGTTAAGAAGTTTAAGAGATAATAATAATAAATAAATAAATAATAGAAACACATAAAACGTTTTCATTGTTTCGATTTTTTCCGTAGTCGGGAATCAGTTTTTTTAACTATTTATAAAATTTTCAACTTTTTCGTTTTAAGAATTATGTAACTTCAAACGAAAAAGTTAATAATCAGTACATTAAAATTGGTTGTTGTTAATTACTTTTGCCTCGATCGTAATTTTCAATTTACCAAACTTACATCGTAAAGTACTATACCATCCTTCTGGAGCAGTCCGATAACCTAATGTAATATTAGGAGCGAAATTTATCTTCTCCTTACATTTTGAAACAGAAATTGGTAACAAGGGATATCGATTCCTTTCTCATCTCTACTATCGACTTTTTCGTTAACACCTCTTTAATACGTGAAACATTACTTCACCCCCCGACCCCCGATAGTGCGATAGAGAGCGTTGCCGCTCGCGACTGACTGTAGGTATTTTTAAGGTGAAATTTGCGTCTCGGGAGAAAACGTTTCCCACATACTAAATCACAACCAATATTTTTGATTGTAGTGTCCATCGTTCCAGCATATTATATTCTAGGTTTATAGCTTTTTATTTTTTCTTAAAACAACTTTGTTTTGAAAATACAAACGTTTTACTTCAAGGGAGATTTCGTCATAAAAAAGTGACTTTTAGACGCCTATAACTTTCAATCAATTGCAAAATTCGAAAAAAGGAAAAACTATAAACCTAGTTTTTTACTGTGTCAACAACATTCTCAAAAATCATTGAGATCGGATTACATTTAGGGGTAGGAAAACGTTTTCTCTTTTTGTATGGACGAGAGCTCGGTAGTCGATTCTCTTAACGTGGCTTCCGAAGAACGAAGCAGGCACATACCTCCACCCACAGGGGCTCGACGGCTCGCGGGCAGCGCTCGTAGATGGCGAGGCCGTGCGAGAAGTCTATCACCTCGTCCTCGGTTCCATGGATTACAAGGACGGGAGAGGTCACCTTTGGAATTTTGTCGATACTGCGAACAAAGGGAACACATGAATTTAAACTCCGAGGTTAATGCCACTATAACTAAACTATTAAACATATTAAACAAGGTTTCTACTCGCGTTTTCATGTGTATGAGTTTCCGATATTTCGGTGATGTTGCAATCACCATGTTTACGGGCAAAGGCCGCCGCAAGCTATACGGACATTTTGCGAGCGACACCGCGCGCAATTTTCATAGAAATGCGGAAATTAACCCATATTTCAATTACGTATACGGTTCATGTTCGGATTTCTATAAAATGGGGGTGTCGCTCGCAAACACGTCTGTATAGTCCTCGGCGGCCCTAAGACCGTGAAAAAAAAAAACCGAAAATATGTTTGATAGCATATGGAAACGGAATGGCACGGTACGATACAACTGAATTTACGACAAAAAAGAAGAGTTAAGATTTCAAAAGTTTGAGAAAAGTGTTCAAAGACCACAAAGCCCTGACGCGTCAATTTTTCCAAGCAAAAGATTATTTCAACGTGTGCAATGTGTGCATGCTGATTGGTCGGTGGTCGCGTCATTTCAGAAATGACCGCTAACTAACCAATGTGTGCGAATTTACTTATAGGAATATAGGACTGTCGCGTTACCAAACTATTCGCTCTTGTCTATCAGGGTTTGTGGTTGTTGGTGTTGCTGTAGTTTTGAGGTTGTCATTGTCAGCCACTGACATCTAAATAACTCTTCGAGCAACACGGTCTTCCGTCTCGTTCCGAGTTGCTCGAAGAAATAACTTAATAATAAAAATAAGTGTTGTCAGCACAAATAGGTAACTATGTTACATGGAAACCCTTGTTAGGTGTCTCTTTCTTCTGACTGTATGACTGAACATGTGTAGTTTACAGGAGGTGTTGGTTGGGGAATCATAAAACATTTTCGCTTGAATAGCTCTTGTTCCAAGGCTTTACATTTTATGGCTTCTTTCGTACCAATCAATCAGTTAGGTACTACTACTTACTTACTGATAAAAATACGAAGTCGAGTTTCTACAGATTTTTGTCAATGTGCTTTTAAGACTCAGTTATGATATTATGACTATTTCAAGATTTTTGTATAGGTACTTATATAATATGGTATAATTATTTGAAAGTACCATATATATTTTTTTTTTTAGTTAGCCTTTTCTGTGTCCCACTGCAGGGCAAAGGCCTCCCCTCTTTCACGCCACGAGTATCGGTCTTGGGCTTCCAAATGCCAGTCTTAGAGATAGTACCATATATACGGGTTATTTTTTATTCACCCCGGAAATTTCACAGGGTGATTCTACTCATGATTCTGAACTTTTATTATGAGGTCACCTGCGAAATCACGAAAAAAAAACAGCTACTCCATAGAAAAATTCGTACCTACTCGAACAAAACGTATGGAACAGCTGGTTCTTTTTTCGCAATTTCGCAGGTGACCCCATAATAAAAGGTGTTCAGAATCATGAGTAGAATCGCCCTGTAAAATTTCCGGGGTGATAATATGAATAATATGTTTTTATTTCAGGTAACCTCCCATAATTTAAACTCTAGACTAATTCAATATAATTAAAATAATAATATAAAAGAGAATAAAAATTCTACCAAGAAATAAATAATGTGTAAAAATAACAAACTACAATTATTTCTTGTTCTGGTCACAGTGCACGGATAACCAATGTATAGGTAAACATCGGGTTGTTATAACACTCAGACAGGGTACGGAGAATCTCGTTGTCCGAGCTGAGCGCGATTAGAATCTAGCTATGCGTGGCTTGATGATTGCAAAGTCTTGCGATCTGGCCTCCGCAAACATGCTCGACGCACTTCAATATCTGGGTTTCTTCATCAGAATGCGATAAAATGTATCATTATATAGCACCCTAATAGTGCTCAGTATTTTTCTCGAGTAATTAGTCCAAAGCTGACATTTGTAATAGCACTGACAATAGGCTCTAAACAATGTCAGCTTTGCACTATCACTACAACGAGCAAACTGGCGCACGAGCATGTGGCACCTTAAGGCCATGGCTCTTCGTTCACGCTCAATATCCTCGACGTAAATTATCCGTAAGAATGTGCCCGGGATATTAAAACTTCTTCACATGACCGACCTCAATTTCTTCTAGAAAGACCGGAGGGACAGTGTCCGGATTCTTGTCGCATCTAAAGACCATCGTTTCGGATTTTTGACGTTGTACTTTAGGCCATGGTTGAGTGCATAGCGCTCACATACGGCCAGTAGCTTTCATAAACCGTTGATTGAGGGACTGAGAAGCACCATATCGTCGGCGTAGCTGAAGTTTTTTAGACTTGTGTCCAAGTTTTTTAGAAATATGACATCAAGCCATGGTGCATCTCAGTTCTCAATCAGATCATTGACATATATGCTAAAACAGTCCAGAGACGTCAATCCACCTTGGCGCACCGCACCCCGCATTCTAGCATATAATCACCAGATGTCGTGTCACCCCAGCGCACATGGTTAGTTTGATTCTCGTACCAGAATCTTAACAGATTTTCAGATCTTTTTTAGCAAACTATAGTTTTCCAGGTCGAAAGCACGACTAAAGTCAAGAAAACACGCATACACAGACGTAATTCTATATTGGTGGTAATGTACTAACGATTGGAGACAAAAAATTGCCAACTCCGTTGAGAGTCCGGCACGACAAGGTAAGGGTGAAGGATCTTTAGAATTTTGTATTGTACCCAATGAGATAGGTCTGTAGTTTTTGACACTAGAAAGGTCACCCGTTTTAGCGACTGGATGGCGTAACGAGAGATCGTGCCGTATGACGTACCCTGGGGGAGGCCCACGCCCAGCAGTGGACTGCAATAGATTGACGTATGTATAATCAAATCACTACAATAAAGTATGTTCAAATAAACACCAAATATGAATTAGTAGCAACTAAAATGAAATAACAAATGGATACTAAAACTACATCACACACTTTCATGGATATTCTGGTATGAGAGCTAGGTTCATACATAAATTATAAGCTACACTAATAATGACAAAAAAGCCTGGTAGGTATTTGAATTTCGATACCATTTATCACTTAATTACTGTAAACAAAGTTATCAGAGGCATAAACTTCCCCCACCCACTCACTGATTGCAGTCTAAACAAATAACATCTACAACGGTGAACTTGAATATTTAAAGGTGATTCTCCAATGACTTGATAACAGAACAGAAATTATGAACAATAATAATTATGATAGCACAAGGCAATGTCATGTATCTACAACTTAAAGCTCTCAGCTTTGTTACTAATATACATGAAGAAATGTAGGTACTATCAGACAATTAGCTATTCAATAAGAGTAGTGCAGCTGGCCCCTTTTCTAATAATCATGATGGATTGATGAAATACAATACATGTTTGTACTGACAATTCGTCTACATTCAAGCTACAAGTAGTATAACAATTGCCTTTTAGAAAGTGAACCTCAAATGTGTCCTGTGGTGCATATCACAACAGGTAGTTGCAGGCCCAATGAGCATCTAGGGCTCACTAGCACGACACACGGCCTATTACAGTGAAAGTACTATCGTGCGCCGACAGAAACACAAACGACGATTGAATGCCAAGAATTTGAGACAAGCTTACCACAGGGATGGGCAATAAAGTGTCACATGTACGTACATGTACAAGTTCCTTTACAAACAGGACATCGTCATTTAAAGCAGAATAGTATTGTGAGATAAACTTCTGTTTATACAGTTCAATTATGTTAATGAAATATAAGCTGCTCTGTATAACAATTTGTTTAAAATGTTGTATGTAACAAATACTTGCTAAGTAGCCGATTCTTATCTTATACTTAGTATCTGAGATCATAGTTCAAGACATTACAAAGAAATACTAGTACTTAGATTATATTAATAGTAGCACTAATTCATATTAATGTGACTTGATCCTTAAATGGTTAAATAAATGAACACTGAAATTCTTTGAAGTAGACTGAGTATTATTACATAAAAACATAATTTTGTCTTTGCCCATCCCTGTACTGTTATACATTAACATACATGACAACTTGATATTTCCACTCACAACATGCACTTAAAGCAGTTTTAGGCATTGATTATTTTGTTACATATGGATGAGCTATTTAATGTAACTTAGTGAGGCATTCACATAATTCTTTTGTTTGTATTGATACATTTATCGATGACAATGAAATAATTTTTCTTGAAGAAGAAATTATCTACTAAAGGTGAATAGGCTTTTAATAGTGCATTCAATGTTCAACAAAAATTTTAAAATGCACACTTAAATATAAAAATGTTCAAATTCAAAATGACTCAACAATGACTTTAATGAATAAGAACTTGAAACTTTTTGTTTATCAATGTACAACCTAATTACCTTATCTGATTACTTTTAGTGTGTGAACATGATAAAAATTCAAACAAAAATATGAATCAAGGTTTGCTATCATTATCATGATATTTCATGGTAACAAATAGTAAAATTGATGTAAGTAATGATAATTTTTAAACAAAGATCTGATATGGTCCTTAAGTAGGTACTCCATTAAGATGATTTTTTAATATACAGATCAGACCAAATATTGGTTATTATAAGATTGCAGGGGCCACTATGAAGAAATTGAGAGAGGCTATTAGGTATTATGTGATTTAACACTTATATTTAGTTAGAATGTTTTCAATTTCCAAAAGTTGGTAAGCAAATCTTTATAACTAACATTTGGTTGTATGGACAAGAAAAAAAATAGGTATCAACGAGGATTTATATTTAGAATCTTTATTTTCAGAGCAAAATGCAATAAAATGTAGCTTTTACCTCATAGAAAGAATTTAGAGAATATCAGGGATCGTCTCAGTTAGCTCTACACATAAACAATAGTAAATTATGATCTGTAAATCGAAATACAAACTATGAATGAATCTGTTATGGTTTGTAGATGCCTTCTCATAACTAGTGCAATTTGCAAGGTAATAAAAACACAGAGTACAACAATTGGCAATGAGTCATCACTGGTAACATAACAACACAATCATTGTTGTATGTGTGTGAGGTGAGGTGAAAGGTGGGTAGTGAAGTGAGTAGTAGCATGCAGAACACTGACCTGGGGAAGGCATCAAAGAACCAGGTGCGCTTGGTGTTGGGGAAGGCGACGCGCATGCCAGACATGAGCGGGGAGTGCAGCACCACCGCGCCCACCTCGTAGCGCGCCGCCAGGTCCACCGTGGGCACCGTACCGATGCTCTGCCCATACAGGATCACATTCTCTGGGCTGATGCCATACCGCGTTCGCAGAGCCTGCCACGCCGCGTCAATGTCCGCGTACAAGTTCTTCTCTGAGGGCTTCCCTCCACTGACGCCGTAACCAGAATAGTCATAGCTGAATATATTACAGTTTATCCTAGTACCTAACCCTAAATAGAAACTACTCATCTGTCCGAGATCTACGGCGTTGCCGTGAGAGAACAGTATCGTGAAACGGGCGTTCGCGCTGCATCGCACAAAGAGGCAAGCTATTCGGTTGCCTCGCGATGTTCTTGAGTAGAAGCCTTCAATGTTCTCTTTCTCCCGCTCCGAGTACTGCCACTCTGCTCTGTCCGTCAGTGTCAATGCGAATTTCGATCCCGTCTCGTCAGGTGTGAATGCATACGTGGGTTCAGGAGGCAAAAATGCTAGCTTAGCCGCAATTTTCCCCGGGCATGGCGGACAACAAAACAGGCAACAGAGTTCACTGAAACTTAATCCGTTCATGATGAGAATTGATAATTAATCATAAGAATGAAATTATTGATCACTGTTCATAACAAATCCACAACTCACAAATTATTATTGGTCATGGTAAAAATAAAATAATTTCACTCTAAAAATTGACAGTCCATCAACATTTCAGCCATGACGGCGTTTAACTTTTTAATAACGTTTTTAGACTGATTAGCAGATTCATTCAGCCGAACAAAATACCGAAGAACAAAATTTATTTTTAAAAGAACAAAATATTTAATTAAATGTCTCAAAATATAATTAAATGTTTAGCGGTAAACCTAAAAGTAAATATATTTTTGTGCTTCTATTGTTTTTCACTATGTCAAGTTATCCGAACCAATATCCAAAGGACATGTTTCAAAAAGTCTGGCAACTCTGTACACGTCACGTCATTTCTCTTTAAAATGTGTTGCCATTAAAAATAATTCCAATAATATGGGGAGCTTGAGAGCTTCCGTTTTCATGCAATGAAACCAGTGCCAGTGGTCCCCGCCGGCGGGGGCGCGGAGGTCCCTTATTTGCTCCCCACTTTAGGAACTACCGGCACGTGCCGGGTAGATTCAGTCCAATACGTTCTTCCCAGAACAACTCAACAGATTGAGCTGGTTGTTTGAACAACCACAAGTTTTTCCGGGTGAGCTCCTGCTCCCCACCATACAGTCAGGTGTAGATTAAAAGCCCCGGGGCTAAAAATCGTAGGGTCCACAACTAAAAAAAAAAAAAAAAAAAAAGTGCCAGTGGCACTCAAACCAAACTAGTATGAGCGGAGGGTACGATGAAAACCTTTATTGCAGTATTTCTATCAAATCAGTACTACAAATGATACACGAATAAAAAATCTGTACCAATACTACTACTGCCAAGAGATTTATTTATAAAAAGCTCTTAGGCCGTACGCTCGCTCACGCGGTTTCACGCGCGGGACGGCCCGCGCGGGCCAGATTTGACAAAACACAAGATTGGCGCCCCGTGACGCGGCCTGCGGTCACCCGCGCCGCGGCTTCAGCAACCCGCGACATAATATAACCCGTACGAACACGACGACACTTGCCATATTACAACTACCTAGGCACTATGCGCCTTCTAAATTTGGACGGGTAATAATGGCGGCGATGTCAGACCGCCGCGCGGATCCCGCGAAACCGCGTAAGCGAGCGTACGGCCTTATCTCTTAGGTTCGCCGCAAGATTATAAGAAAAAATATATCCATAACTTATTTGCATCCGTGGCACCTATAGTAAATTTTCAAAGAGAGGCCCAATTGCGAATCTGTGCGGAGTATGTTTACAGTATAACTCAAGGTTCTTTTCCATTTTTATGTTTGAAAAGTACCTTTTGCATAACCTGGTATTTAAATTAAATGAAACAAATTTAATGTTGGAAGTTTTTTATTCATTAATAATATATTAATTATTTTTATATAATATTATCAGAATGCGTATTTAGCTCAGTATTCTTTCATCATAATTTGCACATATAAAGGAGATCAAGTTTTTAAAAAAAACAGAAGAGCATTTAGTATGCTAAATTAAGTTTTGATAAAGTTTAAAACGTATTTTACTCCTGGTATAAAACGCTACAGCCATACAACTTCCACTTTCGTTATTGCACAAAACATACACTATATTTTAGATTTGTTCATATCTTTGCCTTAATAATTATTTAATATGCTATGCTAAGACTCAGTCTTAACTTGGTATTAAAACGTCTACACTGCTGTGCAGATCCCTTGCCAGGTCCAACTTTCTCCAGCTTAGCAAAGGTGGACATCGAACTTTGCGCTATATAGCATAGCAGTTCGAACTTAAAGATATAAGTATCGGTAGCTGTACGTATCGGAAGTTTGTGCGACATTAAACAAATTACACACATTATTTACAAAAAAAGATGTCAGTAAAACTCTTCTAACGTCTTGCTTGGGTATAAATTAATAAATCACTTAGGCACAACACAAGTACGATAATTCATCTGCAATTCATAATGTGTCAGACTTCGATAATTGGAAAACAAAAACGTCATAAAAGGCCATGTATAGTTAAAACCAAACATGCTGTAATTAATAAATCCATCCATTCAGTAACTTCATTTGAATCACAGATCAGGGCTCAGCTCAGGGTATCTTTCCTTAGGGACCCAAAACTCTAAGGCAGAGTCACATGTTCCTATCACCATGACGCCATTCAGGTACTGCAACTAAAAAAAAGAAGTTAATTTTATGCAAATAAATAATAATAATTCAGAACCATGGAAAATATAAGATTAAATTATTACCTGTGTCACATCAAATGTACTAGATTGCACACTGGAATATTCTTCTGGAGGGTAACAATTATATAAAAACTTGATTTCTCCTCGGTCTGAACTCACAATCATATTACCTTGGCCCTGGTAACAGCCAGTTATCTTACTTGGTGGCTTTATTATTGGAGGTTCCGGCCACAACTCATGAGACTTTAAGTATCTATGCTCTTCAGGGTGGAACAGGTGCAAAGAGCCTTTCGAGTCTCCGATATACATAGCTGACGGACTCCAGCTAATACACACAGGATACGATTTGTCTGTTATTTTAACGTCACTAGTAATTAATTTCCCCGCAATTCTATCCCAAACTGCTAATGTTTTATCTTCACTGACTGACGCCACCATTTGTTTGTGCACGCTGAGAGCTAGTACGGGTCCTTTGTGAGCTTTGTAAGAGCTTATTGAACCAGGTCCTGCACGCTGATCGAATGTGAGAATCTTTTTAGAGTATAAGCCAGCCATCACAACATTATCAGTGGCAATCACTGATAAGGCAGACATGCCACATCTGAAAAAATATATACAAATGTACAACGAAAAAATTAAATTGCACAAAATTTATATAAATGTATATTAGTCGAATAGCCATTAACTCACCTAAATGTTTGTAAGCAGGTAAATTCTGTAGCCAAATCCCAAGCTTTTACAGTGTTGTCCCAAGATGCTGAATAAATATTAGATGCAGAGTTAACATTGTCAGCGGCCAAGTCCCATACCCAGCCTGCATGTGCATCTCTAATGTACTTTGGTTTAGCTTCTGAAAGTGTTAGGCTTACTACTGTGTTATCGCTCTTGTCATGAGGAGATATTTTCAAGACATTCCATAATGCAATACCCCTGTCTCTTCCTCCAGATACACATAATTCTCCATTCTGTAAAATAAGAATTTATAACATACATACATTAACAGCCATAACATAATAAAATAATATTGTTTAGCTTTTACATTATGTTAATAATGAAGTATATCCTGGTTTTCTGGACTCGCTAACAAAAGGCAAAAACGTCACCTAATCATGCATGTGCCAGTCTTAAATTCCACCTTCACTTGTAAAGCGTGCGGAAAATTATGCCGCTCCCGTATCGGCTTATACAGCCATGAAGTCTTGCCTCAGACACTGATTAAATTGTCTGTCACAGACGTGTGAGGCCAATGATGATGATGAAGAGTACATACAACTAAGTTAATCTTAGTGTTGACCCCCTTTTGATACAAATTTTGGGAGCCACTGTGCCATGTTACTGTAAATATCATACATGATAAAATAAATTATATTTTAATGTACCTAAATCTTTTAAAAAATGTTAAACGTTTTTCAATTACATAAGCTTAGTTGTAAAAATAAGCTTCACAATTTTTTAAATATAATAATTTTAACATTTTTTTTATGTGTGCTTACTTTCCTACCACTTTCTTTAAAACTTCTTCTTATTATCCTACCTATTAAAAGATTATTTTTAGGAAGTTGTATAAATATTCAAAATAGGCCCTGTCCATATGTCTCATTTTACGCCTGAATGCACATGGTTGGGGTTACTAACAAACATCTGCTGAATTAAATAAAAGCTTGTGTTATGCATGAGTAGATAAAAGCCATTAATATAGCAGTAGCACACCTGGAGTTCCAGACAAATGCTTATTAAGTATAGACATGAGAAACTAAGAGATAGAAAGAGTAACATTTACTAAAGCAGAATCTTAGGACCAATGGAAAGCTTAGTCTAAATACATCCTTACATTCACTAGCAGAACAGTATCAACAGATGCAAAATGCACATCTTTGACTACTATGTGGCGCATGGACTCCTTAACATTGCACCATTTCTTCTTTTCTACATCCATTTCAACACAGACTTCTTCCCAGTCTATTTGTTGTTCTTCCCATATTTTTAAATCATGGAGAGGCGGAAAACATCCCTTAATTTTACTATGAACCCAGTACTTCCATAAATGATCATCTGCTAAAATATCAGCAAATCTGGTACATACTTTGCTCATGGTGTTCTTTAGGAAATGTGCATCAAGAAATGAGCAAATTTTTAGTATTATCTGAAACAATCAAAAATGCAAATTAAAATAAACAAACTACTTTAAAAAGACCCACCCTAAGAAGAGGAGATTTTCAGGAAACCAAATAGGTTTCTAATAGCTGAATAAAACTTAAATTTGATATCAACATAAATTATTGATTTATTTCCAGTAATAAAAGTTCTTACCTGAAATAAAGATATTATTATTATTATAAAATATGATGTGTACCTCAACAGGCATGCTAAGCAGGGCCGGCTCCGCAGCCTCGTAAACATCGCACTGGGCCAAGGTTTCTCCTGCAACATCATTCTCAATATCCACCAGCTGCTCTTTCACAGACTGAAGCACATCACACATTGTCACTACAACACCAGAACTGGAAACAACAATAACAAACTTACTGTTAAAAAAAGGTTGGATGAAAATTCTAACACGAATATTTTACTGTAAGCTTTGAAAGGTATTGTAGGTGAATGTCTATTTATGGAAGTGGTAGGCTCTGAGTCAATGCAAACGATACCATCAGACAATACCAAGGTGAAGTGAGCATAAATTATATGCTTGTAAGGCACTAACAGGAACCTCAGTTGTGGATTTCATTGTCATAAATAAATAAGCCAATATTTAGTAATCCTCAGGAATAAACAATGAAATACTTTCATTTATTTTGTTGATACAAGTTTAGTGATATGCTCCAATACTTACCTTTATTCAGAGGAAGATGTGGAAATGTAACCAGAAAAAGTTAAAGTTTAAGTATTTTGGGAAAATTATGTAAATAAACAAAACGGAAAGTTGGAAGAAATTCGTAAAATCTCCAGCTGCCAGCTGACAAATTCTTTGTTTTTTTTTGCTTTTTGTCTATTGAGTAAATCGTACACAAAATATTTAAATGTGATGGCGCTCTACAAAATATCTATTGTCTAACTCTTTCTAAGTTATCAATCACGCAGCAATGGAAGCTCTAGCAAAAGAGTCAAATCACTCTGTCGAATAGCGAGTCAGTTAAATTAATTAATTCGGATATTTAGTATTTTTGTGCAACACAAACGAAAAGAAAAATAAATGTCATCAAAAATTGTCGATGGCAAATGCGAAGTTTTTTTCTTTTTTTCGTTTCGATTCGAGAATTAACTTCAAATGACAAAGCAGGCAGAAAAACTAAGAAATTTCTATGAGAATAATTAATACGGACGAACAATCTTTATGTAGGTACGTATACTTACAATATTCGTTTACGCCCAAGAAAATAAACGCCAAATTCTAAAACAAAAAAATGGATATCAAGCCGGGCACCTCCGCAGATCACGATGATCGAATGATTATTAGTGAGAATGAGCTTACTAATAAGTTTCTAAGCGGCGAAATGACTTTTGCCGACTATTCTCATGAGTGGTACGGCAATGAGGATGAGGAAAACGAAGAGGATGATACCAATAAATTGGACCCTCGACAGCCGATACATCTCATGAGAGAGCCTAAACGCAGACGTCGTAAGGCCATAAATTTATCCCCCGCGCTCTTAGGCTTGATGGGAGAGGCCAACCTGCGGTTCGCGAGGGGAGACAAGGAAACTGCTGAAAAAATGTGTCATGAAATCATAAAACTAATTCCTACTGCCCCAGAACCATACCAAACATTGGCACAGATCTACGAAAACGATACCGAGAAGTCGCTTCAATTCTCTCTCTTAGCTGCTCACCTTAGTCCTCCAGATGCTACTGAATGGTTGAGACTTGCTAATATTTCAAACAAAAGGAAAGATATAAAACAAGAAATGACATGTTATGCACAGGCTATCAAAGCAGAACGACATAATTTGGCCCTTCATATGAAGAGATTAGACTTTTTAGATAAACTAGAAGAAATAAATTATCCAGTTAATACACTCAATGTGACTCGTGTTAAATGCTATCACAAAATTGTTAACTCTTTAGACCCAACTCAAATAGAGACTATAATGAAATATGCCAAGTTGGCTGCTACTATTTACCACAACAATAATGAACTAGAAAGAGCTCTGGAAGTATTGACTATGGCATACAAGAAATGTTCTTCACATTTCTCATTTGAAGATATCAATATATTCTTGGAGTTGTTGATGGCACGGAAACAGTACCAGATGTGTGTGGAAGTGTTTGTGGCAAATCTTGGTGTTGAGATTGAAGCAGAAATACAAACTGTAAAAAATGTAGATGGGGTGATAGAAGAACATACACAGTATTTAAATTGCACTATTCCTAATGATATGCCCATAGATTTGAAAAGCAAACTTCTGATTAGTTTTATTCATTTAGGTGCTCACAGCTTAGTCCAGACTTTATTAGATGATTTCCTGGCAAATGATGTTGAGAAAGCTGGGGACCTTTACATGGATATTGAGGAGGCTCTGTCTTCTGTTGGGCAACACAACTTGGCCATGCAGCTGTTGGAACCCCTAGTTAAGAATACAACCTTTGATCTGGGAGCAGTCTGGTTGAAGCATGCTGATTGTTTGTACAATTTAGGCAAAGATGAAGAGGCCATTGGATCCTATCATCGAGTTCTGAAACATGCTCCACAACATAGTGATGCAAGAAGAAAATTATTCACAATTTACGAAAAGAATGGTTTAATTGATCAGGCACTAGACATTCTACAACAAGATTACAAGTTTGTTGTCAGTGCACAACTTCTTTATGAACAATGCAGAGTATTGAAAAAATACAATAAAATTGAGAAGTATTTAGAAGTTGGAGAAGCTCTTCTGTCCAAATTTTTTTTCAAGTACCGGCATCCAGACGAATTAAGAATTGCATTCAATTACAGAACCAGTCCAGACCTTATTTACAACTTCAGAACTACTCGAGGAGAGAACCCATACCATGAAGATGATATCCATTTTGATGAAGATGAAAATTTCAAATTCACACCAGCTGAAGAATGGAATTTCTTCACTGAACTATTAACACTTGCATGTAATAGAAAGCAATATCATGTAATGCAAAGATTGGCCTTTGGAGCTATAATGTCTAAAAATATAGTAACAGTATATAGATCACAAATTGAATTTTACTGTTTACAAGCTTGTCTTCTTGCTAATGATTATCAAAATTCATTCAAGATTATAAGAGACTATATTATGAAGTATCCAACTACACGAGCTTGGAATATACTGAATCTGGTGATGCTGTTTGTTGAGGAAATTATTCTTGTAAAGTTCTTGACAAGGCTGTTCAAGACTGACACATATCCTGTAAAAAATATGTTTTTGGGCAACAGTTTCGTGATTTCTGGAAGATACCTTGTAGCTTTGAAGTATTATCTTGATTATCATAATCAGTTTGGAGATCCTTTGACTGCTCTGCTTATTGGGATCGTAATGATCGTGATGGCAGCTCAAAGAACTGTTGACAAACATCACAATCTTGTGCTTCAAGGAGTTTGCTACCTCCTGAAATATCAGAGTTTGAGAAAATGCGACCAAGAAACAAATTATAATATTGGCAGAGCTTATCATATGCTCAGTATAAATAATTTAGCTATTGAATATTACGAAAGGGCCTTGAACAGTGGTCCCATTGCAGAGTGTCCACAACATGGCGTTATGGACCTTACAAGAGAAACTGCTTTCAATTTGTATTTGTTGTATAAAGACCATTCTCCCCACATAGCTAGACAATACATGATGAAATACCTTGTAGTCTGAATAAACAAATCTATATGAATGAATATTTCTTTAATTTATATCACCCTTTTCATATCATTTTCAGAACCTGACCACCTCATTAATAATGACTGAAGTGATACCAGCGAACGATGCTCCTTTCTGTGATTTTTGTAAAGTTCTAGACACTATAAAAAGCTTGACAAAAAAGGACCAACAGAACAAAGTACTAACAAATTATATAAATACCTTGCGCGTATATGTAGCAAATATAACTGGAAAAAAGGTATAACATCACTTCTTTTTCTTTGCCTAATTTGAAATCTCTTACTGTGTGTGTTTTACATTGATTTTTTCCCCCTATTTCAGAATTCTTCTTTGTACCCTGTGGTAAGACTCTTGGTACCTGAAAAAGAACGAGAAAGGCCCGCGTACAACATAAAAGAACATAAATTGGGACAATTGTTAGTAAAATCACTTTCTCTAAGTAAATCTGCGAAAGATGCAGAGAAATTATTGAACTACCGGTCTGTTAGCTCCGCGGAAAATGATTACGCAGGTGTCGCGTACTATGTACTCAAGAAGAGAGACGCCAAGAAAGCCAGATCTCTTACGATAGGCGAGATCAATGACATCCTAGACAAGATAGCAACCGCCGAAGTAGGAAATAAAGGGCGTTAGTATTTTTTCCTAATCCTTATAACTTTTATAGGAAAATATTATTCTAAGTAGTTTTAAAACATTTTTTATTTCTTGTTCAGCTGTGCTAGACGAGGCCTTCAGCTATGCCTTAAACAATTTAAGTGCAGATCAAATGAAATGGTTTCTCAGGATAATTCTCAAGGACTTGAAATTAGGAATGGGAATAGATCGGAGGTTGGCTGGTTTCCACGCCGACGCACCTAGTCTGTTTGAAAATTGCGGAAATCTCGCAAAGGTAAGTTATGGCTATGAATAAAAATTTAAGACAAAAATTATGACAAATCTTAAATAATAAAAACAAACCAAAGTATGGACTTTTCTTTGTTTTCTTTAAAATGATGTTTAAAAGAACTGATAGACTAAAGAGAATAGGGTAGTATGGACAGTCTGTGTTAAATTTGTAGTTGATTAACTTGTTCGAAAAAAATATTTGTAGGGAAATTAGATTAGACTACGGAAATATGAACACTCTTATTAAGTTGAAGGTGGTAGGTAGCTTATTCCTACATTTTGCAAGAAGATTTTAAAATACTTCTCTAATTGCGTTGTATTATATGATTCGTAATAAAGATTATGATTATGATTATTGGGGCACCAAGTCGACGAATGAATATGTCAGGTTAGTGTGCTAGAAGAAATTATTCGTAGGTAAAAAAAGGTGCGAATTCTTGTGTAATAGTTTAGACTCGAAGCGTACTATTTATTTTATCTGACGTTTATTGATTGTAACTAACTAAGTTTTGTAAATTAGTGGTTTTTTTATTAAGGATGGGTTTGCTCTTGACTCTAGTCTAGGTCATAGGACAGAGACCGAGTCTAAGATAAGGATAATCAAAATCGCTTGGTATTTCATGGGGATAATGTTTTTTTAAATATTGTTTTTACCATGCTAAGGTATGCGAAGAGCTAGAAGACGGCGACACCCGCCCGCTCGAGCTGGGCGTGCGTTTGTTCTACGCAGTGAGTCCGATGTTGTCGGAGCGACTAGATGTGACGCGTCTGGTAGACTTGCCAACCAACCGCGTCTACCAGATCGAGCTCAAGTTTGATGGCGAACGCTTCCAGGTATGGTCTAATTAATATTATTTTAATTTTTGAAAACTAGCAAAATTTTCAAGCGCGAGCAGGATTTGAACCTGCGACTTTCGCATTACTAGTGGCGACGCCTCTTCCATCTGGGCTACCGCAGCTCATTACTTGCCCGCCAATTTTGCAAGTGTATTTTAATGCCAGTAACGCGTGGCACGGCTCCATCTACCGGGTTAGTTTTGTAACTAATACTAATTATTTTAATGGTGGCAGAGTCACTGGCGCCACAACTCTTTTGAGTCGTATTTTGTCATTTAAGTAAGTTCAGTTTTGTAGGTTAAGTAAAAGTCTTAAGTCGGTAAGGTATGTGGCAGTAAGCCGAGGGAAAGTCCACAACACAGACTAGGGGCTGTATTCCGCAGTTAGTGTGACAACAGAAACGTGATAGTAAAATTTCTGCACCACTAGGTGATCCGCTCGTCACAATTACACAATGTCAAATAAGTATATGCCTTAATTACGATTTCCTATTTAATGTTTAGTTTGAGAATAGTTTGTTGCTTAAAACACTGTCACATTTATACACCAAACACTAATAGACAAGAAAAACAAAAATATAACCAAATCATACCCGCCATTACGGAATTTAAAGCAACGATCGAATTAGGATCTTAATTATCTATCTGTGATATTGCAATAAAGTATTGAATTGAATTAAATTATATCTTAGTACCTACGCTTTCTGTATAGCTTTATATTCGTTCCTTCCACCGACACCGTTAAGGTGCTGTCCCGAGCCCGCCGCGGCAGATGCCATTTCGAAGGCAGCGGCCGACGGCCGACAGCACATGTCAGAGTATAGTTTTCGGGACTAGACATAGGGTTCATCGGGTCTTTAGGATCATCTAAACTAAACAGTCGCATTCGACCATGTTGGATACCTAGAAGAATAGTACTTGTATATTGTAAAGCCGCCGCGGCTATACTGCTCTGCAGTCATGTGCAGTCTCCTCTCGGTTCGGATATGATCCCATACAAATCCATACAAACCAGTAGTACCGCGGCGGCAGACGTTGGCCGCCGCGGCATGTGCTGTCGGCCGTCGGCCGCTTGGTTCGGAATAGAACCTTTAGACTTCATTTAGTCGAAAACTAGATATTCAACGTCAGTTGTTTCTGTATTTTTTTGTCTCTACTTTAGATGCACATGGAAAACGGTGTCTTTGAATATTTTTCCCGAAAAGGCTACAAGTACTCTGAAAACTACGGCAAGACATACGATTCTGGTCTTTTGACCCCAATGCTGAAGGATTGTTTCAGCCCTAGCGTTAATAGCGTCATACTTGATGGAGAAATGATGGGGTGGCATAAACATAAACAGTGCTTCGGATCTAAAGGTAAGATCAGATTACATTTTACCCCAAGGTTTAATGATTATGTAAATAATAATAATAATAATAAATGATTTTATTGCAAAATAACAATGACTTATACACTAGATACATGAACTAAATTTGTAGAACAAAACTTAAAGCTAGGTATAATTTATAATCTAGTACAATTTTGCTAGTATCTAAACTAGGCCTTGCCTGTATAACGTCTATCACCTGTTTCGATTTGATAAAGAAGATATCCAAGGAAGTTGCCTATCCGATGTCAGGCAGTGGAATGTTGTTGCTCATGATGATACATATACATACACACATCACGCCTTTATCCTTCGCGGGGCAGGTAGAGCGTACAAAACCACGTCTTACAAATAGGTATTTGAGGGCCGTTTAAATAAAATCGCCTATGCTATTCTAAGCCTGCATCATACGTCATGGTTGCTGTTGGTACATATACACAACACGCCTTTTTCCCATGCGGGGTAGGCAGAGGGTTATCGGCCGTATAAATACGGTTGGTGTGCTGTTGATGGGTTATTTATATGAAAGCCTAAAATTATGTTAGGTAAAGTGTAGACCCTAATTTTTCTTATTACCCGACTTCCTCAAAAGGAGGGTCATGTTTTTTGTATGTATGTCATGTTTCATGGTCTAATGCCGTGTGATGCCGGCTTAGAATAGCATCACCCCATTTCTTTCCCGTGGGTGTCGTAAGAGGGGACGATGGGACTCGAGGGTGTGTATTAAAATTTTAGGCGACGGGCTGACAACCTGTCACTATGGCAATACACAATTTTCCGAATGACCCTCAAATGTTTGTCAGACGTGGCGTATATGTCCGTTTTTTGCTGCCGTTTACGCTCTGCCTACCTCGCAAGGGAGAAAGGCGTGATGTATGTATGTATGATTCATGGTCTGCATGCACCCTATCAGTATTCGGAGTGCTGTCCCTTACACCCTGTGTAAAAATATCATAATTTCAAAATGTAAAATTTTAAACGAAAAATCTAACAAACATTTTTTTACGAGCGTCAGTCGGCTTTTAAAAATAATTATGACTTTTTAAGCACTCGCGTTCACTTTCACTCATATTAAGTATTAGACCCGCGACCACAATACATGAAACTGTGTTAAAACGTCGGGACACAGGTAAATATTAGTAATTTATCTGTGTCCCGACGTTTTTAAATACTATCGCGATAGACCCGGTCCAATACTTAAAATGAGTAAAAATAATTAGCTTGTCTTTGTACAGGTATGGCATTCGACGTGAAGAAGATAACGGTAAACTCTCGTTTCCGTCCGTGCTACTGTGTGTTTGACGTGCTCTACTTGAACGGGAAGTCGCTCGTGGGCGCGGCGGACAAGGGCGGGTTGCCGCTAGCCAAGCGGCTCGCGATACTGAACACTCTCTTCACGGACAAACCTGGCGTCATTGTGCACAGCGAATATACCACTGTTAACAATAGGTATGTTATAGTTTCTGTGTCTAATGCCGTGTGACGCCGGCTTAGAATAGCATCACCGCATTTCTTTCCCGTGGGTGTCGTAAGAGGCGATTAAGAAACTGTAAGGTTACATGCGTATTAAAATTTTATGAAATGCGCTGATAACCTGTCACTATGGCCATCGAATGACCCTCAAAGAAAACTAAAGAAATCGTTTCCAATAAGGCTGAATTTATTGAACCAAATTATAGCAGTAAGGTCATGATTCGTAGACAACATCTGTAGAAAATTAACACAAATTATGAACAGCGCCATCTCTTAGCAACTCTTAGAACTAACACTTCTTCAAGTAACTAGAACCATCAAACAAGAACCTTAACAGTCAGACGTGATGTAAATGTCCGTTTACGCTCTGCCTACCCCGCAAGCGGCTATAGGCGTGATATATGTATGTACCAAAATTACATACATATATCACGCCTATATACCCAACAGGTTAAAGTGTTTTAAAAATGTTGTTCCCAATAGCAATTTTTTTTTACTGACTATTACAAATTTTTATTTAATTATAGCGACATCAAGGTTTTTAATGAAAAAGTAGTTGAAGCCATCAACAGCGCAATGGATAACGAGGATGAGGGAATCGTAGTGAAGGACATTGACTCCTACTACCTACCATCGAAAAGAAACGGTGGATGGTACAAAATTAAACCTGAGGTAAGTTACAAGCTTCTAAAATACAATAAAAAAATTATAGATGAATTATCAACTGTTCAAGTCAAATCAAATCAAATAATTTTATTTGTGAAACATAGGTTAGAGTGTACCCGTGAACGAAATCGACAGTGGCGCCACTTCACAAAATAAATCTTTTCTCTTTGTACAAACAATCTATCAGAATGTCCGTTGCCCAAGTTTTTAGTATTGTCCTTAAGTAAACTTGCCGCTCTTGACTCGGTGGAACGCAGGGCCAAGAGGCTCATAGGCGACATAAAACTGGTGGACACCAAGCTACATAGCCTGGCACATCGCCGCAAGGTTGCCTGCTTGTCGGTATTTTATAGATTGTACTTCGGAGAGTGTGCTCAAGAGCTTCACGACCTTGTTCCACCAGCTCCCTTCTACCATCGGACATCCAGACGCACCGCCGGATACCATCCGTACCTGGTAGCCATTCCACCAATTCGGACTAAGCGCTTCCAGTCATCATTTATAATGCGCACTGCTAAAGAGTGGAATTTACTACCTGCGTCTGTGTTTCCAAAAGCATACAACCCTAATCTCTTCTAAGTAAGAGTGAACAGGCTTCTTCTGGGTGAGCTCGCTCCATCTTAGACTCTGTCTCTGTCCTATGACCTAGACTAGAGTCAAGAGCAAACCCATCATTAATAAAAAAAAAAAAAAAAAAAATTAGAACCTGCAAACTCAATTAAATATTCGCTGTCATTAAAGTTATGGCAATTTATACCAAAAGTGGCCGTTGTTAGGCACTTTTTTCCATTCCACTAAATTTTTGTGAAGTGGCGCCACTGTCGAGGTCGTTGACGGCTACACTCGCCTTAAAATATAAAGCATTGTCCGCTATGTTCAGCCTTCCAGCATACAAATAAACAGTAGGTAGTCAATTATGTACAATTAATCATTAAATTATGAAATAAAATATAAACTCCAAAATCTAGTAATATCATTAATAAACATGATGACAAAAAGTAATTTTAAAATTAGTGCTACTAAATAATCATCTATTCTATCTACCTACCTGTTGAGAAATTCATCGATCGTATAAAATGTATTTAGTACTCGTATTAAATAATCAAAAAGATTGCGTTTAAATTTTTTAAGTTCTTGAATGTCGCGTATGGTTTTTGGAATTTATTAGACCCTATTCCAGGCGCACTTCTATTATTACTAAGTCTAATTTGACGTTTCTAAAGCCGTTTCCTATTCTGCATGTAACTGTCAAACTCAAATGACAGGATTATAATCTCTAAAAATAACTGACAGGATTAAACTTAGCTTTAGCCGATTAGTGCTATTCTAGGAGGTGCAAAATTAACACGTTGAACGCCACGCGGCCCACCATGTGGGCCAACCAAGGACCACGCATTGAGGCCAACAGAAAATCCTAATTATCTTGATTTTAGTCGATTTTGTTTTATTGCGTAGATCGATTGCAAATACTTCGAAACACATTGTGCATTAAATACTTAGCTGTTATTCTACCAAAAAGTGAGTAAATTTACAAATGGCACACTAGTGTCCCCCGTGGCCCTAGCGGAGGGAAATCACAAAATCCTTCCGCGGGGGCCGCGGGGTCAAGATGCGACCCACCCCGCACGCCTCCCCCGCATGCCCACGCGCCACGCGATGTGCTTTGCCGGCCGGCCTGCCAGTTCCGTCCAGTTGTGTTTAGACTGTTACAATATTAATATTTTCTTGAGTTTGCACAACTATTACTCATCACAATAAAACAATTTTAAACGGATTTAAGTTGTGTTTATTTTGGATTTTACAATTCCTACGTTTCGAGCTCTTTACAGAGCTCGTGGTCACGGGTGACTAAGGTGTTAGACGTCATTATTTAGAATATAAATTATTTTTGTTCTACCGCCATCTATTTCTTAATTGCCTAGCGTAACCTCATTTGTCGGAGAACTCAAAAACTTGCAAGTAAACAGCAACGAAGTAATGGTTAGTTTTGACGTCCAATCGCTTTTCACTGCCATTCCAGTCAAGGATTGTATCGAAATAGTTAAACGAAAACTCCGGGAAAATAACATAGCAATATAATATGCAGAACTTTTAGAATGGTGCCTAACATCTGGTTACCTATTGTGGAATGATGAGTTCTACATACAAGTCGATGGCGTGGCTATGGGCTCTCCAGTATCCCCCTTGATGGCTGACATCTTTATGGAGGACTTTGAGGATCGAGCCCTAAGGCAAGCTCCGGCTGTGCCGAAGATGTATAAGAGGTACGTAGACGACACCTTCACCATCCTTCCACAAGACCAAGTTACTGCTTTTCTAAATTATTTAAATTCAATTCATCCCAATATTAAATTTACAATGGAATCAGAGCAAAATAATCAATTAGCATTTTTAGATATTCTTATAATTAAAAACACAAATGGTACAATCAGTCATTCCGTTTATAGAAAGCCAACCCACACAGATAGGTACCTAAATGGTAACTCCCACCATCATCCGAGCCAATTAGCTGCCGTTGGTACCTCTTTGTTTCAGAGAGCACGCGGTATCTGTGACCCCCCAACACATAGACTATGAGCTCAAGCATGTGAGATGAGTACTCCATGAAAATAACCTTAAGCCACCCCGTCAACGTCCCAGAAACCTTGCAAACCATCCACAGTCGAATGACAACCAGCATACTTACCATACATGAAGGGAGTAACTGATAAGATCGGTAGAATTCTGATGCGAGCTTTAATCAAGACCATTTTCAAGCCGCCAAGGAAGATCAGCCAGTACATCAGATCAGTCAAATGCAACATCCCTCTCCAAGATCCTGGTGTTTATAAACTTGACTGTGACTGTGGACTCTCATACATAGGAGAATCAAAGAGAAATGTATCTACACGTCTAAAAGAACATATTGCTGATGTAAAAAACCGTCGTGACAGACAGTCTGCAGTGTGTGAACATATCATGGATAACCCCACCCATTATGTCAGATTCGATAAGGCAGCAATCCTAGCGAGAGAGAAGAGATTCATTCCTAGGAAAGTACGGGAAGCCATAGAAATTCAAAAACATCCGAATTTCAACAGAAATACTGGATGGGGAATCTCATCAACGTGGACTCCGCTGATTACACAGCAGAAGAACCAGATCCAACATACTGTAAGACCTACTACACGAGATACGGTTTCAGCATTTTGTGTGGAACCCGGACGTTACGCTAGGCAATTAAGAAATAGATGGCGGTAAAACAAAAATAATTTCTATTCTAAATAATGACGTCTAACACCTTAGTCATCCGTGACCACTTAAAGAGCTCGAAACGTAGGAATTGTAAAATCCAAAATAAACACAACTTAAAACTACGTCAAAAACACTTAGTTTTTCTTATAGTTTGTATGGAGCACACTGAGGCGACCCTAACGATTGGTAAAATTTGCAAATATTTTTTAAGTCTTTTTCTATAGACGAGAACCAAGCTGACCGGACTGTTCTACAGGGCCAAGCGGCACACTGTTTTAACCATTTAGTTTGATACCGATGTCCTATGGCCTATAAAGTGCGTTTGAACAGAAGCCTACCGCTGGGTCACACGGTGAGTCTCGTGGCCTGAATGGTACAGCATGGTCGGGGTCACATGTAAGCCTCGTGGCCTGAATGGAAACACCATGATTTTTGCGTGGCGTTCAACGTGTTAAGCAATTTAAATATGTATGAAGATTAAATTTACTAATCTTAGCAGCCACTAAAAAGGTCCCGCTTAAAAATAGTACTTTCAAAACAAATCGAAATGGTTGCAATGTTGGAATTTTCTGTGTGATTTTCGGTCAGATAGGAGAGTTCTAAAGTAGGATCAATTGAGTTGGGAGGTCCTGGAGTGTCACCGGGTAGGAAAGATCTAAAGTGGCACCGGATCAGAATGTTCTAGGCTGGCACCGGGTTGAAAGGTTTTAAAGTGGCACCGGGTCAGAATATTCTAGACTGGCACCGGGTTGAAAGGTTTTAAATTGGCACCGGGTCGGAAAGTTCTAGAGTGGTACCGAACGAATGTTTATCTATCAATTTCATCTCTTTTTGGAGATTTTACACAAAAATGCACCAAATAAACATTAAAACATTATTGCGTACTGCGCTCGCCAATCCATCTACCAATACCAAGCATGGTGTGTTAAGCAAATTCCCCCAAAGCCTCAACAGGGACAAGCCTGTTTCTATAGTTAAATAAAAGAATTATTTTACCAAATAATAGAAAAATGCTTTTTCGTGGTGTATAAAAAATATTTGTTTTCTTGCAACACTTTTATATATTTATAAATTTGCAACAGTCAATTTTGGTAAAAATAGCATTGTCAAAATCAAATTATATTTCTGTCAAAAACTTCCCAAAAACATGGCTTTTGTGGAATAGCCACACTTAAAACCTCTAAGTTTAGGGATTTTATTTTAGTGATTTTAGCATTAGAAACTTAAAATGATTAAAACATAGAATCGGCCCTATTGTTTATTTGTGGAGTAACTATCATTATACTCGTACATTTTCTGTAAAGTGCCGTTTTATAGGGTTTTGTTACGAGTTGATCACAGCGCCGCTTGCTAGTAACTTTTGAATATAAGACATCGTTTTTTCTTATTGAATATTGCAATTTCGTAAATATACATAGAAGTAAAGGTCAAAATTTTAAACTAAAAAAAAGGATCCATAACTTTTGAAGCGTTAAATACCACACATTGGTCGCATACAACTTTTTTTGTTGGAAGTTTGTAAGCAGGGTTGTAGACAAGCCTATTGCGCTTTCGTACAAACCCATTCTAGCTGCTGCTTGGAGATCTGACTGTACAGAAGACTTCATATTAGCATTCTCTAGTTAGGTATATTCCCAATAACTACTACAAAGATGAGATGTTTTTATCCGTTTTTGTTTTGGTTTTTTCATCGATCAGAAAGAGAGATCAACTGAATTATTTTTATTCTAAACCATCGTGTGTAGTATGGATGCGCTAAGCTCTTACTTGGCTTTACTTTTTAGTACACGGCAAGCACGATGGAGGATCTGGACCTGGTGATCATTGGAGCTGACGAAGCCGAGAACAAGCGAAGAGGCAGCGCCAGAAGCTTCCATGTAGCATGCGCGGATGTTGTCAACCCAGGTATTCTGCTGATATCTGCCTACTATTATCAATTCTGTAACTTCTCTTGTACTTCTTCTTCTTCTTCTTTTTCGTGTGGGACACCGAGTCGTCCAACGACCCGATGAACCCTGGTGTCAGAGTTTTTCAACCGCCTACTACTCGTAGTAGGCCTCTGACATGGTTGTGTAACGACCGCCGTCTAAGTAATTATAGACAGCAACCGGGACCGACGGCTTAACGTGCCCTCCGAAGCACGGAACCGTTTCTTTTCGGGCAATCAGGTGGTTCACCCTGCAATGTCCTAACCAGACCGGGAACAAATTCACAAAGTGATATATATCAATTTTGTGAGTGTCCCACCGAGAATCGAACCCGGAACCTTTGCGTCGCAGGCAGTCGCACTACCACTGCGCCACATCAGCCGTCACTCTTGTACTTAAACCCACTGTGTCCATTTGAAACTGTCCCGATAGGACAGTGTCCCGTTGGGAATGTCTCTCGATGGAATTAAACCATTATTTTGGATAAGTATTTTGGTTTCTCATCAGTACGAGCCTGCCGAAGATAAAGGGGCGTATTCACTTGGCAACATTTGTAATTTGTCCGCGATATTGTTGCGAAAAAAGCTTCCGATATTGCGCAATTATACCCGCGTTAGGGCGCGTCTCCATTGAGGCGGAGCAGAGCCTGGCGCTGTATGAAATGACCAATCACTGACGCGGAGCGGAGATTTCTAAGTTTTTGATTGGTCAATTCATGCACCGCTTGGCGCTACGCACAGCGCCGCCTCAATGGAGACCACTCTTATGGATTGAATTCAGTTAGATGTCGCCTCTAAACGATTTAGGTACAGTCTCTCATACCACTTCAGGTAACAGGCATGCATATGCGAAGTATCAAAGGAATTTGTTCTCTATTCAACACAAAGATGGCACCACCAGCGACAATAACTATAAAATTACAACCACATACCACCACATCAAACTCTTCGCCAATATTTAAACTTGGTGGCAGCACTGAGCTAGTCCGGAATATACTAGCGTTGCATACGTCACTTAAACTTGTTTAAATTACTTGCTGGAAACTTTTTCGCAAGCCAAATACGAAGTATAATCGAACTCGCAATCATCACTTAGGAACTAAAATTTTAACATAAAAATATGACAGTTACCACTCTGGCGCAGGCCGAGATTCGAACCGTGGCTATGCTGCGTTGTATCTGACAGCGAAGCCCCTAGACCAGATGCTTGTTACGTAGAACGTCTAAATTTCTAACTGGTTGCTACAAGCTTATCAATAACATAGCGCGTCATAGATAGTCAGATCAGATATGGTTGAAAATACCGCGAGTCTGGTATAAAATTGCGGGTAGCCAATAAAAATTCCTTATAAATAACCAGTTCAGCCTGAATGAATTCGTTTCTTTACTACGTTTCTTTTCGTTTCTTTACGTTTACTTTGGAAGCGACAACAGTGTTTTTTGAATTCTAACAGAACTTTAACAATTTTTATCAAAATGCATAATTATCAGTTTTTATGAAGGCTGAAATTGTGGTGTTACATGAACAGCAAATGTCAATTAGTGCAATTGCTCGTAAATTTAATATTTCGGTAAGTAAAATATTGTGTTACGTCATTAAAATCCTCATTTTAATACATACATATATAAATCATGCCTATATCCCTTACGAGGTAGGCAGAGCGTTAACGGCCATAAAACGGATATAAACACCGCGTCTGGCAAAAGTTTCAGGGTCATTCAGATAACTGACAGGTTGTCAGCGCATCCCCTAAAATTGCAATACACATCTAACCCTCGAGTCCCTTAGTCGCCTCTTACGACACCCATGGGTAAGAAATGGGGTGATGATATTCTAAGCCGGCATCACACGGCATTTTAATAGTAACCTACAATGTATTTTATATTAGGTTTCAATAAATGTTAAATGGTTGGAAGACAACTTTGTAGGATCATTCTTCTAATTTAGGATTTATTTATTTGCAGAGGAAAGCCATAATATTGTGGATTCAGCGTCATAGTGACACTGGAGATGTTCAACGTATTAACCACTTCGCTCAGGTCGAATTTTGCAACAATAGATTTGTATTGTTCTTCAAGCACACATGTGTGCTTTTACGAGCGGAGTAGTTGCCTGGTTTTGCCCCCAAGATGTTCGCTCCTCAGTCTGCACGCCATCGGGATGTTATTGCAAAGCACACTGCGAATCCATTTGCATCAATAAAGGAAACAGCAATTGCACATGGTATATCTGTGCAAACCATGCTCAAAGATTTGCATGCGATAGGGTTCAAAACATACCAACCGGCAAAAAAAATGGCCTTGTATAGACATCGTCAGGATAGAATTTGATTGACCAGGGAGTATTTTTGTTATTTTACAGACCACATTATTAAGTTTGTTTAACCTAAATGTATTAAAAATATCAGAGGGAACCCAACAAATAACCGGAGTGAAGCCAAGAAAAACGCTCAAATATAATTTGATGCACTAAAAATACACGAGATTTATACTTTAAAAAAATGAGCTTTTATTTGTATTTGAGCGTGCATTATATATGAATGAATAAGTTTTTATACATCGGTAGTTTCATTTTGGTTGGTCGTGAAGTTCCTTCTGAAAACATTTCTTTACCCTGAGATGGATGACAAAATTACGAGTATAATAGCTATTTAAACTTAAGTGAGACATAACTAAATCATTTAAGTGAACACGGATTAAACTCACTGTTATTTTGTTGCGCGTTATGGCGACGTATTCGGACCAGTCGGTGGTCCTTCCTCAGGCTGAGTGCCGCTGCACGCTCGTGCGTCTCGCCAGGCACTGCTAGCCCAACGAGCCGCTGCTCGCAACGCGCGGGCGGAGGGGGCAGCTGGCGGGGACGCAGAGCGCGCTAGGTGCGACGGCGGCGATTCCGATGGTGGCGGCGATTCCGACGTCGCTGTCGTCGTGGTTGCGTTGTAACACCCCGGTAGACAGAACGAACTAACACTATCTGTTACTGTGAAATTCGGCTGAGCACTTAGCCCTGGCACTCCATTGTTTAACACCGGTCTCCATGCTGGCGCCAGAGTGCAGCCTGCGTCCCGGTTGAAATTGGGACGTCTGTTTATTTCAATGGCTTCCATAATCTTGCGGGATACAAAATTTTTCTCGCGGGCCAGGACCTTTACTTTGTCGAACCGAATGTAGTGTTTTGCATCCGTTGTGAGTGCATGCTCCGTTACTGCAGACGCATTGCTATCCATCTTCCGCATACTCCGGATGTGCTCTGATAGCCTTGTGGATATGTTTCGTCCTGTCTCACCTATATAACTCTTACCGCAGTCACACGGTATCTCGTATACGCCCGGGCAACTCAGAGGCTCTTTATCTTTAGTGTTAGTTCGTTCTGTCTACCGGGGTGTTACAACGCAACCACGACGACAGCGACGTCGGAATCGCCGCCACCATCGGAATCGCCGCCGTCGCACCTAGCGCGCTCTGCGTCACCGCCAGCTGCCCCCTCCGCCCGCGCGTTGCGAGCAGCGGCTCGTTGGGCTAGCAGTGCTTGGCGAGACGCGCGAGCGTGCAGCGGCACTCAGCCTGAGGAAGGACCACCGACTGGTCCGAATACGTCGCGATAACGCGCAACAAAATAACAGTGAGTTTAATCCGTGTTCACTTAAATGATTTAGTATAATAGCTGTGCAACTCATTCTTAAATAAGCGCCAAAGTGATGTTATTGTATTAAACTATACATGTTTATTCACTGTGTGCTAGCTAATCAAAGGACGCAGTTGTAAACTAAGTTATTTAAATCGTTGTTTTAAACCTGTCTAAGATAAGATAGATACCTACCTATATTGTTACCAAGCATAGCACCTATATGAGGCTGTAAACAAACGTTGTAAATAAATAAATACTTTCAATTTATTGTTCACTTTTATTTATTTCTATTTTATTTTGTATATGTATTATGTTTTAAAAGATGATATCGTAATGATTAAATAAGATTACCAATAAATACGTATAAAAACCTGCCTAGCAATAAATATAAAAAACAGGTATTACATATTTTTAATTTTTATGCGATATTTGTAGGTATAGGTAGGTCTACCTATACTACCCCTTAATACGTTAGAAACATCTATACCATATCAGCTCAGGTATCACATCGTGTTACTATTACTGATCACCAGATGTCGCTACTTTCATACAAATTACTTTTTTCTGTAATTTAGCTCCGTGCTCACACTTACCATACTATCATTACTTAGTTAACACCTCATGTTTTATAACAAAGCTTATAAAGCTTTCTCATTGTAGTTAAAATATACTAACGCCTTATTATATCCCTTTATATCCCTGGAGTCACCAGCTACCGACAAAAACATAATACAACAAATCATGTTTAAAAATAATACACAAAAAAGAAAAACAAACGCTTTCACAACCCGAGGATCGAACCTCGAACGTGGCTTTGATTAAGGTTACGACCGAGCAGTTAGACCATTACACCACAGACCTGCTGTGCTAAGGCGTGAAATAGTTAGCCTCTTTCACACAAGGCACACCCGTAGTGTTCGTTTAATACCACTTATAATGCCTGTTACCTTATGTTATATGAGCGACTGTACCTATTCTGTTGCAGCCCATTTTATTGAATATTTTTTTTACTGTCATACCATTCTAACTATTCCTAAATAAATGAAAATAATATAGCAGTGTGAGTGAATTATAAACCATAGTACCTACTTACTCGTAACTAGGTGACATGCCACACCGATGGTTGGCGGTCGGCAAAGTGGCGACTGGTTTCACGGACGACGAGAGAGGGCGGGTGTGTGGCTTGCTCGAGAAGAACTGGGTGCCGTGGAAACACGCGCCGCCGCCGGCTAATATCGTCTTCAACAAAGAGAAGGCCGACTATTGGATCAATCCCGAACATTCCGTTGTGCTACAGGTAGAAATTCTACGAGTATGTCATGCATACTGGTTGTAATGGACAGCTCTCTGAATATTGACAGGGTGCATGCAGACCTTATGCTAGATGCTTAAAAATTTAAAAGCTTAAAATTTTAAAATTATTAGATTGAAAATTTTTCTCTCCGTTTTTTTATAAATAATAAATTTATAAGTTATAATTCTACTGCTCCTTATGAGTATCATGAATACCTACTTTCACAAAGTATATTTATGTAATCTGTGGACTGCTGTTATTGGCCTTACAAAATGTATTAGCAATATGTAAAATTAATAGTTCTTAAGGCTGTTGTAGTCCCAAATAAACTAAAATAAAAATAAAAAAAGACCATGAAACTGATATTTCAGGACACGACAAAAAACTGGCTTTTATACTAAACCACGATTAGCTGCCTTTTGTAATAGTACCTAGGTTACCCAGAATTGTCATTACTCCATGTTTATTTTATTGGTTATCTATGCGTGAAGCCAATCTACTATCAATTCCTGCCCAGGTGCGTGCAAGCGAGTTGATTAGCTGCAAAGACTTCGGCACGGACTACACCCTGCGGTTCCCGCGCGTCGTCAAGATACGCGACGACAAACCTGTCCACGATGCGATGACGCTCAACCATTTCAATCAGCTCTGTTCTGTAAGTGATTGACTCAAGATTACCTATGATGCATTTAAATTTTCACTGCTAGATACGCCCGGAATATCTAAGTATAGAATGTCCAATCATGTAAATGGATTAATAAAAAAAATTATTCGTAAATTCTGCTCTAAGTCTTGACTTTGCTTATGGATATTTTAAAACAGACGGGTTTTATTAGGTCCAACGCTGCGATGCGCGCCTAATACGCCGTGTTGATTTGGCAAAATACAAGAGCAGCGCTGTGTGACGCGCGTTGTGCCAATAGGTGCGCGCCGCATTAAAACCCGTAGTAGTAGATTCCGTGCCCTATTACAGCTGCCTAGGCACAAGTGTTGATTGTACATTCTAAGACCGATGTTATTTTATCAACAGGAGAAACTGCCGGTTGTCAAACTTAGCAACAAACGCGTCAACGTGGAGCAAGTCGACGCTGTCCAAATCAAAACCCGTCGCAAACGCGAGGCGAAAGTCGTCAAAGTAGCTGACCAGTTCAGAACTAAACCCTCAGGAGAGGTGGAAGTGAAGTCTCAAGCCCTCTCGGGGCGCAAACTTCATGTGCTGAGTGGTGACGAGGAGTGTACCAAGCAAGAGTTGGTGGCGGTCGTGGAGGCACACGGCGGGAAGCACGTCGAGAACATAGGTGAGTTCAGTGGCCTTCAAATGGGGGTTAGTAAAGTTTTTTTTGGTCTAAGCACAACATTTTAGAATTGAGAATGGAAGTAACCGAGCTAAATGATGGTAAATTAAATCAAATGGAGGTAACTAAGCTATGACGGTAAATATAACTCATAAAAGTAAATGAAATTCAAAAGAAGTTAAATGAAAATTAAATAGAGGTTAAACGGAGTTAAACGATCTTTAAGGGCATAAATGAACTTCAAATAAGATAAATGATGACGTCAATTCGGGATGTACATTCTCCTTACTTGCCTTAAATTAGTGCTGTCATTTTCCGTTAAATAGGTTTAGAAAAGGATAGGAGATATTTTAGTCGTGTCATGTCTTATAATTTCATGCAAAATACGTGTTATCTGTCAAAGTAAGGCGACGATCAAAACAATGGCGACTAAATTGACTAGGAAAGGCGAAAAAACCCTTGACGTTTTTAAAAATGACAGGACTTAGATATCTTCTATGCTTTTCTAAACCTATTTGACGGAAAGTGACAGCACTAATTTAAGGCAAGTAAGGAAAATTTAAATCCCGAATTGACCTCGATATTTGAATAAACTTCTAATAGAGGAAAATGAACTTCAAATTGAGGTTAATAAACGTTTAACTTTTTATCTAAGCCCAAAGTAACTGAGCTAAATGAAGGGAAATTAAATGCAAATAGAGGTAACTGAGCTAAATGACGGTAAATATAACTCAAAAACGTAACTGAAATTCAATGAGAAGGTAAATAAATATCAAATGGAGGAGAATGGTCTTCAAATGGAGGTAAATTATTAAACGGAGTTAAATGATCTTTATCTACACTCGTCTCATAATGTTCGAATTATGAACTCGAAAACAGAAGACCTACTTTATGCATTCTGCCTATAGAAATAACAGTTTCATAGAAATTACAGAAGCGTAATGACTTAATGAGAAGGCTCTTAATTCGATAAAGTTGAGAAATGAAACTAAAGTTTTTGTTTCAATACTCATATCGCCATCTTCGGCCGCACCTGTCAATTGTTGTTGTATGGTAATTGTTCGGGTGTTGTTTAGTTATTTTTTTAGATTGTTGTTCAGACGTTGTTCAGTTGTTAAGTTAAGTTGTTGTTCAGTTGCTGACTCGATATCTGAACAACTGCTGAAGTAAAGAATTTTTAAAAATTCATATCAAGCCATATTACGTTCTCGTATTGAATTTGACCTTGTATCAGACCTTGCAATCGCCAGTGCGGACGTTTAGAAAAGTGTTTAACTGTTTTTTTTTTGCAGAGTGTAGATAAAATAGTGTATGCAACTGCTATAATTAGGCATTAGAATGCTCGTGTCAAACTATTATCATTATTATTATTATATATATAAACAGACACTCGCATTCTATAGACTGGCAGCTTCGTGCTTGCCGCTCCTTCATTGGTTGCGGTGAGGCGGGGGGAGGGTTGCACGTCACTAGCACGCGTATGCTACACACGTAGAGATTTCAACTGAACATATCTCGAGATTAATACTTATAGGTAATTATGGTTCTCAATGATTTCATATGGTTTTATTTTTGGTGGGATATTTTTTATGTTTGCCGCGAATGATTCCACGAGTAAATCTACACACACACATAAGGCCTTTATACCTTGCAGCGTAAGGCAAAGTGTTAACAGCCGTAAAATACGGTTGCTATCGCCACATCTGATCATCTGACAAATATTTGAGAGCCGTTTCAGACGTTAGTCGCTGATTACGACATCTGCGCGAAGAAAATGGGTCGATCCTATACATAACACGGTAACATGTAAAATTGCTATTGTGTTGTTAATTAATAAATAATAAAGTATAATAATATATGAAAAAAATTTAATATGTAGGTACAAATAATTAAAATGGAAAATTATTCTTTTTATTATAATAATAATGAATCAATCATTATCATCACACTTGCTAAATTGACATCATTCTGGTGTTCCTGCGTAGAAGGATCTTTCTTGCGTTCCTCAAAGAATTTGTGTATGTTATACACAACTTCCTTTGTTTGTTTTCTTATTGGAGGACTCATCTTGGGGTCGTAAGCTCATGTGCGTCTTGTAAAAAGTTTCGAGTTCCTAGGTACACAACTGACCGCGGCGAGTGACCCACGCTATTGAATCGCCGTACTAGAATCGGGGGACATTATCTACCACACTCAATTTTAATCATTAATGGTTGGGACATAGAGTTCATAATCACTTTTACCAGGTCGTAGTACATGGATTTCAAGAAGGCAGCGCTAGTGTTCAATGCAATGACGTTTGACGAACTGTCAGACGACGCCTACTAGTTATCTGTGGTCTGAAATTTTATCGCGGTGAAAGTTACTTGCAGTTTCTTATTGTGTGCTATTTCTATTGTTAAATCAGATAAATTACATCAAAATTTGTTTAAAATTGGTGTAATGAAATGTTGCGTACCTAATTGTTCAACCAAAAGCAATAGTGGCGTCAAAATGCACAGTTTTCCGCGACCGCCAAGCCGGCGGCGGACTTTGTGGCTGAATAAAATCAACAGTAAATATTTAAATTCACTTAATTTTAATCAATAATCAAGAAAAAAGTTAGTAACAACCGTTTCGAGCGTAAATTTTACGAAAACGATCGCCTGAATTCCTTGATTGCCCAGCCAACTTTATTTACGGCGGCAGAAATTAGCAGTGGTTTTCCAAATGGAAAAAGTAAGTAGATTTCTGTCTATATTCTTCTGTCTACTTTGGTCAGGGTATTAAATTCGTTTTTCATTCAAATCATCATCTTTGTTTCAAATAATAATATTTATTTTAAACGAAATTATGAAAAATAGGGATGTCCAAAAAATTATCGACTATCGATGTTTTGACAATGCCATAATACGCTACTTCAAAATACGGAATATAATGTGGTCAATTAGAAATTAACACTGCTTTACTTATTTTAGTCTATTCCAGCCACTTCACAAATTAATGGAACCTACTAATTATTTATTTTTCTTTTAAGCTGCGAAAGATGACGAATATTCGACGATGAGTATCACCGCTGCTCTGCTACTATTCTATGATAAACTTTTCGACAGTGTACATTCCTCAAAAAGGAGCTTTGATGCAAGGGAAAAATGCGTACTCTTGTTGCAGTCAACAACGGCTACGTTGAGTTTTGGAGATGAAGATGCTATAAAGTTTTTAATAAATATGAAATACGTGCGTGACACATGATAGGCAAGGTAACCAAAAAATTATCACTGTTCCTTCCTTACGTAACTGGATCACCACCCTGGAGTCTTTGAGTAAAATATGGGACTATTTAATTTAAATGTAAGTCTATGAAGTATTTCTTCAGAGATCTTTGGTTGTCAATCTCATTTTATATCATGTAAAAAATCTTAGGCAAAGTATACTATTTTCCCACCAAAACAAAATTGTGAACGTTTAAAGCCAAGTTCATCGTACAACCCACAAAAGTAGTGATATGTAAAATGGTTGCCATGTTGAGTGGACACTTCTGAAATTAATTTATTCAGGTATAGGATCGTTTAGCATTCATTAGTAAAATATAGCCCACTTCAATTCTACAATACTAAAAAATTTGCCTTGGATAGTTTTAACATGCAAACAAATCTTTATGTAAGTTGTAATATTTAAAAGAAAATAAGACTGTGTTTCTTTTCAATAAAATAAAATAAATAAATCATTCTTAAATTACACGCTTACCGCGTGTCTAGATATATGTAACAGTTAATAAACGAATTAAAAAATCTTACATAGTTTTATTTCAAGTTCACTAAGTGAACAGCGTGGTATGCATATCGATAGTAGTGGCACATCACTAGCAACACTAGCAGGTGGTAAGAGATAGCATTATATATACCTGTCTCTTTCTATGAGCACACTAGCGACATGCACTTGATATAATGGAACTATAATTAGCGTCTCCCTCTGTGATTGGTCCGATTCCTATCTGTACCCTAGTACATTATCTTATTCATCTGTGGAGTGACCGCCGGCAAATGACAATCAGTGACACGCGTCGTGCTCGCGCCCTTTCCCCGCACACTTTCCGCACCCCCGCAGAGATCATAATTACCCTGCCCCCCGAACGTCTGTAACGCCGCAGGGAGCGGCATGCACGAGACGTTGCCAGACTATAATGACCCCCATTATATGACAGTTGCATAAACTACTATTAAACGGCGGTAAATGAAATACGAAGAGGTTATTGACTTGCAAATATGGAATTCAATGAAATTGAAATGTAGGTTGTACAAATAGATTAAATTAACTTGAAATTGAAATCATGTAAAATATACGCGCGATGATACAAAATGCAAAATTATTAACAAAATAAAAATTAAAATATTACGATAACGCGTTTGATGTTTTTAAATGAAGCACTATTTCCACAGGTTCAGACACATGGTGCTGCGTGGTCGGCAAGATCAACTTCCGCGCTCGGAATCTTATCCAAGCCCAAGAATTGGATATTCTTCCTTCGAGTTGGCTGAAAACCCTCCCCCCTGACGCCCCCGCGGCCCTCCGCCCCCTAGACATGCTCTCCATCAAGAAAGATACTAGATTGAAATTCAGCAGGGATTTTGATAAATATGGGGACAGTTATACTGAGGAGATTGACGTGGAAACGCTGAAGAAGTGCTTTAATAAAATGGAGGCTAATGTAAGTACTTAAGCTCAATATTTGGAATTTCTTCTTCATTTACCTGCCCTACGCCCGCTTGACATGCTTTTCATCAAGAAGCATAGGTATTAGATTGAAGCTCAACAGGGATTTTGATTAATATGGGGACAGTTATACCTACTGAAGAGATTGATATGTGGAGATTGAGATGCCAATGACGCGAATTAAGGTATTTTAGCTTAAAAGGTGGTAGTTCTTCTCTTCGCCTAGCTATCATATCACCCTTCCCGGCCGGCCATCTTGCGCCCACTAGACATGCTTCGTCCTTCTCGGATACTTCTGAGAAACAACTTTACGTGACGAATTCAGGTCAATATATATAAAATGGACTTGTTGTAAAATATATTTCTTTTGTGGCAAAGTTACGCTTTGTAGACTGCTGCGTCAAAAAACTCAATATTTTTTGTAGAAGGAATTTGAATCTAAGACTTATCTTTCCAGGAGCCTAAAGTCTACCTAACGAATCAAGAAATGCTGAGCATCGACAAAGAGTTATTCGGTGAACACAACCCTTTCTCCTACTTGCGTCCGTGCTACATTCATTTCACTAAACAAAACACTTTACTCGAATTAAAAGCCAGAATGTTTGGCGCAAACAAGTGTGATATAGGATCGCGAAAACTTACCCATGTAATTGTATTTGATGAGAATGATATTGATAAACTAAGGGATAATATTAAAAATAATGCTGTGATAGTGTCGTATAATTGGTTAGAACAATGTTTGGATGAAGGAAGGCTTGTAGCTTTACCTGTCTAAGTTAGAATAAATTTCTATATCTACGTATATTTTACTAACTTATGTGTGTGTATCCAGGATATAAATTTTTTTCATTGTTATGAAAGTGCATGACTGCTTATGATATTTAACTTTTTATAATAATTATGTGAACTATGCTTTCAACACGAGACATTGAAAATTTAAAAGTTTACAAAATGTTATGAATGTATGTCTAGTATTCTTATAAAGTAGTTATAAAGTTATAAAAACTAAACTTTCGAGGTACGGAGAGCAATATACAACTTTAGAAGCAAAATTAAAATGCCTGAAATTTAAATTAAAAGAGCAATACCTACATAAGTATAACAGAAGTAATTTTATATTTTTGATTAATATTGTTATTTAAATAAGCATGTTTTATGTCATAGAAATATATGAAACTAATCTAAGTACGTGTTATATTTTACCACCTATTTTATCTTTACATTAATGTTTGTAAAACGTTTTTTTTCTCAATAAATGATTGATAAATACTCTCTATATTTCATATTTTACTTGCTGAAAGATTGCAGTATTTTAAATAATAGAGTTAATTTACCGCTACGCAATCAAAATTGTGTAAGTATTATTAAACATTATTGTAATTACACAGCCAGTACAAATGCATATACAAGAGGCGATTATTCTCCAAACAGTAGCGCGTCTAAAATACAAAACAAAGATATCTTGGTGTTCGAAATATAAACTCATAAGTGTCGGGTTTCTCGCTTAGGGATCAATGTTTGACTAGTGGCGCATTCAATCAAAAAAATCCCTGTCTGAATACGCTATTCATTCAGAAACTAGAATATTAATGGGCGACATAGGTAATTATACTATACATGGTGTAAAAAAATTAGCTGAGAATATTTTAAGGGGTGAACCAGTACATGAAACTGAACAACTTTCCCCGAGGAACATAGGTCTAAATTTGAAAAAAAAATTGGCCCTCCCATACAAATTATCCTAGCATTTTTTTTTACACCTTTTATATTATTGAACTTAGTAAAAAATTGGTAACTTACCCATAAGTTAAGTTAACCGAAATTGCTCCACTCTTGGAATATAGACAAATAAAGCGTACAATTCGGCAAGGTTTTATTCGTTCTATAATTTTTTTATGTGTACCTAATTAATGGGGGGAAAAAGGCATCTTATTGAAGATGGCAGCAAGCAATAAGCGTGAGTTGAAGTTTTAGACCAATCACATAAAAAGGCACACTAGAGGGTGGCGCTAATTCTTAATTTAGCTTTAAAGTGAACAGCATTTTCAGTCAGTGAATATGTTTTTATTTTTACTACGCGGCGGCGCCAGTTTCGCTTATGTTTCAAGACGATGTGCTCGGTTTCCATTAATTTTGCAGACGAGTACACGTGTGTGCAATATTCAATGCTAACAGACCGGCTCATGAATTTAATGTACTAAAATAATTGTCGGCAATTATAGTATATTAAGATACAGCCATGGGAGGTAACTAAACATTCACACTGCAGGATATTTTATCTTCTTACTGACGTCGAATATAAAAACTCGCGGCCCGCCCAGCGGTTTCACCTGCAATTTTCCGTCATTTAGGTACATACATAATGTTCAATCCCCAAAATGTCCAGCGCTTTTAAACGGTCCAATTCCCAAAATGTCCAATGCCTACAATGACCAATTCCCAGAATGTCCAATTCCCTAAAATGTCCAATCATGTTTACGTGCAAGTGCAGTTCAGTTTATTACATACGAGCCCATGCTAGGCTAGCATACTGTGTTATGCTGGATAGAGAATATCATTCATGCGTGTGTTGCAAAAGTTGACAATACTGCATTCTTTTCAAAGGATAAACTAGTCTGTGAAACGTAACAACTTTCCCAAAAAACAGAGATCTTCTTCTTCATCCTCGCCTTATCCCGTTACGCGGGGTCGGCTATCCTGATCTTGAAGCGCCAATTTATCTGCTGGTAACGCCTTCAGAAAGGCCATGTTTTCATGTCCTTTTGAACATTCGTCAGCCATGATGTTTCAGAAAACAGAGATAGAAATTTTTAAGAAATTGCCTCCCATACAAAATTTGTCAGCGGGCTATGTCATTTTGTATTGTATCATGGAGGTACAACATGTTTTTTTTCACAATCCGACCTTTTTCCTAAGGATTAACCGTTTAGTTTCAAGGCCTGGTTCACCTTTTAGAAGGAACGCAGTACTTTCCCTAACATCTTGTATATATTATTCCTACAAACTTGTATAAAAACTTTAATGGGACCCACTCAGAAAATAATTTGTTTCTTTGTCAAAAGAGAGTCATAACTAGAGTTGCCAGAGTTGCAAGTGACTGACAGAGCGATACATTAGCTACTTACCTACGCCATGTATGACTATGACGATGACGATGATTATCATGACGATGACTATGACGATGAAGATGTATTTTTTTAATGCTATTATTATTTGTAGGTAGGTTTCCATTAGAAAACCTGTTCTGTTTTATAACCTGAACTGAAATTGCACTTAAACATGATTGGTCATTTTGGGAATTGGACATTCTGGGAAATTAATGTTAGATATTTTGAGAATTGGACATTATGTAGGTACCTAAACGCTTCCAGTTTGTGAGAATAAAACATTTACCCGTGGTAAAAGTTACCTAAAAACCTTCCTCTTGAACACTCCATCTATTTAAAAAAAACGCATCAAAATCGTTTTCGTAGTTTTAAAGATCTAACGTATATTGGGACAGCAGAACGCGACTTTATTTTATACTATGTAGTAAATTAACCCTGTAAGACGAAGGTTTCTAACATTTGCATAGGTATAGGAGCTCACGAATAGGAAATAGTATTTTTCATGTTTTCAATCCAATTTGCCTCGAGCTATATCATATCACATCTTTTTTAGTTAGTGTGAAAAACGAGAAGTATCCTGAAATGTAAATAAATTGTTACCTCTGTTTTATTATAAGATTATGAAAAACAGTAAATTGTAATGGGAGAGGGTTCGAGTGGACGGTGGGCAGTGGAGAAAGAAACCCGAGAGATAATTGGCAATCGCCACTACAGATTGGATATCGGTTACATCTATTGTCGTTTTGTTACATTACAACTAGGTAAGTACAGATATTACGAAATTACGTGAACCGCAGAAAAATAAATTATATGTAAGTAGGTCAGAAATCAGATTCTGTTAGTTCTAGCACGGTAGTGTTATTAGTTTTACATGGTTTTACTATGGTTCTAGTTATAGTTACAAAATACAGTTGTAAGTAATTTATCCTCGCTCAACACAAGCAAATAAGCCTAAGTTTATTATAGCTCGTACTGGTAGAACTAAGCACTTTAGTTGGATTGCGTTGCTTAGTTTCCCGGTAGTTCTTTTAATTGAAGAAGAAGAGAAATAGAAGATTTAATTTTATTATTTTAGCATTTATAGGTAGGTATATACACACACACACATACATAACAATATCACGCCTTAAATCCCTTGCGGGGTAGGCAGAGCGTAAACGGCTGCAAAAAACAGGCATTTACGCCACGTCGACAAAAATTTGAGGGATATTCGGTTTTGCCGTAGTGACAGGTTGTCAGCCCATCGCCTAAAATTGCACACCCTCGAGTCCCTTAGTCGCCTCTTACGACTTCCACGGGAAAGGAATGGGGTGATGCTATTCTAAGCCGACATCATACGGCAAGCAAGCATCACACGGCAAATATATATTTACGGTGTTTATATACCATGTAAAGTAAAAAATTCTAAATGTAAATCTCTTAACTACGTCTAGTCTACTTAGTAGCTAATCATAAAAATGATACCTCGCTTTGAAGACGAAAACAATAAACAGTTTACATAAAACGTGTTAAAACCAAGCAATGTATCAATTTACCGAGAAAAACAAAACTTTCAGTAGGTACAATTGCCCCGCCCACAATGCTCTCGACCAATAGGATTGCCCAAGGGGTGGAGCTACAAAACCCTTAGCGCGGTTTAAACTTGAGACGCATTTTACAGCCGTCAATCTGAAACGATATTTCAGTGGGATGTCTCGTCGCGGCGAATTAGTAACTGATCGTTCGTTACATTGAGTGATGAAATAGTGTTCAACCATGCAGAGTGAGGGTTCGGAAGGTGAGACTCGGAAGTCGCTGCGGACCCCCAAGTGCGCTAGGTGCCGCAACCACGGGGTGATCTCGTGCCTGAAGGGGCACAAGAGGCTTTGTCGGTGGAGGGACTGCCGCTGCCCAGGATGCTTGCTGGTGTTGGAGCGGCAGAGGGTGATGGCTGCTCAGGTGACGATTTTTACTTGTCTACCTATTTGTTGTGTTTTATTTTTAATGATCTTCATGATGAATCGTGTAAACAAGGAACAATTTTAGTATACCTTTTACTTAGACGTTTTATGGCTGCGTACAAATGTACATTAACAGTCCACTGCTGGACATGTGCCTTCTCCTATTGAGGGGTATTGCAAGATAAATCTATCATAAGTAGAATTAGTTATCAGCGGTCTCGAATTCTCGTCAGTTGTTGCCCCCAGTACCATTGATTTGAGCCTTGAACAGTTGCTTACATAGGTACTTACCTGCTCTCTGTAGGTGGCGCTCCGTAGACAGCAAGGCGCAGGCGGCAACAGCCAAGCCCGCGACGGCGAGGCTGCAGCGCTGGCCGCTCGCAAGCGCGCGTACCGGGCGCGGCTGCGCTGCGTGCAGCTGAGCCGGGCCTACCCCGCGCCACAGACACACTACAGTAAGTGTTCTCTACACGAGGCGGGGCGAGGCCGCAGCGCTGGCCGCTCGCAAGCGCGCGTACCGGGCGCGGCTGCGCTGCGTGCAGCTGAGCCGGGCCTACCCCGCGCCACAGACACACTACAGTAAGTGTTCTCTACACGAGGCGGGGCGAGGCCGCAGCGCTGGCCGCTCGCAAGCGCGCGTACCGGGCGCGGCTGCGCTGCGTGCAGCTGAGCCGGGCCTACCCCGCGCCACAGACACACTACAGTAAGTGTTCTCTACACGAGGCGGGGCGAGGCCGCAGCGCTGGCCGCTCGCAAGCGCGCGTACCGGGCGCGGCTGCGCTGCGTGCAGCTGAGCCGGGCCTACCCCGCGCCACAGACACACTACAGTAAGTGTTCTCTACACGAGGCGGGGCGAGGCCGCTGCGCTGGCCGCTCGCAAGCGCGCGTACCGGGCGCGGCTGCGCTGCGTGCAGCTGAGCCGGGCCTACCCCGCGCCACCGACACACTACAGTAAGTGTTCTCTACACGAGGCGGGGCGAGGCCGCTGCGCTGGCCGCTCGCAAGCGCGCGTACCGGGCGCGGCTGCGCTGCGTGCAGCTGAGCCGGGCCTACCCCGCGCCACCGACACACTACAGTAAGTGTTCTCTACACGAGGCGGGGCGAGGCCGCTGCGCTGGCCGCTCGCAAGCGCGCGTACCGGGCGCGGCTGCGCTGCGTGCAGCTGAGCCGGGCCTACCCCGCGCCACAGACACACTACAGTAAGTGTTCTCTACACGAGGCGGGGCGAGGCCGCAGCGCTGGCCGCTCGCAAGCGCGCGTACCGGGCGCGGCTGCGCTGCGTGCAGCTGAGCCGGGCCTACCCCGCGCCACAGACACACTACAGTAAGTGTTCTCTACACGAGGCGGGGCGAGGCCGCAGCGCTGGCCGCTCGCAAGCGCGCGTACCGGGCGCGGCTGCGCTGCGTGCAGCTGAGCCGGACCTATCCCCGCGCCACAGACACACTACAGTAAGTGTTCTCTACACGAGGCGGGGCGAGGCCGCAGCGCTGGCCGCTCGCAAGCGCGCGTACCGGGCGCGGCTGCGCTGCGTGCAGCTGAGCCGGGCCTACCCCGCGCCACAGACACACTACAGTAAGTGTTCTCTACACGAGGCGGGGCGAGGCCGCAGCGCTGGCCGCTCGCAAGCGCGCGTACCGGGCGCGGCTGCGCTGCGTGCAGCTGAGCCGGACCTATCCCCGCGCCACAGACACACTACAGTAAGTGTTCTCTACACGAGGCGGGGCGAGGCCGCAGCGCTGGCCGCTCGCAAGCGCGCGTACCGGGCGCGGCTGCGCTGCGTGCAGCTGAGCCGGGCCTACCCCGCGCCACAGACACACTACAGTAAGTGTTCTCTACACGAGGCGGGGCGAGGCCGCAGCGCTGGCCGCTCGCAAGCGCGCGTACCGGGCGCGGCTGCGCTGCGTGCAGCTGAGCCGGGCCTACCCCGCGCCACAGACACACTACAGTAAGTGTTCTCTACACGAGGCGGGGCGAGGCCGCAGCGCTGGCCGCTCGCAAGCGCGCGTACCGGGCGCGGCTGCGCTGCGTGCAGCTGAGCCGGACCTATCCCCGCGCCACAGACACACTACAGTAAGTGTTCTCTACACGAGGCGGGGCGAGGCCGCAGCGCTGGCCGCTCGCAAGCGCGCGTACCGGGCGCGGCTGCGCTGCGTGCAGCTGAGCCGGGCCTACCCCGCGCCACAGACACACTACAGTAAGTGTTCTCTACACGAGGCGGGGCGAGGCTGCAGCGCTGGCCGCTCGCAAGCGCGCGTACCGGGCGCGGCTGCGCTGCGTGCAGCTGAGCCGGGCCTACCCCGCGCCACAGACACACTACAGTAAGTGTTCTCTGCACGAGGCGGGGCGAGGCCGCAGCGCTGGCCGCTCGCAAGCGCGCGTACCGGGCGCGGCTGCGCTGCGTGCAGCTGAGCCGGGCCTACCCCGCGCCACAGACACACTACAGTAAGTGTTCTCTGCACGAGGCGGGGCGAGGCCGCAGCGCTGGCCGCTCGCAAGCGCGCGTACCGGGCGCGGCTGCGCTGCGTGCAGCTGAGCCGGGCCTACCCCGCGCCACAGACACACTACAGTAAGTGTTCTCTGCACGAGGCGGGGCGAGGCCGCAGCGCTGGCCGCTCGCAAGCGCGCGTACCGGGCGCGGCTGCGCTGCGTGCAGCTGAGCCGGGCCTAACCCGCGCCACAGACACACTACAGTAAGTGTTCTCTGCACGAGGCGGGGCGAGGCCGCAGCGCTGGCCGCTCGCAAGCGCGCGTACCGGGCGCGGCTGCGCTGCGTGCAGCTGAGCCGGGCCTACCCCGCGCCACAGACACACTACAGTAAGTGTTCTCTACACGAGGCGGGGCGAGGCCGCAGCGCTGGCCGCTCGCAAGCGCGCGTACCGGGCGCGGCTGCGCTGCGTGCAGCTGAGCCGGGCCTACCCCGCGCCACAGACACACTACAGTAAGTAAAGCAAGGCCATCCCACCCAATAAGCTCTCAGTTCCATGCTGAAATAGATCTCAACATAGCATTAGCACGAATTTGACAGCTGTCAAATATGACTCAATGAGATGGCCGTACTGCAGAAAAGCACACAAGGTATTTTCAACACGTGGTTGTCGTAAACGACGCCTAGGATGAATCTAGGGAATGAGGAGCGTCCTTTGTTTTCACAACGGACGCATTGTGAAAACAAATTTAATAAAACTCCCAAGATTAGCGACCAGCATGGTAAATGCAACCCAAGAGTGGGAGGTGTATGTCCAACAGTGGATTGTTAGTGCCGTTGATGATGGATAGACAAGTCAGCCCAAAACTTTTGGCAATTTTTAGGGAAAATGCGCTTATTAGAAACACTAGGTAGGTATTTATTTTATTTTGGATAAAAGCTAGGAGAACCGAAATCCAGTTATTTCCCATAATCTAAAGATCATTTCACGGCTTCCAATTATTGCTGGTTCTAAACAAAAAAAATCCTTTGACAATACTTTTGCCATTGAGACCAGTAGCGAACATATGGCGTTGTTTATTTTGTTTGTGCAGATTGCTGATTTAGGTACACGTTTGATGTTAGGGTAGCAAAAGTGCTTCTTCTAAGGAGAACATTTAAACATGACTCAGATCTGAAAATAAGGCAACCACTTCGTTTATACCTTCCTTTCTGTATATTAAGCGCAAGGATGCTAGATTCCGAAATATTTACTTACTCACGTATTAACTCAGATAAGTTATGTAAGTAGTTTTATTTGAGTCAGACAAACCCGGGAATGGAAATACTTATTCTTGCAGGTAGGGTAGAACATAAATAAAGTAATATATCAATCATAAGTTTTTTTTTGTGAATGTTATTTTAGATTATTTATGCGCGATGTTATTCCAAGGGAAAGTAATACTAATTTAGTTTAAAACCCGCCACCTGCTGGGTAGCTGTCGGTGTGCGTCGCGAGCACCACTCTCCATTTGTTTTCGCAGTAAGGGAAACCACAGTTTCAGATTGTTATACAGGGTGTGAAGAACAGAACGGTTATAATATATATCGTAAATATTTTCTGTTTGATTCCCACAATATAGAAACTAAAAATTACAATAGTTTAGTTTAATAAAGATTTCAGTTAAAATTTGAACAAATTGTTTCTTTTTGTTGTTGGATCTCTTAAAAAATCCCAGTAACAGAAATACCTATACCTAAGTAACTCGATTTTTACAACTGTGCGTATGGAGCTGTCAAAATGCTAAGATAATCTGCGCCAAGTAGATAGGAATAGCAAGTTATTCAGTTGGGTAGGTACTATCAGCAGCACAAACATTTCAGGTACTTAAAGTTACAATACGTAGAAGTAGGTAAGTACATATATCCACACTTCCACACTAATATTATAAATGCGAAAGTAACTCTGTCTGTCTGTCTGCTACGCTTTCACGGCCAAACCGCTGAACTGATCTTCATGAAACTTGGCACAAAGTTTGCTAGCATACTGAGAACGGACATAGGCTACTTTTTATCACCATTCGAGGGTCTGGAGTATAGATGTAGACCACCAGGTGTACCACCAGGAGCCCAGCTAAACTATTAGAGATACAGGCATGGTTCCGAAACAAGAGTTGTTCAGTGTGATGGGCCGCTTATTTTCACAAGAATATTGAGGATCTGGAATACCTTACGTAGACCACCAGGTGTACCACCAGAAGCCCAGCTGAACTATTGGAGATACAGGCATGGTTCCAGAACAAAAGTTGTTCAGTATGATAGGCCGCTTCTTTTCACAAAGACATTGGGGCTCTGGAGTACCTTATGTAGACCACCAGGTGTACCATCAGGAGCCCAGCTAAACTATTAGAGATACAGGCATGGTTCCAAAACAAAAGTTGTTCAGTATGATGGGCCGCTTCTTTTCACAAGAACATTGAGGATCTGGAATACCTTATGTAGACCACCAGGTGTACCACCAGGAGCCCAGCTAAACAATTAGAGATACAGGCATAGTTCTTAAACAAAAGTTGTTCAGTTTCATGGGCCGCTACTTTTCACAAGAACATTGAGGATCTGGAGTACCTTATGTAGATCACCAGGTATACCATCAGGAGCCCACCTTAACTATTGGAGATACAGAAATGGTTCCCAATCAAAAGTTGTTCAGTATGATGGGCCGCTTTTTTTTACAAGGACATAAGGGCTCTGGAGTACCTTATAAATAATAATAATAATAAAATTCATTTAATCCAGGATAATTTCCCATATTTTACAATAAATAAACAGCTTAGAATAAATTATCTTACATACATAACATTTCAACTTAAACTTAAATTACATTAGGTTTTGTCATTTATAAATATTATAATTATATTGTAATTTGATTTAATCTATGTCAATTAGTTATTATTATTCATTCGTTCATTTAATTTCATTTTATATTCTATTGCTGGAGCCGCCTCCAAGTACAGTGGATAGGACTCGCCACCCAAGATCGTGTCGCCTGGACTAAGGTGTTTGTTGAGCTACGTATGCGCTCGGCCGCGCGCGCTGTAGTGTGACGCATCAGCGCCTCCCAGCCGTGGACTCGCCCTGCCGCGAACATCTCGGACGCGCTACACCAGCGCGGTAACCGGTGCAGCGCCCGCCATGCGTTATTGTATTGGACACGTATATGGTTGTAGGCTGCCTTCGTGTGATTACACCATAGTTCAGCCGTGTAGATGCAGGTGCAGTACGCAGTAAATAGTACCCGCTTCACTGGAGGACTGCAGCGGTGGAAGCGACGCGCGATCATGTTGCCCTTTACGTTTATGGCCCGCCTTTGTCTCTCTATATCGGCTTCGTCTCGCAAGTCCGAGTTTATTATATGTCCTAGGTATTTAACCTCTTCGACCTTGATTAGCTCGGCTCCGTTTAAGTATAGCGGCGGTATCTCGGCCGGAGTGTTGGAGGATCTAAACACCATAAACACGGATTTGGATGCGTTGTATAGCATGTTGTGTTCTCTGGCATAGCCTTCACATGTTGTGAGTAGACATCTCATAGCAGTAACTGAGGGTGCTAGTAGTACCATGTCATCCGCGTATGACACGTGATTTACACACACACCGTCCATGTAGCAGCCCACGCCACACTGCTGTAACCTGGTGCTGAGCTCATCCATGTAGGCATTGAACAGTACAGGAGAGCTGGATCCTCCCTGCCTTACCCCGCAGTGTAGCTTGTCGGGTTCGGAGTAGGTACCGTTCCATCTGACCGTGTTACTTTGAAGCTCATGCCATTTTTTCAGGGTCTCGATATATTTTTTTGGCATTCCACGTGCGTATAGCTTCTGCCACAGGAGCGAATGGGAAACTCTGTCGAAAGCTTTGCTGAGGTCCAGGTAACACGCTATCACGGAGGTATTTCTGTTCTTATAGTAATGAGCAACTTGCTTAAGAACGTAAATAGCGGTAGCGGTAAATAGCGGTAGCGGTAGCTTATGTAGACCACCAGGTGTACCATCAGGAGCCCAGCTAAACTATTAGAGATACAGGCATGGTTCTAAAACAAAAGTTGTTCAGTATGATGGGCCGCTTCTTTTCACAAGAACATTGAGGATCTGGAGTACCTTATGCAGACCACCAGGTCTACCATCAGGAGCCCACCTAAACTAAGTATTGGAGATACAGAAATGGTTCCAAAACAAAAGTTGTTCAGTATGATGGGCCGCTTCTTTTCACAAGCACATTGAGGATCTGGAGTACCTTATGTAGACCACCAGGTGTACCATCAGGAGCCCAGCTAAACTATTAGAGATACAGGCATGGTTCCAAAACAAAAGTTGTTCAGTATGATGGGCCGCTTCTTTTCACAAGAACATTGAGGATCTGGAATACCTTATGTAGACCACCAGGTGTACCATCAGGATCCCAGCTAAAATATTGGAGATACAGAAATGGTTCCAAAACAAAAGTTGTTCAGTATGATGGGAATAAGTTGAAAAAGGACATTGCCTTTTTAACCGAGGACAGAAAAACAAAAAATGTGGTATAGAGGTACTTATAAAAAAGTATTACAGTAACTTAAAAAACTTTTTTATCTGTCTTATTTACTTATGCTAACCATTTTAGTGTGCTCAAATCGGCACCTCTGGAGTAAGTACTCTGTTATCTACTGACTTTTGTATTCAATGGTTATAAATATTGATCTCTCAGGCCGGATAGCAAACTTTGAATTGTCCCTTTAACAACAGAAGCAAGCAAGTCATCTTTAAACAGTAGAGATAAGAACTGTTCTAATATCACTGTCGCACTTACTTTGAATGCACATACTTACTTTAGAACTTCTGCCTAAAAACACTATCTAACGCGGACGAAGTCGCGGGCAAAAGCTAGTTGTTACATAAAAAACAAAAGCATAGTTAATGCTTTTTCTACTTTGTGACAAATTGTATAAAAAACATCCTGTATATTAAATCTTACATTTTAGTAGTGTCGAGTGTTTAGTTTCTGGACAGAAGCGCTCAATGCGAATTAGCTGAGTAAATATTTGCTTAACAACATCGGGACAGAGTTAAAATGGTTTGTTTTTAAACATTTCACACAATTTCAGTGAGTGGGATGGGGTGCGGTGCACTATTATTTGTTTAGAGTAGCTAAAGTTGTTATGTTGTCTTAAAAGTTGTTGCGATAGCGACACATCTATTTGTCATAATCTACATCAGCCTATTGCAATCCACAGCAGGACGTAGGCCTCCCCCAGGGTACGCTATAGGGCACGATCTCCCTTTTTCTCCATGCAGTCGCTACCAGCCGCCTTTTTTAAATCATCGGTCAATCTGGCCGGAGGTCGTCCAACACTACGCTTGCCGAGGCATGGCCTCTACTGGGGACCAGTTTACTCCACCGTCCGTCGGTTCTACGACAGATGTGCCCAGCCCACTGCCACTTCAGTTTGCTACATTTCCAGACTATGTCCGTTACTTTGGTCTTTAATCTATATCTTTTTGTATTGTAGGTACTTATAAGTTTATCCAACGCCCGAATAAATGAGGGCCGCCCGTAGTCATTAACTGCATTTATGTGAATGGCAAGCTCACCTGCCCACATTGCGCACAAGAGTTTCGAGATGGGTACTTTAGCCAGCAAAATTGCGAGCATCCCATCTCCGAGCGCATCAGCGACTCTCTGACTAGGAGTTTTCAAAAAATTTAAGAGGTCGCCATGGCCGAAATCGGTTGGCAAATCAACCAAATTTATCCAAATAATAGGCATGTGCATAGACTAATGAAATAAGATTTAGGGCCAGACTGTTATTTTCCAACACTATTAAGAACATTAGACAAAACAATGAGGAGACCGTGTTAATGTAAAAAGATACTCTTCAACTATTATAAAAATAGCGCACCGCAACCGTAAAAAACATGAACGACTCTTGTAAGTGTCCCCGCTTCATTACTGAACAAAAGCTGTCACCCAACACTCGGCAACATTTCACTGTCTATTAGAAAATAAAACTTTTTACATTCTTTTAACTATTTTTATGAGCTGTAAAAAAGTGTGAAGATTGCTTTACAAGAGTGCCGCCTTCGCTCTTTGTACAAGTATCGAGTTTCACCCTGTTGCTTGTAAACATGTCTTTCCGCTTTGAATGATAGCCCCGCGGGTGCCAAGATCGTCCGGACTACTCCGGACGACGTGTTATGAGATATCTATTTGTTTTACGCGTCTGCGTCTAATAATATTTGATAACAGCAATAATTCATCTTCCTGCTGCAGATGTGATACATTAGGTGAATGTTTCGATATCATCTTTGATAGCTATTATTTTATTGATTTTAACGGTCGCGTACGTGATATAATGCGCTGAGAAAGTCCGTTTTACATACAAACGAAAAGCTGAAATTCAATGGACTTATACATGCAATGAAGAGCAATTTTTAACAAATGCTTTTGCCATATATACTATAATGGCTTTTGCGAAATGATGAAGGCCCACGTAAGTTTGGCGCTAAACTACTTTTGGTTAGAAGATAAAGAGTATTTTGTCCACAATAAAATCAAACTCATTTTTTGCAGCAGTTGCTCCATCAATTGGCGTAAAGTGGCGAATTCGTTTTTACTAGGGAATTTTATGGTTTACAATATATTTTTATTATTTTGCGAAAATGTTATATCAACACGGGACTTCCCATCGAGTTTTTTAATTAGAATTTTGTCTCCTTTAAAATCACAAGTCCATTTAACATTTGTATGAAAAATGTCCCACCATCCAGGCCACACAAAACTAACAATAGACTGTTCATCCGTGACTTGTTGGTCATCATTCCGATAGTTCAATTGACATATTCTTTCAGATGACGGTCGCCTCGTGACAGACCCGCTATGGACCGAGCGGGTGCGTCGTCGACGCGCGTTCGCCGACGCAGAACTAGAGCGAACCACCGCAATAGCAACCCCACTACCCCCGCCACCAGCGCCATCTGCAGTCTTCTGTAGGCATCTACTTGCAGCCCTGTTGACTAACTACGCGCCCCTGCCTGCGCCACCGCCGAGACCGAAGATATCTTTCTCTATCGAGTCTATAATTGGAGTCCAGTAAGCTTTCTCTTTACTGGTACTAAGACAGAATAACTGCAGTAGCAACCCTACTACCGCTGCCAGGCGCAGTGTTTTGTACGCATCTACCTGCAGCCCCGTTGAATTACTACGCGGCCCGTGCTTACGCCGCCGCAAAGACCAAAGATTTCGTTCCCTGTAGAGTCCATTATTAGAGGCCAGTAATCGCGCTCCTGCAGAAGAAACCGATATGTCGCCGAGATTTAGTCAAAGACGTTATATTTTAATTTCACTAGTGAAATTGTAATTACACTGATTATTGTCAAAACGACAGATTCGTATAATTTCACGGGTTTGTTTCAGTGATATTGTAATTTCTCTGGACGGCCAAAATGATATTATAATAAATCTAGGTTCATTATAAGGTATGTTTGTGGTGAGAGCCCCGCGGGATCTGATTGGTCAATAGAGTAAATCAGTCGCCGCCATTTGCCAAAATAATTGTTGTAAACATTGGAGTGTGCTTTTTTGATATCGGTTCATTAAATATTTTTGGTGTCTTTGAGGTATTTACTTTATAGTTCTAGCCAATATCTTCAAAATGAGTGATCGTGAGCATTTGGAAGTGTTACAATCGTCAGATTTATCACATTCAAGTGGAAGTAAGTGTGAAGTTGTGGTGCGAAAAGGTTTTGACACAGAGTTAAGAAAGTACTACAGTGGCCAATCTGATAAAACGAAAAAACAGGAATGGAGTGCGGATAGAATAGAACAGGTGATAAAGGCAATTGAAGGATATAAAGCAAGAAATATACAAAAGCTTTCAACCTCTAATCAGCAGTACCATTATGCAACAAAATATGATGTACTAGATGTGGGATAGAAAAGAGTTTTAATAACAAAGCGAAAAAGTGTTTCTTCACCTGTAACACAAATAATTCCAAGTAAAAATTATTATGACACTTTACTCCAAGCGTATTTAGCATTGGGCCATGGTGGGCGAGATAAAATTATTCATGTCCTCAAAGATAAAAAATTGTCCTGCAGATTGCAATAAAAATATTTGCAAGTTAGTGTAAAACCTGTATGACGAACAAGAGTTTTCCAAATCGGGTATAGTTATCTGTCCATTAGTGACAAAAGATTTTAACAAGAAAAGGGAAATGGACCTAATTGACCTCCAATCTGCGCCTAATGGTGATTTCAAATGGATTAAAAGCTTATGAATATTCAATTTAATGATTAGTAAGTGTTATAACATTTTCAGTATATTTTGATTCTTATATTTTACGTATAGGTAGTAACTACAAAATAGTTGAAAATAAAATTTTATAAGAAATAATTTTCAATAACTTGTCTTTTATTTCCTAACTCTATGCTTAATATTATTAGCTCAGTTGTTAACGAAAGCGGACCAATCAGCGATCGGTCTGATAATCTAACTGCTTTCTTAAACTAGTGCTATTGTCAATATATCACTGCCTTACAATTTCATCGTATCGGTCTAGTGAAATTATAATGTCACTGAAACTAGCCCGTTAAATTGTAAGTAATCCAAACTATTGACAATAAATCAGTGCAATTATAATGGCACTAATGAAATTTCAATCTCACGGCTTTTTTAATATCCCTGCAACAGATACATACCCACCGTCAGTATTTTCTTTCGTCTGGAAAACGCAACACGGATATGATATAGTGCGTCAGTAGACAGTTTAGGATACGTATTTTGATGATCTGGTTTCTCATAATTCAGTACAGAAACCTAAGCCTGAACCGATTGCGTAGACTAGTTATCTTATACTTACATGGTTTAATAAAAACAAAGTATTCGAACAATGAGTGCTTTATTAACAAAATGTAATGGTAAAGAATTTATATTGTGGCGTCAATTGTTACAACCAGGACTTATGTGTAAGAAAAGTAAACAAACTATCTGTTGCAGATAAATAAGGTTAGACTCTTAAAGTGAGTACAGAATATGGGAGTTATAAAAGTTGTACAAAAATTGTTTACTCTATCAGTTACTTCTAAGGTTTAAGAATAATAAAAATTGTAGTACTGTTACTTTATAATTTAATTTATTATAACAATTACTTTTTGTATATTTATTTTTAATACTGTACTCACCTTATTAAATAATTTGAACGAATCGACTTTTACAACGGATATGTTAAACGCTATAATGATAACAATTTAATTCATGATTCTAATTAAATACAAAGATGATACTGCACCTAACTTTGACTTACAAAATGTAATGGATTTGTAAATATTAAGTATACTGATCAATACATTAAATAAATACTTAGGTCAGTTAAATATATACTTTAATATACGGAAAATATAGGAAATAATATAAAATAAAGTCAAAAATTTACAGAACATAATATGTGAATGAATGTAAATGTTTAATAAAATAAATAAATCTGTGTTAGTTTTGCATGGGAACTTACCGTATGACATAATATTTTAATAAATAAATACTTCATTTATGATATAGTTATGATTCGTTTGCTTTTTTAAATATTTTTATAAACAATGCATATACATACTTGCCATATACATAGGTATAAATTAACGACAATATAATAATACAATAATGCACAACACAAAAATATGTCAACTATATGTGTCGCAGATAACCTAATAATAATAATATATCGACAATGCATCACAAATTCACAAATGTTCGTCCGTACGTACGACACAACTATAATTTCATAATATACCTAAGCCTCGAGGAAGGGAGTGCCTCACGAATGTCGCCTCGCTCACTCTCGCACGCACGCTAACACTTATCCAACTATTATCACGGTTTCTTTTTTTTAGGAAAACAAACTACTACATAAAAAAATCATGACATAAAATCTCCTAACCTTAAAAATAAACTACGAGGTCACCCGTAAAGTTCGTGTAAATGGATTTCACTTACAAAAATAAATTATTCTCAAATGTTGAGTCGAGAGGTAGCGGGAACTACTGTAATTTTCTAGTGTTCTTATACGGGTACCGAGAGGTATAAACTGTGGTGTTGACCCGTTTCTACTCGGATACGGTCACCACGATTCTCGACCGCTTGATGGATCAACTGTTTACTGATAGTGAGCATTCATTCGCACTCTACACGGACTTCGTTGGCACATGACAAGGAGTGGGACTAGACAGGACTCGGGATAGGAACAAATAGGGATTCAGGGACAAGGACGTCGACACAGAAGTGGACCCTATTACACAGGTAATTAAGGTTAAGATTTCATACAAATTAAAAATACTACGCCCAAAGTAAGAAGTGACCAAGCCGAAAATTAATTTAGTTATAAGACGGAATGTTAATTTTCTTATATCCCCGAAAGTTTATTAATCCACTGCACACCTAACTCTAAATTGCAATAATGTAAAATATACTAAATGTTCGTTTGAACTACAATATTTCAGATCCCCATATCTGAAAAAGAACTAAATGACATATAACAAGTGGAAAGTCAGACTTTTTAGCTTTATAAACAAAAAATAACAATTTACTTGCATATAATAATATACATCGCAATATGTATTTACATATACATAATATTACTTTTAATATACACATAAATAGTACTTTATATCAATTATATAAGTTGCTCATGTTGAAGGCAGTCGAAAAATCGACAACAATTTACATAATAATTAAATGAAACAAAAATTCAGACATCTAAATTAACAGCAAAAACTACCATTCGAAGCCATGAGGAAAGGCCGATGAAAACATGTATTATAGAGGACAATAAAAATATACTGATGACAATGCGACTAAGATTTAAAATCGTCGACTTACTAAATGACGATCAACAGGAGCAACTCAAACATACGAATCAATTTAAACAATATACAACGTAAAAATACTATTTGGTATATTATATAGCAGAATCTAGCCGTCATAATAACTATCCAAGCAGTATATTTATTATAATATCTACACTGACACAGACGATGTTGTACACATATATTAGTCAAAATAATCCAGTCACAAATCACAGTTGACATAAATTCTCGATTTCCCTAAGTCTTGTAATTTATAAAAAAAATAGTTAACACATAAATTTTTTAAATACTAGAATAGATATTTGAAAAGCTTTTTGGGCTGCAAATAAATGCTTTGAACAAAAATGATTCTAAGACCGAAATTATTCCGTTCAAACTTCTAAATAAGTCTTCGATTAAGCGAAACTAGTAGTTGCATTAGAAATATTTTTTAAACAAAAAAGTGCTACTGTTGAGCAGTATAATGGCATCAGCCAAACTAACGCTAATCATGCGACACATTGAGACAATGTCTGAAGTTACAACTATTCATCAACACGTAAGTAAATCATTATCTCAGCAAACATGTACCATTGAATGTGACAAGTGAACATGCGTGGCTGGCTCTAAAAGTTAGTTGTAAGATGAGACTCCAATGCTGCTTCGATGTAAGAAAGAAATACAATTATGGCGCAATTAAGGACTAACATAATAACAACGTGTTGTCGTTTTGAAATTTACAAAATCGGTTTGAATTATAAACTTTTTAAACAAAGGGCTGTCTCACCTAGAGTTAATAACTACCTATCGCTAAAGTTCATGCAATTAGAATACGTAGACGTTTCGCCCGGGCCCCGTTGGCCCGACCCTACTCCGCTACTCGACACGAATAAACTCGACGCCACACACACAAGCATGCAACGTGCGACGTACGTAGACACGGACACACAAGCTGACGCACTGCACCCGAAGTGACGTCGTTGGATACACTCGCTGTGCTATTAAGTGAGTCGCCGCATTTGATTTGACGCGAGAATTTTCAGGTACGAACTGAAACCTCTTTCCGGTGACCGAGGTTGTGTGGTGTGGTTGGCGGTTGGCACGATTGGCACAAGTTCCGGTTCCGGCGTGAGCCCGCCGGTCCGCTGCCGGCCTGAGACCGGCGGGCGCGATCCCTACGCTCCGGGCGAGCGCCTTCGCCCGCAATGTCTTCCCGACCCGTGCTGACATTGATTCCCCTGCAATATAACAATGTCTGTTACTTACCGTAAAACTCCTGCAATTTAAACCGCTTTCGAGCAGAATACAAACCGAACAGATTTGCTTTTTAACTTGTAATCCAGTGTAGTAAATGGTACTCACCATAAGCTACGTTGTGGAGTCTATATCCCGCACATGGCCGACAGCCGCGCGCTCAGCTGCACTGGGAACTGGTCCGTGAACCGGCGCCAGTTCTCCTCGCCCACCTGCACCAACAAAACTATATTCAGTATTTGCTAGATATATGCAATAACCGTGCAGTAACCAGTAATGTCAAAGTGCATCTACTCTAATATAAAGAGGAAAGATTTGCTTGTTTGTTTGAATTGAATAGGCTCCGAAACTACTGGACCGATTTAAACGATTCTTCTACCATTAGAATCCTAAATTATACCTGATGAACATAGGCTATATTAAAATATCTTATTGGAAACGGTTAGCAGCGGGTGAAACCGCTATGCAGGCCGCTAGTAGATCCGATAAAATGAACCAAACCATTGATGACAACATGAATATTGTAACATTGAAAATGAGAAAAAATGTTGCTTTAAATGCTTAAAAACCATCATAATATTAAGAAGTGCAAATTAACATTTAAGTGCAAAAAATGCAAGTGTAGGCGTCACACTTTGCTACACAGAAAGTACTGTACAAATAACAATGCCGGTTCATACCGAAATAAGCACAACAAATCTCGTAAACACCCTAACGATTTTATGTTTCGTCTACTTCCAACGGATAAAAGCCAAAACACGACACAAAAACCGGAAATAATGAATGTTTAAGATAAAGTCGTAGCCTACCCACCTGATTTTTAAAGCCATGCAGGATCTTAGTGAACATCTCTTTGAGGTCGTCTTTGGGATGACTCCACGAGGCGACGGCGTCACAGAAGAACATGAAGTCCGGCACAACGCCTCCCGGGTTCACTTGAATCATCTGACAGATCCCGCGGAAAGCTGAGTCCTTCTCGTCATTGTCGCGGATGTTCCGAAGCGATGTGCACCTGATTGGGGATCAACTTGTGTACGTGTTTCGTGGTTCAGTTTTTTTGATTGGTTGGTAATGTTTCGTTGTCGGTCGCATTGAAACTGTGTGATTTCAAGTTAGAACGAGATGCGAATACAAAGTGACCGATAGAACGCTGTCCCCTTTATCTTCTGTACACGATTTTTGAACTCTGTTGTTGTTTTAGATTTGAATGTTGGGAATGAAATGATCAAACTTAAAATCATACTTTCATGCGAACAACATCGAAAACATTCACTGGGTATTTAATAAATAAGATAATATTTCGATTAACTGTCTCAAAATACCATCTATTAGACTAAATTGTATATTGGATAGTAAATAAATCAAGCAAACAAGTACTAGTTTCGAAGAAAGAATCATGAGTAATATGGATAATAAAATGTGAAGAATATTGATAGTGATTGGCACACAAAAACATAATTAGATGAACACTGGATTCATGAACAATCCAAACTGAAAGCAAGCTAATAATAAACATATAAGTAATAAACGTTAATAATATTCGTGATATATTAAAACAAGTATGTTAATTCACAAATACAATAATAAAACACGAAAAGTGAAAGTTGCGTTCCAGTTTGGTTAAAAAATATTGAAAATAAACTTTAGCTCGTATATTTTAGAAAGCGGATGGTGTTCAACACATAAATTACAGCACTGAAAACAAGACGAACTCTCCAGTAGCATGTAGCACCCACAGACAGTGACGTGTGTCAGTGTGACCCTACCCTTACATCATGCCGGGAACATAACCAGAACAACTGATCGGATAAAAGAATACGAACAAGCGTTTAACAAACACCATCCACAATCGAAATAATATCAATAACTTATTTAATATTAACGTAATCGTAAATATAAAGTAATAATAAAAAAAATGACTACAGACCACTGGCGTACAAATTGATGTAATACGGGTGCGACGTCGTGCGGGCACACATAACCTAGCCGACCGATTGTAATCGCTACCACACGGACAGTGAACACCCACAGTGGAACAATACCGCAATACCGAGAACAAAACCAAGAAAACAAATCAACAAACCATCCAAAACATACTTAAAGTACATAAGTCAGCAACTCATTTGTGTTACGAATACAAAAAATGTCAAACAATTTTATGCTATGTAAATCTATTTAAATTAAATAATCACTTGTTGTTCGGAAGATTGCCTAGAAACAATTATTTCTTTTTCTAATTAAAATTTTAAAGAATTATTCTGGACAACCTTCAAAATACTTTGTGTTTTGCACTACTTTGTGGTAAACAATATGTACAGTAAACCCCACAAATTAAAGTAAGATAATTTGTAAATAAAGCACATTACCCACAATGCTTGTTTTTACGATTCTTTTAGAATGTAATATAATGTGATCAAAGCAGTTTTGCTTTTTATTTAAGCTTGTCAAAGTGTTAACATTTAATTAACACTTATGTCCGATAAGTAACTATTCAATGTAATGTAATGTAATTTAACAATGTAAACACGTAATACTAGACTAGGTTAGGGAGTATTTAGGTGTTTTCTGCCGACTACTAAATAAGGCTTTTGGCAGAAGCCACTATAAACATAAAAGAGAAAGTATATAAAGATGATCGTTATGAATAGTACAGAAATAATATCAAGCAGTGACGGGATACATAGATAAAGGTCCATATTCACAGCATAACATAACTGCCACCAAGAAATATTTTTACTGTAAACATTCTAGCATATAATACTTATCAGGTCAAATTGTGTATAATTAATTATGGATCAAACAGTTTATTTTAGACACGTTATAAGGCGAAACTTACCGGTATTTTCAAGAAGTGTTTTAGGAGTATTAGGCCTATTGATAATATCGACTAAATGATTGAGGAAAAGGGGAATATATTTTGACGTCTCTGGTCCTGAAACAACGAAATACATGAAATAAACATTTTCTCAATGAAGATGAAACACATTTTTAAAGAATAGTCTCTTCTCTGTTATGTTTGTAGCCGGAGCAGATGTCATTATCTCGGGCTGGTAAAATAATAAATCGTGCTGGAATAAGCATGTATCACTCATTCAAATATAATGAAAAGGGCCGACCAATCTTCTTGGTTCACATTCACTTTTCGATTCCTTAGCCAATATAATAAAATTTTGCGGCCAGAAGAATTAAACTGCGACTGTTGAGTGTGCTCATTATGTAGAAAACAGTGATGGCTATTTTTGCACATTTGACATGCAAATAAGAATTGCATTATTTTAAAACATGCGTACGTTTGAAGCAATTAAAGCAAATTTTTACCGTAATATTATTGGGACTTTGGGTGAGCTCGCCCCATGTTCGATTCTGTCACAGCCGTATCAGACTCGAGCGCAAATCCATCATAAATAAAAAGCTCTATATTCGCGTCCCTCTAATAAGCCAATTCGGCAACTGTCCAAATGGTGCTAAAGCTTTGACCTTCTATTATTCTTTGTTGACATGTATTTATTTATTTACGATTTATTGTACACATGAACATTAAAGAGAAAAACACATAAAGAATACAGACACAACAGGCACTGCTTATCTCTAATAAGAAATTTCTTACAGCAGACCTAGGGAAGAGTAATGGTATGTATCTTGTAGTATGGTGATAGCAGCCAAATTTGGCTTATTGGAGTGTTTGGCGAATTAAGTACCTAGTTTGATGGAGATCTCGCCGATGGCCCAGGTGGCGTTGTTGCAGACGGAGATCAGCTCAGGGTTGAGGTTCATGCCGAGGATGGGCAGGAACTCGGGGATGTAGGGGTGCACGTGCTGGAAACACGCCTTCGTCAGGTCGCCCAGCAGAGCGAACGACGATTGCCGCACCTACGGGATTATAACAAGTTTAATTAACTAGTTGCTACGGAACCGACAAATTGTTTAAAAAAAAAGCGCTATCACTTTCATATACTTATAAGGTTTAGAAACGGAATAATATGTCTTAACGCATTTTTAAAACTTAACTTGGTCTATCGCGATAGTTAATTCTCAAAATGTGTGAAAATAATGAATAAGTAAATAAATAAATTGAAAAAAGAATGCGAGTGCTTAAAAAGTTTTAACGGAAACGGATCACTGAACTGATAATGAAACTGTGTTTAAACGTTGAGACACAGGTAATTGAATAATATTCACCTATATATTATTGCGATAGCCCCTTTTTAATACTTAAAATGTCAATTCAATTCAAAAATACTTTATTGTACACAGGAAATACAGTAAAAACAAGATATAAATTAAAAAAAGTGTACACAAGGCTTATCGCTTAGGTAGCGATTTCTTCCAGGCAACCTTAGGGTACAGGATAGGGGAGTAGCCGTATCCTGTCTTAAATTGTCTATGATTTCATCACACATCTATTATGATATATGTATTGTAATTTTAATTTTTATAACATGTTAACCTCCGGCATGGGGTCCTGCATGCACTGGTACAGCAGCTGCATCAGGCTGGAGTTGAGCACGAGCGCGTCGATGTGTCCGTCCAGCCCCTCAGCGAGCCCGCTCAGGAGGTCCAGGGCCACGATCATGAAGTCTTTGTCCGGGGCCTCGAACTGCTCCGGGCTCTGGCTGTTCGCCTGACAAACAATGGGACATTTTCCAGACAATCTTAAATAATGATATTGTGAGTATGTATGTGTGCATGTTCATGTTTATAGTGGCGGATTTAGGTCATAGTAGGCCCGGGCCTATGGGGCGGCCAGATATAAAGGGCGGTTAATCGTGCAAAAACATTGACATAGAGCGTGAACATTATGTGACGAGTGTAGATAAAAGAGTTTTTAGAGTGTACATTGATGGCGCTAAGCCAAACTGAAGAAGTTTAATTCTATGGACATGTATGTAAATAGATGAAATATATTTGGGACTCGAAATGTTAAAATTTCAACTTAACACATCTGGGTAGGACATTATAAAAACTGTCACATAAAAAAGTCCTTGTCAGGGAAAAAAGAACTTCACACCACGTTTCACAGTTGTATTGCATACGAAAGTTAAGAACTTATTCGTGCGAAATATGAACTCAACTTTGTTCTTTCCAACAATACACAGCTACATGTGACAGGTTAATTAATATAACAAGGATCAGAGTGAGAAAAAATGCATAAAATATGGATTCGTATAAAAGCTGTAAACAAAGTTACTTACAATATTTTGATTTAATGTTTGTTCTATTAATGAGACGCATCTTCTAAACACGGGTTCACAGTACGGCAGGAATCCTGATTGCAAAGCTGTAGCCACTGACGATAGACACTGGAAAAACAAACGTAAGAATTTCGTCAAATTTGTAGTAAAATGTGATCTAACAAAAATAAATTAAAGCTTTATACACACACACACACACACATCACGACTATATCCCTTGCGGGTTGGGCAGAGCATAAACGGCCGTTAAAAACGAACATTTACACCACGTCTGACAAATATTTGAGGGTCATTCGGAAATTTGTGTATCGCCATAGTGACAGTTTGTCAGCCCATCGCCTAAAATTGCGATACACGCGAGTATCGTAGTCGCCTCGGCAATGCCATTCTCAGCTGACATCACACGGTACCCGTATTAAAGCTGCGACAAAAGCAAGGAAGAGATCATACAAACCTCTAGTAAAGGGAACAGATCCTTATCCTCATCCTTCAGCACGTTCCACTTGTTGATGAGCGGCGGCATCAGCAGGTTGATGTACTCGGGCTTGTTGAGATGATGGCCGACCGAGTCCGCGAGCGTGCCGATCGCGTCGTACAGAATCAGCAGATTCTTGTGCTGGTACTTGCTGAACGCGTACACGAGGGTTTGCAGAATGTAGCCGAGGTACGGCACCAGCTCCGTGCAAGCCTCCTCTTCGAGTGTCGCGAAGGCTGAACACGCGGCCTCTTGGACGCGCTTGTTGTTGTCTAGTACTCGTTTTAGCAGCTGGAAGTAATGGACAATGTTTTATGTTTTAATTTTTTTTTATTAAGGATGGGTTTGCTCTTGACTCCAGTCTAGGTCATAGGACAGAGTCTTAAGATGGAGCGAGCTCACCCAGAAGAAGCCTGTTCACTTTTACTTTGAAGAGATAAGGGTTGAGCGAAACCGGTCGGGTTACCCCGCAATAAATATGTGAAACGAGTACAAGTGTTTTTGACAAAATTATGTGGAGTTTCAACAATCGCAAGTATTAACTTTAATGGACATGGGTTTAGTTTATTATTTGAAGATAGTGTATCCTGTTTTTTTTTTCAAAAGGTGACTCATTTTATTATACTGTACAACTTTCCCCAAGAAATGTAGATCGAAAGTGAAATAACCAAACAAGTCATTTAGTATGCTAGGCCCGAATATATACAGGAATAACAAAATGGGTATAACATTTCGAAAGGAGGTCAAGGTTCTCATGAAACTGAAAAACTTTCCCCGACATGGAACATGGGTCAAAAAAAAAAAAATATGTAGCCTTCCATGCAAAATTGCCAATCAGATAAAATTCTTTTGAGCAGAGTTGCCCAGTTTCATATCCTTTCGGGTTGTTATACCCTTTTTGTTACTCCTTGTATATATTTCTTATTTCGCCCTATTATGTTTCTTGGAGAAAGTTGCTTCTTTCATGAGTAAGTGCACCCTATGCATTTTTTACACTTTATACTAAAACTATCTTGCTAAGAACTTTTCCACACATTTCTTCTAGTCAAAAAGAAAATAATAGTAATTTATGCAACTGTCGTATAATGGGGGTCATTAGAACGCGAGTGTCTGTTTATCGCACGAGCGCAGCCGAGTGTAATAATAGTTTGACACGAGCATTCTAATGCCTAATAAAATGCAGTTGCATACACTATTTTATCTACACTCTCCAAAAAAATAAACTCAGTTATATACTTTTTCAAACGTCCGCACCGGCGGCAATTGCAAGGCCCGATACGAGGTCAAATTCAATACGAGAATGTAATATGGCTTGAAAGAAAATTCTATACTTCAGCGGTTATTCAGATGTCAAGTCAGCAACTGAACAACAACTTAACTAAATAACTGTACAACATCTGAACAACAACATCGGTACAACAACTGAAGAACAATCTAATAAAACAACAACCGAATAATTACCGTACAACAACAACTAACAGGTGCGGCGGAAGATGGCGATATGAATATTGGCAAAAAAAACTTTGTTACATTTCTCAACTTTATCGAAGTAAGAGCCTTCTTATTAAGTCATTACACTTCTGTAATTTCTATGAAACTGTAATTTCTATAGGCAGAATGCATAAAGTAGGTCTTTATGCAACTGTTTTCGAGTTCATAATTCGAACATTATGAGACTAGTGTAGATAAAGAAATTTTCAGCTGTTTTGATGGCGGCACAACGCTACTCACCTCGGCCATGACGGGGCGCAGGTACAGGTCGTGGCTCTGGCTCACGATCCAGTGCGAGTAGCGCGAGAGCGTCCAGCAGGTGATGGCGGCACAACGCTACTCACCTCGGTCATGACGGGGCGCAGGTACAGGTCGTGGCTCTGGCTCACGAGCCAGTGCGAGTAGCGCGAGAGCGTCCAGCAGGTGATGGCGGCACAACGCTACTCACCTCGGTCATGACGGGGCGCAGGTACAGGTCGTGGCTCTGGCTCACGATCCAGTGCGAGTAGCGCGAGAGCGTCCAGCAGGTGATGGCGGCACAACGCTACTCACCTCGGTCATGACGGGGCGCAGGTACAGGTCGTGGCTCTGGCTCACGAGCCAGTGCGAGTAGCGCGAGAGCGTCCAGCAGGTGATGGCGGCACAACGCTACTCACCTCGGCCATGACGGGGCGCAGGTACAGGTCGTGGCTCTGGCTCACGAGCCAGTGCGAGTAGCGCGAGAGCGTCCAGCAGGTGATGGCGGCACAACGCTACTCACCTCGGTCATGACGGGGCGCAGGTACAGGTCGTGGCTCTGGCTCACGATCCAGTGCGAGTAGCGCGAGAGCGTCCAGCAGGTGATGGCGGCACAACGCTACTCACCTCGGTCATGACGGGGCGCAGGTACAGGTCGTGGCTCTGGCTCACGAGCCAGTGCGAGTAGCGCGAGAGCGTCCAGCAGGTGATGGCGGCACAACGCTACTCACCTCGGTCATGACGGGGCGCAGGTACAGGTCGTGGCTCTGGCTCACGATCCAGTGCGAGTAGCGCGAGAGCGTCCAGCAGGTGATGGCGGCACAACGCTACTCACCTCGGTCATGACGGGGCGCAGGTACAGGTCGTGGCTCTGGCTCACGATCCAGTGCGAGTAGCGCGAGAGCGTCCAGCAGGTGATGGCGGCACAACGCTACTCACCTCGGTCATGACGGGGCGCAGGTACAGGTCGTGGCTCACGATCCAGTGCGAGTAGCGCGAGAGCGTCCAGCAGGTGATGGCGGCACAACGCTACTCACCTCGGCCATGACGGGGCGCAGGTACAGGTCGTGGCTCTGGCTCACGATCCAGTGCGAGTAGCGCGAGAGCGTCCAGCAGGTGATGGCGGCACAACGCTACTCACCTCGGTCATGACGGGGCGCAGGTACAGGTCGTGGCTCTGGCTCACGATCCAGTGCGAGTAGCGCGAGAGCGTCCAGCAGGTGATGGCGGCACAACGCTACTCACCTCGGTCATGACGGGGCGCAGGTACAGGTCGTGGCTCTGGCTCACGATCCAGTGCGAGTAGCGCGAGCGCGTCCAGCAGGTGATGGCGGCACAACGCTACTCACCTCGGTCATGACGGGGCGCAGGTACAGGTCGTGGCTCTGGCTCACGATCCAGTGCGAGTAGCGCGAGCGCGTCCAGCAGGTGATGGCGGCACAACGCTACTCACCTCGGTCATGACGGGGCGCAGGTACAGGTCGTGGCTCTGGCTCACGATCCAGTGCGAGTAGCGCGAGCGCGTCCAGCAGGTGATGGCGGCACAACGCTACTCACCTCGGTCATGACGGGGCGCAGGTACAGGTCGTGGCTCTGGCTCACGATCCAGTGCGAGTAGCGCGAGCGCGTCCAGCAGGTGATGGCGGCACAACGCTACTCACCTCGGTCATGACGGGGCGCAGGTACAGGTCGTGGCTCTGGCTCACGATCCAGTGCGAGTAGCGCGAGAGCGTCCAGCAGGTGATGGCGCGCACCAGCGCCTTGCGCTCCGCCAGGCACACCACCAGGTACGGCACCAGGTCGGGCAGGTGCGGCACCATGCCCACCATGCAGCCGTCGGCCACGGCGCCCAGAGCCAGGATGCCGCTCTCCTGCGGAAACAGAATGGTGTTAAGGAAATGTTAGATGCTGTAAGGACTGAAAGAAATAGCCTAGATATTGCCAATGCAAATATTTGAAGAGCTGCGACCGTCCATGAAGCTGAACAACTTTTCCTAAGGAACATACATCGAAATGTGAAAATAAGTTTGGCCCTCTCATATAAAATGACACGACCGGCCAACACTGTATCTGAGGTATTTTTTTTTATTTTACAACCTATATTCATTAGAAACAGTTGTGCAGTCGCAAGGAAGATATACTCGTGATAAAAGCTACGTCAATTTTTCATGCGAAGACAGTCAAATTGCAAAACATACACGCGCGTGATTTCACACGCAGGTTTTAACCAGCAAATCTGAACTTAGCTAACTTTCTAATTATTAGCAATTCAGCTATCTTTCCCATTCTCACCCCATTTCTTTCCCGTGGTTGTCGTAAAAGGCGCCGAAGGGACTCGAGGGTGTGTATTGCAATTTTAGGCGATGGGCTGACAACCTGTCACTATGGCGATACACAATTTTCCGAATGCCCCTCAAATATTTGTCAGACGTGGCGTAAATATCCCTTTTTTGCGGCCGTTTACGCTCTGCCTACCCCACAAGGGATAAAGGCGTCATATATGCAGCTACCTGTTGAAAACTATTCTACCATATCATACCTTGATGACCCATTCCTCGTGGAACAACGTCTCCTTGAGTATGGGGAAGAGCACGGGCAACAGATCCGCGCCGAACACGTTGGCCAGTACGTCGAGCGCGGCCGCACTGCACTTGCGCAGGTTCCAGTCGGACAGCGAGCCGTCGTCCGCGTCCGCGCCGCCCTCGTCCTCGTCGTCAGACTCGCCGCCGCCGGACATATTGCTGTCGCCGGCGCCCGCTGAACAAATGAGCAGGACGTTACTAACATGTATTTCATGTTGCAAGTAAATAATTTATACACTACCTACACAGTATAGTTTTTAAACATAGAGAGGAACGTGAGTTATTGATCACGTTTGTGGCCGGAAGGAATTATCCATACAAATCACTTCTCCCCTAAAAGTTCGCAACGAATGTTGATGCAGTTATATTCATAGATGGAGTGATTTAAAAGGAAGGTTGCATGACGGGAAAAGTCTTGTTCCTGTAGGAAAACGGTTAGCAACGGGTGAAACCGCTAGTTTCTTATAATGGAGACTGCATATTTGCAACATTGTACTAGACAACCATTATCATATTCTTCTTCTTAACATATTTTGCACACGTAAACATTTTTTCATAAATAAGCATCGCCATTTCCTTCCTAGTTTTGCCTTACATAAGGTATAAGTGGTAAGTATAGGTGGTAAGTGTAAGGTTCGTAGTTTAGATTTTCCGATATAAGACCTTTTTCGAACGGAAATCGAATCAGCAAGATAATACGTTGCTCTATTAATAGAAGTGCAAACAGTATTATATTCCGTTCTCTATTATTCTTATCTGTGTGAACTCCCAATTATCCAAGGTCGACATCTGCAGTTTATCAGCTAATCTCTTGTTTGAATTAATAATTAATTGAGCGCGCCATACCGATGCCGACTTCATTGCCGGTTGTATGGGGTGAAGAAATTATAAATCACAAAAAGTATCGAATGTTTAAGCCACAAATCAATTTCAAATGAATTATGGTATTTTATTAACAACTAGCGGCCCGCCCAGCGGTTTCACCCGCTGCTAACTGATATACCACGGTAAACAGACCTTCTCCCGACATAAATCATACATACAAACCTTCCTCTTGAATCACTTTTTTTTTAATCCCCCAAGGGATGAAAAGGGGGTTAAAAGTTTGTATGAAAGTTCGTTGCCTTAAGTGTGATCCGTTTTAAAATTAGTGATTAGACTTATAACTTCAAATAATTAAACACGTTTTTCAGCATATTTGAAATTTTAACCCATTATAGGGTCAAAAGGGGGTTAAAAGTTTGTATGAAAGTTCGTTTTTTTAAATGAATGTGATCTGTTTCAAAATTTGTGATTAGACTAATAACTTAAAATAATTAAGCACGTGTTTCAGCATTTTTGAAATATTAACCCTTAAATGGGTGAAAAGGGGGTTAAAAGTTTGTATGAAAGTTTTTTATCTTAAATATGATCTGTTTCAAAATTTCTGATTAGACTCATAACTTAAAATAATTATATACGTGTTTCAGCATTTTTGAAATTTTATACCTTAAAGGTGTCAAAAGGGGGTCAAAAGTTTACTACCAGTTGGTATACCCGCTTTCCCATGGGAATGTGACAATTTCCCGGAATAATTCATTCTTATAAACCTTCCTCTCAAGTTACTCTATCTAATAAAAAAAACCGCATCAAAATCCGTTCAGTAATTCTAAAGATATAAGGAGACACCAAACGGGAAGCGACTTTATTTTATACTATGTAGTGATACACTTCGGGGCCTAATAATTTGTTTGATTTCCACAGTTTTGTAGTAAAAGAAGGAGATTGAAAATATAATTTCTTAGTTCAAATTACATTATCACTCCCACTTAAACAGAAATGGTATGCATTATAGAACACTGTGCATTAAAGTAATGTGACACTTGAGAATATCTCAAGGGTTGTTTGAGCACATGCTTTAATGATTTGATTAAGCTGTTGTTGTAGTACCATGGTACCCTAGTGGTACAAGGATATACAGGGTGTAAGGGACGGTGTACCGAAAACTTTGCAGGCGTGATCAGACCATGAAACTGAACAACTTTTACTATGTCGGGAAACGAAATTTTTTTTTCGAGTTTCCTTTGAAAGTCAGCCAGCTGATCGGGAATTTTGTATGGGAGGTCCAAAAAAATTTCTCGTTTACCAACATAGCTTCCTTCCATATAAAAAGTTGTTCATTTTCATGGTCTGATCATGCCTGCAAAGTTTTCGGTACACCGTCCCGTACACCCCGTATACGTACATATTATGTTACTAGCTTTTACCCGCGACTTCGTCCGCGTTAGATAGTTTTTTTAGAAACAGGTTCTAAAGTAGATATGTGTACTCATAGTAAGTATGACAGTGATATTAGAACAGTTCTTATCTCTACTGTTCAATGATGACTTGCTTGCTTCTGTTGTTAAAGGGACCATTCAAAATGTGCTATCCGGTGTACTGCCCTGAGAGATCAATATTTATAACCATTGAATACAAAAGTCAGTAGATAACAAAAAATCCTCGGTAAAAAGTTGCCAATGTCCTTTCTCAACTTATTCCCATCATTCTGAACAACTTTTGTTTAGGAACCATTTCTGTATCTCTAATAGTTTAGCTGGGCTCCTGATGGTTCACCTGGTGGTCTACATAATGTACTCCAGATCCTTAATGTCCTTGCGAAAAGAAGCAGCCCATCATAATGAACAACTATTGTTGTAGAACCATGCCTGTATCTCTTATAGTTTAGCTGGGCTCCTGATGGTACACCTGGTGGTCTACATAAGGTACTCCAGATCCTCAATGTCCTTGTGAAAAGAAGCGGCCCATCATACTGAACAACTTTTGTTTTGGAACCATGCCTGTATCTTTAATAGTTTAGCTGGGCTCCTATATGTCCTATATGTCCTTGTGAAAAGAAGCGGCCCACCATAATGAACAACTATTGTTTTAGAACCATGCCTGTATCTCTTATAGTTTAGCTGGGCTCCTGATGGTACACCTGGTGGTCTACATAAGGTACTCCAGATCCTCAATGTCCTTGTGAAAAGAAGCGGCCCATCATACTGAACAACTTTTGTCTTGGAACCATGCCTGTATCTCTAATAGTTTAGCTGGGCTCCTGGTAGTACACCTGGTGGTCTACATCTGTACTCCAGACCCTCGAATGGTGATAAAAAAGTAGCCTATGTCCGTTCTCGATATGCAAGCAATCTCCGTGCCAAGTTTCATGAAGATTGGTTCAGCGGTTTGGTCGTGAAAGCGTAGCAGACAGACAGACAGACAGACAGAGTTACTTTCGCATTTATAATATTATATATTAAATATTATAATATTATATATATTATAATATATTATATATTATATATATTATATTATTGTGGATATTGTGGAAGTGTGGATAGTGTGGATGACATACTCATTTTATTTTCTGGTCGCTCTTTTATTAGTAGGTAGGGTCGACGTACTTGTTCTTAATCTAATTGGCTGCAAGTAAATTCTTCAGTTAATGTTAAAGCGTAATTTAGAGAACTACCAATACTTACACGGCATATGCAGAATTATACCCTGCAATATTCGCTATAGGTACTAGCGTCGCCTCTAAACAATTGCGATGTATAGTTACCATTGTGCTTGATGGTGACGGAGCGCGGCTTGTGGAAGCGCGGGCGGATGTCGGAGTCGCGGTCGGGCTCCGCGTCGTCGGCGTCGTCGTCGCGGTCGCCGCGCAACAAGATCACGTCCATCTCCGAGTAGCGCATGCCGCGCACCAGCACGGGCAGCAGCGCCGGCAGCCGGGGGCCCAGCACCTGGGGACATTGAAGAGTTGGAGCGGATGTTGGACTGTGCTTGCAGTGTAAATGGTGACTAGGGCGGTGAAGCGAGTAGCACACTCGCACTCCCGTTTTCATGCCACACGCACCGTTTTGACACCATTAGCTACCGTACCCCCAAAAACATTGGTTGGACCCCAAACTATTACAGGTGTGGTTAGTATTAGCTTTATAAACAGCCTCATAAATATTGAAAAATTTCTAATTTTTTAGATTTTTTAGGTGCAGGATTATGCAAGTTTTCAAAATTTTTATACCTAACACAGAAAGTGTTTTTTAAATTTGGTATTCAAGCCACATGTATAGAGCTATTACTATTTTTGACCATAAAATAGCTAATAAGGCATGAATTAAGTAAAAGCAATTAAATAAAAGCTTACAAATTATTATGCAGCATCGTTATTTACATCTTTTACATTAAAAGCATCATCAAATAAAAATAAGATATTTAAAAAAAATGCATCGACGGGGGCTTAAACCCAACAATATGAGTATCAAGAGGTTGAAAATATGGAAGATTTTGGTTGAGGCGCTGGTAGATTAGTTGGCAGAGTGGTGGGATGATATTCTACAAGTTCCAGGTTCAAGCCTTGGCTGATGCTATCATGTTTTCAATTTCTTATTTCACTCTGAGTGAAAAATAAACTGTATACATCATACACTTACATCACGGTCTAATCTAACATGTCATATCAATTACCACCTTAAATTGATTTATGTGTATAGGAAGTCAATGATGTCATGACATTTAATATCTTTCGAGCCCAAATGTAACATAACTAGCTTAAAAAAGTATTTTTAAGAATGTTAAAAAGTTCCAATGGCCTGCATTGCTGAGGGTCGTGGGTTTGATTCCCCACAAGACACAAATATTTGTTGAGTCATTTTCAGATATTTGTGTAAAGTCTGGGTGTTTCTATGTATTATAAGTACTTATACACGAAAAATTATAATATATAGGGTGTAAGGGACGGTGTACCGAAAACTTTGCAGGCACGATCAGACCATGGAACTGAACAACTTTTATTATGGAGCCTATGTTGGGAAACGAAATTTTTTATTCGAGTTTCCATAGAAAGTCAGTCAGATGATCGGGAATTTTGTATGGGAGGTCGAAAAAAAATTCTCGTTTACCAACATATCTTCCATAGAAAAAGTTGTTCAGTTACGTGGTCTGATCACGCCTGCAAAGTTTTCGGTACACCGTCCCTTACACCCCGTATATGTGACTGTGTCTAGGAAAAGGGACCACTTGTGCGGTATTGAGTTATTGGTATCTCCTAAAACTAGATAAAATTAGCTATCTATTAAAAAAAGAATCAATGCTCTAAGTGCCATAAATTATTTTTAATAAATTTTTAAAGTTGCAGTTGACAAAGTATTGAAGTTGAGAAAATTGAATTTTAAGTTTATGCTGCTGAAAAATATACTTCCACTTCGAAGTTGTAGAGTGATGGGTAACAAGTTAGTCTACTGTCTTCAAAGTTTTAATAGATATATATAAAGTCTCAATTACTTTAATAGTTTCGAAGTATTTCAATGCCGAACTTGTTTGTCCGCGCGATCGCCTAGTTTAACAGTCCCTCCCCGCCGCACCCCGCCATCCCCGGCCGCCTCTGGTGCTACCATAGATGCTACAGTAAGACCAACTTAATAAGCCCGAACTGACACCTGTCAGTTCCATACTAAAAGAGTTGTCAAAAAAGGAAAATGGACCCTCTGCCATAACATTAGGACGAATCTGACAGCTGACAAATCGGGCTTATTAAGACGGCCTTACTGTAGGCACTTCCCTACGTGACAGCTACTGAGCAAATCTTGAGCATAATAAAATACACGTAAAGAAAGAAATAATTCCCAAGTGGTACCCTAGGTATTAAACTTCGTGACCCAATAAGATACTGAAATATTATAATTAGGGGTGTATATTTTATACAACATGTTATTTAGTGGACTTAGAACCGATTACTAACAAAAATCCATTTTACATAATTTTCGACCAAGTTTAGAAAAACGCAAATATCTCGGAAACTAGAATCACCCAAGTGGTCCCTTTTCCTAGACACAGTCACATATAAGTATTAACATCAGCTATTTAGCTCTTATAATACAAGTTTAGCTTAGTTTTGGGCTAGATGGCGCTGTGTGAATCATTCAGGATATTTAACTACTACAGTTAGTCACACAACAATTTTCTCTTATAATAATTTAAAAAATATGAAGTATAAGGGTTTAATGTAGTAAAGTCTTAGTTACTTAAGGAACAGTTCTAACATATAAGAAAAGTTGATTTATTTAGTAGAAGGAAGAGTAAGCATAAGGTATTCAGATATCTTACCTCCCTGCATACATTCTGCTCAGCCAGGGACAGCCAGAACTCACAAGCCTCGAGCGCTACACCCTCCTCAGGATCTTGAGTGCGGACCAGCATGTACTGATAAACAAACAATATTTGTTACCAACTTTTATTTAAGAGTAATTTTTATGCCATTCAAAGTAAAGGAAAGTGTATGTACAACACAACTTAATCAATTTCATTCACACTTAAGAAGAAAGTGCATAACACAATGTTTTCATCTATAATGAACAATGAGAATTTGAGTATAATGTGAAACAATACACTTTAAGCATAACCACATCAGCAATAATGGTAGTTAGGCATTATGCATTTCATAATAACAATACCAAGGAATTGAGAAATGTTGATCATATATTACCTCAATGATGTTGGGCAAGTGAGGTATGAGTCTGTCCAGTCGAACTTCTAGGAGTAGAACTAAAGCATGACAAACATTTTTCCGAACATCTGGGTCTTCATCTGCTGCTAAATGAAATAGATTCTGAAAAGGGTGAAAGAATTAATATCAAAATTGTCACAAAAAGGCTAGATGTTTTAGAAGTAATTTAGATCATATATACCTCAATAAAATTATCAATATGAATCATAAGAGCTTGAGATCTGCCCATAATAAAGTAATTAACACAGGCAATAGCATGACATCTGATTTTAGGTGAAGAATGTCTAAAGAACTGTAGAAATTTGGGTATCAAAACATTCAAAGGCCTATTCAATGCATCAGTATCCAGTAACTCGGCTGTATCTTCACAGATCTTCTGTAGGGCTCCAAATGCTCCCTAAAAGCAAAAATACATATGAGTAAGTAATTTCAAATGCAACCTATTAAGAGATACATAAAAAGTTAATAGACATACCTCACAAACATTGTAGTCTTGGGAGTCAAGCATTTGACATAGTGCAGGTAATAGTTCGGGCCAAGAGGTTAGTTCACCCTTGCTTGCGATAGTTGTAATGATAATGCCAACAGTAGCGCGGATGAGCGGCGACGGGTCGCCCACCGCAGACAGGCATTCTCGCTTTATGAACTCCGCAACCTCTGGAAGAAAGCTGTTGTAATGTGCCTTTACATTGTTTTTCAAAATCAAACCGCTCAAGGACCGCGTCGGTTCTTCCTCGCTGACTAATTTCGTGAGTACGAATATCAAGTAGTTGTTGAAGTCCGGGTACTTGTTCAGTTCTTCCAATTTCTGGAATAATGCTGCTAAGGAAAATTATAAAATCGAAGGCTGTCAATGACTGTCATGTCGGAAAAATCGATTTTATCTCAAACATTTTGATGAGATACAAATCGTAGAAATGAATGGCACTAAGAAATTAGTTAGGTACTTCGCCGGCTAGAGAGGAATATTTATACAATATCAGGAGTAAATAGAGAGTAAATCGGTTAGATACACCAAAAATATCCACGCCGATAGTTCAACGACACAAGTTGAAAAGGATACTTGTTGAACGGCTCTCTGGGTAGCTGTATCTGGTGACTGTGATTCCTTGAGAAGCGTCAGTATTTGCCTTAATCCTTCTTGTTCGGGTTTCCACTCCATTTCGTCCATAATATTTCCACAAAACGGTTTTATTTCACTCGGTCCCGTAAAGATCAACCATGCCAAAATTTGGGAGTTGCCAGATGAAAAAAAAACATTGATTATTGCACCAGTGGTGTGCTTTCAATCGTCTAGATTGATAACTCAAATGACTCAACTCAGTATTTTATACGAAATAAATATCCATATCCGTAAAGAGGCACAGCATGAAAATTGACAGATAAAAAAAACATGTTGTAACAGTTGTAAACACGTGTGGTATGGAGTTGGTTTATTTCGTGTTGTGGAATTTGTTTTAGATACTGAACAAAATCATCAAAAATGCCTAAAATAAAGGCGGAAAAGAAGTCTCGAGTTCACACTGAAATTGCCAAGCAAGGTAGGTAGCCAATTCTATAGATGTCGAGGTTATTCAGGATTTCTATTTTTGGATAACTTTACAAAGAAAACTTTCTATACCACAGGTATACAATTCAACAAGGATTTTGGCCAACATATACTAAAGAACCCGCTAATCATTACGTCTATGCTAGACAAGTCTGGACTGAGACCCACAGATGTTGCACTTGAGATTGGTCCTGGTACTGGTAACATGACCGTTAAGTTATTGGACAGAGTAAAGAAAGTTGTTGCTTGTGAAATTGATACAAGGTAAGGACAGCTAAAGAATATACAAATAGATGTTTGTAACGATTAACATTTTATGGTCATAGAGAAAAAGAGATATTTTTTTAAGTTCTTTTAATATTTCAGATTGGTAGCAGAATTACAAAAGCGTGTCCAAGGCACACCTTATCAAGCTAAGATGCAAATTATTGTAGGAGATGTTCTGAAAACACAACTACCTTTCTTTGATATTTGTGTAGCCAATATACCATACCAGATTAGTTCTCCATTAGTTTTCAAACTTCTGCTGCACAGACCATTCTTTAGATGTGCAGTATTGATGTTCCAGCAGGAATTTGCTCAACGATTAGTGGCTAAACCTGGAGACAAACTCTACTGCAGGCTGTCAGTAAACACACAACTGCTTGCTAGGGTGGATATGTTGATGAAGGTAAGTATTTTTTTTTATCAACAAACTCCTATGACAGTTTCTATGAACTAACTAATTAGATATATGGGGTGTCAGGAAAAGTGCTGTGTTCTTTTTAAGGTGTGATATGCCCATGAAACTGATCAAGTTTCCTCAAGCTACATTGTCTAAATATAAAAAACAGTTGGATCTATTCCATACAATTTTGTATGATTCATTGTAGTTTTGTATGGGGGTTCATATTTTTTGTTTTATAGATTAGCCCTTGCAAGAAGGGCAGTACTTAGTCTAATATAACTGTATTATTTATTTATTTGACATTCAGCATTTCTTTACAGGTAGGCAAAAACAACTTCAAGCCACCTCCAAAAGTAGAATCCAGTGTGGTGAGAATAGAGCCAAGAAACCCACCACCTCCAATCAATTTTGTAGAATGGGATGGCCTGACAAGAATAGCCTTTGTAAGAAAGAATAAGACACTATCAGCAGTATTTAAACAGTGCACAACTATGGCTGTTTTGGAGAAGAACTATAAAGTGCACTGCTCATTACACAATAAAGTAGGTTATCACAACTTTTCACTTTTACTTATTTCTTCACTTAAATTACAACTTACTTTTTAATATGAAAGAAAATCAATATAGAGGTTGGCAAATTAGTCATAGAGAACTGACGGCAAAAAGAACTACCAGAATGGCTCTGCACTGCAATGAATTATGATGATTGATTAGTCTTGTGGTTTTAGGAGATATATGAATTAAACATCTTCAATCTTTGTTCCAGGAAATACCAGAGGACTTTGACATCAAGCAAAAGGTGCAAGATATCCTCGTGAATGCTGAAGCTGACCAGATGAGAGCCAGGACCATGGACACAGATGATTTCATGAAATTATTACATGCATTCAACTCTGAAGGAATACATTTTGCTTGATTAGAAATGCAATGTTTTATTTTTCTGGATTGAAGCTTGTTGCACCATATCAGCAAGTAATGGCACAAAAAAATATTAATAAAGTAATTTAGTAAAAGTAAAGGTTAAAGATATGAATAAACCAATAATATAACAAATACATAATTTATTCACTAACTTCACATCAAGAGTCTACATTTTGATTTTACTCAATTGAGTCATCAATGTAATTTGCAAAGACCAATAATTTAACTATACATTTATATTGGTGAGTTCTTGAAGTTTCTGCTGGCATAATCAGATGGATCATAGCGGGGTGACTGGAAGGGGAAGCTTTCTTGTCCGGGCAACACCATGGGCTTAGACTTCATTACTCTCCAACCACCCTTCTTAGTCCAGTCCTGGAAAAATACATTTATCTATTTAGTCCTCTACAACATAAAACTAGTTCTTTACAATTTAGTTTATCGTTTACTTGAGTGGAGACTGGTGCCTAAAAAGTTCTGTGCTTCCAGCAGAGCATTCAATGTACCCCCCACATAATTTAGAGTTGGATGCAATCAGGGTTCATAATCACCATCATCATATTTCTTCAGCAATAAGTTCTAGAATAAAAGATCAAAACTTACATTTCCATTGTATTTGAAATAGTAATGGATACCAAGTATTCCAACAGCGATCATACCAAGCTTGCCAGTGATGTATCGGTAATCTTGCGCACGGGATTGTCCCTGAAATGGGAAGATGTTATCAAACCAGAAATTACCACAATAATAGACATAGTATAGGTTATAATTATGTAACTCACGAGCATTGGAGCTAAACCTTTGAACAGAGTGTCTAGGGGGAAACGGTAGAAGCGGCGAATGGGGTTAGTGCGCTCCCTCCAATACTCAGGGACCTCAATGGGCTCCCCATGCAAAACTTGGTCCTGCAGCCACTGTTTACGCCAGGCTCTCTCAGCGTCAGTCATGCCCAAACATCTTTCTCTTTCGGATGCCACACGACCAGCAATGGCCATGGGCTTTACGCCCGCAGTTTGGGACATTTTGTTTGGTAGTTAATTCGCAATTTTATATTTTTCTACGTTTTTCCAATAAAAATCCTGATTTACAGAATTGACAGCTGATTACGATGTGGTTTTGTGAAATTTTACTACTTACTTGTGAAATGTAAGAAAGAGATATTGCAATACAGAATGCTGTATTTTGTCTTTGTAGTGCTTACTGTCTGCACAAACATCGTTACAAACAAAACAGACTTACCATAGACAATATTCTTCTTTTTCTATCGCTTCCAAAATTTGGGAAAGGTGTATCCGAATTTTCTTGAACTTTGACATTTCGCAATTTTGACAGAAAATGTCAATTTGTTTTTTTATGCGGCCGTGTGATACGATTTTCAATAGGCAATATTCTCTTTTTCATAAAATTTTCTTTATCTTGTACTTTTGTAATAGTGTTGTGCGTGAAAAATAATTTGTGAAAACCAGTAAACAAAATGCCGCGGTATCACAAAGTGGAAATCAACAAAACAGAATGGATCGTACCAGAACGGTATCAGATGCTTACACCTGTAGGTTCTGGGGCTTACGGCCAAGTTTGGTAAGTTATTTATTTATCGAAAAAAGTCGCGGGCTCCACGCCAACATGTATTTATACCTAACATTCACTATTTGAAACTTTTTTCTAAGCACAACATACCTGTACTAAATTTGAAAGGTACATTGTCCTGCGTAGGCGGACGAGTCTATGTTAGTTGTATTTATGAACCGCTTGTGTACAGCTCCGCTATTGACACGCTGCACAACATGAAGGTGGCCATTAAGAAGTTGGCAAGGCCGTTCCAGTCTGCAGTGCATGCCAAGAGGACCTACCGGGAGCTTCGCATGTTGAAGCATATGAACCACGAGAATGTTATTGGTAGGTATGATACATCAGTAGCATGTTCCACATGGCAAGAGAAGAAATAATTAAAAAAATATATATTCTAACCAATTCACACAGCACCATCTAGCTAAGTAAAGCTTGTAGATAGCTGATATTAATACTTATATACTAGAAAACAAAATAAGAAATTAAGTCGTTGGACGACTTGGTGTCCCACACGAAAAGAAGAATGTTTAATATTATTTAAATAATAATATTTGGAATAACAAATTCTTTTGCCAAGAGAAGGGTTCTTGTATTTATGGAGTGAATGAGAAATAAAGTACCCCTGACAACAAGTCTTCTTTGCCATAAATAACAAATATGATAACTATCTGACAATTTTGCTGCACAAGAATAGAAACAGGTTTACAAAGTGCTTTGATAATGATAATGACTATTGATTGGTCATGAACTAGGTAGTAGTATGGAACTCATACATAAATAAGTTCCTTTATTAGTAGGTATGGAATTGGATTAAGTAATTTGCATATTTATGTAGATTCAAAGTTACAATCTACATTTGATAATCACAATACATACTTTGTAGGTTACAGACACTTTTTTATTGAATACCATATTTTTTTAAACTTGCACATTTTTCAAGATACTGCCCGGCTTAAATATTTTGCAAGTTAAAAAAAAAACACTTTTATTGTTACTTATTCTGTTCTATTCTGTTATCAGAAAATTTAACATTACACAGTTTTCTGAATGACCCTTAAATATTTTTCAGAAATGGCATGTTTGTTATTTACAGCCATTTACACTCTGACTACCCTACTAGGGATATAAGTATGTTTGAAAATGCATCTGTATGTTTTGTTGTTAATGAATCAAACTGATCCTTGACTGAACACTGAATAACAGTTTCAAATTAAAGGTATAGTTTTATGAAGCTTGATTTATTTAAATCTTCCTAACACAAATTAACTTCATTTTAGGTATGCTGGATGTATTTAGTCCTGAGAAGACTATGGAAGAGTTCCAACAGGTTTACATGGTCACCCATCTTATGGGGGCTGATCTGAACAATATTGTGCGCACCCAGAAGCTTTCCGATGACCATGTACAGTTCTTGGTGTACCAGATCCTTAGGGGACTTAAGTACATACACTCTGCAGGTATTATTCACAGGGTAAGTTGACTAGATTTTACTCTCCTACAAGAGCCACATTGACTGTACTAGTTGTGTGTAATTGCCCTGACTCTTACACACTTCACACCTGTACAAAGTAGTGTGAACCCTTTGTACTTAACTGTCATTGAGATAAACTTGCATAATTTCACCAACAGCAGGTGAGTTGCGGTAGCCCAGTCGGTAGAGGCATTGGCAGCACTGATACAGAAAGTTGTAGGTTCGAACCCTGCCTGCGGTGCAATTTTGCGAGTTCTTAAAAAATAGTGTGAATATTAAATACACCAAAATATGTCTAAGTTAAAAATACTGTTAAACAAAAAGGCTTTTCTTGTAACACAAAATAATCTGTCTGGTTGAGTGCTTTTAATTCACATTAAGAGGGATTTATAAAATACTACTATTTCCATTTTTATTTTTAATTCAAAATATTTGATGAATTCATATTACAAGGGTAAACTAGTTTTCATGGTTCTGATGCTTCCAGGACTTGAAGCCTTCAAACATAGCTGTGAATGAGGATTGTGAACTGAAGATCTTAGATTTTGGTCTGGCCAGGCCTACTGAGACTGAGATGACTGGATATGTGGCTACAAGGTAAGGTTCTCCACTTATTCGAAGTACTTAGGTAAGTATTTATTCTATCTTAGACTTTATCTTATTAGACAAAATATGGAAGTTTAAAATTAAAATCAACATCATCAGCAGGGGACATCAAAGGCAGCAATTCAATTATAAAGATCAATTAATAAGACAGCATTGCTTTTGTACTGACCTATATACAGGGTGATAATTTAAATGCCGGTACCGGTATCGGAAATAATTTTTTTTTAGTAATTTCTAGTGTTATGTACTTGGACAAAATTTGGAAAGTATGATATTTTTAAGGATAAAATCATATCTTGATATTTTTGTCGTGTAGAGGGCGCCAAGTAGAAGTTTTTACTTCATGTCCTAATCGTTTTTGAGTTTGGTTAAATGTAGGCTGATATATACGCATTGGATTCCAGTTCGGCTAATTCGAAAAAAAAAAACATGTTCGTAAGCTTTTTCGATATTTTTTACGGCGTCCTTTATCGAAACCGAACTTACCCGCTATGGCACGTATTTCTTCTCTTCTTCTTCCTCGGGTTGGGACGTCTGCGGAGCTCGCAGACGGGTGATCAGCTCTACTAGGCGGGAACCATTTCACCCAATTCCCAGGAACACGTATTTAAATTAACTACCTTTTTCTTCTTTAAAACCTGTATAAAGGGCATCAGGTGCCTGCTATATCGTTGAGCGAAGGCGGTCTTGCAAGGTGGAACTCTTTATTTGTAGACGACAACGGGTAGCCTCTCGTTGAGCAACTCCTGGCGCTCCAAGAACATAAGAAATTACGTGTGACACAAAATGCGTACAGATAGTGCATACAGCGTTTCCTCATACAGTTTCACTATCCCTATTTGTTCTCCATCCATTTGCATTTTCAAACACGTGTAACCAAAGTCTCATTGCAACCTTCAAAATTGTCTTCTTGACTGACTGTTGAAAAATGGCTTATAGTTATGCGGTAATATAGTTCTGACATTCGTAAACGAGCGAGAATAATAGCGTTGCGAGTTAACTTTGCAATAAAACCTGAATAGGCGTCTTTATAGTGCTAACCATTACATTCATGCAGGCATTCATGACATTGTAAATGCTAGTGAAGATTCCTACACGTAGGTATTGCTTTATTTTGAACAATATTGCTAATTATTACAAACTTTTCCTGAAAATTATCGTTCGACAAACTAAGTGGCACATATATTAGTTAGGTACCTACTCTATGTATGTGGCTAAGATAACGTCAGAACGATCGTAGAGTATTCTATTATAGTTTAATATTATTATTAGCCAATAGTGTCCCACAACTGGGCAAAAGCCTCCTCTTCGATTTTCCATTATAATAAAAGTTTAATAAGACAATCTCAGGTTTTTAATATTCCTTCAAGCTCCCTGGCCCAGTGAGCTATAAAATTTGACCATAAACGAGGAAGATAGGAAATTCTTTAAAACCTGCAAAATTTTCAGGCAGGATCCTGCCCGCGCTTGAAAACTTTGCAGGTTTTCAAGAATTGTATACCTAACACGGGAAGTGTTTTAAAATTTGGTATTCAAAGATAGGGAATTTGGTAATTGGTGCGCGAGTGATTGATAACGGCTTAATTATTACGGTTACCATTATCACGCGAAAGAGAAACGCTTACTCGCGTGACAAGCTTAAATATTACTTACTATAGGCACCCCTATAAAGGTCAACACAGCCAGTAACCCTTCTGATAATTGGTATTTGGCTACACTGAAAAAGAGATCGATATTATCGTCTGTGAAGAGAAGGTCAATGAGCACTTTGCATCGTGTTTTCGCGTTTTTGCACTTGACTCAAAGATATAGTTTAAAAGCGGCTGAAGTAACTCATCAGTTAGGACTCTAGTCATGACCTACCATGGCCTGCAAACATAATCTGGCCCGGTGGGGCTACGTCGACAGCTCCAGTAACAATTTGCGAGTGTGGTGCAAGTCATCAGATAGTCCACTGTACACCTTTTCTTGCCAAGCGTGCCAAAACACCTGCACGCTTGATGACCTAATGAAAGACACTAAAAATGGCTGAATTCAGGACACCACCAAATTAATTTTGCCATCGATACGATAAGAAGTTATACTCTTGTCACTCTCTGTTCTCGTTTTGACTAAACCACAAATAAATGGATGCCAGGTGGTACCGCGCGCCGGAGATAATGCTGAACTGGATGCACTACAACCAGACGGTGGACATCTGGTCGGTGGGCTGCATCATGGCCGAGCTGCTGACCGGGCGGACGCTCTTCCCCGGAACTGACCGTATCCTTTACCAATGCGATTATTTTGTCTGCATTGTACTATCGTAGCTATGCTGGTCAATGGTCATTTCCAATAACGTAATTAGTGTAAATAGTTTTTTTTGCTCGTTTAAATTACTCGACTGTACATCCTCCAAGCGATTGTATTATGTTGTTGGTTTCATCTAAAAAAGCTGGTAATTATTTAACCGAACAACTTTTCTTTCGGTGAAAGTTGAAGTAGAAGTTAAAAAGAAAAATAAAATTTACAACAAATTTTATGGAGTTGACGACATTTGAATATCTACGTGAATGATTTAAAATAACGACACTCCCTTTGAGTGACCAGTATGAGTTATGGTCCTGTCATTATTAGCCATAATAATTTACAAATTAATATGTAGATGGTTAAACTTCCTGTAATTGTAAATAAAATTTTCTGCCTATGTAAATATCCACATTTACTCATAAATTAGTCTTGATTATTACATTTTCACACCCATTTTATGAAAATCTTTTCAATAATATTCTATTTCTATTAGCAAACGCTTATCATTATTATTACCGTGAATCATAAACTCTTGATGTTGTAAACTTATCAGTAATTTTTGCATCTTTCATATTTTTCTTTCTAGTTTACTTTGTAGGTAGTCTGAATGTGTTTAGCTAATTTTAGTTACAGCCTAGCTTGTAATTTCAACCCTCGACAGCTTTCAACCTTAATGCCAAGACAGATATCCATCAGTTGAATTTGATCATGGAGGTCTTGGGGACGCCCGCTCAGGAGTTCATGCAGAAAATATCGTCAGAATCTGTAAGTAAATTTCGTAGGATAAGTATGTTTTTAGGAAGATTTGAGATGATATTTTGACGATTTGTTATCAAATTAAAAAGGCAAGGCATAATCGATAAAATATTATCTTTGACCTACAGGTCAAGTCGGGGTCTGTGGAACATCATAGTTATCTTTCGATTTATTGTTATCGCACATTGAACGTAAAGCATTCGGAGTTCTCCCGCCTCGGAGTTTCCTACAAATAGTCATGTTGTTCAGTATACTTGCATTGTGTAAAAAATATTGAGGCGTGGCGATGACATTCCCTTTACGTAACGTTTAATGTGCGTCAACCATTTTTTGCATGAAAACAGCATATTTGATTTTACTCTGATGTTCAACACTATCCCACTTGACAACAAATTGTATATATTTATGTAAAAAAACACAGCTCAGCATATATTTTGATAACATGCTTAAATAATGTGGTTTTGTCTTCGCTTGTGTCCGTTTGGTGCTTGTAACCTTAACATGTGCGCGTCCAGATATTGACCACCTCACCAGGATACTGTTCTTGTGTGGGAAGCCGGAACAGGAGACCATAGACAAAATTATAAGCGAAGAGGTAAGGCTTTTGGCAACTAAACAACTATATAATTTTCGGGGCGTAAGGATTCCACTGGGAGAGTGTTGATTAGGGTACGTTTTGACTGATGAACTAGCTACCATATTTTATTAATATAAATATGTACTTACATTACTGCCAACATTATTTCATGGGACTTATGGCATACATTTAATATCAATGAAGGAAGTGCATGCAGAACTAAATTAGAAATGGAAACACCCAAAAAGAAAAAAATTAAATTATTTTATTAATTTTTAGGACTCTACCAACGCAAACACTTTCAAAACTATTTAGAAATGAAAGGAAGTTATACATGAATAAAATACGTATGTAGGTAATATAAAAAGATATGCATAAGTAATGGAATGCAGAACACAGCTTACTCAGTGGCGGATTTGCCCTTAGGCCACAGTTGGCCCGGGCCAAGGGCGGCTAAATATTAGGAGCGGCAAATCGTACCGAAAAAACTCACTGACTACAACTGCAAAGGACTCCATCCAACACAACTTTGGTGCCCGCTTGAAGCCAGCTACCTACCTTTCTCTCTTAATGCTGCTTGCTCCTAACTTATATTCACGTAAAATGTTGAGCTCGTTTCGCTCGTAATACGTCATATGGTCTATCGCGGCATAGCGCATCTCTCGAACCCTTAGTGCTGCTTGCACCTCCCCGATTATGGTGTAAAATGTCGAGCTCGCAATACGGGTGATCTTTGTATTGCGCTCCTCTTGCCAATTCTATAGTGCAATTTTGAGCTCGCTGAGCTAGCATTACAGTGCAATGATGCACCTTTCTAGCCAAGCATCTTGTGAAAAGTCGAGCTCGCTTTACTTTTGTTCTCGGTGTGGCCTCTCTCTCGCTCACTTGCACCACACCATTTTTATCTAGAAATATCGAGCTCGACTCGCGCGGAATACGTGTTCTATTGAACAGGCAATTTACCTTATCTGTGACTGAAACTATGAGCTTATGAGCGATTGTTACTTGCAAATAGGAATAAGGTAAATTCGTTAATTGGGTGCTGAGAAAGGAGCGGCACATGGCCTGAGAGCCGCACTTTATGACTTTTCAAATAAAAACTTGCCACAAAAACAACAAATATCGCTCAAAATTAATACAGACACTTGATCTAAACATAATAAGATTTATTTCGCTTTCTTACAAAATAGTCCCAGGCAAATAGCGGTGTCGCTTTGCACAATGGGAATAATTAATAACAAGTAGCATAATTGTGGTTTTTGAGAAACCGCATTCAGAATACAGCTGAACAAACTGAATTGAATCACTCATTCATGGTCATTGTAATTCCAGCAAATAACATATATTCGCTGGAATGTTTTTTTTTTTTTGCTATGCACTATGCAGGAAAACGTATAATGAGACAGGTATAGGGATCGTAGAGGAAACTAAAAATAAATTTTTCGTCTCAGTGCTGAATGCTAAAAATGTAAATGCTGAAAAATTCAACTGAAAGATATTTTTTAATATACATAAAATAATGAAAATAGACTCTGCTTCAGGAATATTTTGTGTGTCTATTTTGTTGTTTTGACGAGGGTCACTAAAAATTTGCATGAAATATTTGGCAAATAACTTTCCTGGTCATGTTCTATAGGAACACCTAAATTTGTGGTAAAAGAAGAATAAGAATGGGTGATGCTATTCCGTGTTTTTATTTAGAAAATATTGTCGAACTTATTTCACATTCTTAACATACCTACTCGTATTATGACATGTTTTTATAATGTCTTAGATTTATCTTGTGGCCTGGTCATATCTCGTAGGTATGTAAATGTGACTCATGTAGCTATTACAATAAATGGGTCAAGGCTTCCAGAGGTCATTGTGTGTGTGTTTGTTACAATTGTGAGTGATGTGCAAGGCCAAAATGTGTGATATTTTTGTATCCATTTCATCTTTTACTCGTTCTATTATGTACGAGTATTTAGGAATTTAGTAACTGGTTTTTCCTTTTAGTTGCCCCCAGACAATGAAAGTTTTCCTTAATACAATATTTTTATTTTATCATTTTGAAGCGTATATTTGTGGTGAATCAGTGGGAATATAAATCAAGATTTATCGTTCGTTCGTTCTGGTCGAATAGTCCGGAAAATGGGAACATTGCCAAATATTATGATGATTATTGCAACCGAAATTACAGTCATTGCTTAAAAATTTACAATATTTATGAATGTAGGAAAGTTGCATCAGTTTTACTTTAAATATATTATTTTGGCGTTGGTATCTGCCAAAAATGCATCTTGGGAAGTTGGGAATCGGGGATATTTTCAACTACGTAAAAGTTTCATATGGTTCACTTTTAATGGGTTAACGTACCACTCTAGGTTCATGGTATAGCTTGCTGAGAACATTTTGCTTCTAACACTAAACCTATAATATATTATTATTATTAGCCTGAGATATCCCATTACGGGTAGAGTCTGGCTATATGTCCCGTGGGATAGACTGGAAAAGCGCGCAAAATTAAAGGGTTCACGGGCGTGCGTGATCCATCGTGTCAAGAAAATTTTATTTGCAAATCTTATTATGACAATGTGTTCTTCTTCGTCGAGTCAATGGTGACAAGATTAGAGTAATTTGGACCAATCTGTTGCTACGGCGATGGCCTTGTGGTTCGCCTCTTACAGATCCACCTGTTTACATGAGCAGGGGTTTGTTGGACAGTAGAGTATATGCGACATTGTCTGTGCAGCGCGACAATATCGAAGATGAAAGAAAGAAGAGTGGACGAATTTAGCAATCATACATACAATCGCGCCTCGTTCCCATAGGGGCAGGCAGAGACTACATCTTTCCACTTGCTACGATCCTGAGGCCGTACGCTCGCTTACGCGGTTTCACGCGCGGGCCAGCCCGCGCGTGAGGCCGCGCGCGGTCTCGCGGGATCCGCGCGGCGGTCTGACATCGCCGCCATTATTACCCGTCCAAATTTAGAAGGCGCATAGTGCCTAGGTAGTTGTAATATGGCAAGTGTCGTCGTGTTCGTACGGGTTATATTATGTCGCGGGTTGCTGAAGCCGCGGCGCGGGTGACCGCAGGCCGCGTCACGGGGCGCCAATCTTGTGTTTTGTCAAATCTGGCCCGCGCGGGCCGTCCCGCGCGTGAAACCGCGTGAGCGAGCGTACGGCCTGACACACCTCTTTCGCTTCTTCAACATGCATCAATCTTTACATGCTCGTCGGCAATCTTTAGCGTTCATTATTCGCTTCTGTCAAAACCCTCGTGAACCGAGTGTTCGCGGTGTTGCAGGCGCGGAACTACATCCAGTCGCTGCCGACGCTGAAGAGGCGCGACTTCCGCGAGGTGTTCCGCGGCGCCAACCCGCTCGCTGTCAACCTGCTGGAACTCATGCTGGAGCTGGACTCTGACAAGTCAGTAATTTTCGTCTTGGCAGCTTTTTTTTATTAAGGATGGGTTTGCTCTTGACTCTAGTCTAGGTCATAGGACAGAAACAGAGTCTAAGATGGAGCGAGCTCACCCAGAAGAAGCCTGTTCACTCTTAATTTGAAGAGATTAGGGTTGTATACGTTTGGAAACACAGACGCAGGTAGTAAGTTCCACTTTTTAGCAGTGCGCATTATAAATGAAAAGCTGAATTTGATTTCTATGTAGATCGTGTCAATGCTGCCTTTAAAGATGTAAAGTTCAGGTAATATGTATGAACGAAGCGATAGATAAATCAGGTGTAGATCAAGACCTATACTATAGGTCCTATAGATTGTTACCTATCCATTTTTGTGGATGCTGTGGCACCTTTAGATGTAGTGCATTTATGTCTCCGTTTTATGGTGATTTTACATCGTTGGAACTAATAATGTAACTACAATTGGTTGTCCTAATAAATAAATAAATAAAGACGAACTAACATCTTCTTTCGTGTGGGTCACCGACTCAGCGAATAGTTCGCTGAGTCGGTGTTATCTAATAGGTGTCTATCTAGTTATTTAATAGGACAGTTCATAAAGTCGCCGTTTGCCGTGTGATGCCGGCTTAGAATAGCATCACCCCCTTTCTTGCCCGTGGAAGTCGTAAGAGGCGACTTAGGGACTCGAGGGTGTGTATTGTAATTTTAGGCGATGGGCTGACAACCTGTCACAATGGCTTTACACAACTTTCCGGATGACCCTCAAACGTTTGTCAGATGTGGAGTAAAATGTCCGTTTTAAGCGGCCGTTTATGCTCTGCCTACCCCGCGAGGGATTTTAGGCGTGCTATGTATGTGTGTTCATAAAGTCCCTATCGCACAAAGTGTACACTAATTGTGTAATAATAACGTCAAGCGTAGTCGCACACGGCAGTGTTTTTGTAGGCGTCAACAAAAGAATTAAAATTCGGTCATGTCAGCAAAAAATTGGTCTATATGACGCACAACGATTTTATTTCAGGCGTATAACAGCAGAGCAAGCGCTGGCGCACGAGTACTTATCTCAGTACGCGGACCCGACCGACGAGCCTGTCTCGGCGCCCTACGACCAGAGCTTCGAGGATATGGAGCTACCCGTTGACAAGTGGAAAGGTGAGTTATAGGGCTCTTGCGGGGTAGGCAGGCGTACAACGGCAGAGCAGCCTGTTTCGGCGCCCTACAACCAGAGCTTCGAGGACATGGAACTACCAGTCGACAAGTGGAAAGGTGAGTTGTTGGGCTCCTGCGGGGTAGGCAGGCGTACAACGGCAGAGCAGCCTGTCTCGGCGCCCTACGACCAGAGCTTTGAGGACATGGAACTACCAGTCGACAAGCGGAAAGGTGAGTTATTGGGCTCCTGCGGGGTAGGCAGGCGTACAACGGCAGAGCAGCCTGTCTCGGCGCCCTACGACCAGAGCTTCGAGGACATGGAACTGCCCGTTGACAAGTGGAAAGGTGAGTTATTGGGCTCCTGCGGGGCAGGCAGGCGTACAACGGCAGAGCAGCCTGTCTCGGCGCCCTACGACCAGAGCTTCGAGGATATGGAACTGCCGGTCGAAAAGTGGAAAGGTGAGTTATTGGGCTCCTGCGGGGTAGGCAGGCGTACAACGGCAGAGCAGCCTGTCTCGGCGCCCTACGACCAGAGCTTTGAGGACATGGAACTACCAGTCGACAAGTGGAAAGGTGAGTTATTGGGCTCCTGCGGGGTAGGCAGGCGTACAACGGCAGAGCAGCCTGTCTCGGCGCCCTACGACCAGAGCTTCGAGGACATGGAGCTACCAGTCGACAAGTGGAAAGGTGAGTTATTGGGCTCTTGCGGGGTAGGCAGGCGTACAACGGCAGAGCAGCCTGTCTCGGCGCCCTACGACCAGAGCTTCGAGGACATGGAGCTGCCGGTCGACAAGTGGAAAGGTGAGTCATTGGGCTCTTGCGGGGTAGGCAGGTGTACAACGGCAGAGCACCCTGTCTCGGCGCCCTACGACCAGAGCTTCGAGGACATGGAACTACCAGTCGAGAAGTGGAAAGGTGAGTTGTTGGGCTCCTGCGGGGTAGGCAGAGCAGCCTGTCTCGGCGACCAGAGCTTCGAGGACTTTCGGCCCATAATTTGCTTTTTAATTTTCTTTCAGGAGCGAGGGAGTAACTAATAATTGTATAGAGAGCAATTTAACAGTAGCTGCGTGAGTAACAGTCCATTAAGTTACACGATTGTTACATACGAAAGGTAACGGCATAATTATGTTATTTTATATTGAAAACAACGAAAACTCTGTCACAAAAATAATATTTTTCAAACAATGAAGATAGATTTGCATTAGCATTTTAAATACTAAAGTTTTATCGCGTTTCAGTAATCTCTTTTATGTGTGGTGTGATATCAATATAATTTGTTTGCTTTTCTTATCGTGAGTGCATATTTAGGACATTTGATCCAATTCAGTTTATCTTATTATAATAATAAAAGATAAACGTAGCGGAACTATGTAGATGAGAGTGATATCTTTTAAGGTATGACTAGATCATTATATAGAACTTATTTTAACCCAGTACATTTTTCAATTTACTGCTTAAAACAGACCCATACAAAATTACTCTGGCTCTCACACATTTTGTACGGAAAGTCTAGTAATTTTTCAAGTCTCTATGTCTATATCTTCTTTATATATATATAATATATATATATATAAAGAAGATCTTATATCTTCCTTAGGCTAAGTTGTTTAGTTTTAAATCCGATTTTTCAAGTATAGTATCCTGTATAGCTGGAAATATTTCAGATCATCAAATTGACAAATTTGGACATCCCATTAGAAATCAGTTTTTGGATCACACTTTTTCTAAAGATAGAAGGGTAAAGGTTCCGGCCTTGTGGACACCTCGCACTAGCCAAAAACTTGTTACCCTATATTTTACAAGTGGTCAACTCGCAAAAAGTTCAAAATCTCTTAATAAGCAAAATCACACAGATGTAAAACGGCACAAATACAAATCTCGATGTTCTTTTTCGTATTTCTTTTGTTTCCTAGGAAATGTTGTCCAATTTTATGTACTGGTAAAAGATAAAATTAGATAAAGATAAAATTAATTTATTTGCCATCTTAAAAACCAAGTTCACAACTGGTATGCAAATCAGTGTAGGTACAAGTAAAATAATAATATATGTCTCGATGGTGTGATCGATCAAATATCTTCATTATTTTTCTTTTGCATTTCCAGAGCTGGTATGGAACGAGGTGACGGAGTTCAAACCCCACCCTCAGCACATGAACACCGTCGTGGAGGTCCCCTCCTCCTAACTCCGTGCCCCCCCCCCCCCCCCCCCCCCCCCGCACTGAGTGGTCTGTATCTGTACAACGAAACATAGATTTACGTATGTCTATATATCTATGTTTATATTGGACTCAATTCAGACTTGACATTGTTCTAGAGCGCGAAATTCTGAGTACAAACGGTTTATTTGTTAATATAAGAATGGACAGTAGATCGTCTCTCTCTTCTTATCCCTTATTCATTTAGGGTTCGCGCAAGATAATTTATACTCAGAAGCAATAGGATTTGGCTTCGTTTTACAACTGGCCGCCTGCCTTACGTCAACCCTTTATAGATAGTAATTTTTAAACATAGACAATAAATTTGTCTTATTTTTTTTTTTTAAATTTATCAAGCTGGACGCGGCAGGGCTATTTTAATGTAGGCTTCAGACAGTGTTTCGTGGAATTGAGTCCACTATGGACTTTATTTTTATGGTTATGTTCACACACTCTTGTTAGTAATATATTAGGGTAGACACCCAAACAAAAGCAATGAGGGGTCTTCACAGTTATTTTGAGTGTGTGAATATAATAGAAATTATAAAATAATTTTATAATGGCAATAGTGGCAATTATTCTGGCAATAGTGTGCAGCTTATAATATTGTCAGCTACCTTAAAACGTGTGTGCCATCTAAGCAACAAATAATAAACAGGCTGTACTGTGTGTACCTACATATAACTTATCTTCCATTTTCATAACACGTTTTGCGGTAGCCCTGAGACGATAAATAAATAAATATGGAATATTTGTATGTTTTTGAAGCTATTTTTGGTAATTATACCTCGAAATTACGATACACCGACGTGGTTAACATTATACTATTGTCAATTGTACGTAAAAAAGAACATTGCTGGGCGATGTAACAATATGTTTTTACCCGACTGCCTCAGAAAAGAGGGTTGCGTTTTTTGTATTTTAATGTACTTTCAACTTTGATTCATCATGTAATTGATTTTAAACAGTTAATTATAGAACGAATAGTACATATTTATCCCGCTTGGTCTTCGGACATGTTTTACATATACATAAGGGGAAATTACTAGTAACAGATAGCGAAAACTCGAGATGGGCAATGTGCTGGTGATATGGAACAACGTTCTCCAAGGAACAAATGTCGAAATACGTAAAAATATCGGACCTCCCATACAAAATTGCTGATCAGCCGATTTGTATTACAATGGAATCTCCAAATATTTTTGACATATTCCAACCTATGTTCCATGGGTAAAGTTGTTCCTTATCACCAGATCGTCTAGCTATCGGTCAGGAGTTAAATTCCTCCTATATTTTTTAATCAAGGTGAATTTGCCTGCAAGAATGAATTTTAAACAATCAATGCAAATTGTATTGTAATGTACTCAAATCGCACAGACGCAGTGAGAAAATAATAAATAAGCTAGTTTTAGTATAGGATTATTTAATAATTTAGCAGTAAGTATAGATCTTATTCAGAATATTTTGATATAATCAGAAATATAATATACTTACTCGGAATTTGTCTATAACTTAGCAATATCAAGGACCATATGCAATATACAAGGAGTCACAAAAAGGGTATAACAAGCCGAAAGGAGGTAAAGTTAATCATGAAACTGAACAACTTTCCCTATGGAACATAGGTCGAAATATAAAAAAAATCGACCTTCCATAGGTAACCAGATGATCGGCAATTTTGTATGGGAGGCCCAATTTTAAAATAATTCGACCTGTTTTCCATTGAAAAAGTTGTGCAGTTTCATTAGTTTCCTACCTTGACCTCTTTTCGGCTTGTTTACACCCAGTTTGTTACTACCTTTATTTAACTCTTCCCACATGTATTGTTCCAAGTAAATTACAAAAGTCGAAAACTTTTGGAGGGGAGAGTGTACCGCGAACTTTTATACTTTCCGTATTAACTCCGTATTCTGATCGTGTATTTTGTATGGATTGTATTTTTTTTACATTACCCAACATACGTTCTATGGAAAAAGTTGTTTAGTTTCATAGACTGATCAACCGTCCTAGCGTTTGGTTCACCTTCCCTTACAACCCATATGGTTATTAAACGACTCACGAACCTTGCCTCTCGATTCAGTATACATTGCTTGTTATCCTGAGTTTGTTGTATTGTCACCCATGAGATAACCAGCAATGTATGCCAAAACGGGCCCTGTCAGCTGGGTAGTGTAAGTGTAACTCTAACCCTAGTCTTACATCCTTGTCGTATGTTCTAAACAGAATACCTAATAATTTTTGAAGCTTAGATAAGCAGCTTTTGTGAAATGACGCGATGTTTAAATGGTTTTAGTGCTGGTGCTAACAAATTTAAATATATTTTGCTTAAGATTAGATTAGGATATTTTGGTTTTGTAGCGTGGCAAGGAAAATTAAGGTCGTCGTATGTCTAGCGCCATTTTAAGTTGTAAATTGGGCCGACGCTTCGCATAATATAATTATTCAGAGCGCAAAAGATTTTGTTACGAAACGCTTCGAAGTTAGAATCTTCTAAGTAAATAGATTCAATAAAATATGTTTGGACCAATATACCAAGAAATTAGAATGAAAAGATTGCATTATTCTAGAAAGTACAGTGCCTTTGTGAATAAGGAAGAACGTGATTATAACAGGCTTCCTAACCAGCAATAAATACCTTATGATTTGGTTTGATGAAATGCAGTTATAGGATTTTTATCGTTCGACTTGTTAGATATATAAGTAGTAGCTCGTCGCACACATGAAAACCAATTGTATGGTTATTAAGAGAATGAATTAGGAACAGGAGATATTTTATAACACGGGAACATATTTCTAGACGTAGCTACACGTCGCTTTGAGATCCCATCAAAATATCATAGTAGATCATTAACGGCCGTAAAATACGGTCGCTGTCGCCACGTAGTAACAAATATTTTGTTACAGAAAAATTTTGTACTTGATATAACCTGGTCAAAAAAGGAACCCTAAATCGCAAGTAAGTCGCGTAAACCTAGATACATAATGCGCAACATTATAATTTATCTCTTTCATAATACATACAAGGAGTGACAAAATGGGTATAAAAATCCAGAAGGAACTCATGAAACTGAACAACTTTCCCTATGGCTCGTAAGTTCCAAATATTAAAAAAAAATGGACATTCCGTAGTAATTGAACCAGCTGATCGCCAATTTTGTATGGGAGGTCCAATTTGTTTTATATTTCAATCCAACATAGTTTGACATATAAATTGGGGAAATTTGTACGGTTTCATGAATACATCTCCTTTTGGCTTGTTTGTTATATTATACCCTTTTTGTTACTCCTTGTAGAATGCATATTACATAGGAGCAGGATGTCAGCATTAATCGTACCATTTCGGGTACCAGGTTATAGCGAAAGACACAGGTACCATCTCCTAATATTATGCACATGTATTACTTATTTAAAATTCATTTGTTGCATATGTATGTCATCGCATAATACATAAATTTATATTTTATTGTGTAACAGTGAAATGGTATTGTTGATTTGTAAGAGTTTAGTTTAAAAGTGAGCTAATATAATAAATATATGAAATACCGACTTCCAAATATTATTTACAAAAGAAAAGACCAGCGTTTATATCATATTTATTTAATTCAAGCTTTTCGCCACTCCTAGTATTAACATTAAAGTTTTCTGAATGGCCTTCTAAACATGCATTTTAAATTTATCTCTGATGATGTTAATATAGCTTGTTCTACATCTCAATATATGTTTCAATAGTAAATAATTCGGTTATGTAAGTCACGTCGTATGTTCCTATTTCCCAGGAGTTTTTTGATATTTCCTTTAGTGACAGGTCTTTATTTAGCTTAATATTTTTATAATTATCTAGACCATTCGTGACACAGCAACCAAAGAATGATTCAAAATTGAACATGGTACACACGAAATGACGCTGACGAATTTGAATGCTAAAAATACATAAATGTTTTACTTCTCAAATGCTCAGTGACGGAAAAATAATAACATTTAGCACAACAAACAGATCTCGTCAAGTCTTTTTTCGAACATGGGCCCCACGGTACACACATAACAGAATTTCATTTCTCAATATTTCAACAAATAAAGCATATTTCGGCAAACAACACACACTAGCAGCGTCACGTTTGATAGGTAACTCTATGAAACACTTGAAATCTGATGGAATTATAAACCTAAGTTTAAACCTGTCACATTACGTCGATAAAGTGTTAGCATAATGTTAATAACTCAACAGAATTTCCGTTGCTGAGAATCAAGCTTTATCTGGAACTGATTGTTGCAGTAGTTTTGATAGAATTTTGAGACATGGAATAGTAATAAGATCTAACTGCATTATTCTTTGCCGTTCAGACGCGATTCGTTTGGGATGAAAGATCGGATAAACCGGATATTCTTGCCGTTCAGACGCGCTACCTCCCTAAGGAGTTTTATCGGCCACGGACGGTTTCAAAATCAAACTAATTGCATTCTTTATATTCGTACCATCAGCAGCGCATTGAGCTACCATTTAAGGCGAGTGAACTCGTGAACGACCTCGACAGTGGCGCCACTTCACAAAAATATTTTCTCTATATACAAACAATCTATCAGAATGTCCGATGCTCTAGTTTTTAGTATTATCCTTATGTAAAATTTGAACCTGCAAACGCAATGAAATATTCGCCTAAAACGGCCACTTTTGGTATTTATTGCCATAACTTCATTACAGAGAATACATCATTGAGTTTGTAAGTTTTAATTTTACTTAAGGATAATACTAAAAACTAAGCGGTGGACATTCCTAAAGATTGTTCGTATAAAGTTATTTTTTTTGGAAGTGGCACCACTGTCGAGGCCGTTCACGAGTACACTCGCCTTAAGGAATGTATTAGTACCGGTTTTTAATTTCATACGTGCTGCTAATCTGACAGTACAATATTATTGTTTGTTCTGAAGTGCGCGCTTCCTCGCCGTTAGAAATTTGTCGCTTACCATCCTACACAGTAGATAGAAAGCATACGTAATATGTCTTGATCGTGTGTCGTTTTGTCTCCTTTCCCTAGAGAGAGATATATTACGAGCTATAAAAACAATTTGGTTTTGAATAATCCATTTGGTATTTTATTTATTCAATTAAAAGACAAAAATCAATACATGGCTGATCTGATTGGTTATTCTAATTCAATACCCGTATTTAAAATTACCAACTCTATGACGTCTTACTTATGGTAAACATATAGATTGGTTTATTTTTTGTTCTATACACATCAATATTATTTATTCATGAAATAATTTATCAATATCATGCCTTACTTAGTACGAGATGTTCAAACGAAATCAATTTTTTAAAGAAAAATTACCTTACGTAAGTAGATGGTTTTCTACTGTACATATATCAGTAGACAGAACTAACATGGCTAATGCTGGGTCTAATCCAGGTATTTAAGACTATATATACAGTAATAATTACTTGTGCCAACTCACACCCTATCTACAGAATCCTTATATCAATAAATGCATTTCCGAATCTAGTTCGTATAGCGTTGCAAAATAGAAGATGAATTGTTTCTGTTTTGCATAAGTTATAGATATAGATAGATGTACAAATTATACCATTCCATCGAAAACAACTGGCTACACGATTAACTATTATATCACATTCAAAAATCGGTACAAGTTTTCCTATTTAACACGTTCGACCGCGGTACCCGGGCCTCCCATGCTCACGCAAAAGCACAATTTTTTTCCATACAAATTCCAGCGACGGTGAATGCAGTACTGTCATCAATCATCCATCAAAATCACCTGCTTTCGTCACCAACGGGTATATCCGTAGTGCGGGAGTACCCGTACTGTCATATTCCAATAAATTCTGAGTGGCTATCTGTGTCAGTACGGCAAATGCAGTTGTGATTTTTTTCAATGAATTGTGCAATCAAATACATATATTGTTACAAAATAGCTAAATTTTGTTTATAATCAACACACTATTAGCAATATTTATGCTTACCTTTAATTATTTAGTTTATATATATATTATTTAGTGGCTATCTGTGTCAGTACGGCAAATGTAGTAGAGATTTTTTTCAATGAATTGTGCAACCAAATACATATACTTATTGTTACAAAATAGCTATATTTTGTTTATAATCAACACACTATGAGCAATATTTATGCTTACCTTTAATTATTTAGTTTATATATATATATTATTTTGTGGCTATCTGTGTCAGTACGGCAAATGTAGTAGAGATTTTTTTCAATGAATTGTGCAACCAAATACATATATTGTTACAAAATAGCTATATTTTGTTTATAATCAACACACTATTAGCAATATTTATGCTTTCCTTTAATTATTAAATGCAAAAATTTTGGCGCGAAACACGCGCGGCATCCAGCCGCCGTCCGTTGCGCTCAGCGAAGCACTGACCCCCGCGCCCCACTAACGACCGAACAAGGACAGCGGGTATTCCCGTACTGTCAATATAAGGAGACCCGTTTGTCTGTGTGCGTGACCTTCATACATTGACATATATTTCTGTGTAAATGTGACAGAGGTATTTCGTCTTTACTTCAAAGGATGACAGTTGATTTTCTCCACATACAATTTACACGGATTTTGCACTGCATTCACCGTTGTGTCTTTATCGATGCTTTAAAAAACCCGGGATACGCCGTACTGTCGTTAACGCAAACTAGGCTAAAACGGCGTACACCGTTACCGCCGCCGAACGTGTTAAGAAGAGAATCACAAATTCGTGTACGTCTTTTGCACGGAAAGATTCAAGGGTAAGTCGTCTGAGTCTGTATCTTCCGAATATCTCGGGAACTGCGCGTTCATTGAGTAATCATCTATTACTGGGGACGGGGTCCTAGTTTCAGGTCTAGTTTGATCCTCATTTAACGGGCTCACTACAACGCTCGTAGTAGGAGTTGAAACCCCAGAGTCACCGGAACCCTTAAACATAACATTGACAACGCTTTTCAGTCTTCTGCTCTCGTAGCTGTGCAGGCGGCGGCACGTGCTTAGCTTTTGTGGCTCCAATGTCGCAAAATGGTGCGTGCTCGTGCTAGCTTCGCTCGTGCTCGCTTTGCTCGTACTCGGTCTGTCGATATCCGGGGCGGGTAGGGGCGGCGTTTCCGACGGGACCGGCCTCGCCGTTTCAGTTTTCTTTTTCGAAGATTTCACGCCCTTCCCCGAATGGGACTTTCGCTTACTTTTCTCTACGTCGTCTTTTACAGTTTTGGACGTAGTCCGTTCTCTGCGTTTCGATCGCGACGAGCGTTTCTTTCGCTTTTTCTCCTTTTCGCCGCTTTCCGTGCGAGTTTTTCTTTTAGTTTTCCTTTTGGTTAGTTTTTTCCGTCTCTCGTACGGGCTAGACGAGGACGAGTCTGAACACGGGGTAGAGATCGCGAAAAACGACTCCGAGCGGGAAGAGTCTTGGCTACAAGTCCGCGTTGACATCGAGCTGGGAGGCGTGTAGCCTGTGAAGTTGAGTGAGGATTCCGTGGCGGAGGCCCAACCGAGATCGGGCTCGGGCGAAGGGGTCGAACGATTCGTATCACTCGTGGTCGCCGTCCCATTAGACCTGAGCCGCTTCTTGCGTCGCGTCGGCGTGGGCGGTTCATAAGTACTGTCCTCACTTTCCGAATTCCTCCCCTGACTACGATGCCTTTTCAAGGTCAGTTTGACTAACGGCAAGGAGCGATGTTCCGTTTCGGTACTAGTAGGCTCCTGGTCCTGAACTATGACGTCACTGTCGGACCCTACTAGGTCGACGACCTCAGGCGTGCGGTCTTGTGGGGGTTTTATATACCCGACTACCATGACTTCATCGTCGTCGTCCGTATCGGATTGAGATATTGTTTCTATAGGAATGACGTTGTCGGTCGGTTGTGGGATGTAATGTTGGGGGTAGACGGGGGCTGGGAGGCGGGAGGGGCCGGCCCCTAACGTAGGGAGGGGAAGGGGTAGGGGAGCGGGGGAGGGAATCGAAGTTTCGGTCGGATGGGAACTCGAGACCATCACTATATCGGAGTCTACGCTCGCTTCGGACTCTGAACTCGATATGACCTCATTCACCATTGTGGATATCCTAGAATCTGTTGTGTATTGCACGTTGCGATCGTACCCCGTCATGTCGTAAGGCGTTGAAGCGAAGCAGTATAATTCGTGTAGGAAGTGCTCTGTCCGGTCACCGAAGTATCTGTGTAAAGCTTCTTTAAATTCGGTTGAGTTGATGTGGTACTGCGGGAGTAATTCTAGAATTCGTGTTACTACGTAGGCAATGTGTCCGATGTTTTCGTTAAGTAAATAGTGCAGCTCCCTGTTTAGCCACGGCACTAAGCGGTGCATTTGTGAGTCATTGTACCTAGAAAGAACAATTTTGTGGGTTTAAATAAATTCCAATTCCGTAAACCTAATCAAAATATTTCATGCTCAGATTGTCGCCTAGAATGTCCAATACTGCTCTCTGATGCTCAAAATACCTAATTTCAAGAAAGTTTTGCAATAAGGGTCTCCACAGTTTTTTTCCACCAGGGTGCCACTAAACAAAAGTCTACATATTATAAAAATGCAAGCAAAATAGTTAAATGTCTTTCCGAAAAACATACATTTGTACTGATTTTGATATAGGTACTACTACATGCTGTAACAACGGGACATAGTCTGGAAATGTAGCAATCTGAAGTGGCAGTGGGCTGGTCACATCTGTCTTAGAACCAACGTACGTTGGAGAAAGCGGGTTTTCCTAAGAGGCCGAGGCGTTGGACGCCCTCCGGCCAGATGGACCAATGACTTAAAGAGGGCGGCTGATAGCGACTGGATGTCGAAACCGGGAGATCGTGCTTTACGGCGTACCCTGGAGGAGGCCTACGTCCAGCGGTGGACTGCTACAGGCTGATGTGATGTGTTACCTGTAGAACTCTGGCGTGCAGTCTCTGTAGCGGCCGGTGAAGTCGGGCAGCGGCCGCGCCCACAGGTTGTGGCGGTACACCGTGCGCCGGAACGTGGTCGGCGAGCGGCGACGGCGCGTCGGCGCGGCGCGCGGCGCGGGCGGAGGGAACACCTACGAACATCAAGTTATATAACTATCTAGTAGGCATACAACTGAAAAGGTGCATCATTTTGACTGACTCGATGGCGTAGTATTTGTTACGGTTCGATCCCCACAAAATACAATAGTAGTTTATGCAACTGTCATATAATGGGGGTCATTAGAATGCGAGTGTCTGTTTATCACACGAGGCGTGGCCGAGTGTGATAATAGATTGACACGAGCATTCTAATGCCTAATTATATGCAGTTGCATACACTATTTTATCTACACTCTAAAAAATTAACTCAGTTGAACACTTTTCCAAACGTCCGCACCGGCGATTGCAAGGCCCGGTACATGGTCAAATTCAAAACGAGAACGTAATATGGCTTGATATGAATTTTTGAAGATTCTTTACTAACAGTTGTTTAGATGTCGAGTCTCAACAGCAAACAACTGAACAACAACTGAACAACACTGAACAACAACTGAACAACACTGAACAACAACTGAACAACATCGGAATAACATCTGAACAACAACTAATCAACATCTGAACAACAACTGAACAACATCTGAACAACATCTCAACAACAACAGAACAAAAACCTATTAAAACAACTGAACAACATCCGAAAAATTACCGTCCAACAACCACTGTCAGGTGCGGCGGAAGCTAGCGATTTGAGTATTGGAAAAAAAAACTTCGTTTCATTTCTCAACTTTATCGTATAAAGAGTTTTCTCATTAAGTCATTACGCTTCTGTAATTTATAGTAAACCCTAGTTTTTATAGGCAGAATGCATAAAGTAGGTCATTATGCATCTGTTTTCGAATTTATAATTCGAACATTATGTGACGAGTGTAGATAAATATTTGTTTAAGACCAATGTTCAAAAAAATGGTATTGTCTGGATGATGATGAAAAAATAGTTCACTTTCACATAAAAATACATATTAAAATATAGGTTCCATTGTTAGTAGATAGTCCGCTTTACAAGTCACGTTGCAATAATTTGACACTGCAGCACTCGTCCACTGGCGACATTCTTAGTCCGTGGGAACAAAGTTCACATAACGAATCGTTCCAAAAAATCACTCAAAATAGTTCTTTAACACTTCAACTCCCCTAAACAACCAACCACATCAGAAACCACAGCTCAGCACTGCCAAAAAGCAGCGCTGGCAGGGTCGCCATGCGATGTTGGCTGTTAGGGGAGGATCAAGAGAAACACGTATGTGCAGTTTAGACGTATATTGGCGACTGACTGACGCTACAAGCTAACTTATACATAACTATAATATACCTAATAGTAGGGAGTGATGTGTCACCACAGTACACTACCTATATAAACGTGTTTGTTTAAAAAAGCATATAAATATTAATATCAGTTTTCTATAGAAGCTTTGCTTAGTTTTGGGCTTGATGGCGCTGTGTGTCACGTCCAGGGAAGTTAATTTCGACTGAGGAGGTTTGTGTAGAATCAAAAGTCAAACAGACAAATGAGCTGCACTACGTCAACGCGTCTCCAGTTCTCTTCGGTCAAATAACACCTCACAGGTATTTGCAGCACTACAACTTTTGTATTGTCCATCCTTATACTTTCCAATATTTCCTTTTAAATTGTAGACTATCTGTAGTATACATGCAGCTGCTTGGATTTCAAGATGGAAAATAATATAAAGCACCGTCACAGCTACCCAATTAGGTGTTCAATATTATTATTATGAATCAGTATATCACATTGCATATAACCTGATTTATTTTTGTTATTACTAAAGAATCATATAGTGCCTACTATGTTATCTTACCTCAGCCATGAATGGGTAGTGTTGCATCAACAGCTGCTGAATCGCGAGGGTCTCACGGCGAGGGAGAGTCAGGGTGGTTCTAGAGAGTAAATAGTAGTAACTAAGTAAAAGAAAATATTTTGAGACCTTCTATTGACAAAAAATTGACCGTTTTTGCGGCCGTTTAGCTCTGCCTACCCCGCAAGGGATAAAGGCGTGATATATGTATGTATGTATGTATGTATTGACAAAAAATAATAACATAAAACTCGCTGGTAGTGCTACCAAATTTTCATTCTAACTTATATACATTAGAGTTTTCGAGTCAAGACTGCTTCTCATTCTAACTTATATACATTAGAGTTTTCGAGTCAAGACTGCCCTTGCTTTAAAATATGTGTTGATCACAGCTAGTGGTTTTATAAAAATATCTCTTCTCTTGCTAAGGGCAAGATATGTTGATACACATACACAAACATACATATTAGCTATTGAACTTAATTTTGTCTGTAGACTATTTGCAGAGCCTTAATACTCAGAAAATTTAAAAGGTTACAAGGTGTTATGCCGGCTTAGAACAGCATCAGCCCATTTATTTCCCGAGGAAGTCGTGAGGGTAGAAGAACTAAGGGACTTGAGGGTGTGTATGCGATGGGCTGACAACCCATCTCTTTGGCTATACACAATTATCCGAATTACACTCAAATGTTTGTCAGACGAGTCATGAATCTCCGTTTTTTGCCTTCCCTGCAAGGGATTACAGATGTGATATGTGTATGTATGTGTTACAAGGTAATCGACATTTGAATTATTCATATACAAATCATTATATTCATCGCAATGCAGAATAACAATAAGCTATATTCTTATAATACCTGATATCGGTTTACGCGACTTACTTGTTATTGATTTCATTCACAAATTGAGGGTTCGGCAATCACAGCCGACGGGCGGACGAATCTGATCTGTCAAACTCCGTGAAGTAGGCTGCCGTACCAGCCGAAACGTAGAGGCATAAACTCTCTACCAAATCATTAACAAGTAAGTCGCGTAAACCTACATCATAAATAGAATAACTTTATTAATATTCCGACTGGTATTAACTTTTTTTTTTATTTATTATTATTTATGATGTACGTATATTAGTTTATATTGGTAAATAAATAAAATTTAATTGAATCATGAGTGATATTTGTTTGTTTATTAATATAATAACATATTACCTGTATCTGAAACGCCGGGTGGCCTGTGTAAGGTTGTCAATATCAATGGTTTGTGTGGTCTCCTCGTGGCGCTGTTCCACCGTATATTCATCATACTGGTGGTTGGAGCGCACATTGTGGATGATGGATTTGAAATTTTGCTTGCACAGTGGACACTCAGCTTTTACCTAGAAGTACAAAAGGATAATGATGCTGTAAAAGGGTAAAATGTTAGAAGAATAAACACATGTAATTTATGCTTATCCCATATGCAATAGGAGTGGATGGACTTGGATGTACCCAATTAGACTGAGACAGACCCTAGATGAATTCGGGTTCACCCAAATTGAGATTTGAACTGGCTGTACATGGACCATCGTCGCCAATTATTTTCGAAATGTCGGGATTTTGAGAAATTTTGGGTGAAAATAGCGGGACTTTCTTGGCGAATGTGGAAAATGGTCAAAAAACATACTAAGCAATCCCAAGTTTTTTAATACTTATCCTTTATGTCGTGTGATTATATAGTACACATCAGTCAAACACAAAACAAATGGAAATTGTGGTTTTCAATCTAGAATATTACCTAAGATAAAATAATGTGTGAATTTGCATTGATTGTAAACTATTGTGTACGTCTGAAAATAGAAGAAGAAAAAAAAATGGAAGTTCTTCATTCAATGCGACTAAGGGATTCGTGGGTTCCTTTATGTGTATTGCAATCTTAGGGCGATGGGTGGACAACCTGTCACTAGGGTGATACACAATACTGACCCACAAAATATTTATCAGACGTGGCGTAAATGTACGTTGTTTACGGCCGTTGACGCTCTGCCTGATATATGTATATATACTTGGGTGAAATAGTTCCCGCCTAGCGGAGCTGATCACCCGTCTGCGAGCTCCGCAGACGTCCCAACCCGAGGAATAAGAAAGAAGATCCTTTCGTTTGAGTAATTTAGCGCTAGCTCCACATATACGAGGACATAAGTTACAGAGTTGTCCATGAATGGAATAAACTGCCAGAAGATGTAGTCTCAGCCCCAAACATCAATATATTCAAGAACAGACTAGCCAAACATAAAAAACAAGTCAAGATTAAAGAAATGAAAACTTATTATAAGTAACTGGATACAGTACAGGCATTATCAGTTGCACATCAACTGCCTGCCCGCTCATAGATAATAATAATAATAAAGCAAGCAAGCTTTTAAAGTAAAACAAATTATTTCAAATTTTAGAAATATTGTTTGAATAAAGAAATCCACGATACAATCCGCTCCGGGCTCCCTTTTACTGATAATCAAAGATCATCATCTGTACATTAGAGTTTCATTGTTCTACCATGGTTCTACCCCCACAGGCACGCAACAACTTATTTTACAAACAATCTTGCATGGAACATTAACAGACTAGCTACAAGCAAGAATGAATTAAAAATCATAATTGAACTTCATAAGTTAGACATTATTCTAATTTCTGAAGCGCACCTAAATGACCAAAAGGATTTCAGATTAGAAAACTATAAAGTATACATTACCAATCACCCCAGTGGTGCCTCACAAGGGGGATCAGCAGTAATTATAAAAGATAACATCAAGCATCATCTGCACAGCACATTTCAGGAAGAATATCTCCAGGCTACCACTATAACCATAGAAGATAACAGAGGACCAATAAATATCAGCGCAGTGTACTGTCCACCCAGACACACCGTGAAAGAAGATATGTTCACAACCTACTTTCAATCACTGGGCGTCCGATTCATCAGTGGTGGGGATTGGAATTGCAAACATACATTGTGGGGCTCAAGATTAATTACTACAAGGGGACGTGAGCTGAAGAAGTCACTTGACACACTAAAGCTAGTAACATTATCAACTGGTGAGCCTACATACTGGCCTACAGATGAGCACAGATTACCTGACCTGATTTGATTTCTTCATTATAAAGGGGATCACTGACTTATATTACAAAGCAGAAAACTGCTTGGATACCGCATCTGATCATTCACTGATTATAGGCACATTCAGCACAAAACTAATATTCAAGGAGCCCACAAACACATTGACTAATCGAAAAACAGATTGGAATGCCTTTGGTGAGTTCCTTGAAGCAGAAATAACCTTAAAAATTAGATTAAAGACGAAATACGATATTGATGAAGCCACTTTTTACATCACAAACAAAATTCAAGAAGCAGCATGGCGATCAACACCAGAAATAAAATCTGCTCTAAAATCGAGTAACATTCCAATGGAAATTAAGAATAAAGTGGCTTCAAAAAGAAAACTTAGAAGAATATGGCAGACAAGCCACAACTCGATAGATAAAACCAAATTGAACAGAGCTGCCAAGCAGTTGAAAGAATTGATAGATAACAATGAAAACCACACCTTTAGAGACAAAATATCTTCCCTATCAGCAAGAAAAAAAGACAATTACTCCTTATGGAAAATAACAAAAAATTTTAGAAGACCACAGGAACATGTGCCACCGATAAGGACACATCAAGGATCATGGGCCAGAACTCCACAAGAAAAAGCTGAAATATTCGCACAACATCTGAGCCAAGTCTTCAGACCCAATGACTCATCAATGCTAGAATTTGAAACTATTATAGACACAGTTCTAAACAGTGATCAACAATTGTCGCTTCCACTTAAACTAGTAACTCCTAGAGAACTGTACAAAACCATAATGGCAACAAGTTCTAAGAAAGCCCCCGGGTTTGACCTTATCACTGGTGAGGTACTGAAACATCTACCAAGGAAAGCAATTGTATATCTGACAATGCTGTTCAATGCTGTTCTCAGAGTGCACTACTACCCCAAATTATGGAAAATATCCCAAATATGCATGATACCCAAACCAGGCAAACCACCTACAAACATAACATCATATAGACCAATAAGTCTCCTTCCTACAATATCAAAAGTGTTTGAAAAATTATTCTTGAAAAGGATAAAAAATGTACTAGAAGAAGAAAGAATTATTCCAGACCACCAGTTCGGCTTTCGAGAGGAGCACTCAACAATTGAGCAAATACATAGAGTAGTTGACAAAATAAGACAATCCTTAGAAAAAAAGGAGTACTGTGCTGCAGTATTCTTGGATATACAACAAGCCTTTGACAGAGTGTGGCATAAGGGGCTACTGTTCAAGCTGAAAAATCTGTTACCTAACTCTTACTACATGGTACTGAAATCATATATCACTGACAGAAAGTTTCAAGTCAAAATGGGAGAAGCAACCTCAGAGTTATACGATATTCAAGCCTCTGTGCCACAGGGTTCAGTACTTGGCCCTGTGCTGTACTCCATCTACACTGCAGATCTACCATGCACTGATAATGTTGTCACAGCAACCTACGCCGATGACACAGCTTGCCTATCAAGTGATAAAGACCCTAACATTGCATCACAAAGACTACAAACACAATTGGACAAAATTGATGAATGGCTACTCCAATGGAGGATTAAATCAAGTGCAACCAAATCAGTACAAATAACATTCACTTTGCGCAGAGGAGACTGCCCACCAGTTACCATGGGAGGTCAGCCTTTGCCAATAGAAAGGTGTGTAAAGTACCTCGGCTTACACCTAGATAAACGGCTGACCTGGGCAGAACACATAAAAACAAAAAAAAAACATGCACATCTACAGTGCCAAAACGTAAATTGGCTCATGGGAAGACACTCCCCACTGTCTTTGAACAACAAGCTGCTGGTATACAAGTGTATAATAAAACCAATATGGACATATGGAATACAACTCTGGGGTTCTGCCAGTAACTCTAACTTGGAGATCTTACAAAGGTTCCAAAATAAAGTGCTCAGAGAGATATCAGGTGCAACTTGGTACACGAGGAACACTGAGATCCATGAATATCTTGAAATGCCTACTGTTAAAGAGGAAGTAAAGAAATACACTATGCGATACAAAGAAACACTTAAGGAACACACTAAAAAACTAGCAAGAGATCTGCTGCAACTTGATCAGAACATTCACCGCTTAAAAAGATGGCACATCCTGTCACTTGACGAAAGAACCTAATTTAAGAAAAATAAATACAAACTCTTGGAGATGGCATTTGCTGGAGTGCCACCGAATAATAAAAAAACAAATCCACCATACTATCTGATGAAGACTTGAAGAGTCGATTGCAGATAAGGAACAAAACATAAAAAAAAAAACAAACAATCTTTATTCTTTATATTGTTCTTTTTAGAACCAAGCGAGGCCCACGCGTCCCTGTATTTTAAAATGCAAGACTACGCGGCGTTGGTCATATGTGTCTTATGCGCGTCTCATCTTCCGTGTTTGTAGAAACGAGAACAGTTTCAAATTTCTCGATATTCTGTCATTGTTTCCTCGATGCGTCGCCGTCCTACGTCCCAAATGTGAAACTTCTGCCACGCAATGGCCACGCACAATTGAGCCATCTCCGAAAACTGAACTAAACCTGTCCCAAGCAGGACACTTAATATTCATTGACACCATAAATAAGCAGGGCATCTGGCAACACTGAAATCGTCGTACTTGGACAGTCTCAGATAGCACTGTCAAATCATACTATAAGTAAGGTAAACCAGATTCCCCGGAAATCAATAATATTTAAAAAAGAAGTTGTTTTGTCCATGTTATTTAAATAATTAGCAGATTATTATTTTAACATCCAACACATGTAAGAAGGCATTCTGCAGCTACCTTCCTGCCTAACCATGTTGTGGATCTCTGGAGCACTCTCCCTAAAACAGTAGTCAGTGCACCCAGTGTAAATAGTTTCAAAAGTAGACTTGACAAACATTTATAAACTGAACAATAAAACATTAAGACACAAGTGCAGTGATGTACACACATCAGTTTAAAGGAGTACTAGTGTATAAAAATAATAATATTAATAATATTTTAACTTCAAGTGGGTGTTTAAATACCCAGTAAGCAAATTTGCCCTGGATACCAACACCCATTGTTTATATGAGGTATTTTCATATGATAAGCACATAATCATGGAAAGTATTGTTAATAATATTTCTATATAGTGAATCATGCAAAAAATGGGAATTTACTGTGTTGAATACCTATTAAAATAAGAAGATTGATTCACCTATGAAACAATATATCTGATACCAGGATTACATAGACTGATCCATCACTAGTTTAACAAAAGTTACCTGTATACTATTAACAATCAGCTGCTTTATCAGGCTGGATATAGACAATAGATAAAAGGTTTATACTTACTTTGCTCCAAGTCAACAAGCATTTGAAGCAGAACTGATGCAGGCAGGAGTCAGTGAAGGACTTGTTGCGGCAGGTGCCGAGGCAGATGGCGCACTTCGGCGGCGGCGACCCTCGACCACTCTCGTGCCGCGGACTGCTGTCGTCGCTCTTCACGCTGCTGGGGTTCGCCCCAGAGCTGTCGTCGGCGGCCGACAGCATCTCCATGATTCACCTATAATATCCCGTAAAATAGACTAAGTTACGTATGAAGAAAAACTCGATGTTGCTCACTGCCCCTATAGGAATAAATATAGACAAAAACAGCTGTTACAGGCATGGCCGTGGCTAATCAATAACTGTAAACTGTGTTTACTGAGAAATAAGGTACAATCTCAAATCTATAGGTATGTATAGGGGTGACAAGAATCGCTAGGTAATAATAATTTTGCTTTCAGCCATGGAGTGCCATTGCAATAATGGCAGATTACCGTATAACATCAATGCGCAACTCGAATAACTTACCTCTCGTTGACTGCTACGCAATCTTCGAGTCCTGGGAATTCTTCACACGGAAAATGTGCATGATCTTGACAGGTTTTTGTAATGAAATGACGTGACGAATGATAGATCAATCACTAAAAACAAGTTCAATGTTCAAAGTTTTTATGAAACTTACACTAATTACACAGAACTAAACTGAATGAATGCTCCAAACGAAGAAATGAAGCCCGTTCAATAAAATAACTAATAAAATATACAAAATGCCCGAGCTAAATATCTGTAAGCGAGAATGTGACAGATTGTGATACATCCACAGATTAAAAATGGTTCAATCCCTTACCATAAGCAATAGTATTATTTTTTTGCCTTCAATTTCGTGTATGGGGTGTTTGGTCCAATGTTGACAACATTACAAAAACTATAATTTCATTTGTCTATGGTTAGTTCAAACAAAATAGATATTGCTCTACGCTACGCGTGTTGTGTAACAAATAATTTTCCAAATGAGTCAAATAGTCAAAAGGGTAAATATTATTTTCCATTGAATATAAATAAGGTACCAAATAAGATAAAGTAATTTACTTTATTAATTTCAGACTACGGGCCTCGTAGGCTTGGCTGTAGCACCAAATGCTCACCATACCTTGGGTGCTCTCTATGGCAAAATTTTGAGGACTATCCGAAAAATGCCTGAAACTGCCACATACAGGAAAGCCACTGAGCAAATTGTAATGGAAAGGGCCGCTGCGGTTAGCCAGGTATTGAATTGCCTTTAATTGCGCCGCAATAAAATAATATTATTGACAGACCTGCTCTACTTTAGAATTATGTTTTTTATACTTCAAGATTCGGTCGAAGCAATCGTATTCTTATTTCCAGACCAAGAACGTCTTTGAACTAGAAAAAGCTATCAACTGTGGCCAAGCTGAAGAATTGATAGTGCAGGCTGAAAATGAACTGAACCTTGCCAGAAAGATGCTGATTTGGAAGGCCTGGGAACCTCTGATGGCAAAACCCCCTAAGGGCCAGTGGGACTGGCCACCAGCAAAAGCCTAAACAGTGAATATTCTGAGTCAACAACCTACCAGTCTGTTATTGATAGTTGTCACACTAGTTTAAATTATAAATAAATGTTTTAATTTACTGTTATGAAGTTATTGGTTATTTTCTTGTCATGTGGGGCCTGGAGCCAACTACCAACCTCTCGTTGTTTGTAGACTTGGTGTTGTTGATGATTAATAAAAGAAATCAATTATATAACATAATTTACTTTGTGAATAAATTTATACAAAGAAAGTTGAGCTCCATCAAACTAGAAAGACAAATTAACATTTTGTCAGCCTTGGATTGGAGGGCAATATTCTAAAATGGGATATTAGAGCAAATATGTTTCAAGTAGTCTAAAACATGTATTTTTGCAATATTGAAAATGAAGTAATGTTCAAAGTTAAGAAGTGATTACCCAGCATAATGGAGCTCAATAAACAAAGATACACTACAACATCCTAAAATTTTACATAGGTATAGAAAGATGAACAGTTAGAAAACAGAGTATTAATTACATTATTTCTTTTATTACTGAAAACACAATATCAAATTAAGTACTTACTTTAAAAGGAATATCCAAGAACACTAATTAATGGTATAGGGAAAAGGTAAAGGATTTTTGTTACAATTATTATAAAAGTAATATACTGCCGTGTGATGCCGGCTTAGAATAGCATCACCCAATTTCTTTCCCCTGGGTGTCGTAAAAGGCGACGAAGGGACTCGAGGGTGTGTATTGCAATTTTAGGCGATGGGCTGACAACCTGTCACTATGGCGACACACAGTTTTCCGAATGACCCTCAAGTGTTTGTCAGACGTGGCGTAAATGTTTTTTGCAGCCGTTTACGCTCTGCCTACCCCGCAAGGGATAGAGGCGTGATATACTATGTATGTATGTAATATAATTTACTTGTATAGGAGTAAAATTTCCATGATTAAAATAAGCTGGTGTCTATACTAGAAAAGATGTACTGTGCAAGCCCATGAAAAAGCCAGCAGTTTTAAATACTAATATCTATTGTATTGAAATTGTACTAGTCTTTGGCATGCCATTGTAGTACTTTATATTTTGATGCCAGTGTATACTATACTACATCTGTATTTATATATTACAAATACCAGACAAGTACATTTTTCTCAGATGTGAGGTTTGGCACAATATTGTATGTAAGTTAACTGGAATGTAAAAATTCACATTGTTAAACTACATTGTTTATCTATAATTTCAAATTTATCTAATTAATTAAAAAAGTTATTAATTCATAAAAATGCGTGTGATAGATGAAAAATCACAAAACTCATTCTCATAAGCAGTACATGTTAATATTTCGATGTCACATTGATCAATTGTAAAAGTGTTATAATTGTACATGTAAATTGAATTTTCCTATATATAAAAGTTAAATATTGGTAACTTTGTAAAATACAAAACTTCTCTAAATCAATCTTTTAAAGTTCCTTACTTGAAAATGGTTCAAGACAACTATCTTATACCCTTCAACCAATGCATGAATATTTAATTCATATTCCTGTGACAAGTTTTGAGTACTTTTCCTACATTCTATCCATATTCTATCATACAAACAACTTACAAACTTAGGCTTAGACATAAAAAATAAATAACACATCTTGTTAATTTTGTCATCATAGATAATACTTCCTGATATAATATATCAGTTAATAAATAGTTTTAGACTCATTTGTAGGCCAGTAACTATTGCAAAGTCACTATTGCTCGCAAATCAGTATTTCATTCTGTATACTTTGAGTTGGCTTTGATTATGCAGACTGAGTTTGCTGGACAATTTCTTTAAAATTGATTGTTAATTTTTGTAGTTTTCTAACCTGCCATTCCAAACAAATATACTCACTTAATAATGAGTCTAAAACATAGTGGCATTAGCCAGTTATGTAGATGTGACACCTTTTCTTGCAACTAACAGGTTGAGTACTGGGTGTTTCTTTATGTAGCTGACTGCTTTCTTGTGGGTGACCATAGTGAAATCATATCCATTGCATTGTAAAATTTTGTCATGCATTCTTAGACCTGCCTTAGCTGCAGGGCTGCCATCATGTACTTCAGTGACATAAATTCCCTGAAACATATTGTTTATTTTTTAGTATGGTTAATCAATTTATATGGGTAAAGCATGTGCCATAAAAATGTTAATTATACTCAACTCATGTAACTCAACTGCCACTTAACTACAAACAAAAACCCAAGTGTAAAAAACTATCTTGAATCAGTGCCATGATTCATCATCATAAGAAAAAACTATGTACTTATGTTATGAGTTCTTGTTAGCTTTAAGTAAGTACTTAAGAATTAGAATGTGCTAATTTGTATTCTTTCGAAAACTTTTAAAATTGGTTTTCTAGCTTGGTATAGAATCTGATTCATTAAACTATTTAACTTACTAAAAAAACTTGTATGAATCCTAATTTTGAGCTTAGAAGATGCGCGCAAGTACTTACGTTGTCGGTATAGCCCTGCGGGCTTTTTCGGAAATCTTGATCTATGCCGCCGCCTATTTTAAACCCACATTTCATTACTTCCCGGCCTTCAGAATCTACACCAGACTCTTTTTGTAGTGTTATTGGTATCTGCAGAAGAAATGTATGTGATAAGATAAGAGAAGCGAAAGAGAGCACAACAAAAGGGGAACAGGGAGTGGTCTACAAACTTACGCTAAGACACTCCATAGCCGTGCCGGCTTGATGCTGAAAGGCCATTTTCGCCATGATGAAGGATTATTATATACCGCTCTTTACTTAAAAACACTTATACTTATGAATTGAAGTAAATAAATACTCCAAAAAAATCTAAACAACACCGACATTCACCAGCCACCTTGACACTATGATTTTGTTTTTAATTTTACCTCCGGCTCTGGATACTCAGTTTTTGGAATGGATATTGGTATATCCGAAAATATTTAATTCGGCACCGCACTAGAAATGTCATATTTCGCCTTTTTGGAACAGATACAATTTTGTTTTAATGTTCAAAGACTTTCAAAGAGAATCTAAATAGAAATAGCGTGCTCTTTTTACTGCCTTGCCTACAGTTGGTTTAACCCAAATAAAGCACATTTTGCATAAAAAAAACCATTTCCATTGGCAAATAAAAAACATAAAAAATTGCTAGGGGTTGTTATTATGCTAATACAAACGATATAAATTAAAGGTAGGCTGAATTCCCTATCCAGGTGCTTTTATGTTTTCACAAGAATACTTTTTATTTATACTATGAATACCTCTTTCAGATGTCTGGTGGGCGACCTTTACTGCGCATAATATTCAACAACTTTATAGATTCCCTAAGACCACGACCAATAAGGGGCAATCACGTTGGTAAATATGTACATAAACAACCATTGGTCAGAGTAAACATTTCGGGGCGGAACCATATAACGGGGACAAACCATGAAGTGCCGAGATAGGTTCTATACCGCATTATCTAACAGTGTTCTTACTTGCTTGTATTATGGTTACAGGTAGTGACTACATTGGCAACAAGTATTTTGAAATCCCTCCTAACCCCAGCGTAGGTAAAAGGAAGGCTGAAAGATGGTACGACCCTCCTAAGGGCTTGGACTTTCAAGATCCTATACCAGCAGAATGGGAATCATGGCTTCGAATGAGAAGGTATCAAACAATAAAACTATTTATGTTAAGTATTGCAATGTACCAACTAAAAAGGTAATCTTGCCCTACAATAGGATGATAAAAGTAGGTACACCACTTGTATTATCAGGTATTTGAATGGTTGCATAATTATTTCAAAACACATACATTTGTATTCATTTGAATTGTTATTTTCACAGAACTGAACCTCCAACAGAAGAAGAGATCCAAAAAAACTTGGCCATTGCGGAAATGAAGAAGGAGAATGCTGCTAAACTAGAAGCTCAAAGGTTGGCAGAAGGAGGTGATTTGCCTGCGATTCCTGAGAAAGGGCCCATGTCATTTCCCAAATATGATGACCTACACCCGGGAGATCCTGAGAACCATCCATCTAGGAGAAATAGATAGATTATTAGTACAAATTAGTAGAACAAATTATTAAATTTCATAGGTTCTATTTAACTCAAAAAGTAATGAGAAGCTCAGAGCTTCTAAAGATATATTTATGTATTTAATTACAAATTAGTTATATTTAGAATAATAATTAAAGTTATTTTAAATGCATCACTTTTTTTGCCACCTCTGCCTCCTTAACAAACATTTTAGCCAACAGGTCAATAACATAATATTTTTTTCTAGGTAAGTAAGCAATTATTTCTTGAGCTGATAAAACCTTGAGGTAACCATCAATAATAAATGTGAATTATTCCCTTTCGTTGGCTTGCATTTGCATAGCATAGCATTGGATTTGGATAACCATTGAAATAGAATCCATATTCAGACAAAACACATAGAATACTATTGCATAATCTAACCCTTTTTTCATAGAATTAAATCATGTACCTATTTTGCTTATTTCGTGGCGGGTGGTAATAGAGTACTTGAATCTTAGATAAATTATTGGTTCGCTAGCGAGCGACAGCGAGGACCAATCTTTACCAAAATAACATTGATAAACAAGCAAATTCCGTGAGATGTCGCTGTTAGTTTTAAAAACGCGGTATCGTTATGTTCACGACGAATACATAAGTACGTCGGAGATAGCAGCACAAGATAACTCTGGTTTCCCTTCAAAACGTATAAATCTTTCGCCTTTTACTAAAGATTTCCGTGGAGGGGAACACTCAAATGAGTCTTAAGATGTAACATAAATATAGATTTTAATAATCTTGTAAGAATTTTGTAACTATGGTATGGAATCAACGCCAGAGATAAAATAAAATAAAAAGTAAGTCATAGCACAGTATAATTAATAGTACTAGCGTACAGTATGGTCACTCCCTGCCTCCCCCTACAAGCGCCGCCCACCCGCGCTCGGAGGACGCTCAGACACCGGCTAAGCAAGGACGCGACGACGAAGGTCATTTCATACTGCCGCACATTGCATTCCCGATTCGCGAACGCAAAATGGCGGCAACCCTGACATGTTGTCTCACACACTCAAGCATGGTCCGCGTTCACCTACGCGAGCTTAGACTGTGTGCGTAGCAACGCATTTGATTCATACATTTGAGCGCCAGTGTCCGAGGTGTGGTCATAGCATCAACTCGGTGTTGTATTTTCTCAGTCTGATAGTGCGTCGGGGGGAGGTATAATTTTATGTTATTACCATTTAATACGGATTACGGGCGCACTCGGGTTTTGGGCCAGGGCAGGCGGGCGGCAAATCAAAATTTGCCAAATCGGTTCTACGCCCGGTTTTTCTCAGGTTTTTCCTTACACACCACTTAGAGTCATGTTGGGGCTAGGTCTAAAGGTGCTGTTCCAAACCGAGCGGCCTACGGCCGACGGCCGACGGCCGATGGCACATGCCCCGACTATCGGCCGTCGGCCGTCGGCCGCCGCGGCAGATGCCATTCCGAAGGCAGCGGCCGACGGCCGACAGCACATGGCAGAGTATAGTTATCAGGACTAGACTAAGTTTTGTTTATTAGGTTATTATGGTTCATCGGGTCGTTGGGTTCATCATGTGGCCAGAGTTCATCGGTTCGCTAGGTTCATCGGGTTATCATGGTTTATCGGGTGATTATGGTTCATCGGGTCGTTGGGTTCATCTTGTCGTTAGGGTTCATCATGTGGCCAGAGTTCATCGGTTCGCTAGGTTCATCGGGTTATCATGGTTCATCGGGTCGTTGGATGCATCTTGTCGTTAGGGTTCATCATGTGGCCAAAGTTCATCGGTTCACTAGGTTCATCGGGTTATCATGGTTCATCGGGTTATCATGGTTCATCGGGTTATCATGGTTCATCGTGTCTTTAAGATCATTTAAAGTAAACAGTCGCATTCGACTATTTTGGATGGTAGAATAGGTACTTGTATGTATTGTATATCGTATGGCCGCGGCGGCTTTACGATAAACAAGTACTATTCTACTATCCAAAATGGTCGAATGCGACTGTTTAGTTAAGATGATTCTAAAGACCCGGTGAACCCAGCCAAACTCTGGCTACATGATGAACCCTAACAACAAGAGGAACCCAACGACCCGATGAACCATAATAACCATGACAACCCAATGAACCTAGCGAAACGATGACCTCTGACCACATGATGAACCCTAACGACAAAATGAACTCAACGACCCGATCAACCGTAATAACCCGATGAACCATGATAAACCGATGAACTACGATAACCCGATGAACCTAGTGAACCCATAAACTCTGGCCACATGATGAATCCTAACGTCAAAATGAATTCAACGACCCGATGAACCATAATAACCCGATGAACCATGATAACCCCATGAACCTAGCGAACCGATGAACTATGGCCACATGATGAACCCGAACGACAAATTGAACCCAACGACCCGATGAACCGTAATAACCCGATGAACCATAATAACCCGATGAACCATGACAACCCGATGAACCTAGCGAAACGATGAACTCTGACCACATGATGAACCCTAACGACAAAATGAACTCAATGACCCGATGAACCGTAATAACCCGATGAACCATGATAAATCGATGAACCACGATAACCCGATGAACCAAGCGAACCCATAAACTCTGGCCACATGATGAATCCTAACGACAAAATGAATTTAACGACCCGATGAACTGTAATAACCCGATGAACCATAATAACCCGATGAACCATGACAACCCGATGAACCTAGCGAAACGATGAACTCTGATGACCACATGATGAACCCTAAAGACAAAATGAACCCAACAACCCGATGAACCGTAACAACCCGATGAACCATGATAAACCGATGAACCATGATAACCCGATGAACCTAGCGAACCCATGAACTCTGGCCACATGATGAATCCTAACGACAAAATGAATCCAACGACCCGATGAACCATAATAACCCGATGAACCATGATAACCCGATGAACCTAGCGAAAGGATGAACTCTGGCCACATGACGAACCCTAAAGAAAAGATGAACCCTAACGACATGATGAACCCAACGACCCGATGAACCGTAATAACCCGATGAACCATGATAACCCGATAAACCATGATAACCCGATGAACCTTGCGAACCGATGAACTCTGACGACATGATGAACCCTAACGACAAAATGAATGCAACGACCCGATGAACCATGATAACCCGATGAATCTAGCGAACCGATGAAGTCTGGCCACATGATGAACCCTAACGACAAGATGAACTCAACGACCCGATGAACCATAATAACCCGATGAACCTAGCGAACCGATGAACTATGGCCGCATGATGAACCCGAACGACAAGATGAACTCATGGACCCGATGAAACATAGTAACCCGATGAACCATGATAACCCGATGAACCTAGGGAACCGATGAACTCCGGCCACATGATGAACCCTAACGACATTATGAACCCAACGACCCGATGAACCATCATAACCTATTAAACATAATAACTAGTTCTGAAAACTATATTCCGACCCAAACAAAGTAAAGCCGCCGCGGCTATACTGGTCTGCAGTTATGTGCCGTCGGCCGTCGGCCGTCGGCCGCCGCGGCAGATGCGCGGCGGCCGATAGCATGTGCAGTCGCCGCTCGGTTCGGATAGTATCCCATACAAGTCCATACGAACCAGTAGTGCCGCGGCGGCCGACGTCGGCCGACGTCGGCCGCCGCGGCATGTGCCATCGGCCGTCGGCCGTAGGCCGCTCGGTTCGGAACAGCACCTTAAAGGTGCTCTTCCTTACGTATCATGAAAGAGCATGGGACATTTTAGTATGAAGCCTGGTATACCTACAATTCGCGATGACATAAAAACAAATGTTGGCGGCCAGAGATGAAACATGTGCGAATCGATAGAACATAAAAATACAAACAGGAAATACTCTTTGGTAAAATGTCGTAAGTGATACGGTTTCGGAGTAAATGAGGGCCGAAGTTTTTTTTAATTAAAAATATTTTTTTTACTTTTTATTAATTCAAAATGTTAAGGCAAGCATATAAAACTTCTAATTTGTAAAAAAGGGTTTTAAAATAATACATTACTATCAAAACCAAAGTAATTAAATTAAACTCGAGCCATTTTTGCAGGCTCCATTTCATTTTCAGGTGTTATATCCATAGTAGAAGACATGTTAACAAAGGAAAATGAACCTTATTCCATAGCATTAGCACACCTCGGACACTGGCGCTCAAATGTATGAATCAAATGCGTTGCTACGCACACAGTCTAAGCTCGCGTAGGTGAACGCGGACCATGCTTGAGTGTGTGAGACAACATGTCAGGGTTGCCGCCATTTTGCGTTCGCGAATCGGGAATGCAATGTGCGGCAGTATGAAATGACCTTCGTCGTCGCGTCCTTGCTTAAGGTGCTGTTCCGAACCGAGCGGCCGACGGCCGACGGCCGACAGCATATGCCGCGGCGGCCGTCCTTGGCCGCCGCGGCACTACTGGTTCGTATGGACTTGTATGGGATACTCCGAACCGAGCGGCGACTGCACATGCCATCGGCCGCCGCGCATCTGCCGCGGCGGCCGACGGCCGACGGCCGACGGCCGACGGCACATAACTGCAGACCAGTATAGCCGCGGCGGCTTTTCGTTGGTTGGGTCGGAATATAGTTTTCAGGACTAGTTATTATGTATAGGTTATTATGGTTCATCGGGTTATTATGGTTCATCGGATCGTTGGGTTCATCTTGTCGTTCGGGTTCATCATGTGGCCATAGTTCATCGGTTCGCTAGGTTCATCGGGTTATTATGGTTCATAAGGTCGTTGAGTTTATCTTGTCGTTAGGGTTCATCATGTGGCCAGAGTTCATCGGTTCGCTAGGTTCATCGGGTTATCATGGTTCATCGGGTTATTATGGTTCATCGGGTCTTTGGATTAATTTTGTCGTTAGGGTTCATCATGTGGACAGAATCCATCGGTTCGCAGGGTTCATCGGGTTATCATGGTTCATCGGGTCATCATGCTTCATCGGGTTATCATGGTTCATCGGGTTATTACGGTTCATCGGGTCGTTGGGTTAATTTTGTCGTTAGGGTCCATCATGTGGCCAGAGTTCATCGTTTCGCTACGTTCATCGGGTTATTATGGTTCATCGGGTCGTTGTGTTCATCTTGTCGTTAGAGTTCATCATGTGGCCAGACTTCATCGGTTCGCTAGATTCATCAGGTTATCATGGTTCATCGGGTTATTATGGTTCATCGGGTTATTATGGTTCATCGGGTCGTTGGATTCATTTTATCGTTAGGATTCATCATGTGGCCAGAGTTCATGGGTTCGCTAGGTTCATCGGGTTATCATGGTTCATCGGTTTATAATGGTTCATCGGGTTATTACGGTTCATCGGGTCGTTGGGTTCATTTTGACGTTAGGGTTCATCATATGGCCAAAGTTCATCGGTTCACTTGGTTCATCGGGTTATCATGGTTCATCGGGTTATTATGGTTCATCGGGTCGTTGGATTCATTTTGTCGTTAGGTTTCATCATGTGGAGAGAGTTCATGGGTTCGCTAGGTTCATCGGGTTATCATGGTTCATCGGTTTATCTTGGTTCATCGGGTTATTACGGTTCATCGGGTCGTTGGGTTCATTTTGACGTTAGGGTTCATCATGTGGCCAGAGTTCATCGGTTCGCTAGGTTCATCGAGTTATCATGGTTCATCGGGTTATTATGGTTCATCGGGTCGTTGGGTTAATTTTGTCGTTAGGTTAATAACCCGATGAACCTAGTGAACCGATGAACTTTGGCCATATGATGAACCCTAACGTCAAAATGAACCCAACGACCCGATGAACCATTATAACCCGATGAACCATGATAACCCGATGAACCTAGCGAAACGATAAACACTGGCCACATGATGAACCCTATCGATAACATGAACCCAACGACCCGATGAACCATAATAACCCGATGAACCATGATAACCCGATGAACCTAGCGAAACGATAAACACTGGCCACATGATGAACCCTATCGATAACATGAACCCAACGACCCGATGAACCGTAATAACCCGATGAACCATGATAACCCGATGAACCTAGCGAACCGTTGAACTCTGGCCACATGATGAACCCTAACGACAAGATGAACCCAACGACCCTATGAACCATGATAACCCGATGAACCATGATAAGCCGATGAAGCTAGTGAACTGATGAACTCTAGACACATGATGAACCCTAACGACAAGATGAACCCAACGACCCGATGAACCATGATAACCCGATGAACCATGATAAGCCGATGAAGCTAGTGAACCGATGAACTCTGGCCCAATGATGAACCCTAACGACAAGATAAACCCAACGACCCGATGAACCATAATAACCCGATGAAAAATAATTACCCGATGAGCCATGATGACCCGACCAACCTAGCAAGCCGATGAGCTCTGGCCACATGATGAACTTTAACGACAAGATGAACCCAACAACCCTATGAACCATGATAACCCGATGAACCATAATAACCTAATAAACATAATAACTAAGTCCTGAAAACTAGACTCTGACATGTGCTGTCGGCCGTCGGCCGCTGCCTTCGGAATGACATCTGCCGCGGCGGCCGACGGCCGACGGCCGATAGCCGCGGCATGTGCCATCGGCCGTCGGCCGTCGGCCGTAGGCCGCTCGGTTCGGAACAGCACCTTTAGCCGGTGTCTGAGCGTCCTCCGAGCGCGGGTGGGCGGCGCTTGTAGGGGGAGGCAGGGAGTGACCATACTGTACGCTAGTACTATTAATTATACTGTGGCATTAGCATGGATCTGACACCTGTCAAATCGGGCCTATAAAAATGGCTCGAGTTTCTATGATATAACAACATAACCCCTGATAAATGGGAGATTTTGTGACTGTGAAATCGATCGCAGAGCATTGTGGGTGATAGAGAGACTATATAGACAGACAAGTAGAAAAAAACCCAAAAAGGCCTTCGTAATACAATGAGGGAAATATCCGAAAAGCTGTGAAAAGAAGATACTTTATTTATATCTCATTATTGCTCTTGCATAGTAGGGAAGAGAACTCTGGGCTGTTGTTCCCATATCATTAGCGTGATATGGTTCTTGGGATGGGCTCGTCATCAAGATATTTTTCCGTTGCCACCTGCATTATTTTTGGATTCTATTATTGTACGACATGATATAGAAAATGAAGCGAATGACGAATTTTAATCCTTGTCGAGTACCGACCGAAAAACTATGTAGTAGCTTCTTATCACGGCTTTCCGGATATTTCCCTCATTGTATTACGATGGCCTTTTGATTTATTCTACTTGTCTGTCCATATAGTCTCTCTATCACCCACAATGTTCTGTGATCGATTTCCCACTCATTGACTTATATCTGTATGTACTCTTAATCTCGATTCAAGTATTTTTTTATTTACGCATACTTTATTTTAAAATGTGAAATTGTTTCAACGCTCTAAAAAAAAACTAAACGAGCCAAAAGTTCTTATTAAAAACCAAAAAAAAAAATTAATATTAATCCTTACCGAGTACCGATCGAACAGCTATGTAGGTATTGTTTATGTTATGGTCTTTACTTTTTCCATTCTAATGTTGTCTAATCAAAGTATCTTCTTTTCACGGCTTTTCGGATATTTCCCTTATTGTATTACGAAGGCCTTTTTGTTTTTTTTTTTACTTGTATGTCTATATAGTATCTCTATCACCCACAATGTTCTATGATCGATTTCACAGTCACAAAATCTCCCATTTATCAGGTGTTATGTTGTTATATCATAGTAACTCGAGCCATTTTTATAGGCCCGATTTGCCAGGTGTCAGATCCATGCTAATGCTATGAAATAAGGTTCTTTTTTCTTTGTTAACATGTCTTCTACTATGGATATAACACCTGAAAATGAAATGGAGCCTGCAAAAATGGCTCGAGTTTAATTTAATTACTTTGGTTTTGATAGTAATGTATTATTTAAAACCCTTTTTTACAAATTAGAAGTTTTATATGCTTGCCTTAACATTTTGAGTTAATAAAAAGTAAAAAAATATTTTTAATTAAAAAAAAAACTTCGGCCCTCATTTTCTCTGAAACCGTATCACTTACGACATTTTACCAAAGAGCATTTCCTGTTTGTATTTTTATGTTTTATCGATTCGCACATGTTTCAACTCTGGCCGCCAAAATGAGTTTTTTCCAATATCTCCAACAATAGGTATACCAGTTTGGTTCCATGCTCTTTGACAGAAGCTCGATTTTTCATATATCTTTGTATATAGTTGGTTACTTACACTTAAGCGATGTAACAAAACACAATGAGAGCGAAGCGAAGGCGGCTTAGTCGCTACTCAGACATATTAGGACATTTCATAGAAAGAGGAAGATTGAAAATGAAAATGAAATAACTTTATTATTAAAGCTGTTATTGTTTAATACGTAGTTTTATAAAGGGGTGTACAGCGCAGACTAAAAAATATGAGAATGCCTACCTATACTAAAAACCGTCGACGGGCGCACGGCGATTCGGGAGATTCATTATACCTACAGGGTGTAAGGGGACGGTGTACCGAAAAGTTTGCTGGCATGATCAGACCATGTAATGTAACTGAATAACTTTTACTATGGGGCCTGTGTTGGGAAACGATTTTTTTTAAAGTTTCCATACAAAGTCAGTCAGCTGATCTGAAATTTTGTATGGGAGGAAGAAATTTTTATTTTTACCAACATATCCTCCATATAGAAAGGTATAGTTACATGGTCTGATCATGCCTGCAAAGTGTTCGATACACCGTTTCTTACACCCCGTATAGATAAGTAGATCTATTGAATTCAGGGAATCATAGTGAAGGCCATGAGTGTATTCGTATACCTATCAAAATTATGTCGATATTTTAAAGAATGTAGTCACCTTCTTAACACCCCCTAAGTCTTAACCGTAGATATTATGCTGATATCCAGATTACATACTTGCTTATTATTATGTTGCTTAGTAATTTACAAGCACGGGTTCGAGATCATTCTTATCTTTGGCAAACATTTGTACCGATTAATTGTATTGTTTAATGGGATCTGTCGGGGCCCAGTAAGAATCTGACGTAATAATAAAGATCAATCTACTGAGTATTTTTCCGTACCCATCTGTTCAGTCACTGATCTATTTCGGTAGCAAACACTCCTCTACATAATTGAATATTTTCGTAAATTTGTCAACTTTATAACTATAAACACAGCTTACTTATCAGTATTTTATAAGAAGACTTTTATTATTAGGTGAGTGTTTTTTTTATTGGGTGAGTGTTTAGTTCTTTGCACGTGGCTTTACATACTGTATTTTATTTAAAAAACGGCCTATAGCGTGTTGGACACGTAAAAATAAAGGATGATATTTCTAAATTTGCTTTCAGACAGACACACGGACAGATAGGTACAGAGTTGAACAAATGATAAGGGTTTGTAGTAGACTACGAAACCCTAAAAACTAGATAGGTATCTAAGCGACCTCTAGATACCATTACCTACTTGTTAAAAGTACCTATTCGTGGGGGTATTTGTAGTATTTCGCGTTATTTCTGTTTGATTGAATTAACTCACAATTAAAAAGTAAGTTGGTACTTACTTGTTTAAACATAGGTTAGTATACCTTTACAAATCAAGTAGTTTAATTTAAATGTTTACATTAAATGTCATCATTAAGCCCTATTTTTATCGACTATTTCCATTGAATAATAAACTTTAGCGATAAAATTTCTTCGGCTCGCCTGTATTTAGGTTCAATGTATGTTTAATCATGCTAATAATTAAAAATAATTGAATTATTGTTTTCATTCACTTAACTCCCAAGATTGCACACTGGGTATAAAAGAAATATTGGAAGAGAATTTCTTCATTTCTTGTGAAAGTGTCTTCCATTCAATTTGTTGTCTATAGGTGCGTAGAATTTGCAAGTTTTCTAAAATAAAAGTGCATAGTCCTATTTATTTATTACGTACTTGAGTTTTACAATGTTATTTGTAATAAAATAACTGCAACTTTTCAACCAGCTTAGCTAACTTACGCTGTTTCGTGAACTAGCGAAGAGCTGGTACTTTAAAAAGTTTTTCAAACCAGTTAGCAACGCGGTCTTCCGTCCCGTTCTGAAGGCCGTGAGTCTTTGCTATTTTTAAAATTAATTGTTTCTAAATTATTGTTATATTCTACAGATAGATATAATGGCGTCGGAAAAGCTGACCTCTGAGCAAGTCTTTGCGTTGGAAGACAAATATGGCTGCCACAACTACCACCCGGTGCCTGTGGCCCTCTCCAGAGGGGAAGGTATTGTTCATTAAATTTCCGTGTGAGTGCACGTTAAGCCGTCGGTCCCGGTTGCTGTCTATGCTTACATAGAGGTAGATGGCGGTCCTTACACAACCATGTCAGAGGCCTACTACTAGTAGTCGGCGGTTGAAAAACTCTGATACCAGGGTTCATCGGGTCGTTGGACGATTCGGTATCCCACATGAAAAGAAAAGAAGATTACATTATCACACATTAGGGTCGGATTATACTGAGCGGCAGGCTCTCGCGACATTACAAAGACATGTGTGCAACGAATTAAATCACTGAATTGAGCAAATTAATGTAGAATACGCAATATGTCGAATGCGTTGCAATAAAATCTTTGTGAATTCGCGATAAACATCCTGGCCGTGTCGCTCAATATGATTCTACCTTTACTATACTTACAAATAGCGAAAGAGTTACGTTTTTTTAGTTTTTACCTCATCGTCAATTTTCCAAACTACTGGATGGATCTTGAAAATCAGCTATCAGTATCTCCAAGTAGCAAAGGATACCTACCATTGACCGCCTAGCACCACCTGACAGGCAGCATGACATTTACATTGGGGGAGTTTGAAATAGTACGTCCATGGGAATTTAGAATTTAACGAAAATTACCGTACTTGTTTGAAAAGTAAGCTTTTGTAGATTACCTAAAATTACAGTAAGTAAGTACTATTTAGTTGTGTGGTGATAGCTTCGAGTAACATCACCTTATTTCTACCAGAGGGTGTCGTAAAAGTTGACATAGGGATAATCCAGGGAATGGACAGCAGCGTTCCCTGTGAAAATCTACATGACCTATCCGCCTGCCTTGCGTGATAGGAATGGCAAATACCCTCAAAAAGGGGGAGGCTCTTGTCCAGCAGTGGACTGTTGGGGCAGATGTAGTTAGTTCAGTATTATTTATGGCTATCATTGAGGTAATTTGGATCAATAGAAAAATTTAACTGAGAAAAATAACTCCCCGTAATTCTCAAAACCTGAACAAGGCTAACCAAGTTTAACTGGAGAGTTATTTGTAAAAAAATAAGATAACTGTGTCCACAAGTACGTTAGGTAAGTATTGTTTTTCGTATAAATAAACGTTCAGAAAATATATAACAGAAGAGCCCAACTAAAAACTGCGATAAGTTATATTTTCAACTTGAAACTTATCTGTCCTATTTATATAGTGTTTTTAAAACAATTCACGACACTACAATAATTATGTGATGACATACCTACTTAGTCTTGATCATGAAAGTGATGTAATTAAAGTATTTCGTTAAATAGTAGAGTAAATATCAATTCAGGGGCAGGGTGACAGAAAATTCGACACTTTCTCTGACGGAGGTTGTAGGGAAGAGATTTCAGGCTCGCAAAGACTTCTCTAGAATGCTTTAGTCTCATACTTACTCTCCTTCATCAGTCTATGCCTAAGTCAGTAGGAAGGTACAATACTGAAATAAATTATAATGTTTTATGGAAACTAGGGAAAACTATTTAAAATACTTAGGTTTTGTCGGCAAGGAACGAGCTGTGGTAGCCCAGATGGGAGAGGAGTCGCCACTAGTAGGTCATGCCGAAAGTCGTAGGTTCAAATCCTGCCTGCGCTTAAATATTATGCAAGTTTAATTATATCCAACACGGGACGTGTTGGTATTCACAACTACGAGTAGTACGTATTTAATAGATGTAACATTAAGTACATCGATTCCTTACATTTATTTGTTTTTTCAATTGTCAGGTGTATTCGTATGGGATGTCGAGGGCAAGAAGTACTACGACTTCCTGAGCGCGTATTCAGCAGTGAACCAAGGCCACTGTCACCCCCGGATCCTGGCCGCTCTCAAGAAACAGGCGGAGAAACTCACGCTTGTGTCAAGGTAAACCATCTCACCCAATTAAGCGAAATAAAGCAAAACCTTTCCAGCAGATCAATTTCTAAAACGGGTTCTGGGAAGTCCGCGAGGACTGGTCTTATCAAACCACTCGTATTAAGCTTTCTACTACTCGATGTCAAGCGTATGTTAAGTTTAGTAGAACGTGTAAAACGAGCACAATTAGTACCAGACTTTCGCATGCGAAAATTCAAAAATAGAGCCCGTAGAACTCAACCCATAAAACTTAAAAAGTCTTTTATTTTACGACATTTTTCCGAATTGGTTTTAAATTTTTAATTATTTACACTTTTAATTAAGAAGGCGGTCGTTACACAACCATATCAGAGGCCTAGTACTTGTAGTAGGCAGTTGAAAAACTCTGACTCAAACTCTTGTTGGACGACTCAGTGTTCCACACGAAAAGAAAAAGAAGATTAATTGGCTTAATTAACGGGGTTGGAGTGGTGACGACGTTTTTGCAACACCGGAAAAACATTTGAGTCTTTGTTTGTATATCACTGTTTCTAGTGACAGGTTGTCAGACAATCATCTACGTGTGAAATTTCCGCAGGAACAAAATGGGGCGATGCTGTCATAAGCCGGCACAGTACGGCAATGTGACAACTGTCCCTCCCAATTTTAAACTTGTTACCTGCAGTATATCAACATGTAGGTAATTTATGAGGGGTTATCAGTTACGAGTTAAATATTCATTCTCAAACAAGCACTGTATTTGTCAATTTAATCAAATGTTACTGGTTTATTTCCAGTTAGGGTCAGATTTAATGAACTCTTATTGATAAAAGTCTCTCTCTGTTTCTATTTTCAACCGAATGTTGTGATAATGAGATAACCATGTAAATAAGCATAGGAGGTATATTTATTAGATTACGCAAATAGTTTTGTTATTTCTGAAATCATTTAGAATGATGTAAACCCCTATAACTTACTGACTGATAAGCATAGATTCATGAAAGTTTTATCAACACAAAGTAATTATATTATATATATTCAAAATAAACGGCCGAAGCCTGTAGCAGTTTCGTAGCAGGTCTACGAAATATGTCAAAAATAGGATTGCCATGCTCTTCTTAAACTGGACTTGTGTTTTTGTAATTCCTTCAGTGTTGTGTGCATAAAACTAACCTGATTTATTTTTTTAAATCATGGAGACACATTGGCATTAATTTGTTTTTTTCAGGGCTTTCTACTCAGACCAGCTATGCATTTACGAGAAGTTCATGACAGAGCTGTTCGGTTACGACATGCTATTGCCAATGAATACCGGAGTGGAGGGCGGCGAGAGCGCCTGCAAGATCGCCCGCAAATGGGGATACTACGTCAAGAAGATCCCTGAGTACAACGCGAGGGTAAGTTCTGGACAGATCTTACAAATTTGGACATGCTGATGAAAAAATCTGAAATAGAGAAAGCTTGCAGGATCGCTAGTAAATATGATATTCAGTTGGATGGCTACGTCAAGAAGATCCCTGAGTAACACGTGAGGGTAAGTTAAAGATAGATCTGATAAAGTTGGGCATGCTGAAGAAGATGAAGACGCAGTAAGGAGCTTTAACAAGATTGCCCCCAAGTGGTGGTACTACGTCAAAAGGTCCCAGAATACAAGGCAAAGATGAATTCAGGACACATCCGACAAACTTAGAAAATCTGTTATCGATGAGCCATACCTAACCTGTCGTGAGTTTAATCTTTATATTTACGCAAAAGCATCAACCTATTGTTTATTTTCAGATAATCTTCGCGGAGGGCAACTTCTGGGGCCGCACTCTGGCTGCATGCTCCTCCTCATCAGACCCCTCCTGCTACAAGGGCTACGGTCCATTCATGCCAGGGTTCTCGCTCGTTCCCTACAATGACATCGCTGCTTTAGAGGTTGGTATTCACTTTAAAAAAGCAAATGCCCATGGGCGTACTCCCTAGACCGAAGGAACTCCTTTTAACTATAGACTGTGACGGCCATACTCACCTGCCGGCTGGCTAGGACTGTGACAACTTCGGCTCGTAGAGCTGCAAGCATGCGGGCGACACAAAGTTGCGGGTTCACGACGTAAAGAGCAAATGGGGAACTAGATTGCTGCGTGAATATATCGTATTGGTTTTAAACGTAGTGAACCACACTAAACTCTCTAACTTACTGAATACCAGATTTTAAAACACTTTCCGTGTTAGGTATTCAATTTATGAAAACTTTCAAAATTTTCATGTGCCAGCAATATTGGACAAAATATCTATATCTTACCTTCAAACTTCCAGAAAGAGCTAAAGGACCCCAACGTTTGCGCATTCATGGTAGAGCCTATTCAAGGAGAGGCCGGTACCGTCGTGCCAGATGACGGCTACCTCCGCAAGGTCCGTGAGCTCTGCACCAAGTACAACGTGCTGTGGATCTCCGACGAAGTCCAGACTGGTTTAGGTAAGGGACTGCTTAATGTGAATCAGTTGAATGGTAGAGCCTATTCAAGGAGAGGCTGGTACCGTCGTGCCAGATGAGGGCTACCTCCGCAAGGTCCGTGAGCTCTGCACCAAGTACAACGTGCTGTGGATCTCCGACGAAGTCCAGACTGGTTTAGGTAAGGGACTGCTTAATGTGAATCAGTTGTATAGTAGAGCCTATTCAAGGAGAGGCCGGGACCGTCGTGCCAGATGAGGGCTACCTCCGCAAGGTCCGTGAGCTCTGCACCAAGTACAACGTGCTGTGGATCTCCGACGAAGTCCAGACTGGTTTAGGTAAGGGACTGCTTAATGTGAATCAGTTGTATGGTAGAGCCTATTCAAGGAGAGGCCGGCACCGTCATGCCAGATGAGGGCGGGATCCCAAGTATCTTTCTTTTTTGAGAAAGTAATTCGGTTTCATGCCCTAGTTCATGTCTTGACGGGATCGTGACATATTACCAGTATGAAGCTAAATAAACGTAAATAAATTCCTTTAGCTTAGCACGCATTTTAGCACTGTTAAGTGCCTATTATTTTATTGTATCTACTTTTAGACATCAGCAAAGAAAATCATTCAAAATTACAGGGCGTACTGGCAAACTGTTGGCGGTAGACCACGAGGGCGTAAGGCCAGACATCGTGATCTTGGGCAAGGCTCTGAGCGGTGGGGTGATGCCGGTCTCAGCTGTGCTTGGCAACAAGGAGGTGATGTCGGTGCTCACACCCGGCACCCACGGGTCTACGTACGGCGGTAACCCGTTGGCGTGCGCTGTAGCCATCGAAGCTTTAAAGGTAAATTTACTGTTACAACAAAAACTTGAAATAGTGAAGATAGATCCGCTGAACGCATCGAAAAGTCCTAGATGTATATTCAATACTGGTGAAACAAATCTTGATAATTTAAGTATTAAAATCTAGTAAGTAAAATTGCCGTGTGATGCCGGCTCAAAATAGCATCACCCCATTTTTTCCCGTGGTAGTCGTAAGAGTCGACTAAGGGACTTGAGGGTGTGAATTGCAATTTTAGGCAATGGGTTGACAACCTGTCACTATGGCGATACACAATTTTCTGAATGACCCTCAAATATAAATGTCAGATGTGGCGTAAATGTCCGTTTTTGCTGTCATTTACGCTCTGCCTACCCCGCAAGGGATAATAGAGGTGATATGTGTATCTATGTGTATGTATGTAGTAAGTAAAATGCGAATAAAAAATGTTTTACAGCAGATAATTCCAGTCTTTTTTGTTTGTATTTTGGAGGCTCTACAATAACTAATTCCATTAAAAACCAATTTGAAAGCGACCACTTCCTACTTAATTTATGACTTTCAGGTGTTGCTGGAGGAGAAAATGATCGAGAACGCGGCCAAACTTGAGCCCGTTCTGCGCGAGGAGTTGGAGAAGATTCCCAAGAACAAGGTGGTCAAGATCAGGGGCAAGGGACTCATGTTCGCCATCGAATTGCACTCAAGTAAGTGTAGATATCTACATACATACACATTTCACGCCTATAATCCCTTGCGGGGTAGGCAGAGCGTATACGGCCGCAAAAAACGGCAAACCACGTCTGACAAATATTTGAGGGTCATTCGGAAAATTGTGTATCGCTATAGTGACAGGTTGTCAGCCCATTGCCTAAGATTGCAATCACACCCTCCAGTCCCTAAGTCGCCTCTTACGACTCCCACGGGAAAGAAATGGGGTGATGCTATTCTAAGCCGGCATCACACGTCATCTACTTCACTAAAAATATATTATGAATGCTTCGTGATGCCGGCTTAGAATAGCATCACTTCAGCATTTCTGTTCAGTGGGAGACGTGACGTAAGAGGCGACTAAGGAACTCGAGGGTGGGTATTGCAATTTTAGGCGATGGGCTGATAACCTGTCACAATTGAACCGAACGATACACAATTTTCCGTATGACTCTCAAATATTTGTCAGATGTGGCGTAAATGTCCGTATTTTGCGGCCGTGTGTATGTGTATATTATGAAATACTGTTTTTTTTTTTTTTTAGTTGTGGACCCTACGATTTTTAGCCCCGGGGCTGTTAATCTACACCTGACTGTATGGTGGGGAGCTGGAGCTCACCCGGAAAAGCTTGTGGTTGTTCAAACAACCAGCTCGATTGGGCTTACAAGTTGTTCTGGGAAGAACGTATTGGACTGAATCTACCCGGCACGTGCCGGTAGTTCCCAAAGTGGGGAGCAAATGAGGGACCTCCGCGCCCCCGCCGGCGGGGGCGTCGGTTGCTTGAGGAGCTTGTGGAGTGTGATCTACTCGCAATGGCTGCAGCAGTGGCTACTGTGATTTCATCATCTTCTTCCGTAAGGATGTGTCTCGGACGGTGTTTAAAACGCGAGGTTGGATGGGGGAAGTAGTTGGACGCGGCAACTATCAAGTGGTTTTTATGATGGGGAGCATTATCGAAGAAGCGACGAGACGCTTCTTTCATATACGCTTTAATGGTAGGGAGGCCTAAGTCGATGTGGAGGTTGGCGTTACGCATGTACCAGGGCGCCCCGGTAGCTTTGCGCATGAAACGGTTTTGGATGACCTGCAGCATTTTCAGATGTGAATCGAAGGTGTGAGCAAAGGCTACGCTGGCGTAGGTCATAATAGGCCTTACGCAGGTGGTGTAAATTCTCACCTTATTTCTAAGGGAGAGTTTGCTCTTTTTGTTCAACATCGGATGTAATCTGCCCAAAACGAACGCGGCGCGGTCGCGGACTCTCATAATGTGGCTACGGAAGCTTAGTCTTGAGTCGAGGGTGACTCCTAGATATTTGGTCTCGTTGACCCACGGGATGGGTCGGCCGAAAAGCTTTACAGCGGGGACGTTTAATCGGTACGAACCTCTACGAAAGTGCACGGCTGCACTTTTTTCCGGATTTACCTCGATTCTCCATTTACGGAACCAGCTCCCGAGGGAGTCTAGAGCGTTCTGGAGAATCTTAACTAATTTTAAGTGGTTACGGTGGGACGCGTAGATGGCAGTGTCGTCGGCGAACATAGCCAGCTGTGACATGGGCGATTTGGGGATGTCGCTAGTGTATAGCGTGAAAAGTAATGGGGATAGGACGGAGCCCTGAGGGACCCCTGCCTGTATGGTGTGGGGTGAAGACAGAGTGCCTTCCACCCTGTAACGAAAGCTTCGATCCGACAGAAAGTTACGTACTAAAAGCACGAGACGATCAGGCACAGCGAGCTGGTGTAGCTTGTACACCAGCCCGTTGTGCCAGACCTTGTCGAAGGCTTTCGCCACGTCGAGAAAAACTGCTCCTGTCGGGGTCGGTTTGGAGGTCGGGGTCGGTTTGGAGTTGGGGTCGGTTTGGAAAATAGTATGAAATACTGTTGCGTCTTTAGGAAAACGGTTTTTTATATGTATTATATTATAAAATATGATCATCGGTTCGGGCCGCTTTGCCTAAAAATAAACAAATATTCTGCGATTTTCCAATAATCCTAGAACTAAAGGTTGAACACCTGGGATTAATAATTAGAAAGCCTATGAGACGGCGCTATTTCTCTTTCATTCTGGACTTCTATAACTAATATTATCTTCTGTTTCACCAGGTGTGCCAGCATGGGACTGCGTACTGCGCCTCCGCGACGCCGGTGTCATCACAAAGACCACACACGGTCAAGTAGTCCGCCTAGCGCCACCTCTCGTCATCACCGAGCAACAGATCCGCGACTGCGGCAGAATCATCAGAGAAGTCATTGCCAGCTTTGACAAATAAACTGCGACATATATCTAAAATAATCATTTTATTTCATTTCATTATACCCATCGTAAATGATAAAACAGTCCGCCTAGCGCCACCTCTCGTGATCACGGAGCAACAGATCCGCGACTGCGGCAGAATCTTCAGAGAAGTCATTGCCAGCTTCGACAAATAAACTGCGACAAATATCTAAAATAATAATTTTATTTCATTTCATTTTACCCATCGTTAATGATAAAACAGTCCGCCTAGCGCCACCTCTCGTGATCACGGAGCAACAGATCCGCGACTGCGGCAGAATCATCAGAGAAGTCATTGCCAGCTTTGACAAATAAACTGCGACATATATCTAAAATAATCATTTTATTTCATTTCAATAAACCCATCCTTAATGATAAAACAGTCCGCCTAGCGCCACCTCTCGTGATCACCGAGCAACAAATCCGCGACTGCGGCAGAATCATCAGAGAAGTCATTGCCAGCTTTGACAAATAAACTGCGACATATATCTAAAATGATAATTTAATTTCTTTTCAATAAACCCATCCTTAATGATAAAACAGTCCGCCTAGCGCCACCTCTCGTGATCACCGAGCAACAGATCCGCGACTGCGGCAGAATCATCAGAGAAGTCATTGCCAGCTTTGACAAATAAACTGCGACATATATCTAAAATGATAATTTAATTTCTTTTCAATAAACCCATCCTTAATGATAAAACAGTCCGCCTAGCGCCACCTCTCGTGATCACAGAGCAACAGATCCGCGACTGCGGCAGGATCATCAGAGAAGTCATTGCCAGCTTCGACAAATAAACTGCGACAAATATCTAAAATAATAATTTTATTTCATTTCATTTTACCCATCGTTAATGATAAAACAGTCCGCCTAGCGCCACCTCTCGTGATCACGGAGCAACAGATCCGCGGCTGCGGAAGAATCATCAGAGAAGTCATTGCCAGCTTTGACAAATAAACTGCGACATATATCTAAAATTATCATTTATTTCATTTCAATAAACCCATCCTCAATGATAAACCAGTCCGCCTAGCGCCACCTCTCGTTATCACGGAGCAACAGATCCGCGACTGCGGCAGAATCATCAGAGAAGTCATTGCCAGCTTTGACAAATAAACTGCGACATATATCTAAAATAATCATTTTATTTCATTTCATTATACCCATCGTAAATGATAAAACAGTCCGCCTAGCGCCAGCTCTCGTGATCACAGGGCAACAACTTCGCGACTGTGGCAGGCAGGATCATTTGGGGAACCCTCGCCACCTAATACAAATGAACTGCGAGATTTTCAAACAGAATAATTTGATTTACTTTTACTTAAAATGAAAGTAGTTCGCCTAACTAACCCCACCTCAGGGGGGCCGCCTAACTAACCTAACCTAACCTCACCTAGGTACCTAGATACTCTAAATCGTAACCTTGTCGTAGCAATTGTCTACGTTTTAAAAAAACTTTCCTTTTCTATAACATGTTATTACTGTCCTATAGATATTACTGTCTTGAATAATTAGTAAACAAATACTAAATTATCATCAATCAATCAATCAGACGGAAAGTAATTATGATAAGAACAGTAATTTGGCTACTTGTAAATACCACCATAGTAATAGTCATGCTATAATACTTACATGCAGTATTGCAAAGTAACAAGTTTGCAAGTAGGTACATTTTATTTTTAGTAAAGACAAGACAAGGATGCACCCGTATCGTTGGGTCAAAATCGTTTCCGAACCGTGGGAACCACAACCGGAGGTTAGGCCCCGAAAACGATGACGCGACGATCTTGATACATAGGTAAGTACACTAAGTACTCAAAAGAGTGGACGGCGGCCGATGTGGCGCAGTGGTAGTGCGACTGCCTGCGACACAAACGGTTCGATTCTCGGTAGGACACTCACAAAGATAATAATTATTTGCACTTTGTGAATTTGTTCCCGGTCTGGTTAGCACAATGCAGGGTGAACCAACTTATTGTCCGAAAAAGTAATGGTTCCGTGCTTCGGAGGGCACTTTAAGCTGTCGGTCTCGGTTGCTGTCTATGATTACTTAGACGGCGGTCGTTACACAACCATGTCAGAGGCCTACTAGTGGTAGTAGGCGGTTGAAAAACTCTGACACCAGGGTTCATCGGTTCGTTGGACGACTCGGTGTCCCACACGAAAAGAGAAAAAAGAGAGAGTGGACGACTTTGGCACTGGATCGCAATAAATGGGAGATCGCGGGGGAGGCCTTTGCCCAGCAGTGGGATCTCTCAGGCTAATACAAAAAAACAAGATGCCAGCAAATCTGCGTGAGAAAATTCCTATGTAATTTCATATTGATATTTCTCTTTATCAGGACCATTTACGCAAGTGTAAGACTTATCGGCCTGTCATGTTTATCTTCTCCCGCAGTTTTATTCTTGTATTTGATCAGGTATTTTTTAGCGAAAGTACTTAAAATATATTTAAAGAGCATAAATTGAATAAACATTTAGTTAACACCCTACATTATATTATATACACGTTAGGTAGGTAGGGTCGTTTCTCGACTCGGTGTCCCACACGACAAGAAGAAGGTAGGTTTATGTTTTGGTACCTTAATAGTTACGTTGACATAAAAGATTTGAAGCTCCTGTTAGGAGAAATAATGGCGAGAGTATCCTTGACAAATTGTACGCTATTGTTGAGAACTTGCAAATTTGCACTGGAGGCAGGATTTGAACCTGCGACTTTCGGTATCTAGCACCACCGACGCCTCTCGGTATCGAACCGTTGTCGTACTTCTTCATTTGTGTGTGGGATACCGAGTCGACGAACGTACTGAAACCGAAAGTCACAGGTTCAAATCCTGCCTGCGGTGAAATTTTGCAAGTTAACAAAAATTTTAAACCCAACACGTTGAAATATTATATACTTAATTTAGTACACAAATTACGCAATTGAAACATGTAGGAGGTACCTTTCGCACTCCATACTTTCCATACACACAGGTACCTACCAGTAGAAGGGTTCCGGTATAATAGAAATATCAGATATCAACCTTCATTGTGCCCATTTCTTGTGATTAGCTTGTAATTAAATATCTTTGACCGCAACACCTACGATACAATTACATTATGTACTTACTTATCCACTTTACGGGCCACAAATAAATATTTTACGGAGTTAGTGAGTTTTATAAAGGTAATATTTTCTTTATAATGGGCCTATGCCGATGATTGTGGCGCAGTGGTAATGCGACTGCCTGCGACGCAAAAGGGTTCGATTCTCGTTGGGGCACACACAAAGTTGATATTTATCACTTCGTGAATTCGTTCCCAGTCTGGTTAGGACATTGCATCGTCGGACTCTGACACATGTGGTTCATCGGGTCGTTAGATGTCTCTGTGTCACACACGAAAAGAAGTAATCAAGAGGATATTGCACGATAATTTTAGTGCGGGAGGATTCTTTCTATTTCGACCTGGTTTTTAGAAATGTAAAAAGATTTAAGACAACAAAATGTTTGTTTCTATAGAAGGCCAAACACTCCGTTTGTCGCGATTTCGATGTGATTAAAAAAGTATATGAAGTACCTACCAAATTCTTAAACACGAAATGAGCTACAGAGATATTTCTCTTGCTTACCTAATAATTGCAAGTTTCATACACATACAAACACTTTATAAGATAGCACCATTTTGTACACAAAATGATTGAAAGGTTGATAAGAGTAAAAATATTTTTGATATTATCATATGGCATTTATTTTAATACTTTTTATCTTAACCTTCTCACAACACACATGAAATCACAGTTAGTTGAGGTAAAATACTGTACATTCAAAAAAATTATGCATATTCAATTCATTAAATCTCAAAAATTTAGTTTCTATCACATGTTTTGTTCTCATATTAAATCTCTTTTAATATACTTTAACTAGGTATATCTTATTTTCACACTAAGTAGCGTTTTTATAGCATCCATATCGTAGTAATCTTACCCGCTAAAATAATCAAACGAAAATCAGTTTTAGCCTCGTCATAAACATAAGTACTATTTTGGAAGCCGCTTATCGTTTGCGCAAACCCAGCATTTAAAGACGTAATTATTTTGCAGTAAAGTTGATTTAAGATTGGATTGAACGAAAAAATCCGCGGGCGCCCGCCGCATCTGAGGACCTGCTCAAATTTCGACTTCACGAGTATAACAGTTAGGCCGAAATAATTTTCCGGAAAATGCGCACGTCTTTAGGCGCTAGGTCTGCGCTGTCTCTAACTCTTGTTCCCTGGCTTTCCACTCTTCCACGGATCATCCGGTTTCATCACGGCTTAATTAAAATTAAAATGGCATAATAGTGCATGTCAATAATAAAATAAACCTTACTATTTTACGTTAGATTCCATTTTCTAGTACACCCAGTTGCGCTCGCATGGTGTCTGTTAGTTTTGCTAGTAAGATACTTTCGTCCAATGTCATTTTTGGACTTTCAAGTAGACCTGAAACAAGTAAAATTAATATTTAAATAAAATCACGCTCGGATACTTCGATACCATAAAGGCTTGATAAAAGTCGTATTTGCTATAACTGAAAAGCGATGGGGATCATTATAAGAAGTAAATTTTCTAAATTGCAATACACCTCAGCCCTTTTTACTTCTTTTAGGATAAGTTTTTAGTGAGTAGTAGTCGGTTGAAAAACTTCGACACCAGGGTTTACGCAGTCCCACATCAAAAGAAGATTAGATTGCTATACATAGATACTACTTGCTTTGTACATAGATCAATAAAGATTAGATTTCTTTGTAAGAGTAGCAAAACAAAGTGCCTACCTACTTATCTATGTGCAAATTATGTGTTTGCACGTTTCAACTGTGTAATTGCAGGCGATTACTATTATGCTAATGTTGGTAATAAAACACAGTTTAAACAACGAGGTGGTATAAAACGAAACATAAACTCGAGTTGCCTGTAAAACGAGACATTACACGCTGTAAAGAAAAAGTACTGCGTTTCGTTCTAGTGGTAAACTAGGTCATAAAACTGAGTATCTCTTTTCATGCTGTTCGAGTAGTATGGAAACTTCAACAAAATTCAATATTATAATCTACAATGTGGGACAAAGGAACAAATATTTCACGAGGCGAAATTACCTGTTAATTAAACTGAACACATTTCGATCACAGCTCAAGTGGCTCCCAATTCGTTTTCGCAAGAATACTCATATCCTAACTACTCTTTTTAATGTGCTTAATAATCCATCTTCTCCCTCTTACTTGCGTGAGCGTTTTGCGTTCTCGCGCTCACAAGATAAGCCCTGTCGCCCTAATGTCAGGTCAGGACACAACTTGCAATGCCACGCGGTAAAACCGACTTTTACTCTTTCTCCTTCACTGCCCACGCCGTCAGATTATGGAACTCGCTCCCACACACTGTACGCGATAGCCCGTCTATCGCTATCTTTAAAAAACGAGTTAAGGAACATTATCTTTCTCTCTCAAATTAATCCGTAGTATATATATATATTTATTCGTTTATATATGTATGTTTACATATATATTCATTATAGCTTCCTTTGTTATACATTTTAGATTAAAATTTTGATATATATTCTGTGCACGTCTTATCCGCATATCGCATAATACCATTACTCTTCCCTAGGTCTGATGTAAGAAATTTCTTTTTAGAGATAAGCAGTGCCTGTTGTGTCTGTATTCTTTATGTGTTTTTCTCTTTAATGTTCATGTGTACAATAAATCGTAAATAAATAAACACCTTTCCCCGAGGAACACAGGTCAAAATATTTAAAAAATGTTTCCTCATACAAAATGTACAAGCCGACTGAGTCAATTTGTATGGAAGTTACAATTAAAAAAAAAACGATCTATGTTCCATGGGAAAATGGGCCACACATTGTAGATTATTATATTGAATTTTGTTGGACTTCCCATAATACTCGATCAACAAAGCAAATTATAAAGTAGGTTCGATATTTTTTTCATATTTTGTCTCATGGTTCGTTCCATGGCGTGATCCTCTTGAAAGGAACGCAATACTAAAAGTAATGAAATCTACTTTATTTAATGTAGGATAGTACTACTACTTTGCCTTACACTCTGTATCATTTACCTAACCTCTCCTGAAGTACAATTTCAGACATCATACAATAAGTAATAGACATAATTAGTATAGCCATTATGCTGCACATTTTTCATTCATTAAACAAATGTGCAAAGAGCATCATCAATAACTCCAAATGAAGGCTTTTAGAATTTACAATTCTACTACTGAAAAAAACCGGAAGGAGCGAATGGAAAACCTCCTTTTTGTGAAGTCGGTCAAACACGTTGTTTTACATAAAACTGCCAGTATAAATTGAAAAAACTCAGTCGCGTGTTGAAGGACGTCGGATTTGGCACGACCTCACGGCTCCTTCGTAGAAAAGAAAAACTACCCTTAATATGGAAATCTGGCAGCATTCCCTACGACCTACAAAAGTTTGGCTAGAGGCACAGATCAATGAAACTATACAATGGACATGTGTAGCTGCCCTTATATTTTAAACTGCGCAATATTTTTGTGTTGACAATGGATCATAAGTGGCGATAATAGCCGACAACCACCATATTATATTTATGAAATAACGTATAAGGTACTTACTTGCAAGAAAAAATATGGAAAACTTAAAGGGGCAAAAAGATAAAATAAAATAGATTAATTATGTTACGTATACTTTGTGTTGTAATTTCTGGATATAACTCCATATTCTAGGAAAATTAAAAACTTTTTAGCTCTATATTCTAGGTAAATTAAAACAAGTCCCACTATAGTTTAATTTTTTAAAATATAAGTCGAGCTAGCTTAAAAAGTTTTACATTACCCAAAAGTTATTACATTAATACAGATTTATAAAAATGTTACCTTCATTGATACACTCCCAGCACTCCTGTATCTCGTAGCTGAGCCCGGCGCTGTTGTGGAAGTGGAACTTGTACTTTCCTTTGGGCAGCGACCACTCTGTGTTGTTCGCGGCTGACAGGTGAAGCACTGTCGGACACCAGAAGTAATCCAGCTGGAAAAAAACATGTTATTGAATAATTCTTCCTTTTGTTATCTACAATGCCGTGTGATGCCGGCTTAGAATAGCATCACCCCATTTCTTGCCTGTGGGGGTCGTAAGAGGCGACTAAGGGACTTGAGGGTGTGTATTGCAGTTTTAGGCGATGGGCTAACAACCTGTCACTATGGCGATACACAATTTTCCGGATGACCCTCAAATGTTTGTCAGACGTGGCGTAAATGTCCGTTTTATGCGGCCATTTATGCTCTGCCTACCCTTCAAGGGATTATAGGCGTGATATGTGTATGTATGTATACACTGGAGGCGTACTTTTGAATCAATAGAAATCCGATTCCGCATGCGCCAGACTGAGATGTGTGGTCTTGCTTTCGTATCACACGTTCGAATGTATGCATGTTAAGTGTATTTGCGAATGGGTTTGTGGTAATAGAATGTGTGATACGAGTGGCTAGACTATCCTATTTCGCATTCATTGACGATAAACCGCGAGTACTACAACACAACAACGACTATTTAGCAGAAAATTACAAGTATTTAAAATTCGCATTTATATCAACTACGACTATGGTCGACTAGCCAACTACTGACTAATCGGCTTAAAATCAACCGCCTAGTCGACGACTACCAAATTCGTCGTCGGCTTTTCCGGCTAAGTGACTGGAATTACTTTGGTGACGCAAAAAACAAATCGCGCATGTGTGCACGTTTTTAGAGCCTTTTACAGATGAGACCAGTGTGGTTTCATATGAACCGAATTCGAATAAATATTACAGGTTGAAATAAATTATTAAACTTCAATTCAATTTAATAGAAACGCAGACAAAACTTTCAAAACTGAACCGTAAAGTTTTTATTTAATTATTAAAATTTTTTATTCTGAAATCTACCGTGGGTAACATTAGAGGTAGGTAAGTTGTAAGTGGATATTATTTTCATGCAGATTACCATGTTGAAATAATTATCCGCAATCGTTACAAAATTTCCGAATTACGAGTATGAAAATGAAAATGAACGTCAAGTTAATTAGGAACAGTCGCTCGAAATTGCCTTGTCCGCGCATTTTAATGATTTTAATTGTGAACGAACAAAAGAGAAGTGACATGAAGAGAGCATTCGACGCGGCGCCATTGTCGCCACATGAATGGCTGTCATTTGTTTGTTGCGGCCTTGTGGTAGAAAAAAATACCACACAAATTGTATCGAATTAATTCTGCGGACTCACAAAATTAATAACGCCAATCCGTCAGAGGAAACTCTGGTGTGAGTTTTCCAGAAATAGAAATGAAGTACGATACTAAAATTTTTTGTTTCTAGCTTTTGTTTATTGTGGAACGAAATGTAACTATGTATATTCTCAATGTATACATAATGACAAGGAAAGATTTGTTTGTTTTTTAGCTTGTTAAACCGCTGAGCGGCTATATAAAAGTGCATGTAAATTCATTTTCAATTTTCTCAGAACAGTCTTTTTCATTTTAGGGAAGACTTTTTCTCAAAATTTACATAACAATATAACATACAGAAGACCCTTTAGAATTATAAACTATACACACAATGTAGAAATATTAGTTGCAAATATTACTAGATCATGAAACTGAACAACTTTCCTCGAAAATCATAGGTTTATATACGAAAAAAAAAATGACCTCCTACAAATTGATCCGGTCAGCTGGAACATCTTGTATGGAAGGTCCAATTTTTATTTCATTTGTCGACTCATGTTTCTTCGGAAAAATTGTTCAATTCATGGGCTGGTTCACCACTTAAAATATTTGCAGTTGATTTTAATACCTTATATATTATGTTTACACATCACATATTATACAATATAGAGGTTTATGTATTTATGTACGTAGGTATATATATATATTTATTTATTTAAAAATAATTCTATAATATGTAAGTTTATCTTATAGTTCATATAATTACGTATACTTTAGGATACAGTATTACTTTATTTATTGTACTTAGTATTCTTGTTTTATTAGCCCAAATTTATTTTTATCTTATTAAGTAAGTGAGGCAGTTGACGTGTACAAACACGTCAACTGCCTCACTTTATGCCTTCTCACTACCCTAGGTCTGCTGTAAGAGATTTATTTTTAGAAATAAGCCGACCTGTTGTGTATTGTTCTATATGTTATGTCCTTTGTGTTATATTGTGTACAATAAACGGTTAAATAAATAAATAAATAGATATAAAAATATTAAGTACCTACACTGCGGATAATGAGATAATCACTATTTAGCAGTCCGAGCACGTTTGTTTGAAAAAGCGATTCAGTGTTTGTTTTGAAAAACCCGGGCTCAGTCGGTCGTCGGTAAATATTACCACGGGAATGTTTATCAAGCATGAGGTGAGATGATTGACAGATAGCGATGTGTGATATGCAGGAGACGAAACGTATTTCAAAATACATTTTCATACTGCGACGTTCTTGCACGAAGAAATAAACCAATTCATAGAGACTAAGAATATTTTGAGAGGAGTAATGATGGCCTCATCATCACTCGCGAGTAAGTCGAGTGATGACTGTGAGGATAAGGTTTAGCTAACCTTCCACGTGGTCGGGTGTTGTGACCAGAGGAACGACTGTTCCAAGCGGCCATGTTCGGAAGTTGGTTATATCGCGATCGGCGGAATAACTTCGATATCGCGTTTCAGGACTTGTAGAAAGAAAAAATAAATTTTGGACCATCCATACAAAAATTACTGGTTAGCTGTTTAATTTACCTATTATTTTTTTTTTTTAATCTTTATTTAAGGAGTTTTGTCAAAATATGACAATGCCACTATTATAAAAGCTGTGAAGGCAATTTTTTTTTCTTATAATGACCTACTAGAAAATTCTTCGTAATGATGAGAAGAGGCCGTGGTTTTAAAGATTTGCAGTTTTTCAAATACACCCTGTATGGTAATAGGTAATTAGGAAACTGGTTAAACCGATAGGATCGATATTGGAGTGCAATAACAAAAGAAAGGATCAAGGGAATAGGTTGTTGGTACAACTTACCGCAACTGTGCCTTTAGTCCCAACAATTTCTGCTCGATTCGTCATGTTGGCCCTCGTATGTGCGGACATTGTGGCTGTTCTTCCGTCTTTGAATTTCAAGGCACACGATATGGACTCGTCCACTCCAGTTTTGCTCAGGTGACCCGTACATACTATATCCGAAGGTGCATCTTTATAAATGAATTGGACAAGCTGTAGCATGTATATTCCTAAATCCAGTACGGCACCACCTCCCAAGTCTTTCATCCTGAAATTTGAACCATTTTGATTATTTTGCATTCGTACCTACATCACTTCTAACAAATATTTGACGGTCACTACAGTAAACTTTGTACCACTATGGTGAGAGGTTGTCAGCCCAACGCCTAAAAATACTACAACCAAATACAAACCAAAGAAATAGGGTGATGTTATTCTAAGCCAGCATCACACGGCCTTTGTACGTACAAATTTTACCTAGTGGTGTAAGCTACATATGTGTGTCTTTAATAGGTTAAGAAATTGTTCTATCGATATGTTGTCATGATATTTGTTTCCGCGGAAGACCAGCACTTTGGGATTTTGCTGAGCTAGTGCCTTTTTGTTACCGTGTTTTAGTTTTAATAAATAGTTATAATTTTATGTTCTGTCAATATTTGGTAACAAATAAAAAAAATCTTCCTTTCTTTCTTAATGAGGAAATATTTACTGATTAAAACTAATTTATAAAATAATAATTACTATTAATAGAACAGGTTTGCATGTCGAGTAATGGTGTTCTATCACGATTTTCATTCAGTAAGTGTTGTTGACTTTATGCATTTATTGAAGCTATAAATTTACTTGATCACGATCATTATTTAGCGCGTAAGCTTGAATTTATTTCAATATCGTGTGTACTAAAAATAGCATTGAATAAATACAAAGTGTAAGTCGGTAATATAATACACACAGCTCATAAAATGTACAAGTACCTACTACTTATAGGTTATAAACCATGATGAAGCAGAATCTTGTGGTTATAAGAAATCTGTCAGCCACGCGAGGACCATTACCAACCAAGGTTACTTGTCAGGAAATGGTTTTATGTTGTGTATGTATGCAAAAGTGAAGAAAATTATCTCACAAGCACCATAAAAATGCAATAAAACTATTTCCATAGATTGAAGTCGTGGTTTCCTTTATATTTTAAGAATGCTACTATTCATATTCACTTTGAGCGTCACACAGGGCATGACTTATACGTTTGAATTTAAATTATTGTTTAGCTGCAATCCGTTTCTAGTATAACGTTTGCGTGAAGGGTCTGAAACCAAGAAGGCTTTATCAAAATATCGAATAAGCCAGTTCTTTTTCTTCTTGTCGTGTGAGACACCGAGTCACCGTACGAGGACTTAACGCCGTGATAATTGTGATCAGATTATGCAAAAGTAATAAAGAATAAATATCTTACAGATTTCTCTCAATGTCGTTGATTTCAACTCCAAACTGTACGCTTATGTGGTAGATTTCGCCCAGGCCTCCTGAATTTATGTGTTGTTCCAAAGCGTCGTAGGCCGGGAAGAACCTTGACCACATTCCTTCTAGAAGGAACAGTTTCTTCTCCCTCGCCAGATCTACTAGGCTCTTGGTCTGTTTGTGCGTCATTCCCATTGGTTTCTCGCATAGCACGTGTTTCCCGTGTTCCAGCATCAGTTTTGTGATCTCATAGTGTTGCAAGTTTAGGACGCTGACGAATACAATGTCTGGAAATAAAACGACTGGTAAATAACCAAAAAACTAATTCTTTCCTGTGCTAACGGCCTAGGTAGAGTAAAACTTGATGTGGAGATCTAGCAGCAGTAAGAAAGTAAGGCATATAATTTACTTGGTTAGTTTGGGAAATCGATATTTTTCTTTTACTAACCATATACCAGATACTAACCGTTTTCTAAAAATACCTTTTCCCGGCATGAATTGTACATCGACAATTTACTCTTGAATAAATCTATGTACTAAAGAAAACGTTGCGTTATTTAAAGATGTAAGCATACATAGGGACCCGGTAAGCGTCTTCACTACATAGTATAAAATAAAGTCGCTTCCCGTTTGGTGTCTCCTTATATCTTTAGAATTACCCAACGGATTTTGATGCGGTTTTTTTTATTAGATAGAGTAACTTGAGAGGAAGGTTTATAAGTATAATTTATTCCGGGAAATTGTCACATTCCCATGGGAAAACGGGTAGCCCAACTGGTAGTAAACTTTTGACCCCCTTTTGACACCTTTAAGGATTAAAATTTCAAAAATCCTGAAACACGTATTTAATTATTTTAAGTTATGACACTAATCAGAAATTTTAAAACAGTTCACATTTAAGATAAAAAACTTTCATACAAACTTTTAACCCCCTTTTCACCCATTTCAGGGTTAAAATTTCAAAAATGCTGAAACACGTGTTTAATTATTTTAAGTAATTAGTCTAATCACAAATTTTGAAACAGATCACATTCTTTTAAAAAAACGAACTTTCATACAAACTTTTAAACCCCTTTTGCCCTATTAAGGGTTATAATTTCAAATTTCCTGAAACACGTATAATTCATGTCGGGAGAAGGTCTGTTTCCCTTGGGAAATCAGTTAGCAGCGGGTGAAACCGCTGGGCGGGCCGCTTGTAATTTTATATACTACAAGCTGTTACCTGCGGCGTTACAGGCATTAGTGGTAATAAAAACTATACTATGTGTTCAGTAGTTTTTACGTGAAGAAGTAACAAACAAACATACAAACTTTCCCATTTATAATATTAGTAGGATTTAGTGATAGTAGGTAATATCACGCTAAGGGCCGGATTGTATTCAGCGGTTCAGGCTGTTTCTCGCGATATTACAAAGACATATAGGTACGCAACGAAATATATGAATGAATTGAGTAAATTAGTGTATGATACGCAGTATAATTCGTATCAAAAAATTCCTTGTAGATTCGCGAGAAACGGTCTGGCCGCTCTCGCGCTGCAGCGGCCGAGCCGCTCACTATAATCCGAACAGTGACTCTACCTAATAAAGATTTTGCACATGTAATGTAATATGAAGCATGTACAAAGCGAAGTAGGCAACTACTCAATTATCTATCTACCTAGAAGGCTAGAAAATACATGACATAAATAAAAGAGTGTAATATTACGCTCAAATATCGGTAATATAATATCTGATAATGCATTTATATCGAAACGATCTGGACAATTATAATCTTTATCCGATTTGAAATGGAAAAGGTCCCCGCTGGAGAGATCACGTAGTTAAAATACGAATGAGTACATTTGATTTTATTATCAGTGTCGTTAAGTACGTTAGAAAGCCCTTTCATTTTCATATATCTCATTATTCTATTCTGGAGGGCTCGCTAGATAGATACACATAAATACATACATACATATCATGGAAAATTCACACAGTGCCATCTAGTCCCAAACTAAGAAAAGCGTGTACTATGGGAACTAAATAGCTGATAATATAGATATGGAATATTTACATACTTTTTTTGCAAATTAATACATATTATACATAAAAAACACCCAGACTAAACACAAATATCTGAAAATGACTTCACAAATATTTGTGCCTGGTGGGAATCGAACCCACGGCCCTCGGCGTAGCAGGCAGGGATACTATCCGCTACACCATGGGGCCAGTCAAAATTAGCGTTTGACATACAAAAAAATAACATTAATTAGGGTACCTACGTATAGCGGTGACGCAAGTTGATTAGTCGATTGGTAGATCATACAACAGTTATTTTAGTTTTCATGAAAAATAATGTAACAAAACTTGTACTTGTACGTTTCATCTCACACGAAACCCTGTGTCTATTGTGGTGCACACTTCGGCTTAAAATTTCAACGCTCATCCTTTGCTACATTTGTTTGAAGCAGTTACACTGGTTCCATTTCAACCAGCAATGAATGTCGACTGTTGAAAGTATAAGTGCGAGCGTGCTAGTTGAATTGCAACCAACAAACAATAGGGACATAAACAGATGATATCTGGGGCAGTGCCAGTTTACCCATTGAGTGTTTAAGTGCCTGGTAGCCTTCACATGTCATAGATACAAGCATGTGTGTGGCAGGTTGTGCGATTTCTACATACGTATTTAGGTATTATTTTTACCTATATCACGCCTTTATCCCTTTCGGAAAAGGCACAGCGTTAACGGCCGTAAAAGAACGGTCGCTTTCGCCACGTCTGACAATATTTGAGGGCTGTTTAAAAATGTTGATATTATTTTTAGTCAGCGAACTATTTAAAAGTACATTGTACCCAAAAGACAAGACGGAAAGATAGATATCAAAGATTTTAGTTAGGTTTGTAGAAATCGATTCTTGTACTACATTTAGTCGTATTATTTCTAAAGCGGGTTGGTACAATACGAAGTACCATTGACTGTTTTTCATTAGATCACATTTTCTTATAAGAATATACATGCAGATATCACGCCTATGATCCCTTGCGGGGTAGGTAGAGCCTAAACGGCCGCAAAAAGCGGGCATTTACGCCACGTCTGACAAACATTCGAGGGTCATGCGGAAAATTGTGTATCGCCATAGTGACAGGTTGTAAGCTCATCCCCTAAAATTGCAATACACACCCTCGAGTCCCTTAGTCGCCTCTAATGAATCCCACGGGAAAAAAATGGGGTGATGCTATTTTAAGCTGGCATAAGAAAGCAAACCATAATCCTTTACGAAGCCGGGAAAGCCATGAGCAACAGTAGAGGCATAACTAAAGACAGTTTGGAGTAGGTATATAATTATGCTGAAATTTTACTACTCGTAGGGACCGATAGCGAAAATTCAGATCGGACTGGTGATAATAAGGAAAACAACTTTTCCCAAGAAAGATAGGTCGAAATATGAGAAAATAAACTTGGATATCCCATACAAAATTGCCGATCAGCAGATTTGAGTTACTATGGAATGGAAGCTCAAAATATTTTTGTTTTATGTCGACCTATGTTCCTTGGGGAAAGTTGTTACATATCTGTAGACCGTACTCTGTTTTCAGTATGGGTCACCAGTAAAATTTCACTCTATAAAACGTATACCCATTGAGTCGTCTTGCGCAAATGCCTAGTAGATTTCGTACAGCGTATCTTGTGGGGCGTGGAGAGATTATGCACTTTGGCCTTTGCTTGTGATGGCCACTCTTTGCAACTTTTTTTTAGTTCTGTACTTTAATTTTTAGCCCCGGGGCTATGAAATCTACACTTGACAACCACTCTTTGCTAGTTAGCTGGTAGTGTCCAGAGTAGCTCGAAGATTTTTGAAGACTTGCAAAATTTTCAAGCGCGGGCAGGATTTGAACCTGCGACTTTCGCATTACTAGTGGCGACTTGGCTACAGCAGCTCGAAGATGTGGATAAAAGATGGTATAGAGCAAGGAGTACTTACCAATAGAGTCGTCTTGAGCCAATGCTTCATAGCCTTCGTATGCCGTGAGAATCTTATGAAGCGTGGCGAGCCTGTGCACTTTTTCCAGGTCTTTGCCAGCGATGGCCACTACCCTGTGCTGGTCTCCGTCTAGAGTGTCCAGGGCGGTCAGGAAGTCGTGGGCTATCATACCCACTCCGGCTATGCCCCATTTTAGTTGAATACCCATCTGTAAGAAAGCGTTTAGATATTTTTTTGGCATGTAATACTTAGATAACTACTTTAAAACGCAATCACATTCAAAGCCACCACTGTGATTTCCTGTACCTACGAGTATGTATCATCATGAACATACACAAAAACACGAAAATGCATATGTTAAGATAGATGTTTATTTATTCCTATCTATATCTGCCCTGCCGAGAAACGAACTCGGGATCAGTGCGTTGCAGGCAGACGCACTACCACTGCGCACCAATAGCCCAGTTTGGCTAGTTTTTCATGTTTCAAAAATATTAAAGTCGTATTTTTTTAGCTTTTAGTTTTTAGACCATTCGCCGAACCCAATTTATTATAAGGGTCATTTTAGGTGTATGCTAACATACTTTTGTACAGGGGATAAAAACAACTCAAACTTTTTACATTGTGTAAACCGCCACATGGATAATACTGGGATATTTTATAATATAGGTAAATTTAATTAAAGTATATGAATTAAAATACATTGAATGGTCGAAAATGTATGCAAGCGTCGAAAATAACACAAAATGTAATATGTGCTTTTACTATAACGCAATCGTACAAAATATAAGCCAGTTTATAATTTTTGAAAGTTATGCCCTAAAATAATGCCAGCCGTATCGGATATAATTTGTAACTTTTGTGTAAATGAGAGGATGAGTAAGTAGAGGCGCTTTCATTAATATAAGAATTGTAAAATTGCTATAAAAAGAGTTTTTTTTACAATGGCAAATCTACTTATGTTCATTGACTATTAATAATCGGTATTATTTATCCGACATTGAATAAATATTTTTAGCACCTTCTTCAATCCAAACTGGAGCAGATATCAATAAAATTGATAGGATAATAACACATTTTTCTACCGTACTTTATCTTTGGCAGTTTGAGTGATGTATGTGCCCGGTAGTCAATCATCTATATCTAAATATTACTAAAATACTTGCATAAATTCAATAAAAATTACAAGATATCTTATCTTGGCCAAAACCCTTATTTGCTCCGTAGCTGTAAATAAGCATTCCATCCTTACTTTTAGGTAATAGCTAATTTTCCCAAAGTCTTGTTCAAAGATAGAGCCTAATACCACAAGCTCGAAATTACCATTATTTTGATAAAATGAGATAGAATACTGACTGTGGATGATGTGTGATGACATTTCTTACCCATGGGTGTCGTAAGACCCGACTAAGGGACTCGAAGGATGTGTATTGCAATTTTAGGCGATGGGCTGACAACTTGCCACTATAGTGATACACAGTTATCTGATTGACGCTCAAGCTTTTGTCAGACGTGGTGTTAATATCCGTTTTACGGCCATTAACGCTCTGCCTACCCCGTAAGGGATATAGGCGTGATTTATGTTTGTATGTATGTATGAATACTGACTTAATCCTGGCAACCTGCGCTATCTTGTAATACATTCAGTAAAAGACAATTTTCTTTGCACGACTCTATTTACACTGACGAGATTCGTGTCGTTTTAAGATAAAATAAGACATCGCAATTAACAGTTGACAAGGCTTTGCCTAGACCTAATTTGTAACAACATACGCTACGTATGGGCTTTAATGAAAATGTATGTGAATAGTTAACATTCTCCATATAAATGTATGTTATTTATGAGTACAAATGTGTTCGTTATTTATTTGTATCTTACTGCATGTGTTTAAACAGGATGCTATTTTTGGACATTTGAAATGTTTGTGTTTATTTATAAAATAACATGCTAAAAGAAGGTTGACGGTATGCGTTCTTCTATGTCCGTTTTTCGTGACTACCACTCCAAGTTTAGATCGACTAGGAAATATTTTTTGAAGTCGGTAGAAAATATATCAGAAAAATGGTTTAAGTACAAAAGGACAGAATAAAATGTATCCCATTCATTAGCGTGTGTAGGTACTTTAATGTTTATTAGCATGATCAAAATACTTGTAGGGATACATTTATGCATTAAAAACTGCCATTTAAAACCAAATGACTGCTCAGAAGGCATATTTCTTTGACTTATAAAAAAAATAACGATTATTAGGTAGATATCTCTTCCTATACCTAAATTGAATGATGATGACCCTTCTGTGGAACAGAAATCAGCAAAATGAATAGAAATTTACCGAAGTATGCTCCAATTTCATTGATACAACAAAAACACTTCATGTTACAGTATGTTATTACCATTAGCTCACAACATTCAGTAATATATGGCATGTTTCATATGATATATATCAAAATGTAGAGTAAATAAATACAGTTATAGTAGTTCAATGAAATGGGATTAAATGGTTAGTTATTACACCCACATTTGGTAGTTACAAACACATAGGTCGTCGATTATAATTTAAAATGTCGCAAAAACCTTCACCTTCGCGGACCGGTTGGTTGCAGAAAAAAAACTATAACATGCCCAATTTATGAATCGCGTGCAATCTCGATAATTACTTGTACTATACTATCAATTTAAATTGTCTGACCTGGATTGGATCCTAGTCCTAGGCTCGATTTTCGCACACGATGCACTAGACTGCACGGGCCCAGTTATACCGGTGAAATTCGATGCCTGAACGAGCTACTACGCTACCACACACGACGGTGGCACGAAAAGGACTAAATTACAAACATTACAGATAATGACGGGTGTACACGAAGTTGTCCAGTATTTTTTATCATTGGAGATAATCAGTAATATGTTAAGCTGTGCACACACATGACTTTTCAATTGAGCACTCCATGGTGGCCTTGCCTGTTATGATTTGAAATTGTATATGAGATCACTTAACAATCGTTGGGATTGAGAGTAATCAGTTAGTAGGAGAGTGATTTAATTTGTTTGTTTTGATTTTCTTTATCTCTTTGTGTCTTTTCATTCGCTACGGAATTTTTATGCTCTATATTGGGGAATAATTTTATGAATGTAGTTCGTGATTATAAAATCCTTATACCAATTTTTTTGCTCTATAATATTTTACTCGGTATGAAATTAGTGTGATTTGAGAAAACTTTTGATTCTGTAATTATGCTTCCTCAGCCATAAAATCTAAGTGTTGAAAGTGACAAGATCATATATATGTATATGTATAGTTTAGAAATAAATGCTTCTAGCAGGTATGGTTTTTGAATTTGGAGAGGTGGTGTAATCACAGGGTATAATATTATGTGAATAATATAATTATTTGCGCTGTTCGGCGTTATTTATTCATTTCTGGCTATTCTACACAATATTGTAGGTGCAACTAGGCATGCTGCCACTCATGTCACCTAGGCTCAAGCACATACGTGTTAACTGCGACAAGTATTTATGGAATTTTTATGAGCTCTGCAGAGTGCTTAATGAGCCAACGTGGTAGGTATATCGCTGTAATCAACATTTATTTTTATTTTTAGTTGAATTTTATGACTACTGATGGAAATTTATCCGACTATTACAGTAGGTCTTTAAGTTTGACGACAGTTATTATTTTTATGTCTGTAAAATCTTGTGCCATGTAAGAAAAATAAATCTAATCTATCGGAGTCGCTCTTTTTACAATAACAGCTGTCGTATTTCGAAATACGAGTATGTAGTAGATTTAAGATATCACAACTATCTCAAGAACTCTGTCCTCAGGATGTAAACATTGATAAAATGAAATGTTAAATGACTGCGAGAACTTATCAAACTATGAGTTATTGTCTTTGGTGCAGTGAACCGCAATAATATTCATCAAGATAAAATATTTGCCATTAGGCTCTCTTTCTTAAATCAATGTGAGTTTCATTTTTAAACAAACAAGTATCACTCATGATGTAGGTTTACGCGACTGACTTGTTATTTATTTAGTAAACAGTTTAGCCCTTTACGTTTAAGATGTTAGTTCTTTTTGCACAGACTGAGCAGTCCTTAGATAGGGTACGCATAATTAGGTACTTACTCATTTCATTTAAAACTAATTTTGCACTGTTCAATCTTACAACAGTATGGTGTAGTGTGCGAGGAGATGGGCGGTCTATAGGTACGATAAAAAATTGTCGACATGCTTACTGGATTGATCACGGTCGAAACAGTACAGAACAGTAAGTATTCGGGTTTACATGAAGGTGAAGAAGTTTTAATAACGCACAGGTCGGTGCGGCGATCAACGTGTTTAAGCCTCGGGCATGACAAAGTTGCGGAATGTCTGGCTCCATATAAGGACGTAATACGTGTGGAAAAGCCTTGCCTGTCAAATATGAGGTTAAACTTACACGCAAACGAACTGTAGCATCAGGTTCATACTTGGGGTTGGTGGGTGATAAACGATAGCGATGCTTTTGAAGTGTCAGTGACCTGACCAGATAAATATAGGTAATGTTTTTGAATTGAGACGTGATAAATGGTTTAGCCGGCTAAAATATTACGACGATTATATTGGCGGAGATAGGTCAAAACTTACGGTCTATCTATGAGTAGGTAGTACCTATAAGGCTATTATTTATTTCTGTTTGGCACCTCCTTAAGACTCTGTAATGGCCATAGCAATTGCTCAATTTGATTAAGGGTATTAACCATGGAATTTATGATTTTCTAACATTATGCTCAGTGGTTTTTATACTGTTTTCTCGTGGGAATACATAGATGTTTTAATTTTACCCATGGTAAAAGTAGCCAGAGTAAATTCCGGATTGTCGCCACAAAAGATGTAATGATCAACTAGACCTATTTTAGAGAACTTGCAAGAGAATTTAGCTATTTCCTGCTAGTTGTAGATAAATTGGCAAGTGTTAGAAACACGTAAAGTCTTTTAAAATTTGGTATTTAACTAAATGTGAGAAAATGGATTCAAATGAAATATATGCTGCAAAAGAGGAAGAAGGTCTTTTTTTGCAGTGATAAATAAATAAGCCAAATCAATTACTCTATATAGAATAAAACAGTGCAAGAAAGTAAAATTCATAGAGCATAAGATCTACTTGGTACACCTACCAATTATCTCTTTGTGTTTTATATAATAGCATTACCCCAGTTCTTTCCCGCCGGTGTCTTAAGAAGCGCCTTAGGGACTCAAGTTGTAAAAAAAATTGCCAACCTGTCACTACAGTGATACATGATTTTTCTGAAACTGCCCTCAAATATTTGTCAGACGTGGCGATAGCTGCTGTTAACACTCTGCCTACACCGCAATGGATAAAGGTGTGATATGTGTTTGTGTGTGTTATTGTACCTTTAGCAACGTACCTATACTAAAAGCACACAGAACACAAAACATAACAGGTTCAGCTTAGCATTCTACTTTATCTTACCTTTTTTTTACAAGTATAGTAGGAGGGTAATAATTTTTACAGAACAAGGATTATTTACTCCTCCCAGGATTAGGATAACTACAATAAGAGTTAGGTAATTCTTTTTATAATATGAAAGTGTTTATGTTGCAACTAAACATTAACCTCAGGATGTGGATAGGCTACACATGCCCACTTATTGTTATGACTGTGTGTGTGTGTGTTGTGTCTATGTGTGATACCAGGGTTAGGTTATTCTTCAACTACCTACTTTTTGCCCAAAGTGATATACCAAACCAATAGCATTAAGATCTGCTAAGTGTATTGTTTATGTTGGTTAAAGATAAGATAACTTATTGCAGAATGAAACAGTGTATATCAATAACTACATACTTACATAAGACTTGGAACATAGTTACAAATAAGGTACACATTGGTTATAGTTACATGAAATAATAAAAATAGTATGCATGCAAAAACATAAATAACTAACTGTGCAGCTCAGTAGGACTGTTAAGGAGGAAAAAATAAAGAGAAAATAATTATTTTATTTAAATTTCCCTCAAGTTGCTTACAGTTAGTTGGGGTGGGCTTAGGGTGGCTGACCATGTTATTCTTCTTATATTTATGCAGTGGAAAATTCTTAGCTGTCTCACAAAGTAGTAGTTAAGTTTGGATTATGTGTTTGGTTAGTGTAGGAGCTATCCTATTGATAACTTTTTGTAATATTCGTTTCTACATGAATACGCTTTTAACTTATATATTGAGTGAAGTTAACCATACTCACGTTGCTTGTGCAGTAGGTTGCCGTCGTCGTCGTCGTCCAACTAAAATCACGAGTTCGTCCGGTCCAAAGTCAGCTGGTTATCAGGTGACCGTCGATTTATGAATAGAAACCTACAGTTATTTAAACAAATCACATTTATTGATTATCTATTAGGGATTCTGCAACTACTATGCACATGGTTAACACTTAGAATATCGTAACAATAATAAAAAATACAAGCAAAAGGCAACCACCGATCAAGGCACTGAAATTTTGAAAAAGTAAAATGTCAAACTTGTTTTTCAAATATATTTACAGACAATTTCGATATGTAAAAGCGAGACAACGCTATATTAAAATGTAACGTATGCATCACTATCACATTAGTGTTAAGGCTGAGCCATAGTAAAAAAATATTTACACGTTCGGATACACGCAAAGAATGAGTAAACCAGCTGAGATTGACAGCTTTTTATCAAACAAACCTACCAAAACAAAATGAGAACTGCGTAATTTTTTATTCTTGTATAGAATCGCTTTTATATTTAATAAGCGATGTCTGTAGTGTTAAGAAGAACGTGTTTAAAAGCAAAAAATAATGCCTTCTCTGCGGGAAATGGCGGAGGTACGCCTTTATCCTCATGTTTTACATCGCTCTTCTCCCGTGCCTTCAGTGAAGATAAAACAAGCCACCCAGAGTTTATTAACAGTACAATTCTTATGGAAAATGGTCTCAACGTGCACGAGCTTCCCGTTGTGGTAAGAAAACTGACAGATATATCTGATATAACTGATAAACCAGCGTCCAGCGAGTCGCGAAACCAGCAAGATACCGTCAACTATCATCTGATTAAAGCTGAGTTTAAACAGTGCATTGACCTTCGCGACGTGTTTTCTTTGTTATCTAAATGCACTAAGATAACTCCAAACATTGCTCTGGGCGCTATGGAACGTATCTACGACCTTGAACAAAACATAACCGGGCCTCAGATGGTTATTGATGCAAATAATCATATCAACATGGCTAAAGGTGCTATAGTAGACAAACTTGTGCGAGTAGTTACAAAAACAGAGGACACACAGACAATACTAAATGTTTTGAAAGCAGTCTCCACATTTATGGATCCATTTAAACCCAAGTTCTGTGATGAGCTTTTATTTAGAGCTATAGATAACAAGATGTCAATTGAACAGCTATGTGAATTTATAACATTTCTGAAATCAAACAAAGAAGACCCCAAATTTTCAGAAACAATAGATAAACTTTGGGTTGGGTTTGTGCAGAGAGAAGCTGAGATAAATCCAACAAATATTGTCCAAGTGTTTTCAGTTTTACCAGCTTTGAAAGTAAGCAAAAGAACTGTACTGAGTTTATTAGAACAGAAATTCTTTGAGCTGTGGTGTGAGATTAAAGTACCTGCAATGCTTGAGATACTCAATAAGTTTTTGGAGGAGAATTATTCATCTATGCAATCATTTGCAGCTGTAGGCAGATGGTTGTACACAAATATACATGCATTAGATGAAGATTCATTACTGGAGGTTGTAACTAAACTCACCAGGCTCAATTATACAGATGTCCATATAGAGAAAGCAGTAGAAAAATATATTAAATTGAAGGGTTCAAAGATCAAGTCGCACATTCTGATTATTGGCATCCTGAATTATTGTATGCAGTTCCATATAAAAAATGAACAGATCCTGAATGTATGCTGTGATTATTACTTGACAAATGGGACAGCTGTACCACCCAGTTTCTTAAAATCCTTCATTTATCCATTTGGATATTTGAATTTTCAACCAAAAAGATCGGAATTTTGGGATATAGTTGAAAAATATTTATATGAGAATTTTGATAAAATAACAGCTGATGATATGTCTTCCATGGTCCTTTCCTTGATTTATATTGGAAAGCATCCAACACAATTAGTGAATAAGCTATTGAGTCCAGAATATTTGTCAAAAGTAAACAATCCATCCATACATCAGAAGCTACATTTGATTGATACAGCATTGTCATTAGAGTGTGCTGATTACAACGGACCCCTCTTGCCCAAAGACCAGTGGTCTAAACCAATTCCTCATGATACAAGAATCAAGAATATTGTTCACAAAATCATGGATTGCCTGACTGAAGTGGCTGGGGGTCCTGATAAACTGTCTACAGCAGTTTCAGTTCCATATTTATATTCTGATGAAACATATCATATAGATGTGATGTTACATCCTAAGGATTTAGGGAGTGATACTTTCAATTGGAAGCTAAAGACATCTAAGAATGAGAATACAGCCATTCTAATACATTTGCCAGACCATTACTGTTTTGACAACGAAAGTCTTATTGGACCACAAGAGATGAGAAAAAGACATTTGAAATTGCTTGGATTAAAAGTTGTAAGTCTTAAATATTCTATGATCAGTCAATTTTATACTTCTTATAAAAGTAATGATTTGAAAGTATACCTTACTGATAGTATTAAGAATGCAGAATCCAGTGTTTAACCAGACAATAATTATTTTAAATAGTTTTTGTTTGAAGTAGAGTGCAATTTAAGTAAGCTATAGTCTGTATCATACATAATTAATGCTGAGTGTTTAGAATAACCATGTTTGTGATATATTTACAATATTTGTATTGTGTAGTTTTTGTATTGTTTCGTCTATAAGTAATTACTCATCAATATACTTTATCTTGATTAAATAATGAGAAATGTACCTATTGAGGTGTTTTTTGGTGAATAAAAGATTGCATTATGTTATAATTAATTTATTTCATTATACTCATAACATCTTTCTCTTAAAATTTACTCACTGACTAATTCACTAGAATTTATTATTTGAATATTTTAATATTTTCTTATACAACTCTTAGTACACTTCGAAATATTTTCCTAATAAAAACTCGTTCCTGATCAAAAGTGAACTAGCTCCGCTGCGCCTGCGCTGGCTGACGTTCTGGCGTTCAATTCAAATTTAATTCAATTCGTATCGCATGGTATCGCGCTTGTAGCACGCACACGCACGACAGGAGCCGTCAACAATTGGAACTCTTGCTATCTTCTACTTAATACTCTTTAATTTGATTTTAATTTGTAAAGACGAAGAGCGAGAGAAAGTAGCAAGAATACCAAGAATAAATTGAAGTTTAAAATGTGCAATGTACAAACAGACACAGCCACGCAATATTTATGTAGGGAGTTTAGACAACACTGAGGAAGGGACTCGAATCGCCCCAAAAGTCAAATGGCTGATGGGTTTTCAAAAGGTTAAAGGAGGCGCTTGTTCACAGGTAAAGGTGCAGCTACACATTAGTGACATCACAGATAGAGTATGGCATCGACGAAGGCTCTATACAACCATTGCTAGTGTCTTGCGACACTGACTCTACCAACGTTGGTATAAGAGCCTTCTTAGTTATAAAATTGCCTCTATTGATTACCCATAGCCAGAAATGACTATACTATAAATTTATAGCCATAATCCTGTATCACAGCAACTCTAGCATGAATATCAAATTTGTAAGAATGTGTTTTTGCTGATTCACAGCCTAAATCTAAAGTAAGTTAATTTTACTTCAATAATTACCTACTTGACACTCGACAGAGTTATGGCTTGAATAAGGCTAAATGTACGACTGAATTTACGAACACGATTTGATAACTATTTGAAGTAGGTAACTACCTATGTGCACTTTGTAGAGGATTTTTCTATTTGAATCGTCTATTTCAATTCTGTACTGTCTCTAAGAGCAATGTTTAGACGTAGGTACGTTAAACACGTAAATTGATTTTAAGGAAAGACAGCACTTTCAAGTAGAAAAATCCCGTTTACAACCTATGTTAGTTACGTGATTTCTAACACACATGTTACTCAAAACTAAGTTACGTTAGACACACTCGTCGAGAGTACATAAGACGATGAATCACGATCATCACCGTTAAGATTTAGGTACACACTGCCGTCGTCATTACGTGTACGTTATGTTATGAGGTTTGGCACATTATGTTCATAATTTATGAACAAATTGAATATTACACAATCGATATTGGTGTAGGTAGATAGTTTATGAATGTATAATGTTAGACATTTTCTCTTTATATTCGCCTCATAGGCCACTCAATTATTGCGTTAGATATATTTACCCATGGCACAATCAACGAAACCTTTGGTTACATTTTGGAACGAGATAAACAGTTCTATGTGTAGATATTACATATCTTATAACTTCTGTAATTTGTAGAGATAAATTTTGTTTTATTTTCCCAGATATAATAATTTTGAATCGAAATTCAATAAATAGCATTTAATATATGATTTTATTAAATATAGGATTAATTTACTACCTATTCATAGGCATAAACAATATTCTTGTTTTAAAGGAAGATATGATGCTGTATCTACTACGTTACTTCTGAATAATTTGGTTTTAAATCACTATGTGATTGAAAAATAAGGAACACACTGAAAGTAAATAATGAAAATGTAAATACTTCTTACTTATTTAAGTAGGTATAATAAAAGTTGATTTTTGGTATTTGTATTTGGGACAGAGCTCGTTTTGTGAAGCTCTACAGCCCGTGCACCTAGCGGTTGCGACTGGGGTCATTGTGACACATTATATACTTAATTAATTACAATAATTCATACGTCATATATTTGTAAATTTTATATTTGATTCAATACTTTGTATCTTATTCTCCAATTTAATCACCTATTTACGGGAAGGTACGTCATAATTATGTTAAACGAAGTGGAATTCATAGGTTGTTTATTAATTCGATCGAAATTACGTAAATACTGTTCGAATTTTTACGATAAGAATTTAAACTATCACCGATGGTATAAGCCGGCAATGAGTATTGAGTAAACTACCCTGAAAAAATGTATTTTGAATGATATAATGGATTTCAATTGTCACCTATAATTCTAACTATCAAAAAGTGATATCATGCACTAACTTTCTTACGACTATCGCATCCTCTGGTCTAATAATATATGAAAGTTTTGAACCATGAATTAAAGTTAGTTACCTAACCGCTTACGGACTAGGATATTTTACAACATCGAATCCTATTTGGCAGTTACCTAACACGTTATTTGAATAAGAAGTTCCTAAACTTGTACCGTATTACCACAAGGAGACAGGATTTATATTATAGAATGTATCATAGAGAACAATTTCGTTAGTAGATTGCATCTATTCATGGTAATACGGTCGGTGTCATGGAAACAAAAATTGACGAAGTTCTTTAATTTACTCGTCCGAGCAAATTGTTTAACCTTTAATTTTAGATTAGTAAATAGAGATAAATTCATTTGGTGTTATATATTTGTTACACTGGTTTTGACGAGGTACGAATTCGCTACAAATATACTCATTCGTTTTTTATGATTGCGCGGAAACATAAGAGTTTAATTGAGTTGACGTAGATTTAGTAAAATGGTAATTTACGAAGGTAATTCCAGGTTGACAAAAACTTTATACAAACGATCACAGTAAGAATTCATCTACCTACGCGAATGTGCGCAATAAGTTACCAAGTTAGACACTATATTAATTGCAACGGGGAAAAGTCACTTCCAATTAAATTCGTACCTTATGTCGTCAACTTATGCCACACTTTGATTTTCTACACAATTTCCTTGTTGTACACTACAGGGACTTTTCCCTCAGCATTTACTTAACACTATTTACTTAAATCTACTCAGCATAAAACCCTGAGGGGGGGATTTTATGAATTCGTCTACTTTATTTAATATGGTAAAATATACGTATTTTGCTACTAATCGCAGATTTGAAAAACGTGAATTTATTAAAGACAAAAATTAATGTTATGTTAATTTTAATTATTTTGTTGATCGATTGAAATTTAATAATAATTAAAATATGACTAGACATGATCTTTCACATTACGCATTGTCTCTATGTCCAGGAGAGTATGAAATTTATTTTTAATGGGTAGGTAGGTACTTGGATTTTCAGTCCCACGGTAAGTTTTAAGTTGAGCAGATATAGAAGTCTTAGAACATAATTAATAATATTTACAAAATACGTTTATATAGATAAAAATCTTCATGGTTTTCTTCAATAAATGTATATCGCTTATATAAAGTATCTAATATTTTCAACACTGGTAGAAAAAAGAAAATAATACAATACTAAAATGTCACAAAAGTTTAGCTACGCTACGGCCGGTACTACGACCAAAATTATAGGTATTCGATATAGTATATCGGCAACAAAGACACTACTTAGGTACTAAATAATACGCTTAGCTAATCTAATGAATAACAGAACAAACTTAGGACTAACATTCGACAGTTAAGGCTCTTCATTAGATTCATACATACATTTTTCATACATATCTATACAACAGTGAATAAATTGCGTAAAACATCACTTCAATCCAAGCAGCAAATGTAACAAACCATTTAGAACTAAGCTAACATTTTACAGGTCAAACAAATGTGAATATAATTTCCGTTATTGTAAGAAAATACAATATTTGTAAACGAAGTGGAACATAATGTTCGTTTCGTTCTCGGTAGTCACTCGAGAGCGATAATGCGTTCGATCTTTTCGAGGGAGGGATCGAGAAAGACCACTAATAGTTACGATAGAATCACAAAGACGTTTCATAAGGGCGCCTGCCGGTGCGGCCGTTTGCACTAACAGTTCGAAGACGCGTTTAGTAAAATTAGTATTGCCATAGTGAGGGGGGCTCGTAGGGCCGCGGGGGGAGCGCGGGATTCACGAGTAGATGGTGATGACCTCGCGCCCGCCGCCGCGCACCATCAGCACCTTCTCCAGCCCTTCGGTCAGCACCTCCAAGAACTCCATGTCTGGAAAGTAGGACAATACATAATACACATATCACGCCTATTATCCCTTGCGGGGTAGGCAGAGAAGATCGCAATAAAATGGCAATTTACGCCACGTCTGACAAATATTTGAGGGTCATTCGGAAAATTGTGTATCGCCATAGTGACAGGTTGTCAGCCCATCGCCTAAAATATATATGCAATACACACCCTCGAGTCCCTTTGTCGCCTCTTACGACTCACATGGGAAGAAATGGGGTGATGCTATTCTAAGCCGGAATAAAAAAAAAAATTAAGATGAAAGTATCCCTGACTAAATGGCTGTGTATATTTGACTGTCTACGAATGTCAAGTAAAAAGGTGTGTTTGAATTGTTAGTTTCGAAACATTTTCAATAATAATGACAGATCAATCGTTAATCTAAAACAGTTTGTTTTAGGTTTAATCTCGTGAAAAAAGCCATTGACACCACACGATATGACAGGAAGGTTAGGGTCAGTTTGTATGAGGGGTCAAAACTCTTTTCTACGAGATTAAAACAGAAGCACATAGAAATTTACCCATATCTCTGCGGCTACGAAAATCGTAGCAAGAAGCTACGATACGTTTATTTTTTGTTTATCAGTTTTGTTTACGAGTAGGTATGTAAAGTCACACTTAAAACTCACAATTGGACTCTCTCTCGAGTTTGGTGTCGCGCGGCGGGCCGGGCAGGTTGAGTATGACTAGTTGTGCGTCATGTGACCGCGAGACGATCACCTCGTTCAGTTTGACAGCCGTGTGCATGCGCCGCACCGTACCTTCATCGCTGGAACACATTGAAATAACAGATGTACCTTCAGTTTGAAACAAATGCCAACCTACATTACTGTTTTTATTTTAAATCATCTATCTTCATGCCCTTATCCCAATTTATTTTAACATGCTTTTTCTTCCATTCATCTCTATCAGCTGTCAAATCTTCGTTTACAGTTTTTTATTTTAAATAAAAATAAGAAATAAAAAAAAATAGCGCCTGCCGTGATTTGAATCTGGGACCGTAGGGTACCGTTCCACTGCTCTGCCAACCGATACGGCGCCTCGACTGACACTACCAAATTTTCAATCTCTTGGTACTCGTCTCTAAGCGACGTACAATATAGTGTTTTTATTATTGTGAAGATTTCATATTGTAAGATTTTCTCATTTGAAAGACAAATGAAAGACTATTTAAATTAAAATATTATATCAGCTTTAGTGAATACGTTAATTATGATGTTATCAGTTAAATGTTTGTAGATTTAACTTATTTTGAAGTGGTCTGGGATCTGACTTCTAGCTACCGGCCATTTAAGGCAACGCCATACTGGCTTATCTGTGGAATAATCCCACATAAGCGTAAAGCTACCATTCGTTAGGGTCCGCTTGACTCTGACCAGAGTAGTTGTCAGAAAGCTTCCTCCGCCATTTACTTTATCTCAGTCTTATCTCGTCTAGAGTCGAGAAGAAATTTATGGGAATAAACAAAATATAACTTTGGAAAATATGCCGGAACTTACGGTGTAATGTTACTAATGTTGGGCTTCGGTTTGACGTCTCCGTTGGGGTTGTTTGGCGGCTTCTCGTCGGGCGGCGGCGAGGTCGCATCCTCACACTGTGAGCGTTCATCGGACGAGTCCCACATTGAATCGATTATGTGCAACAGACTACTCCGAAAGTCGTCCTACTTCCCCCAATTTTGTTTCGACAATTCGGTCCGAATTTCCAACCACCGCGATAGTTGCACATGACGGATTCAACGCGAATAAAACACGGGATGTCATATATTATTTAAATTGTTACACATTAACTCACTACGGACATTCAAACATCCAATCTCTGGTCTAAGTGTGGGAACGAACTAAAGTGAGCAACACAACGTGAAAAATCAAACATATGACCACCGTGTATTCGCTAGGACTCGTTGAGTGAAAACATGGCTTAGTACGACGATGAAAAACTTAATTAGAAAAGTGTAAATTATATTCGTGAAACAATGATTTGGAGTGCAACTTATACAGTAGAGAAACCATTTGAACACTGCACTACATACTCACAAAGCACTTTGTAATTATATAATCTAAGACATTCGTGGCCTTATATATTTTTAAAAATAGGTACGGTATATGGGGTGTAAAGGGTAGACCTCCGAATACTGATACGGTGCATGCTGACCATGAAACTGAACAACTTTCCTCAAGGAACATAATGTCAGGAAACGACAAACATTCAACCTCACATACAAAATTACGACCAGCTGACTGCCTTTACAGTAAATGTAAAAAAGGTCGTTTCCTAAAATGTATTTCGAAAGGAAACTTGTTCATTTTCATGGTCTGAATACACTCTTACAGTTTTCCGAAGTCTGTCCCTTATATCCTGTTTTTTATCTTGTGTTCGGAATTGGTAATGTTGTAAAGTGTTCACTTGGCAAAAATAAGTGTACCAATAGCTGGTGAGAAAATAATGAACAAATTCACTTGAAACTGTATATTCTAGTTGATCATTTAAATTTCACCCATTACATTTTTTTCAGTTTCTAGCGAATTTATCATTTAGAATAGAGACGTGGATGTTTTAATCTCATAATTTAAAATAGCCACAAACTTCCCAAATCTAGCAATCAGATAAAATTTTAAAGTCAAGTTAAAATAAAAAACTCAGGGGGAATATATTTACAAGACCTTGATAAACATCAATAAAATCGACCTAGTAGTTTTTTTCCTTGTTAGTTAAGTATACACCATGTTTTGGAGGAAATGCATAAAATTGGGCACGCTTTGTAGTGTAATTAATTTCTTCTTCTTCTTCTTCTTTTCAGCATAATAATGTCCACTGTTGAACGAATGCCTAATTAATTACTGTACTGAAAAATTCTCACTATGAGATCAATGCTTTAAAACGAGAAAAAGAATTTCGACCTCCTAAAATCATTCAGCCGATTGTGAAATCTACATTTGTCTCATAATGTTCGGATCACAAACTCGAAAACAGTTGTATAAAGTGCATTCTGATTACTTAAAATTATAGTAATTGCAGTTTCTTCTCAAACGCTAATGCATTACGTCTAAGAGTACGCCTTTCGCTAAAATTGAGAATTGAAAGTGTTTTTTACCAATACTCAAATTTGCCGCCAACTTCCGCCGCACCCGTCAGCGTAAGTGTTGTTTGTTTTTGTTATTTTACTTGGTTAAAAGCTGGTTTTAACGTTTTTCCATATTTTGTTATCGAGATTCTAAGTGATGAAGACATTTCCACGCCACCTGACATCGAAGGTGCGAAGATTTGGAAAAGTGTAAGTAGTTGTTTTTTTTGTAGAGTGTAGATAAAATTATGTATGCAACTGCATATTAGGCATAAAAATGCTCTTGTTATACTATTATCAGTATTATCACACTCGGTTACGTCGTGTGATAAACAGACGCCTGCATTCTAATGCTCTTTATTATATGACAGTTGCATACACTGCTACTCCAGCATTGGGCCCATAGTGAAAATAGTTCAGTACCATGCCCTAAACAAATTATCAGTTTAATTTATTTCTGCCAAAACACGTTGTACCTATAATTTAATTATTTTTTTCACAAAAATCTTTAATAACAGCTATTTTAGTACATTCATAAGCAAAAAAGCTTTATTTTTGTAACTTGTGTAATCACTGGAATGTCTTATTTTTGTTTTTCTAAACTTGAATCATAGAGACTTCATTATAACTCAGTATTCACCACAAGTAAATGGAAAATTAAATGCTTTGCATATCGGCGAGATATCTGGATACACAACTCATTAATATTAAACAGAAACGTTGATATAATATTTGTATCTCTGAACCGTACCAATATACATAGCATACTGATATAAAAACAACAACGGAGTTAACACAGAAAACGATATATTCACCTTGTCATCCTTATCCTTGTCTTCAGTGTCGCTGAGAGGCGGTGAGGGGGCTTCGGAGTCTGCTGGAGGGTTCTCAGAGCCTGGTTCAGCGAAGCGCACCTTGCTGGCGGTCTTCACGTCTGCGTGGTGGTGGTCCACGATCGCTTGCACCTAGAGTAAGACAGGCCAGTAAGTGACAGCAAAAGTAGAAAGAAGGTGAGTGAATTTTGTGTTGTTTGTAAGCACTTTTTACAGTTTAATCATAGAACCAATTTTAAAAGTTAAGTATGTAACACGAGAAAACGCAATACTGAACGGGACGTTTATAAATTAAGAACTATCCGTGTCGCTCCCGGGCTAGATTAAAGGAGCCTCTAGTTATTTTCCTATGTAAAATAGTGCAAACAACCCAAAATTCACAGTTATTTAAACGCCACTTCTGCAGTAGATAACATAAAATTTACATTCAAGCTAGTAAGATAAAAAGACATCTTGAATGAATGATGAAGTGCACTTAAAGTGAACAAATACAAATTCTTTTTAATAGATACCTGTTACTGCGCGTAAAAGTCAGTTTTACGATAACGGCGACCATCTAGAAACGAATGATAGTGCAGAAAGTGAAGTTGATAGTGAGACGATTAGAAGTGAAGAAAAAATAACAGATTAAGAAACGTTCAACATCAAAAGCACACATCGGAGTAAATGTAACGAATTTCTTAGCAACATCAAAGTCTACGGGGTGCTACATGAAAAAATGACCGTGAAGAAATAAAACAGTGAACATCCGTAGCCAAACATAGAATCAGGAGCTGCAAATCTAATTACCAATGGTACCACCAAGGTAAGGGTCAAGCTAGGAGACCATGTCGTTTACACACTGACTAAGACAGTGCGCAAACATAAAAAATGCAAAAACCGAAATAAACCACAGCTAAACGTAGATGACTCAATCGAGCTCTAATGTATTACCAATGGTAATTTCTCCTCAGCGTTTTGTTCATGATAATCCACCAAATTTTGCATCTGTATAGACAGCGACAGAAATTTCATGTTAGTTCTATAATACAAGAGTCGATAAGCTTTGCACAGAAAGGATTCAACAGTTATTGTTATTGTGAGCAACATCAACATCCATTTACGATTACCTTAATTCAGGAAATAAATTCTCCTAACTTATCTTAAATTTGTGCTGTCACTTTTTGACAAATAGGTTAAGAAAAGGGGAGGAGATGTCTAAGTCCTGTCATGTGTAAAAATATCAATGGGTTCTTCGCCATTTCTATTGAATTCAATCGCCATTAGCTGCGTCCATGCAGGCCGAGCAGCCGCGGTCGCGTCAATTACAGGAGCAGAGCTAGAGTTAAGAGCCAAACGGTGTCGACAAATCGGTTTGCTCAAAGGCGCCTTAGTCGTTTGCCGCGCACGGCGTGGACGGCACTTTTTTGTTGCTTTCCGTGCGCGCTCTATTCGTTTGTTTACCAATATGAACAAAAGTGACTGGCGGCGTTTGATAAGTATACATGGGATTAATAATTCGCTGTGGAATGCGAGAGATCCTAATTACACAAATAGGGGTTAAGGGAGGATTTCTGGTTCCACATCAGTTGAAAATCAATATTACGAAGACTTAAAAAAGAAAATGGAATAAATCACGCCTATATCCCTTACGGGGTAGGCAGAGCATTAACGGTCGTAAAACGGATATGAACACCACGTCTGACACAAGTTTAGCGGCCTAGGCTGCTCGGCCTGTGTGGACCCGTCTATTGTTTAGTGCGCATTTTGCTTTAAGTTATAAGACATGACATAACTTTGATATTTCCTATCCTTATCATAACCTTTTTGACGGTAAGTGACAGCGCTAATTTAAGTAGAAGTAAAGACAATCTCCTTTCCAAATTGACGCCCTTTTTATCATTTACCAAATTGTTAGTTACAACAACCCATTAAATGATTCTTAATCTAAAATGTAACTTACCGTGCCAAGGACTTCTTTCTTGTTCAGTCGAAGCTCTCGCAGCATTTGGTTCCTTTGCTCCATCATCAGGGTACGTTCGTAGGTGTAGGCAGATATGTCGCTGTCCGTCTGGAAAAAAAGCTTATTTTATATATTTAACTTTGGCAAGTTTTTAACTCTTCTATAAGTCTCAGTCATGCATTCACTTACTGCAGGGCATACTAGACCTTCTTGCCGTCCTGTTACATTCGTTCAACCATCGATCAAATATTCTATCCTCTTACTTGATCATGATTTTACATCATATATAATTTTTCGCCTACCATTTCAACAACTTCAACTTCGGCCTCAAGACGGAGCTGGTAGAGGAACATCTTGAGGTCTTTCTTCATCTGAATGGAGTTGTCCTCCATCTGCGCGACGGTGAAGATGCGCATCTTGCAGTTCTTCCAGGAACGGTGCTGTTTCAGCAGGAACGGTAGCAGCATCAGCATGCCGCCATCGTGGACGATCCACCAGATGTCGATGTTGCCAGATATCTATAAGATTATGAGAGTTTAGTTACAGGATGTATGAAAATGTGTTTTTTTGTCTCGTCCGTCTGCCTCCAGTTAAAATTATAGAAGATGTCATCTATAACTCCGACGGCTAATATCGGAATATTAAAATTCAATACGTCTATGTCGTCTTAGTTGTCCTGGAACCGATTCATGTTGATTTCGTTTACCTTTTCCGTAGAGTCAGGGAAGAAGTTGATTCCCTTAGGCACGAGCATGGCCATTCTAGCGGTGGTGACAGCGCGGACGGTGTTCAGGAACACGTGCCACGTGCGTTCTTCTTCGGACTGCCTCCAACCGTATGGCCAGCCCACGATCACAGTGTTTGGCTTCAAACCACCCAGACCCGTCGTTTGTACGCTGAGGAATTACGTAATTTGTAAGATTATTTAGATTTTTCAAATTTTCTGTCTTTGTTTTTAACGTACCTACAGCTGAACTAAAAGTTACAATAAGACTTTTTTTTCTCAATACCTCTTTTGCCCAATTTTTTAGCGATGGACATTCCAAATAATTAAAAAGCCTTCTAGTCTAAACAACTGATTAAGTAAATTAATTGACTTACAAATGGCTCAATCCATCAGCAATGTTTTGCGCAACAAGCACGTCAACAAAGCCCTTCAGTTTCTCGTCCTCCATACATTTTTTCAGATTCGCTTTAGCTTCGCTAGCTTCGGTAGACCGACGTGTGAAATCACCGCCCAGTACAGATACACAAACGGTAAGACCTTTGCCTGAAAACAATATAATTATAGATTTAAATAGATTCTTTTTGATCCGGAAGAACAATTCTTTTACGTATAAAATGGATACCGTCTCTTACCAGCTTTAAGTTGACTAGCGAATGAAAGCATCTTCTTATATTTAGGTTGAAGGTCGTCATTAAGTTTTGCTAGGACAAGCACTTGTGGTCGCCAGTTCTTGGTGTGAGGTGGACCTTCTTCCAATCGCAGTAAGGAGTAACGAGCAGCGGAAAGAGCCAAACCTCGTAGCCCATCACCCCATTCTTTCTCAGCTCTGTAACGATAAGAAAACGTAAAGAGTCGGGAAATCTTTATTAAGAAAGGAAAGTGTGGAGAAAGATGATAATACAAACCCTCGGTATTCAATGTATTTGTAAATGAGACCAGCCATGCCCATAGCAAGGAGGGCGTAGAACCACGATGTCATAAACATGATAGAGATGCAGAGCGTCAATCCAGCGAGTGATAAAGACCTAAAATGAAAATAGAAAACATTTCAGTAGTATATTTAATTATGGCTACAGATGAATTTAACTCTGGGTAAAATGTCTAACTAACGAGCTTACCAGTGATAATATTTGAATCTTGGACGCCAATTGGGGGTTTTGAGCAGTGTTTGAAGAGCACAAGCCAAGTTCACAAATCCGTAGCACATAAGGAAGAACATGGACAGCAGAGGAGCCAAAATATCAACGTTGCCGAGGAGGATACCACATTGGCAGATGCACATGGTTAGAAGCAGGGCACTGAAAATAAACTAATGTTATAAGAGACCAATTTATATTCTAAATAAAATTTAAATTTTTTGAAGTTGCTATCTCAATAACTGTATTTTACCGAGTAGGTTCTCCTCTGCTAGAAGAAACTGCGAAGGGAGCTAGGAATGGTATAATTTCATCTTTGGCTATGGCTTGAAGTAACCGAGGGGCGCCTGTCAGCGATTGAAGTCCAGCTCCAAGAGTTGAAAGGAAAGAGCCGATTAAAATCACCCATTGGTTAGGCCATGCCATGTTTGCAACAACTAGTTTCCCTCCAATAGATTGTCCAAATCTGAAAAGAAAATAAGTCTATAAAACCATCCTCCTTGATTTTTATTTACATTTGATCTGACAGTTTGCGCGTCTCGAGATGGTCTCGAGTAAATAAATAAACTGTTACTTGGTTATTTATTGATAATAATTTTTCATTTATAATGTGAATAGAAACAGGCAAAATCCTCGATAATCATTGCATTAATAAAATAAGTTATAAAAAAGCCAAAAGAAAATGTCCCTTCAGCCTATTTTCGAAGCTTACGCTAAGTTTGGAAATTCAAAGGCAGATGGAAAAACCATTACTTTGTCCCAATGCGACAAATGGATGAAAGAAGCGGGAGTTATAGATGGCAAGAAAATAACTACAACAGATACTGGTATTGAATTTAAGAAGTTTAAAGCGAATACTTTAGATTTCAAAACGTTTCAGCAGTATGTTGAAGCTTTAGCTAAAGCTAAAAAGCTTGAACCTCAAGACCTGTTTGATAAACTTGGCAAGAGCAAAGCACCAGGAACCACAGGGACAACACAAGCTGCTCATAGTGGAGCTGTCGAAAGATTAACTGACACTTCTAAATATACTGGTAGTCACAAGGAAAGATTTGATGCCGAAGGAAAGGGCAAAGGCTTGGAAGGTAGACAGGATACAACTAAAAACGATGGTTACGTTCAAGGATATAAAAAGAAAGATTAAGAACTCACTTGTCTCGAAGCAGCAAGTTGTCAACAGTCCCAGCAAAGAGCAGCACGCAAGAGAGGTACACGAACGATGTGGTGAGGATAGCGCAAATAGTACCAATAGGAATACTCTTTTGAGCATCTGCTAAATCTCCGGAACGATTAGAACCCGCCATAATACCTGTAATGACCACGTAGTGAAATATTGTTATCAAAAATAATTAAAGATCATATTCGGTAGTATTATTTAAACATTATTACCCGTCACAGATGGGAAGAATATGCCAATAAGTATAGTAAAGGTTGTGGTAAGATCGATCGTGATCTGGTTGTAAGTTTGGTGATTATTCGATTCTAGTGGTTCAATGTCCTCTGGTTCTCTACCATAAGCAATAAACTGCCCAAATGTGAAGAATGAATCTTGCAGATTTTCAAAGAATACACCGCTAGAAAGACCCTGAAACAGTTAAATTAATACATTTAGTTCTGATAGCACTGTCCTTGCCATAGGAATGAAATATCTTAGGTGAATAGTATTTAATTTACCCTGATTCCTTGGACGATGGAAATGTTATGAGATGCATAATACGGATCACAGATTTTGTTCGGGCAATACAATTCATGGAGTGGTCCCGTTATGTTTTTGGTACAATTGCTGATGTGAATATCTTTCAGAAGTCTTTTTCCTAAGACGCACAACCTGGGAAAAAGTAAATGGTTTTATGAATTCCTCATTATTATGTTACAATTTTAGTCGTTACGTATACGTAGAGATTGTTGCAAACTACTAATCAGAAGTCCTTTCAATCTCTCGTCAAAAAGGGAGAGTAGTCCGACTGTCGCTCGGCGCTAAGTAATGTAACTAAAGTAGTAAAGTATGTAACCACAGTTTGCCCACAGGTGGAGCTCAAAAGATGTTACTTACGGCAGCTTATCGTTTCCATTCCAATTCACGAATATTCCAACGTAGACGGCGGTGATAGACAGTAGCACACAAGCGAGAGCGACGGTTGCAAACTTGTTGACGAACTTCACTCCAACAAACACGACGCAGCTCATCACAAGCAGTAGGCCGGTCCCATACACCCGGAAGTTGTTGTACATCGCCTCTGGGTCTTTAGTGAAGTCCCCAAAGATTGATAGCCACGGTGCCATGTATGTCTGGGAAAAAGAAAGTACAGCACTTGATTTTCCGTGATAATGGTGATGTGACTTTATTTTGCGTGGCTAACTGTTAACACCTACCAGTTCAGTTTATCCGTGATTGCAACGTCTTATTGAAATATGTTGAACTCAAACAAATAAAGCCGTAAGTGAAACACCCTTTAGTGTACGAAATATGGCTAAGAATTCTTTAAGAGCAGTTTAGATAGCAGAACAAAAGGAGAAATCTGAACGCTCGACTTGTTTATTACTAAGTTAATAAGCAGCAAAAGGGCAAAGTCGTTTAAGAAAATGTTAGTATTGGGGGCACGACCGGAGTTAACAATTACTTTTATACCAAGGGGTGGGGGAGTTGGCTCCGTATTGTATTCTGTTCACGAGTCTGCACTCGCCACACTCAAGGCCTCGATCCGCGGAAACTGCGGTAATAGAATTAAGATATCCGAAAACATTACAGGGAGGTAGGTAGGTTTACATCTAAGAGAAAAAATAGCCCGAATAACGTACGACTTCCAATCATTCTGAGCTTTCATTTCTGACGGCCTCGTTCTGAATTTTTATGGCTGCTATAAACGGAAAATGCGATGGCTCGGATGTACCTCCGTACTTGAAGGAAGCAATAGAAATGTGTTTCCTTTGTTGGATGAATTTTCTCCTTTGTTTATTTGTAGCTCGGGGAGGTATTACCGTTGTGAATACAAGAGCATCCGGTTTTTCAGGCTAATAAAATCTAGGCTACATTATGTTTCACACGTCCACCCATGCTTTGATACAACATGATCATGAAGCGAGTACACTCACCAATACGATCTCTACGGCACCGACGATGTACATAGCGGCAGCGAGCGTAGTGCCGGTGTAGAACAGCATGCCGACCGCGCCGCCGCACTCCGGGCCCAGGGACCGCCCGATCATGAAGTAGGACCCCCCTGCCGGCACCACGCCGTTCGTCGCAATCGCAGACATCGATATCGCCGTCAGCATAGTCTACAAAAACACCATTTATGTATTTAATGTTTCTTGCAAAAGGTCAATGCTAACAGAAGAAATCCATTTCATGAAAAACAAACATGAAGTTAATGGTAATAATAAAATAGCCGTGTGATGCCGGCTTAGAATAGCATCACTCCATTTAATTCCCGGGGGTGTCGTAAGAAGCGACTAAGGGACTCGAGGGTGTGTATTGCAAATTTAGGCGATGGGCTGACCACCTGTCACTATGGTGATACACAATATTCCAAATGACCCTCAAATGTTTTTCAGGCGTGCCGTAAATGTCCATTGGTTACAGCCGTTTACGCTATGCCTACCCCGTAAGGGATTATAGGCGTGATATATGTAATTTATTGGAATCGGCAAGACAATCGCGTTATAGTGTTTTTACGGTTGATTGCCTAGATACCTACTGAAGCAAATGCCGTGAAAATGTTGTTAAAGGATATAACATACAAGGGACGGCACTAATGACACTGCGAGCCTGCGAGTTTCTCCCGAGGGAAATGAGGTTAGGTATCTGGAGCGTGACCAAATTTCATCACATAAAATTTTCCATGCGTGGACTCCGGATAAATTTTGCTGGTGTAACTGGGCTTGAAATATTCTAGGTAAACTTGTCGGTTTTTTAATCCATCACTATAATATTTAAAAAAAACGTGCTACAAGATCTACTTAGGGTTCAACATGATTGGTAGTATAGCCGTATTAAACTGTAATTGACATTTCGACTCCAAAGTTGGAACCACATGAGGCAGTATCGTGAGAGAAACTATCAACACTAGTTATCCAACTCTAATTACTGCTCTAACATTTCCAGCCGCGACGCTTTGAGACTTACACCCACGTTAATGTATCGGGAGTAATGTATTCAAGTTGGTGCCAGCTCCGTCATGGCGATTATTCAAGTGTCAAATAATCCGATGAGCATATAGGATGCATATCATATTGTGCAAAGCAGAGCTGACACAAAATTAATTCACGTTTCGCAGAGCATGCGATTGGATGTCGATTAATTTGGGTTAGACATAGGCTTGAGCGAGATATTATGTATGGTGATGTGATTGGTTTCCGGAAATAGTTTATCGCTGAGTTGATACATTTTGAACGGTAGGATGGGATTTCACAAGAATTTGGGTAGCTACAGACGATGAACTTACATTTTACATTGAAACATAAGAAACAAATTCTTCGGCTATTGAGTCCACGAAAGTGACAAAAATATATTGGATTTCCAAAAAAAAAAAACCTTATTAAATATTATTAGATACAGTTTAGGTGTGTCTGAAAAAGTGAACGTGCAGACACTATCTTGAGGTGTTTACGAGTATTGCAATACATCAAGAACAGTCAACTTACCGTACAGCAGCAAACAAGCACAATCAGGAAGCCTTGTATCGCGCCAGCAGTCCCGACGACCCACGTGAGTCGGATGAAGAGGATCACACCGAAGATGTTCTGGATGCAGGGCAGGTAGCAGCCGATGAGCGTGCCCATGCGCGCGGGGGGCGCCGCTTTCACCGTGTCGGGGTCCGCGGCGGACGCCGTGGGGATTGTGTTGGAGTAGTCGGCCAGCGAACTGAGGAACGTCGCCGCCCGGGGTCGATCTTCGATCTCGTCCTGTGACCAAAGAGTACGGACAAGGTAAGTTCCTAATGTTGCTAAGATGGGTAGCAATGGCCTTAATTCGCATTTTTTTTCTGGGAAAGTTACAGTCTTAAATAAAACAAGTAACAATGAATAGAAACAAACAGACTCAACTAAAACTAAAACTTAAATATCTCAAGAGCACAATAATTGAGAGTCAAACAACGCACATGAAAATAAAGAAACAAGAAAGCACTTTTCTCATCAATCTAATCATTATTACTTGGAAACAAGATATCACCAATACGAGATTTAAATCGACCTAAAGATAACCCAAAGATGTCGACATCTGTGCAGCGCCGATTATAGTTGTGCAAAGCAAAGTATCCATTTTTTGTGTAATTTGTTTTACAGGGTTTACGGCAAAAAGATAATTTTGAACGCAAGGTGGGCCTAGAAGGAACACGAAAATGAATTTTGGCTAATAAAGGCGACGAGTCAACGATACCATGAATTAAATTATCTTAGATATCTCGTCTTTTTCTAAACCTATTTGCGGAAAGTGCCAGCGTTAATTTAGGGTAAGTCATTTTACTCAAAACAAGATTGTTGTCATATTTATTTAATGTGAAAGTTTAGCTTTGAGTATATTTTGGGATAAAGAACGAAATAAACAAGGGGACTGAAAAAATCAATCGGTAATTATCATAAAGCCGATTCACTGACTACCCTATTAGCAACAAACTTACGATACGACCCAATAATCCTGAGACGTAAACGGAAATGGGATTCTCGAAATATTCCATTCTTCGTTTGTGTCTGAAACACCAATAATGACTTCATTTGTCTCGCGCATTGGAATTGCAACTTCAGTCAGAAATGCGATGTCGTTAGCTGAATACATGATTAGGTTGCTGACGAGTCCAAACATGGCGGAAGGAACTGATTGTGTCAGGGTGTTTCTAATCGTAGCTGACTTCGTAGCTCCGTCAAGAGAACGAGCAAACTTCGGAAATATAATGAAATCGCCATGAATTCGTCCGACTGATCGATTCTTTCTATCGTCTAGAAAATGCTTGGGGTGGGCCTGAGGCAATTTGCAGGATAGTCACGTACTCGACATAAAATATACTCGCCAATTCTGTCGACGCACTAAGGTCGTTAAAAAAGTAGCTCCGCTGACCGTTGGGCTAATCTACTCATAGCGAAATTCACAATTTATAAAATATGTAAGTATATCTTTGTTTCGTTTCCTTGTTATATTATCTTTGTTTCGTTTTAAAAACTATACTTTCAAAGCAACGAAGATTGGCAGATAAATATCGTCAGAAGTTAACATAGAGGAAAGTTAATGCCCATAAAAAATATAAATGTTCCGTAACATTTTCAGGCTTTCCTCATAGGTATTAAATCCTTTTGTACACAACACGAGTGTTGCTCGGTAGCAGCGTCAGGAAACGAGAACCAAATTGTGATTTATAAGCGGCGATGTCGGTTTTTAATTTCGCGTATGAAACACGATATGCGCGCTGAGCGTTCGCTAAACGAGATTCAACCTAAATTCAACGCTCGCTCACACTAGGGCTGCAGAGTAGCACTTAAACGTTGTTGTTTTGATGGCAAATGCGACGTGAGCGAGACCATCAGCATTCAGCATTCACCGCTCGTATGAAAAGCTCTACAAACTTGCTTCCACAAAACATTTTTGCGTTAGGAAAAGTTTCGTTCTTCAAAACTAAGCAGCAGAGTAGTTTTACTGCGAAGAACAAAACAACTTCCACCATCGAGAGGCGACGGAAATTTTATTAGGCCTGCCATCCCTATGGCGAAGCCTTCGTATTTTATTCAGGCCCCATTTGCTCCAGCATCGTTCAGGGCTCACAATTCAGGGCGCGCACAGTTCACAAAATTGTGACGCTGCCGTCGAGAACACGGTTCTACTCTAAATATCAGACGGGAAGCGGCAGTTGAGTGAACAGGCAAGAGGATTAGTATTACCGGCGCAGTTTCAAATAAAACTGCATTTGAGAACTCAACAAATTTAAGGAGCGAAACTTTGTAAATTGGCAAAATGTTGCTCATGAAACTCGTTATCTAAGTAGATTCTGAGTAGCGAACTCAGCAAATTCTAGCGCAAAAGCAAATATCAAAGTTTCTGGAATTGTATTCAGAAGTTATCACGCTGCTGATTGGTTCAAGTTGACACGTCATTAGCGGGATCGTGGCTCTAGTCTGTTGTCGACACCAAACTTGGCGTAGTTGGCGTAATCAACTCATTCTGCCGTATCAGTGTTGTGTTTTGGAATTCTCAGATTACTTTCCCAACAAATGTCACATTTAATGAGTACGGTCTTAAGAGAATAAGCAAGAGACGGACATCAACATATTTTCCAATTTGTAATCAACGCTCGTAAAGTAAAAATAATGCGTGACCAGCATTCGTGAATTCAGTAAATACTAAACTCGGCAGTAAATTGCTTCTCGCAATAAAATAAAGGGATAGTCCGCAGCGCGACCAATTTATCACGGGGGCTTTTTCCTATTTGTTTTCATTTGTGCCGGAGTCATTATTCGGCAGTTTATTTGAAATCTGTACTTTGTTGGATTCTCATCGCTAGCAATGAAGTCTTTTGTACAGTCTGTCCCATGTTGTTGAAAGTGGGCCTCGTTAAAAGCAAATTGGGAGTGGTCCGTTCAGAGCGGAAACACGCGACATTGCTCCTATAAATCAATTTGTTGGCACGGATGTGGCCCTAATTTTATCTTTCATGTCGCTGGCAATTTCTTGAGAGAGCTGTTTTTTGCCAACGGAAAAACAAAGTTGTTTGGAACAGCAATATTATGTTGTATGTGTTTAACTTTCCTTTTATAGCTTTTCTCGGTATAATTCCAAACGACAGACAGTCTCGTGCCTTTTGTTCTCTTTGGATTTTGCAGAGACGATTTACGATTTTGAAAATTCAATAGAAATTGTGGGAGAGTGTTATCGCGATCGGTGGGAGTGGGGAGGGCACTTGACCTCAACGGCGAGTGGCGATGTTTCGAAGCATTCCTGGCGTTGACGAGGCACTCAGTCGGCCTTCCCCTGACCTCGCTGGAGGGTGCTTCTAAGACAGTCGATCAAGGCCATTTGCTGGCTTACACCTCGTTTTTACTGTCCGCAGTTTTTTGTTCACTTGATGTTCTTCATCGCAAAAAGTCTTGATTTTTGCTCACTTAATTTATCTTCCTGTTTTGTTGGATACGATATATAAGTGTTTATTAGATGCGTTCAGAATTTCTCGAAAGAAAGATCTTTACGACACGATGTACTTAGATAAAGTACAGATGCTGGTTCGCTGGATATTGTATTTCCTTTTATTACGGTTTCAGATCGTAAATAACGAGTTCAGCCAACCAACCACTTTTCAGCTCCATTAACACTACTATCCCAAGATACGATGCAGATGAGGTTACACTCCTACATGTTTAAACTGAATTTTATTTCAACTAGTAGACGAAGTTGCCAAAGATTTAAATAAACTTTTGTTTATGTTATGTTATGTTTTTATTCTTGCATTTAGTATATGTTTTAGGTGCTTGAATGCTGAGTTGCTTAGCGCAAACAAGGATCGTTGATTGAAGCTATTTCGAACGTTTGCTGATGTAACAGAAATTATAACATCAATGAATATTTAAACTACTAATATACATACTTTGGTTTAGATTACAAGTGCAACTAAGGGGGACCATTCTTCCTGAGGGTGCCGTCAAATGAGAAAAGAAAAAAACATTCTGGAATTTATTATCAGTAAGTTCTTACATTATAGTACTGATCGGCCTGTGGCAAGCGTGTAGAATTGGTAAGATGTGTCCTGAAATAAAGTGTTGTCCTGATTACACGACCAAGTCACAGAGTTACCGCTACCGAATCCGAGAGCCTCGTTCAAAGGAGTAAGATGTGGTCCACAATTGTATGTATTTGCATAATGCTTAGAGAAATAAGCGTCGACGCGCTTTAGATTTTTTTTGACCTCGGATATTCTGCAAAAAACGTTCTTATTATGAAAACAAGGCAAGGTTTTGCTTAAATCTTGCTTGTATTTGAAGTTTAAGCTTCGGATTATGAAATGGCCCTTAGGAGCAAAGGCGAAACGCTAAGTTAGTATTAGCTTTAAACATTTACGTTGTTGCCAATTTAGAACACAGTAGTAGTAGCTTCAAGCTTATATTTTATTTTAGTATTACTATTTTGTTGTTGATTTCTGTTAACTAGCAAAAACGGTTGTCTATCGTTTTCAAAATGAGTAAGTAGGTAAATAATGTTGTTCGAGTTAGTAATTTATACTATTTAACTGACGAAAAATGTAGGAGTAGAGGCGTTTGCAGGCAAAGATATGAAGAAATAAAGCTAAATATTTCTTAAGAGATGTAAATAAAACTCCACCAATCTCTGATTTATATCACGTCACACCGTTTATTACGCCAGCAATATTTTGGGATAAATGTTGGCCAAATGTTTAGTGGAGCATGGAATTGCTAGTGGTTGGCGAGTATTGGACTAAGCGATAGTGTCAAGACAAATTACAATAAACCAAAAAAAAAAAACAGAATCTGGGCTAAATAGTAGCCCTAACTTGGGTCAACGTCTGATAGTCGCTCTAGGTAATTTCCAAAAAACTAGAATCTGTGTCAGACCTTTTTATAACAGAAAACACATAATTTTGCCTCACTCGTTGCTAAACCCTTGCCAAAAAAAAGGAAATGTCTGTTTTGTTTTCACTAAAATAATTGCAATTTCCTTACTAAGCCCGATTTTGGAAATAAACCTTATTGTATTAACAAAATGTTTTCATAATTTTGTTTTGCCCCTTCCACTAGGCACAAGTAACCACAAAATCTACCGGCGTCCTATAACGACGCCTTTCGACGTACCTGGCGGCGGTGTGGCGGCAAATGGCGCGTGAATAATACACGAGATTGCGCCTCAGGATTATTCCCGCCATATCTGAGCCGGGTTGCTCTTATACGCCAAATTAAAATGGATGATTTTTAATATTTATTGCGTTTAGTAGTGAACGCAAGTAGTTATTTCTTATAATAACCAAAAGAATATAATTACAAAATTCTGATAGAGGTATATTTGAAATAGGTATTTAATAAATGCCCTGTGATGCCGGCTTAGAATAGCATCACCCCATTTCTTTCCCGTAGGAGTTGTAAGAGGCAACTGAGGGACTTGAGGGTGTATATTGCAATTTTAGGCGATGGGCTGACAACCTATCACTATGGCGATACACAATTTTCTGAATGACCCTCAAATATATGTCAGACGTGGCGCAAATGTCCGTTTTTGCGGCCGTTTACGCTCTGCCTACCCCACAAGGGATAATAGGCGTGATATATGTATGTATGTATGTATGTATTTAATAAAACACAAAAAGTAATCAGAAGTTGGATAGCGCCGAAAATTAGATTCCGTGGTCGCCATTAATTTACGTAAAGCCCAATTTATACTTTACAATACAATTAATTCATTGCTTTGCGTTAAAGGTTATAATTTTTTTCACAATATAAAATTAAGATAAAACTCGTACGTAACAAGACTGTATACTTTACATCTAAACAACGTGGATCACTTTAGAGCGGCCTTTCATAGTGTACCAGGTGCACATTTATCTTCTTAGAAGTAATACGCACGAAAATACACCTTTTTTTATTAAAGCTAATATTTTACGACGCTGAGTGCCGCAGGCGTGAGTGGTTTATGTAAATACGCATTTAGAATGCGTAATGCCGCTTTAAAAATACAGGCCACTGTTAAATTAAAATAAACGAAATTCCGCTTACAGTCGGCGGAAGTGCTCTTTAGCTTTGAAAGCTTATTTGCTGACTAACTTTTGCTTTTGCTAAGAGAGAACAAGTAAGTAAGTTACCACAGAGCGGACGTTTCTAGAAGTACTTACACGATAGTTTACATTGCTGGCGAGAAACTGATATTGTCAGAGTCTCAATATTTGAAAATGGATTTGAAGTCTTGCTTTTAAAAGAAAAGATTCTTATTTAAAAACGAATAGAATAACGGATTCTGTACCAATGGGATCGTCTGATCTGTGATTTCCTGTGTAAGATGTACTCACACACAAAAAAATACTCACGGTTACTCAATAACAAAATAAAATACTACGGCCGCTGTGTCATGCGTGTAATGCCGGCTCAGAATAGCATCACCCCATTACTCCCACGGGTGTAGTATTAAACAAATACACAATATATTGCAAGCAGTGATGCTAACGACCTGCTTTCCTTGACAACGATGACGAGAACATGTAAAGAAAATACCCTTTTCACCACACCAGCTAGAAAAGAACCATCTTGCTGCGTAAAAGCAGTCAGCAAAATTCAATTATACTCATGAAATTAAGGAAAGTGATTTGAATTTCGAACATTATGTTTATACGGCGGTGCCTTCTGAAAATTTGTCACTCTCAATATTGAGAGATTTGTAACACTATTAAACAAACTTTCGAAAAATTAAAATGGCGGGAATCTTATATTTTATTTTGCCTGAAGCATTTGAACTGTCTTCTTAATATTGTAATTATACGTCAAATTTTACTAAAGCTACTAAAAAAAGTAATTGAGCTAAAATTTGGGGACGCTGCTGTTAAACTAGATACTAAGAGATTTTCTGAAAAAGTGCTATTAGCTCTTAGCCTATTAATTGTGGTATTTGTTTTTCTGTCCTATTGTATCTAAACCTACACATTTTCCTCTCTGGTAGAGGTAAAAAGTTGTGTACCACGTGGCAGAATTTACAATCGTACTTTTGAATCCATAACTGAGCTCCGAATACTTCTTTTGAATCACTCATTACGCTCGTGATTCAATTTTAGGATCCTTCGTTGTCTTGGGATTCAAAATTATCACTCGAAGCAAAAATAAAGTTTCCTTTCTTGTTGTACAAATAACTATTATTCAGAGTTCAAGGTATAAAATGTTGACTTCAAGTGTGTATGTGTTTATATGTATGTAGTATACATTATACGTAAAAAAAGGACGCACCAGAACACGACGAAATAGGGCAAGAAATTGAAGTGCTACGGGTGGCTAGGTAACGAGCTACGAACTGCTACGAGCTACGGGCTACGAGCGCAAATGCTACGGCTCATCGACAATGTACTTCGACAGGTTTTCTTTGAGTAGGTTTGTGTGATCTTTTTGTTGTAACAATCAGTATTTTTTGTATGGACATAGTTAGTTCTATAACTTATTTGTCCCAACCTAACACTTCTCCGATCTGTCAGTTTTGTATAGTTTTTTTTTCTATTATTTAATGTGCTCCACACGTTCGACAAAAGTTGTTATGTTGAATAAAAATACACAAATATTTAAAATCACATATTAATAAAGCAAAGTTATGAAAACGAGGACGACACGTGGGAAATCTCGCATTTCGTATAATTTCAATTTAATTTATCGCTATACTTTTAAAATTGATTCAAATCTAATACAGATGAAATCTACAAATAGAGGTGTCCCAAACGACATGGGTACGTAACATATCATAGATATGTCTGTATGTAGATATAGGAATGTGATTCCGATACGGTGTGGCGTTGGATTTAGACTGATGCCTCGTAACACCATCTAATCCCTCTTGGAATTGGTTCGAGAAAATGTTATTTCGATCGCTCATATTTCAATAACGGACAGATGTTGTAATTTTTTTTAAGGTATCGGAAAATTTAGATTTAATATCCGATGCATCTTTTTAATAAAAATAATCTAAATGTTGATTTTATTTACAATTTTATACAGTTTTGCACATAGAAAAATCTACTGAATATATGACTTGCCGTGTGATACCGGCTTAGATTAGCATCACTCCATTTCTTTGCCGTGGGAGAGGTGACTTAGGGACTTGAGGGTGTGTATAGCAATTTAAGACGATGGGCTGACAACCTGTCGCTATGGCGGTACACAATTTACCGAATGACCCTCAAATATGTCAGACGTGGCGTGAATTCCCGTTTTTTGGACGTTTACGCTCTGCCTACACCGCAAGGGATTAAAGGCGTGATATGTATATGTAAAAATCTACTGCAACAAGAAGTACTACTTTTATTACATTTACGTGATAGAAAGTTACAAAGTAGCCACAAAAATACTGGAAACACATTATTAGTAAACCATTATTAAAAACTGTGCTACAACCATACTATGTATTGGAAGAATAAATGTGAACAACGATACTGGAGTATAAAATAAACATTCTTGTCAAAACTTTAGTCATAATTCTGCGACTTTACGGGACCGGAGCGTTTACCCGGGGAACATTAATAAGGGAGCTTTCAAGAAAATATGGTGTTTGAATAGCCTTGACTTTAATAATGTTACCTTTGTAAATATTCAGTAAATTATGCTTCGGTATGGCTGCGGCGGCGCGGCGGGTAGCAGAAGTAACCCTAAAACCCTCATTGACGTTTTTTTCATCTATTATTCGTTAAAAAATATATTTTTCAATACTAGTCTTATGTATGTATTAACCCTTACACTTTTCTTAATAGTACCCTTATACAGAATGTGTAAGTGTATCAAAAAATAAATTACGAATCTATTTTGTATCAGTAGTAAGATTAATACACTCTCAAGTCCCTTGGTCGTCTCTTACGACTCCCACGGGAAACAAATGGGGTGATGCTATTCTAAGCCGGCATCACACGGCAAAGGGACTTGAGGGTGTGTATAGCAATTTTAGGCGATGAACTGACAACCTGTCGCTATGGCGATACACAATTTTCCGAATGACTCACAAATATTTGTCAAACGTGGTGTGAATGTCTTTTTTTGGCAGACGTTAACGCTCTGCCTACCCCACAAGGGATTATAGGCGTGATATATGTGTGTGTAAGACTAATCAAATATATTATAAATTCTTTTTTTTTTGTTCGCATATTATTTTGCGGATATATATTATATGATATAGTCGGCTGAGTGTTTATTGTTGTATTTTGCATTTAAAGTCCCTATTTAACTAAGATATTGGCCACAATTCGGGATATTAATTCTCCTTACTTGCCTTAAATTAGTGCTGTCATTTTCCGTCAAATAGGTTTAGAAAAGGATAGGAGATATTTTAGTCGTGTCATGTCTTATAATTTCATGCAAAATACGTATTATCTGTCAAAATAAGGCGACAATCAAAACAATGGCGACTAAATTGACTAGGAAAGGCGAAAAAACCCTTGACGTTTTTAAAAATGACAGGACTTCGATATCTTCTATCTTTTTCAAAACCTATTTGACGGAAAGTGACAGCACTAATTTAAGGCAAGTAAGGAAAATTTAAATCCCGAATTGACCTCACTGACAGTTTCGGATCACTTGACTACCTACATGTTGTGATTAATATGCCTTAGGTAAACGTAGAACAATTGAGCAATCAGCAAATGAAATACACGTCCAATTTGTGCTATACATAGGTATATATAGGACAAAGTAAACAATGGATGGTCTGTGCTCCTCCGTTTGATCAATCATTGTCAATTTAGATTAGATGCATGCATGTATGCATATAGGACATCATTATGCAATTTCAACGACATGTCATGTTCTTTTGTGTATCTGAAATGACTTGCTTCGTTAATATTAAGTAGCATTAATATTATATTGGGCCGTGTGATGACGGCAATAGTATCACCCTATTTCTTTACCACCGGTGTCGTAAGAGGTGACTTAAGTACTCGAGGGTTTCATGTGTATTACAATTGTAGGTGACAGGCTGACAACCTGTCACTAAACTGATACATGATTTTTTTGAAATCGCTTCAAATATTTGTCAGACGTATTTTTACCCCGAAAGGGATAAAGGCGTGGTATATATGTGTGTATAATGTTAGTTATATGTAAATTTTTATTTTATTTTTATAAAATAACATTATTCTGCCAATTTAAAGCTTGTTCAACAATTATCGCGACTTAATCCAAATGACAAGTTAATTCTGGAGTCCATCTAAAAGTACTAAAATAAAATCCTTACGAGCACATTGCAGTAAAAAGCCCAACGGCCGTTTTCTCGCATAATTAAACGGACTTCACGACTGATCACCGTCGGGTAACCGTTATTCCTTCTTTTCCCTCGGTAATTATTTAAGTTAGTGTCGCTAGCATCGATGAGGCGTGATGTAGAAATCTCCAGGGATTTACTGGAGTGTGGTGCAAAGTGGATTAACATTATCTTTTTGTAATTGTGTGGGTAGGATAACTTTCAAAATACTTGCCTACGGGTAATTATAATGTTTCCACTCTAGATAGATTTTTGCTAAACATTCGCGAAAAGAACAAAAAAATTGAGCAAATTGCAATTTCTGAGACGACAAATAAACTACTATACCTTATAATCTTGTTGTATGGAATAACCTTGTTATATTTGAGTGGAAATTTGAATAGCATTAACGCGCTTTAAGTATGAGAAATATTAGTTCAACTGCCGCAGGAAACTTATCTCATCTATCTTCTTCAGCCCAAAACGCATTCGTCTTCCGACTTACCGCTACTTCGCCCTATTCACAAGTAGACATACTATCTTCAGACGGACTTTACCACCACTTTGCTCTATTTGAAGTCGAAATACCGCCGCCTGCCTCTGACACACGTCCACTTGATGTGCAAATATGCGATGTAGTCGAGACTATCCAGATTCTGATTGCTATACAGAATATTCCAGAAACTGAAGTAGCTACGTATAAATTACATGAAAATTCTTCATTTGATCCTACATAAAAAATTTAAAATGTTCGCCACAAGGCAATGACATTAGACACAAGTCATTTGTTTCTAACGCAGAATTTGTCTCTTTGTAATAAAAAACACAGCATTTGCCTTTGTTAATTTTTTACCGAAAAATGGGTTATGACACCCAATAACTTCTTATTATAAATAGGGTATTGTTAAAATAGCGAAATATAATAATTTATACAAAAATCTATAAATGAAAATAAGATATTGAAAAAAAAATTAAGCGTCGGCCGGGGATAGAATCCTGGATTTGTGGAATATCGTCCCACCACTTTGATACTGAGCTACCGCCGCCTCGACCGAACACATCCAAATCAACCTCTTGATACTCGTCTCGAAGCGACGCTAACATTCTTCCAATTTCTTATTTTCTACTATTTATAATTATATTGCACTGCGAGTGCACAATAATCTACAGTACATTTTGTTCATGATTTTCATTATGTAAATACATTCGTTGCCTAGGTGATTACCAACCAGCGGGATTGAGCAAGTTGTCGCTGGCTATTCTTCGTACCTTGCGATAAATTCTCATTGTGCTCGTCTGTGGATTAACCGCATCCGAGGATTATGCCCGGGTACCGGCGCTAAACCCGGCTAATTTTCTACCGTAACCGAGCTTCTTCTATTGTTAGACAGGGCAACGCTTATGGACATTTTAAATGCTTAACTGTGTTGTATTTTAATTTAGTTTTAGCAGTTACAGTTGTGATCTACAACTTACACCTTTCATCAATATACCTGCACATAGCGCCGATACACATCTGTGAATAGCATAACAAGTAATTTTTGGTCGTCATGTAAATGAGATCAAAGAATTTTCGCGCAAGTTGTTATATCTAAGGCAGCCAACACATAAAATGCGATACGACGTCGAAATCGCATCATAATGTCAAAATTTCATACATTTTAAATGTATATTTTTTCAAATGTATGAGACATTTCACAATAGGATGTAATGCAACGTCGTCGCATCGCATTTATATACTATCCGAAAAAAGACCAAAGTAACGGACAGTCTGGAAGTGTAGCAAACTGAAGTGGTAGTAGGCTGGGCACATCTATCGTAGAACCGATGGACGTTGGATTAAGCAGGTTCTCGAGTGGAGGCCATCCCTAGGCAAGCGTAGCGTTGGACGATCTCCGGCCTAGATGGACCGATGACTTAAAAAGCCGGCTGCTTGCGACTGGATGGCAAAAACGAGAAATCGTGCCCTATGGCGTATCCTGGGGGAGGCTTACATCCAGCAATGGACTGCAATAGGCTGATAAATGTAAAAAGTGTAAATTTAATGCCACCATGTAGGTAAAACAACAACATAACATTCAGATAATACGTATGATTTATTGTCCCAATTTGACGTACTTATTGACTCATACGTTAACCTGTTTTCTTTCCACATTATCGCGACATTAATAATATTTACGACCCCAACTTTGGGAGCCAGGACAAGACAAACAATATGTCAGGGTAAACTTGGTTCGGTACTATATGAAATACGTGTTTAGGTGGGACGTTTTACGTACAAACGAAAAACAAAATTCAATGGACTTACAACAAGCGATAAAGGGCAATTTTTTAACAAATGCTTTTGCGAATTGATATAGGCACTCGTACATTTTTGGGGCAAAACTAGTTTTGGTTAAGAAATAAAGAATATTTCGTCCACAATAAAATCAAACTCATTTTTTGCAGCAGTAGCTCCATGTATATGTGTAAAGTGGCTAATCGGTTTTTACAAAGAATCCTTATGGTTTACAATTTTATTTTTTATTTTGCGTAAATGTTATATCAACGTGGGACTTCCCATCGAGGTTTTTAATTAGACTTTTGTTCCCATTAAAGACGTAAGTCCATTTTACTTTTGTATGAAAAACGTCCCAACTTAACTTACAAAATAACCTTTAACGAAATTTCATGAGATCTATTTGAGCAAAAGTAAGGTAGGGTTAAACACTAGTACTTTATCGATTAAAACATCTTGCGCCCTAAAAAGCTAGCCTAGCTGCCGAATAAATGCTTTCAAAAGTGCCAAAAAATGCTTTCGTATGACGAATGAGATGGAAGATTTCAAAATAACATTATCTCAAAAAGGTACTTACATGATAGAGGTACAAGTTGGTGTCACAACCCTTGTCCTTGTCCTTTGGCAGGCCATGCTCGTCAGTGTCACCTGGAAATGAAAGTAACAATAAATAAAACTGTACAGTTTCATTGATTTATAGTTTAAAAAGCAACATCGCCGTTTACATGGTTGGGAACAAAGAAAAAGAATTGAGTTTGATATAAAATTAGAATATTAAGGTGAAAATATATTAGTGGCCGATAACGAAATCTGAAGACGGGCTGGTGATAAGGAACAACTCTCCTCAAGTTACATTGGTTTATAATATCACAAAAAAATTGGTTTCTTTAGTTAATAAAATCAGCTGATCAGCAAATTTGTATGGGTGGTCCAAATTTTTCTTCCATATTTCGCCCTATGTTCCTTGAGAAAAGTTGTTCCTAATTACTACCCCTTTTTAACTTTTCTCTAACGGTCACTAGTAAAATTTTATTCTTATAAGTATAATTATTCTCTGCAAACGTAATTTTTTTCCTAGCTTGTTCTAAAAACACATGTTTAATTTTTTCGACCATTATATATTCGTGTTTAGTGTATTGGTACTTATATATCAAAATATAAAATATATTTTCTCAAATTTCCTCTACCTGAAATTTTTTCGATCCTCTAAGTGGCCACATTAAGTTTACTTGAGGTACATACCTATTTCTTTGTCCACAACCTTACAGTGGTCCATTATTTCATGGTCCCAATACCTTTCTGACGCAAGCAGGTACGCAAATAACACGTCATTTTCGTGATTGAACGCCTCTTCGTACCCCATTTATCAGAAGCTATACAGCGGTACCAATATTATCGTCTATAGTCCAATATTTTTGGGTCCACGCAAGTAATAATTTACGCGTTCACACGATTTTTATTTTGTCGGTAAAGTTACGCAAATGCGGTAAATCCGCCAATATATTGTCGAGCTAAGATAATTTATCAAGAGGGTGGTATTAAGGCCCTGTTTTACATGAAAAGTTGGTCCCTTTCATGCGCGCTGCGCCAGTCATTATGCGCTCAAATTTAATTTTCGCATGATTATGTGTTTTCATCGACAAGAAAAAAGCAGAAAAATACCGTATATATAAATACCAAATAGAAAAGGCATGTATATAAAAAACTTTAGTACTTAAGTAATAACTGTAGACATAATATTGAAAAAAAAAATATCTTTTGTAAATATTTTGAATTTCTTATCTATCAAGTAAAGTTTGTCAAATTGTGTAACTGCGACTGTACGAGTATCTGTTATCTTTTCGATCCTCGACAAAACATATATCGTTTTCAGAATTTTCTGGCTGTAATAGTCTAAATAATATGTATCCGACGCCTTAAAGAATAGTTCTTATATCGTGGTATCCAATGCAGCATTGACGATTCGCTTTTGAAATAAGATTTAATATACAATGTAATTAAGTTTAACATAAAATAAACTGTGACTAAATCTTCTTCCGGATTAAACTGAAAACTGATTAACTGAAAACGAATCTGTTTACACCAAACAATTTATGTTTGTAACTAAAACCAGTGAGCCCTTTCAAGAGATTGGTTGGAATTCCTGCCCTTACCGCAAACGCTATAATAAATCTACTACAAGAGGTATTCTAGCCTTGAGTACGGTAGTTGTGATGTGAACCTCGTCACTTAATTAACTGAGCATTAAAACGAAGATTATATTACGCACTATTATGCACGCTCTCTTTAGTATCCGTTTTTATGTGTCCTATTGAATTTTAGGCATTGTATCTAAACATTTTTCTTTATTTGTTTGGTTTTCTTCGGTTGAAATTTTACAAATATGTCCCAACACTAGTTCATTATAAAACAACAAACAGCTTTACATTACCGAAAGTAAACAGTAATTAATTGTGCTAATTAATTGCGTAGAGTTTGCACATCACTTTCATGTACGTGTGAATGCGAGAAACACTGCCGTGAATTATTCAATTTTTCAACTTAGAAACGTCACCTTAGAATTTAAAATATTCTAAAAAATATCTACTATGGTATTACAAATAGTAAGTTGATTGATCTTAGCTCTAGTATTTACAGAATAAGTTCTAAATATAGCTCAAAAACGTCTTAAAAATATATCCTTTTTTCAAAGATTTAAGTTCATCGGCTCTTGGCAAGTTGTCACCCTCCCATATGACAAGCAAGCAAGGGTAGTAAATATTTTAGCAATATACAGTTTACTGTAAATGTAAACAGTTTATTTAGATGCCTACCAACTGCTCTGCAATGTACATAAAAGTAAGACAAACTCTTAAATATTCTGAGTTTAAACTTAAGCTGACTTGGTTACGAGGTTCCCGGGTTCCCGTCGTACGTAGGTAGGTAGGCATATCGTTTTACGATTCGTCAACTGTGGCTTTACAGTTTCGAAACTTGTTTGCAGTTTTCGCAAAATTCTAAGTCAAGTATTCTTTCTTACAAAATATGTACACCTAAGCAGAGATGGGCGTAATCGATTACTTTTGTAATCAGATTAATAATCTGATTGAAAGTAATCATGATTACTTTCAATCATGATTACTTTTAATCCTAACTACAGTTAATCATGATTACATGTAATCGTTAATTATGACTACAGTAGTTTTTAATCAAAATTACATGATTAATAATATTTTGACTATTGAACTCCGACGTACAAAAATATAAAAATGTAAATCAACGATACTTGTACCAATTCTAACTTTAACTGTTAATTATGTTAATTTGATGTCATTGTTCAATGAAAAAAAAATCTTTGCTAAATATCAGTAATCAAATCAATCTTAGTTTTGTTGAATAAAAATATGATTGATATGTTCAATAAACGATTAATAAGTTTTTTATTAAAACAAATATTGTATTTTTATTTTGAGTTCCCACTCGAATAATCATAATCATGTAATCTAGATTACGATTAATGATTAATAATCTTTAATCACGTTGGAATTGACTAATGATTTAATTTTATTAATCTGTAACCATGATTACAGATTACTTTTATTAATCAGTAATCGTGCAATGTCTCAGATTACAAAAGTAATCGTAATCATTAATCATTAATCTGATTACATTTTGCCCAACTCTGCACCTAAGTATAATTTTTATAATGTGGACAGTAGAATAAACCACCCGACTATGATCTTTAAACTTCCCTTCCTCATCAGGAGAATAAAATAGTACCACCGTACCACCCAAAGCGCTGGCGATTTTCTAGTCATTATGAAAAAGCAACTTTGAGGTCCTTAGTGGAAACCAAACGCATGACCTCCAGACAGAGAGACCAACTTCGTACTATTACAAAACAGAACAGTCACACGCTTAATAAAATAGGTCCCATGATGCCCTAGGCAAAAACTGAGGGGTAATTTATAACTCCCTTTAGGGTACTACGTGCGAACAACATACCATTGCTAAGCAAGGGCGCTGTATTCCGACCGTGGTGCGTGCTACAAGGCCAACTTTACCCTTATCATATGTATATAGGCATGATAATATCATGTCCTCATTTTGATAGTTCGTATGATAATGAAGTTAGCCTTTTGAAGCAAAAAGGAAAGGCAAATAGTTTTATTACCCCAGAGTTATCGCGTGGCGTCTTTAAAAGCCCTTCGATTATAAAAATGCTAGTTTTTTCTTTGTTTCGATTATGTATGTAGCTTGAAACATTGTGTACCTTCCTGAATAGTATGTAGGTTAATACGTAGTTATGGTTCATCAATATCCATGCTCGCGTTTGCGACGTATAGCCGTCGATTTGGTACAAAGTCTTTTAAAGTCGTCATGAGACAACAAGTTCACACACACTTTTCATACATATGTTCGCAGTCGTTGGTATAATTAGTGAAAATGAGGAAATGAAAAAACTTTATTAGTTGATTAATATGAAATATCATTAATTTTATAAATTTCGATTTCAAAATACGTAAATTATTTACCATCTGATAAGGTTTTTTATTGTAATGGACTAATACTTATTTTTTAATGTCAATTACTAGTAAACTGTTAATCTCATGGTTAGTATTACTAAATACAAATCAATTTATCAAAATTCACCAAATAGTGGTGCCAAACTTAGCCACTTGATAAACCTAGGGTTAACATTAAGAACTTTTGTGTGCATAAAATTGAAAAACATCAAATAATATTATTCTGAAGTAACATTTTATTTGGCAGAATTTAAAAATGCCGTTAGCCAGCATACAAAATAAATATTTTTCTCAACTTTTTCTTTCCCTTCAAACAAGAGCTTATTCGTTATTAATCATTTTCACCCACTTCTTGATGTATAGAGAATCAAAATCAAATATAGACTTGGGTATAAGCCTACGGTACATACACAGATAAGTACTCAATAAATTAGGCATTTATAAAAGTACTTCACTCTTCTTATTTTGAGAAAGGCAATGAGGGAGACCCTTCAAAAGTACCTACATGACATCTATGTACTTGTTTTCAAATGTCACGTGTTTTTAAATGTCAGTATTTGACCTTTTCAGCAGTATCTTGAGAGACTCTCGTGTGTGAATAATCCTATTTCCTATTTGTTGACTCATCAAAGGCAAAGGTCGTATACGCACTCAATAAAGTATTATATTTTGAGAAGTATCAATATCACTGAACACTGTGAGCATGAATAGGTACATTTTAAGTATTAGACCGGGTCTATCGCGATAGTATTTAGGTAAATATTAGTAATTTACCTGTGTGTAGTCAACCCGCGACCACAATACATGAAACTGTGTTGAAACGTCGGGACACAGGTAAATTACTAATATTTACCTAAATACTATCGCGATAGACCCGGTCTAATACTTAAAATGAGTGAAAGTGATCGCGAGTGCTTAAAAAGTTATATGAATAGGTACAGTCAGGATCAGGCTGGGTTAAACAGTTTGGACTTTGGACCGTTCTTATTCCGCGCACATAAGATCTACATTGGCAGTTTGAATGTCTAACCGCACATAAGCTTGACTGTAAACCTTGAATAGGAGTCGGCAGGCTTGAATAGGAGCCGTGATTCATAGTTAGAATACATTTGTTGAACGGTTATATTAATATATGATGTATTATTTCATATCGAATATCTGATTTTGCGACATATAGCCGTCGTTTTGGTACAAAGTCTTTTAAAGTCGTCACGAGACAACTTTTTTACACACACTTTTCCATATTCGCAGTCTTTGCTTTGATTAGTGAAAATAAGGAAACTGTCAAGTCATTGTCAATGGTCGATTACAGCTTGTAAGTCTCTACTATTAAAGTTACTTAAAAGAAACAAGCGTCGATTGGGAATGGTACGGATCAGTTTAAAAATGGGTTCAAATTCTTATCCTATTACTATCGTTGATTCGCAACGGAAACCTTAATCTGTCTGAAAAAATATCTCCCGCTGACTACACTAAGCAAAAAGCTTGTCTTTATAACTATTGCAACACTAAAGCTAGTTTACAATGCGCACCACGTTTGTCTCTTTGATTGCCGGAAGCAACTGTGAAGAGAACAAACGACTATGCGGTACCAACTAGATACAAGCGAAGCGGTAAAACACAAACGTTTTAAATGTTTCTGCAGGCATTACCTGGTTTTGTATGTTGTACTGTTCTATGTGTGTTACTAAATTAGTACTGATTTTAAAATTGTAAGTTTTTGTCGAATTTACACGACAATATAGCCAAAAAACTAAAAATTACTGTAGAAATGCGAAAATAAATTTTATGGCATATTCAGTACAGGTCTACCAGTGTCAGCAATTAAAAAACTTGATTTAGAAAAATCCAGATAAGTACGAGTAGGTAAGATGTAGATGTGTAGAACTATTCTTTTTTTCTGTTGAATTTATACATTTTTGGTTTTAATTTAGTTACCTAGGTTAGTGTAGTGGTAGATACAGTCAGAAGACTAAATAATTTTTCAATGTTACCTAGGTAACTCAAGAAAATATGATTAACTAGGTAAGCTTTCTTTGCATTCTTACTAAAGTTTTGCTATAAATTAAAAGCCAACTCTTTTTTTTATCTTTGTCAGCATTCAAGCACATTCATCTCCACTTTAATCAAGTGCTTTTTTCAATTGACACGAAGCTTAGCCGGAGCCGAAGGTCTGATGAAGCGAGTGGCAATACTACTCGCATTAGAAGCCCGACTGATTGATGGGGTTTCATTACACCCCACTCCATTGTGTCTTGTGTTTATGTAAACACTTTAAGCTGTTTTCGTTGAGGGAAACCTTTTAAAAGCTAGTGAGGTTACGGGTTAGTTTGCTCACCAAATATTTTAGTGATCGATTAGTTCGGAACGGATATCTTCTTGGTTGCCGATAAATTGGAAATTGATTCCGGACTTCCTGTAGCCGAATTGAGGTGTTGTTTCCTCGTGTGTTCAATCTTCTCTTCATTACCCGTTAAATACATTTAGGTATAATCATCGGCAACGTTTTTCCATCAATCACGACTTGATGACCACTGTACAAAAGAAAATAAACCTATTTATTTTCCAATTTTCACATCAACATCAAAAAACAATCTGCTATAAAAGGTGTATTGAAAAAGTTTCAATAATTGCCGACAATCCCCTCGAAATGAGAACGTGCAGCGGTCGCGCCGACCCGGATCGTTATTGCAGGCTGTGTACAGCAAACCTAAAGAAAATGCTGTTATATTTGCCAGAGGCATGCCCTACATATGAACAGAATACTTTCAGCCCGATTGAGTTCTATTTGTAGAAGAAATCTATCGATAAATTCTAAGCATTTTGCAGAACGAAATTCTGAAAAGTTGTCTCTGCAAACACCAAAGTAAAGTTTTAAATTTCTTATTATTGAAACTGAACACAAATGGAACCCACACCTAGTTTGTTCACAACAGCTTGGTTGTGTTCCTTGTAATCCTGTGTACCTATCCGAACTGTTACCATTCGGGTTTAGTCACGCTTCATTGCACGTGGAAATAGACAAAATTCATTGCTCGAATGTAATGCCAAATGTTTTCTCGACGAAATAAATACCTCTTGGAAAAATGGCAATTCATAAAACGATCTTTTGAAAATTGGCGATTTTGTAATACCATCAACGCATTAGCTGAAGATTTCAAACATTGCACGAATCTATAAGCGGCAATAGATATGTATTTGGTTTACCTTCTGAAAACTTCTGCGAATACACAGCTCATCCCAATATATACAGGCACTTCGTTCCATCACATTAATCCCTAGGACCCTTTTGGAGGCAAAAGGGCATTGGGAACTGTTTGCGACGGTTTATTGAATTACTGGCCTCTGATCCGTTAGCGAGAATCGTTGAATGGATCTTTTCAGTGTACATAAAGAAGGCTAGTCTTCCAACAACTTGTAAACACGGTGAAATTTAATTTCCTCTTCGACTCGAAAGACTGAAAAGTGGTGGCCTACATCTTAGCCTCTCTGTTTAGCGGTCTAAGTTTGGTGCCGGGATCCAACCCGGACGTGCCTGGTTGGATTCCTGGGGGGAATTCTAGTGGAAAGAAATATGTAAATTTCAGCATTAATTTAACATGAACTTTTATGCACACTAGTTATATTTGCCGTCGACCTTCGCATATGTTTTTATAGAAAAAGGTCAATGGTAACATATCGATAAGTTTTATTGATGTCCGACTTTAAAATCTTTCTCAAACAATAGTAACTGAGACCTTTCTTGTTTTGTCGTGGGAACCGCCAAACTTGGAACCATCCTCGACAATTTATTCGACGGGACAAAAATATTCATGCGAAGGGACGACCAAAAGTTTTATTGGAAATGCGGGCAAATTCCTGAAACTAATTGGGCGAGAGAACACATTTAGATTTGAATCTCCGCCATTGCGGCAAGCAATCTAAAATTATTTAACCATTTTTGAGGCGGCAACAAGAGTAAAATTATTTATTGGTTCAATGTCAATGTTTCTAATAATTATATCGTCTCGTACGTTTTTATTGAACTGAAGTAGGCTTACTAGGCAAAGGTAATAGTAGTAGCTATTTATTTGTAAATAATGTTGGGTCTAGAACTTATTGGTACTACTTATCTTTATCAAATACTTTGTATTGCAAATGTTAAGTTTACTTTGTAATGTTAAGACTCCAAGGATACGATTAGTCGCTTCGCGAATATCGCAAACTTTTGATAAAATTGTAGATATGGAAGAAAGTTATGATATAAAAGAAACGGGTCGTTCGACGACTCGGTGTCCCACACGAAAAGAAGTCAAAACATGCCTGACACGCCTGCGTATGATTTTGATTGTTTTGTATTGGAAATAGGTCGAAATCGCTAATAACTTGACTGACAGCGTTTTAAGCGGAGCCCTCGGTTGAGGAGTATACCACCGATGTGGCTTGATTGTAAGGGAAGCTAAAGTACCTGCGCACAAAGTAAATATTGGCGGCTGCGCGCCCAATACAGAGAGCTCACTTCAAGCAAACGTCACGAAACTCTCCACAATTTGACACGCCGCCGTTTACAAGGAAATCCAAACCAATCCAAACACACTTGTAGGCGAGTGTCAACCGTGTTGGTGCGGACGTGCAAAATAGCTTCACGCAAATATAAATAGGTTTATTAGTATACGATGTGATTTGTACAATGTTCCTATAATATTTTGTACTAACTTACATAAAAACTTGCTTTCATAAAAGAACAAACAAGATTAATAACTCTAATCAGTATGTTTTTTTGTATAATGTGATTTGAGTTTCTACTTAAATAAAGGCAAATTTTCATTTTTGATGTACAGTCGGTTGTAGCACATAAGGTACCAGGGGTACTCCAAAAGAACTAAATTATTACTATCCCCAGTTAAAACATACTAAAAAAATAAACTTATTCTCATAAATGAAGTAATTTTCTACGAATACATTTGCGTGTCAAGAAAAATGTATTGCTTGGGACAAAAATAATTCAGTTCTTATGCAGTACCCCTGGTACCTTATGTTCTACAACCGACTGTACATACATATACATATCACGTCTATTATCCTTTGCGGGGTAGGCAGGGCGTAAACGGCTGCAAAAACGGATATTTACGCCACGTCTGACAAAAATTTGAGGGTCATTCGGAAAATTGTGTATCGCCATAGTGACAGGACAGGTTGCCAGCCCATCGCCTAAAATTGCAATAGGTACACACACACCCTCAATTCCCTTAGTTGCCTTTTACGACTCCCACGGGAAAGAAATGGGGTGATGCTCAGTATCAACAGCCTCAGAACAGATATCTACCTACTCGTCATTCCCCATTTCATAATCATTGTGCTATGTAGGTAGTATACGTAATGTAAATACAGGGAGTAACAAAAGGGGTATATCAAGCCAAAAGGAGGTCAAAGTGGGGAAATGGGGGAAGTTGTTCAGTTTCATGAGCACCCTTAGGCTTGATATAGAATTTATGTTACTCCCTGTATGTTTAGGTACCTACACCATTGAATAAAATCGGAAAGAAAACTGTGGCAGCCCTTGCCGAAAGCGGCAATAATCGAAAAAAGGGCCGAGTGATCCTTCTGTACATTCTCTATTTTGTGACCTGCGTTCCAATAAGTCGTATTTGACAGCTGTCATCTCCATAATAAAAGAGATGTCAACAAAGGAAAATGGACCCTCTGCCATAGTCACGAATCTTACAGCTGTCAAATACGACTTATTGGAACGGCGGTACTTTAGTAAGGGTATTCAGCCTCGGGCCTGTATTGATGACAAGTCACTTTAGATTCTTTCTGCGTTTGGCAAAGTGCCAAAGGATGCCATTGTCTTACTTTGCGATACAAGCGTTATCATATTTCAAACTGTCTCGACGATCCCGCCAGTACAATAAATAAACCAGACTATTTATGGGGCTGATTTACTTATTCATTGTTTGAAGTTAAGATTGAAGTATTATCAAACATTATATGGAGGTCAAGGTGAATCAGTTATATTTTCTTATCAGCAAGCATTCCCATTAAAAAATATTTTCAAACCTGATTATAGTAAAATACCTCGTAGGCTCTTCTAGACGATGGGATTAAACAATTCTTAGAATTTCCAATCCGCGCAGATCCAGTCAAGCTGACGAGTTCATTTAAATATGTCACGCGGAGTTTCTCCAGTGGAGGCGGGATACGTCGACGCTCATTCCCCTAAATCCTCGGCAATTCCACTCGTAGAAATTTGAAATTTTCATTTCAGCCGGAGTTGGGTACCGCGGTCAAAGTTTCAGCAAACAGCGGTCGGTGGAAACCAACGCGTATCGCATTTTGAGTATTATAGCCGGAAGGCAAAGTATGCAAAGAGTCAATTAAGCCTTGGATATGGTTGTGTCACATTAAAGGACAAAGTGAAGTGCGGTTATAAATTTCAGAAATTATTACTTTTATATGGTAATGCGTCGCCAGCGAGTTTCAATGGGTGACTAAAACTTTGACGTCTCGTAACATTTATCTATATGTAATTACGCTTCGAAATTTTACTGTCGGTAGAGATAGAGTTTTCAAGCCGTAAGAGGGTTGGAAATTAATAATCTTTAGACGTAATACAATTTGCTAAGCCTCACAAGTAGGTTCTAAGTTAGGTATCTACTTAGCTTCAAACCTTTGGATGTGACAACAAATCCTCTTATATCATCGGCGAAGGCAAGTCGGCTTGGCGAACAAGTTTTGCGGGCGGATTGTTAGTTTTACCTTACCGACCGGCGTCCAGCAATTTGGGGAAAAAAGTTGGGGACTAAGGACGAAATTACTTTGTAACTGGGGAAAAGTTAATTGGATTGGAGATATTTGGAGATGTCCTTGTGACTACTTACAGTGGATTAACCTTGTTGTTTAGACTTTGTTTGACTCACCACGAGCTAAGCCTTCACATAAAATAATACTGTCAGAGTGAACCAAAAGAATAATAATTTACTAGCGCACAGAAGTTCTTCTTTTATTAGATCTTATATTCATGTAGCGAGTATTATTATACATAATGTTATTTAGATGACATGTCCTTTTCTCAAGAAGAATCTCCATAAACGTGACGGCACAAAGGGAGTTGTGTTCGACACCCATCGACAAGGCGAACCATCAAGAACGAGATAAGGCGGAGCCAAGATCAAAGGCTGAGGTAATTGCAGTTAGAAAAGCCCTTCACAATCTCCGTTAAGAAATAATCCAAGACCGTATTACGAGAACATTTCAGGCGTCAAGCCGGCACTCGAGACTTATTTGAAAAGTCGGTGAAATAGAATGCGGATCGTGCTCAAAGTTGGTACCTTGGCATACTGACAAATCTGCGTTCCACACACAAGGGTTTTCTTTTTAATAAAACGAACTTCCTCTGCCTTCTGATGCTCAAACATTTTTTTTGTCTTTTATATTCTCAATTACCCGTAAGGGATAAAGGCGTGATTTATGTATGTATGTATATTCTCAATTGGCAACTAACAGGTTTTTTAAGATTTCGTAGGTAAGACGTGCCCTACCCAAAGTTGGTAGTTCTATTAGATCTTTTGTGGTAGGCAGTAGAAAATGCCTTGATGGTTAATTTGACCGTACATTTCCACAGCACTCATCGTCTTCATCATGTCGTATTGTTTTGCTACGCCGGATCCTAAATGCGTTTAGATTTTTCAACCTCGCTTCGGTTGCCGGTGTGATGCGGTGAAGCTCGGAAACGCCACCAGGTAGGCGGCGAAGTGTGCAATCGTCCCCGATGTGGGCTAGGGTTTGACCAGGTGACTCCCTAAGCCCCCTTTTGTGGAGATGCTAGTTTGATCGCCTATGACCGGTTCGAAACCTGTTCAACTTTACCCATATCATCAAATCCCGGAGGCTTTTTGTTTGAGTCAAATCCTGTTCCAGGTGTACTATGGATATATTTTGCACTCACAGTGCTATATTACTTTCATAAATGAAAATGAGAAATTGAAAAAATGTCAGCGCCCGCCCTTTTCCAGGTGATGAAAAAGCTCCCAGGATGACAGCCACTCCGCTTTTACAATGCAATTGGTTTCCAGACGTTTGTCTGGTCAAATTGGATCTCGCGATAGTGAGCGGTGCGATGACGCACTTAGGTTTCACAGCATTTAGGTTTTACGACGCGTGCATCAAGGGTGACTAGTGGCTAAACCTAATTTCTGTGCAAGTCCGATCAACAACTGACTTCGTGTAGTGTAGGCGCGTGGAAGTAGGCAATTCTTAACTGACTTCAAAACCACAAGGCATAAACTCGTACCAGTATACATTCCAGCACGTAGCATGAACAATACAGTGTAGAAACAGCACATTACACAACACCTCAGGGGTGACATGCAGAATATACCGTGGATATTTCATGCTCATTGCGCCGACAGTTACAAATGCGAGCCAAATGAAAACGGACTCGGTCCGGGGTTGCTTAGCTTATACATGCAAACTGTTACTGGCAGAGTTCTTTGTGAAATTATTAGTGATGTGTAACTTACAAACCAAACTCAAAGGTTCGCTATTATCAGGCCACTTCAAATTAGATATGAAATATGACCAGTGTTTGATGCTTAAGTTTCTGGTACAACAACACAAATCGGAAGCCAGAATCCGGTTCTCATATTATGCAAAAGGCTTTCCGGATTTCATCTGCACTATAAATCACTTTGGGAATTTGGTAAAATCGTAGTAATTTAACCGAATTTCCGGGTTTCTTTGAGTATGTTAGAATGAAGTATAAGATCCTGCCATATTCCGGATTTTAGTGAAATGCTTAGGAATTCGGCTGAGTTGTAAGTGACGGTGTGCCGACAACTTTGCAGGCCATAAAACTGAATTAGAGTTTCCGTACACAGTCAGTCAGCTGATCGATAATTTTGTATGGGAGGTCGAATCATTTTTCTCGTTTACCAACATAGCATGCATAGGAAAAGTCATTTTCGTCATATCACTTAGTTTAAAATTGAGTCTTATATCTGGGTAAGACTGCAACAAACTGTTTTGTTTTTTGACGCTTTTTGCACTGACTGTCCCGATGGCGTAGCGGATAGTACCCCGGCCTGCTACGCCGAAGGTCGTGGGGTCGATCCTCACAAGACACAAATATTAGTTAATCTATTTTCAGATATTTTGTGTTTAGTCTGGGTGTTTTGTACTGGGTAATTAATAAAATATGAGAATTACTGTATTCAAAATCAGTGTCCAAAGTACAATAACTCTCATTCATCGTTTAAAAATTTTTTATTAAAAGATTCAATAAACGGAGAAAAATTTAAAAGTTTCTCGTTTGATGCCACCCTAAAAAGTGACGTCCTAACATCAGTTTTTCATGCTAGTAGTAGGCGGTTAAAAAACTCTGACTTAACGTTCATCGGGTCGTTGGATGACTCGCTGTCCCACAGGAAAAGAAGTTAGTTTTTCATTCGAAATATCGTTTTAAAAAGTAGCTGGTTTGACTAGTACACAAGCCTATTGGATTACGTCAAGGTTCTAAATAACAACATACATACATCTGCCTATTGCAGTCTACTGCTGGACGTAGGCCTCCCTCATAGACCTACGCCATAGGGCACGATCTCTCGTTTTCGCCATCCAGTCGCTACCAGCCGCCTTCTTACTGAGTGCATCGATATATAACCAAGTGTGGCTAATTACCAGCTGATGTGATTTCTATGTACATCTACTAGGTAGCAACAAAAATATATTTTTCAGAAAACGGTATGAAAAGTGTCTTGATTAGGTAGCTTATCAGGTTTATTGATTGCTTCTGAAATTACTTCACTAAGCAATGTCTCGACCACGAGCGGAATATTGATCATCCATCCCAATAACTTCATTCCTAATGATGTTGAAGGCAATTTCGGTTATTTCGGAGTATTACCACAGTCGAAGTAAAATAAGCAGTATTTCTCCGCAGTTTCAAATACATTTTTTTAAGGTATTGTTGGCCTATAATTTTGGTCTTCTACAAAATGACCCATATAAACTATTCCTCGTGAAACACTTGAAGTATTTTATACTCTTTCTCGTCTTTTACGTAATTTACGTTGTTTTTTTCGTAATACGTCTTTAGTTGAGGGGAGAGCTTTGCTTTACGACGCGTTTTTGAATTTGATTTTAACTTTGATCCAGCATTAAGAAGGTACGAGTAATAGTGCGTATAGCGTTTGTACATGGACTGACTCCAGTTTTCATAATACATAACCTACTGTGTTTGCCTATACTGTGATATTTAGGTGGCAGTAATCTCAAGATGGCTGCCCCCGGCAATCGCGTTCGTCCTAATTTCTCTTATAAATTGAAAACGGAGATTGAAATACATCTGTAATCTTGGAGAGGAAAGTACCTTATTTCGTCTTGTTTCCCATTAAAATATTATAAAATAGTTGTACCCAAACATACTACTTTGATAAACCTAGATACTTACTGCATAGCTGGTATATCTATACTGTGAAATAACTAAGTACTACCGCAGTTCTCGCACGGTACTCGTGTTGATCGCGCGCGTCATTAGTTAACTATAACGAGTACCTATCACGTTTACTACGCGCTAAGCCTGCTATGCAGGCTTAGCTTACACGCCTACTTAATATGGCTTCCTCAGGAAATAGCTCAGAGAAAGATGTGATGGAGATAGAATCAGAAGATGTAAAAGAAAAACAGAGTTTGATGCCGAATGTGATAGTGATCAATAAATCGCAAGATGGAGGTAGCGGAACTATAAATAATACGGACGAGAATGCTCCAGAACGAGCAATAAAGCGCGACAGAGAAATAGAAGAAATAGAGTGGACTAGAGTCGAGAAAAAGAAGAAACAGAGCGAAGTAAAAACGGAAATTATTATTTCGAGCAAAGAAAAACTGCCTAAACAGTTTGCGATCGCGAAATTATTTACTAATCTTGGATTATTGGATATCACCAAAATCAAATATATAAACCCATACAAATTGAGACTTGAGGTTCCCGGCTATGACTACGCAAACAACGTCATCAGCTGTGAGGAGTTTAAAAAAAGGCAATGGCAGGTTCAACGGGCGACTGACGTTAATGTTACCTACGGCATAATAAGGAACGTAGACATGGACTTAACAGAAGAGGAAATTCTCCAAGAAATTTCGTGTCCAAATCAAGTCTCAATTATTTCCGTAAAACGATTAAATCGGCGTGATAACAGTGGAAAGTGGGTTCCTAGTGAGGCTGCCCGAGTTGCATTCAGCTGTCCATACCTACCGGCATATGTTATTGTGGGCCACATTCACATGAGGGTGGAACCGTATGTATTTCCTGCCACTCAGTGCTCGCGATGCTGGGAATTTGGACATTCCAAAGCTAGATGTGGGTCAAAAAATATAATCTGCCCCAAATGTACAGGTTTTCATGAAAATTGTGAAATTAAAACGTTTAAATGTATGAATTGCTACGGGCCGCACATGGCACTAAATAGATCGTGCCCTGCTTACTTACGAGAAAAACGATTAAGAGAACTAATGGCAGAGTTTAATTGTACCTACCGCGTAGCGTGTAGTTTATACGTTAAACCAGAACCGAAACAGCAAACGTCCATATATAAACCAGAGGATAGAACGTCAATAATTGAAACCTCTAATAATTTTGACGGCCTACAGACGGAAAGTCACACATATACTCCGTTTTTTCCATCTTATGCTCAGTTATTTTCAACACCTAAAAAATCGAAGTCACCGCAATCAGTACGTAACAATAACAATAGCAGCTCAGCCGATACGAAGCGTAATAATAGCGCAAGCGCAGGTGCTTCCGAGCAGACCGGTCGGCGCCGAGAACCGCCTGCGGACCGCATTCCTGAGCGACCAGCTGATTATAACGACGGAACTGACTGTGCGCAAGATAAACGTGGGGTGCATTTTTACGAATTATTGGAAAGATTGAAGAATATTATATTTTTAAGAAATATTAGTATGTATGAGAAAATTAAAAGTTCGATAAAGTGTTGTATAGAATGGTTGGTTCTAGTTGTAGTGGATAACATCTCTGATTGGCCGATCTTGAACAGTATTTTAGATTTAATAAGCCCACTTATTGATGGATAATAAGGTATTAAAATTAAAGCTCCTACAGTGGAATGCGCAAAGTTTGACACCGAAAGTAATAGCCTTAGAAAATATTTTGTTAATTGAAAAGGTTCATATCTGTATTATTTCCGAAACATGGCTCAAACCGGATAGTTGTTTAAAAATTCGAACTTATAATATTTATAGACAAGACCGAGATGATTCATATGGGGGGGGTAGCAATTATTTCCCATAAATCGATAAAAACACAAATTAGTAAAATAATTGTTTATAACCAAGGTATACAGGTTATATGTATTAAAGTATTTAATTGCGGTTTCGTGGAAAACATAGTTGCAGTTTACTGTCCACCTAACGTGAACACGACTGTGGAGGATTGGAAGAGATTATTCTCATTGTGGTCTTGTAAGACAATAATTGGGGGTGATTTTAATGGGTATCACTCAAATTGGTCATCTAAGAACAATAGGAGGGGTTCTCAAATTCACGATGCAGCAGCGGAGTATAATTTTGTATCACTTAATACTGGCGGCCCTACGAGAGTTAAATTAGTAGCAAATAATTGGCAGAAAAGTTCTCCTGATATCACATTTGCATCTTCAGATATCGCTTTACGTTTTAATTGGAGTATTTTTAACGAAAATTTGGGAAGTGACCATTTAATGATTTTTATTACATCGGAAATAACACTTAATAAAATCATGGCCAAAAAAAGGAACTTTAAAAAAGCAGATTGGAAAAAATATAAAGAAATATTAATCGATAAATTTCAAAACATTTCTCTTTCTAATGATGTTCAACAAGTATACGACACTATTCTTGAGTTAATTAATTTGGCGGCAAATGAATCTATTCCTATTACTAAAATTTGCTTAGACCCAAGTAACAAATTTAACCCCAAACCTTATTGGTCTCCAGATCTCTCGAGGGCTGTGGCAGAGCGTAGACGGGCACTAGCTATACTTAGACGCAACCCAGTACCAGCAAATCTTATTATTTTTAAACATAAGGTGGCTATAGCTCAACGCCTTATTCGTAAAGCTCTTGCAGAGTCATTTCGTCAATTTTGTAACAGTATTAGTGAAATTGTTTCTAGTAGTGAGATGTGGAATAAGATGCAGTGGTTAAAAGGTTATCGAGCTATCAAATCTAACTTGGATTGGGAAAGAGCTTGTGAGTTTTTAAGGCAGCTAACACCTGATTATGTTTTGCCGCCAACTCCAGTTTTCACATCTAAAAATGTACAGTTAGAGGCCCCAATCACATTACAGGAACTTAATAATACACTAAAAATAAAAGATACTGCACCAGGAATTGATGATATATCCTACTCTATGATATATCACTTTTCTAAAAAAAAATACTTAGTAGACATGTTTAATAAATGTTTAGTTTAAGGAGTTATCCCAACGCAGTGGAGAGATGTAACAGTGGTCCCCATACCTAAACCAGGACGTGAACCTGGCCCAATTTCATCGATGAGACCAATATCACTTATATCGTGCGTGTGCAAAACTTTGCATAATATTATAACGAGGCGACTTGAATGGTACTTTGAGAGTAACGGATTGTTTTCTTGTAAAACAGTAGGATTCAGGAGAACACAATCATCACAATAAAACAATTTTAAACGGATTTAAGTTGTGTTTATTTTGGATTTTACAATTCCTACGTTTCGAGCTCTTTACAGAGCCCGTGGTCACGGATGACTAAGGTGTTAGACGTCATTATTTAGAATTGAAATTATTTTTGTTGTTCTACCGCCATCTATTTCTTAATTGCCTAGCGTAACGTCCTGGTTCCACACAAAATGCTGAAACCGTATCTTGTGTAGTAGGTCTTACAGTATGTTGGATCTGGTTCTTCTGCTGTGTAATCAGCGGAGTCCAAGTTGATGAGATTCCCCATCCAGTATCTCTGTTGAAATTCGGATGTTTTTGAATTTCTATGGCTTCCCGTACTTTCCTAGGAATGAATCTCTTCTCTCTCGCTAGGATTGCAGCCTTATCAAATCTGACATAATGGGTGGGGTTATCCATGATATGTTCACACACTGCAGACTGTCTGTCACGACGGTTTTTTACATCAGCAATATGTTCTTTTAGACGTGTAGATACATTTCTCTTTGTTTCTCCTATGTATGAGAGTCCACAGTCACAGTCAAGTTTATAAACACCAGGGTCTTGGAGAGGGATGTTGCATTTGACTGATCTGATGTACTGGCTGATCTTCCTCGGCGGCTTGAAAATGGTTTTGATTGAAGCTCGCTTCAGAATTCTACCGATCTTATCAGTTACTCCCTTCAAGTATGGTAAGTACGCTGGTTGTCGTTCGACTGTGGATGGTTTGGCACGGTTTCTGTGACGTTGACGGGGTGGCTTCAGGTTATTTTCATGGAGTACTCGTCTCACATGCTTGAGCTCATCGTCTAGGTGTTGGGGGTCACAGATACCGCGTGCTCTCTGAAACAAAGAGGTACCAACGGCAGCTAATTGGCTCGGATGATGGTGGGAGTTACCATTTAGGTACCTATCTGTGCCAAACAAGTGCACATGTGAAGGACTCATATCAGTTTGTCGGAGAACTCAAAAACTTGCAAGTAAACAGCAATGAAGTAATGGTTAGTTTTGACGTCCAATCCCTTTTCACTGCCATTCCAGTCAAGGATTGTATCGAAATAGTAAAACGAAAACTCCGGGAAAATAACATAGCAATAGAATATGTAGAACTTTTAGAATGGTGCCTAACATCTGGTTACCTATTGTGGAATGATGAGTTCTATATACAAGTCGATGGCGTGGCTATGGGCTCTCCAGTATCCCCCTTGATGGCTGACATCTTTATGGAGGACTTTGAGGATCGAGCCCTAAGGCACGCTCCGGCTGTGCCGAAGATGTATAAGAGGTATGTAGACGACACCTTCACCATCCTTCCTCAAGACCAAGTTACTGCTTTTCTAAATCATTTAAATTCAATTCATCCCAATATTAAATTTACAATGGAATCAGAGCAAAATAATCAATTAGCATTTTTAGATATTCTTATAATTAAAAACACAAATGGTACAATCAGTCATTCCGTTTATAGAAAGCCAACCCACACAGATAGGTACCTAAATGGTAACTCCCACCATCATCCGAGCCAATTAGCTGCCGTTGGTACCTCTTTGTTTCAGAGAGCACGCGGTATCTGTGACCCCCAACACCTAGACGATGAGCTCAAGCATGTGAGACGAGTACTCCATGAAAATAACCTGAAGCCACCCCGTCAACGTCACAGAAACCGTGCCAAACCATCCACAGTCGAACGACAACCAGCGTACTTACCATACTTGAAGGGAGTAACTGATAAGATCGGTAGAATTCTGAAGCGAGCTTCAATCAAAACCATTTTCAAGCCGCCGAGGAAGATCAGCCAGTACATCAGATCAGTCAAATGCAACATCCCTCTCCAAGACCCTGGTGTTTATAAACTTGACTGTGACTGTGGACTCTCATACATAGGAGAAACAAAGAGAAATGTATCTACACGTCTAAAAGAACATATTGCTGATGTAAAAAACCGTCGTGACAGACAGTCTGCAGTGTGTGAACATATCATGGATAACCCCACCCATTATGTCAGATTTGATAAGGCTGCAATCCTAGCGAGAGAGAAGAGATTCATTCCTAGGAAAGTACGGGAAGCCATAGAAATTCAAAAACATCCGAATTTCAACAGAGATACTGGATGGGGAATCTCATCAACTTGGACTCCGCTGATTACACAGCAGAAGAACCAGATCCAACATACTGTAAGACCTACTACACAAGATACGGTTTCAGCATTTTGTGTGGAACCAGGACGTTACGCTAGGCAATTAAGAAATAGATGGCGGTAGAACAACAAAAATAATTTCAATTCTAAATAATGACGTCTAACACCTTAGTCATCCGTGACCACGGGCTCTGTAAAGAGCTCGAAACGTAGGAATTGTAAAATCCAAAATAAACACAACTTAAATCCGTTTAAAATTGTTTTATTGTGATGAGTAATAGTTGTGCAAACTCAAGAAAATATTATGAACACAATCATGCTTAGACAACTTGGTCAGATTAGTGACACAAATTCAAATAGGTTTTACAGATAAACAAAGAACTCTGGCTTGTTTTATTGATATAGACAGTGCGTACAATAATGTTGACATCGTAAAAGTTGTTTCTAAGCTGGATGAAATGGGAGTTGGAACGTCTATTTGCAGATACATTTGGGAGTATCTTAAAGAGAGACACATCACTATATTAGAATCAGGAGGTAACAGTACAATAACTAGGTGGACATGTAAAGGTTTAGCTCAAGGTGACCCTATGTCACCTATTTTGTTTAATGTTGTAACTAGTGATATTTGTAAAACGATTGTCGGTGTTTTCGCATCACAGTATGCTGATGATTTTGTTCTATATGTTACTGGATTAGACTTAAGGTTCATGACAAATAATCTTCAAGAGGCTATCAATAAATTATCAGAATTTTTGAAAAGTTTAGGACTAGAATTATCACCCAGTAAAAGTAAGCTATGTTTATTTTCAAGAGGTAGGTCATTACAACAGGCCAGCATAAATATTGGGAATGCTAGTCTGGATAACGTTGCTACAGTTAAATACTTAGGACTTTGGCTTGATCAATCATTACGATGGGGAAAACAAATTAATGAAGTGGCCGAAAAGACATTGAAATTTTTGAACGTATTTAAAGTATTAGCAGGAGCATCATGGGGGGTACATCCTAAACATTTGAGACGTCTGTATATTGCTATTATTCGCAGCAGACTAGATTTTGCAAGCTTCCTTTTCGATAATTGTGCCAAAAGTAAGATTGCAAAATTGGACAGAGTCCAAAATCTGGCTTTAAGGCTAATAGGTGGTTTTATTAAGAGCACTCCAATACATGCTATGGAGTCGGAGCTATGTTTACCTCCACTATTTGTAAGACGTAAATTTTTAGCGAATAAGTTTTATTTAAAAGCCAAATCTAATAGTGATAGTGAAACCATTTCTGTTATATCTAGGCTAGCATCCATTTGCGAACAGGTATTATATTGGAGAAACAAAAAGAAACCACTAATGGTCCTTATACACAACAGATTAGCAAACGAACAGGTACATAGCTCTCATGTATTAGGAATGTTTTCATTATCAACATGGATGACGAATATAGACATAAGGTCACACACATTTTTGGATATTGATAATATGGAGGGCCCCAAGAGAACTTATTCTTCTACGTATTTATGTAAACAGTCGGAGAAAACAATTGATGATAGGCATCACAATTCTTACCAAATTTACAAGGATAGTGATGGAGTTGGATCAGCATTTTTCGATCCTCAATGTGATGTTATGGTTGGATTTAGGCTGAACAGCAAAATACCTATAATGGGAGCGGAACTACATGCAATATCTGAATGTATGTCGTATATAAGCTCTTGTGATCAAATTAACTATGTGATATTGAGTGATTCGAAAAGTGCTCTTCAACATTTAGCTCGGTGCACCTCGGGTAAGCGAGGCCGCCCAGAAGCTTATAGTATACTGGATCAGTTTTTGTCTTTGAAAAGTGAAGGAAAGAACATAAAGTTTCAATGGATCCCATCACATGTGGATTTGGTAGGGAATGATGAAGCTGATAAGATGGCTAAAATTGGGATTAGTGAAGGCATTGTCGTTAACCACTTGCCCTTTTTCACTGATCTTTTGGTTGAGGTTAAAAGTGACTGTTATAAATTCTGGAAAGAATACTTTGACGAAAGATCCAAAGAGAAGGGCATTTGGTATAAAACAATCAACTCAGAACCGCCGAAAGTACCTTGGTTTTCAGAAGTTCGTATAAACCGACAGTTGGTAGTTATGAGTATGCGCCTGCGCTCCGGGCACATACCATTGAACGCGTACGCACACATGATGAGGGTGGTAGATTCACCAAACTGTGCCGTATGTAATGTTAGAGAAGACACATACCACGCTTTAGTGGAGTGTGCTCGGATCAGGTTAGAAAGAGAAAATTTGGAGATAGAAGCATGTTGTAAACTGCACGAAGTGGGCAATTTCAACATCATTTTGTCGAATCCTTCTTCTGCAGTTGCTATTAAATTGTACTGCATGTTACTGAAATTAATTAAGATTAGATAAGGATCTTTTTGTCATACCTAACGGGGCTGACATAGTCGCTCAGCGACTAAAGCCTTCTTTTTAAATAAAGATTTAAAAAAAAACTAAGTACTACAAGTTGCTACGACCATTATTGCTAGGCATATCTGTAGTAATAGGTATCAGGTGAAATTTTATTAGAGACTGATACTGAAAACAGAGGATGGGCTGATAAGGAACAACTTTCTTCAAGGAACATACGTTGAAATATGACAAAAATATTTTGAGCTTCCATAGTAACCGAAATCAGATGATCCGCAATTTTGTATGGGAGGTCCAAATATTTTTTTCACTTTTCGACTTATGTTCCTTGGGGAAAGTTTTTCCTTATCACCAGCTCTTTAAGTGTTTTTGCTAGCGGTCACTGGTAAAATTTCACGTTATATAGGGTCACTAGTTAAAATTCAACCTGTATTGGACCTCCGATACAGAATTGCCGATTATCTTTATGTTACTATGGAAACACAAAATATATTTGCCATAATTATATCAACCTATGTTCCTAGGGGAATGTTGTTGCCAGCCCGTCTTGAGATTTTGCTACTACTAAAATTTCACTCCAAGGTTCGGTTTATTTACATTTGTTTCTAAATGATCTCATTGGTGAATTAGATTATTAGTTGCATGCTCTGCTCACTATAATACTTGGCAATTTTTATGATTTATCACTAACTAATCTACGGAATATTAGGTACCTATATGAGCGATGCATTATATGGAGCTACAAAAAGTATCTTCTAAATCATCAGTCAATGAATAAAGTTATTGAAATGACAATAAATTTTGTGGAAATGGCAAACTAATTTCATGCCACTCAGTACTTACAATAACTGTGCAGTCTTCGCTCTGCAATGAAATAAAAATCAACTTGTAGTTAATATAACTTCTCGTTTTTTTTAATAGAAAGACTCTTATTGCAACCTCAGTTTACGCACTTGTAGAGGGACGTATTCCGCTATTTGAAAAAGTGTCTTAGTTGTGTTTCACTATAGTGTCAGTTGGATTGCTTTGACAGTATCGTATTCCGCTAACAGTTTTAAGTATACAAAATCACGATAGCTATAGAATAAAAATTGAGTGTCGATGGCATTACAAAGGCAAAGAAATAAGAGAATCGGAGTTCTGTTATTATGTTGTAGTAATAAATTGGTAGTCTTTACGACGCAACAGCAGACATCATGACTATACCAGTGAAATCCGATACATTCCTTGGAGGAAGTAGGAGGAGGATATTATTTCCAACATAATCTTTCATTGAATAAATGGTACAATATTTTAAAAAAAAATTGGTGTTTTAGATTTTTTGCAATATGTACGATATGACTTAGTTAGTTGTTGTGGCGTCGCTATCAAGCTGCTCAAATGCTTATTATTTTAATGAAAACGTGTTCAATGGTACATTTAAGTACCTTTATTTGATTATTGTACATCAGTTAGCTGATGAAGCAGATAAGCCTGTGAAATAGTTTGCACGCATTTTTCCTTAGTGATACTTTACAACAGACTACCATAAATACAACTGACTGTGGTCTGTCATACATTGAGCATAAAGGTCCTTATAAATAACTAACTATTTCCGACCCATAGTTCTATGGAAGAATTAATTGTATATGGCCATCTTGCCTCGTACCGGGAATGTATCGAATCACCTTTTACCCTGTGTATCAGTGGTAGCAGTTAGACTTACTTTCCGGTTGGACGTTTTACATACAAATCAAAAGCTGAAATGCAATGTATTTTTTTAACAAATGATTAGGCATACGTAAATTTTGCGCAAAACTACTTTTGGTAAAAAAATCAAAAGTATTACGTCCGGTTTGGTTTTAACAAAGAAAATACAATTTGTTTTTATTATTTTGCAATTTTTTTTATCAACACGGGACTTCCCATCAAGTTTTTAAATTAGACTTTTGTTTCCTTTAAAGAAGTAAGTCCATTTTACTTTTGTATGAAAAACTTACCACCTTAGGACAAGATGTATTTGTACGCAAGTGTCGTCTGCTGTTGTAGTCTAGCCCTTTTTGTAGTTCATACAAACCATTATCTTATTTTTTACCATTGTAATGCCAGCGACACTTAACTGTCATTCAATTGTCACAGTGACATTCTATACTTCAAACTGTTAGCAGAATACGAAACGACCAAAACCATGCAATTGACACGCTGTCGATGTACAACTGCAACGATTTTCATTTGTCAGACTTCGGGCACTCGCGACACTCGTGTTTTCAGCTAATGAATGAGGTTCACATTCTCAATTGCGCTCAAGTTGTCAACCGGTTAGCCGGAGCTGAGTTTAAAATACGTTAATATCTAAAGAAATAAGTGATATACAGATGGAAGCTTAATTAAGACCAACTCTTTACGTTTGTTCTTGTACAAAAGAATCCAAGATATTTTTGCACTTACCAGTATTACGTAATTGATAACCTTGTGAATGTGTAGGTTGTGATATAACAAAATGATAGTGTACAATTTTCGCAGAGTCAGAATAAAAATGGATGCTTATTTCGTTTACCCAAACGTCTAGATTTCTTGCCGCGGCTGATGTAGAAGGAGATTTATTGCTTGTAATATTTTACGAGACGTTTGCTTCAAAAAACGTATGTATGGGTCGAGGCAGTAAATTATGAAAAGAATAGGGCAAGTTGTCTGAAAGATATCGTTTGCCTACATAAGGCTGGCATTTTACAAACTGTTTAATTTTGTGTACATAATGTTTGCACATCAACCTACCCTTTCTAAGGGATCATCTTATAAACTCAGGATTTCAATGTTCATATATTGACCACCTGATTGTCTGAAAAGAAAGATGGTTCTGTGCTTCAGAGGGCACGTTAAGCCGTCAGTCCCGGTTGCTGTCTATGATTTCTTAGACTGCGGTCGTAACACAACCATGTCAGAAGCCCTACTGGTAGTAAACGTTTAAAAAACTGACACCAGGGTTCATCGAGTCGTTGGACGACTCGGTGTTCCACACAAAATGAAAGCATGAACGACTAAGAATAACCAGTATAAGTTAATTCCTTATAAGGATTAGTTAATAAGCTGCAGGTAGTAGTTTTAGATTTTCTTGTTTTCAGGAAGTGATGCATTTAAAATAAAGCTTGCCTTTCTTCATATATTTTCAATTTGAAGTTATCTTGTCTTTCTTGGTATACCTAAACGTTCATCATAATATAGCACCTTACTAATAAATTGTTGTACCCAAGGATAGGAGCATTATAAATGAGCAATAAATGGTTCCCAACTCGATAGGAAACTTGCCAGTTTTCGTACACAAGTGGCAGAACTAACATATCTCGTACACCCAGTGGCGAACTAATTACCTTCGAGACCATGCAAAACTTGCCATGCTTACTTAACTAGTTTGTAGTATTGACTTGAGGCTTGACTATTTAGGTACAGGGTGCACTATTGTATGGGCTTTTATTACAAAACAGTAAATACTCAACAATGTTGTATATTGCTAAAGATTTTAGATGGAAAGGATTTATTTCTGCAAAAACACATTGTCTGGATGCCTACTATAAATAACGTCTCTAGAACTATTATTAGATCGAAGTAAAATTTATCAATTAAGCAATCACAACTTTCGCCTTTTTAATTGAGTTATGTTCACCTTGTTTGAGTTTGAGCTAGCCTCACATAAAATAATTAAAACGTTTTAAAGAAGCAGTTTCTGTTGTCAACATTAAAAATATTGTCACTGAAGCTCGTAAGGCGCCCCATGCTTTTGTTCACATGGTGTAATGGTTTTAATTATCATTAGTTTTTAATTTATGCTTCAAACTCATAAACACGTAAATTTTGAGTACCAAATTTTAAAATGCTTCCCGTGTTAGGTATACAATTTTTGAAAACTTGCAAAATTTTCGAGTGCGGGCAGGATTTGAACCTGCGACTTTCGCATTACTAGTGGCGACGCCTCTTCCATCTGGGCTACCGCAGCTCATTTCTTAAACGTAAATTTTAGTAGAAAATACTGTTTTTTAAATGCTAATTGCATCACTCCGTTTACTCGTGGTATAGGCTTAGTTTGATGATTGAGTTTTGATTACTAATACAATTTTGTCAATTCTAACAGATAGAGCCTGAATTCTTAAAATGTCATTGATACGGCAGATTCAAAAATTTGATACCGTTTTCAAATTATTTTGGCGTATGTATAATGTATCTAAATTAGTATTGTTTTGATCTTACCATAGCAGTTCAAATTACAAGAGTTAATGTTTTAATAATACGCCCAAGTACACAAGCAAGCACATTACTAAATTAACCATTATGAAATAAAATTAAATGATACTGTGAACAAAAAACAGCCAATAATTTGTGTTGATTGAACAATAACTTAACGATATATTAACATACAAAAGTGCACCCAGCCTTTTTGTCCACTCTGTATATACATAGATACTACGTCCTAAAAAAACCTTTTTTTTATTTGAGCAGCTCGACCGAAACAACTATACTTTACTTTTAAAAAGAAATATAGAGCTTACCGTTAAATTTTGTTTATAAACTACGACTTCAATTTATATCTCGAAGCAGTTATTGGAGATATAGTCTCCAAAAGTAAACTTATCATCATTCGATTGCACTTCAATACATGTAGTAGTATTGAAGTGAAAGTTCTCTGAAAACTAAAGGAGTTTGGTGCTAAAGCTGTAAATGTAGGAACAGTTGGCTTTATCGAGCTGGCTGTTAGTACGAGCTGGAAACTTGGGTAGTTGCGAACTCGGTTAATTACTATTGTGACTCCGCATCGCATCAAATTGTAATAGTCAAGTGTAAAGGATGCTAACTTACAGCTCTGGATTTTTTATCTTCACCCTCGATTTCCACTAGAATAATAACTTTTTACGTTAAGCATTTTTTCTGGCTTATGAGCATATGAAACTTTTAGGAGTGCCGATCGTGGTAAAAATCGCGGCTCCAACATACATACATACATACATAGACATATCACGCCTTTAATCCCTTGCGGGGTAGGCAGAGTGTAACCTTTTGAGTGGGCCGCAAAAAACGGACATTTACGCCGCATCTGACAAATATTTGAGGGTCATTTGGAAAATTGTGTATTTCCATAGTGACAGGTTGTCAGGTCGGCCCCAACATACCGAGCGCCTATTCACCTAGCAAACCAGAATATAAGAGTACTGAGCACGAGCAGCGCCTTTTTATACAAATGTATTCCCCTATTTTCGTCTCGAGTAATACCTATAGAGCAATAATTCTTTTATTACTTAAAAAAAGGTTTAATAGAGGCATGCCCCTACCAACCTCTCGCCCACACACTTTTTTCCAATAATATTAACCCTCTTAACATTTCAAGGAACTATAAAAGATTCTACATTATACGGCGGTTCACTCACTTGTCGTCCGACGTTTCGTTTTTATAACGCAACGTAACGCATGCGTTTGTCAGATGAAAGGAAATTGCGAATTGAAAGAAAGTGTGTCAAATAGGGTTTCTGACTTCTCGAGCTAATTTATTTCTCGGGTTGCGAGAATTCTCGAGCAATATTTCTCGGGTCCTCTCGGGTCTTTCGAGAAATTTTAATTTACGTCTATATTTTCATGTTAATCAAGAAGAAAAATACACCTTATATGTTTTTTAATGTAAAATGAAAAAATATGGTAATATAACCCCATCCGATTATCTTACAAAACACTAAACAGTGAACGAAACAGGATTAAAACAAAAACACAAGGCTTCGAAACAAACATAACATTAAAACTTTCAATGTAATTTAACCGATAAATAATAAAATCACAGACAATCATAATACTTATTTTCTCAGCATTATTAGGTAACAACAACATAAAACTGATAAAAAATACAAGATTAACTGACTCACATTCTAATTAACTTCCTCGGGGGAAATGGTTTTTGTTAAGTTCCATGGACTAATCACTCATTCGTGCAAAGTTTTCGAGTCACAAATCTTTACACACGGTATAAATCAAAAGATAAATACTTTAATTACTTATCCACACTAATATTATAAATGCGAAAGTAACTCTGTCTGTCTGCTACGCTTTCACGGCCAAACCGCTGAACCGATCTACATGAAACTTGGCACAGAGATTGCTAGCATATCGAGAACGGACATAGGCTACTTTTTATCACCATTCGAGGGTCTGGAGTACAGATGTAGACCATCAGGTGTACCACCAGAAGCCCAGCTAAACTATTAGAGATACAGGCATGGTTCCGAAACAAAAGTTGTTCAGTATGATGGGCCGCTTCTTTTCACAAGGACATTGAGGATCTGGAGTACCTTATGTAGACCACCAGGTGTACCATCGGGAGCCCAGCTAAACTATTAGAGATACATGCATGGTTCCGAAACAAAAGTTGTTCAGTATGATGGGCCGCTTCTTTTCACAAGGACATTGAGGATCTGGAATACCTTATGTAGACCACCAGGTGTACCATCAGGAGCCCACCTAAACTATTAGAGATACAGAAATGGTTCAAAAACAAAAGTTGATCAGTATGATGGGCTGCTTCTTTTCACAAGGACATTGAGGATCTGGAGTACCTTATGTAGACCACCAGGTGTACCATCAGGAGCCCAGCTAAACTATTAGAGATACAGGCATGGTTCCGAAACAAAAGTTGTTCAGTATGTTGGGCTGCTTCTCTTCACAAGCAGGGATCGTTTTAGGTTAAGGTACAGGGTTAAGCTACCGGTATAATAACGGTACCGGTATACTTTTTAAAGGTAGACGGATAAAGGTTATGATAAAGGTTATGGTACCGGTAAAAAATTACGGTACCATTATTTTATACCTGTAGCGTTATAAATTTATTTAACCTTTATTTAACCGGTATTAATTTTGATATCGAAAAATGGAGTGCGCGCGATGTATTTAGCGACGTTGCCAGACCTAAGTTCCACGCGGTTTTAACGTTTCCTTTGTTTCTAAGTTGTCGTGTTCGCTTTCATTTTGGGCGTTGGCCCCACGTGCTTCGCTTGTCAAAGTGAACTGATGTTTCATGTGCTGTTTGGCAGTGTCACTGATACCTGACGATTGTGACATGGGGCTGTCACTCACCCCCCTACCCTGACATATCTTACCCCCCTGCACCCCTCATCCAGTTCAAAATTTCACCCCCCTTAAACATCCCGGTCTTATTTTTTTTGGCAGGGCACCCCAGGTTGCCCCCCACCCCGTCTCCCCTCTACCAAAATTTTCGATCGGCTATAACTTTTGAACCGCTTGTCAGATTTCGACCGGGTTTTCACCTAAACTCATTAAAAAAAGCCGTGCGTTGAAACATTTACTCACCATTCTTCGGGCTAAAAGAGGTCAGTACAAAAATGCAATAAAGCTCGCTGAAATCAACCATTTTCGCTCGATGGCAGATTTTGGGAACGAAGAGCCGGGAGCTAGCGTATTAGGCGGACTCCGGAAGGTCGCGTCCACCCATGAATGTGCTCCATTGTGTAGACCTGGTTCAGGTCAAATCTGTTAAGTATTATGTTATCATTATTTGAGGAGGTTGAGGTAAGCCAGGGTCAAATGTTAACTCCGAAATATCGCATGTGTTGTATAGAGCAATGAATTTCCCTTCTAAAGATCCCTATTTGAAGACAAAAAATTACAGGATTTTACAGATGGAAATGGATTTAAAAACCTTAATCGAAGAGGCAAGCCTTAAATAGTGCTCTTGATTTTAAAATTCTCTCAGTCAAGTTAAAAGGTATCACCGAAATATACCATATTAGTTCAATAATGCAGTTATTTACCTGATGTAAGTGATTTTAAATTTTGTGGGAGGGGGGGAGGTAGGGAAAGGGTATGGAAAGGCGGAACGGTTTATTTGGGGAACGAGCGCAGCAGGGAGAACGGTGAGCAACGTGGGAGCAATGAAAGAAAAAAATATGAATGAAATTTTCGATCATTTTTAAGGTCAAGGTCAACCTAAGGTCAAAAAATTTAAGAAATTAATAAGTTAACGGGTTTTAAAGGGGTTTTGAAAATCTTTTTATTTTTTCGGGTGTCATAAGAGGCGACTAAGGGACTGTATTACAATTTTAGTGACAGACTAGCAACCTGTCACTATTGTGATACACGTTTTTTTCTGAAACGGCACACAAATATTTGTCAGACGTGGCGATAGCGACCGTATTTTACAGCCGTTAAAACTCTGCCCACCCCGCAAAGGATAAAAGCGTGATATGTGTATGTATGTAGTATTGAAAATAGCAATTTTTCTGTGACATTATTAATATCCTCAGTCCAGTACATTCATTATAATTATAGCCTACGCTCTATACCATACCAAACATACTGAAAGGTTTGTTTGACATTTTAAGTAAAGTCGCACAGCGGCTCACAGCGCCGGCACGCGCGGCGCGGTCGTGGCTGCTGCCGCCTCATTGCTTGGAAATTTCGACCGCGCCGCGCGCAACATAATTCGTTGCATACATTTCCTTGTAAACTCGCGACCCTTAAGAGTGGCACCGATTTAAATGTCATTTGGCACAAACATAGGTTGCTGTATGATGCCGGCTTAGAATAGCATCAACCCGTTTCTTACCCATGGGTGTCGTAAGAGGCGACTAAGGGACTCGAGGGTGTGTATTGCAATTTTAGGCGACGGGCTGACAACCTGTCACTATAGTGATACACAGTTATCTAATTGACCCTCAAACTTTTGTCAGACGTGGTGTTAATATCCGTTGAACGGCCGTTAACGCTCTGCCTACCACATAAGGGATATAGGCGTGATTTATGTATGTATGTATGTATGAAAATATTATCAAACTACACATTTCATGTATAGTACCTATGGTATTTCCGGTGATACCTCAATGAGAAAATTTCAAAATCAAGAGGACTTTAAAGGCTTGCCTGTTCGACTAAGGTTTTAAACCAATTTCCATCTGCAAAATCATAGAATTTTTGGTTCTCAAATAGGGATCTTTAGAAGGGGAATTCATTGCCCTATACAACACATGCTATATTTCGAAGTTACCATTTGACCCTGGCTTACATTAAACTCATCAAATTATGACGACATAATATTAAACAGATTCAACCTTTCCCAATTAACTATTACAAACGATTTTTAACTTTATTGACATTCATTTAGTGGCACTTCAGTCAAAATAGAACCTTTCAATTTACAGCCAATCTAAATCTAGTGCCACTTTAGCACCTTAACCTTAGCCTCAAATGATCCAACTTATTTACTATTCGATCTGACCGAAAATCAGATGAGAATAACATGTACGTTGATCGATGACAAGTTATGATGCACACGACCGTACGCACGCTTAATTAAAGTAGTACAACCCGTACGAAACGAACACGACGACTTCTTGCCCTACCAATCTACCTAGGCACGATGCGCCTTTTTAATTCAAAAGGGTTAGAAGAATGGCGGCTCTGTCAAGTCAACACGCGCGGGCAATTTGCTTGATGCGTCATTCACCCTTCCACCGCATGCACGGAACGGCAACGCAGCGTAGGCTACGGTGGCCGAATTGTCGAAGATGACCTTGCAAAACCCTTTTGATAGCGGTTTTGCTACCATAAAAATACCGGTACCGGTAAATTTGCGGTAGCAAAAAATTTCCGGTTCCGAAACTTTATGGTAGCGTTATATTTCGGTATGACGTCATACCGTTTACCGATTCAACCGAAAAAATTTCGGTTATACGATCCCTGTTCACAAGGATAATGAGGATCTGGAGTACCTTATGTTGACCACCGGGTGTACTATCAGGAGCCCACCTAAACTATTAGAGATACAGAAAAGGTTCCAAAACAAAAGTTTTCAGTATAATGGGCTGCTTCTTTTCACAAGGACATAGAGGATCTGGAGTACCTTATGTAGACCACCAGGTGTACCATCAGGAGCCCAGCTAAACTATTAGAGATACAGGCATGGTTCTAAAACAAAAGTTGTAAAGTATGATGGGCCGCTTTTTTTCACAAGGACAAAGGACAAGGAATAAGTTGAGAAAGGACATTGGCAACTTTTTACCGAGGATTTTTTTTGTTATCTACTGACTTTTGTATTCAATGCTTATAAATATTGATCTGTCAGGCCGGATAGCAAATTTTGAATTGTCCCTTTTGACAACAGAAGCAAGCAAGTCATCTTTAAACAGTAGAGATAAGAACTGTTCTCATATCACTGTCATACTTACTATGAATATACATGTACAAATCTACTTTAGAACCCGTGCCTAAAAAAACTATCTAACGCGGACGAAGTCGCGGGTAAAAGCTAGTACGGTTATATAAATCACTTGCCTGCAAATAAAACTATTTAAAATTCACCTGTTCACTTAGCTCTGTAAAATAGTAGTGTTCTAATTTATACGAGTACTTTATGAACTTTGTCTCTCGAATTTCGATCCACACTCGGCGCTTATTGAAACACAAATGAACGAAACGCGAGCCAGTGCACGCGCGTGGGGTAGGCAGAAGCGCGCACAGTATCAAAGGATGCCGCCGTCGCTTCAAAGGACACCGCCGCGCGTCGTCGCCGCTATCCCAAACGTACCGCGTGTTTATAGGCCGATCGGCAAAGGTAAATAATCCAGTAAATAGTCTGAGGTAAGCAAAATTGACCCATTTGAAAATGTAGACGCTCTATTATAATTTCTCGACTTCTCGAGTTTTCTCGACATTTATTTCCCGGGTACTAAACCTTGAGAGTTCCCGGGAATTCTCGGCTCGAGAATTCCCGGGCAGAAACCCTAGTGTCAAACGACTTGACATACGCCTACATTACGCACCGTAAACCCACCGTAGCCGTTTTAGTATGGGAATAGGATTGGAATTCGCAATTTCCTTTCGTCTGACAGATGCATGCGTTACGTTGCGTTAAAAAAACTGGGCGACAAAAAAAGTTAGGGAACCGCCTAATAGGTAAAAATACACGTCTATACAACCACAAAGTAAGTATTGGCGGAGGCATACAACATTGAGGTAAGGAAAAAAACTGACGAAAGTCAAACACGCATTTGAAAATTTAAGTGAGCTATATTGAACACAAGTAAATATATTAAATAAAAATCATAATAGAGACCTAGATCCAATGGCGCTCTCAGATGTCATGTGTCTATTTACTTCAAGTTATCCATTACTTCACAATACCTAGTAACATCCACATTTTGCGTTAATACGATTCAATGTAATCCCTATCAACTAACGAAATTCGCTGACGCAAATCAAGAGCGATTATCCTGCGAATTCAGCCGAAACTAATTCTGCCACACTCTAGTTACAGACCATAAATTATACCTATTAATTATACGGGGATCTCGCTAGGCAGCCCCACGTGATGGATTCAGTCGGTTTGGGGCTACACACTGTATGTTTAGGGATAAGTAGGCTGAACGATGGAGCTGTTGAAAGAATGAGTAAAAGGATTTTCCGCGAATCTTTCAGAATTAGCAAACAAGAGCAGGGTATAAGTTGCGTATTATTTAGTTAGGTTCTGATATTGGAAACATACGAGTAAAAGAGGGGAGTAAACTTCATAGATTTTCCCACTTCCCGTTAGTTTACAGCAGACATAAAATAAACCGGTTGGCCGCACAGAGAACACAGATCACCAACTGTTCCATTTAGAAAATTAAAAGGCAGATCTTGTCGCTTTCACACAGACACGCGCTAGTATCAATCCCTGTACTCTTGAAGAAACGCCTCAGGAAGAAGGAAAACTTCTCATATATTTTTTGTACTTAAGTCAAGTTTCAAAAGGTTTTGGCGGAAAGAATATAATTTTGTAGAAAAATCTTATCAGACTTGATTTGGAAGAAACACTTATTTCACTAAGCATTTATACTGAGCTTTTTGTGGATTTAAATAACGCTTGAAAAATATTGTTTCTATATGTTAATTTATTTAACTGTTGTGCCTTAATAATCAAATGTTACCTATCTCGATATGTAAACTTAGCTAACCATAAAAGGCTGAAGTTCCTGTTATTCATGAAAATTGGGCCCTTTCATTCACACTGCGCCAAAAAGAAACAATCATTATTTTGAGCCCAATTTTACACGAGGTTTTACGGTTTTTCCGATATAGAAAAAAGAGAAATACCGTTACAATGTATAATTCAGAAATATATGTAGGTATATAAATTATAAAATAGACATGCACACATAACATTGAAAAAAAAAATTCAAGTTACCACGACTTTGAAATGTTTTCTATCAAGTAGTTTGTCAAATTGTGTAACTGATAGTATCTGTTAGGTCCTCGGCAATAACATGTTTTTTGAGTTTTATGGCTGCAATTATCTAAATGAAACAGGTTTAAAAATCTGGCCCGATCTATGAAATGAAATCTATGTACGAGTATTACATACTCACATTCCACATTATTATAAATGATCCGGCATTTACTTATTCAAAATAGAAAAGTAAATCTTGTCCACCACACACGAGAGAAAAACTTCTCTTATAGTGCCGTGGATAAGTCGCGCCGCAAAAGGCTAGGTCAAAGTTTAGCTATTTCGAAGTTGGGACATTTCGCCGGATCCACGGTCAAATCCCGAGTTTTATGACATATTTTTAGGAAAGTGGTCGAATACTCTCAAGTGGCTGCTTTCTTCCGAATTGGGTCAACAGTAACGGCACTTTTATTCCAATACGTGATGAACCAGACTTTTATATAAGGGCTTTTGATATCTGCTGACGCCTAAGGATTTGGAAACAATTCGGTCTAAGAAGAGATTTAAAAACTTTCTGTAAGTAAAGTATATTTAGAGACAGTACGAGCAGGCTACGTTTAAGTATTTTCTTTTTCTCTATCCTTTTATTAACGGTAGGTAGATTTAAGTTCGGGTAAAGTTTCGAACTAAGTTCATACGGTTCCGACTACGGATAACGAATTTATAGGCAACTTTATTGAATCAATATAAAATAGGAATTTCCCGACTAGAATAACCATTGTGGTCCAACATTAATTCAGCCTTTCAATAGATAAACTATTATAATTAAATTTACATCATTTTCGAATTATCGGCTGTCGATATCGGTAAGTATATAATTCGAGGTCAGTCACGTTATTGAAATTACCATTTAGGTCCAACACACGTACGCGTATTAACTATTATTATTATGACACCTGCGCGGGATTATTACAGTCAATACAAATAAATAGACCAATATATGCAAGGTTTTGTTTCAACTAATTATAACCATAACTTTGTAATAACTCTAATGATCGATCTTATAGTCTCCAACCAGTTTGTTCCATTGCTAAATCAAAATTTAAAGCAGTTTTATTTTACTTTGTTGTGCTAAAATGCTGTATAACAAATTGACAAAATTAAAACCTTATACTCATATACCCAAAAATCAAAAATTGAAATTATTTGCGCATAACTTGATACCAACCATCTAAGTTTTTGATCTGGAACTGGTGCCTGGTTTGCTACCAGCACGTCGACCCTAGTATAAAGTCTAGTAACAATTTTAACGACCCTGTTATTGCTTACTTCATTTTATCCACGGCATATTTGCCTCCGCAATTCCATTGTTTGTAAAGCGTCATTAGTGCAAGTTGTTAAAAGTTGGAAAATTTCAGAGCTTACTATTTGAAACTGCACATTAGTTTGTAATACTATTTTCTGTAGAGTGCGAATCCCAGCTGCAAGCGAAAATTAATAGTAATAAGTCAGCTTTTCGTAAAAGATGAACTGACTAGGGTGATATACGGGGTGTAAGGGACGGTGTATCGAAAACTTTGCAGGCATGATCAGACCATGAAACTGAACAACTTTTACCATGGAGCCTATGTTGGAAAACGATAATTTTTTTCTAGTTTCCATAGAAAGTCAGCCAGCTGATTGGAAATTCTGTAGGTCGAATATTTTTTTCGTTTACCAACATAGGCTCTATAGTAAGAGTTGTTCAATTTCATGGTCTGATCATGCCTGAAAAGTTTTCGGTACACCGTCCCTTACACCCTGCATACGTTATATACACAGCGCTGCTGCCGCGACAAAAGTTTTGTACGTACAAAATTCTAATACTGAAACCAAAATTCAGTTTACAAAAAAGAGACGCTTCAAAATTTACTTCTCACACATAATTGACATTTTGCAGTACAAAATTCTTCAATATGAGGCACATAAAAAAACTAAAATAGCACACCACGTTAGAACGCTTTAACACAAAATTGCAAAAAGACCGCAGCAGCATCGGGAGCAGTGTAATGAACTCCAAGTGGGCGTGGCCTGCACTCTACTACATGGAAGGGGAGGTCACCATACCGTGCGGGCGAGCAGAGAGAGGAAACTTAGTAGGTAGTAATACTGTCTAGTCAACTCGTATGTAGAGCAAAATACTATCACGTGTGTATTTTTAAAATTACCTGTTATTGTATTTTAGTAGCTAAGCCACTATGTTCCATATTCATTTTTATACTAAGAACACCTATTTTTTGTACCCTGTTTCATCATACATATAAATATCTTGAATCTTGAAAACAGTATGCGACAGTACGTACAAGATAAGCCACGACTTAGTTTGGATAGTTTTACTAACTGCGATATGAAATAAATAGTGATACACGATTTTTCTTACGAGCCTTAAAATTTGCCAGACGTAGCGATAGTGACCGTATTTTACGGCCGTTATCGCTCTACCTATAAAGGCATGATATGTATATATGTATGTGTAGGTACAATACGAAATACCTAAAATGCCAAAGACCAGAACTGACCGCTAGGGAGCTCGTAAATAAATTGTTGGTGGGATGGGAAGTAGATAGAGATGCTTTTGGATTTATGTTTCTGCATCCAGTCTGCAGATGTGTGTGTGTAGATTGCGGTGTACGTGTAATGCACAACCAACCGCACAGTATGTAATCCGCTTTAGTTCTTGTTTCATGTACGAGTGTAACGAACAGAGGGCCAACTAGCGTTAGAACAGCAGCCAAGTTGTGGGCAAAGTTCGAGTCCTTCGTGTGCAACCCCTAGTTCTTAAGTTAGCAAGTTTTGCTTGTGAAGGTAAACTAAGACTCGATTTGTCTTGTACTACAAACTGGGGTGTTCTGTCTTCAACTTTTGTAACTTTCTCTCAAACATGATATCTTTAACAAACAAACATTTTATCATAAAGGTTCTTGAATGTTAAAATCAAACAAAAGTTCTGAAATGTTCTCCAACGTAAACCTATTCCTGTTGTGAACTTTGAAATACTTCAAATATGTAGAAAGTTTCACCCGAAAACCCACAAAGCGGTTAACATGACGTTGAAGATTTACAACCGATTTTACCTATACAGGGAGCGCCAAACAAGTTTCCTTTGAAATGGAACCCGTCGTACCTCACAACTATCAAACTTTCCGCTCCCATCCTTCACAACAAATTACGGTTGTCATCTATCTGGAAGAAAATCTATTGGACGGGTAAAGTGGGGCATGCTATTTACCTCACTATTTCCCAGGAGGAAGGTGCAGGTTTGCATGCCGGGGCAGCTGCACATTTGAAATTATAATTGGCGCATCACTAATCTCAAGCTCTTGACAGCTCTGTGAATACAACGTGCCTTGTACAGAATAATAGCAACATTTCCAGCGCTCTGGCGAGATAATGTAAACGGGTTATGCGAGCAATAAATTTACCTACTAGAATAACAAAAAATATGCAAAGAAGACTCGCTTTTTCTCCAAACTTTTTTATTTGCGAAAATACAAACAGCGGTTACTTTTCATTGCGATATGTTTTTCTTCTGCTTTTCAGTAGGTATTCGAGAAGTTGAATGGGTATTATGGGAGAGATCAATTCTGTAGATAAAAGTTACGCTAAAAATACAACATTGCCAAAGCCGAAGCTCCCAAGTAACTTAAGTAATAAATGCAAATGGATTACAGTTAGAAACGTGTAACGTCTCTCTTAGGCTGGGAGCGTCGCCTGCTCAAGAGGTTTGGCAGGTTTCTTTCTAGGGTTGGATTTCGGTTTCCGCTAGATTTGTCTCTGCGCTACGCTAGGGCGCCTGGCTCTCGGCCAAATGGCGTTCGACCGTTCGCTTTGCCCTAATTCTTGCTCCAACTAAAAATTATACGATCCGTTACAAGATTGCTATCAACGGTCCAATTCGTTTGTCCACGCATTGCTTACTGCAAAAATGTAATTGATAACTTTTTGTATATCACAGAAATAAATTATTGCTTCTGAGTATAGTAAGTTTCTTTGAACATTCCATTACAATGTAAACCTTATAATCGTTCTGATTTCACAACGGAAACTGCTAATGAATTCCAAATTAAATGTTGCAATACAGTTGCCCTTAAAAAGCTTTTAAACGCTAATAAATTGTTAAACTGACTGCATTCAGTGATGGAAAACTCAAAATAAAATTCAAAACTTTCTCATTTTTCCTAGTTTTAGTTCTTTTCGAGTAATTTAATCTGACTGGCAAAACAAATGCTATGCAGGACCAGAAAGGTGGATATTTTCCTCCAAGTTTTAACGTACAAAAGCACGAAGCAGGAATATCTAAAGAAGAAAATCTGAATCTTCTTTATGAAATAACTGTTTGAGATTAGGTAAGTTCAGAAAGAATCATTGCGGTCGGTATTAGGAAAATGCGAATGTTTTGTAACTGTACCATATTCGGTCTGAAACAATTTTCATTTTAACTTTTGTCTGTTTGCCCGATGCGTATGAAGTTTTATAGAGTAACCTTCTTGGGCCCATTCTTCATAAGTAATTTCACGGTGTTTAAACCGAACTATTTTTTCTGCATAATGTTACATTACTTACTCTTAGTCGCAACGGCGCATTTGGATCTTTTCAGGGTAGTAAAATATTTACCTGCAAATAACAAAAATATATATTTGACGAAATTTGACACAAGTTAAGATCATTAACATAAAAATAAAGTAAAAGTTTTTTTTTAATGATATATTTATAGACGTGCTTAATATGTAAGATTTTCTTGTATGACTCTACATATTAACCGTGAATATTAAAAAAACATCAATAAGTTATCAGGAAACCGTGTGACGCCGGCTTAGAATAGCGTCACCCCATTTCTTACCCGTGGGAGTCGTAAGAGGCGACTAAGGGACTCGAGGGTGTGTATTGCAATTTTAGGCGATGGGCTGACAACCTGTCACTATGGCGATACACAATTTTCCGAATGACCCTCAAAAATTGTCTGACGTGGCGTAAGTGTCCGTTTTTGCGGCAGTCGTTTACGCTCTGCCTACCCCGCAAGGGATTATAGGCGTGATATGTGTATGTAAGTTATCAGGAGGTCAAGTCACCGACAAGAGCTTAACTCATAAATTTGAAGAAGAAGTTTCTTTCAGGTACAATTTGCTTTTCAAACACGTCCTAAAATTTACTATTCACTAAAACCAGGGGCTGTAATCCGCTATTAGAAACCTTCTCAGTTGTGTTTCAATGAGTGTCAGTTGGATGGTTTTGGCCGTTCTGTATTCCGCTAACAGTTTAAAGTATACAAAATCACAATGGCAATAGAATGACAGTTGAGTGACCACGGCATTACAATGAAACATAAATGAGGATCGTAACCCTCGTAGCTTCCACGCCAGTTTCTGGTCCGGAATAATGAGGAACCTTTTAAACGACGAGCGGCTTTATATCATAAAACCGTATCTTTCGCGGGCCCGTCGAACTCTAATGGCGACTGGTGACTGCAGCTTTTGTTAGGAAATGGGGGCTCTATGATAATGTGACCTAAACCCGTTCTTTGTCGCGCTGGCTTTGCGAAATGCTAGTATAAGAAAAAATTTCACAAATGTGCTAACTGAAACCATTTATCTATCACCACTCACATTACAACCAAGGCAGTAAAGGATTTAAAATACGAATGTACAGAGTACTGATAAAAGGCATTCAGTTCAATTACATCAATATGGTGTATTGAAGTAAGCAATAAATTTATGCCTTTAATTCATGAAAATATGTTGGTAGTTATGGCAATATGCATTTTCCAGCAGAACTTGTCAATTAAACAGTTACAAGTAAGAGGGGTTCTGTTCTGTGACTATTCTTCCTGTTTTTTTAAGTTGATGGCAATGGTAAATCCATTAAGGAGACACTTCTGCCAGCATCCATTTATTCATATAAAATATCCAGTAATACAAGTAAAAATTAATTTTTTCCGTTTTTGCCAGTCACTAAATTAACATATTACTGCACGTACTAATTATAAATGTAAGTACAACATTTGAGAGTTATCCAGTAACAAAAATTTTAAAATAGAATGTAATGTATTGCAAACTTATACAGTAAAGATATTTTTAAATAAAAATAACTAATCATAAAAAAAAATTTGAAGGAAGTATACAGTTTCCAGTAGATTTCCAGTAACTGATCTAACTTAAATCTAACCTAACCGAAGCTCATTGGAACGAGAAAGTGACGCTTGCGTTCCAGTGCTCACTGAACTTTTCGCGGGAATATCAAAATGAATCGGTCAAAATGCCTTTATTTCTTACTTTTAGTGTATTATTATTCACTGCCGGCACATTATTAACCACAATGACATAAAAATTACGACGAAAGCCTAGTTTAGAAGCCTAGAAAAATAAGAAATAAAGTTACGCCCGAAGCGTCTAGATTCCCACGTAAAACCCCTCTAGCTAGTTTAGAGATTTTTAATTTAAACGGCTAGCTGGCTTAATAATTTAAATTCGTCGACGACCAAAACTGGCAGAACTGAAAGTTTTGGCTGTATAGCCATAGTCCTCTTTGCCTGACCCATATGCAAAGCAATAGAAATTGTTAAATCTTGAAGAACTGCCATTCGCGTAGGATTATTGTAAAATGGTATCGAATGCAATAATGTGAAGTAATCGTAAGAAACTGAAATAATCTTAAATATATTAAGCAGAATAAAGTAACTAAGTTGCATTAAATCTGTGGTTTTATTTCTCAATCTTGACCATAAGGGCGAATATGTAGAGGTAGAATATTATAATACCTACCTAACCTACCAATGTACTTTAGGTTAGGTATTTTCCCTTTTATAGGTTCCCTTGGTAAGATTTTGTTATGAGACCTTAAATAGAGGTATCTACCGCCACAAAAGTAAATACTTACTTACTATCTAGATTTTTCATCGTGATTAAGTTAGTTCGCAAAAACACTTCATTGCATATAGGTAGTATAAAAGACACAAAGCAGAAAAACTTAAACTAAACATGCGAAATGGTGTCGCATTATCGCTAACAGCGCTATCTTCCAGACAACTTTATATAAGTATACCATTAAGTTGTTCAAAATATAACTACGAGAAGATCGGTAAACATATTATTATTTCATTACCATCTCGCACGCTATGTGCGTTCATGTGTGTTCAGAAGCGATTAAATCACGACTGCTGTAGTGAGATAGTCAGATACTATTAATTATCTGTCGCCAGTCAGATTATTCAGCAGTTTACCCGCATTGCGCTGTCAAATAATATTTAGTTGATGAGTTATGATATTTTTAAATCAAATTTAAGGTACTAAAAGGCATTAGTTTTATGCAAGTTTAGATGAAGGATTGGTCCTCGCTGTGGCGACCCAATCATTTATCTATGTATACAAGTACGATTTTAGAGAATTTATTTTACTTTCCATTTACAGTCAAAGCATTTAAATCATGTGGAGTTATTTTTAATTAAGAAGATTGATGGTATAATAAAGATTCCATGTATCACACATAAGTTGAACCAAACTTATCTGCAGGCGCAAATTTAACTCGGTGGTGTCAAAACTGGATGAATATATTCCGCTTGTAACTTAGAGTACTATTCACTGAATCACAGCCGTGTAAGAGAAATCTAACCCTAATTCTAAATTGCATCCCATTTATGTGTGAAGATAGTAACCAGGCTGTATTAATGCATTGTAATGGCAACTCGCGTGAAATATATTTGATGTCATCGTCATATAATCTATTGATATTTTGGTTAACATGTTGAGTATCATTTATGAGTTATTTTTATGGAACTTATATTATTATGAAAATCCTGAAAAATGAGACAGATTTTTACCTTCTACAATTCAAGCTTAAACAAAATTTGCTGTTTTTTAATTCCGATACCATGATAGCACATTGAGATGGAAATCTTTGGCATTTAATTAATTTTTCGACCCTTTAGCTTTTACACAATAACAATTCAACTCGATGAATATTGCGCTCCAAATTTCATGTAAACAGATGCTGACGTTCCAATTTGTAATATTCTATAAAATTGCGGAGTGAAAATGAATGAGTTGGAAACCAATCTTCGTGATGAAAAGATAGAAAGAACACTTTGTCACTTGCCTACTAAGAAACCAATTTGGATGGAAGTTAGATTCTGGCAATAAATTTAATAAAAAAGCAAGTAAACTTATAATGTTATGTAATTATTAAAAAAAAAACTGAGTAATATAAGTTTATTATAATATACAAAAGTATTACCCACAGTATATATCTATGTAAAAAGTTATATGATTTTGAGTGACTTTATAATCATTCATATGGCGTCTGCAACACCCATCTGCAAGAAAATGCATAATTTAGTTTAATAATTGCCTCGTATACAGGGTGTAAGGGACGGTGTACCGAAAACTTTGCAGGCATGATCAGACCATGAAATTGAACAACTTTGACTATGGAGCCTATGTTGGGAAACGAATTTTTTTTTTCGAGATTCCATAGAAAGTCAGTCAGCTGCTCGGGAATTTTGTATGGGAGGTCGAAAAAAAATTCTCGTTTACCAACATAGCTTCCATAGAAAAAGTTGTTCAGTTTCATGGTCTGATCATGCCTGCAAAGTTTTCGGTACACCGTCCCTTACACCCCGTATAATGCAGAAAGTCTTTTTTTGTCGTGTGAACCCTGATAGTAGGTAGTAGTAAAGCAGCTAAAGTAAATATTGTTATAAAAATAAAAAGTATTTTCAGCGAACCATTTTTGGTGGTCTGTATTTGGGGAATGAGCGCAGTAAAAACTAGGAAAACGAGTATTTTTATTACCGTTCGTTATATTGCTCTATTCCAGAAAAACAAACAGACTGCAGTGAATGAAACGTTTAATTTTATAGTGCGGGAATGAAATGGGTGAAGGTATTCTTACTTGTCTTGTTTTATCTAGCAAAACACCATCCCACTGCTGGGCAAAGGCCTCCCTCTTCTCCTTCCATCCATCTCTATTTTGGGCTTCCGCATGCCAGTTTCGTGAGAAATTGACCAACTTGTCGCGTCATCTACGACGGGGTCTGCCGCGGTGTCTTTCTGCGGTGGGTAGCTTCCACAAAGTAGGTAGATGAGATTGCCCACAGCTCTTCTGGCATGCGGCATATGGGTGACCGGCCCAGTCCCACTTTAGCTTGGCTGCTGCTCGGGCCACGTCATATATTTGTGTTTTAGAGCGCAGTATGATATTCCTGACCCGATCAATCCGTGTCAGGCCTAACATATTGCGCTCCATTGCTCGCTGGCATATCTTGAGGCTAGATCTTTGTGCTTTCGTCAAAGGCCAAGTCTGAGCACGGTAGGTGAGGATTGGAAAAATGCATATGTCCATGAGTTTTCGTTTCAGCGAGAGTGGTAAATCGCTTTTCATATGTTCTTTCATGGACCAATAGCTCTTTCAGGCGTTTTCGGTGCGTCGAGCAACTTCTTTGTCTTGTCTCGCCTGGAAGAAGACTACTTGGCCCAGATATAAATACTCATCGACATATTCCATTCTCCTATTGTCCACCACCACCCTGTACTTCGTGCTATTCGTCATAAGTTAGGTCTATGACATAATCATCATTAGTCCCGCCTCAAGACTCGCCAAGCTTAGGTCTTGTAGCATTGTTTGCAATTCTGATGCAGTTTTACAGAACAGGATGATGTCGTCGGCAAAACCAAGATTAGTCAGCATCCTTCCGCCGACATCAACACCTCGTCCATTCCAACCATCAGCCAGCCTTCGGAAGACCTCTTCCAAGGCACTGGTAAAAAGTTCGGGGGAGAGAGGGTCGCCTTGTTTGACGCCTTTACTAATTTTGAAAGATGGACCAGTATTTTCTAACTTAATGGAAGGTATTCTAACAATTATTAATATTATAATATCATGCTTAAACACTAGACCAAAAAGAAATAAATTTCAAATCGTCGCTCCAATTTAAAATATCTAAGTTGTGGTAAAATGAATGAATGGATGGAAACCAATCTCGGTGGTGAAAAGCCGCGGAACGGACGTCGCGGACCGAGCAAGTAATCTCTTTTAGCTCTGGGCGTCAGGATTAAAAGCCGGTGCACTGAGCCACTAAGATTGCAAACTTCTCGATTCATAGTTATAGCTATGCAATTTTTTGTCCACTCAAACTTTTCATTTTGTAGTTCAGATTGAGTTAGGCACTTGATTTTATTTAAGCTTAGACTATTCCAGCCAAAGTTAGGCATATCTGTTGCCCTCTAGAGGAAAACTGCCGTAAACGGTCAAAACGTAAACCCTTGACTAAATAATGTAACTCCTACCTTCTCACATTTTTATGAATTTTAACATCAATAAAATGAAACAGTCGTGCTCGTCAAGTAATAAAAACTATTCATATTTTAATATTAACATTTACATAATATTATTCAGGCATAATTAAATGCTGGTGCTGTATAGCAGCGTAGTTCTATCAGACGCTAAAATTGCAATATACAAGTGTCAAAATATATGACGCAATTTTTTTTCAGGGGTGAACCAGCCCTTGAAACTTTTCCCAAGAAACATAGGTCGACATATGAATAAGAAATGGACCTAATATTTTCTTGAGTTTGCACAACTATTACTCATCACAATAAAACAATTTTAAACGGATTTAAGTTGCAAGTTTAAACGTAGGAATTGTAAAATCCAAAATAAACACAACTTAAATCCGTTTAAAATTGTTTTATTGTGATAAGAAATGGACCTTACATACCAATTTCTGGTCAGCTGAAACATTTTGTACAGTCCAAAGCTTTTTCCTTTTCGACCTATATTCCTGTGGAAAAGTTGTTCAGTTTCATGGGTCGGATCACCTCTTAAAATATTTGCAGCTAATACTTTTACATCCTGTTCATTACACAGTTCTGATGGCATGAACACGAATAACATGAATCCAATACACATACATACATACATACATGCACATATCACGCCTATAATCCCTTGCGGGATAGGCAGAGCGCAAACAGCCGCAAAAACGGACATTTACGCCACGATGCTATTCTAAGCCGGCATCACATGGCATCACGGACCTAATATACTACTGTTAAGTATAATATTATATTATCGAGCAAAAAATGTTTACTCTCTAGGTATATTTGAAAGGTATCGTGTAAGTTATAGTTTGTGTCAACAATACAATACAGAGCAGTTTCACGAACTAAGAGCGCTAAGCTCTTGAGTAAATGTTCTGTAGTTAGTTTCACAAAGGTGTTGTTACTGAATATTAATACCAGGTCTTATTAAGCTGAGCATAGCGTTGAACTGACAGAGTTTTTAATAGCTTAATGTTTACATATATATTCCACTGGATACGATCGTATAATTTCAAAATTATTGACAAAGTTTCGTCTACAATAAAGTTGGATGCTTTAGCGATTAATCAATATGTAAGTTTTGACAAGAATATATCTAAGTATAACCATATAAATCATTAAAGAAATATCCTGGACAATTCACAGAGTGCCATCTTGCCCCAAACTAAGCAAAACTTGTACTATGTGAACTAGATAGCTCTCTCTCTCTCTTTTCGTGTGGGACACCGAGTCGTCCAACGACTCGATGAACCCTGGTGTCAGAGTTTTTCAACCGCCTACTACTAGTAGTAGGCCTCTGACATGGTTGCGTAACGACCGCCGTCTAAGTAATCATAGACAGCAACCGGGACCGACGGCTTAACGTTCGGACAATCAGTTGATAGATAGATAGCTGATATTAATACTTAAATATTTTTTTTTGTAAATACTCACTGGAGTCAACAAACGACTCGATGAACTAATGATTTACATTTTGAATATTACTCAACGGAATACGATAATGCTTAATAAACTAAAAGTAGTCAGAATTTAATGAATGTTTGGAAATTCGCTGCGCTTGCTACGTCGTAGCACCTGTCTACGTAATTTATCTGCTAGTTCTATAGCGATCGCCACGCCTAATGAATTATACTTTCAGCAGCTGCTAAGGAATCAACACGTACTGGTTACTCATACATTTAGTAGATGTAAATGGTACTCGTAGTCTCGAACCCTAGAATACTCGTACCTAGCTGAATTTACCTACTAGAAAAACGACTACTATTTCGCCAGAGGAACGCACACTAATGAAACATAGTGGATTTTAAATTACCAACTAAAAGTATCATAAGCAGAAGAGTAAGCACTACGTGAAGGTTTTTGATGAAAACAGCTGATACTAACTTTCATAATAAAGCGACGCTGCACAGTTTCATCAGATAATTTCATTTATCTTGTTATAAAATGTGGTGTTATAATGCCGTTAAAGTTATTTTCAAATGTTGTTTTAATTATGGTAATAAAAAGAGTATTGGATGCTGCAATACATGATATTACAATGAGTATCTCAAAACGTTGTAAAATATAGTACCTAATGACTATGGGGACCATTTTTTATAGTTCCGTGCCCAAATGGTCAAACGGAACCCTATTGTTGAGACTCGGCTGTCCGTCTGTTATCAGGCTGTATCTTATAAACCGTGTCAGGAGGAGAGTTGAAATTTCACAAATGCCGTATTTCTGTTGCCGCTATAATAACAAATACAAAAAAAAATTATGAACAGAAAATTCAGTGGGAGCCTATATTAAAACATTTCTTTTGATCTTTTTTAACTATAATGGTTTAGAGGCTGTATCTCATTTCTTTTTCTCTCTCATGAAGGATAAAAGTCATTAAAAACAGGTTATAATTAATATTTAAGGGTGATCCCATACAACAAGCGTGTAAAACATACATTTTGATACAAAATGTAACGGAACCCTTTGTGTGCGAGACCAATTTTCCGCGCACTTGTCCGATTTTTCGATATTTTGACCAATATTTTCTAACAAAACTTGTTCGTTATAGTCATTTTCGTCTTATATTTTTAAAAGTAATTGTTTGAAAGTATATTTTTAAGATATACAAAAATCAAAAGTTATACAAATGCGTTACACCCTCAATAAAGGGAATCTGAAGTAATCAAATCGCAGTGAGATTGGAAGCAACTTGTGTACTGTCCTGAAGTCATTCGTAAACTATTTTTGTTCTGAAACTTGCTGTATGTTGTTGAAAACATTCATAAATGGATCATTCAGTTCATTCAAATCCGACGCAACAAATTAAAATAGTCTGTACTGAATTGTGTACAAAGCCTGCCCGGAGCACTTTAATACCAACGCGAGAGCAGCAAGCACCTAAATAATGTGTTTCGCTGAGGACCGACATTTTTCAAGACTCACCGTCGTCTGCATTACTTAAAGCGCTCCAGAACATTTATATGTAGAGATAAAAACGGATTGTTTCTGATTTCAGTTTCTGAGTGTTTTGCTCACCTAAACTTAGTGTGGCAAACTCCCGAATCGGGAATGACAATTTGTATCAAACAAAAGTTACTCGTAGCCACACTTATAGAAACATCTACCTACTGAGTCCCATTTATGTTAAGTCCTCGCATGTGAAGCTTAGATACTTAAAAAAAGGTCAAGGCCTGTACCAAAATGAGTTCGTTTTTAATCTAAAACCAACGAGGAAACTAAGGAACTCATCAGACTTAAAAATTCTGTCGAAAACTCGACGTTCTATCAAGTTACTGACTGGCGTCGTTATCAGCAAGGGCCTTCATTTATTTATTATGTAGGTAAGTAACTAGCAAACTTCGGGAGTCTCGGAACTCTGTCCAACTGGATTCGGAATCAATTTAAAAAGTTCTTAAAGGGAACTTGAGAGAACGACCGAAGTTCCAACTTACCTAAAAAGGCGTTTAAATTACGCCATTTTTTCGCTGTGGACACTTATCCGGTTTTCACACGGGCCGCATGATTTTCCAGTATCAGACGACAGGAATTTAGGAAATAGTATACAAAAACCGGGCACGAAGGCACGAATCGCCGCATTAAACTGCGGCTGTTACAGGTTCCCGTTTGTATGGTGGCTGCCATGAAACGCAACAGCCTCCGGTGCGTGTGCGATCCACCTAACTCGAGAAGATTTAGGCATTATCGTTTACGATTGCTGGAACAGCGGGATAATGGTACTTAGTCTTCGGTGACAGAAATAAACGGTTTGGTTTCTGCGCTCGACATCGTCAAGCATAATAAAGCTGTTTTTAACGGGAGTTTAGTTCTTATTTGAATCCGGCTTTGAGTTTGAACAAGGGTGACTTCATGTCACACGTATACCTAAAACATAGCAACAGAAATAGTAAAATTCTAAATTTTAAAACACTTCCCGACCACAAAACAAAACCACAATCCACTAGCAATGGTGAAAGTTGCAGGTTCAAATCCTACCCGTGGCCTGCTGCCTGCAAAAAATATAGTTTTATATGCTTTTATTGCAGTCTTAAAATTATTGTTGTGTGTGAAAAATTGTTTGCTTCTTGATAATTAAGTCACTATACTTATATTATTTTGGTATCAGGTGTTTTTTACACAAAGTTCTCTTACGGCGACACAGATTGGTAAACAGGCAGAAAAAGAAGACTGCTGGTAGCGAAAAAAGGAGGCTGGTAGCGACTGGATGGCGGGGGATCGTGCCCTATGGCGTACCTTGGGGGAGGCCTACGTCCAATAGTGGACTGCAATAGGCTGATGTGACGGCGGCACATAATAAATAATAGTACTGGTGAAAGGGACGTATCTGGAGGCACGATCAGACCATGAAACTGAACAATTTTTTCTATGGATGATATGTTGGTAAACGAGATAAAAAGTCCTCGATACACCGTCCCTTACATCCTGTATGTATGAGTTTAGGTAATTATTTGACCAGCAAAGCTCATTCGTCTTCTCTTTTTTCTGTTGACTCATTTGACCCATACTTAGTGAGTTTATTTTATTCATTAGCATGCAGCGTGTATTCAAGTGTTTTTCACCATATTATGACCAGCATTAAAAGCTATCTAGATACTTCAGCTGAAAAGGCCGACCTTTTTCGTGAGTATTTCACCGCCATTCAACGGAAAAAGCCTGTCGTTCATCATTCTATGACAAAAACGGCTATCATTTACCATAATTTGTGGATTTAAATTACTGATCTTTAATTTATTCTGGTGCCAGCGGCTGTTATATACCATTATGGAAATCTTTAAGTAAAAAAAAAATAGGTTAAGTTAGCCTGTATTATTTGGGCACATACCGAGTTGGACACAAAGGTTTCCGTACCATTATTTATAGAAATAGCAGAAAACGCACAGACTCTACGTGCAATTTGTGACCTTTAACTGAAAAATAATAACATGAGAACGCTGCTTGACTAAATTTGCACCACGGTCTTTCATTAGTTTTGTCATTTTGCTCGAAAATTCCTTTAAAGCCTAGTAGTTCCTAGCAGGACTTACTGTAGCAAAATTGATAGACAAGACGCCATTTTGTCAGCATCGGTGAAGTTGATCCTTTATATTGTACGCTTGAATTTTTCCCGTAACGCAGATGTAGACGCAGAAGTGATGTTTATACCTATAATGTCTCTATTAATAAACTCAAGAGTTATTAAGTACAACAGTAGGCACTAAAGGATCATACAGCTAGCTAACCGAACCCACGACCAACAAAGCGTGAGGTGGTAGTTATCGCACGCACCCGACTCGGGCCGAGCATTGTGTGAACACAAAGAGGTTTGGTTTGGGCACCGTTACCCAACTCATAGAAATGGTTCGTATTTGGCACGGGTCACACGCAAAACTACGCTCGTGATTTCAGTTTTGCAAAGGTTAAGTCACACCGCGACGCAACGCAACTCGACGATAACATACATACATATAATCACGCCTCTTTCCCATAAGGGTAGGCAGAGACTACATGGAATATGCTAGTTCAATTTGGTGTCCTTTTTACGCAATCTATAAAAATCGTATTGAGCGCATACAGAAAAAGTTCATATCGCACTTAAATTTTAAGTTCAAAAATGTCTATGATTTATACGTTGAGAATTGCAATCATTATAACTTTCTTACTTTGGAAGAAAGACGTATTGTACTTGACATGGGTTTGTTATATGACATACTGTCCGGCCGAATCAATTGCCCCGACTTACTCTCAGGCTTATCATTTTCGGCGCCGGCGCGACGCACGCGACACACTAGACTGTTTGCTACGTCCTTACACCGCACCAACTATGGCAGAAACGCAGTGCTTACTCGTTTACCTAGTATTTATAATACCTGGTTTGAGACTGTGGATCCGTTTATTGAAAGTAAACATTCTTTTAAGAATAAAGTAATCTCTCAAATACGTCAAAATCGGTAGAAACTACACTGAAGTATGTACCTTACTTAGTGAATGGGGCATTTTACTAAAACTTAAGAAATATGTAAATTATAAAATACACATAGGTTAAAAAAACTGTCAAAATGATAAGTGCGCCTGGTTGCGGGTCCGCTTACACCTATAGCAATCGCATTGTTGTTGTAGCTAGGGTATTAATTTGTTGCCCGACTGGGACAATGTTGCGATTGATAACTTATCTCATGTTCGAATCGTAATTGATGTGCGTTCTTTTGCTCTGCTACCTTTATTTATCCGTTAAATAATAATATTCCACTTACCTACCTACTTATCGGCCTACATAAATATTTTACTCGTATTATTGATGTATTCATATATATTTAAAATATATATAATTTGTATAAATAAACATATATATATATATACCTATATCTAGTTTTTATTTATCTATAAACATTCATAGTAGTTACATACTTATTAAATAGGATTCAATCTTACCTCAACTCTCAATTCAAAAAGTTGTTCCTACAGAGGATAACTATTATTGGCTTTTATATAAGTTCAACATGCCTTTTTACCTAAATGTAGTTTTAAGCTGTTGTTATCCCAAATAAAGAAAATAAATAAATAAATAAATAAATACATCTTTCCACTTGCTACGATCCTGACATACCTCTTTCGCTTCTTCAACATGCATCAATCTGTTCATACATGCTCGTCGGTTTAGGGTACTCTTGACCTGACCTTTCTTTAGGACGTCCCCGATCTGATCAAGGTACGTCTTGGTCTTCCCCTTCCAACGTTCCCATCCACACTCGCCATATACACCTGTTTCGTTAATCTTCTTTCATTCATTCTCTCAATGTGACCAAACCATCTCAGCATTCCTTTTTCTATACCAGTCACTACGTCTTCTTTTATACCGCAACGTTCTCTAATCACACTATTCCTTATCCTGTCACTCAATTTCACTCCAATCATACTTACTTCTTAGCGCTCTCATTTCATTTACGACGATAATAAAGTTGCTAAAAACTCTTTAAAACATTTCTTTCCCGTGGGAGTCGTAAGAGGCGACTAAGGGAAACGAGGGTGTGTATTGCAATTTTAGACGATGGGCTGACAACCTGTCACTATAGCGATACACAATATTCCGAATAACCCTCAAACATTTGTCAGACGTGGTGTAAATGGCCGTTTTTGCGGTTGTTTACGCTCTGCCTACCCCGCAAGGTATTATAGGCTTGATATGTGTATGTAAGTATGTATGTATGTAAGTATGTATGTATGTATGTATGTATGTATGTACAACTCTTTGAGGGTTGCTTTGAGCTGTGCTGCCGCAAATCTACATGCAACGGTAGGTACTGTAGTGTTCTCTTTTGACCCATTCTCATTGTCAAGCTTAAAGAAGGTAGTTAATAGACACATTTATGTGTTTGTAAGAATAAAGCAACTGAAAATTTCCCAAGCGGGTGTAGTATCTAAGGGTAGACATAAAACTTTACGACAAGCGTTTACTGCGAAAACATTTCAGTTCACTAAATAGCCTGGAGAGATGTAACCGCGCCTGTCTTTGCAATTTGTAAAGACAGTGTCATTTTTTACTGCTATCCAGTTAATTTGGTCTGACGTGGTCCTGATTACCGAGAGGTTGGTAGGACCATGGGAGGTGAAGGAAGTTATTTACCTTTTATTAGCAAGTAAAACCATCTCGAAACTCGATCAAAATATTCAAACTATATTACAATAAATTCAGTAAGGGTTGGTCCCTAAAAAAGCATTACAGGTGCTACTACCTGCGCCCGATATTATTATTACAATTTTACAGGTGAAATTAGATGTTCATTGCGTAAACGGTTGGCCGTTATAAATTCAGGAATATTAACCGGCTACGCAATGTACTAAGAATTTCACCTGTAGACTTGTAGCTTGTAGCATTATAACATAGAGCACTGGTAGTACTTTACCTGTCACAACTTCTAAGTCCATTATCCGTTCCGCCGGAAACAACTTATCACTATCGCCAATCTACAGACAAGACCAGGCTTGTTGTAGACGCAGAGTCAGGAATAATTTCGAGATTAGGTCCTAGATTTCTGATTGGCTGAATTGTCTCTGATTCACTGACTAAATTGGGGGATTCTATTAGTTATCTTAGAGAAACGTTTGGCAGAAGTAAATCTAATCAATTGTAAAGCTCCTGCTCACAGTTAAGTATGCTGTGATCTTAAATCTCAACGGTACCTAATGCATGGTTAGTCATATTATAAAGTCATACGAGTATCTTAGTTTAAATTTACCATTGGTTGGTATACGTACTGTACATTAAAACAGTTACAGCTAGGAGCATGGTTTCGAGAGTTGGTAACTCGGAGATTTAATATTACTAAAGGAGATTACATACATAAAAGTTATACATAAATTAATAGTCCTATCAGCCAACAGCTGCTTTAAAAGTTAGACGTAGTACAGTAAATGCATACTTACTTACAATATACCTTTTGCCAAAGCCACAAAAAGTTTTAGCCAAGCAAGTAAGTAGGCATCTCATCAGTTTATCATTAGGAAAAAGCCCAAGGCGCCCTCATCTCTGATAGTCGTCTGTATACCCAGTAGGTATAATTTGAAGATAAGACGACTCCACGATAAGGCTTTAAGGCTTTTACTTCGCGGTAGTACCTACTCCATCTCGTGGTTTATTATCTTTGAAAGCAAGTACCTACTTAGCTTCATTTTAATGAGGCTTATTCACTGTTGCAAATAATGCCTATACAATTTAATATTCTTACCTTCTATTAAGGATTTCTTGGCTCAGATATGTTAAGTTACTTAATATAGTAAAAAAATATTTTCGAGAACAGTTATCTTATCTAATACATGAGAGCTCCCATTTAGTAAGCAAAGCTACTTGTGTCAGGAGTGAATCGCTACTTTCCTTTTGTACAGTCGGTTGTAGCACATAAGATACCAGGGATACTACAAAAGAACTGAATTATTTTTTCTAATGAATATGTATTAGTATAAAATGACTTCTTTTATGAGAATACGTTTAAATTTTAATTATGTATCAACTGGGGATAAAAATAATTCAGTTCTTTTGTAGTACCCCTGGTACCTTATGTGCTACAAACGACTGTAGGTACACATTTCAAAAGAGGCAAAAGTTGGTTGGGTAGGTACATAGTAAAGTTCATAAGCACAGAGAAATTTATTAAGTTAAGAAGTTAACGGTTATTAGTTGCAAAACTAACCCGGTAGATGGAGCCATGCCAAGTGTTACTGGCATTAAAATACACTTGCAAAATTGGCGGGCAAGAAATGAGCTGCGGTAGCCCAGATGGAAGAGGCGTCGCCACTAGTAATGCGAAAGTCGCAGGTTCAAATCCTGCCCGCGCTTGAAAATTTTGCAAGTTTTCAAAATTGTGTATCACTATAATGACAGGTTGTCAGCGCATCGCCTAAAATTGCGATACACACCCTCGAGTCCTTTTGTCGCCCTTTACTACTCCCACGGGCAAGAAATGGGGTGATGCTATTCTAAGCCGGCATCACACGGCATATTCTAAGCCGGCATCACACGGCATGGTAGAAGTCTCTGACATTCAATAGAAATAGAAAGAATCTGGGCACAAAGACTTCTGACATTTCAATTGCATACATTATAAAGTTATTATTCTAATTTTAAAATATGTGTTCTATTCTAACTGTACCTAGCTGCTCCCCATTTGGTGTTTTTTTATTAAGCTCACTTGAAAAAAAGATTCAAGGACGGAATTCATCGTCCAGTGCCTCAAACTGTCAATACCATTTTGTAATGGTTAGGTTATCCTACTATAATATTATAAATGCGAAAGTTGGTATGTTTGTTACTTCTTTACGCAAGAACTGCTGAACCGAAAATGTAATGAAATTTAGCACACATATACAAGGTAACATGGATTAACACATGGGATAGTTTTTATCACCACTCGATGGTTATGCGGGCAACGCCTCGGGTAACGGCTAGTTGTGTGATAATATCTATACTTTGTTGAATGTATTTCCATAAACATAAGAACTGTAATCACGTTGCGACATCGGCTAAGCCGATTGCCCGGATCTGCGGCGGTGCGGCCCCAAGGCGCGAAACCTCATAAGCGTCCTGCTATTTCCGTACTTTCTTTCTTCGCTGCGCTCATAGGTTAAGGTTACTATTAGACGATGTGTGTCACGATCAAATAAATGTACTAATACTTACATTAAATTTTCTTTGTAATAGATATTGAGTGAGTACGTTACTTCTAGAGATGTCTCAGAAACCCTTTCCCAAACTACGGTGACAATTTAGGTAAACGGCTCGCGGGCCTACAGTCAAAAGCCAAATAAAAAATCCATTAGGTGGTATTTTGGCGGTTCAGTGTTAATGACTACCTAAAGGAGTTGTATGATACCACACGTAGATGCACATATATGACGCCATTTCCTGGTTGGCTGTCGAAACCTAAACATAGAGCAGGAAATATGAAAGCCATTTTTATTACAAACTAGATTTCTGCCCAGCGGTTTCACCCGCTGCCATTCATTTTCCCGTGGTAATATTTGTTTTCCACGGATAAAATTGTTGCGGGTGTTAATGTTAATTATGAACTCCAACGCTTATATTTTCAATTTTCATTGCGATTACGCTTAGCTTACGTAAAGGTAATCCAATTGGCGGCACATGTTGTGGATGTCGCCTCGCGGGTCATATTTTGTAACTTTGTTCGTAATCTTGTTAAAGTGTGTCAGTTTTGGAGAGCTTCAAGGCAAAACCCTCATAATTATTAAATTGTGTTACTTCCTCTAGTGTTCTTTAGTGACCCATATAACTAGATTTTATAGTTTTATTATTCCGTGATGCACGATTTACAATATCTTAGAGGAACGCATGCTGTAAGTTTAGGAAAAAATAATTCTATTGTTTGAATAGGTTATGACGTACCTACACAAAATCTGAATAAAATATGTATTGGCAGTAAAAGAAAGACAATAGTGATACCTTTTTTTCCTGGTGAAGTGCAGTTACTCTTATTGGACGGGGACTTGCACTCGGCGGCCATCTTCTCTTTCTCGGAAGCCATGACGGATCCTCGGTGCGCGAGAGCACTCGACCGGTACAATTTACGCGACGACCGCGCACCCTCTCATCACTGTACCAAATACGATCCCTCAATACCGTGTCTTTATTAGCGTAAAAACCACCACAAAATACTTGCAAATTATATCGCTAGAATAACAGAAAAAAACAATCGCAGTATGGTAATTCTATGAACATTTTATTGGTGGAATTTACTCAAAAAACACGTCATAAGAACAAGCCCGCGCGACCGCTCCCGACACGAGCAAAAATGATTTATCTAATGATAATGGACGATGAGTGAATTATGATGACGAGCACAGCGATCGGCAAATAGACAACACTATATTGACTTTACAATAACATAAACTAAAAAATCCAACCGGATAATTGTCAACAGAGATAAGTGTGGAATACCTTTATTTGTTTTTAATAAGTACATGTAATTAACTCGTGCGGTGTGTTGAGCGATTTTCCATAGAACTTGATGTGTAGACAAAGTTGTGTTACTTTTATGCTAGTAAGGCGTGAGTGACTTATTAATCGATGTTGGTTTAAGAAGAGGACAAACGTGACTGTCAGGCTCTAGCACAAAGAGGTTTCACAGTCGGGCTAAATAACGTCAAACATTTATTTGTTAATTGAGTCTAATCATTGTAATAGTACAAGGATCTTTCCAAAACATATTTATCTGTCGAGTCAAATATAATAATTAGTTACGGTATTTCATTATGAGATACATGACGCATATTAGCGGTCAAACCACCAACTCTCGATTAAATAGGTGTGCCTGGTTGCTGTTCTGAGGATTTATTTTTTAATGAATTTTTGGGTATTTTTATTAAAGACAGGCAAGAAGTTTCTTGAAGGTTAAATTAAGGAGGATTGGTTGGTTGTCTAAAACATATATCATCATATATTTGAAATAAAATATGGATATCAAAAAGTTATTGTTTTTAACCGATTGGATTTAGGTGTCCTTCTTCGACTAGGCTTGAAAGGCTAGGCTGTTAAAATTTAAGCTTTAAAATCTTGCATCATTTCTTTCTTGGATGCATGTAAAATATACTTATTGCAGCAAGATAATAATTTTATCTTTGTATTGACCTTTGGTGTTAGTGTTTAAGCTAACTTCTAAGACAGTTTTCCGATAGTTTTTTATAGGAGAAAGGAAAATATGAAAGTTTTGGCTGCTGTCCATAAAGTTATCCCTTTAATCAAAACTTTGTCGGTGGCAACACACAAATAAGGCAATTATTGTTCGCAAGTATTTTGCCATTGAGGTCATAATCTTTCTTGTGACCAATGATTATGTTGTTAGTGTTAGACGCTTAAAGAACAAAAAGTAGCCTTAAAACACCTTTGAACAAACATATAATTTGAGTAGTTTTCTAGGTATGATGATGATAAATTGATAATGATGATGAATCATATTGACCTCTTTGTTATGCCATCAGTGAGTATGTACCGTATTCCAAATAAAGTAGGTAAGTTAAAAAATGGCGACTCATATATCGAGTGCGGCCGTTGCTCGGCTCTTGACAAAACCGCGCTACCCTATTAGGCCAAATCTGTTCGAAAGTGAAAACGACATTCAACCACACTCGCCTCCAGATTTAGCTCGCCATTGAACCTGTTTTATTATGTATCCAAATTTAATCGTGTCAAGTTTATTTCAGCGAACTTTAAGCACGTGCTCTCAAACAAAAGGTCGTCGTTTTTCTGCCGCTTAGGGCGCATTGTTGGGACCGCCGTCAATTGTTTCGGAAGAATGGTCGACAGAGAAAAGCCCGTGTCATTATCTTGAATGAGCTAACATTAATTATCTTAGCGTCTCGACTCGATCAACTAATTTCATTGATGCGGCGTGACAAGCTATCGTTGTCCTCTTATCCAACTGTTATCACAAATAATACGTTCTACAGCTAATTGACAACGATAATTACAGGCGCACGACATCTTGTATGTAGTTTGAGTGCATAATTATCGTCGACATAATTACAATGTTATTACTTAATTACTCTATTTAAACAAGGAACAGGACATTATGATCATTACTGCTTCGAATGAAGATAGAATGCCAAATCATAACCCGTAAAGGTAGGGAGTAGTAACTGAATCTTTCGTTGTAGCTCGCTCAAGCACAGCGCTTTTTCAACTCTATGTATGTGGATGAAAGTTCTACGTCCTATAAAATGAATGAGGCCTCTACGGCGCGACGGGCTACGACTACGTAGGCTATGTGTGTGTAGCGGGGCAGACGTAAGGTTCGTTTTTGTAGTATTCATGAATGATAATCTTCACGTTTTCTATTTTTTATTGTACAAAACATTGGTTTATGTTACACAGATGACTAGGCATCACAGAAAGGTCACAATAAAAGGTTGTACTACATAACCTCTGCGTTCACGAAACCTTCGCTGCTCCGACGGCACTCACACACATAACCTGTCAATACGCACGAAATCGCAAATGTTACGTAAGAGGACACGATTATAACCTGCAACACTGAAGATTATCGTAGTCGTGTCACACGGGATGAGTGTCGTACGGGAGATGCGGCGCGGGCGTGCGAGCGGGCACGCAGCGCGCTACGGGCGCGTGCAGTCGCGTGCGGCGTGCGGCGCGCGGAGTGGCGCGATCAGCCCGGCCGGAGGCTGCCCGGGAGGGATCGATGCGGGCGGCGGGCGGCGGCGGAGTGCAGCCGGAGCCGGGAGGCTGCGCCGAGCAGCAGCGCGCACGCGCCGCGAGCCCGCGGCCCGCGCCGCCGCGCCGCCGCCGCCGCCGCGCCACCCGCCAGCCGTCGCCCGCCAGCCACCCGACTCGCCGCCACCCGACAAACGTTTCAATTCTCCCATCCCGTCCCGTGCTGATTTACGATACGCTCCAGCTTATGAGGCTATTTTTTATCTTTATCATTGATACGAATCCTAGCAATGACTGTATTGCGCTCTAAAACAATTTTATGTCCTGATACGGGAGTTCTAGATTTTATGCTTTGTTCAACGTATTTAAATGGCTAGTTGTTTATTTGCACAGTGGAATGGTGCCAAACCCGGCGTGATGGTAGCGCTGATCTCTATGGGCGTATCTCGAGGGGTGAATGATGGGCCGTTCGTTACCCGGTGGCTGGCAGCACGGTGCGGGTTGGGTGAGGTTACGACCGATGCGGGAGCGCGGAATGGTTCAACTATGCGTACAATTAGGGTAGGTTACGGAGGCGAATTGCGGAGATCATCCTTCTCCTCGTACCAATAAAACCATTTCTACACTTGTTTGTAACAATTATTTTTATTACTTATTACACGGCAATGCTTTTTACCCACTGTTTGTTTGTATTGAGTTTCCGATATTTCGGTGTTATTGACCACGAAACATTAAAATCAAGAATTATTCTCATTACTAAGAAAATTTTAGTCTACGTAGCCCTGACGCTGTAATATAAGCACATTTAAAGAAATCATTTTTACTCATTTCCATAATCATTAGAGCAATTTAGAATACCTTTGAAATGAGGTTGTAAGGAGGCGGAAAGACTGAATCGGCATTGTGGGAGAACCTACGTATTTATGACGCATCGGTCTGTCAGCTTTCAGACGAAAGGAAATTTCGAATTCCCATCCAAAAAATAGATAAAACGGCACACTGTACCGCATGCGATTTGACAAAGATGTTTGAAAGATGCATCCGTCAGTCATTCATAGTGAGGGATTCACCTTATACTAGGTTACTTTCCGGAGTAATTGCATATAAAAAATACTCATTTCCGACTGTCTTTTATTCGCCCTCATCGAAATCGTTCACCTACAGGCTTAGCCTACAGGCAATGCAAATAAAGTATTTTATTACGGCTTATTCTGTCATATCTCTCGAGCTTGTAATATTTTACTCTCGTCTAACAAGAATCTGCTGGCGACAGGAAATCGCTATCTGTCGTCAGAATATAGGTACCTACCTACTTTTTTTTAGTTTCCTAATATTGTTAGATGGTCGATATCTCGTTTTCAATGCTGAAAAACACGTCTGTAGGAGTGTTGCTAGGTGAAATGGTGCTGGCAGTTTTGGCAAAGGAAAAACAGTAGTCAGATACTATTACGAATTCCGGGAACGTGAGCCCGGTTGCCTGCCGATTTATGGTATGTACAGAGGCAAAAAAGCTTTTTAAAATGTCAGAAAAAGGCTGTTTTTTATTTATTTATTATAATTGATTACCAATTCTCTCTCTTTTACCACGATACAGGATAGCACTTACTGTGAGTGTGATGAGTACCTTCAACACTGCTCTTTACGAAGAACTGATAAAAAACACATTAATATACATATAGAACGCAGCTAAAAATACAGGCGTAAATTACAAAGCTTTCAAAAATCGTGGTAACAGTAAAAAGTGTTCCAGTTTACCGTATCGGCAGAGGTTGGAATAAAAAGCAGGTATATTTTTTGTCCCCAGCGTCTGGGGAAATTATGAAGGCGAGGTCGCGCCTATCGGATTTGCTTCATCGCTATTCACACTGAAACTTGAGAGTCTTCGCAAATTGTGGCTCAGTCTAGTGCTGAACTTGAGCTGTGGGAGTTTCAGAACTTATTTGATGAAAGTATCATATGGTAGGCCATTTTTGGAGGCAACATGAAAAATGTACAATTTTCTCATTAGGTAATTACAAATTGTAAACGGTAAAATTGGGTAGCATAATACCTTGCAAGACAAACAAATAATTTTGTCTTAACAAAGAATGTGATAGATAACTAATAATATTGAGGTATCCCTTGGTACGACCAAGGGATACCTCAATATTCTTTCCAGAAAGATATTCCTGAGTTATTTGTTAGTAATTACATTTTCTCCGACATTTTTCTTCCCAAAGAAATATTTCGTGTGTTGTAGGTGGTATTCTGGCAATCCATTTATTTCTAAATATAGGAAACAAATAATTATAAACTTATTAATCTAGACTAGAGAAAGGCACTATATTGCAATACTCCTACCACAAAATTATACTCAAGTCAAAAATTAAGGCGCTAAGAAGGATGAAGCGACTGTATCTTTCATTGCCGCTGCGTCAGAGAGAAACACCTATTTAGATATTGTCGCAAATACTTCCCGCCGCCGCGTACGTGTTCCCGCGCGTTTCAACGATTTCGAGCTAGAGGGGTGAAGCGGGACGCGAGGGGGGAACTCGCGCCCACGCCGCACCGGCCGGCAAACGGCCGGCGCCATGTTGTCTGTTTCCGACGCTCGCCGACTACTGAGCTCACGCCGCCGTCGCGCATTTTCACATTTCGTTGTAAACTTACTAAATTGTGTTAAGATCCTGTTAAACCCTGAGATAAAGTTATCAAGACATTATACGTTCTGTTATAAACTCGCCGTGTTTGAATTTGGCTCTGAAATTCCCCTACACAAGTTCCGCGTGCGAGAAATGGCTGCCCACCGCGAGGCCGAAGCCCACGGTTAAAACAAAAAGTGTGAAAATAGTGCTCGTAGTGACTTGTGCAGTGTTGTGACTTATAATAAAAAAAAAACATGGCACCTCCAAAGACGAGGTCACAATCGGAAACGCGCACCACGATCCCAACGGATCCAGTCGATCAGGCCGATGCGGGAGCATCCGCCACCATCACCATGTCTCAGAACGCTCTAGCTTCCCTGGTCTCCTCCATACAGCAGTCAAACGCTGAAATCTATGACCGCATGATCGAGCGCCTGTCGTCCATCGCGACTCCTCAACCCGTCCAGCAGGCGAGCCCGACGCCGCCGCTGAGTTCCTCAACGGGTGAGAGAACAGGCAACTTCGCTCGCTGCACGTCTAGATTTTCTGGTGCTCCAGGTGAAAACGTCGAGATTTTTATTGATGCCATCGAGGCCTACAAAGAATGTTCGCTAATCACGGAAGGGCATGTCCATGCTCCTCACCCATGACGCGGCGACGTGGTGGCAAAGCATCCGCGCCGAAGTAGACAATTGGGTAGAGGTCACTACATACCTACGAGAAGCGTATGGTGATCGACGCAGCGAAGATCGCATCTATAGAGAATTTTTCAAATTAGTTCAAGGTGACGAGCGAACTGATATATACGTCGCTAAGGCGCGAGCCCTTTTATCCCGCCTGCCGAAGCGCGACCTTTCAGAGAAAGTCCAATTGGATATGGTTTACACCAACCTACATAGACGCATAAGAAAAAGATTGCGTAGAGATGATGTATGTACATTCGCCAGTCTGCTTACGGAAGCCCGTATTATCGAGGACTCTATCTACGAGTCGGCAACGCAAGATCAGACAAGTACGCAGTACATTGCTACTCACACGAAGCGCAATGCATCAAACATACCTACGCAACCAGCAATGTTCGACACACGTGCTCCGAAGCCGCATAGCAACAACATCGCAACATTCGCAACACCTCGCGGTGAGGCCACGCCTCCCGCGACACATAGCGCGAGCGCCCCGCTCGCCCATTGGCGCGCGTCGCGCACGCCACCGTACCTGCCGCGCGCTCCTTCCGGTGCGCCGGTCGGTGCGCGCCTGCCGCAGCAAGTTCCGCGCGCGTCCGCCGCCGCCGCCGCGACTCCGCCGGCGCGCGAGTGGCGCGAACGAGAGCGAGATGACAACATGGTACCTAAACAGCGCCCCTTCTGTGTTTACTGCAAGCGCTACGGACATCTACGTGATACGTGCCGTAAGTTGGCGGAAAAGGGTGAGTCAGCTGATATACCTACTTCTAACGCGTTCGTGTCTATATCGTGTTATCAATGTGGTTCTAAATACGTAACTCGCGAAAACTGTAAACTTTGCAACGGTGAACAAAAGTTTTATAGCGTGCGTGCGGACAGCACAGAAACCAAAATGGTACAAAAGTGTCGTAAAAATGTAAATACCTACACCTGTAACATACCGTTCAATGACGTCTGCGACGAATCTGATTCCGTATTTTGTGATCGTGATCGACGGTACAGTCTGTCCAAAAAGGAACGACAATATAGTCAGACTAAAAATATTTCCAAAATTCCGGATCCGGATTCACCGAATCTGATTTCTTTTAATAATTGCTGTCGTGAATTGTTTTCGAACGATGATAACTTGTACAGTCGATCACAAAAATGTTTTGATTATTTTTCTGAAAATAATTTATGTCTGAAACGTTTGTACAGTGTGTCCCAAAAGAGTTGTATTTCTCCTGATTTAATTGATTACAAGAACTGCTGTCGTGAATTATTCTCAAGCAGCACAAAGTACCAAGTAGCACACAAGTGTTACGAGTTTAATGATTTTTCTGGTTATGAAAATTTTTATGATCATTATGTGTCTGACGATTATTCTAATGTTACTCAGGATGTTTCTAATGATATTACTGTGTGTGTAAATATTTGTACCAATGACGCGCACGCCGGTGAGAGCTCCGAGTCTAAAGCCGAACCCGTTTTACGTAAAATTTTCGATGTCACGATTTTGGGATCGTCGGGAACCGCTTTAGTTGACCCCGGGGCCAAACACTGTATCGCGGGTCATACGCTGTACACACTCCTCCTCAGTAAAGGACACCCCCTAGACCCGGCGCGCCGTAATGTTAAACTGGCCGACGGACTTGTTCGTACGATGGACGTGTTCATGACCACTCTTGACGTGCACTTAGAAGAGAAAGTGATTCGTTTACCCTTTCTTATATTTCCTGAGGCACAAAACAATGAGACGTTGCTCGGCATGGACTTCATGTTCGAGGCCAAAGTTATCAATAATTATGATCAGAAATGCTGGTATTTTTCCGATAATCCCCAAGCTCGTCATTCAATGCGTTTTGAGCCACTCACCTTGCCAGACCTTTCTTGTTACTCTGCTGACGTTCTCAGGGATGACGAAGGTACATTCTTAGATCCACCTGACCGGAGCCTGCTGGCGCAGCTCTTGGCTAACAATATGGACATCTTCCAGCCAGGGGGAGACCCAACCCCTTTTGCTGAGCACCATATTGATACAGGTGAGCACCCTCCTATAGCTGTACCTCCGTACCGTTTAACCCCTGCTAAAAAGGAACTCATGCGTCAAGAAATTGAAAAGATGCTGCAAGATGACGTCATTGAAGAATGCGAATCTGATTGGTGTTCTCCAGCTCTTCTGATCCCTAAACCAAATGGTAGTATCCGCTTCTGCGTGGATTATAGACGCCTCAATTCCATTACTAAGACGGACCATTATCCGATGCCGTTAATAGACGAGTTGCTCCAGTCTACGAAGAGGAACTGCTTTATGAGCACCTTGGATTTGCGTTCAGGATATTGGCAGGTAGCTGTGAATGAACAAGACAGAGACAAGACCGCTTTTATCAGCCCGCTAGGCACCTTTCGCTTCAAGCGCATGCCATTTGGCCTTAAAAACGCGCCTTCTACGTTTCAGCGGCTGATTGACAGAATGCGGTCCTGTTCTTCGTTGTCTAATGTGACTATCCTGGCCTATCTGGACGATCTGCTTATCATTTCTGAGGGCTTTCAGCAGCATGTAGCAGACCTTCATGCAGTTTTCAGCCGCTTACGCGAATTCAACCTAAAGGTCAATCGAGAGAAGTGTGTTTTCGCCAGAGAAAGTGTCAAATATTTGGGACACGTTGTTACTCAGGAGGGCGTCTCTCCCGATCCGGCCAAGGTTCAAGCGGTACTGGATATGAAAGAACCAAGCAACTTGAAGCATCTGCGCACCTTTTTACAAACATGCTCCTGGTTTCGCAAGTTTATTCCGAACTTCTCCTCTGTCGCAGAGCCTCTTACAAGGCTAACAAGGAAGAGCCAGACCTGGACCTGGGGTTCAGCTCAGATTACCTCTTTTAACGAACTGAAGCGCCTCCTGACCTCAGCGCCAATCTTGATCCAGGCTGATTTCAATCGCCCTTTCATCTTACGCACCGACGCGAGCTCATATGCATTCGGTGGAGTTTTACTACAGGGGGAGGACAAAGAGGAACGACCCATAGAATACGCCAGCCGCCTTCTCACTGCCGCTGAGCGTAACTATTCCACTACGGAGCGAGAAGCCTTAGCCGTAGTGTGGGCCGTTGAGCGTTTTAGATGTTATTTAGATGGACATCCGGTGATTGTCAGCAGCGACCACCAACCTCTTCGCTGGTTACTGACGTTGAAGTCCCCTACCGGACGTTTGGTAAAGTGGGCTCTCAAACTCCAGTCCTTTGACATCCAGTACCAGTACACCCCAGGGAAAGCAAATGTAGTGGCGGATAAGCTGAGCAGGCCGTTTTGTTCCGAGGAAACTCGAGATGGCTGTGGTGTATGCACTGTCGTAGTAGACTTACCCACTAAGAAACCTGAAGAATTAAGACAGGAACAGCTTGCAGACCCTGAGGTGGAGAAAATCATCAAGGAGGTGGAAGGTCCAGACGAAGTGGCCGCTCGAAGATGGTCGGAACGTGGCTACCTGATGGAACGTGGAGTACTTTACCGCTTAAATCCAGATTCTGAGAGCGAGACTCCGCAGCTAGTCATTCCCATCAGTCTTCGTTCTGAGATCCTGAAAGAGTGCCACGACTCGCCGCTGGCTGGACATCCTGGAATAGACCGGACTTACCTGAAGATCTCTCAATCTTACTTTTTCCCTGGAATGCGAAGATTCATCACGGAGTACGTCAAAGCCTGTGTCGACTGCCAAAGGTACAAGGCTACAAATGAGAAGCCTCCAGGCCTTCTTCAGACTCCCGTGATGCAACAACGAAATGAGGTTTTAGCCATAGACTTATTCGGACCCTTGCCTGAAGGTGAGAACGGAGAGAGATGGATTCTCCTCGTTAAAGACACCGCCACACGTTGGGTTGAACTTAATGCTCTTCAGGAAGCGACCGCTGAAGCCTGCGCACGTACTTTAATCGAGGAATATTTCCTCAGATATGGTTTCCCACGCAGAGTAACCTCGGACAATGGAGTCCAGTTCGTTGGAGCAGTAATGCAACAATGCATGTTCATCTTGGGGATAAAGCAAAATCTCGTGCCACTTTATCATCCCGAGGCTAACCCCGCGGAACGAAAGAATCGTGACCTAAAGGTCCAGCTCGCTCAACTCGTTGAGAATGATCATACCTCCTGGCCGAAGAAAATCGCAGTCATTCGATTCGCTATGAATAGCGCCGTCTGTCGTACTACAGGTACTACTCCCGCGTATCTCATGTTTGCCAGAGAGATGAGGTCTCCTATTGAAACTCGTTTTGACCTTCGAGCTATTCTCGACAAAGAGAACTTTATTCCTCAGATCACCCCTTATCTCGGGTCTTTCCTCAACTCTTTATCTGCTGTCCGAGAACGGGTTGAAACTCAGCAAGATCAGTCCAAGCGAGTTGCTGACCAGTCCCGCCGACCAGGCCGTGTTTATGAGGTGGGAGATAAGGTTCTTGTGAAGTCCCATGTTCTTAGCCAGGCCAGTAAAGGCCTTACCGCCAAATTTGTACCCAAACGTGATGGGCCATATCTCATTTCTAAGAAGGTCAGTCCTACGACCTACATTATTTCACCCCTTGACCAGCCTGAAGATTCCTTAGGGAAATACCATTCTCAGGACCTCAGTCCTTTCATCGAAAGTAGTGCTGAGGCCTCTACTCCACCACAACCCGTCATTCCTAAGAGACGACGCGGACGCCCGAAGCATCAGGGTGATGAGCTAGTCCAGGAACGAGGGCGTTCTCCTGAACTAGAGGGGGAGTCTGTCGCAAATACTTCCCGCCGCCGCGTACGTGTTCCCGCGCGTTTCAACGATTTCGAGCTAGAGGGGTGAAGCGGGACGCGAGGGGGGAACTCGCGCCCACGCCGCACCGGCCGGCAAACGGCCGGCGCCATGTTGTCTGTTTCCGACGCTCGCCGACTACTGAGCTCACGCCGCCGTCGCGCATTTTCACATTTCGTTGTAAACTTACTAAATTGTGTTAAGATCCTGTTAAACCCTGAGATAAAGTTATCAAGACATTATACGTTCTGTTATAAACTCGCCGTGTTTGAATTTGGCTCTGAAATTCCCCTACACAAGTTCCGCGTGCGAGAATATTATATTGCAAACTTCTAATATTTATATGTATTTGTAAAAATAAAATTCTATTAATATTCACTATATTTTTTCAATTACTAGTTTTTTCAAACATTTTACTTATTAACGCGTTTTTAGGCATTTGAAGATAAGTTTATTTTAATATTTATTTTTATTTTATGTAATTAGGTTTAAATTCAAATATATATATATATATGCTTACGGAGTAACTTGCAAATTTTTAAATTTATTTGAATACTTATTTGAGTACTTATATGTATATATAAGTACATAAGGCTTTAAGTATGTATACAGATGGACGGCTAGAAAATAAAACGTCAATATCTCACGCACACATCTACACGTCGCCAGGCCTGTGTCACTCCGCGTGTAGGTATTGAAAACATACCTCCAGGCGCCGGCCACTGCGAAAGGGCTAATCTAGCGGGCTGCCGCAAGCGAAAGAAATCACACGCGTGCGCTATTTGTTCAACTTTCTCGTCAATTTTTTGCAAGATGGACAGACGAAAACATACATACATACATATATCACGCCTATAATCCCTTGCGGGGTAGGCAGAGCGTAAACGACCGCTAAAAACGGACATTTACGCCACGTCTGACAAACATTTTAGGGTCATTCAGAAAATTGTGAATCGCCATAGTGACAGGTTGTCAGCCCATCGCCTAAAATTGTTCGTCGTCGCCTTTTACGACACCCACGGGAAAAAAATGAGTATACATTATAATATTATTATTATTAGTATACACATACATACATACACATATCACGCCTATAATCCCTTGCGGGGTAGGCAGAGCGTAAACAGCCGCAAAAAACGGCCATTTATGCCACGTTTGACAAATGTTTGAGGGTCATTCGGAAAATTGTGTATCGCTATAGTGACAGGTTGTCAGCCCATCGCCTAAAATTGTAATACACACCCTCGAGTCCCTTAGTCGACTCTCACGACTCCCACGGGAAAGAAATGGGGTGATGCTATTCTAAGCCGGCATCACACGGCCATATTATTAGTCTTAGACTACATGAACGTACTCGTCTCTGCCTGCTGCGTGCCCGCCAAAAGTAGGAGTAAACGCTCGTGTTGTGCGCTAGACCGCGGCTCATATTCCCTCAAAAAATATTGGCAGGTATGCAAATGAACACGTGGTTGACTGGAACGCGAGCTAAATTAAATCATATTGTCTATCAGATTGAGTACATATTTCTTTGAAAACCATTGCGAAGTAAAGCTTCTGTAACGCTAGTTACTAGTTATTATTCTGTGACGTCGCCGCGCCGGTTACAGGTGTAATGGAACCAAATTGAACATCCCAGTAGACGAGTGTCAGCACAGTTTGGTGCATACGGTAAATGACTCCCGCCCCGCATATTTGATATGTCATGGATGAGTATAGTTTGAGTATAAATACATATCAGCTTAGGAATGTATATTAATATGAATATCTAAAAAAGAAATTATAAGTGAAATTGGAAATTGATTTTTTTTAGCGGACTTGAACCTGGGACTGTGGGGTAACGTCCCACTGCTCTGCCAATTGAGCTACCGGCGGCGCCCCGACTGACCCTTGCCAAATTTTTAATCTCTTGGTGGTACTCGTCTCGAAGCGACTTTCTTAATTTAATTTACGACAATAATATAGCACTGTGAGTGCGTAATAAAACAATAGTACCATAGAGTAGAAATCACATAGAGATGACACTCCCGCTCCAGACGCGCTCAAGGTCAATCCGTCTGGCTGTCTCTTAGAGAACAATTCAGTCGGGAGTGCGCTTCGCCGCGGAAACGTTCGTCGTGCGGGTCGAATTTTCATTTTTTGTGAAAAATTTAGCAATGCCGAATTAATGTGGTGTGTATGGCTGCAAAAGTAAGTTTTTTTAATTTGCCTAAAGATGAGCCAAGGTAAGTGATGATTTTACAGTAAATACCTAGGTACCTACCATTCGTTGGGCTAAAATTCGGCTGGAATAAAATTATTGGCACGTGACAGCCCCGACTTAAAGCGCGGGAGAGTGCGGGGCGTTACGGGCTGCGGGGGGAAGTAGGTATTTAAAGCGCGGCTTTTGGGGCCCAGACAAAGGAGTTTCGTTTCTATACGCAGTATTATTATCTATTCTTATGATAGTACATAGAGAAATTAAACTTTCATATGGATATCTATATATCCGAATGTATACGACTTGTGACTTGTACAAATATACACATTTGGTTTGTATTTTGGTACTTTTTGGAGCTTTACTTGTTATGAACTATGTCGGCACATGTCGGGTTCTCTTTGAGTAAGTAAGTTAGGTATATACTGTGTTGGCTGACCAACTAGCCTCGTCTAAAGTTTTACGCATACTTACCAACACGTGGCCAGATCTGCAAGGTTGTAAAACAAAAACTTTAGACACACGTGCAGCTCATACATTTGTAACGTTTTAAAGCATTAAAAATATGGGTCGCCGTATTTTTACGTACATTTGTGGATTATTCATACAAAATTGCCGATATTCTTTGAAAAAAAGATTGCTGTTATTATGATTTGAGTGTTTTTCATGAACGAAGTTTTATGTTAAGTACGATAATAAATTAAAACCTACCTATTTTTTATTTTACTAGCGCACTTTACCATCACTCTCTTAACGGGAACCGTTTTTTGCATTCCTTTATCTAGTAAAATACCACTCTCACGGCGGTAGTCAGTAACAATTAGACCCGACGCTGACAAATAGCGTTGTCACAAAATATTCTCCATTTGGAAGCTTTCTCTACTGAAACTGAAATGTAATATTTTTTTTGTAATGTTATAGGCTACTGAGTCCTTTTTAAGAAAACAGAAGCAATATTTTATTTCAACAACTTTTATTTACGGTTATCTAAATATAAATAGACATTGATATCCTTTAAACGTAATATTTTCCTAAGTTCGCATAATTATAACTCATCACAAAAGTCATCCGTGACGACGAACTCTTACTCGAAACATAGGAAAAGAAAAATATTAAATAAATACAACATAAATCCGCTTTTTTATTGTGATCCTTTAACAAAGATTGATTTACATACTCAAAACAACGCGGTGATATTGTAACAAAAAGCTGTTATATTTTTCCTATACCTGCGTAGATTTTTGTTTCTGTTCCCGAAGAAGAAACCCAACAAAATTCTTAAAGCAACAAATATTATGTCATATTTATTACAAGGTCATATTTATTCTTTGTAAAAAAAACTTCAAATGAATAAGGTAATTTTTAACAGAATAAACAGTTTAGATTTTTTACGCCAATAGATGGCGTTAAACATCTGGAGGTTTCTCAAATAGCCACGCAAAGTAATTAGAAAGTTAAACACTTCTTACAAAACTTTCTTAAAGCAACAAACATTATGTCATATTTATTAGGAACTAAATGAGAAAACTGATTTTGACGAACACCCTGTTTCTGGAGCGCTGTAGGTAATGTCGAAGGTCATATTATTCTCGCAGCTCGTCGGTGAGATAGGAAATATTACGAACATTAGCCGCGTGATTTGTAGGCGCGAGTTCCACACGCCGACGTCAGACTACCGCAGGATATTATCAGATCTTACGAGAGCCTACGCTAGGGAAATGTTCCAACTTCCAAGCATAAATAGGTATAAGTGCTCCACCCTACATATGAACGTCGTTATGCGACTGTCGTCGACATACGGTGTAAAAGTAAAAGTAATTTGCCAGCAAATTATTATAATTTTGATCAAGTAAAAATGATGAAGAAAGTCGGCTACAGAAGGCCACAGTTGCCAAGACAGCTGCGTTTGAAAATCATATAATCATACTCAAATTAAAGTCTCCCAGTACAAACTGACAGGGCCCTGATTCTTTTATTTTTTGGCAAATGAAATACCATCGAAACTAAAATTTAATTATATTGCAACTGTGATGTTCTACACTTCAAACTGTTAGCGGCATAAAATATTACCAAAACCATACAACTGACATGCTATCAAGACAAAACTGAGACGTTTTTAAGATAGCAGAATTCGGGCCCAGAAACTTATGTTGTTATGACAGATCAGCATGATCTGTCATAACAACATAAGTTTTGTTTAAGGTCATATCTTTCGCCATCTGATGTAGCCAGCTCGCTACATATTCAAAATACATATCAGATAGCTACAGCGGAAAAGGATGAGGATGATGATGTTGATAATGAATGATACCGGAAGGGAACAATCAAGATTCAAGATTCTTTAATCCCTGGCGATTTGTTTTGCTCTGCGACTCGATTGTATTAATCTACCTGTATTGTGTTATGTAGGTTCACAGGCTATCATTAGCCTGCCGTAGGCCTTATCAGATCTTACGAGAGGCTACGAGTAAGGTACATTTTGAAAATATACTGTACAAATATAATTATACACAGGTTTTGTTTGAGCCTAGACTTGAATGTGAGCCAGGGCTATATCCCTACTACAAATATATCTTAAATAGCTAGCAACTGGATCTATTCTTTATTTCTTTGCCATTATATTCGTAAATAAATCTTACGCAGGAGCGCCTGCGATTCTGGTTATGGGTATTATATGGGCATATTCGCAACTCTTTGTTCGTTTGTTTCGTTCAAACTATTATTTCAAAAATTTCAATCAAACTCTAATTATTACCTGCTTCTACATAAATTTTCAAGGACGTTCATTGGGGCGTTGTACGACTCGGTGTTCCACACTATACGAAAAGAAGAATAAAATCTCCAGCGGATATGTCCCCCAAAAGTTAATGCCATCGATCGATTTTAGTACTTTTTCTTTCTTAAATAGCTATCGAAAAAGGGCTCATTCAGTTTGCAGTCGTAACATTGTGGCTTAAGGTTATTAAGATACACTAGCGTGGCCTATGACGGGATATGACGCTTACTAAACCAATCAGTAGTCTTTGAAAAAAAAACATCTATAGAAACACTTGACAACTTTTTTACCTTTAGAATGTTGTTTATTTATGTGGGTACTTTTATTTTCAGGACTATATCCAGCAAAAACTTCGTGTGTATCTGTCACCGACAAGCCTGATACGTGGCGTGACATTAAGGTGAGGTGGCCTTAGAAATCCTCCGAGCAAAGGCGGAGTAGTGTTCGGAGTTTTCTATGCCATTTCTTCAAATCTCAAAAACACGAAACGTAATTATTTTCAGGACTACTTCAAGATATATGCTACAAAACTATGGAGCCCAAAACACGATTGGTAAAAATTTTCTCGATACAAAAAAATCGCAAAGTAAGCTCTAATTTTACGGTTTTTGGCCTGTTTCTTAGACTAAAAACCTGTACCATTTGACCGGTATCCAATATTTCAAAATTTATTTTATGTCATTTTGTTCCTTATTATATGTGTAATCAACGTATGGAGCTAGTTTTTCAATTATCTACTTATTATCATTAAAAAAGAACACTTAAACACAAAAGTATGTTCGGTTTGCGCACGGGCACGTCGGTTTCTACCGCGCCCGCTCCCCTCAGTCGGCCACTGAGCCTCGTCGGAAGCAGACATGTACAACTTTTTTCCAGCCGCGGAGATATTACGACATTTATTGAGCAGGGAAACCAAATGCCAAGTTAAAGAAAAAAAACGAAGCTTTCCAAGCCTTGCTATAAAAAACAGCGGATAAGGTAGTTTGCGGCGTAATATTTACATACACACACATACACATATCACGCCTATAATCCCTTGCGGGGTAGGCAGAGCGTAAACGGCCGCAAAAAACGGACATTTACGCCATGTCTGACAAATATTTGAGGGTTATGCGCAAAAATTGTGTATCGCCATAGCGACAGATTGTCAGCCCATCGCCTAAGATTGCAGTACAGACCCTCGAGTACCTTAGTCGCCTTTACCGACTCCCATGGGAAAGAAATGGGGTGATGCAATTCTAAGTAGGCATCATACGGCAAAATATTTACAAAAAAAAATTAAGATATATTTTTTTGAATTAGGGTAGAAGTACCTTGCAAGGACTACCTTATGTATGGTTAACATAACAATTTATTTATACCTAACCTCACCCATGGCGTGATGTTTTTCCCGAAGAAAAGATATTTCACCAAAGAAAAAAAAAGTTGCCTATGTCACTCTCCAGCCTCACAATCCACCCAACGCAACGTGACGTTACAATTACAACATCAAGAAAGGACAATCAAACAAACACATTTCGATGGATGAAAACCTGTCAAGTGCGAGTTAGACTTGATAGCTGAGGACGGTTCCGTACAACCTTACTTTACTATTGTATAGGGTGAAATTTAACTAGTGACCGATAGCGAAAACCATGGAATGCCTACCAGACACCAGTTTGAGAATAAGGAACAAATTTGCTCAAGGAACATATGGATCCCATACAAATTGACTAGGCCGGCTAGTACACCTTGTATGGGAGGTTCAATTTTACATAAAACCGCTCCGTTGCGACGAGAAGAAAGGAAAATCAAACAAGCAGGCTTTCCCATTTGTAATATTAGTGTGGATATATAAAAACCGGTAAAGTGCGAGTTGGACTCGATAAGTGAGGAGGGTTCCGTACAATCTATTTTAACGATTCAATGTGAGTTGTGAGCCAAACTGTGGTCGTAATTGCGTAAACCGAAAATGAATCTGATGCAGAGGTTTTGGAGACGCTCAAGTTTGCTAAACAACTCCTCAGTGGCATCTACGTAGCAGGTATCGGCGTGGTCTAAACGGGGGAGGAGAAGTGTCTGAGCAAGAGTATTCTTAGTTTTAAGAGACAAGAAATTTTGAAGGCATTAAAGCGAAAGAAAAGAGAAAAATACTTTACTGCTGACAGCGTTGACCTGCGCAGTCCAACTGAGAGTGGAATCCAGCAAAATACCTAGGTTTTTGGCAGTTTTTGTGAAAGCTATAGACGTGCCGTTATAAATAACGTTTGGGATAATTGGATGGTCCACTTGCCTACACACACATATAAGAACTACCTATTAGCATGGCCTGAGATTTTATTGGGTTGACCACGAGACCGAAGAATTCAGCCCATATAGCAATTTTGCTGAGGTCATTGTTGATAGCCACAGTTGCACTATTTATATCATCACAGGTGAAATGACAGTAAATCTGCAAATTGTCGGCGTTAAGATGGAAGCTAGAAGAGAGGAGTAACTGTGTTAATCACAACAGAAAAAAGAGGAAGTGAAAGGACGCCACCTGTAGGTACGCCTGAAGAGAGATTACTCCATTCCGAGAAAGCCTCGTCAGAACGGACCCGCTGCAAGCGACCCCGAAATTATGAATGAAACCAAGTTATTGCCGGAAAAGAGATATTAAGAGAGCGAAGGATAGCGAAAAGTACATCAAGATCAACTGAGTTGAAGGCATTACTGAAATGAAGTAAAATAAGAATAGTCAAAGACTTATTCTTCATGGTGTGGTGAATATTGTCGGTGACTTTGATAAGTGCTGTCACAGTGCTGTGACCAGCACGAAAGCCAGACTGATACGTAGAACGAAGACTATTAGATGCGTTGAAGTCAGATGCCTGCATGTGGACAATGTGTTCAAGGATCTTAGATAGGAATGGAAGGATGGAAGTGGGATGAAATTGGGAGAACGATGAAGGATTGGAAAATTTAAGGAGAGGTATAACAATTGCACGTTTTTATGCTGAGGGGAAAGAACTCGTTACCAGAGTGAAATTAAAGATGTGTGTGAGGATTGGCAAGAGTTCGGTAAGGATAAGGGGAGATCATACGGGAGGAGAGACCATCATTGCCCACAGCAGTAGATTTAATGGATGATATATGTTTCTTAACATCGTCCTCGGCAACAACTTTAAAAGAGAAGAAAGAACATTGTGGAAGTGGTGACGGTTTATGTTAGCGATAGTCGTTGCTTTGACGACATCAGTCAGTGTGATAGGAGGAGACGAAAAATGCCGGTTGAGTGCTGACAAATCTACAGCACCACTAGGGGTAGCTGGCGACTTCCCAACACCAAGCGCGCGTAAATATTTCCAGACTTGTGCTGGCTTATAATTATCGATAGAGTCATCAATGTAGCGTCTTTTCGCAGACACAGACGACTACACCGATTTCTCAACAGTTTGTTTGAGCAGCTAAGATAATTTGAGAATCAAGGAATGTGGACCGTTGATGAAACATTTCTCTTCATAGGTGCTACGCCTTTCGGAATCGTGGGTGAATATACTACAGTGGAAGTGAAATGCCCAGTTGCGTGTCAAAAATGGCATTCAAAATGCTATAAAACAAAATAAGGTGCAAATATTGAAATATTATAAAAAGCAAGATCGAGTTATTGTGAATTCAAAATAGTAATTGGTTTTTCCAAGTTCAGGGACAATTACGTGTGACGGAAAAGATAAGATGTGTTTTATATGGAGAAAACAATCTGATGAAATGGAGACAGTATATACAAAGATATGACAACTTTTGGTAAACTAAAATAGAATCATATTCTCCCTAAATGAAAATGGTAGATTCTCGTCGAGCCCGTGGGATGCCTTTGAGAGGTTCTAAAAAACCGGCTATATAACCTGGAAAGTGGGCTCTGGATTGTCAGATCCTGTTTATTGGGGCTGTTATAGATTTCCTTAGTTTAATCCCTTATTATTTTGCCAATTTTATTTCTATGTCTGTTCGTTTGTATGCCTCGCCTCGATAATTTCAACAGACTACGGAAGGAACCCTATTTATGGGCGTCAGTAAATGAAGCAGATAAATCTTAATAATGTATTTTTTTGTCTTCTAAATGAATTTTGATTGCATTTTGATGTATATTATTTGAATTTTTCCCCATATAACATGAATAATCAATAATCATACGGATGCCTAGACATTATTTCTTTATAAATAATTCTGTACCTACCTAACTGTGACTGATTTAAAAACTTTACGTAGTAGCACTACGTAAAGTTTTACATGGTTTACATGTCTAAAAAACATAAACATTGAATAGGTATATCATATAACATTAAAAAAGACAACCTTTCAATGAAACAAATAGTTCAATTATTAGCACGTTTACCCTACGCCTATACTGTCGTGCGCGGGAGCCTGATACGCTGCGTTTGCTACTTGCCCGTGCGGGGGTACACCCCGCGCCTCCTCCGCCCGCGCGGCTGCTTCACCCCCTTGAAAACGCGGCAACCTCGGCCAGATTTCGCCTTAAGCAAGTGTGTCTATAACCGGGGGGTCTCACTCCACGGTTTAGGTATGTTCCGCCGGCGGGTCCCCTACGGGGACTAATCTCCGCGGGTTGACACTTGTCGTCGCCAGACCGCCAGTGTGCCGCTAGCCGCCGCACTGTTCGCACGCACGTGCTGCTCGCGCGCACACTTACTTGATTTTTTTCTGTGTTTTAGTACGTTTATTCGTTAAAAAATCGATCGAGTCGTCGACTCGGTGTCCCACTCGATACAAAGAACAGTTAGACACAAGAATAATTAATTGTTTTTCTATATAAACAGTAGTCATTAATAATTTCGTTTAGGTTTATAAATATTTACAAATCTTACAATTCCTTTCGTAGATTAAGTGAACAAATAAGATATTATAGCAAAATCAATAACAAAAAATCTTCGTGCACGAATAACATGATGACAAGTTACAACCCTTGGAGTTCGCCGGCGGCTCAGTCATAAAACTGCGATGCGCAAGGGAGATTGAGCGTTCGCGCGCGTTCATAAGTTTCAATTTTGTTTGTGAGTGGTTGGGTACACCGAGCGAAGGTATTAATTTATACCTAAACATGTAATTTCTTAGGGAGTGATTCTTCTGTACGTTAGTACTATTATATATTCTGTGCTATAACGTAACGTGGCATCACTTCACATAAGCCCAGTTCGGTTGCACCCTTACTTTTGTAGGGTAAAGGCACGGATATTAAATCATGTTGTTGTTACGTGCTCAGCTCCCCAAACAACCTGGTTGATTCGGAGTCGAGCAAATGATTGCCTAACGTACGTTCACACTGCTATTCTTATGAAAATCTGGGCCATACCGAAGAAAATTCCTTGGGACGAAATTTATGAAAGGATGTTTATCGTTGAACGGAGGAACTGTTTTTTATCACAATTCTGAGCAACAACTGGCTCTTTATCTTTATATCTTTGCCATAATATTAATAATAGAAAAATAGGTACTTATTTTAACATCTCTTAAAAATATATTTCATTCATCTTTGAATTCTCAATACTAAAGTTATTCTATTTCAGTGTTACTGCTACCGTAACCGCTATAGCACCTGCAACGCATAAACTTGAAATTAATATTCTATCTTCCTTCATTAAACTTTAGTGTCTAATGCGGGACGTGCTGAAATTAATATCCGTGTACCTACTAGTTAGATTTAAGTACAATATATATATTTGACGCAGTGATGCAAAATATTATTTTGCATGAAATAAAAGAAACGATCAAGTACACTGTGTTTATTTGTTCATATGGAGGTCCCTAGAGTCTAAACCAGTTGATCAAATGGTATTAAATTACGAGTTTCTGTATAGTATACATAAGTATATAGTATACGAATGTTAGAGACGGTGTACCGAAAACTTTTCACGCATGATCAAACAATGAAACTGAACAACTTTTTTTATAGAGGCTATATTGGTTAGTAGGTACACGAGGAAAAAACCTATGATGTTCCATACAAAATTCCCTGTCAGCTGACTGATTTTCAATGCAAACTCAAAAAAATACACGTTTCCTTCGAAAAGCTCCATACTAAAAGTTGTTCTGTTTCATGGTTTAATCATGCATGCAAAGTTTTCGGTTAACCGTCCCCTACACCCTGCATATTTTAACATCGAAAGCGTGGGACCAAAATTTCAATTCGATTCTGATTATCTTTCTGCACGGGATACCCAGAAGTTTCAATGGATCAATGTATTGAACGCTACAAAGAAAGGTACCAATCAATCTGACGTCTATAGCTTGATTGAAGAACCTAGTGAGGGAGCTCTGGGTATCCTGAAGCACTCTTTAAAAGTGTTGCTTTAATTAACCAGCCTCATCGCCGCAAGGTTGCTTGGTTTTATAAAGATAGTACGTACTTTAGTCGTCTTTTGACTAGTTAAGAAATCGTCTGATTCATACTTTCTTTCCACTAAACTAGTCTTAAAATCTAAATATGATCTGCACTGAGCCTAACGGTATTAAATTATACCTAGGGTGAAATTCTACTCGTGACCGATAGCGAAAACTACGAACGGCCTGGTGGCCTTTTTCGTATTTCGGCCTCCTTAGGGAAAGCTTTGCTTATCAAAAGCCCGTCTTGACTTTTTGATATCAGTCACTTGTAACTTTTTACCCTTTATATACAATTTACTTGTTTTCAAATCCGTCCACGGTTCGAATAACCACACAAACATCTCCGGATGAGGCCTAGCTCCCCACCAAATAGTCAGGTTTAGATGTCAAAGCCCCGGGGCTAAAATTGCAGAGTCCAGTCCATCCATTAAAAAAACGTCTAACTCGACCTTTTTCGTTAAACACAGAACCCTTACATGACTTGGTCGTAAAGGACTTTGTGGATAAGTGTCTGGGCGTATCGGACACGTTAACTAATTGTAACTTATTTGTCTCTGAAAGAAGCTGGGCGTGTACACACACACTTCGATAATTTAGCCCAAGATAAGTCTTTGTGCTTTTTTGCTTCAATACATATTTTTTCACATTAAAATAGTTTTGAAAGGTTACTGGCAGGCGGTTAATGTAAGTAGTTGTCGCAAAATTGTGGCACATTACGAGAAAGCACAAGGTTTGTGACCTTTTTATCATGTAAAAACCTACATAGTAAATTCGATTTTATGATAATCGCACTTGTAATCTGTTGCGCTTGTGTGACTCGCTTTTCGTGTGTCGAATTTGTGTTGTTTATATGGGAGCACTAACACCATTCTGAAGGTGTTAGACGGTAAGCTAGATTGCCCTATGCTGAGGCACTGGACCTAGACCCATATGCAGATACCGTAGGTCTCAATTTGTATTGTATGGATTATAATTTTGTAAAATGTATTTAATGGTTTGATTATTGATATTTAATGATTTGATTATTGATTTTTTAATGTATGACTATTTCACTTTCACTTTATTTATATGCTCTTAATATGGACTCGGTCTGAAATAAATGAATTTTATTTTTATTTTATTTTATTTTTTATATTGTTTAGTAGTAGATGGCCGATGTGGCGCAGTGGTAGTGCGACTGTCTGCGACGCAAAGGCTCCGGGTTCGATTTCCGGTTTGGCACTCACAAAGTTGATATTATCACTTTGTGAATTTGTTCCCAGTCTGGTAAAGGGACAGTAGAGGCTGAAGCACCTGATTTCCCGTAAGATAGATGGTTCCGTGCTTCGGAAAGCAAGTTACGACGTCGGTCCCGGTTGCAGTTTATGATTACTTAGACGGCGGTCGTTACACAACCATGTCAGAGGGATAATCGTAGTAGGCAGTTGAAAAACTCTGACAATAGCAGGGCTAATATGCGTACCACGATAAAATTTTGTCACCGCATTATCGTCTGCAGCTCACGACACTGTAAATTATTTCCGCACTTTATTCCTACTAAAGTTCTGCGCGCAAAGGACGACAAAATATGTCGTGGCACGCATGTAACCCGGGCAGGGCTCACAGAGTAGTTCGTCGTTCGAAGTTTGTGCGAATCTTTTGAATGCTTTTTCCTCACACTTTGTCAGTAGTTCTCTGGAATCTGTATATGATGGCGGCTGGTTCATCAGATATTCTGTGCAAACGAGCGGCTGGTAAAATATGCAGTCTGTGGCGAGCCTAGTTTATGTACCGAGTGCAGCCGCACTCTCAACGCAGATTATGCGTTTGCATTCGCATCACATTTGGTCGGATGGACCATGTGAAATAGTGTACTTTGGAAATCAACTGCGTTTCAGCCATTTCATTAGAAATTGTTATGACCACTTTTATGCAAAACATGCAAATCACACCAAGCATGCACGAAACTGATGCATCAGAAGGAGGATGCTGATGTACGCGGTTTACGCGTTTTGTGCTCGTGTAAATGTGCGTACAAACAAAGTCTAAATCCACCATAATGTCTTGTATATATAAGGCGTTTTTTTGTGCTTTTCTTCTCTGAATATTTGTGTTTTCAAATAATTAATCTATCAATCTAATGTGATACGAAACACTGATTTGTTTTAAAATATTCGGAACCTACTTACCTGTACTCTTTAGAAAATGTAGATAATTAAGTATAAGTAAACAATAAATGCCTAGGTACTGTAGAAGATCACATCCCCTGAAAAGGTTTATCGTCACAATAAATCAAAGGAAATTATTATGGCCTGTCTCTTTCCTTTGGGAAATATTAATTATCTTTCCGATTTTATGTTGTTCATTTCTAGATACAAAGTATTTTAGGACCTTACCCGTAATTACTTTGTTATGTTTCATCTCTCAAAAATTCGCATTAAGTTTCTACCACTAAAAGATTAACCTATTTGTGGAAAACAATAGATATAACCCATGGGGATAAATAGAGCGGGTTGCCATGGCTGGCCAGTATCGGATTTTTTAAATTCGATAACGTTTTTTTGTATTACTGAAAACAGCTTGTACCAAAACGGTAGATGAGCGCTTAACAATTGCGCGCGAGCAAGATTTTGAATCCGGTTTTATTTTGACAATTACACCTACAAAGTCTGATAAAAATATTCGTTATTGTCGGGAATCTAACAGATAACAGATGCCTATTAGTTACACAATGTGACGAACTTTACTTTGTTCATTTGTTAAAAATAATAATACAATGAGACTTCAATTTTTTTTTTTAATATCATGTCTTCAGTTTTAAATTTATCACAAAAAAGTAGTTATTTAAATACATACCTTTTCTAGTAAAAATGGCTAAACTAGACATTGTAACGGCATTTATCTAGTTTTTATGTCGAAAAACCTGTCGAAAATATCTCGCGAAATGATAGGTTGTTTCTCTCTGGCGCCGCGCAAATGAAAGGGACCAACTTCTCAGGTGAAACAGGGCCTTAACAATTGTACCTTCAACCTAGCAACAGTATAATTATTTCCCTTGAGGACAGTTTCATTACGGAAACATGGAATTTCTCCCTCCTGTCCGATTTAATAATGTTAACTTTCACAAAACAAAAGCTGCCTTCTATTGATTAACATGTCCAAAACAAACAACATTATTGCGGGGAAACTTCAATCAGAACTTAATTAGGAATGATGAGACTAAGAGTAATGGAATATTCTAGAGTGGTATTCAAGCCACTTCTTAGAAACTGCAGTGTTAGATAGTTTTTTAGGTTCTTGAAAAGAAGATCCAACCAAACTTTCCAAAAATCTATAATGTCATGTACTAAAAGAAACCGAAACTCTGGAACCACGCGCATTTTGACGTTAAATCTAATGTGTATTATACTTTTATTTCTGATATGGTAGTAAGCCGTGTGATGCCGGCTTCGAATAGCATTGCCCCATTTTTTTCCCGCGAGTGCCGTAAAAGTCGACTAAGGTCTGTATTACAATGTTAGGCGCTGTCGTGTTCTACAGATTGTCAGCACAGGCTGTAGTACACGATTTTTCAGAGACGGACGGCGCTCAGGTATTTGTCAGACGTGCCGTTAACGCTTTGGGTACCCTGCAAAGAAAAAGGCGTGAAAATAAACGCGTTTTTAAATTTCTTTATTAAACGTTTTAAGTAATGACCCAAAATACTGAAGCGGGGTTTTTACCGCGATACTTATTTTTGTTGAATTGTCCGATATTTCGGTCCAGTTGTATGCGCCACGATCACGGAACAACTGATGTGAGTATTTTAAGTCATGTAATGTATGACCGTTAAAGTTTAAAACAGAATTAAATAATAGCTGAAGTGTAACCCCAGTGGCAATGAGATTGTTTCCGGCGTGTAAACATGTTATCTGCTCGAGTTGGCCGTCACTTGCCATTGTCGCAATCTCACTTGGGTGGGTGACTTCAGTACAAAAAACATATTTTATTGTTTGATGTATTTAATTCATTCATCTTTAATTCAAAACCTATGTAGGTAAGTAAGTAAAAACACTTTATTGCATCTTCTTTCTTTTCGTGTGGGACACCTAGTCGTCCAACGACCCGATGAACCCTGGTGTCAGAGTTTTTCAACCGCCTACTACTCGTAGTAGGCCTCTGACATGGTTGTGTAACGACCGCCGTCTAAGTAATTATGGACAGCAACCGGGACCAACGGCTTAACGTGCCCTCCGAAGCACGGAACCGTTTCTTTTCGGACAATCAGGTGGTTCACCCTGCAATGTCCTAACCAGACCGGGAACAAATTCACAAAGTGATATATATCAATTTTGTGAGTGTCCCACCGAGAATCGAACCCGGAACCTTTGCGTCACAGGCAGTCGCACTACCACTGCGCCACATCAGCCGTCACTTTATTGCATATTGAAAACACAAACACATAATTGGAAAACTATGATTTTGACATACAATTTTAAGTTTTTAAAATGTAATATTATTAAACGTAGTGTTGTGTTGCGTCTTCAATTCGGTAGGTTATTCGTCAACATTTGCAAAAACATTAATGTAGTAGGCTATTAGGCACGTGCTTTGGCCTGTCGTTTTTCAGTATATCAGTCAAACACATAACTATTTAATTTCGGTAAATAGCCTGCATTGAGTGCTTTCCAGTTTCCACGCTATTTGTTTTCACTGCCTATTGAGTACTTACTGGTTTTCAGTATTTAATATAACGTAATAAATGTTGTACCATTTATCATTTCCAGTGAATTAAAATAAATTGATTGCAAAGGAAACGTGGATTCATTTCATCATCCAACCGTTTTTGTAGCATCGACTTTGTAAGATTTTGTTAAATTACTATTCAAAATGCAATAAGTACTTTTTCTTTTTGGGAAAATGACAATCATAAACAAAAGAAGTCACGCACAGTGTATGACGTTTTGGTGTTCTGTGACGGAAATTATCTCTGGATTACAGTTAGTTTGGTTAATTACAGTGCTTCGTGACTAGTCAACGTATGAATCTTCCGATTATCAAGAGAGTTAAGCCTAAATTTCATTTTATTTATAAAAGGGATTTTAGTTTGGAAAATATTCGAAAATATAGAGAATGCTTAAGAAGTATGTCTTGGTTGGACGTATATGAAGAATTAGATACAAGCTTTGCTTTCAAACAATTCCATGAACTAACATGCTTGTTCTATGGGTTATGTTTTCCTAAAGTAAGAGTAAAAATATACAACATGACTAATAAAATACCAAAGTGGATCAGTCGTGGGATAAAAAAAAGCTGTTTAACAAAACGTACATTACGCTACAAAACATACACCACAAAATTAAATTTAATACGTATTCCAAAATTCTTACCAAATGTATAAACCACTCAAAAAAGATATGTGCGTCAGAATGGCTGGTTGTCTGTGGCGATGGTCTATGAGAGTTGATTCAAAAATTGCTAAATAATTGCTTATATTTGCTTCATATAATAAATAATTGCTACATAGGATATATTTTTAGAAATAGAATATTTTTATTGACCAGCCATCCTGACGTTTGGTTGGCTGGTCTCCTCCTAGTTTAACGTCAAGCACGCAGAGTTTCCCGAAATGTATTGCGTCAATAATTGCTACATATTTACTTCATCAATTTTGTTTGGTTGTAACTGCAAATATATGTTAAATAAAGGATGTAGCAATTATTTAAATTATCCCAAAGAAAAGTGCCTGATAAAATAATTATAGCAAATACGTCGTTTTGTAAGGTGTCGGATTGAACCTTTAGGCTCTGGTAACTGTGTAGGTAATTCGATTCTTGCGTAAAAAAATATTTACCTACCCACAATAATTGAATAAGCATCATTATTTTAATTATTCTTAGTCATTGTTGTTGCATAATATTATAATATTGGAATCACAGTCTAAGCTTATTAAAATTGAATTTTATTTACATTTTACTGCAACTATTTGCCTATATTATTTCTACAGGCACTTTTCCTTGGGATAATTTAAATAATTGCTACATCCTTAATTTAACATATATTTGAAGTTACAACCAAATAAAATTGATGAAGTAAATATGTAGCAATTATTGACGCAATACATTTCGGGAAACTCTGCGTGCTTGACGTTAAACTAGGAGGAGACCAGCCAACCAAACGTCAGGATGGCTGGTCAATAAAAATATTCTATATCTAAAAAAATATCCTATGTAGCAATTATTTATTATATGAAGCAAATATAAGCAATTATGTAGCAATTTTTGAATCAACTCTCATAGACCATCGCCACAGACAACCAGCCATTCTGACGCACATAAAAAGATATCAAACATTAAGAGGATAGAAAATAGTTCAAACAAGTGTCGAGCTACATGGAGTGTAATAAATGACGAAACATCAGCAGTGTTAATCAAAGATAATATTGAATCAATTGAGACTGAGGAAAATACATTTACAGATCCAATACAAATAGCCAAAATTTTTAATAATCATTATATTAATTTGACAGATAAACATGACATTTCATTTCCAGCATCGTGCGTCTTAAATGATTGCAAGCATAGACTAAATAACTCTTTGTTTTTAATGCCAATGAGTGAGCTTGACGTTAAAAGGGAAGTACTTTCACTCAAAAATACAAACTCCGAGGGCCATGACGAAATTAACACAAAAATAATTTAATTCTGCATAGATGACATACTTAATATTTTAACACATCTTATAAATAATTCATTCGAAACAGGGATATTTCCTCAAGTTTTAAAATACACTATAATAAAACCACTTTTTAAGAAAGGAAATAAAATGGACATCAACAACTACCGGCCGATAGCGTTGATACCCATTTTCTCAAAGATATTTGAGAAGTGTATGCAAAAAAAGATTATGGATTTCTATACTAAATTTGAGTTAATAAATAAGGAACAATACGCTTTTCAAAAACATAAATCCACAACCCTAGCTACTTTTTCACTACTAAGCTCAATTGTCACATATCTAAATAAAAATAATCATACAACGGGTTTATTTTTGGACCTCAGTAAGGCATTCGATTATGTTTCACATGCGCTTCTTATGAAAAAACTGGAAAATGTGGGCATAAGAGGCAATGCTCTACAATGGATATCATCCTACCTAAATGGTAGGAAGCAGTGTGTTGAAATCACAAAATTAAATGAAAATAATGAGCTTGTATCTTACTTGTCTGGGTATGAAACTGTTAAACGGGGTATACCTCAAGGGAGTGTGCTAGGGCCGCTCCTTTTCTTACTATATATTAATGATATAAATATTCAAGTAAATCATCACTCTGTTCTCTTTGCCGATGATATCTCAGTTGTTATTTCTACGGAAAAGAGAAGAGGCATTAAATGTCATGAGGAACAGATAAACGACACCCTTGACAACATCATAAAGTGGCTTGATAGAAATAAACTAATAATTAATCTTGAAAAGACAAATTTTATAAAATTCACTAAATCAAATAACATTCAACATAATCAGACTTTAAACATTACATTTCAGGGGACAAAAATCAATTCCAAAAGAAACACAAAATTTCTAGGGCTAACATTGGATGAAAATATAAATTGGAAAATTCATGTAGAAAATGTTTGTACTAAAATAAACAAATTCGTATATGCTCTTAGGCACTTGTCATCTATCACAAACTGCGCTGATATCCTATCATGCATATGTCCAATCGACACTCCGATATGGAATTATTTTTTGGGGAAACAGCACTGATGCAGAGAAAGTGTTTAAAGTTCAGAAGAAGTGTATCCGAGCAATGTGCAAAGTTAGTAGCGTGGAATCTTGCAAACCATTTTTAAGAGCCTTGGGATATTACCACTGCCTTCATTATACATTTTTGAACTGTGTGTGATTGTACATAAAAATAAAATATTATTTAAGAAATCATGTGACGTGAATGCTCGAAATCAACGAAATCCAGAAAGATTTGTATTTGCTGACACCCCACGATGTATGTTGTACGATAAAAGCGGTCTAGCGATGGGAGTAAGAATATACAATCATATACCGAATGACATAAAAAATATGACCATAACATTATTTAAAAAAACACTGTTTAAATGGTTGAATGACAAAAATTATTACGACATAAAAGATTTTTTTTTACATAATTATTGATTTATGAAGTAGGAATTCTATACTTGACATTAATATTTGACGTTTTTTTGTTTAATTGTATTTGACATTATTATTATTTGGTTTTTTGTTGGATTTTATTTGACATTATTATAATTAATTCATACGTTTTTGGCCTGAGAATTATGTAACAGCCTATTTTATTTCATGTATTCAAGATTTGCATGCTAATCGTTAGTTGGCAAGACATTAATGTACATATAAGAAAACCTGTTACCACCTTATTTACAAATGTTTTAAGCAAATAAAGTATCTTGTATCTTGTATTTTGTCATTTAGACAACTACAGCCACACAATTTGATTATTATAATTATTTAATTAATATGTTATTGTCGAGGATTAAACAGTTAGCAGATACTATCATTTACAGAATTTGCCAAAATTTACAGAATAAGAAAAAAACCAAGTTCACCTCTATTCGAAACTTTCCTTCATGTCTACAGTTTTATTGTTATTGAGAATGATTTTTAAACTACAATTTAGGTGCATATTATTTCCAGTAAATATGGCTGAATGAGGCGGTATTTCACTAGTTTCTTTGTCGAAAAACCGTAATATCTCGCAAGAATTTGAGCGCAAAATGATTGGCTGTTTCTCTCTGTCGCATCGCGAATGAAAAGGACCAACTCTTTAGGAAAAACAGGGCCTTAATGTCGAAAGAAAGAAACTGGTTACCCTTTGTTTGGTTTAGACCATTTGATCAAAACTTTGGGTTGCTTAATTGTGCCGCAATGCAGAAGCTAGAAATGCTGACACAAATGAAAATCCTTAATTGTACTTAAACACAACTATACTAGTAACTTACAGTTGGGTAAGTAGGTCTCGTAGGGCCTTTGAATCCGAGCCTTATTTTCTGATGTGACGGAATTTAGGATTGTTTTGAATATAACATGAAATATACTCCGCGCAACTGGATCGAAATTTTGAAATTTTTACTTTTCCGTCGTATCTTTTCAATGAATCATTCTAAAAATGGTATGTCCTTTTGATTTATTGCAAAACGTACGATGGTCTTAGTCGGTTGCATGTCGCTTTCTGATTAGAAGCTAATTATTTTAATGACAACGAGTCTAATAGACCAGTAGTGGGAAATAATTGAGTTTTGATAATATTAAAGTTCTCTAATTTGTAATACCTGGTAACTGACATATTTTTAGACAATTGTTTAAAAAGTTAGAAATTTTAAATACGTGCTTTAGGTACTGTTTAAACATTTACATATTTATCAACATTATCAGTCAATATTGAATTAGAGTAGAAAAAAATAATTGCATCTAAAATGAAATATCAATATCTAATTGTTATTAAATTATTAGAAATCTGATGTACGTGGTTCATACCAAAACGAAAAAAAGCTTATACTTTCGCTAATATAAAATTTAAGTTGCTCTAATATTAGTTAAATACTCTATTAGCTTTTACTGAGTTTGTCCATAAAAGTTTAGAAACCTAGGATTAATGCTTTAATAATAACTAAATTTTTTTTCATGTAAGTGCCAATATTGAATTAGAGAATATAAAGTTAATACTACTTTCTCAGAATCATCTACTAAACAACTATTCAAAATATCAGAAGTTTATCTGTACGGCAACATAGAGATTTAACAAACTTTTTTTTGTAATTAACTGAATATAAATATAATTCCTACAGGTTCACATGGGTTCACATCGGAGCTATCCAATAATCGGTAGTACTACCGATTCCGATTTTCATTTACCGATTGTTATCCAAATTCCTTTGGTAACTAAAATCAAAATTTTCCTTATAAATTGCAGTGTCTATGTCTAGGTATGTACACTTTTTTAGCCAAAAATGTAAATCTACCGAATCAAAAAGATTTTTTTGTTATAATGTAAATCTACCGAATCAACTTATCGAATGCCTCAAGGCCTACCGATTTATGGTTTGGAAAACTCTTTTGTCAAGTCATAGAATGTAAATGAGAGGTAACGAGGACAAAAAAAATCGGCGTATCATTATTTTATAAGATTGATTAGTTTTTTTAACACAAGTTAGAAAAAAGGGGTGCGCACAATATGCGACAAAAATTGTTCAAACGAAAATGTTCAACACAAAATGTGCAGCAAATATTTTGCGTTATGACAAGGATTGTTCTAGAAAATCTATCTATCCTTGTCACACTAAGGCGAGTTTCATATTTGTATCCTGCTCTCAGTTGACACTCGTCAATTGACGCGTAATATTTGCTGCACATTTTGTGTTGAACATTTTCGTTTGAACAATTTTTGTCGCATTTTGTGCGCACTCGAAAAAAGGTTGAATAAAAAATGAATTATTCGGTAAAGCGCATGGTGGTTGCTTAGAATAGCATCAGCCCATTTTTACCCATAGGATATGTTCCTACATCTTTAAAATCTTATATTTTATTAATGTCAATAGGGTCTAAAATTCCTTGTACTATATTTTTAGCCTCCACTATCGTTATGTTAGCTCATAAAGTTGTGCAAACTATTTTCATATGTATTGTATTGACATTATCAGGATAGGCAGGATTTTGTAAATTTTCGATAGAAAGATATGATAATAAGGATGAATTCTTGCCATGTAAAACATTCTGAACGTTTTGTCACCATACACCCATCTTAGTCCAATTTAGGTCTATTGCGGATTATCCGGATTGTCCAATTTAAGTATTGAACTTTTTTGCCATCCGTACAACATATCGTGGGAATGTCAGTCATCCATCAAAACTATTCCACAGTACGGTACGGCCATCCCAATAAGTCATATTTGACAGCTATCAGATTCGTGCTAATGCTATGACAGAGGATCCATTTCCCTTTGCTACATCTCGATAAGTGTGAAACTGATAACTGTAAAATATGGCATATTGGGATGGCCGTACTGTAGTTCCCATTCCGTGTATTCCGTGTATCCAAACATGTGAAAAGATTGCCAAGATTGGTAAGATTTTCAGACTACGAGAATTTAATATCCAAATTAAGTTCAGATGTACAATTATTATTTTTTGCTTTAAAATACATTTTCTGTTACCTTTTTATAAGAATATATGATATGCTCAATAATTAATGAAGCCTGGACATAGTTCGGAAGTGTAGTGATGGACGCCCTCCGGCCAGATAGACCGACGGCTTAGAAAAAGCGGCTGGTACCGACTGGATAGAGACAACGAGAGATCATATCGTGTTATGTAATAGCGTAACCTAGGGAAACCCTACGTCCAGCAGTGGACCTCAATAGGCTGATGTATGTATGTATACTATGTTCACACTGCGGTTTCACTCGGTGAAAAATAACTTACACTATATGTCGCTTGAACGTCGCTACAAGAAGAGTATCAAGAGGTTGACAAATTTTAAGGGTATGGTCGGGGCGCCGATAACTCAGTGGCAGAGTGGTAGGACGCTTACATTTTTTTCAACTTCTTATTTTCGTTTATTGTTCAACTTATTTTGAAAAGTTTTCAATGTTTACTGTTTTGTACAGCATCTGACATAATTAAGTACTTACTGCTTAACAAAGTCTTAATAAAATATGTAAATGATAGGTCAAACATTATAAGGCATTATTTTAGTTTCTTGCAATTAACCAGATAGTTGCAATAAGAAGACCTCATATCCCAATTTTTAGTCATAATAATACAACTATTAATATCTTAACTAATAATTAGATCAATCTGGTATTATAACGGCTCAAAAAACGACTAATCACTTCGAGAAAAGCTTCACCTGTTGTGTCACATTTCTTTGCTTTGTGTCTTATCTGTATTGTTGTGGTGTGCAATAAACTGTAATTAAATAAATAAAATGTAGTGCCGTAACGCTTCGCTTGGCTCGTCTTGGCGGGCGCACCACCATGCCCGCCGCCCCCTAGACTACGTGCATTTGTAAAATTCCTAATATTTTCTAAAGCTTTTGGCCTACATTTCTAATATTTGGAGTTATAGATTGGTTTATTAGTATAATGAAATGGATTCGGACTTACTCACTTAGATTTAATATTACTCTTACTACGACAACAAACATCGATAACTAAGTCAAGCTGAGGTCTCAGATTTCTAAACTTTTGTTGGTAGCTTTATATGAAGCTTTAAAAAATATTTTATGAATTTCATTAACTCTAATTCAATATTACCAAAATTAGAAGCTATTTTTTATTTTCCATATTCGCAGGTATTTAAATTTTCTAAAATTTATATAAAATAAAGTTAAAACGTGTGTATGTCAGTTACAATCAAAATATTAAACTTAAATTTTATATTTACTTAGTTATTCAAAGATATTGAAAATATCTATTTTATAGAAAACACAAATGAGAAAAACTTCTAATATTTTTTAATATGCCGAGAATAATGCTCCTAAGATAATAAAGAAGCAAAATCTAACTTTAATAAAATTATAACTTTTGCGGTCAAAATCTCGTTCCACTATCGGTCTATAATGGTAGAGTATTGTACCTTTTCGGTAAACTGATAAAACGAAAAGTAAGTTGTACAATTTTATAATGATTTTTTACAACAAGCTACCATAAATACAATTAACTATGGTCTGTCATACATTTTGCTAAATCAAAAGTCTTAATAATTTTATAACAAATTATTTCCGACCTATAATAATATTCATCATAATTAGTTCTATGGAATAAGATAGGCAAGGAAAGGAAGAGAAGAAAATAGGCAAAGGTGTAGTGAATATGTATACAACGACAACTTAGTTACTGGTAAAAATGCAGCGGAAGCATTCGCCTCATATTTTGGATCCGTTTTTCACCAAGATACACCGAACCTTGACCCTGAAAAAGCCCAACAACAATCATTAGGAAGTCCCTCCGATTCTAATCGAGTTGACATAGACTATAGTATATCACTAGAAGAGTTAAAGAGAGTAATAAAAAGGCTCAAACCCCATTCCGCTGCAGGTCCAGATGAGATTCCACTTTTTCTATTTTTTAGTCAAAGATTGTTTGCATACCTTTGTACCCCTCCTCTTGCATCTTTACAACCTCTCAATAAAATTAGCAACATACCCTATGAAATGGAAAATTAGCCGAGTAACTCCTATACCTAAAAGTGGGCTATCTCCTGACGTTACCACATTTCGACCAATCCTATCAGTCTTCGCTAAACTTTTCGAGTCTATCATAAATTGCCGTATCAGTAAACAAATACAAATTCGTCTTCATGACAGTCAACATGGATTTAGAACAGCCCAATCTCCAACAACTAGTCTGATTAACTTTGTTGACTTTGTCTCAACTGAGATGGATCTATGTCGTCAGGTAGATACAACCTATTTGGATTTTAGAAAGGCATTTGATGTTGTAGATAATGACATTCTCCTTTCCAAGATGGCAGCTTTTGGATTCACTCCTAAACTTTTACAGTTCTTTGCATCATACATGAGAGATAGAGCCCAATATGTTCGTATAGGACTGTACGAATCCTCTCAGTATTATACTAGATCTGGTGTAAGTCAGGGTAGTACTTTAGGACCTACCCAGTTCCTTATTATGATCAACGACCTTCCAAATGTGGTAAGATCAGCTAACTGTTTAATGTTCGCTGATGATCTAAAATTATTTCACTCAGTTTCTGAATCAAAGGATTGTACTGCACTGCAACATGATATTGATGCAGTAACGGAGTGGAGTAAGAAAAACCGCCTTTGTTTCAATGAAACCAAATGTAAAATTGTTACGTTTACAAGGAAGCATAATCCCTTAAATTTTACATATACAGTTACTGCAATACCATTGGAACGAGTTGATCATATTAGGGACTTGGGTCTGGTCATGAGTTCTAGCCTTGATTTTAAGCAACACATTGTAACTACGTGTACCAAAGCATGCAAAATGTTGGGATTTATCATGAGAGTAACATCGGCTTTTAAGGAAAGCAGAGTTGCCCTAGCGTTGTACAATGCATACGTTAGAAGTAGACTCGAATTTGGAGCTATTGTGTGGGATCCAAAAGAAACTACATATATAATCCTGATAGAAAGAGTGCAACGCAAGTTCGCCAGGTTTTTATTTAAAAAACTAAATGGTTATTATCCTTTTTTATACCCTTCTTTATTTGTACTCGGCTCGGTTGGGATGGACACATTAGAGCTAAGGCGCAAAATGCTACTGGCGATGCACTACTATTTACTTTTAAATAATAAGGTAGACAACCCAGAAGCTCTGTCTAGGATCAGCCTTGTGCCAGTTCCAGTGAGATACTTGCAAGGGGGGGCTCTCGGCCAGAGAGGGCGCAGGCGGCGGCCGTTGTTCTCGAGGTCAGACGTGCGTACTCAGCAATCAGCGCAAGCACCTACAGTACGATTCCTAAAACTCCTCAACTCTGTTATTATCTCCCGAGACACGGACTTAGATTTATTTAATGACAGCTTTAGTGCATTAAGTAAAAAATTGTACATACATTTTAATAAATACCCACTAAATTAAGTGTTTTGTTTAGCATGTAGGCGCTTTGGATTTTTAGTCTGTAAGCTTATATTGTAATTTTATAAATAAATAAATGGAAGTATACTCGTATGTTGGAAATGGCCTCCCCCTTGGGAATGGAATGGAAAGAGAATGTTTCGCATTACCTTTCACCCTCTATAAGATATTTTACCTTTGAGTCACTCTGCTAAGAAGTAAAGGAATCGGGCTGGCAAAAAACTAACCGACTGGACTTGGAAGAAAAACAAATTTACGTCTATAAATTTTAACTGTTGTTATATTATCTGTTGTCAGACGTGGCGTAAATATCCGTTTTATTGCGGCCGTTTACGCTCTGCCTACCCCGCAAGGGATTATATTTCTCTACTATCCACATATATTAAGGTCCTTTCACGGCTTTATTATACTACAGGTGTAGTGGGGTCCTAAATATTTGATCAAGGACTCTATCCCCACTTGTGCGCCTTTTGCCTGGCTGGAAAATAAAGCCAAATATACATATCGGATTTTCGGTAACGTGAATGCTACAGACAATTGTTACTAAGGCACAATGACTACTAGATAGGTATTATGATTAGACCTTTGTAAATCCTGCTTACTTACCGGCTAATTATTGTAAGCAGCAACATAGCATAAAGTAATATTCGAACGCATGAGTGAGGATGAGCCCGCCCCGGACCCATCTGGGCTTCTCTCCATTAACAGGAATTAATATTCGTAATACTAACACACTTTTACGGACAAAAGTGGCTGTTTAGATAAAAAATATATATTACTGTTTCAACAAGAATTGTGAAAAAAATTAACCTATATTCTTCTTTTTTCTTTTGTGGGACATGGCCTCGTCGAACAACCCCATAAACCCTAGTGTCAGAGTTTTTCAACCGCCTGCTATGACAGCAACCGGGACCGACGGCTTATCGTGCCGTCTGCAATGTTCTAACCAGACTGGGAACAAATTCGCAAAGTGATAAATATCAACTTTGTGCGTGCCCCTCCGAGAATCGAACCCGGAACCTTTGCCTCGCAGGCAGTCGCACTACCACTGAGCCACATCGGCCGTCATCGGCTGTCCTATATTAATAAACATGGTGTAAAAAATTTAGCTGAGAATATTTTAAGGGGTGAACCAGTACGTGAAACTGAACAACTTTCCCCAAGGAACATAGGTCGAAATATGAAAAAAAAATTGGCCCTCCTATACAAATTATCCCGGCCGGGTAACACTCTAAGTATGGGAGGGTCAAATTATTTTTTCATATTTCGACCTATGTTCCGTGGGGAAAGTTGTTCAGATTCACGTACTGGTTCACCCCTTAAAATATTCTCAGCTATTTTATTTACACCTTAAGTATATAGGGTGAAATTCTATTAGTGACCGATAGCGAAATCTTAAGACGAGCTGGTCTGGTGATGAGGAACAACTTTCGGCTCACGAACAATTTTTAATTTTGGTAGGAACTTTGACTTCTATGTTATTTAAAAGGAAGTGTAATTAATACTTTACTCAGGATTATACTGAAGGTGAGTTATATTATATTTTTCATGGTCAAAATAACAAGTTTTGAAGTCGCGCAGGTTATTTTTGCATTTATAATAGAAATTTTATAGGAACTTACCTGCCTACTACTTACACAACTCTCACCCACATAGTCCACGGTTTATTAACCATGGCTTTCGTAACCAAAATAAAGTATTTTCCCTTTAAAATCGTCAAGTAAAATTTAAATATTAGTATGAAATCGCCCTGGTTTTGAAACCTTTTTATTAAAACAATATCAAATACCAGAAATGGTCCCATCTGTGAAATGATATAGTTTTTGAGCATTTTTGAAAGATTTTTCTCAAAACCATTAATGGACAGCGCTTCTTCCTTTCTATTGATTTATAGATTTTTTTTTGGGTAAAATACCTGTTTATCAGTCAGCATACTTAAATACCGGTGAGTGCTAGGTTACTTTTTTACCTACAGGGTAACATGAACGTACCTGAAACAAGGAAAAAGGGGTCTACATTAAAAATGGAAAAAAATGTTGACGAGACATTACAAAATAGTGAAAAAAAGATGGAGTTATCCTAAAGGTAACATAAAGTTATTATCAGGGTATAAAGAGTTGAAAAGTGTTTTCCAAACATTATCAAACTTTGACTTGGGATAAAAGCTCGTTATAATATAACCATAAGTAAGTACTTGGTAGGTACTGTTTCATATTTATTAGTTAACTAGCAGCCTACCCACCGGTTTCACTCGCTGATAACCATTTTTCCACGGGAATCAGACATTATAAAAAAGCCTAAGTATATTCATCAGGGCTAATTCAGTTATTTATTAAATATGTATTAGCATGTAGTTTATGTATAGTAATAATACCTAGGTACATTATATTTTATCTTTGTTATAGTATTTTATAGTATGTATTTTATTATTATTAGTATGTATTTATATTTCTATAACTCTCCGAAGAGGACATATTTTTTTTTTTTTTTTGTTATTAATAGTCAGCTTCCGCTGCTTCTAAAATATTTTTCTTTTCCTAGGTTGCCTGGAAGAGATTGCCTAATGGCAATAAGGCCGCCTAACTGTGCACTAATGTATTTAGTTTTAAGCTATCAATGTTATTCTGTTCTTTTGGTGTACAGTAAAAGCATATTGTATTGTATTGGCTAATGTGGAATAATAATAAAATATTTTTTCAAATCGGTCTAGTAATTTCAGAACCTACTAAATTCAAACAAACAAACATAAAAATATTTCCTCATAATAATACTCGTATTAGTGTAGTGTGATAGTAATGATGTGGATTTTATTATTTTCTAGCGTAAGGTAGATTTCTGATTCATTTAAGAAATACATAAAGAATTAGGTTGGTATAAACTCTTCTATTAAGAAAATAATAATTATTATTTTATAATATTAATATTTTCATACAGTACCAAAGTCACAAGTACCAAGTCCAATGATGTCCTAGTTTAGTAATCTTAGTCTCAGTAACCCCGCAAGGCTAGCTTTGATTAACATTACCCAAACTCTACCCATGGGTGTGTTGAAAAGCGACAGCGGACAGCAGCCTTCCCTGTGAATGCAACATCTTGCACTGCGCTTGCCAATCTACTTGCCAAGCGAGTTAACCAAAGCAATACCCCCCGATGGAGGGAGGTCCATGTCCAGCAGTGGACTGTACATACATACACATACATATCACGCCTATTATCCCTTGCGGGGTAGGCAGAGCGTAAACGGCCGCAAAAACGGACATTTACGCCACGTTTGACATAAATTTGAGGGTCATTCGGAAAATTGTGTATCGCCATTGTGACAGGTTGTCAGCCCATCGCCTAAAATTGCAATACACACCCTCAAGTCCCTTAGTCGCCTTTTACGACTCCCACGAGAAAGAAATGGGGTGATGCTACTCTAAGCCGGCATCACACGGCTATGTGGACTGTGGTGGCTGTTAATGTAATATAATAATATAAGGTCAAAAAAGACCAATCTTTCTCATTGTCATTGCCACAAAGAGTTGCCTTTTGTTAGTATACACCTATAATTCTAATGAATGCTTAGTTAAAATAAATATTTTTAATAATAATTAGTGCTCTCTAAACCTAATTTCGTTTGAACAAATAATATTTGTGTCTGTGGCGGGCGATGATCTGATTTGTCTTTTTATTACAGTTTATATGGAAATTGTCGAACCCTCTTTATTGAGTTTCCAATTATTTGATTAGTACTTTCCCTCAATTTGACGAAATCAATATTAAGTAATCATCTTCCTAGATAGCTAAAAGTTTTTGTAATGAAAATGAATACATAATGAATTTTTTCATTAATAACAAACATATTTAAGAGAAAATTTATAGTCATAAGAAATGTTATGCCACTGCTCCATTCTTCTCTTGCACTTCACAAATAGAATTATAAATAACATTTATTGCATTAGACAGGCACCTACTACTACTCGTAAAGTAGAACTCTGGACTAATGGGGTATTGAGAGGGCAATAAAAAACCTCTATCTTGATGAAAAGATTTAATCCTCCTTTAAGACTCATAATTCGAATCGTCTATAGCCACCTACGCGCCACGCAGAGTTCAGTAAGTTCAGTCACCTACATTCTGTTCAAGAATAATAAATACTCGGAAATAAAGAAAACAAGAAATTTTAAAAAAGTTAGCGCCCGCTGGGGCTTGAACCTGGGACCGTGGGGTACCGTGTCACAGCTCTACCAACTGAGCTACCGGCAGCTCGTCTGACGTTGCCAAATGTTTACATTCATGAAAAAAATGTTAGTGCATAATAAACTATAGAATGCACTGTGAGTGCATAATAAACCATACTACACTCGTAAAAAAGTTAAGCACGATATATTCGCGTGCTTAACTTGATATGATACGAATATGATATTATACAGGGTTATTTTTTATTCATCCCGGAAATTTTACAGGGTGATTCTTCTCATGATTCTGAACAATTTTCATTATGGGGTCACCTGCGAAATCGCGAAAAAAAATCCAGCTGTTCCATACATTTTGGTCGAGTAGGTATGAATTTTTCTATCGAGCAGCTGTGTTTTTTTTCGCGATTTCGCAGGTGACCCCATAATGAAAGTTGTTCAGAATCATGAGAGGAATCATCCTGTAACATTTCCGGGGTGAATAAAAAATAACCCTAAATTATTTTACTCTCAAATTGACATTTTAAAAGTCCGTGACAGAATAAAGGTCAGTGTTCGTGACAGAATCTACGCAGTTAAGATCCATGTAAGAATAAAGTGTAAGAAAATAGTGGCGACGCCTCTCCCATCTGGGCTACCGCAGCTCATTCCTTGCCCGCCAATTTTGCAAGTGTATTTTAATGCCAATGCGAAAGTCGCAGGTTCAAATCCTGCCCGCGATTGAAAAATTTGCAAGTTTTCAAAAATTGTGTACCTAAAGTTTGTCATACGTGACGTAAATGTCCGTTTTTACGGTCTAACGCTCTGCCTACCTCGGGATACGTGCGTGATATATGTATATTATTCTTCGAATCAGAAATTATCACCCTCTCTGCAAGTCTCAGCCATTCAGAGGGAAGATGTAAAATCTGCTGATTCATCTGTTTGCTAACTTGATGTCGAGGAGCCAGTTTATAGACGTATTTACATACTGTTTGCGTAGTGAACTAGAAATGGTTAGGTGAAATAAACTGATATATTTTTATATCCTTCGTTGTTTAAAGGTCACGTAACTTTAGATTATTTGAAATCGACAACAAAGACGTTAGTGATATACAATCACACATACAATCTAAAATTCCGCAATTGAACTACACCAATGTCAGTTTGGACTAGTTTATAGACCCTTACTTTCTCCTAGCTATTAAGAGAATGGTTGGTATAGGTATTAATAAAAACGTTTTATTGAATTAAGCACCTGTTACACACAGAGCTATTTGCAAGCCTTTTAAATAGCCTTTAAAAGCTACCAAACTTCTCTATTACATTTCTGGAAAAATATTTGCATTTCATGTACAAATATTAGTTTTCGTATCTTTGAAGGTAGCTGAATGAAATATGCTAGAATTTATCTAGATCATAGTAGAAGCAGAAGCAGTAGAAAGTGTTTCAGTATTGACATAATTAACCAATGTCGGTCGATTGCTTTGTTTCTGACAGTCATCATACCCATTATAATCAACAGCAGTGTCACGTCCACTGCTAAAAACAATCTTCTTCTAGGTTTTAAGAAAATGGTCCTACGCTCTATTCTTCGTCTTCTGAGCTTAAACACGTCCACTGCTGAAATTCCTCTAGATCAACATTTAATTCTACAAATATACAGATTTTACAATCCGTACGTTTCAAGCTCTTTACAGAGCCCGTGGTCACGGATGAATAAGGTGTAAGACGTCATTATTTAGAATATAAATTGTTTTTGTTCTACCTCCATCTATTTCTTAATTGCTTGGCGTAACGTTTACGTATACGTTTCTATAAACGGTAAAAAACCGCTCGCTTTCGAATGCCTACACAAGCATTTTGACACTAAACTGTACTATCTCATTCTACTGTACACCTACTTAGGTGTTCCAGGTCTGTCGAGAACGTCTTAAATCTAATGAAAACTGCAGGCTTCCACTAATCCACTTTCAGTTGCTAACTCCATTACCAAGTCCTCTAAAATATGCCGTTGTTTTCTCTTGACTTATCCACTTTTCTTTTATAATGGATTTTTTTATTCTTGTTTGTTTTTCTGTATAGCAAGAGACTTGAAATTAAGGACTGATCCCACCAAAATAAAAACTGTAAGGCAGAATAAAGTTAATTTAAATAAAGCCCATCATGCACACGTATAGCTATGTGGACATGTCTGAGGCGATGAAACCGATATGCCTTCGAGATTCTCCTAGGGACTATCATATCCACTTAACGTCAACGTTTATTGGATATGAGATGAAAAAAGCTGGACTTCTCCTTGCCTAGTGTCGGATATCCCAAATAGCTAGTTCTAGGTCGTAATTATTTCGGACAATTTATTTTCCCCGAATGATATCTTTTGGTATCTGATTCAAAATCATTCTACTCTTAGACGGCTCATAAAACGTCAAATACCAAATTTTTACATAAGTTGAAATAATAATGACAAATATTTTCCACTCAAATCAGCTCATCAGCAATTTTGTAAGGAAGGTCTAATATTTATTTTTCGTTTTTGGTTTATGTTCCTTGGGAAAAGTTGTTCTTTATTACTAGCTCGTCTTGAGTTTTCGCTATCGGTCACTAGTAAAATTTCACCCTAAATATTCTACGAATAGATCCCTAAAATGGAGTGGATAGTAAATTATTGGCGAAAATGAAAGGTTCCAGATGGGTTGATATATTTCCTTCGCCATTCTTTCAAAAACGCTTTAAACTTATTCTAAAATTGCAAACGATCACTAACAAACGTGTTTATTTCTTCAATCTTTGTAAAATAATATAATTTATTTCCTTTCTTAGTTATTCTTTGTCTCTCTAGTAAACACAAAAACAGCCATGGAGACACTTAATTGGAAAAAAGTATCTTTGAACCTCGTTTTGTCTTCTTCCATAACAAGTTAAGGACTACCTAGATCTGTTTTGGACGTCGGCAAATTGTAGTCACGATTTTGAAATATTCTGGCAAATTTTTGGTTTTTGTATTTTACTGCGACATATATACAAGGTGTTTACAAAAATAATTATAATCTTTATTATCATCAGTCGATAAAATGATCACATCACTAGTCTAGGTCAGTAAAAAACTTCCCTACCATTTGGCTTCAGTTTATTGAAATGATTACACCCATGAAATAACTAGAAATGTATACTGCGCCGCGTTGGCAACTTCAGTTAAACTTTACATTGTCAAAATAGTGCTGCGAAGCAACAACAAATTTTATTGTAATTTGATTTAAAAAATAGTTTTTTCTTATGGTCAAAAACTACACTACGGCTACTTTTAATTTGTTGTCAATAGAGTGTTTACGAGGAACCTTTCGGTGTAACACTCAGTGTATCAGGATCGGAAATTATGGAAAATCTATTTTCTCAAAAAGAAACAAATTTTACAAGAGGATATTTTCTGTGCGTTCAATTAATTTGTCATTAACACGATACTTTATGAACATACACAAGAATTAAATAAGTGAATGGTTGTTTGATTAATTTATTATATTTAAAATATAGCTGTTATATACAACATAGTCAAACACTTAAAAACTAAACTAATCAAACAGCCATGGTTTAACAATTATTTAAAAAAAAATTATAGAGCATGTTGAAAAAATTACGCGCTCATTGTAAGAATACTTGAGTAATGCACCTGACACCGATAACGCTTGAATTATATTTTCTTTACGTCTCATAAACAATATGATGGATCGTAAAGATGAAGCGTTGAATTTTATCGTTACTGATCGAGTAGGCTAGCAATTGAAGACCCTATTAACTACTCTCGACTTGTGACGAGCTCATAAAAGACCAAATGGCTTCCAGTTAGTGAGTATATGACACGGTGTATAGTGCAAGCTGGTAAAAAAAATTACCACTTTCCAAATGAGTAAATTATTATGAAAAACAGTTCACTCTTCGAAAGTATCTTGTCTGATCCAGGCGATACAGGCTAAAGGTATTTGAGAGCGAACAATACGGACCGCAGCACACAACTAAATTAAAATAAAAGTCCATCGTAATATCGAAGTTTTTGGTAAAACCTACTAAAATTTAAAAATACAACAAAGACTAGAAAATTAACAGCCCAGCTGTTATCATACATTTTCATGTTGAATAGGATCCAATTTCTGTGTGTTTTTAGTTTTAAGGTCGTTATGTTTATTGTTATGCAATCGAAACGGTTCAAGATACAGGTATTTTCCGAAGCACGTAATCTCGGTCTGAATTTTGACTCACAACTAAGATTCGAAAATCACGTCACTGAAGTAGCACGAAGTTGCTTTTACAGGCTGAAAGTTCTGTACCAAATTAGACCGTTTATCAGTACAGACATGAGAATCAGATTGTGCGAAACTCTTGTATTATCAAGGCTTAATTACTGTCTTACTGTAAATGGACCGTGTATTTACAAAAAATCAGAAATGGTCGTGCAGCGCGTTCAGAATGCCTGCGCACGGTATTGCTTTGCAATACCTCCTCGGACCCACGTCACACCTTTCTTAAACGCCTCAAATCTACTTAAAATGCAACAACGTTTAAGTCTTTTTTACGCCTGTCAATTGCACGACATCATTAAGTTTCAAGAGCCTAGTTATCTATACAAAAAACTCTCTTGGCGACTCTCTGGTCATGAGAAATATACTGTTAGGTCTTGTTCAAGTTTGATGCGTGTGCCGCGACACAGAACAGCTGTCTTTCGAGGAGGTTTCAGTTACCGAGCCAACAAATGTTGGAATGACATCCCCCCGCCAATTCGGAACCTTACTAATAAATTTTCTTTTAAAAAACTATATAGAGAATACCTTCTTAATATTCAAATCAACACCGGTAGCTGATCTCATTTCATACTGAGGTAAAAGTATTTAACGTTTTGAGTGTTAGTTTAGGGATACACTTGTATTTAATATAATATGTATTTTACTTTATTAATATATTTATATGACATAAATATTTATATATGTATTTTTAAATTAGGTTTTTATTTATTTATCTTTTAATATAGTATGTAATGTACTTGACATTAAATGTTTATGTATTATCTAAAATCCATGATTATGAGTCTATACATTTTTTCTTCTTCTCTACCTTTCTCATAGTAAATAAATTTTAATCACGGTTTCGACACATATTTTATATTTTATTTTATTATCACCGTTACTTATAAAAAATACATAAATTTCGTGAGCGTAACTCTGGTACTGACAGAATATCAGTGTTGCTAAGGGTTGCCTGCTCTTTGCAACAACATGCTGAGTCAGTCCCTTTTCCCTGACCAGTGTACGTGAACTTTTACTTTGTGTTTATTTTGTTATCGACTGTTTCTTTTTATGTTTTGTAACTGTTTACCTGCACTGTTTTTGGAATAAATGTTTTCTATTTCTATTTCTATTTCTATTTTAAATAATATTTGGTGTTGAATTTTTATTTCAGTTTAAACTATGCGTTTTTACTGCTAGAGCATGTTTGGTTCTAGTCTATGGCTAATTTAAATAAATATTTAAATTACTTTCCATAGCCTAAATAATAAGAAATGTTTCGGTCACAGTCACACCCTGTGTCGTTATACTGAATCCACTTATGTCGAATTCGTCAACACCCGCTGCCGCTGATTTTATTATAACTCAAAATACTGTAACGGGGTTCTTACCTCGACACATAATTTTGTTAAATTGTCCGACAATTCTTCTTTCGAGTTATTATGGTGACCGCGAAAGTTTAAACCAGATCTTATACTATACATACAGCGAAAAATGGCATGGCAGTTTAAAATCACTTAATATAACAAGTGACTTCTCCAGCTCGTGTCCAATTTAAATTGAAAATAAAATATTCGAAGCACAATTAATGAATTTATTAAACTTCTGTTTTCATTTGCCGTAAACATTGTTTCAAAGGGCTTTGGTAATCCATTCATTTATACTGCTCACTTTTGATTTAATTAAATTTAAATTAGACGTTTTAAATAATGTTTTGTATCTATATAACTAAACTCAGCCTGAATATTTTGATGCTATAGGTCTGCCGTGTGGTGCCGGTTTAGAATAACATCACCGTAAAAAAACTACAAAGATTTAATTCAGATAATGGACAACAGCGTTCCCTTTATTCGCAACGTCTAGCACTACGCTCACTTATCCACCTGCCAAGCGTGGTACTCATGGCAATACCCCCTAAAAAGGGGATGCCTATGTTCAGCAGTTGACTGTTGTGGCTATTAATGTCCTCCAGGACCCCTAGTACCCCTGACTTGTACCCCCATGGGTACAACTCGGGTAATTGTGCCCCTCTAGTACCCCTTTGGTACATACTATGTCCCAGAAGTACCACTTAGTGTTTTTGTACGTATGTCCTTATGTTCCTATTACCGATTTTGAACAATCTGCAATATGTGAGTATGCATAGGTCTGTGTTATGTTATAGTTTCCAAATAGGATTACTCATCCGAAATGCCTTATTTTTTCTGTACAATAATAATAACATAATTTTCCTTTTGCAGTAATATTCCGAGCCCAGCAGGGTTATTCCGAAAGACCGATATTTTGGCTAAATGGGCCATAAGTCAACGATAGTGACAGGGCATCCCGTGGCGCATATATTACAGCCAACATCACGCAATTGTTTAGCCATTTTAGCTCTTACAGGGATTAAAATAAGAACGGGACAATTCATGATCTCTCTTTTAGTATACATACTGTTTTACCTACTGCCTCTTCGAGCAGAATGATATAATCACTAAACAGATTAAGCAAACTATTATGTATGTTTTCTGTCTTATTCGCGTACTTACATAGTTCAAAATGTCGTAAGCTAAACTACTAGCAGAGTTTGGTAAGTCTATTTATTACAATTAAAGTGCCGTGTGATGCCAGCTTAGAATAGCATCACCCCATATCTTTCCCGTGGGGGTCGTAAGAGGCGACTAAGGGACTCGAGGGTGGGTATTGCAATTTTAGGCGATGGGCTGACAACCTGTCACTATGGCGATACTTAATTTTCCGAATGACCCTAAAATATTTGTCAGTCGTGGCGTAAATTTCCGCTTTTTGCGGCCGTTTACGCTCTGCCTACCCCGCAAGGAATTATAGGCGAGATATGTGTGTGTAAAGTTGCCTCTATTTTGCAGATTATATTGCATTTCGGTAATTTACGAGTACTGATTCAATTTTTTGTAGACATTTGCTACGTCGTAGACAATTTATTCGTAGCATATAATATTCGTCTAAAAATATAGTTTCTTTACATTTCTGGGCATTGATTTATTTGATTTGCAGTACTGAATAGAACTGTTTGGAAGACTGAGTTGGTGTTCAGCAGATTCAGTGAGTTACATCTCTGTGGTCGGTGGACAGAGAGGAATGATCTTGTCACCGCCAAATCCGCCCTTATCCGCCTACTGTTACCGAAGCCACATTTCATCTCAAAATAACCTTTAAATCAAGAATTCTAAAATTGATCGTTTTGTCACACAAAATATTAACAAAGACGGCTGGTCACGGTGTGAAATCAAAATTTATTTTTTGACGATTTATGTTAGGGCTTATTACTTAACCTTTAAAACTGTCTTTTATGCAGTTTAACAGTCTCTTTTCTTTTTTTATTGACTTTAAAGCAGCTACGTAAAATACCTTTGCAGTGATGTATAAAGGTTAACACGCATGAGCCAGGACAGGATATGAGGTGGTGACCCATGACTGGAGTGGTCTTAACGCAGTTGTACTTAGCTATAGATATAGCTAAACTAAGAGATCTTAGATATTGGCTGTTATATGTGGTTATATTACAGTAATTATCAGCGAAATATATGGTTGTATTACAACCAATATCTTATACACAACTTTAATTGTTTATAAAACTCAAAAGTTATTATAAAAATACAGTAGATTTTTTCCGTACTTAATGAGAATATTTTTTCACAAATACCACATAACAATTTAAAACTACGCGAATACATTCCAAAACACATTACTTTAGCCTACAGCCGTTTTTTGTCGTCTAGACAGAAATCAAATTAAGCTCGCATTCAGCAGATTTACGTCATCTCATCAGAATAAGAGAATAGTAGTCGCAATAATTTGAAGCTTCGCGACCTTATTATAAGCTTGGTAGTTGCCGTAGGTGCCGGGCCACTGTAAGGCAAAGGTAGGTCGGCGCTTGGCCTATATTCCGTCTCTATCCGACAATGGTATAATGCGATCTTGTGTCTCGTTTTAGCGTGACGTCACGACGCAACCCCTCGCGGTGCGCGTGTGTGCGTGCGTTTCAGCACGCAGCGTCTATGTGCGTCTGTGCCGGTGATTATTATGACACGACAACACATGACAGTTCAATCAGATTTATTTTCGCTATCTGCGAACGAGAAGAGTTATTATTAGAGTTAATATTTTTATCACACGACACTGTGCTTACTATGCATTGCCCGTAAATTTCACAGGTGTATCGTGCGGAGCCGTGCTACGCGTTATTAACATCAAGACAAGATAAACAAGAACTAAATTTATAATCAAGGTGTCATTTTTTTATCTGGTTTTGTAACAAATGAAAATGAAATTACTTTATTCAATGTAGGATAGTATTATCACTTATTGACTAGCATTACCTCATTTCTTTCCCGGGTGTGTGTATTTCAATTTTAGGCGATTGGTTGACAACCTTTCACTATGGCGATACGCAATTTTCCGTACGACCCTCAAATGTTTGTCAGACGTGGGCGACGTGCCGTAAATGTCCGTTTTTTGCGGCCGTTTACGCTCTGCCTACCCCGCAAGGGATTATAGGCGTGATGTGTGAGTATGTGTGTGTGTGTGATCCGTCATTGTAAAAAAAGAAATTTGTATAACACAGTTTCTTTTTTACAACAATTTTGTATTTTCTTAATAGAAAACCGGGTCGGGCGGGATAAAAAATAAATAAAAATAAAAATAAAGGCACTGCCTCGGGGATGGCCAGGTTAATTACACGGCATGTAACTGTAACTGTATGTACCCCAATCCCGATAAAGCACAGCCCTCACATGGTTGACTCTCTCATAACTTTTACCTCTATCTGGTTTGTGTTTTTTGAGACATCAGATACCACTGGATTTTGATCCTATGTTCCAAAATCAAATTACCGCCACTGCGCGTTGACGCTTTGTCGGTGTGCTGCACTAGGCGGTTTTTCGATACGTACTGATGTACTTGCATACAACTTTAAAATCTGCGATCCCCCGCTACGCGACGGAGTGCGGTGCAGTGGGAAAGCCGCCTAATAAGGGTTAAAGTGTACCTGATGTGTCATTCCCTATCCTAAGAATTTGTCAAATTTTCAAGCGCAGGCAGGATATGAACCTGCGACTTTTGACATTACTAGTGGCGACGCCTCTTTCATCTGGGCTACCGCAGCTCGTTCCTTGCCCGCGAATTTTGTAAGTGTATCTTAATGCCAGTAACGCGTGGCACGGCTCCATCTATCGGGTTAGTTTTGCAACTAGTACCCAGCGACTAATTCATATTCTTCACAGATTTAATGTAGTCTAGGCGATGTTAACCGCGATAAATTCTGCGACTTTTGACATTACTAGTGGCGACGCCTCTTCCATCTGGGCTACCGCAGCTCGTTCCTTGCCCGCGAATTTTGTAAGTGTATCTTAATGCCAGTAACGCGTGGCACGGCTCCATCTATCGGGTTAGTTTTGCAACTAGTACCCAGCGACTAATTCATATTCTTCACAGATTGAATGTAGTCTAAGCGATGTTAACCGCGATAAATTGAATACCAAATTTTCATACACTTCCCGTGTTAATTATACAAGTTTTGAAAACATGCAAAATTTTCAAGCGCGGGCAGGATTTGAACCTGCGACTTTCGACATTACTAGAGGCGACTCCTCTTCTATCTGGGCTACCGCAGCTCGTTCCTTGCCCGCAAATTTTGCAAGTGTATCTTAATGCCAGTGCTAGAACTGCAAGCATGGTGAGTATGGCAATATCTGTAATATTGTGGGCTTCAAGTAGGGAATAGATAATAAAACTCGCGTTAGTATTGGTAGATATATGGCAGTCACCGTGCACTTCAACTTACGTCCGATTGTAGTGACAGCTACTAGCGAACTGAAGGTGTGCGAACGTTCGGTGAGAAACACTACAATGTCCTTCATATAGCTGTGGACTGTTAAATGTAAACACCCAGACAAAACACAAGCATATTTAAAAATTGTCTTAATAAATATTTGTGTTTTGTGGGGATCAAACCCCTGACCCACGGCATAGCAGGCAAATTACAATCCGCTAAGCTATCGGACATTCGGGCAAGTCAAAATAAATTTTATTTAAATCTGAATGTTAGTAGGAATGTATATTTGTTAGTAGAATCGACACCATTGGCTCTCTGAGTAAGATATTTCTCAACTGTCAGTCCATCAACTTTGAAGAACATCAGCACATTGCCTTCCTTGGCAGAATGGGAATTTGAAATATGTTTAGTACGTAAAGTTTTGTAGATTAGTTTAAGCCTGCGCCGAGTGAAATCAGACTGTTTATTGGTGCCATCACATGTAATTAACATCTTCAAATCTGAAACAAATACCAAAGAAAAATTGCTGTTCTTTACGATAAGTTGATTCCAAAATACAATTTTATGTTTATTAAAATTAACTTAACGGTTTATGGTGGCCATCATCTTTAGTTTTAGTGATTTTATAGCACAACTTTATACAATTTCTTTTTGTATTAACATTTAAACAATTGGTCCATCTTCGATTTTTAATGCTTGCTCTATATTTTAAGAAATAATTATTAAAAAGATGAGTGCGCCACTGGACGGTCGGCGCCGCCTTAAGGCGATTGTAGCCGTCCACAACCTCGATAGTGGCGCCACTTCACAAAAAAATATTTTCTCTTTATACAAGCAATCTATCAAATTTTCAGTATTATACTTAAGTAAAATTAGAACCTGCAAACTTAATAAAGTATTGGCAGTAATTAAAGTTATGGCAATTAATACCAACGGGCAATAGATATTCTGATAGATTGTTTGTATAAAGAGAAATCATTTTTTTGTGAAGTGCCACTGGCGAGGTCGTTCACGGGTACACTCGCCTTAAGAGCAATTCTGTAGAGCAATGTATAAAAACTAGATTTGCGTGAGCGGTGCCAGTGCGGCAAAGGTAAGTATGGAATTTAAGTTTAATGAATCGATTCTTGTACTTAATTGTACGGTCTTTATTCATCAACTTCATTACGTTTTTATTTTATTTTATTTTATTTATTTATTGAACTTTATGCACAAAAGTGTACATGGGCGGACTTAATGCCAGTGGCATTATCTACCAGTCTACCTTAGGGCATGTGGAAAGTACAGGCAGGTGCAAAAATAATAACAAAAATCGAAATATACCAAAATAATACAGCTAAATAAATACAAATATATTTTATTAATAAATATATATTTATTAAATACATATTATATTATAAATAATAGACTAAATAACATAATTATACCTCATGCATAGACATTTTGAACAAAAAAACAAAGAACAAAGAAAGAAAAAAAAAAAAACAGAGTTTAATGAAGCAACATTTATGATAATTGCATTTTATATAATATGTGACAGAAACCTACTACGAGCGTCTTAGGATGACTGTAATGGCTGCAAGTAATGCTCACGCAACTTGGCCTTAAACACCTGACGACTTGGGGCTTTCCTCAACTCTGTTGGGATTTCATTCCATAATTGGACTGCCTGGGACGGGAAGGAGTCACCAAGAAAACCAGTCCGGTGTATTTTGGGCGCTAGCAGGAGATTTTGCGATGATCGAGTTTGGCGTTCATGAGTGTCGCAAAGATATCGGAAAAGGTCCCTTAAATATGGGGGCGCACTGGGTTCATTGAGTATCATGTAAAGAACACAAAGAATTCGAACGTTCCGCCGCTGGCGTATCGGTAGCCACTTCAGTTGAGCGCGATAATTGGAAACATGGTCGAATTTACGTAGGCCAAACACGTATCTAATGCACCAATTCATCAGCCTGTCTAGTTTGTTTAGGAGATCGGAATTCAAGTCAGCATAGCACACATCGGCGTAATCGATAATTGGAATAACAAGTGCCTGAACAAGTAAGATTTTGGTACTACTTGGTAAAAAGTTTTTCAGCCTAGAAAGGGAACGAAGTGACCATGTGACCCGCTGGCTGACACTCGCTACTTGTGGTATCCAACTTAGAGTGGAATCGATATTGAGTCCCAGATTTCGTACAGTCGGACTCAGAGGTACGGTTTCTCCATCAAATATAATTTTTGGTAAGTCGGCTTGAGTGATACGCGCCAGAAGTCGAGAGCTGCCGACCAGGATCCCCTGACACTTGGTGGGGTTTACCTCAATACCGAACCTCCCTGACCAGATCTTGATCGCCTCAAGGTCAATATTAACCATCTCAATAGCGGTATCCACGTTGTCGACGTCAGACTGAGCGTAAATTTGCAGGTCGTCGGCATAAAGATGATAGGAGCACCGAAGATCCGCTGTTATGGGATTGATAAAAATAGAGAAAAGCAAGGGAGAGAGTATCCCACCCTGCGGAACCCCGGCAGTCAAATTACACCAGTCCGAAATGATGTCCCCCATTCGCACGGCCTGACGTCGGCCACGCAGATAGGACGAAAACCAATTCAAGCCGGTCGGGCAAACTCTGAGACTATTGAGTATAGCCAGCAGGATGTCATGATCGACTGCGTTAAATGCATTTGAAAAATCTACCAAACTCAACACTGTTACCTTTGTAGCATCCATCCCGGCCCTGATGTCCTCAGTTATTTTTAACAGAGCAGACGTAGTGCTATGCCCACAACGAAAACCTGATTGGTAAGGGCTCAACAGATTGTTTAAAAAGACGTGAGCCGTTAGTTGCTTATGAGCACACGCCTCCAATACCTTGGATAAAAACGGTAATATGGAGATTGGCCGAAGGTGTTTAAGAAGCAATGGCTCAGAGATTTTGGGTAGAGGCCGAACATATGCTTGTCGCCACAGGGTGGGGAAGTTGCCAGACCGGAAAGAGAAATTTATGATGTGAGTGAGCGGTGCTATCAGATAATCAATTAGAGACACAATCATGTTGCGACTAATTTGGTCACATCCAGTGGCGTGGGACTTGATATTTAGAATTGTTTTACGTACCTCTATCTCAGTTACCTCCTTAAACTCAAAACTGTCAAAGTTAGAAATACACCAGAGATATATTTTAGCGTACTATCCTTGATCAGAGTGTCCAACGTCGATGACGACGAAAAATGACTATTAATATCGTTGGGCTTAAAAGCATTAGGGATATTAGCAGCACCGTGGCCCTTTCCAATACCGAGAGTATTTAAAAATTTCCAAATATTGGCCGGAGATGATATTTTACATACATATTTCGGACTGATCATTTAAGATGGAAACAGGACTGTTTATTTGGGTTGAATATATTATTATATTCTTTGAAATGTCTATATTCTTCTTTGTACTTAAAGATACGAGTGGGGTAAGAATTAATCGGAACACAGTATCGAAATATCGAATACTAGCAGCCCGCCCAGCGGTTTCACCCGCCGCTAACAATTTCTCCCCGGGAATAAGACAGTTTAATATAGCCTATGTTCATCAGGGATAATGTAGGATTCTAAAAATCTTGACTTCAATTTGAAACAAATATCGTTTTCAGATGGTGGTGGCGTAAAGTTACATGCCGTGTGATTAACCTGGCCAGCCCCATGGCAGTGCCTTTATTTTTATTTTTTTTATCCCGCCCGAGCCGGTTTTCTATTAGGTCATAACAAAATTATAAAAAAAAGAAAATTGTATGATAGAAATTTGTTTTTTAGAATGACGGTTCATGACGTCAATAAGTGATAATACTATCCTACATTGAATTAAGAATTTCAATTTCAATTAACGGTAAAAGATTTTTTTAAATCGGTCTAGTAGTTTCGGATCCTATTCAATTCAAACAAACAATAAAAAAAACCTGTTTCTAATATTATTGTAGATTATATTATTATTATTTTAGTGTGATGCTGGCTTAGAATAGCATCACCTGATTTCTTTCCCGTGGGAGTCGTAGGAGGCGACTAAGGGACTTGAGGGTGTGTATTACAATTTTAGGCGATGGGCTGACAACCTGTCACTATGGCGATACACAATTTTCCGAATGACCCGCAATGCCCGCAAACATATATCAGACGTGGCGTAAATGTCCGTTTTTGCGGCCTTTTACGCTCTGCCTACCCCGCAAGGGATAATAGGCGTCATATGTGTATGTATGTATTATTTTAGTGTAGATTTTTTAAATGCATTATTTAATGTTTTTTGTCGTCTTTTTTTATACCGAGTAAGGGACAGCCCTTCGAATACTGATAGGGTGCATGCAACATAAAACTGGACAACTTTCCCCTAGAAACATTTGTAACAGGAAACGCCAAAAAAATTACCTTCCATACAAAATCACAATCAGCTGACTGCATTCACTATGGGAAGTCAGTTTTTTTACGTTTCCTGGAATATGTTCCTAGGGGAAAGTTGTTCAGTTTTTTATGGTCAGCATGTACCCTATCAGTATTCGGAGGGCTATCCCTGACACCCTTTAATACAGTAATGATTAAATGTAATCATTACACTGGTACGAATAATGTGGCGTAGTTTGTAACATTTTTAAATAAAAAAGTAGTTATTGTGGCATAACTGTAATAGTTAGACATATGGTATCGCGGACATTATTATAGATATTGATGTCCTCTATAAAACTGTAGCACATCACTTTGCAAACAGGCAAAAAAATATTTATATAAATGGTACTATTTAAGTTAATATTAATAGATGCTTGAAAACCGAGTTTTCAAGTGGAGGCCACGCCTTGGAAAGCAAAGCGTTGGACGACCTCCGGCTAGATGAACCGATGACTTAAAAAAACGGCTGGTAGTGACTGAATGGCTAAAACGCGAGATCGTGCCCTATGGCGTACCCTGGGGGATGCCCACGTCCGGCAGTGGATTGCAATAGTATATGCTTGAAACCCGACTCAAAAACAACACAATCTTACGCATGCTGTCAATTAGCAATGTATTTACCCCTTTGAGTATTTACCCTGATACAGCTAATACATTATTAACTAGAACAACACAAGCCTTCACACATAAACTTGTATAGGTACCTACTTTAGGCTTCACACACAATGGAGTGTTATTAGAAGCCTACATTAGCTTATTACATTACCATTGTAGCACAATAGCTACGATTTGTGTCGAGCCTTATATAACGAAGCATCTATTTAAGATACAAAAACATGTGAAATAGGAACATAACGTTCATTTTCTTCTACTTTTTGTGTGGGACACCGTGTTGACGAACGATCCGATGAAGCCTAGAGTAAGCGTTTTTCAACCACCTACTATTACTAGAAGTCCTCTGACATGGTTGAGAAACGACCACCGTCCGGTAAAGTGTCCTCCAAAGCACAGACAATCATGTGGTTCAGCCTGTGCAAACAAAGTGATAATATCAAGTTTGTGAGTGCTCCACAGGGAATCGAACACGAAACCTTTGCGCGGCAGGCTGTAGTCGCATTACCATTGCGCCACATCGGCCGCCAATAGTTTTCTAGTGAATGTTAATTATAGGTGTTTCTGCGTTGCGTGTTAGCAAATCCTGACGTCTATTTCATTGCCGATATTGAGAAAGTGATTTAACTGCAAACTCTATACGTTAGATGTCAGTCAAAATTGTTACCGAATGACAGCGACTATTGCTCACACCTAGTGTACAAGTACCTAGGTACCCAAGGGTTTCACTTCGGGCCACCTGGTTCATTCTCGTACAACTTACTGTCTGTGGCTACAGCTGTGGTCAGAGTAAATAATTAATTTACGAGAAATTGTAAATTCTAGACGCCTGTGTGATACTTGCGATCACTGAGATGTGTCTAGTCTGACCAAAGTCTGACGCAAGATCGTGATTCGTGATAGTTGGCGTAGTAGTGTAGATGCATGCCTAGCAATTTTATGTTATTTTGTGTAGTTTATGTTATTTCTCCTCATTTATCTCCACAGAGTCGGTTACGACAGATTTGTTGGGGAAACAAACTCAATCTTGTATCAATGCCTATCATAGGTATTTAAAACTAGCGTTTCAACCGCTCCAAACCGTTTCCCCGCGGGCATTAGCTTTTTTTCCGGTATGTTCTATACCTGAAAGCCTTCCTAATGAAGCATTCCATATATTCATTAAAATAGCACTCAAATCCGTTGCGTAGTTTAAAAGATCTAAGTATGTATATAACACCGACCCGGGACACCACCATCGGGATGCGGGAAATGATTTCATTTTATTTTATATATTGTTTTTTGTTGAGAATTCATACGGCGAAATTAAAGTTAATGAATTTGATCCGTTTACTAACCAGTAACCAATAAAGTAATCTTGAGATTTATGCACGCATCTGCAATCCACAGACAAAGTTGGGATTGGTCGGCTGCGGCATCTTGACTCTATGGTTTCCTACAATATTAGTCCACTTGTTGTTAGAAACGCTAGAAGTTCTTCTAACACTTTAATAGATATATCTAGACACAGTATTATTACCTCATCTACATTTCATTATCGTGCTCTTGTAGGTATTTTACGAAGTTGGCAGGTGTAGTGATCCAAATATTAATTTACTAAAAAGGAAAATTACAAAATGTTGCCATACTTGCGCGTTGACTTAGATCCCTAGTCACCTATTTACGAGTACCATTCTGCTCTAAATATTAGCATAACACAAGCACGACATGTGGGATAAAAGCGAGGTGTTTCGCTGGTTTTGTTTTGTACATACTATAGTAGTGCTACAAAAAACTCAAGGCTTCTTAAAATATTTCTTGACGTTTTCAGACATGGATGATTATGTAGGTATTGCGCATATCGATTAAATCTTGCAGACATCTTTTAAAAACGACGTTCATTTTTTTCGATCAAAATTTTTGCATCAAGTAAAAAAGCTCGAGCCTCCTGGAACACTAGCTGAACATACCCTTAAAGAGCACGCTTTGTATTCAGCGTGCATTCGCCTACAAAAACACTAGCTGGATTTTAGCTGGGAGATTCGCACGTATAGAACCAGCACCGAGTGGAATATCGATCGATAGTTGCGCGGGGCGAAATAGTTTGTGATATTTTACGACTGCGGGTTGTCTGGTTTTCGAATTCTGGTTATGGAGTTATAAATGCAGGAAATCAGATTAATTTAATGATAAGATAAAAGCACCCAAGGCGGTTTTCTCACTTGTCGTCTGTCATTCCGTTTTTTTTTAACGCAACGTAACGCATGCGTCTGTCAGACGAAAGGAAATTGCGAATTCTAATCATAAAACGGAATGACGGACGACAAACGAGTGAACCGCCTTAATATGGACTAACACGCATATTTTTAGTTTAGGTTGTAGAAAAACCTCGGGGAAACTTCAAAACTTTTATCATTAACTACTTATAAAACATAAATGTTGGAAAAGAACATTTTCGATGTCGTATTTCAATAAAAGCCAACACTGAATTTATGGCTGGAATAATAAAAACTATCTTCTTACATAATATCTATGATCAGTGTATTAGCAAATAAATTGAGGTGCAGATATAATGAGAGATTTGGCAAATAAACATGACATTTTTATGATAGAATCCAGATGGATCATTGATGCAAATCTGCGACGCATCGGTGTCATAACTGTCACGAAAACTTATAATTAAAACCGAGGCGAATCCCACACTATGCCGGACTGGCGGATGCGTCTGTCAAACGCATTGGTCGAATCGCATGCGTTACAGTGTGCCATGATATCCGTTTTTTTACCTATGGCAATTCGAAATTTTGCCTAATGATGCGAAAAAAATATGTCTGTTCGTCATATTGGGAGAACTGCCTAAGTACGTCAGGTCGACGTCTACATTACTTCTATAATTTCAGGTTAAGATGCTAATTATATTTTTAATTTTTATACCGGGCAGTCAAATATTTACGATGTTTTTTACCTTTCTGGCGTTTTGAAACGCTTTGTTCTATTTGCCAGTGTGATGCCGAAGAATAGCATCACCCCATTTATTTTCAGTGGGTATCGTAAGAGGCGATTAAGGGACTCGGGGGTAACATGTGTATTGCAGTTTTAGGCAATAGGCTGAACCTGTCACTATGGTAAAACACAATTATCTGAATGACCCTCATTTATGTATTTTACGGTCGTTTACGCTCTGCCTACCCCGCTAGGGATATAGGCGTGATGTGTGTTGTTCTCTTTGTTATTTAACGGTACAATTTACCATGAAACCTTCAGTGTTTGACCTTCACCTCTACCAAGTAGATATTAAATATGCACGATTTGGACCGCGTAGCCTCCGGTAGCTAATTTCCCTTTTAGTTGTTGTAGAAACTGCCCTAATTGGTCGTAAAGTGTGAAATGAAAGTTATGAAACTTAAAAAACAAAATTGAGAAATTAATTTGGTAAATTAAATAAATGACCGATTTGACCCGTTGAAACAATACAATATTTATGGAGCGATGTAATTGGAATGTCGGTTTAATTATGCTTTTTACCTAGTTACAAGACTTGCCGTGTGATGCCAGCTTAGGATAGCATCACCCCATTTCTTTCCCGCAGGTGTCGTAAGAGGCGGCTAAGGGACTCGAGGGTTTTATGTGTATTACAATTTTACTCTAATAATGCACGATTTTTCTGAAACGATCTCAAATATTTATCACACGTGTTGATAGGGACCGTAGATTTACGGCCTTTAACGCTCTGCCTTCCCTGCAGGGGAAAAAGGCGTGATGTGTGTACTTAGAAACTAGAAGTCAATGTCGATCGGACAGAAAGACTTCTTCTTTTATTTAAGAGCATTGCTCTTATCGGTGGAGTTTCCGCCAGTTTTCTCTCTCTTCTGCCTTCTCCTTGACTTCCCTGTACGATATGATCGTTACAGGAATACTGAGCTGGTGAATTGAGGAAGGGATGTTGCTCCAGTCAAAGAATACTAACTATAGCTACCCCACTAGTTGACTATTGGAGTAGGAACATACATACATTACGCCTATTATCCCTTGCGGGGTAGGCAGAGCGTAAACGGCCGCAAAAAAACGAAAATTTACGCCCCGTCTGACACATATTTGAGGGTCAATCAGAAAAATGTGTTTCACCATAGTGACAGGACACACCCTCGATTCCCATAGTTGCCTCTTACAACTCCCACGGAAAATAAATGGGGTGCAATGCTATTCTAAGCCAGCAAAAGAAGGCATTAGGAACACTAACGTAAAAAATGCTCTTAACTTTAATAGTCATATTATTATACTAAGTACTTGACTAATTCCAAAGAATACTAACTACAAGACGGTAGGTATGCTACGTTTCATAATAGGTAAAAGCGGATATAGTAAACTTCAGGTGGCGCTGACGGCAATATTATTAACAGGTTGGATTATTTTGATACTGTTTGTGTACGTTACACCAAGTTTAATTAACTTTTTAAATTACTCGCCTAGCGGCGGTGACTGGCGAATATTAAATTATTACCAGCAAGCTTTTAAGCTTGGCCGGTTTCTGTAAAAAACAAGCGATATTTTATATCGAAGTAACTGAATATTGACGTGAATTACTGTGTATTTTTTACCTTTATTACGAGTTCAGGCAATAACAGGCAGGCTTACATAATTAAATACCGATCTACTTAAATATATTCAATACCAATTTTCAATTTTAATTTTCACGTTGAAGTCGGAAGCCATTGAAATAAACAGACACGAATCCAAATGCAATATTATAAATAACCAAACATAATTAAATTTGATGTATAATTTATTTTTAAAATATTAATTTTACATGAAATTTATAAAGTTTATTGATTTGAATATCTTCTTGACATTCATTTTTTATTTGAATGGAACATGTTTTTTTTTTAGTTTTATTTATTTTAACTAACGAATAAGTAATAATTTCCGACCTGCGACATTATTTATACTACCGACACATAATAACATAGATTTTAAAAAATATTAATGTTTATTTCGTCAAAGTCGAGAACTGTGATCACAAAACGTCACAGTTCAAAAAACTATGTTCCTCACGGGCACAAAATAGAGAGCAGCCGCCAATACTTACTTTGTGTCACAGGGCAGGCGAAACGTCAATAGCCTGTCACAATTAACTGTTTTTACTTCGCATTATGGCACTAAATGTTCGTTAGCCCTAAATTTCGTAAGGAGCAATCGTCTAAAAGCGCTATTATTATAACGACTCTTTTGATATCGCGACTAAGGCTGCAAGAACCCCCATTATGCACTATAGGGTTAATGACGTGCCTTTATTACCCCATTCAATTTAACCCCAACGCTTTGTTTCAACGCCGTCTTCTAGGAATATTTATGGCTTAAAATGGAAGTCTTAAGTGCTTCTTTAAAATGTAGTTTTACTGAAGAGTATAAACTTTTAGAGTGTTTTACGTAGTTGCATCATAATCATCTTAGTCAAAGATTTTTTGGGTTTAATTTGCTTATGTATTAGGTGGTTCACTCACTTGTCGTCCGTCGTTCTGTTATTTTAACGCAACGTTACGCATGCGTCTGTCAAGTCGTTTAACACACGCATCCGTTGCGCACCGTAAATCCACCGTAGCCGTATTTGTATGGGAATAAGATTGGAATTCGCAATATCCTTTCATCTGACAGACGCGTTACGTTGCGTTAAAAAAACGGAACGAGGGACGACAAATGAGTGAACCGCCTTTATTCACAGAGCACCGAAACGTTATACGCTGTCATTTTTGATCTGTGTGTTTACTTATATCTTTTTCTTAGACTGGTGACCGCATTGCAATACGTATTTATTCATATGAAACATTGTTATTTTCTGGATTTAGTCGCCTTTTAAGACGCCCATGGCGATGTTATTCTAAGCTTGCACAGCATTTCTAAAGGGCATCTTTTGTAATTTTACTAGTTTTTGTTTGGTAGAACGTTTAGCCACGACGTTTTAAGGCGAGTGTAGCCGTCAACGACCTCGACGGTGGCGCCACTTCCCAAAACAAGTTTTCTCATAATACAAACAATTTATCAGAATCCTTATGTAAAATTAGAACCAGAGAACTCAATAAAATATTTGCTGTAATTAAAGTTGTGGCAGTTAATACTAAAAGTGGCCGTTTTTAGGCACTTTTGTCTATAACTTTAATTGCAGCGAATATTTCATATAGTTTGTAGTTTCAAATTTTACTTTAGGATAATACTCGAAACTTGGAAATCGGACATTCTGCTTGATTGTTTGTATAAAGAGAAAATCTTAAAAACACGATAATAATTTTACTGATTGCCAGATCAAAAGCACTCGCCCGTCAGATTTGATCGCCGAATATGAAAACATGTGATAAAAAACAGATAGGTATTTACTCGGAGCTCAGGCCCGGCCGTCGACAAAGTTACAAGCGGAGTTCTAAGGCCGGTGACAAACGACGGTTATCTCGTCCTCACCCCTACGGGTTAATAATCGTTTACCCTTCCTATAGTAAATAAGCGGTAGAGACTAGAACAGCCCTTTTTCGAAACAAGAGTGTGTCGGATACTTTTTAACCGACTTCAACAAATGAGTTTATTCATACGACCAATATGTATGGAGGAGCAGAGACGTTGTATCGAAAACTTTGCAGACATGATCAGACCATAAAAATGAACAACTTTTTCAATGGAGCTTACGTGGGAAAGGGGAGCAAAAAGGTCAGCGGGCAGACCATCAGCCTTGTGGTCCGATGATATCACCAAGTCGACGGGATCTCTATGGATGAGGGACACAGGAACATGAAGATTGGCGCAATAGAGAAGAGGCCTATGCCCTGCAGTGGGTGGATGTGGTCTGATCAAGCCGAAGCTGCGTGGTGAATGAACCCTTGCCTGCGAAGTTGCGAAGAAGTGCACGGAGGAACGCCTCGGCCCTCCGCCCCCACGCAAGTAAACTCTTCATAGTAAACAGCTTAGTTCGTATACAAAGTGTTGGAGACTACTTTTACGTTGTAGGAGAAGTGTCCCAAATATTCGACCTACGTTTTTTTGCTTTAAGGAAACTACCCTTATTTTTGAGGTGGATGTGGGCTGATGATGATGGTGATACTTATGTACGTTGGGAGAGGAGTTTCGACCTTCAATGCAAATACCCGATTAGCTGACTGTCTTCCCCACCTACCTACGAAACTCCATAGAGAAAGTTGTTCAGTTTCATAGACTGTACACGCCTGTAAAGTTTCTTAAAAACCGTGTGATGCAGGCATAAAATAGAATCACCCTATTTCTTTCCCGTGGGTGTCGTAAGAGGCGACTAAGGGGCTCGAGGGTGTGTATTGCAATTTTAGGCGATGGGCTGACAACCTTTCAATACAGCGATAAACAATTTTCCGAGTGACCCTCCAACGTTTGTCAGATGTGGCGTGAATGACCGTTTTTGCAGCCGTTTACGCTCTGCCTACCCCGCAAGGGATCATAGGCGTGATATGTGATATGTTTAAAGTTTCTTGTACCTAATGCACGCATAATGTCTCTTCACCCGGTATTTTTTAGAATTTTATTTCAGAGTGAACCGACAAAGAACAACTTAACCGAGCAATTCCATTCGCACACGAAACTATTTCATTTCAATTGCTGTTCGCAGGAAAGTGGGTTAGTTTTCTGGTTCAATTTCAGTTCAATAACTATTTACTTGAACCCTCAAAGCTCGACCGGCAACTAGTTAAAAAGCACTTTGTTACTCTAGAGTTTAACTTGTTTTGAAATGCTATTGATACTGCGATTTGAATTTTTATTAAATTGAACAAGATTAACTCGTAATTAATGAAGAGAAATAATTATCTAGACAAATAAATAATAAGCAGTTTTTTTTTTACAAATACCTACATTTTTTTTAAAACACTCCCCGTGTTAGGCGGGTACACAATTTTTGAAAACTTGCATAATTTTCAAACGCGGGCAGGATTTGAACCTGCGACTTTTGTCATTACAAGTGGGGACGCCTCTTCCATCTGGGCTGCCGCAGCTCGTTTCTTGCCAATTTCGCAAGTGTATTTTAATGCCAGTAACGCGTGGCACGGCTCCATCTTCTGGGTTAGTTTTTGCTAATACCCGGCGACTTATTCTATCTTTACAGATTGAATGTATATTTATATTTTTGGGTAATTTAAAATACGTAAATGAATTCCTTAATCTGGTATAAAATACAAAATTGAGCGCAATTAAACTTAGTGAAAAATGAAAAATAAGTTTATTAGACTTTAAAAAACCTTACAGACTATTGTTACATATCTGCCAAACTTTTAGTAAACTTTGTCGGCAATAAGTAGGTGCTCCTATTAAACTAGGTTTTTCATAGTTTATGGTACAATGAAATACGTAAGTATAACCATAAAACCGTAACCGTAAAAATATTGAGATACAGAAATTTGATTTGAACAACTATTACTCATTACAATAAAAATTAATTTTCTGAAAGTTTTCCTAATAAATACATATTTCGTTAAATAATTTTTAAGAGATCGCTTAGACTTACTATTTTTAATTTCTAAAGGTATGTCATTTAAGAATTTCGGTACTAATACTTTCTTTGCCTTTGAGTGGGCGAACACAATAATAATGTGCAACTATAGCTTTGGCTCGCGGCATGACCTGACCTGACATTGTGTATGTATTTGAAACTTGTAATTTGTAAAGCTGCTGTATCGTGTGAATGATCAAATAGCATCGCATAAGCGTATGCGTAATGAGGAATTTTAGCAGCAAAGTTTCAGTTATAGAGCGCATTACGCATTCAAATTGGTGTTTTACATAATAGCAGGCTATCTAAAGTTTACGCTCGCAGTAACGGGCTATTTTACAAATTAACAATTAATATTATCCCAGCCTTCAAATTAAACCAAATAGTAATTAAATTAGGTGGGTTTCCAATTAAACGGTCCCAACAATTACAAAAGTGGATAAGTAGTAATTTTAGGAAAAGTAAGTTTGTAAGTAAGAAGTAACTTTACAGAGATGAAATGCCTACTGAATTAATATTCTATCAGTTTTATAAAAAATGTGCGTTTTATTCCACTAGGAACTGAAACAGGCATTTGGCATGAGAAACCTTGCTCTTTATGAGTAGATAACGCAGGCCAGGATAGGATTAAAAATCATTAAAAAAATCGGCTTATTGCAAGTTGGACTAGCCCATCAACGGAAAATCTTTTCATATGATTACCCACTTGTACTACTAGACTGAATGATACTTTGATCTTTTTCGGCACTCGATTTTTTTTTTAATCTGTCTTTTTTCTTAGTACTTTAAGCCGAAGCTTCTTGCCAATTTTTTACCTTAGTTATGCCCTATGGACAGCATTTTATCCTATGGAATTTTGCTGTGTGGCCGCACCGCATTTTTTTTGCAAAATAAATAACTTTTATTTAAAAATTCATAGTTTGGTCTACCGGAACTACACATTAAATTTTGATTTCCTTGTGAGTGTCACATGAAGGTACCTACCTATCCTCCAGAGGAGATTTTAATTCTATGCGATTTAGGCCTGGTCTGTTATTTCGTATTCATAATAAGTTATACAGTCGCGTTTTTTAAAACCATTCATTTGCTTAATTTAGTTTCATTGCTTCACTTTGATTATTTAAATACTTCGTCCATAACAACGTATTGCGTATAGTATCTTTTATATTATTTTGTCCAAGTAGCCATTTTACTTAAACGGTTCCATAACGCTGGGTCAGACTTGTTTTGTAATCTCTCTGTAAATATTATTTCCAGTTCAGCCGCTCGGATCACCATTTTCACATCAGTTACTTTAAAGCGAAAACAGTTTTTTGCTGTTGAGTCGGATTATAGTAAAACGTTTATTTTGCAGCTGAACAGGCGGACTGCATTACAACTGCATGTTTTAATATACTTGATGTGTTAGTTAGTAATTTGAAACTATGCTTGAATTATTGCCTATTTTTAGTACCTACCTGTACCTAAATTTTATTTATATACGTAATAAATGATTGTGATAAACTAATTTCAAGCACGGGAAGTCATTTGATGCCGTGTGATGCCGGCTTAGAATAGCATTACCCTATTTCTTACCCATGGGTGTCGTAAGAGCCGACTAAGGGACTCGAGGGATGTGTATTGCAATTTTAGGCGATGGGCTGACAACCTTTCACTATAGTGATACACAATTATCTAATTGACCCTCAAACTTCTGTCAGATGTGGTGTTAATATCCGTTTTACGGCCGTTAACGCTCTGCCTACCCCGTAAGGGATATAGGCGTGATTTATGTATGTATGTATGTATGTAAGTCATTTGAACATTTTTTTAACTTAAAGGTTCCAGATCTTCTACCTTAAATATATTTACCGACATTTGGAATATGTAACAATGCTGTTTCAATAAAATTAAGGGAGTTTTATCCAAAACCGCGTTTAAGTAACGGTTCTCACTGTTATTTGTCTAAACGATTTAACTTTCAGCGAATGTTTATTCCAAATTCTGCAGTATTTATCTTAACAACCCTATTAAGAATGGAATCACTGAATACATTATTTAAGTATAGGTATCATTTTCAGTAATTGCGCTATGCTTGCCTATGAAACCTATTTGATCAGGTAAAGTTACCAGAGAAATACTTCTTCTTTTCGTGTGAGGCACTGTAATTAGTACTAATTAACCAATTTTATGCATTACTACATACATATATATATCACGCCTACATATCTTGCGGAAAAACGGGCATACCTATACACTATGTCTAACAAACATTTGAGGGTCATTCCGATAATTGTGTATCACCATAGTAACAGGTTGTCAGCCCATCGCCTAAAATTGCAATACACATGTAACCCTCGAGTTCCTTGCCTGATAAGACACCCGCAGGAAAGAAATGGGGTATGTACTATTCTAAGCCGGCATCACACGGCATCATTATTATACACTACTTACCTCTATTTAAGGGAGACTCCGCCGCACCGCCATCTTTGTCCTGACCAAATAGCAACCGCATCTTCTCAAAACTCACGGTACACTCAGAAAACTATCGATTGGCAAATAACTGGACATTTCGACACCAAATTGTATATATACAAAGAGAAACTAGGTTATTCTATATCTGGTGACAGGTGACTGATAATAGGCGGTGAACAATAAATTTATCTCATCTGGAGATGATATCTTCCAATCCGTAAAGTGAATAAACAGTGGTCGTCTGAAACATGTGAGAATGAATCAAACGGAAAATTCCTGAATGCATCTATTCGTTTTGTGTAAGAAAAGAGCAAGGATATCTATGTACTAGACATAACCCGACGAACAACCAGAAATGTATGAAAATCGTCTCAAGCAATCCGGTAATCCCATTCAATACCTACTCATTTATCTTCTTTACCAAGTCACTTCTAAGAGGACGTGCTAGCAGCATACAGTTTGATATCGGAAACATATTTCATAGGCCCTTTTTGACCAAAGAAAGTAGTAATATTTATTTAATTGTTGCTGTTAGTTTTGTTGTGTTCTTCTTCCTCTTCTTTTCGTGTGGGACACCGAGTCGTCCAACGACCCGATGAACTATGGTGTCAAGTTTTTCAACCGCCTACTACTAGTAGTAGGCTTCTGACAGGGTTGTTGCGTTATAAAACGTTTTCATTTGATTATGGTTGTTCGTAAGGGTTCCTCTTGAGAATTCATTTGCTCTCATGTACATAACATTATGTCTGCTATTGAATATCAATGTTTGTAAGGACAAAAGAATAAATTTATGTTGTTGTAAACAAAAGTAGCACATTTTAATCCTCTACAGTATGATATAGTGGTATTATTCTTTACAATACAAACGCATTAGTATAATATATAAATAAGTATAAAGATTATACTGTAAAATAAGCATCTCAATATTGTAATGCAATTGACGACATATTACAAGGCCAAAAGTTTTCATAACTAGAAACCATTCCTCTTTTAAGAAATATCAGATAATAGTTTTCTATCAGCCGTTCTGTACATACATACATACACATATCACGCCTATAATCCCTTGTGGGGTAGGCAGAGCGTAAACGGCCGTAAAACAACGGACATTTATGCCACTTTTGACAAATATTTGAGGGTCAACGGAAACTTGTGTATCGCCATAGTGACAGGTTGTCAGCCAATCGCCTGCATTTCTGCCGCCGTTCTGTGAATTGTATAAAGTAGCAAAATGTAGGAACAGGAAACTTAAAGTCGTATTGTGAGTTGAAACATTATATTTTCTTTGTGCTCGAGATCGTGAAGTGGCCTGGGGCGTCTTTACAATGGAATTCACATATTCTGATCAATTTTGTACTGAGATGTATACAAGGTGGGTAGGAGCGAAGGATCCAATGTACGTCGACAAGGAATAAACATCTTCAGTTCCAAGTGGTACATTCATCCACCTCTATGAATCCATACTAATATTATAAATGCGAAAGTGTGTTTGTTTGTTTGTTTGTTTGTTTGTTTGTCTTTCTTTCACGTTACAACAGAGCGATATCATGCAGTGTTTTTTAGGTGTGCAGTTAGGTGAGAGGCTGGAGAGTGACATAGGCTACTTTTTATCCCGGAAAAACATATTTTTCCCATCGGAAAAGCGATTAATGTTTAGCAATAGAATACACCCATACTACGAACATAGATGAGTATCATGCAGCGATGTAAAGCATTTTTTTTTTTGAGAGCAGCTAAATGAAAAGCTGGTGAGTGACATAGGTTATTTTTTATCCCGGAAAAACATATTTTTCCCTTCGGAAAACCGATTAATGTTTAGCAATAGAATACATCCATACTACATACATAAATGAGTATCATGCAGCGATGTAAAGCATTTTTTTTTTGGAAAGCATCCATACTAATATTATAAATGCGAAAGTGTGTTTGTTTGTTTGTTTGTTTGTCTTTCTTTCACGTTACAACAGAGCGATATCATGCAGTGTTTTTTAGGTGTGCAGTTAGGTGAGAGGCTGGAGAGTGACATAGGCTACTTTTTATCCCGGAAAAACATATTTTTCCCATCGGAAAAGCGATTAATGTTTAGCAATAGAATACACCCATACTACGAACATAGATGAGTATCATGCAGCGATGTAAAGCATTTTTTTTTTTGAGAGCAGCTAAATGAAAAGCTGGTGAGTGACATAGGTTATTTTTTATCCCGGAAAAACATATTTTTCCCTTCGGAAAACCGATTAATGTTTAGCAATAGAATACATCCATACTACATACATAAATGAGTATCATGCAGCGATGTAAAGCATTTTTTTTTTGGAAAGCAGTTAGATGAAAAGCTGGTGAGTGTCATAGGTTACTTTTTATCTCGGAAAAACATATTTTTCCCATCGGAAAACTGATTATTGTGTAGCATAGAATACATCCATACCACATAAAAAAGATGTATATACAGGATGTAAGGGACAGCCCTCCGAATACTGATATTCCCATAGTAAATGCAGTGAGCTGATTGTGATTTTGTATGGGATATAGAAAAAAAGAATTTAATCTATGGCAGGTTGTTCAGTTTCATGGTTTGAATACACCCAATCAGTATTCACTACTATGAGAATGTCTCTTGAATATGAGTTTTGGGATATGAATGTGGCTTTAAGGGTGATGTGGGTATGTACTTGAGATACTTCTTACCACAGTAGTAAAGTTAATTTCTACAGTTAAACATGATTTGAAAGTCCATTTCTATAATAATAACCATTTTTAGCACAGTAAGTTTGCCCTGCGTATACTTGCGAAGACACATAATAAACTTAAATTTTTTGGTACCATAGTCCTGAAAATTGAAGACTAGGCAAAATCATTATACTGCGTATTCATATTATTATAATTCCAATCCAAGAACATCCATCCCCAAGTTAATTTGGTTTGGAGCTAATATAGGTTTTCAAATCCTTGATTACATACCCACTCCTTTCTTTCATGTCTTCTTGGAGCATGTTTGTATGTAATAAAAATTTCAAAATAGCAGGAATATTAAAAAAAAATTAAAGCTATATAGCAATCTATACTTTCTTATTATTTATTAACCACCAATATAACACTAGGCAATATTCACAATATTCATAAGGTAGCTATACTCTATGGCGACATAGAGCGCTGAGTGTAATAGCTAGGCATAAATATAGGTGTATTGGTAGTTTAGTAGTATTGCTAGATGTAGCGCTGCATTGTGTAATAATGCAGGTTATGCCAAATTATATCGCTGATATAATTTGGCATAACCATTACTACTATATTTGTATTATAATATTCGCGTAGGAGTTAAATAAGTGACCCATAAACGTAATTTTAATAGAGACGCAGTCACTAAACCGGAAAGTAATGACCTGTGTTGTGTGTGCTGTCGCCCTGTTTAGAATACACAACTAATTAATAAAACTCTATGAGTACGCGGGCGAAGCCGCGGGTAACAGCTAGTAAAACAATAAATACTTAAGTCCACTAAACATTTCTTGTACAGTGCTGTTATCCAGTAATTCTCGTTTGCTCGGACATAATATTATCCTACATCTTATTCCAAATATACAAAAACATTCTTTTATTTGTTGTATAAATCTCTATTAATAAAGGAAATGGTAGAAAACTCTGGCATACTTTATCTGACATTTGCCATCTGAAGAAAATCCGTGTTGACCCAACTGATCTCATTTTACCTGGAATAGAGCCTCGTACCTCTTTAAATAAGTGTAATGACTATTTTACTGGCGTAGGTCTATCTCTGGCCCAGGAAGTGCTTCAGAGTCTTGGTACAACTGAGGAAGCCCTTGCTGACGCGGTTGATTCTCAGCTTTCTGCTTCGCAATCCTTTTTCATGCATCCGACTAATGAGTGCGAGGTCGATAGGTGCATTAGTGAGCTAAAACATGACAGTGCCCCTGGTTTGGATGGCTGCACTCCTTCACTCATAAAACATGTCAGACAGCATCTACTGGTACCGCTCACACACATTTGCAATTTAAGCCTAGAGTCTGGTGTTTTTCCTGATAGGTGGAAACTGGCTGCAGTCACGCCAATCTACAAAGATGGTAATAAAACTTCTCCTTGCAGCTATAGACCTATTTCACTTTCAACTTTTTCTAAATTACTGGAAAAGTGAGTTAGTTTTGTTACTTACTGACGTCGTCAGCAATGCCTTAGACCGGAACCAGAAGTGCCTTGGCGTGTTCCTTGACCTCGCTAAGGCATTTGACACGGTTTCCATTCCGATCTTGTTGCGTAAGCTTAACAAAATAGGCATTAGGGGAGTTGCATTGGACTGGTTCCGCAGTTATCTCAATAACCGCCGTCAACTAGTTAAGGTAGGCTCTGAAGTCAGCGATCTGAATGGAGTTTGTTTTGGAGTACCACAAGGCAGCATTTTGGGTCCCACGCTGTTCATAATATACATGAGCGACATCTTTGATGTACAATTGGATAGCGCCCAAATAATTTGTTACGCCGACGATACGGTCGTACTGTTTCAAGGAGAGTCATGGGAAAGCGTTTACAGTGAGTCTGAAAAGGGTATGGCCCTTATTGCGCGTTGGTTACAGAGTAACCTCCTAACTCTTAATGAATCCAAAACGCAATATTTGGCATTTCACAAAACCAAAGCGTCAAAACCACCAGAGATGTTCTCACTCAGGCTGCACACATGCAAAGCAGCCTCGACCCACGGTTCTTGCAACTGTATTCCGTTAAAGCGCACACACTGTATTAAATACCTAGGAGTACTTGTTGATGACAATTTAAATTTCGGCGCTCATATTTCCTCTCTGTCGAAACGAGTACGGAAAATCATATATGTGATGAAGAGCATTCGAAGTTCAGCTGACAAGACAACCTGCATTCGTGTGTACAAAGCCCTGTGCCAATCAATTATAACGTACTGTATTCGAGTGTGGGGCGGTGCTAGGAAAACCAGATTAAAAGAACTGGAAAGAGCTCAAAGATCAGTTCTGAAAGTAATGTTGCATAAACATCGCATGTATCCAACGAATAGCTTATACCTGGATTGTCAGGTGCTGCGGGTACGTGCACTTTTCATCCACAAGTCAATAACAGCAACCCATTCCTCGGCTATAAACTCCCCCGACTACGTGCGCTTGAACAAGCGCAGGGTTTACAGGGTTCCTCTACCCTCTGTGCGTACTTCTTTCGCACAACGGCTTCCCTCTTTTACGAGCCCTTTTATTTATAACGCCTTATGCCGTATTTTCCCACTTCTGAAGGATTTACCAACATCCAAAGTAAAGCGTGAGACCGAAATTTGGCTGCGTTCCCTAGACTATGACCAATTAGAGAGCATCCTTCCAAAGGTATGTGGTTAATGAGAACTTTCACACACACACACCACACCACACACACACACACACACACACACACACACACACACACACATATAGTTACATACAAACCGATATAGCCAAGCCATCATCCTCTATTTATTTTAGTCTTGTTTTATTTCTTATTAGTTTTAATTTTTATTTTATTTTATCATTTGCATGCAATGATAAGATTTGCATGTAAAATAACGGCTTTTGATATGTGTCATATCCAGACCGAGACTGGTTTTTATGTATATCAAATATGTCAACTTTCGACAAGGTCTCCGCGATACAAGCTGTGCTTAGTGCGGAGGCCGTTGCTAATGAAGAGAAACCTAGAATTTACAAATGTCAAAAGTACTATTTCTTAAAATTATGTAAACTGTGTTTTTTTTAATTGAATAAACTATTATTATTATGTTGGTACTCTTATTATTGTATAGAAAAAAACACACAACACTTTTTATGATTTAAATTTTCAGGGGATTAGGGATGAGGTAAATACCATGTGTTAAATACTTATTAAAATAACAGATCCTAGGTAGTATTTCAATGAGAAGTGACCCATTCCTAGTAGGTATTTGTTTAATTTAGCGTTGCTATGCTGGGGTAAGTTAGGTATTAATGACGGTCTATGAATACGCCGCGAGGCTCGCCCGCACGCATCGCTCTGGGCATATGTTGTCCCTTTCTCACTCGCGGGGCGAGGGTGGCGGCGTGCGCGCGGGCCGCCTGGTAGGCGCCACGCGGTGATTTCTGCACCGCACTACCAGTCACTCAAAACCGTTCGGACAAGAACGTATTGTGTTTTGTACGGATTTCCCGCCACGCGTTTTGTGATGCCGCGTGTAATGGACGATTCAATTTGAGATCGCGCGTGTTGATGCATCGTATTATTGCGGTTCTCCTGGGTTATACTAGAATACCAGGCTTAGTGATTGTTGGATGTCTCGACGTCTTCCACGTGAGCGTCGCGTTGAATAGGCATCAAGTGGCCATATCGGCTCGCGTTTGTACGACCCAAATTCGGGTTGGGTCACGCGTAATGACTGATATCAAAGTGGAATACGAACAGAAGCTGTGAGTGGTTTGAAGTGAATAACGCGCCAAGGCTGTAGTGGAATGCTGGGTGTCGATATCTTTTCCACCCAGCCCTGTAAGTACCAACGGAATCCCTATTTGATCCATTCCCTGAACTTCCTTTCTCCGTTGGGTATTTATGCATTTGCGCCGGCACGTGACTGTAAGTGTTAAACCTAGTTGTTTTAGTATAAAACTGTTTCCTCGTGTTAATGGTGTGTTCCCTTTAGTCATATTTGTTGTACCATTATCATTGTGACTCCTTAGTACGAATTGCGGAATTCGTGGGGTGATATAATTTGGAGGTACCGTAACGCCAGATCGGCAGACGGTATTTACTACAGAATTGAGTTATGTAAAGGTCAGAACACATCATTTGCCAATTTCACTCAACTTAGTTAATTAAGTTAAATAGATTTAGGTTCACGTTTAATTCATAGTATGCGCTGCTATATTGTGCAGCGTATGCTATTTAGCGCTGCGTAACGCGGCCATTGTCTGCCTTCAGTTGAACTCCTGGTATTTTACTAGAAATTTACCTGTGTAAATCGCTTCCACTGCGGGAGTTTAGCTTGGAATTAGACAATTTTTGGTAGCAGAGCGTGGTTCAGAAAACCACTAGACTTAAGATTATTTTAGTATAAGATTTTTAATCTACCTACATAAAAAAAAAAAAATATTTATTGTGATTGTAGTGTGTGCCCTGTGTAGAATATCCTATCGGTAGGATCAGGGCCAATCAATTAGTGAATTGCTTGTTATTATCGTTGTGTTTACCCTGTGCGGATATCCTAACGGTAGGATCAGGGCCGATTGTTTATTATTGTTTTTTTTTTATTGTAAGGTTCGGTGTTACTTTGAGTTGGTACCATGGCTCCCACAATTACACAGCTTCAGGCAAAAATTAGAACGCACCTAATTTGGTTCGCGACTAAGCAGGCGATGGTCGGTCGCGGGGACCGAGAGGACGCACTCATCGCTTGTGCGCAACGGATTGACGAACGGGTCGCGGAGGTGTTGGATTGCCTCACTGGATGCGAGGAGTTATTTGATGGGACGCCTGATGAGGAGGTCAAACTTACGGTCCGGACGAATGTGACCCAGTGCATGGAGATGGGGCAGGAGATCCAGCAGGCGGCTGCTGTGATCACCAGGCGTAGAGCTGGGGAGCCGGACCCACCCCATGGTCCGCGGGGACCGGGGGTGCAAGTGCCCCTGCCGGCTGTGGCGATTCCGGTCTTCCACGGGGACTACACGGATTGGACCCGATTCCAGGATCTGTTTGACAGTGTGATTCATAACCGCACTGACTTGCAGCCGGCATATAAAATGGCACAATTGATGGCCAAGCTGCAAGGTGAGCCCCATGAGCTGGTAAAGCATCTACCAGTCGATGATGCAAGTTACGAGACGGCTCGCGGTTTGCTGATCGAGAGATACAGCAACAAACGTCTCATGATTGACCAACTCCTGGAACAGTGGCTCACCGTGCTGACCATCACACGAGGGACGGACCTCAGGGCCAAGGTCCTCAACCCTGTCTGCGTTGCAGTGAACGCTCTTGAGAGACAGGGGATGCCGGTGTCAGGCTATGATTATATCCTGGTCCACACGTTGTTGCGCCGCCTGCCGAGCGACATGGCCGCTCGTTTTGAACAGTCACACGGAGGTAAGACATCTGATTACCTCCCGACCTTCGAGGAGCTCAAGTCCTTCCTCGAGGCCGAGTGCAGGCGGGTAGATGCCCAATTTGGAGAGTCGCCTCACGCGGAGTCTGCGGCCGCTCGCCGCCCGGAACGGCCGGGTGCACAGGCGCGAGACGGTAAGAGTAGGCCACCCAGGCGATACAATGTCGCTAATTTGGAATCGAGGTGTGCCTACTGCAGAGAGGCGGGGCATCAGGTGACTGCGTGTGAGGAGTTCGCTGCACAGCGGGTGCAGAAACGTCGTGGTGTGGTGCAGCAACGGCGTTGGTGCTTTAGGTGTATGGGGCCGCATCAGGTGCGAGAGTGCCCATCAAGCACCAACTGCAGGTACTGCCAGGGTGCCCACCATCAGCTCCTATGCATGAACCGCAGCGAAGATTACGGAGGCAGAGCTGACGCGGGTCAGCGGACGGAGTCTGCCCTACCTAGACGGGAGCAACGCTCCCCACCCCCTCCAAGGAGGAGTCCTCTTCCACCAGGGTTTCAGGGACGAGGCCAGGGACATCAGCAGGTGATGCCCCCTTCACCACGCGCGAGACAGTCACCACCTCGGCAGCAGGTGCCGGAACAGGGTAGGTGGTCACAGGTCCAAGGTCAGGGGCACCCATCACAAGTACGTGATGCTACGGGCGGGTGCCAACACCAGGGCCAGTACATGCAGTACTCGGCGGGTCTGAACAACATGGTGAGTTCCCATGACCCACGCATGCCTCTCCCCTTGGCTGAGCACCCGCGGCTACAGGCGCATCCACGGTACGCGCGCCTGCCGCAGGGTTACTATAGGCTGCCAGCCATGGCGTACAGGACCAGAGGTCCCTATCAGCAGGAGTGGGACCCACTCGAAGGTGTACGGAGAGAGGGGACCCCCCCGCAGGACGCGGACACTCCGCGCTTAGGTTCCTGCTAGGTAATCGCCGCCTACACGCCAGCTTCGGCCCCCCGGCCAATTACGGTATTGTTGCCTACGGCAATGATTTGGGTATGGGGATACGGTGGCCGCAGCATACAGGTAAGAGCCTTGTTAGATACAGGGGCTCAGGGTTGTATTGTGTCTAGTAAGCTGGTGAGTAGGCTACGCTTAAATATAAGGCCCACAACGGATGGGGCTGTAGGTATTGGAGGTGTAGATGTGCCTGACGTTCGGGGTCAGGTGAACTTCGAGTTCACATTAGGTAATACAGGTACAGGGGTCAGCTATCATGCCTCAGCAGTGGTGCTGGATGAAGTGGTAGGGAAACTTCCTCAGGTTCGGTTACCGTCAACGGTACGAGGGTTAACCACAGGCTTAGAGTTAGCTGATCCTGACTTTGATACTCCTGGTACGGTGGACGTTCTCCTCGGGTCAGACGTCCTCGGGAGATTCTGGTGTGGCAGAAAACGGGTACTTCAGCAAACTGGTTTAGTGGCCGTTGATACCACAGGGGGGTATGTTATTTTTGGCCCAGTTTGGAGACCTCAGGACCTACCAGAGGGCGATACGGTTCTCTATGGTAGTGTGTTGTCGGAGGTGCTGCAGAGGTTTTGGGAGTCTGAGGAGCCACCCACAGCGGATAGACGGAAGCCAGAGGATGACGAGTGCGAGCTGTTCTATCAGTACAACACTGCACGAAGTTCGTCAGGTAGGTTTGTTACCAGGCTGCCATTTCTCCCAAACCGCCCCTCCTTAGGTAGTTGGCTATGGAGAGAAAGATGAAGCGAGATGCAGCACTTCGGCAGAAGTATATCGAATTCATGAGGGAGTACCTAGAGTTAGGCCACATGTCGGTGTCCAGCATAGATTGGAGGTGTGTCGAGCATTACTATATACCACACCTGGCTGTTTTGAAGTCACCGGAGGCGAAGATACGGGTAGTGTTTGACGGTTCTGCTCCTACATCGAATGGTGTGTCTGTGAACCAGTGTCTGCACGCGGGTCCCAAGTTGAACCGGGACATTGTGGACATCCTCACAGATTTTCGGTTGCACCAAGTAGCGTTCGTCGCAGACGTCAAAATGATGTTTCGCCAAACAATTATACACCCGGATGACCGTCGGTACCAGCTGATTTTGTGGCGTGAGAGCCCTGACGAGCCGATGGTCACTTATGAGCTTAACACGGTAACGTATGGTCTGAAGCCAAGTCCGTTTTTGGCAGTACGCACGCTGCGAGAGTTGGCCGCACAGGAAAGGGTAAGATTCCCTCGAGCCGCAGCAGTACTGGATCGCGACGTCTACGTGGATGACATCTGCACGGGTGCAGATAGCGTGCAACAAGCACTGCTACTACGAGACGAGCTGATCGCGATCATGGAATCAGGAGGTTATGAGTTGCGGAAATGGCTGTCCAGCTGTCCAGAGCTCCTGGCCGGGTTGCCAGGTGAGTTCCAGCAGGACCCGCACCTTTTCGAGAACCCGGACAATCCAAATACGTTGAGCATCCTAGGGGTGCAATATAGGCCAACGCATGATGTCTTTACGTATCAGATCGAGCCAGACCTTTTGCAGAAGACTTGGACGAAGCGTTGGGTATTATCGACGATCGCCAGAACTTTCGATCCTAATGGGTGGATCGCACCGGTGACGTTCATGGCGAAGTGCTTCTTGCAAAGGTTGTGGATTGCAAACTTGGGTTGGGACGACCAGCTCTCCGGAGAGCTGTTGAATGATTGGACCAAGTTTGTGACCACCTTACCAGGGATCGTACGCATCGCCATACCTCGCAAGTTGCTCCCATCGGTGGGATGTAAGGCTACCCTACATGGGTTTTGTGATGCCTCGGAGCGAGGGTACGCGGCAGCTGTCTATTTGCGGACAGTCAGTTCAACGGGAACTGTAGACGTGCGTCTAGTTATGGCCAAGAGTAAGGTGGCTCCGGTTAGGACAAGATGGACCATTCCAAAGTTGGAATTGGCGGGAGCAGCGCTTCTCACGCGCTTGCTACATTATGTCGCTAGTAATCTACGCGGTACCATCAATTTGGATGAAACGGTGTACGCATGGACCGACAGTAGGATAGTTCTGTGCTGGTTACAGACGTCGGTACATACTCTTGAGGTTTTCGTGGCAAATCGGGTGTCACAGATTAAAGGATCGGAAACTCCGTTGGTATGGAGACACGTACCGGGAGAACAGAACCCAGCGGACTGCGCCTCACGGGGATGTAGGGCCCCTGATTTGGTAGGTCACTCACTGTGGTGGGGACCTCAGTGGCTGACTGAGTCACCTGAGAGATGGCCATACAATGAGTGCGGGTCGCCGCTTGGGCCACCTGATCGAGGTTTGCGAGTGAACGTAGGGCAGATCGTACCTAAGCCTAGTGCGGCTTTCTTGCTGGAACGATACAGCTCCCTCGACAAACTTCTAGGGGTGACAGGTTGGATCAAACGGTTCGTGAACAACTGTAGAAAACCTCAAGCAGAACGGAACTTGGCACCTGTCCTCTCGCCTGCGGAGCGGAATGCGGCTCTAAGTTTATTGGTTAGGGTCGTCCAGGCGGAACATTTTGAGGAAGAGGCCAGGCTGCTCAGGGATGGCCGTGGAAAGCTGAAGGGAGGTCTTGTGCGCCTCAACCCGTTCGTGGACGAGCATGGAATGCTCCGGGTTGGAGGTAGACTTCGGAACGCTAACCTGCCCTTTTCAGCACGGCATCCGCTGTTACTCCCAAAGAAGGGACTAGAACTACTTTGGTAGAACTTATAGTTAGGGATCGTCACCAGAAAAACTCGCATGCGGGCTGCAATGCACTTTTGGCTATTCTGCAGCGCGAGTTTTGGATCTTGTCTGGACGACGTACGGTACGGAGCATTGTGTTTCGGTGCTTGCCTTGCTATCGGTTGAAGGCAGCCACAATGCAACCTCAGATGGGAGACCTCCCACCGGACCGGGTGACGGAAGCCTGGACGTTTGCGGGTGTGGGAACGGACTTTGCGGGGCCTTTTATGGTAAAGGCATCACGCCTTCGCAACGCGAAGTCAATCAAGGCGTTTTTGTGCGTGTTTGTGTGCCTAGCAACCAAGGCCGTCCACTTGGAACTCGTGGCCGACCTCACTACGGAGGCTTTCTTAGCAGCTTTAGATAGATTTGTGTCGCGAAGAGGGCGACCAGCGCTGATTAGGTCGGACTGTGGTACCAACTTTAAGGGCGCTGATCGATGTATGAAAGAAATTATAACGTTTTTATCGGAAAACGAGGAAGCTATCGGCACGAGCCTCTCCCGTCAGGGCATTAACTGGGTGTTCGATCCACCAGGATGCCCCCACTGGGGTGGTATATTTGAAGCGGTTGTAAAGTCCGCTAAGACGCATTTGATGCGCGTTATAGGTTTAACGATATTAACCTTTGAGGAGCTAGCGACCGTGTTTTGTAAAATTGAGGCCGTTCTCAATTCACGTCCTTTGTGTCCGCTTAGCTCAGATCCGAATGATCTGGAGGCCCTGACACCAGGGCATTTCTTAATTGGCCGACCACTTAACGCCTTGCCAGAATACCCCTACACAGAGGTCAGTAGCAATCGTTTGACGCGTTATGAGTTGCTGCAGCAAATGTCTCAGAATTTTTGGAAGCGATGGTCGCTTGAGTATTTGCACATTCTGCAGCAACGCCTTAAGTGGACGGACAGAACTGAACCCCCTCGCATCGGAGATCTCGTTCTGGTTAAGGATGCCAACCTGCCGCCACTGCGATGGCGCAGAGGGCGCATTCTCAACTTGTTCCCAGGTAGTGATGGCACTCCTCGAGTCGCGACAGTTCAGGTAGGGGATTCAGTTCTTAAGCGAGCAATAGCAACGCTATCTCGTCTCCCCAGTAGTGAATAGGCCTAAGGGATTCGGCCTAGGGCGGGTGAATGTTTAATTTAGCGTTGCTATGCTGGGGTAAGTTAGGTATTAATGACGGTCTATGAATACGCCGCGAGGCTCGCCCGCACGCATCGCTCTGGGCATATGTTGTCCCTTTCTCACTCGCGGGGCGAGGGTGGCGGCGTGCGCGCGGGCCGCCTGGTAGGCGCCACGCGGTGATTTCTGCACCGCACTACCAGTCACTCAAAACTGTTCGGACGAGAACGTATTGTGTTTTGTACGGATTTCCCGCCACGCGTTTTGTGATGCCGCGTGTAATGGACGATTCAATTTGAGATCGCGCGTGTTGATGCATCGTATTATTGCGGTTCTCCTGGGTTATACTAGAATACCAGGCTTAGTGATTGTTGGATGTCTCGACGTCTTCCACGTGAGCGTCGCGTTGAATAGGCATCAAGTGGCCATATCGGCTCGCGTTTGTACGACCCAAATTCGGGTTGGGTCACGCGTAATGACTGATATCAAAGTGGAATACGAACAGAAGCTGTGAGTGGTTTGAAGTGAATAACGCGCCAAGGCTGTAGTGGAATGCTGGGTGTCGATATCTTTTCCACCCAGCCCTGTAAGTACCAACGGAATCCCTATTTGATCCATTCCCTGAACTTCCTTTCTCCGTTGGGTATTTATGCATTTGCGCCGGCACGTGACTGTAAGTGTTAAACCTAGTTGTTTTAGTATAAAACTGTTTCCTCGTGTTAATGGTGTGTTCCCTTTAGTCATATTTGTTGTACCATTATCATTGTGACTCCTTAGTACGAATTGCGGAATTCGTGGGGTGATATAATTTGGAGGTACTTACTTATAATCTAGTGCTTATACGTGTGACGTAACGCCAGATCGGCAGACGGTATTTACTACAGAATTGAGTTATGTAAAGGTCAGAACACATCATTTGCCAATTTCACTCAACTTAGTTAATTAAGTTAAATAGATTTAGGTTCACGTTTAATTCATAGTATGCGCTGCTATATTGTGCAGCGTATGCTATTTAGCGCTGCGTAACGCGGCCATTGTCTGCCTTCAGTTGAACTCCTGGTATTTTACTAGAAATTTACCTGTGTAAATCGCTTCCACTGCGGGAGTTTAGCTTGGAATTAGACAGTATTTAAGCGTTTGATTGACTGCAGATATTCATGTTCGAAAATCACTTTAAGACCCTAGAGACGAAACTACCTATTTTAGGCGCACTTATTTCCTAACTTATGTGCAAATAAAATGATTTTTTTTGGATAGAGTCCATTTCATGCGTCCATAAGGTCAAATCGGATGATAAACCAGTTAGCGCTGTCATTTTTCGTTAAATAAGCTTAGAAAAGAATAAAAAAATATCCAAGTTATCATTTGACGCAAAATGCACGTTATCTGTCATAGAAATTAATAATATCTGTCATAGAAAATAATATTATATTTAAACACTTAAAGTTTTTTAACAATTTGAGCACCAAGTCATTTATTTTTATACAAAAAACGGTCCTAATGACAAGTGTTCAGAGGGTATCGATATGAAGGCTAGCCCAGCTCTACAGCAATAAATAATTTCACGTTTAAGCTTGAACTTGGTCCTTATTTGGTGAGTAGGTATTCAAAAGAGGCTCTGCAAATTTTTTTTTTTTTGGTAATTGCACAAAACACATTTTCGATAGTGCCTTGTGATGACGGCTTAGAATAGCATCACCCCATTTCTTTCCCGTGGGAGTCGTTAGAGGCGACTAAGGGACTTGAGGGTGTGAATTGCAATTTTAGGCGATGGGCTGACATCCTGTCACTATAGCGATACACAATTTTCCGAATGACCCTCAAATATACGTCAGACGTGGCGTAAATGTCTGTTATTGCGGCCGTTTATGCTCTGCTTACCCCGCAAGGGATAATAGGCGTGATATGTGTAAGTATGTATGTACATTTTCGATTTCAGTCATGTAATTTCTGAATCTATGAATGGTAACAACGAAGATTTTTTGCGCAAGTTATCATGTGTTTTACTATCTTAAATTATTGGATGAACTAAATGCTGTTGAGTTCTTATGTAGTATGAAATTGATCGATACTGAATGTTTCAAATATCACTGTAGTGGCTGCCAAGAACATCAAAATAATGGTAAGAAAGTATAGTGGCAATTTCTGGTACAGAAGCAGCGGATCGGAAGAGATGGCGCTATAAATATGATCAATTTCTTCATGAACAGGTTATGGTTTAGTAGAAGTTAAAAAAACTTATACAAGATGTCGCTGTACGTCGCTTTGTGATGAGTACAAAGAGATAGTTTCAATTCGATAGTCGGGTAAGGATAACGGTATCTCAGTTGGTAAAGCGGTGAAACCATGGTCCCGGGTTGAAGCCCTGGCCACAGACGATATTTTACCATCTTTTACTCCTGTTTATTTTCATGTATTTATGTATTTATTTGTCTGAGGAATGTAGTAAGATGGATAGATATAAGATGTATAACAACACCACCCACCTTTTGTTGAAAGAACTTCGTATCCTCCCTTTCGGTCGTCGTATTCCATAGCATCAAGAATCACCGAGTATGTGTTAATCCAATTCTCGTAATAACAACTTTATCTCTCCATAAAACACACTCACAGCCGAGTTGCAACATAAAACTGCATCTAGAAAATGCATTTCTAAGAATGCAAACAGTATTATCAGTAGAAATACTACACTTCAGATTATGTGACATTGGTGTGTTCATATTCTTTTGTAAACATTTACTTTCCTTTCTTCAAAGGACATTGGCTCCATTGGCTTTGCTGTAAAATATTGATTAATTTTGGTCACTTACCAACGGACACTTGTTCAGCATACCTATTACCGATATCATTTTAAACTTATGCGTAACAAGGTATCATTTATTTTAACTATTTCAATATTCAATTCTGTATTCCAAACGGAGTCAACAAAAATATGTAGCTGGCTACAAAATTATTACAACTTGCATATACTGAATCTTAATAATACCAGACACCCTTCATATAAAATTTCATAGAATTACCCCCATTTTGTACACCACAGCAAACATATTTAGTGAAAGATGAGATGTGCATAGAAAGCGTTGAATTAAAATTAGATTTAGTGTGCTCTTGGCTCGAACAACAAAATTAGGCTCGGCTTAGCGCGTGCTGAGCGGCTGACATAGTATCACATTTGCTCTCTCTGCTCTAAACTCGCACATGTATGTCAAACTGGGAATGAAATACTTTTATATGAGTCATTGTCGTATCGTGCCGGGATGGAATAGCATAGTCCCTTGCCCATTAGGTGTACATCCAAGGAATGGACAGCAGTTGTTTTAATTTTCTACTGAGCTTGCCATGCGTGGGGAGTAGGGAAAATACCCCCCAATAAGGGAGGCCCGTGTACAGCAGTAGCTTGTTGGGTGGGGCTGTTTATTTTGTTGTTGCTAGGAGTCATGCTTTAGGTTTCGGGTTTTATACAAAATGTTACAAGTTTATTTTCGAATAACTTGTTCTGTTCGTAGGTAATAATAGGACACCACACTATACTGGAAAATAAATCTCCATTCTTCAGAAGTCGTATTCCGCTATTTTGTGTCTTGTGTTTCAATAGATTGTCAGATGGATGGTTTTCGCTGTTTCGAATTTGAACAGCTCGAAGTATAGAAAATCACAATGGCAATAGAATGATAATTGAGTGTCGATGGCATTGCAATGGCTATAAAATAAAAGAATCGTGGCCCAAATTTCCTTACACATTTCTACAGAAGTTTCCACGGGGATCTACACAAGTTTCCACGGAACATTACCAGAAAAGCTAAAAAAATTAAGAATAGTAATAAATATAGTTTATTTATTACTGATGGGTCAGCAACTATACAAAGCAACAAAACATCATGCAGGTATTTTTTTACCGCAGGGTTCTTCTCATCACACGTCACACACACATTCGAAGAAGAATAAAAGTTTGAGAATCTCTTTACTACGCTTTATAGTATCATATCATTATAGCGCTATCATTGAGGCAGGCTATATAATATTATGTGTAAAGTTTGCACTGAAAACTGTATTAGTCAATCAGCATACTTTCATGATATTTTCAACATGTTTATGAAAGTATGCCAGGGAGAATTGGAACTTCAAAATATTATTTATTCATTGGCAATATTGAAACTCGATTTACGCTGTATGTTCAATAGTAAATATGGGATTTAAGACAAATCGTTTTAGATATTATACAATATCAAAAATTGCACGGAAAATCTTTGAGTAAAACAATCTTAATTTCTGCGACTGATTTTATTTAAACACATTATATCTATCTATACATATGATAAAACTGTAGCTGGTCGCTGTACAGACATGGCACGGCAAGTAAATGCAAAAACTATCATAAGCGGCTTTATAAACGCAATAGTCCGATATGGAACTCGAGGGTGTGTATTGCAATTTTAAACGAAGGGCTGATAACCTGTCACTATGGCGATACAAAATTTTCCGAATGACCCTCAAACATTTGCCAGACGTGGCGTAAATATCTGTTTTTTGCGGCCTACCCCACAAGGCGTGTTAAGTGTATGTATGATTGTATACTTTAAAAATTCTTAAGTCGCTTATTTTTGCACGATTGCATAATGCGTGTCTGTTAGCACATCTTACGTTTTCTGTAATTTTTGACGCTTGCTTAAATTTTAGATTCAATGTATGGTAACGCGTTTATTAAATTATTTTTTCAAGTGTATATAATTAAATCAACATTATAAAATACCAGTATTGTCAATGTGACAGTTAATACAGTGTACGAACCCAGTTTAAGTCGTTTTTATCCACTGCAAACGAAAGTGTGTTAGGATATAACTAAAATGACACTGAAAATAAATCGGGTTCGGCCAATGGTCTAGAAACTATAAGCCAAAAATAAGCGACTTCAATATATTTGGAACTTGAAAAGCTAGCCATACTGGGCTACAATAGAACTCAAAACAACTGGACTAAGCGCCCGTTGACGAAGTGTTACCTCATAGGGTTACTGAGCGGAAGTATATTTTAGCGATAGATAACATTTAGGAAGTTGGAAAAATAAAAGGTTGCCATCTAATATCCTGGCAGATTTTCTTTTTTTCGAGTTAAAAAACGAAAAAATCAAGAATTACGGTACACGGTGTACCGTTCGCAACCTTTACCTATCTAATGAGACGCCTTTCGAGATAAGAACTCGCTAAGGTTACCAGCTCCAACCATGCCCATTTTCCTTGGTCAGCCACACTTATGGGGCCAAAAAATCGAGTGATTCTCATATACTCAGATACCCTACGCATGCCATTCTAGAATTTATAAGGTTGCCTGTTATCAGCCTGGCAGTATCTCTGTTGATATATTTTCGAAAAAGTTTTTCAGATATAGGTATACTTTATTGCAGAAAAAAGTTGACGTGGCATAACAGAGATACTGCTAGGCAAATTGAGAGGGTCTGGCTACGTTGTTATTCATGTTCACTAGAGCTAGTAAAAATGATATCTTTGATTAAAATCTTAGTAACCTTAAATCGCAAAAAGTCGCACATAGCTATGGACCCCAAAGTTTGGAAAGAGAGAAGGGAGACCTTTTCCCAGCAGTGGGACAGTTTAGGCTGACAAAATAATAAAATAAATTACCTTAAATCGTATTCTCAAACAAAGCCGCGGGCACCTACTTATGAAGCTGCCAATACCAAAATGTTTTTGTGTAATTCGATTAAGTTTTCACTCATCCGTGAGTTTATATGAGTTTAAGGTGAAACTATACTAGTAACCGATATTAAAAACAGAGTACGGGCTAGTGACAAGGAACAACGGTCTCAAAGGAACATAGATCGAAATAACATAAAAATATTTTCAGCTTCTATAGTAACTCAAATCAGCTGATCGGCAATTTTGTATGGAAGGCCCATTTATTTTTCACATTTCGACCTATCTTAAGGAAAGTTGTTCAATACCATAAGCCCGATCTGAGTCTTCCCTATCGGTCACTAGTAAAATTTCAATTTATATGGAGGTCACATTAATTTAGAAGTAAAATAATGTTTTGATATCCCAAAAAATTTATTAGGTGATTAAATTTAATACATATTTCATATGGGAACCGCAAACCATCAGAACTATTATCACATTTTACGACGCTGTTTAGTCGAGGCGAGGCAGCAAATTCGGTAGAAATATATTGCTCTCATGGAGGAAGAAGCGTGACGTTTGGTATGTGCATTGCACCCCAAATTGAAATGCATTATTTTATGATTTGTTTTCTATCAGATGTACAAAACACTTTTTTACAATGCGTAAGGAATATCAGTTAAAGATGATGATGTTAAGAGATTTATGTGCTGCTGATAGTTTATTATTTCATATAACAAACTGTTTTTTTTTACTTAAAGAAAAAACTGAAGTTAATTAGGGAAAACAAACGTCTGGCCCAAACTCTTAGCTCGATCAAAAGTCAAAACCAAATCCATTCATTGTAAGATAAGCCTTGCATCCGCTGAGTCTATAGTATTAGACCATGTGATTTCGCCACTATCTAAAAGGTGAATACACTCATTGACTGGGTTATTGCTTATCTGTGCCAACATTATCAATCTAGTTTATCTCAAGCAGTAGGCAATTTATTTACCCATACGATATAAAAAGACAATCTTTGATTTCATCTCTGAAAACATAAGTCTGGTTGTTTTTATTTTTTGTAACACGTGTATAATTTCAAATTGTTTAAATTAAATATCAAATATGAAAAAACTTCACGTGTATATTTTATTCAACTTTCAAAATTTTCTACCGCAGACAGGATTTGAACCTGTGACTTTCGAAATCAGTACTAGCGACGTCTCTAACGACACGGCTTATCCATTGCCTGTGAAATTATGCAATATTAATAATAATAATGTTATGTGCAGGCAAAAAAAAAACCATATACAGGCTTTATATTGATAGAAAATACTGGCTTATGGCATGGCTTCATTTTCCGGGATAATATTGCAACTAATTCCCAGCAATTTCACAATTTACAGTTTTTTAGAGCAAAATATCTCAAAATAACTTTTGCATTGCTTTATTCAGAAACCAATATACCTACTTACGTTATATTGTGATATTTACATTAAAAACGGCCCAGTGCGAGTCGGACTCACGCACAAAGAGTTTCGTAGGTAACGTTATGTATAAAAATTACATAAAGTTCACGTTTCTTCTAGAAGAGTTTAGACCCTTTGGGTACGGACGGAACCCTAAAAAAATGATGGTAAAGTAAACAAACCCCTAGCTGTGGTGTGAATACAAACGAAACAGCAGCCAGCGAATTGATTTGTTTAAGCTTGATATAGCCATTTTGTGGCGGCGTTGTATGGTATGAATTATTATAGTAACAACACATAAGTTTTTACTGCACGAACAGAGATATACCTAGATAGGTAAAGCATGAAAAAATACATAAGTGTGTCTATAAAGAACCTTTCTTTGCTGCCGTTTTACCTGCTTTTCAGTTTGTCAGAGTTCTACCACTAGTAGTAGTCGGTTAAAACTCTTGACACCAGGGTTCATCGGGTTATTGGACGACTCGATGTCCCATACGAAAAGTAGAACCTGCTTTTGCAATTTATCTTGTAAAAATAAGGTGTTTTGGAGTGGTAAAAACTTAGCTTTCATACGTTGAAAGAATTTTGGAATCGTTAACACTCTACTGCTCCGTTGTAAATTCTTTGTTAAACTATAAGGAGGTTCTGCCACTTTTCGTCCGTTGCCGCGTATCCGTCAGACGAAAGGAAATTGCGAATTTTATTCCCATACAAACATGGTGGCGGTGCGTATCCGGATGCGTGAAACGACTTGAACGTATTTGTATGGGAATAAGATCCAAATTAGCAATTTACTTTCGCATGACAGATTCATGCGTTACGGTGCGTTATAATTTTAAAGCGACGACATATAAGTGGGAAAACCGTCCAGCAGGTTCACCCGCTGCTAACCGTTTTCTCAAAGGAAAAATATATTTTCCCGGCATAAACTATAGATTAAAACCCTACTCTTAAATTACTCTATCTAATAAAGAAAACTGCTTTCAAATCCGTTGCGTAGTTTTAAAAAATCTACGCATTCATAGGGACACGGGAAGCGACTTTATTTTATACTACGATTATATATTTAGTGATTAACAGCACAAATAAAATACACTGTATGACAGGGTTTTCTATCTACCATCAGAAGGCAGCACATAAGTATGTTTTAGCATCAACCACTTCAGGATGATAGGAGAATACAATTCTACTAAATGATTTAATAATTTTGTGAAAATGCATACAGAAGGTCATAATTTTGCTAATTTTACTTACTCAGCTGTTCTTACCTTTGTTTAAGACTTTCGCGCTTTGTACATAATTTTTATGGTTTAATTGGGTCTATGCGCTTAGTGAGGGTAGTTCAATACTCACCGACCGATGTGGGTTCTGGGTTTGATTCTCGATGGGTCACTCATAAAAGTTGATATTTATCTCTTTGTGAATTTGTTCCCGGTCTGGTTAGGACATTGCAGGGTGAACCAACTGATTGTTCGAAAATAAATGGTTCCGTGCTTCGGAGGGCACGTCAAGCCGTCGGTCCCGATTGCTGTCTATGATTACTTAGACGGCGGTCGTAACACAACCATGTCAGAGACCTACTAGAGGTAGAAGGTGGTTGAAAAAAAAACTGACACCAGGGGTCATCGGGGTGTTGGACGACTCGGTATCCCACACGAAAAGAGAAGAAGAATACTCTCACGACGCTGCGGTCTTCACATCGCTCCGTCATCAGTTCCTTTCGCGACCACGCACGTGCAACCCGCTCGAAACGTAGATGTAAGTATCGTGCATGTTTACCTTCTCATAATCCGGCGCATAGAACCGATTAAACCATAATAATGTATTCAATAATCCGGCGCATAGAACCGATTAAACCATAATTATGTATTCAATAATCTGGCGCATAGACCCGCTGAAACCATAGGTAATTATGTATTCAATAATCTGGTGCATAGACCCGATTAAACCATAATAATTTATTCTAACCTTATCCGTTCAATTGCAACTAATTGAGTGAGGTCAAATTCTTACCTGTAACAAAAAAATACACATTGAGAAATAAAACATTACTGACATACCCTGTATAGCTGAGCAATACAATTGTTTGCAAAAATCTTGCGCATAAAAGAAGTACTTGAAATTATCTTTTTCGCACAATTTAAGCTTGAGTGCATTTGTGACGTTATTAACGCTAAACACCCACTTGATTTTTATCTTATTATCTATTAGCTAGTGATTAGAAACATACAAATAGGTCTCTTCAAAGATAGGTCATATAAATATAAAACTCTGTGTACTTCTAAATTATTGTAGCAGACAACATGATTACCGTATTCGGGTTCTTAATTTTAAGCTTGACAGCGATTTCAGGTGAGAAACCATAGTATTTTTATTATACATGTGCCTTTTGGTCCACCCTATATATTAGTGACGGGGTTTGTTCTTTAGTTTGACAAATCTGATATTTTGGGACTTACCTAAAAATTCTAAGAGTTAAATTCCTCCAGTATTTTATGTTTGGCAGTGGACTTGTATGTCATATTATTACATTACCATTCATCAGAGATGTATGTATAAAACGACTGGGTAGGTTTGTAAACTATGTAGTTTATGCCTACTGCATGAATCTGTTTCAAAAAATCTGTTGCTTCATGTCACACTTTTTTTTTTCAACAGCTGTTCCTGCCCCACGAGCCGTCCCAGCTGCCTCTAACAGAATAGTGGGCGGATCACTGGCTACAATATCTCAGTACCCATTCGCGGCTGCCTTACTCTACTCCAGTAACTTAGTCACCTACTCGCAATCATGTGGAGGAACCCTGCTCACCAAAAATGCTGTTTTGACTGCCGCTCATTGTATCTAGTAAGTCATTCCTAAAGATTTTATTTTTTAATCTGTATTACAAACACACAGTGATGTCAAATTTGATTTTGTGATTTTAAATTTTCCGTAGTTACTCGTATTGTCACTAAAATATTATACACCTGTGTGGTTGTTTACCCGTAAACATGGTGATTGCAATATCACCGTTATATTGAAAACCCCATAAAACAAACAATAATTTCACTTACGTACTTAAGTACCCAAAATAAGTAATTGTCGGTTTGGTTTTTGACACAGGTTCACTAAGAACATTTTCACAATTTACTGTTTTTGTACCTCAAACTCAAAAGGAAAATAACGGAATCCGTTTATGCTGTTAAAGTGCGTGTATTTGACCCTCTCAAAGGAATCCAAATTCTTACCAACCGAGATTTAAAAAATAGTTTTCTTTTTATCAGTGAAAAGAACAACATTTTAAAATTGTGCTAGCAGTTCAAGTGATATAACAATGAAAGGGCTTGATGTGCATATCACGGAACCCTCGGTGGGCAATATCGTAAATTTGTGTATTTGGTTTTCAGTTTTGATTCAGCAACACAATGGCGAGTCCGTCTCGGTTCCTCCTGGGCTAACAGCGGTGGCTACATCTACACACTGAGCTACATGCGTATGCACAATCAGTTCAACTTCAACACTCTGAACAACGACGTGGCTCTTCTCATCACTGCTCAAAATATTGCATTTGTCAACGGAGCAGTTCAGCCAGCTAGCATCGCTGGTGCTAATTACAATCTGGCCGACAACCAGGCTGTGTGGGCCATCGGATGGGGTACGACTTCAGTAAGTTGAAACTAAAACAATATTAAAAATTCCGACTGTGTGAATTGGAGATTTGTTGGGCGACTTAACAGTAAATAACTTACTTATTTCGCCGGCTAAACTGGAGTAAAAAGTACTTTTGGAAATACATACATATATCACGCCTGTATTCCGTGCGGGGTAGGCAGAGCATTTTCGCCACGGCTGACATACAATTAAGTTCATTCAGAAAATTGTCTATGACTATAGTGACAAATTGTCAGCCCATCGCCTAAAATTGCAATTCACATGTAATCCTAGAGTCCTTAAGTCGTCCACGATAAAGAAATGGCGTACCTAATGCTATTCTAAGCCGGCATCACATGCAATTTTTCAAATCGATTTATACAATTTTAATATTAACAAGTGATACCCATGATCATGACACAATGATATCTTACCAAATAACAACATTGACTAAAATATATGACGTCGGCCTATCTTCACTTTGCTGTAATATTTAAATATCTGTTTAGGTAGGTGGAGGTGGGTCAGAGCAACTTCGCCAAGTGCAAATCTGGTCCGTCAACCAGTTGACCTGCAGATCCCGCTACAACGAGCTCGGTTGGAATGTCACCGACAACATGCTCTGCTCCGGCTGGCTGGACGTGGGCGGCCGTGACCAATGCCAGGGCGACTCCGGAGGTCCACTCATCCACAACAACGTCATCGTGGGCATCTGCTCCTGGGGCAACCAGTGCGCACTGCCTAGATACCCCGGCGTCAATACACGTGTTTCGAAGGTCTCAGCTTGGATTGTAGCTAATGTACCGTAGACTAAATAGCTAGATTTGTGATAGGTAATTATGATTGGTGGACGTCAAAGAATAAAATTTCGGTTCAACTTCTGAGTTCTTATTTTGCCTTTGTTACGAAAAGATTGTAAATTCAGCAAACATTTCTCTAAAATTGTTTTCATATTTTTATTTCTTAATTTTGGAGCTCACCAGGAGAAGTTTGTGTGGTTTTTCAAACAACCAGGCCAATCGCGCTCTTCTCGGGGCGTGTCTGGACTAAGGAGTTGTTCGGGGAACAACGAATTGGATTGAAGTTCCTGGGCAAAGTACGTTATATCATGGGCCTGCAGTCTGCTAAATAAAAATCGTTTCAGTTGTGTGTCAATGGCCTGTTAGTGGGCTATTTTTGGACATTTCTGCTAACAGTGCGAAGTACAGAAAATCACAGTGGCATTATAATGACATATGGTATTCGATGGTATTTTTGGGTTGGTATGGGATCTACCTCCTAGCGGTCCACCCCGGGCAACGGCAACACAGACTTGCCTGTGGATAAGTCCGGCTGAACGATCCCACTAAGCGGTGGAAGGCTCCGTAAGGGGTCGCTTGGCTCGCGACCGCCATCCCACCGAAGTCTGGCGCCAAGTAATTGAAATTGAAATTCTTTATTAAATGTAGGATAGTATTATCATATCACTTATTGACGTCATGAACCGTCATTGTAAAAAATGATCACACAATTTTCTTTTTTTTTATAACAATTTCGTAATGTCCTAATTCTCTGTCCTTTATCCTAGACAAGAGTCAAGAGCAAACCCATCATTAATAAAAAATAAATAAATTACAATGACTATAAAATAAGAGAATCGGGACCTGAGGATAAAACTATTATACAACTAAGTCTATTAGTAGGTAGAGTACCTCTCTCCTCTTTTAGGTGAATATGTTATCTAGACGGTTGTTTACTCATATACGCATAGATTTATTTCAAGTGCTTTCCATTTAGACCACTTGATTTGATCTAATTATCTTTGAGTTGGTGATTGGAACAAGCATAACCCTTCAACAATTATATTGAAATAGGAGTTAATTATATAGAAATTATTACTTTAACTCGAGGTTTCATTTGGTGATCCTGGAGCAGAGAATTATAATCATGATATCGACTTACGGGTTTATAATTCTAAATCTCGGGGCAGTTCTGGGTAAGAAGATATAGACTTTGATATATTTTTATATATTCCTTTTTCTGTTTATTTCATTACATACATACACACATACACATATCATGCCTATAATCCCTTGCGGGGTAGGCAGAGCGCAAACGGCCGCATAGAACGGACATTTACGCCACGCCCGACAAACATTTGAGGGTCACCCGGAAAATTGTGTATCGTATAATATAACAGTGTTTTTTTAGTTTTTTTTTTTGCATCTACCTCGTACCATAGTTTACCTGCGCACACCATGTCCTCTGGATTTCTCAAAGGTTGACTGGGAGAGATCCCTTAATGGGATAAGTCCGCCTTTGTGCCTTACCTTTTCTGTAATTTGTGTTTTTCTATGTTTTATTTTTATTTGGTGCAATAAAGTTATTACATACATACATACATACAGTGATATCAATTCAAGTTCTATTTGAATCATGAATAATTTTGTTAATTTAGATCTTGCGAATTCCGCTATTCCAGCTGTATCCAACAAAATTGTGGGAGGACCATTGACTTTTATCTCTGAGTATCCATTCGCAGCATCTCTACTCTACTCCAATAATCAGATCACCTATTCTCAACGATGTGGGGGAAGCTTGCTTACTACAAGAGCCATATTATCTGCTGCACATTGCTTTGAGTAAGTTAGTGCTGTTAATTTTTTCCAGTAATAACGCCTTGGTTCATAACTGGTGATATAATATACATACTAAATGGATCAATCTTGTTATGTCCTGTAAAAATATGAGTCGACGAACGACCCGATGAGAGTTTTACAACCTACTATCTTTTCGTGTGGGACGCCGAGTCGTCCAACGACCCGATGAACCCTGGTGTCAGAATTTTTCAACCACCTACTACCACTAGTATGCCTCTGACATGGTTGTGTTACGGCCGCCGTCTAAGTTATCTTAGACAGCAACCGGGACCGACGGCTTAGCGTGCCCTCCGAAGCACGGAACCATTTCTTTTCGGACAATCAGTTGGTTCGCCCTACAATGTCGTGACCAGACCGGGATCAAATTCACAAAGTGATAAATATCAACTTTGTGAGTGTCCCACCGAGAATCGAACCCGGAACCTTTGCGTCGCAGGCAGTCGCACTACCACTGCGCCACATCGGCCGTCAAACAACAACCCACTACTAGGTAGTATGTGGGCCTCTACCATAGTTGTAAAATAATCGCCGTCTAAGTTATGTATGTAAATATAAAGAGCAACCGGGACCAACAGCCCTTCAAAGCACGGAACCATTTATGTTACGGACAATCAGGTGATTGAACAAGCAATGTATTCACCAAACTAGGATCAAATCACAAAATGATAATAAAAAACAACTTTGTGTGTTCTTACCCCTTGACAAAATCGAACCAGCGACCTCCAGATCCTGTGGCGAACGCTCAGACCACTAGACTACGGAATCAATTAATCAGTGGAACATTATTACTGATTACAGTTCTGATGCAGTTTGGCAATGGCGTGTTCGTGTAGGATCGTCCAGGGCGAGCAGTGGAGGTACTATTTACACCCTCAGCGAAATACGCATCCACAACCAGTTTAACCTCAGTACCCGGGACAATGATATTGCTCTTCTCATCTCCACGGCATTAATCAGCCTAATCATTGGCTACGTTCAGCCAGCTGGTATTGCTGTTCCTAACTACAATCTGGCTGATAACGAACCTCTGTCGTCTATTGGATGGGACACTACAGTAAGTTTAAATCATTTAACTTAACTTTACCAGTATAACGTGAAGAGCCATAGGCGAGTTGGCCTTATTTGAGAAGAATAAGTTCCTCAACATTGCTATGATGGATCAGCAATGGGAGTTTTTCTGTTGACAGTTCTTTTGATAGTTCTGAATGTCAAACCAGAGGGCGCTGTGCTAAATTGAAATTTTGACGTTTTAATATGGCTCGCGTCAGCCATAGTTTTGTCACAGGTTCCATTTCACGTTGTGTTCGTTACAAATAAATTATGTTAGTTTGATTTACTACAAAATAAACTTATCGCCTTGCTATTATATTGAGTGTCATACGTGTAAGTAAACAAATAACCAATAATAAGTTGAGAACAATTCAATAAAAACAAAATAAAAAATAATTTATAAAGTGGTACAGTGTTTGTGTAAAGGAACGTTATTTCAATTAAGCCGCCCTCTACATGAAACTCGAGAATCCCTAGAAAATTTCCCATTGCAAGTAAATATTCACAAAAAGGACATGTTTTTTTATATTGCGTGCAATCATTTAACTTAACTTAACCAGTATAATAACGTTAAGAGCCATAGGCGAGTTGGCCTTATTTGAGAAGGATAAGTTACTCAACATTGCTATGATGGATCATCAATTGCAATGCAAGTAAATATTTAGAAAAAGGACATGTACTTTATACTGCGTGCAATTTACATACATACATAAATCACGCCTATATCCCTTACGGGGTAGGCAGAGCATTAACGGCTGTAAAACGGATATTAAAACCACTTCTGACAAAAGTTTGAGGGTCAATCAGATAACTGTGTATATACTATAGTGACAGGTTGTCAGCCCATCGCCTAAAATTCCAATACACATCTAACCCTCAAGTCCCTTAGTCGCCTCTTACGACACCCATGGGTAAGAAATGGGGTGGTGCTATTCTAAGCCGGCATCAAACGGTATTCTAAGCCGGCATCACACGGTATTGCGTGCAATTTCAGTGCTGAAAATGAGATTGTATTTTCACCAAAATATTAATATTTCAGCCAGATGGAGCAACATCACAACTTCGCCATGTGGAAATTCTGACTGTCAACCAGGAGACTTGCGGATTGCGTTACAAGGAGCTCGGGATAACCGTCACTGACAACATGGTCTGCTCCGGTTGGCACAACTTTGACCGTTGTCAGGGAACCTCAGGAGATCCACTCACCCATAAGGGTGTCATTGTAGGCATCTGTTCCTGGGGCTTGCAATGTGCTCTGTCTGGATACCCTGGAATCAGTACACGAGTGTCTAAATATACAGATTGGATTGCTTCTAATGTTTGATTATAGACGAATATTTTGATTTCATAAAGTTTGATTTTTATATCCTATAATATACGAGAATATAATAAAGCTCAAGAGGATCAAAAGATTGTTTATAGAAGATATTCGAAAAACAAAATTGGGTATACTTATAATTTGAAAACAGAACATGTTGCAACAAATTTTTGAGTTTTTGTTTGTTTCTATGTTTATCCGTGTCGATGTTTAAACACATGTGAAACCATCACGCATAACGTCTGAAAAGATTCTGATAAAATTTAGCTTAAACAGATAATAAATAACCTAAGAAAGAGCAGAGGCAACTTTCTACTTGCGGAAAAGTTTCTCATTCTCTCGAGAAAAAAAGTAAATAAGTAGAAAGGTACCTTAATGTCGCTTTTTTCGCGTAGGTAGGTAGTTTATACATAATTTGTTTTAAAATATTAAGATAGATAACACATAAAGAAAATACAAAGATTACTTTTTTCCCTCGGGGGTCTGCAGTACCTGATGTAGATCACCAAGAGACTGATATGGAAATGACTCCACAGCAAAAGGTTTTTAGAACGATTGGTCACTTAAGGATCTGGAGTACCTGATGTAGACCACCAGGACCCTCGTTAAATTGTTTGAGATATGGAAATTTCTTCTGCACCGCTTCTCTTACAATAACATCAAGTATCTGGAGAAGTAGCTTACTAAAAGCCCAGATTAATAAATGAGATACAAAAATGAATCTTAAAGAAAAGTCGTTCAGCGTGATGCGTCGGTTTTTCTGGCATATAGATTGTGAAAAACCCAGCTTAACAAATGAGATACGAAAATGTCTCCAAAAGAAAAGTCATTCAGCCTGATGGGTCGGTTTTTCTGGCAAATAAATCTTGAGGATAAAGAGTACCTGAAGTACTATTAGCCCTGCTGAACCATAAGAGATGCAGAAATGGATTAATAGCAAAATATGTTTAGCATGATGGGTCGCTTCTCTTGCAGATAAACATCGATGGCCTGGTGTACTTAATATATCGAACATCAGCAGCCCAGCTGAACAAATGATAGCCCGTGTCTATCTCTAAAGTTTAGCTAGCTCTGTTGCAAAAATGGTTCAGTATGGTAGCTTCCTTCTGATGTCACTTAGACATCGAGATTCTGCTGGTACCTGCAGTAAAACACTATGAGCCTTAAATAGATAAATAAAAGCATCAAGGATCAAAATGTGAAATGCAGAGGACTCCGCTTATTTGTAAAAATCGGGATATTTCTATAGAATTTTCAGCAACAGCTCAATAGCATTATGAACATTACATGTAAACCTAATATAAATTAACATATTAACTAAAGGTAGCTAGAAATATAAATTTTATGTGCAGTTTTGTCAGATACATTACAGTGAAACGAAGTCCGAGGGTACCAAAAAGTTTAATAAAAGTATAGACTCTGTAATGCAGAAAATATTGATTCACATATTCTTATATCCCAAGTATAATTGAAAATTAAAAGATTGGGCCCAATGTTTTAAGTTTATTGATGTAATAGATAATTTAAATAATTACCACTTCCTCTTTGAGTGTAGATAAGCATTAAAAAATCCAATAAGACAAACGGGAAAAACCAAAACTAACTTCAACACAGATTACAAACGTATTATCACCGATTACAGATTAGGCTACTACTAATATAACACATGTAATCTTTTCACATCATTATAATGAATGCTAAAACGATGTGTGTTTATTTGTCAGAGTTTTCTTTGGTTGAGTCAGTATAAAGTGTCGACCTTTTATTAGCCATAAAGAAGTAAATTTTGTACAAGAATTTACAGTTGATCGAAACCTCGAAGGTTGTGCCAAAAGAATTGTTCGACTACAAGATGTTTTAGCATGTTTGTATATAAAAAATCGTCTCAAGTTTATAAAAAAAAGATATAGATCCAGAAGTATTTCTAGGTAGGACTAAGTTACTTTTGGAACTATTGGAACGATTTAAAAAGAAAACTAAACTCAAAATAGTAATTACTGGATATTTCGATATAACATTCTCGTTTTGACCCCAGATTCGAACGAATTACGTTAAATGACGCAGATATGTAATTATAATCTTTACATAGAGGTACTAACAAGAGAAAAAAAAGTTCAGATCATGAGAATTATCATTTCCAAATTAGAACTGTCAGGTTAAGAAACAGCTCAAATCATAATTGTCCCTGTTGGCAAGAAACGTAGCCAAGTGGATGAATATTTATTCCATGGGACATTTGATCTGTATAATGACGATTTCACATTGTTACTAAAACTCTGTATTCCTTTTAACAGAGTACAGATAAATAATAATGGGTTAAAGTTCAATTCAGTTCAGTTAAAATTCGCAAATGGTTGACGCGAGGCATAAAAAAGTCAAGTGGGCTAAAAATTAAGTTACGTTTCCAATACTATAGAACCCGAACAAAAGCTTCGAAAGGAGATACAGAGGAGTCAAGGTAGACTATTTTAAATTGCTCAGAGTTTGTATAAATCATTGTCAAAGAATTTCTTATAAATCCCATTTAGATACATTCAAAAGCAAATTGTAAGCTACTTAGCGATAGTTAAAATGCTGAAATTTTTAATTACCACTTAACTTAAGTAAAAGAAAATAATAATGTAAGTTGCATCTTTACCCAAATACACAAAGATCACTCACATGAAAATACACTGTTTTGATCTTTATCCAGTAAACATTTGCGCGTGCAAACTATACGAGATTAAACGAATCATTATGTATTATATATAATACAAAATGGCGAAATACTAACATTTTTGCTTAAAAAATCGGCTGATGTAATTCTGTCGGTAAATAGTTATATTATGAATATTTCTTTCTTAAATGGTATTTTGTCCAAATATCCTAAATTTTACAATTCTTAAGCCACTATGTAAAAAAGTGATGCTACAACAAGTGATTGTAGACCCAAGTTTAAAGAAGAACAGTTGCTTCCTGTTCCCAGTATAAATGCATTTTGAACGTTTATGTGTTTGGCAAAAAACGTCCTCATTTCTTTGAATTTTGCACGTACATGCTAATTTCAATTCATCCCCGACCAATCTTTGATGTAACACTATCAATATCGACTGTCTAGTGTTGTAAACTATGTAAAAAAACACTTTGTAAATGTGCGCAAAATAAACTAATGGTATCATTTTTATTATCATTGAAAAGCGGGTAAAGCCGTAGCGCTAAGATATAATTTGATATAAAGTTTGTTGAAGTATATTTTTATATTTAGTAGAGAAAACGACAATCATGCGGGTGGTATTAACTTTATTAATATGTGTGGCTTCAGTTTTGGGTATGTATTACCTATTATTTGTATAAAATTAAAACAAATGAAAGATTTTGTAAATATTACTGTGGACTTGTATAATATATATTTGAATATTGCAGCTGGACCTGCGCGTCATGGTGGGCAAAGAATTGTCGGTGGTGAGGTCACTACCATCGATAACTACCCTTATGCCGCAGCCATGTTATACGAATTTTACCCGCAAGTATTTGGACAAAATTGCGGAGGAGCTATCTTGAACGAAAAATCTATTCTCTCTGCTGCTCATTGCTATAGGTATCGATTCATTTTTTTAACAGTATTTTTTAGTCTAAGTTGGCTATGGATTTTAGCTCTTATTAAATACACAAAAATAAGATACAGCTAAATGTTGAAACAAAACACTGATATAGGTAGATTACAGTTGGTGTTATTTCACTGCCAGCACTGATTTTTAATCAAGTTTTCAATCTGTTTGCTTATACAATTGATTATTATCTATAATTTATATATACATTTCAATCAATAATGTTTATTTATAAAAAAAAAATGTTTATTTCAATGTAATTAATTTTTCTATTTTTCTTCCAGCGAGGATAAAACTGACCCCCGCAAATGGCGTATTCGAGTTGGATCTACCTTCGCAAGCAGTGGCGGACAGGTCCACGATGTTGTTCAACTCATCAACCACCCGGAGTATAACCCCAATACCTTCAATAATGATATCGCTGTTATCCTCCTAGAAACCTACATCGTGTTCAACGACCTTGTGAAGCAAGCCCAAATTGCTGGCCCCAACTACATTCTCCAAGTAGACGATCCTATTTGGTCTATTGGCTGGGGAATTGATGATGTAAGTCTATGCATTTTTAGTGTTACCAAATATAACTATACTTTAGTTTTTTCCGAGTTGTGTAATTATTTATTTATCAGCTCTTTTTAATACACGGTTTTATTTCAGGTGGGATCACAGTCGGAACAGCTGAAACAAGCCGAAAAACGTGTGTTTAGCCTTGAGACTTGCCAAGCAAACTTTCCTTTCACAAAAATCACTGATAATATGCTTTGTGTTGGCTCTGACAATGCTGTAGGTACTTGCACAGGTGACTCTGGTGGACCAAACATGCATAATAATATTATAGTAGGTGTCACTTCTTTTGGCCTGCCTATATGCGGTCAAGCGGGCAAGCCTGCTGTCACTGCAAGGGTCTCAAGTTATGTCGCCTGGATTCAGGATAATGTGTTTACTAACTAGTCCTGTTAAAATTGACAAAATGACCTTATACGTATTGTATATTCTAAACTAAGAAAATAAAACTTTTAAACTTAATAATGGAGTTTTAATTATGTAAGGTAATAAATGTATGCGTTTATACCGCGTGTGGTGCCGGCAGAGTAGAATAGCACCACCCCATCTCTTCCCGTGGGGGTCGTGAGAAGCGACCGAGGGATAAATCCGACCCAACAAAACGCTCCTGGAGAGGCCAACTCCACAATTAAACCCGGAACGGGGTCTCCGTCAGGCGCGTGTGACAGAGATCTACCGCGCGGCAGACTCCTGCAGCCGACCTGGCTCCGCACGTATCGAGTAGTCGTTCCTAAGGATCCAGCCAGGAAGGCCGAGAGGGTGGCGCAGGTCCTGGGCAGCCCTGCGTTTTCCATAATTGCGTCCCAGGCAACGCAGTGTCTGTGGAGAGGACAAGTCTTGCCTCAGACACTGATTAAATCGTCTGTCACAGACGTGTGAGGCCAATGATGATGATGATACCTCGTGTAACAGAATAAACAAGTAAAACTTGTGAAGTGAGTCCCATATAAAGAGTCTATTGACAATAAATTGAAGCCGAGGAATAGATTTTTTGTAATATTAAAAATATTACAAAAAATATATATTTATATCAAATTACAGAAAAAAATATCGTTGCATCGCAGCACTATTTTGACAATATTAAGTTCAACTGAAGTTGCCAACGCGGCGCTGAGAGATCCCGTATACATTGCTTGTTATTTCATGGGTGTCATCATTACAATAAACTGAAGATAACCAGCAATGTACGCCATATCAAAATTCGTTCATAGGGTAGTACTAACCTAGTATAGTGATGTATTATTTCATCGACATATGATAAAAAAGAATATTATTATTTTTGGGTTCTTCTGTAAGAGCTTTTATAGACTAAAAATATTTGCCTGGCATGTGATGTTGAATAGGTAATCTGTAACATATTTGATTAGAAGTACAACGAAAATTATGACTAATTAATAAGAATTGTCCTTTTTGATTGTTTTGTCGCTGGTATATCTACTACATCAGTATATAATTCAGTTTAAAAATTTATTGCATCGCGACACAAGTACCCCAAGTATCTATCAATTTAAAAAATCTACTTCTAAACAAAATGTTGCATTTCAACGAACAAAATTATAAAGTAAAGATCACACACTTTTATTTTGTCCCATTCACTCCTTCTAAAACCTTTGCTTCAATAAACTGGTTTATGTTCAAGTTGGGTTTAGATTCAAGAGCAAACCGGGTGGGCATTATGGAAGATTGGCGGGCCAGGAAAGAGCTGCGGTAGCCCAGATGGAAAAGCCGTCGCCACTAGTAATGCGAAAGTCGCAGGTTCAAATCCTGCCCGCACTCGAGAATTTTGCAAGTTTTCAAAAAAAATACTATGATTTTATTATGGACTCATAGTGCTTTATTTTCATTTAGGTTAATTATGACGATAAGTGCAAAATATTATTGATAGTCCTATCCTATAGTGGTCAAAAAGCTACTGACAGGTAAAATTGGCAAGTCTCCATTCAGAGGCAGTACATGATGTAGGTCTGAATATGATTTCAACGGTGTAAATCACGATATTTCCTTGCTACGTCTCCAATCTTTCATGATGTTAAACAAAGTGGTCAGGCTGGTTCAAATCCCTAGACCCTACTACTTCCTAGCAGGAAACGATCCTATTACAGCTGTTGGATAGGAACAAACTTCTGAAAATGTGATTGAACACATAAATATTCAGAAAATTTCAAAAAACTGTTTGAAGGATTAGTAAACAAACTAAAAATTGTCTGCTTTATCCAAAAGACTCAACTAGTTCCTAATTATTTTATTTCATTTTATTAAATTTAATTTTACAAGTTTGAATCTAGTTAGAAAATACATTAGCAAGAATCCAGTCGAAATAACTCGAAATTCTTGCAGTGCTGGAAGGGCTGCCAGCTGCTGCGCATGGGGCTCCAGTGAATGCAGTCACTCCAACGAGCACGTTGTTATGCAGGTTCGGTCCACCAGAGTCTTGTTGACATGTGCCTTCGTCGACGTTAGAGACAGAGGTGACGCAAAGCATTGTGTCGGTGATTATTCCCGGAGCAAAACCTGACATGCATTGTTGTTGGTTCATTACACGCTGTTCGACGTGTTTTAGTTGTTCCGATGGAGTTCCTTGAAACTGAAAATATTAAAATAATATTCTTTAGTTCATAGTATTTTTCATAGTCTATACAAATATGGATATCAATTATACTTACAGATGTCTGTCCCCATCCAACAGACCAAATACGATCGTTGTCTGCTGGGAAGTAGTTGGGTCCAGCAATTTGTACCTGTTGTACAACGTCGTTGAACACCATAAAAGTTTCGAGGTGTAGCACGGAAATGTCGTGATCCCAAGCGTCTTTATCATATTCAGGGTAGTTGATGATGCGAGCCACATTATGAACGACTCCTCCACTGCTTCTGAAGGATGATCCTACTCGAACTCGCCAACGACTGGCAGCAGCATTTTGACCGCTGTAAAAACACAAAAAAATATGTTGCACTTATCATCAATATTCACAATGTAAAGATCGTAATCACCCAGTTAAGGTCCATCAGTTCATTGCTGAAGGTGTGCCACAGAGCTCGATATCATTCTAGCAACAGTCCGCCATCTTTTTTATGAAATGGGTGCTTTAAAATCAGTAAATCGCTTGAAAGCTTTGCTTACCTATAGCAGTGAGCAGCAGAAAGTATTGTTTTTTCGTTCAAAATAGATCCACCACAATTTTGGAAGAATACTTGTCCGTTAAACCTTACAAGCATGGCGGCAATAAATGGGTACTGATCAATCGTTGTGACGTCACCACCAACGATTCTTTGCCCGCCATTGTGTGTTGGTCCAGCTGTAGAATAATAGGATAGTAAAGAGTAAATACTAAAATATCCATAATAATAATAAGAATGAGAAAGAGATTTCGTGAATGTCTTGCTGCTTTCTCTATCTAAGTGCTTTTTATATTTATATGTGTCTTTGTAACAAGGCTCGAGGAACTGCCGAGTTTTCAGAAATATAAATGAATGTATGTGGTTACGTTATTAAAACAATCTAACCTAAGGCTGCACCCACACAACACCAGAAAACAATAACCAATTTCATTGCTTTATTTCATAATTCGTTTATTCATCAATTTATAACATTACAGTATCAACCAAAGCGTTATAAAGACAGTCGTATTTAATAAAGATAAAGAAGAAATACTACCTTTATATATATAATTAAATATCATTAATTACGACAAAGATTAATTTATTAAGATAATTATGTGTTTTTCCGGTAGGGCTACATAATTATACTTTCAGCGTTATATCAAATGAACCAAGATTATGTTAAAATTGAATATTCTCCCACAAATGTATTTACTTAATAATTATTTTTGAACTATTTATTGTACACATAAAAGTAAAAGGACAGACACAAAAAAAAATTGGACACAACAAGCACTACTCAGCTCAAAATATATCTTTCAGCAGACCGAAGGAATGGATATGTACCTAATAAAAAACTAAGTGTGAAGGGATATGCACAATTCTAATTCCAGCAATATACTTAAAACATATATAATAACATACATACATATTGTAACGGCTGTTGGGGAGAGGAGTAGAAAGCAGACGAGGTGACGAGCAATGTAAAGCAAAGAGGTGAGGGCGGAGAGGAGCGATGTAATGCGAAGGGGTGCGGTGAGGTGAGGAGAGGAGGGAAACTGTCAAAAACAAGTGACTGTGTTTTGGTGAGAAAAATGGTGGACGATCTTTTGTTTTTCTCTTACGATTTTTAATTTGTTAACGTGGAATTAAAAGTACACAGACAGTAAGAAAACAGTTTTATTTTAGTATAAAATCCTGACAATAATAGTCAGAAGTTGGATAGATCTCTAAGTCCACTATGAAGCGTGTTCATGAGCGTGCTCGTCGTGGGCCAGACGAGGAGGAACCTGGACGATACGTTCGAACAAAAAGAAGGCAGAGAGATGAAAATATCGATCCTGAATTACCTGATCTGCGAAGTATTATCAATAAGAAGCTCGACGATACCATGAAAAATATGTTTAATGTTGAAAGTAGTACTGAACTGAATTCTAACAAAAATTTTCACACTGCTAAGCTCATTCCCGATTTTGACCCGGAAAACCGTGACATGAATGTCAAAAGTTGGATCAAGAAAATTGAGCAGTTGGGAAAAATTTACAAATGGAGTGAAGAAACAAAATCCTTCAATTTACAATCTAAGTTACAAGGTCAGGCCCGGGTATGGTTCAATAGACTAGAATCCTATGACCACACATGGGAAGAGTGGAAAACCATGCTGATCAAAGCTTTTCCCCGTTACCATGACTATGCCACACTTTTGGATGAACTGATGGGTCGGAAGAAATTATCTGGTGAGAGTATGACGAAGTATTATCAGGAGAAATTAGCTATGTGTTACCGTTGTCAGTTGAGAGATCAAGCAGCTGTGTCCTGTATTATAAGAGGTCTACCCCATGAATTGCAAGCGAATGCTCAGGCGTTTCAGTGTTTGACCCCGGATGAACTGTATGAAGGGTTCCTATCTGCATTTGATAATTATCAGCCAGCCCAGAGTGTAAGGTCTACTTTAATGATGCCAAGAGCTTTAAATTCATACCGGGCTGCACAAACATCTTCAAGTACTGCTACCATTAATACAAGCAAGGACAGTGCCATTTCAAATAATGTGCCAGTATGTTATCGTTGTAATGGAAGTGGACACATTGCGCCAAATTGTATCTTACCTGATAAGCGTAAGTGTTTCCGGTGCGGTCAAGTTGGACATGTAGCGACTGCATGCACCTTTACTAGAGCACTTAATACCGGCAATGACAAAAAAATACAACTCATATCAAATATTGATAATGCATATATGAAAAACATTTACATCAATGAGACAATTGTGAAAGGATATTTGGATTCCGGAAGTGAAGTTAATGTAATGTCCCATGCAGCAGCTCTTGCAATGGCATTAGACATCGGCCCCACAGAGGTTGTACTGAAAGGTTTTACTGGTGGGAGAGTCAAAGCTGTAGGAACAGTTAAATTCAGACTGAAGGTTGATGATGTTGAGACATGTACCACGGCGGTCACCACTGAGATTGATATGGGTAAACTGGTACTGTTGGTAGGCCAGCCAGTGATTAATGACAAACGTTTCAACTACCTGGTTGCGGGAGAGGATGTTACAATGAAAATGGCTCCCTTTGAAAAAATTAATGCTTTTGAAGAGGCATCTCGTTTTAAAGTACAAGTTGCTGAAGACACAGAGGTTCCAGTTGGCAGCAGTTTGGTCAAGGTGACTGTGGAAGGCGCACCTCTAGGAGACGTGTGTGCAAAACCAAGGCAGCATGGCATTGGCTGCACTCATTATGCTATAGGCAGTACAATTCTACGGGATGGAAGAGGCTATGTCAAGGTGTGCAACATTGGAGATGCTCCTATACACTGGAGCAAGGGCGAGACAATCACACGAGCGGAGAGATGTGAAGTTATGTGTGAGGTGAGCAAAACAATTTTATTAATGGGGTGTGGAGAGAAAGAAGAGCAGAGTACGAGCGATATAGTAGGGGGTGTTGATGTAAATGACATAGATGTAGGTGAAGTAGAGGAAGGGGAGAGGAAAAGATTAGTTAACTTATTGATAGGTTACTCTGATTGTTTTGCGAGTTCTGCTAATGAGATAGGCACTACCAATTTAGGTACAATGAAAATTAAACTTAATTCCGAGAAACCTATTTGTAGGAGACCATATAGGTTAGCTCACTCAGAAAGACAGGTAGTTAACAATAAAGTTAGTGAATTACTGGATGCGAACATTATAAGGGAATCAACGTCTGAATATGCCTCGCCAATAATTCTAGTACGCAAACAAAACGGTGATTACAGGCTCTGCGTAGATTACAGGGCTTTGAATGCGATCACTGTGAAAGAGAGATATCCATTACCTAACATTGAAGATGAGTTATTAAAATTGACGGAAAAGAAGATTTTTACTAATCTCGATTTGTACTCAGGATATCATCATGTGGCTCTGGATGCAGATTCGATTAACAAAACAGCGTTTATTACGCCTGACGGGTTGTATGAATATTTGAGGGTTCCATTCGGTCTTGCAAACGCACCTGCCGTGTTTATGCGTGTTATACAGAAACTAGTTAAAATGGTCGGAAGTCAAGAGTTATGTGCTTTCATGGACGACCTATTGTTGTCCACAGTAGACGTGAATGATGGACTACGATTGCTAGAAAACGTTTTGATTCAGTTGCGCGCTGCCGATTTGAAATTGAACATCAAAAAGTGTTCATTTTTAAAATCACAGGTTAACTACTTAGGACATGACATAAGGGCGGACGGAATTAGACCAGGTAACCGGAAAATTGAAGCTGTAGCGAAGTTTCCTGTTCCTACGAATTTGCATGAACTGCGTCAATTTTTGGGACTATGTAGCTATTTTCGGAAGTATGTAGAAAAGTTTGCTCTCATAGCCAAACCGTTGACGGAGCTTACGAAAAAGAGTGTAGAATGGCAATGGAACGACGAACAAGTGCGCAGTTTTCAAGAACTCAAGGATCGATTATGTTCTCGTCCAGTACTTGCTCTGTATGATGAGAACTTGTCGTGTGAAGTTCATACCGACGCCTCGAAGGATGGACTGGCAGGCATACTGTTACAAGTTCAAAAGACAGGCGAATTAAAACCGGTATCATACTTCAGTCGGGTAACAACGCGAGAAGAGTTTATGTACCACAGTTATGAACTCGAGACACTGGCTGTAGTGGAATCATTAAAGCGTTTTCGTGTTTATATTTTGGGAAAGCCAGTTAGGGTTGTTACTGATTGCTCAGCAGTCAGGTATACTCTCGAAAAGAAAGATCTGCTGCCCCGAATCGCTCGATGGTGGTTATTGATTCAGGAGTATGACATTCAAATCAAAGGACCGGGCGAACGTATGAAACACGTTGATGCGCTCAGTCGGAACCCAATTAAGTCAAGCAAAGGTATTTCAGGACTTAATTCGACCGAAACTTGTGCAGAAACCACTGTGCCAGCTAACCCTACTGTCAACTCTAATGTAAAGGAGAGTGAGTTTAAAGTACTGATTTTGGGATCCGAGCAACTAAACAGTGATGATTGGTTCCTAACGGTGCAAATGCAGGATGATAAACTGGCTAACATTATAAAACAGTTACAAAATAACAATGCATGTAGCGACGTGGTAAACAATTATGAAATCAAGGATGACAGGCTTTACCGAAAAACGTTGAACGGTTCCAAATTAGTAGTACCAAACTTTGCTAGATGGAAGCTTATGCAAAAGTTTCATGACCAGATCGGCCACGTAGGTTTAAAGCGGTGCGATGAGTTAATAAAATCCGATTATTGGTTTCCAAAGATGACACGTTTTATTAAAAAGTATGTGAAGTCATGTTTAGAATGTGCGTACGGAAAGAGCGATTATGGAAAACCTCATGGGGAACTACATCCAATACCCAAGCCCGACACTCCTATGAACATGGTACATATAGACCATTTAGGCCCATTTTCGAAAGATAGAAAAGGATACCAGTACTTACTCATGATTGTAGATGCTTTTTTTAAGTTTTTAATTGCTAGGCCAACGAAAACAATCAATTCTGTTGAAACAGTTAGTGTTATGAGGGACATGTGTGGGCTTTTCGGGTATCCTTCAAGAATTGTGAGCGATCGTAATTTAGCTTTCACAAGCAGAGTATTTGCAAAGTTTACACATGACCACCAGATACACCACACCCTTAATGCAAATGCGTGTCCTAGGGCTAATGGCCAAGTCGAACGATTTAATCGAACGTTGTTAGATGCAATGCGCACGAGAAACAAGGATCCTAATATGTGGACAGAATGTTTACCTGATATTGTCTGGGGAATTAACAACACCCGAAATGATACTACCGGATTCCATTCTTATGAGCTTATGTTTAGTAACAGGGGTAGGTTGCTTCCTAATCTGGGTTCTCAGAATTTTGAAAGGGGAGTTGCTGAAAAGCGTCACATTGCGTCTCAAAGAATGCAGAAACGAGCCGAGGAAATGAAACGTCAATATGATAAACGGCACAAACCACAAAGAGCTTATAAGAAAGGTGATCTGGTTTTATGGAAGAAGGCGCCCACAGGTGGTGAGGTTAAAACAGTAAATACCAAGTTGCAAGTACTGTATTCTGGACCATACATAGTGCAGACCGTTCTTCAAAATGATAGGTATGAGATAAGGAGTGTGAAAGGTATCAGGGGCTATAAAAAATTCACAACTATAGTAGCAGCTGATTCCCTTAGGCCGTACCGTAGTGCTCCAGATTGTAGTGAAGTCAGTAGTGATGAGGAGATTGTTACTAGGGATGACCTTATTGATTTGCTGGAAAGTTAATGGCTTATTGCGCCAATTGCGGCGCAATTGTTCCAGGATGGCCGACTGTAACGGCTGTTGGGGAGAGGAGTAGAAAGCAGACGAGGTGACGAGCAATGTAAAGCAAAGAGGTGAGGGCGGAGAGGAGCGATGTAATGCGAAGGGGTGCGGTGAGGTGAGGAGAGGAGGGAAACTGTCAAAAACAAGTGACTGTGTTTTGGTGAGAAAAATGGTGGACGATCTTTTGTTTTTCTCTTACGATTTTTAATTTGTTAACGTGGAATTAAAAGTACACAGACAGTAAGAAAACAGTTTTATTTTAGTATAAAATCCTGACAATAATAGTATATCACGCAAAGGGATAAAGATCCTTTGCGGCGTAGGCAGAGCGCAAACGGCCGCAAAAAAGGGACACCCACGCCACGTCCGACAAACGTTTAAGAGGCATTCGGAAAATTGTGTATCGCCATAGCGACAGGTTGTCAGCCCATCGCCTAAAATTGATATACACACCCTCGAGTCCCTTTGTCGCCTTTTACGACTCCCACGGGAAAGAAATGGAGTTGACATCAAATCTACACTTCGGCGCGACCATCGATTACAAGGCTCGAACGGCGGCTAAGAAGCTGGGCATCCTGAATAGAGTGAAGCGATAATTTACGCCTGGACAGCTTTTAACTCTTTACAAAGCACAAGTCCGATCCTGCATGGAGTATTGCAGTCACCTTTGGGATGGCTCAGCCAAATACCAACTTGCCCCTCTTGACTCGGTGGAACGCAGGGCCAAGAGGCTCATAGGCGACATAAAACTGGTGGACACCAAGCTACATAGCCTGGCACATCGCCGCAAGGTTGCCTGTTTGTCGGTATTTTATAGATTGTACTTCGGAGAGTGTGCTCAAGAGCTTCACGACCTTGTTCCACCAGCTCCCTTCTACCATCGGACATCCAGACGCACCGCCGGATACCATCCGTACCTGGTAGCCATTCCACCAACTCGGACTAAGCGCTTCCAGTCATCATTTATAATGCGCACTGCTAAAGAGTGGAATTTACTACCTGCGTCTGTGTTTCCAAAAGCATACAACCCTAATCTCTTCAAAGTAAGAGTGAACAGGCTTCTTCTGGGTGAGCTCGCTCCATCTTAGACTCTGTCTCTGTCCTATGACCTAGACTAGAGTCAAGAGCAAACCCATCATTAATAAAAAAAAAATGGGGTGATGCTATTCTAAGCCGGCATCACTCGGCACATATATTAAAATACTAATAAACTATGTATGATACCAAACCAATTATATAAATATAATAAGTATGGTTATAAAATCTAAAAATATTTGAAAGAGTAAGACCTTCAACAAGTTGGCCATACATTTTTAAAGAACCGAACCGAATCGATGAAATAGAAGCGATAATTTGAGAACTTAATTTTTAAAACACTTCCACGTGTTCAGTATACAATTTTGGAGAACTTTCAAAGTTGCTTTCGCAATCACTAGTAGCGACGCATCTACTGAATTGACGCGGCTCTGCTGCCCTGGCAAAATTATGCAAGTGTAAGTTAGTATGGCTGGGAACAAAACTATCCCGGTAGATCAAGCCATGCCACGCGTTACTGTCATTTAGATGTATGTATGAACAATGTCTCCATGGGAATTTGAGCCACGGTAGCCCAGTCGGTAGAAGCGTTAATACCAGTAATAGCGAAATTCGCAGGTTCAAATCCTGCCAGCACAGCGGTGCAATTTTAAAAGTTCCCCAAAATAAGGCCACACAATATGAATGAGCTGCGCATCGCTGAGTAGGTAATGTCAAACTTTTCATACATTTTGAATATATTTCATTTTTTCATTTTTCAATGTATGAGATTTTTGACATAACGATGCGATGCGACGTCACATCGCATTTATGAGTGGGCAGTCTTAACCAGCAAAAAATAAAATTCTTTCAGATCATTTGAAGCCCAATCTTTTTCATATTTTGACCTATGTGTCTTCGGATTTTGGCGATACCTGACAGGACATGAATTCGAGCTCAAACTAATTTGCCTAGTTTTAGAACATGAAACCCCTAGTGTTTCCGAGATTCACTCGCTTTTTAAAATTGTACAAATTTAGTTATAATTTCATAGTAAGGATTTATGCTTGGAACTTAGTCAAGAGTCTGGCGCTAACTAAGCACTTGTTGTTTATTACATCTATTTCTTTTGTTTCTTATACCGACATAGGGCTGCGGGTGAAAAAGAACAATTTTCATCAAAAACATAATAAGTAGATTTACTTAAAAAACATTCATTGCCAGAATGTAAAAATTAACAAGATAATTGTTTCTGTTTATTATTAAAAAACAATAAAAATACTTTTATTAAAAACTTTACGACTTATTTATAAGATACTTCTACTTTCTAACCAATTGGCATACAGTATGGATAATTATGTAATATGTTTACCATGATCATAGTCAAAAACATGCTAGACATTTACTTAAAATCTGTAATGATAATATTATTAATTTATTTTAAGGAAACTCCTCATCCATCAATGATTATAGTTATGTTATCTGAAAGGCGTTCGACTTATCTATGTTTTCAATGCTGATGGGAAAATCCTATACCTATTGTATATTGTCCTCTTTATTTATAGTCTGTCAAGCATTTATCCAAAATTAATCCTTGCTTAAATGTTTTTTTTTACACAAATTGGGCACATTTTTTATATTGATATTATATATATGTTAACATTTAAAGTGATCGACGTTATCAGGGATTATCTGATAAACATATTTTTGCCAGTCTTTATTTTATACATACCTAATCTAGAAACAAAAGCATGCGGACGGTGCTGGTTTTAGTGCTTTTTGCAGCCTCAGTCTGGGGTAAGTATAACGTTTCCTCAATTAAATGAATTTAGGCTGTTCTCTCACTTGTCGTCCGTCGTTTCGTTTTTTTAACGCAACGTAACGCATGCGTCTGTCAGACAAAAGGATATTGCAAATTCCAATCTTATTCCCATACAATTACGGCTACGGTGGATATACTGTGCGTAACGGAGGCGTCTGTCAAGTCATTCGCGTCCATTAGAAGTGAGTGAACCGCCTTAGCTAATATATACTGCATTCAGTTGGCCTATCTGTAGCCTAGGAGTAAACATATTATTATGTTGACGATGGTTCTTTAACAGCCGTGCCTAGGCGCAATGGTTCACAAAGGATCGTTGGCGGTGAGGTCACCACCATCGCCCAACATCCCTATATTGCTGCTATGCTAAGATATAACCCAAACACCAACGAATTCTTCCAGAATTGTGGAGGAACAATTTTGAATGAAAGAACTATACTTTCTGCTGCCCACTGCTTTACGTAAGTACTTTCCTACGTTCTTCAGGCAGCAGATAGATTTAATTGCATGAGAGGTCGTAAGTGCCATAGTTGTAAAAATATTACCCCTTATAATACGTTTAATACTTACTAATGAGAGTAGATTTTTAAAGCTTTTGTAAACGTTATTTATTATTGCACACATAAAGATACATCAGAGGAGAAACACATACAGAAGAAGAGTTCATTATGTTTACACAGCAACGTATTGTCATTACTATTTGTAACGATTTTTCAGCTCTGAACCCAATACCAACAACTGGCGCGTCCGAGTTGGATCATCTTTCAGACACAGTGGTGGATTCGTCCACAATGTTGCTCGAATTTTCGTCTATCCTGAATACGACCCCAAAGAATATGATCACGATATATCCATAATACATCTCGCTACTTCAATCGTGTTTAATGAACTTGCACAACTTGCACAAATTCCTGCCCCTAGTTACATATTGCCAGATAACGAGCCTATTTGGTCTATTGGATGGGGACAGACAAGTGTAAGTATCTTTAGTTTCAGTTTACTAATTTTTAAAACTTGTAAAAGTGTATTTGGACTAAATAAAGGCAAAACGAGTGACTTGAAAAAAATATGTTTAAATTTTTTCATTGTTTTTAGTACCAGGGCGTTGCATCAGATCAACTAAAACACGTTCAACTCTATGTAACAAACCAGGAAGTCTGCAAAAATATACTCAATGATTTGCCTATATCAGACACTATGCTATGCTTTAGTGCGACTATACCTGGTCAAGGCACATGCCAGCAAGACTCTGGTGGGCCCAACATTCATCGCGTCGGGGAAAATAACGTCATTGTAGGCATCACGGCTTTCGGAAAACGATGCGGCGAAGCTGATCAGTACCCTGACGTCACAATAAGGGTTACCGAATATTTCGACTGGATTCTGGACAATGCATTTACTGGGTAGTATAATATCAAACTTTTGTCATAACTTTGTTTATTTAAAAATTTCAACTTATTTGCATTAAAATAATTTCAATTATTGACAGAACTTTTTTTCAAATATAATTAATACTATTTACATTAATCAATGCTGGTCAATAAAGAGCCTGCCCCTATTTGTACCTGAAGGAAAGTTGCCCAACACGCTGACGGCGTTTCCGCGTTGGATCGACAGCGTGTGGATTGACAGCGATATGTGCTACACCAGATACGATTTGGTGAGGGATTCTAGTCAGCAATGTCCTAAGTTGAAATGAATTTATTAATGTCCTGAAATCATTTGTCTTTGTGCTCCAGTCTCCTGGATTTGTTTCCACACCTAAAAATAATATCATTTCCAGCCTACCTTTAAAATATTATGTATTTTATGCTCTCAGTGTGCTTATTATACCTACGTTTTATCAAAAGTAATAAGAAAGAAAAGAACTGAAATGAAATCAAAAATGTATATGAGCTAATATTTACATAAAACAAACGGTATAGTGCAAATCTACGGTAAAACAACTTTGAACGAGTGGATGATACTTTCTGGAGTAAATTCTTAAGGCCAGTGTACCCGTGAACGACCCAAGTTCTTAAGTAAAATTTTATACCTGCAAACTCAATGAAATATTCGCTGTCATTAAAGTTATGGAAATGAATACGAAAAGTAGTCGTTTTTAGGTACTATTTGCCATAACTTTAATTGCAGTGAATATTTCATTGAGTTTGCAGGTTCAAGTTTTACTTAAGGATAAAACTAAAAACTTGGGCAACGGATATTCTGATAGATTGAAAGGCGATAGTAAACTATTTTTAAGGTAAAATTTTGCATAAATTACTACAACAAGTCCTATAAATGTGTTCATCTTAGAACCGCTGCTTACTTTCTAAATCAGTAAAGTATAATTTGTAACTATTTATTTTTTGCTTTTTTAGTTTAGTAAGTTCTGATGCTAGTCTATGGCGCGTTTGAGTCGGATTTTTGTTCAAATGCAGGGGTAAATACGTTGACGACGTTGCTCGAATCATTCCCCACCCTGAATATCACCGTCTAAGCTGGGATTACGACGTGTCACGTAGCTGTTCTTCATCTGGCTGCTTCCATGGTGATCACCGACGCTGAACAAGCAGCACAAATGGATTGCATATGGATTGAAATTGATATTGTTGATTGAATTTTCAATTAACAGTTTTTAAATTTCTTCCATACTCATTTGTTAATAAAGCTTGCGACTAAAGTACCATGAAAATAATAAACAACTTACCTATTTTATTTTAGGAATGGTCTGAATGCATCCTATCAGTATTTGGCGGGCTGTCTCTTACACCCTGTATAATTTGAATTAAAGAAATATTGCATCTCGACTCAATAAATGTACGTCACTTCTAAATAAATTGTTGCATTTTTACTTACGAAATCATTGAGTAAAACTCCTTGATACTTTTATTTAATATCCCATTCGCTCCTTCATACATCTTTACTGCAATAAATTGGTTTAAGTTCAATCAAGTTTCATTGAAGTCGTTTTTAATAAAAATAATAAATTATGCAATAATAATACGTTTTCATAACATGATTTTTATAATTCCTATCATTTTCTAAACATATTTGACGGAAAGTGACAGCTCAAACTTAAGTTGTTAGGAGAATTAATTTTTCTTAGAAACAAACATTTCATTAAAAGTGGAAATGAAATTGTTTTCTTATTTTGTGTGATTTTACGCAGTTGCACCTTTTATTAAGATTGTTTTAGAAACCTAACCACATGAATTAATCTCTAATACAAAACAAATATTGTTAAGATGATTTTCTATGATTATAATTTTTAAAGATCCTTCAAGCAATGTTACTAAAATAAAGGGAGTCTTCTTGCGTTAGCAACAATAACTCACTGAGGAGCAAAAAGCCCGTTGTGTTAATTGATGTAAATTTATGCTGAAAAAGTTTGAAGGAGGAATTTCGCAAAACGCATCCTGCATCCTTACAACTGACGAATCTTGGATCTACAGCTATGATCCGCTCACGGAGCAGCAATCCATGCAATGGGTGTTTGAAGAGGACGCTTTGCCGTCAAATATTGTGCGCGGTCGAAGCGTTAATAAAAAATGGACGCAGTGGACCAGTTGCAGTAATTCCACTAGAAGGCTGTTGTTACTAGTGAATGGTATTGCGAGGTTTGTCTGCCTCAAGCTTTCGAGGAGATGATTAGCGAGCGCCCAAGGAGTGGCCTGAGTGGCATTCTTTTTCACCAAGATAACGCGCCTGCTCACACTGCTGCTAGAACCGTCGACTATTTAACATCCTCGGGGTTAAAAATGTTACCCTAGCCTCCGTACAGCCCCGATTTCTTTTCATTTTGCAAGGTGAAAACAATGCTTAGGTAATGGATGAAAATTAAACACCGCAAGTAAGGCCGTCGAAGAATTTAAACCGTAATTTTTCGACCTTATTAATAATAATAATAATAAATTTAATTGCACATGAAAAAAGCAAATAACATCCTTAACGACCTACTGCAACAAGTTTTATAATATTTTCAAAGCTGATTCAGCAGAATCCATAAGTGCATTGAGGATAGAGGGGAATATTTTGAAAAGTTTTTTTCATTTAACTAACAATTTACGGAACAGCCTAAATGTACAATTACCACATCATCACCAGCAGATTTTTGGAAATTTCTAGGGACTGGGAATAGGTAAAAAACATAGTATTGTGAATTTTTCGAATTTCTTTAAGCTTAACGACATCAACCGATATTTCGGGTCATCAAAGGTTCTTGACCGTTTAAAATACGGTTACTTTAAAATATTTGTCGCTCGCTTCCCAATGATTTCTTTGAGTTTAGAGAGGTTACCGAAACGAAAATCGTCGGTACATGATTGTAACGATTATTGATTCTTTGTTAGCCTCACTTACCCACTTGATCAACTTTTCCTTATGCTCTGGTGAATTTCCTGCTATCTGGCGCGAAGCATTTGTCCGCTCCAAACAGCTCCAAGATCACAATAAAAAAAAAACTCAGCTCGTATCAATCTTGGTTCCGAAAAGGGCACATCACTAACTTCTACCCTGCTGAAAATTACTGAAGATATCAGACCTGTAATGGATATTACTAAAATTACGTTGTTATGTCAGGTGGATATTTAAAATGCGTTTAACGCGGTTAGTCGTGATATTTTGATATCTGTCCTTAACTGCCTGAAAGTGTGTCCAAATAGCCTAAACTGGTTCTTGTCTTACCGCCGAGGTCGAAGCCAGGCTGTGCGTATTGAAGACACAATTTTGGACTGGTGTTCTGTGGGCGCCGGGGTTCCGCAGGCTGGAATACTGTCACCTTTGCGCTTCTCGTTTTTTATCAGTCTCGTCACTGCGAATATCCGATGCTCCTATCATCTCTATGTCGATGATCTCCAGATTGGTGCTAAGTCTGATATTAGCGCGATCTTGAGGCGATCAAAGTTTGGTCCGAAAAGTTTTGTATAGATGTGAACCCCAAACTACAAGGGATCTTGGTGGGGAGCTTTCGTCTACAAGCGCGCATTACTCAAGATAGCCATACCTCTTAGTCCCAATGTCCGCAATCTTGGTCTCAATCTTGACTCCTCCCTTAGCTGGATTCCGCAGGTGGCTTAAGTAAGCGAAAGAGTCACATGGTCAATACGATCCCTTTCTCGATTTAAAAATCATCATTGATTATACCGATTATATTGACCTGAATGCGGATCTCTTAAATAAGCTTTTGATTGACTGTTGAACTGAAGCATACGGTTTTTGTTTAGTCTCCGCAATTATGACCATGTGTCACAATACCACTCGCAGCTAAAATGGCTTCCAATTCAAGATCGAAAGAACGTGCTTAGAATTGCATCACCACACTTCTATCCAGTGGATGTCGTAAAAGGCGACGGAGGGACTCAAGGGTTTGTATTGCAATTTTAGGCGATGGGCTGACAACCTGTCACTATGTCAATACACAATTTTCCTAATGACCCTCATATGTTTGTCAGACGTGGCGTAAATGTTCGTTTTTTGCGGCCGTTTACGCTCTGCCTACCCCGCAAGGCATAAAGGCGTGATATATGTATGTAAAGCCGGTTCAAATCGCTAGAGCTAACAACTTCCTAAATGACAACGATCCTATTAGAACTGTTTAAATGGAGGTGTAACCTGATACATAAATATTAAAGACCTTTAAAAAAAATACAATATGTTGTTTTGAACTCAAATATTTTATTTCCGAAAATAAAATTAACAAGCTTGAGTCTAGTTTGAAAATACATTAGCAAGAATCCAGTCGAAATAGCTCGAAATTCTTGCAGTGCTGGAAGGGCTTCCAGCAGTAGCGCATGGAATTCCAGTGAATGCAGTCACTCCAACGAGCACGTTGTTATGCAGGTTCGGTCCACCAGAGTCTTGTTGACATGTGCCTTCTTCGACGTTAGAGACAGAGGTGACGCAAAGCATTGTGTCGGTGATTATTCCCGGAGCAAAACCTGACATGCATTGTTGTTGGTTCATTACACGCTGTTCTACGTGTTTTAATTGTTCCGATGGAGGACCTTGGAACTGAAAACATTGAAAATAATATTCTTTAGTTTATTACATTTTTCATACATACATACATACATACATACATATATCACGCCTATAGTCCCTTGCGGGGTAGGCAGAGCATAAATGGCCGTGAAAAACGGTAATTTACGCCACGTATGACAAAAACTTCGAGGGTCAATCAGATAACTGTGTATCACTATAGTGACAGGTTGACATTACACATAGTGACATTTTTCATAGTATAGTGACATTTTTCATAGTCTATACAAATATTGATCTCAATCATACTTACAGATATCTTTCCCCATCCAACAGACCAAATACGATCGTTGTCTGCTGGGAAGTAGTTAGGTCCAGCAATTTGTACCTGTTGTACAACGTCATTGAACACCATAAAGGTTTCGAGGTGTAGCACAGAAATGTCGTGATCCCAAGCGTTATAATCATAATCAGGGTGGTTGATGATCCGAGCCACATTATGAACAATTCCTCCACTGCTTCTGAAAGACGATCCTACTCGGACTCGCCAACTACTGGCAGCAGCATTTTCACTGCTGTAAAAACACAAAACTTATGTTGCACTTATCATCAATATTCACAATGTAGATGGTAATCACCCAGTTGCAGTCCATCTGTCCATAGCTGAAAGTGTGTCAATAGACCACGATATCCTTAAAGCAACTGTTCGCCATTATTTATGAAATGCTTAAAAATCAGTTAATGATTTGATCAATACTACTTGAAAGCTTTGCTTACCTATAGCAATGAGCAGCAGAAAGTATTGTTTTTTCATTTAAGATAGAGCCGCCACAATTTTGGGAGAATACTTGTCCATCAAACCTTACAAGCATGGCGGCAATAAATGGGTACTGATCAATCGTTGTGACGTCACCACCAACGATTCTTTGCCCGCCATTGTGTATTGGTCCAGCTGTAGAAAATAGAATAGTCAAGACTAAATACTAATATATACATAACATTAACAAAATACGAAAGTTATTTCAGAAGAAAATTTTGTGAATGTTGTACTGCTTTCAATATTAGTACTACTTGTATTTATGTACCTAAGTATCTCGACAAGTAACGGTCGAGTTTTTAAAAATGTGATATGAATTAATGTGGTTACCTTATAAAAACAATCTTACCTAAAGCTGCAGACACACAACACAAGAAAACAATAACCAAATTCATTCCAATTTTGTATAAAGAGTACGAAAAAATATAGATCACCTTTATATATACCTAGAATTAAATATCATTGATTAGGCCAAAGATTAATTTATAAAGATAATTATGGTTTTTCCGGTAGGACTAGATAATTATACTTTCAGCGTTATATTAAATGAGCATAGATAAAGTCAAAAAATTGTTTTCTCTCACATATTTATTAACAAAATAGGTATTTTTGAACTATTTAGTGTAAAAGTGAAAGAGAATTATGTATTTCTCGTGCACAAATAGTACATCAGATTTACAGACTAGCAACTTTTTAAGTCCTGCGGATGCTAGACCTGAATCTCAAGCCAAATCTTCACCAAGCTAGTCGATAAGGATCAACTACATATATGTGACAAGGTATATGATATCTATGGGGATAAGCTCATAAATTTGATTTACCTTTATGAAGATAGTTATTGCAGGATCTGACCAATTTAGGTTGCACAAATGTTACGAAAATGAGAATAGAGTTGAGCAATGATAAATCTGTAGTTTACAGGTCTTACCGCATTTCATATTAGGAGCGCGAAAAAGGGCGAAGAAAGATGATAAAATATTGCAGACAGGCATAATCAGAGAATCTACATCTAATTATTCAAGACCGATTTATTTTGTTCAGAAGAAGGGCGGCAATGTAAGCTTGAGTGTTAATTTTCGATTGCTGAATTCGATTACCATCAAGGAAAGGTAAGTATCCCATCGCCGTGATTGAATATAAAATATTTGGATACGCATGGTTCACAACACCTGATTTAAAGTCTGGTTACTATCAAGTAGAAACCGCAGAAAAAAGCATTTGACGGCGTTTGACTCGCCGGACGGTCAGTAATGAACATAATTGTGTACCGTTCGGCTTGGTAAATGCACCCGCTGTCTTCCAGCGGATGATGAACCATGTGCTCGGACCTCTCGATTCAAGAAGACTACCGTTTACATAGAAGACTTGTAGATTTATGATAATCTCAAGTAAAATTTACCAAAATCTTGTTTTCTGCAATTAAAATATTCATCATTTTAGGTAAGAAACTAGCTACGGAAATGCGTCCGGAGAAAACACCGATTGCAGTAAATTTTTCACAATCTGTAAATGTTCATGGTGTCTGTCAACTCTTGGGTCTCGTGAGTTGTTACAGGAAATCTTACTGAAATAGCTAGTGATAGCGAAAGTCGCAGGTTCACACACTGCCTGCGGTGCAATGTTACAGGCACTCCAAAAATAGGAGTAAGTAAGGCTACCCATACAAAAATGCACTGCGACGTTGTAGAGTCAAAATTTCGTCTCTCATCTCAATGATTAATAGAATATGAGATTTTTGACATTAGGTAGCGATGCGACGTCGCATCTCATTCATTGGTTTGGGCAGTCTTAACAAGCAAAAATTACGATTATTTGAGACCTTTGAAGCCTACTCTTTTTCATATTTTGGATTTTCCTTCGGGTTGTGGGAATACCTGTTATGAATACCTAAAATGTATTTGGCCAGTTTTGGAACATAAAACCCTAGGTTACCAGAGATTCACTAGGTTTCCAAAGGTTCCAAATTTCTTTAGCGTAATTTAATTAAAAGATTAAACTGAGGTTTCGTTTTTCCATCTCATGTCTAGTCAAGTGTATTATATTTATTTATTTTTATTTAAGAGCCCAGGTTGTCCCACTGCAGGGCAAAGGCCTCTCTCCTCTTTTTCCACTTCTCTCGGTCCAGTGCTAGGCTTTGCCAGTTCGGTAGATAGGCGCTGAGTTCATCGCTCCACCTCTTTCGGGGCCGTCCACGTCGCCTCTTAACATTCTTGGGCACCCATTCCGTTGCTATTTTAGCCCATAAAGCAGTTGGCATGCGGGTTACGTGGCCAGCCCAATCCCACTTTAAGCAGGCAGCCTTCTGAGCTACGTCCTGAATTTTTGTTTGTGAACGCAGCACTGAGTTCCGAATTCGGTCGATCAGTCTGACTCCAAGTATGCTGCGTTCCATATTACGTTGGCAAACCCCAAGCCTGGACTTCTGAATATCAGTCAAAGACCAGGTCTGAGCTCCGTAGGTAAGGATGGGAAGAATGCACATGTCCATAAGCTTGCGTTTTAAAGATAGGGGCAAGTTACCTTTCATGAGGTCTTTCATAGCCCAATAGCTCTTCCAGGCGTTCTCAGTCCGTCTTTCGACTTCTTTATCTTGTCTCGCCTGGAAAGAGATTATTTGGCCTAAGTAAAGGTACTCTTGGACATACACTATTTTCTCCCCATCCACTTCCACAATTTGCTCAGTTCGATTTGTCATGACCTTAGTCTTTGACATATTCATCTTTAGTCCAACCTCGAGGCTTGCCTTGCTTACATCTTGTAGCATGTGTTGCAGCTCAGAGGCTGTTGAGGAAAATAGAACAATATCGTCCGCGAAACGGAGGTTGGTTAGTTGGGCATCGCCGTATTATATTTATCTCATTCTAATGGTAATACCAACGTAGAATTGCATGTTAAAAGAACTGATTCCTCAAAAAATATAAGTAAAACTTCTTTATAATAGATATAGAAAACCTGCTGTTAATAGATGTTTAATTTTAGTTTTGGATGTTATTTGTTTTCGTATTTTGAGCTTTATATATATAAAAATGATTTTGTTTGAGTAAATTATATTATTTTTAACAAGCATATAATAAATATTAAGAAAATTACCTGAGATACAAGTAAATATATTATGTATTTACTTAGTTTAGGTATAGTTAAGAAATGTATGCACAACTTTAATTTTATATCTGTAAATTTACTATTTGTATGCACTTTTATTTTGAAATAAATTATCTTTATCTTATCTTTAATCATTCTATACTGCCGGAGTAATATTAAAAAACATCAAAAATACTTCAATTTAAAATCTTCACGCATCCATCTAAAACCATAAAAATCTTTACGCCATATAAGATAATTCTAGTTTAACTAATTGGCATAATGGATGGATGTTATTTAATGTGTTTATCATGATCATAGTTAAATACATGCATGATAGTTAATTCATAATTCATCTTTATTTTGCATTAAACACTGTATATTGAGAACTTGCATTATTTTTGTATTTTAAGGAAATTGGCCATCAATCAATGATTACAGTTGTGTTATCTCTTAGGCTTTCAGCTTATCTATGTTTTCAATTGTGATTGGGAAATCCTAATAAGTATTTTTGCTATATTTATCTATATTCTATCAAGCATTTATCCAAGATTATTCCTTTTTAATTTGGTAGACGGGCACTTTTTGTGATATTGATATTTAAAACACATGTTAACATTTAAAGTCATCGACGTAATCGGGGATTATCTGATTATTAATCAGCCAATCAGTTTTGGTCTTTTTGTCAGTCATCTTTCATACTGAATCTAGAAACAAAAGCATGCGGACGGTGCTGGTCTTAGTATTTTTTGTTGCCTCAGTTTGGGGTAAGTAAGACAATGGCCACAATTGGGGATGTACATTCTCCTTACTTGCCTTAAATTAGTGCTGTAATTTTCCGTTAAATAGGTTTAGAAAAGGATAGGAGATATTTTAGTCGTGTCATGTCTTATAATTTCATGCAAAATACGTGTTATTTGTCAAAATAAGGCGACTATCAAAACAATGGCGACTAAATTGACTAGGAAAAGCGAAAAAACCCTTGACGTTTTTAAAAATGACAGGACTTAGATATCTTCTAGCCTTTTCTAAACCTATTTGACGGAAAGTGACAGCACTAATTTAAGGCAAGTAAGGAAAATTTAAATCCCGAATTGACCTCATTATCTCAATAAAATGAACGTAATTTATAAAATACTTCCTAACATACATACATATGTTGACGATGGTTCTTTACAGCCGTGCCCACCCGCAATGGTTCACAAAGGATCGTTGGCGGTGAGTTCACGACCATTGACCAACATCCCTATATTGCTGCTATGCTAAGATATGACTCATGGGCAAACGCATACTCTCAAAGTTGCGGAGGAACAATTTTGAATGAAAGAACTATACTTTCTGCTGCCCACTGCTATCTGTAAGTACTTTTTTTTTTTTTTTTTTTTATTAGTGATGGGTTTGCTCTTGACTCTAGTCTAGGTCATAGGACAGAGACAGAGTCTAAGATGGAGCGAGCTCACCCAGAAGAAGCCTGTTAAGGCACTGGCACTCCCACACACTGACGGAACGCAGCAAGCTACTTGGCGCCAGACTTCGGTGGGATGGTGGTCGCGAGCCAGGCGGCCCCTTACGGAGCCTTCCACCGCTTATTGGGATCGTTCAGCCGGACTTATCCACAGGCAAGCCTGTGTTGCCGTTGCCCGGGGTGGACCGCTAGAAGGTAGATCCCATACCACCCTTTCAACGTTCTTCTGTCAATAGTTAGATATAAATGCATGAGAGGTTGTAAGTGCCATAGTTGTTAATAGTAGTTTATGCAACTGTCGTATAATGGGGGTCTGCGCCTCGTGTGATAATAGTTTGACACGAGCATTCTAATGCCTAATTATAGCAGTTGCATACACTATTTTATCTACACTCTCCAAAAAAAAACTCAGTTTAACACTTTTCCAAACGTCCGCACCGGCGATTGCAAGGCCCGCTACAAGGTCAAATTCAATACAAGAACGTAATATAACATGGCTTTATATGAATTTCGAAAATTCTTTACTATCAGTTGTTTAGATGTCGAGACTGAACAACAAATAACTAAACAACTGAACAACATCTGAACAACTTCGGAACAACATCGGAATAACAACTGAACAACATCTAAACAACTGCTCAACATCTGAACAACATCTGAAAACAACTAAACAACATCTAAACTAAAACATAACAAAAAGCTATTAAAACAACTCAACAACATCCGAAAAATTAACGTACAACAACAACTGTCAGGTGCGGCGGAAGATGGCAATTTTAGTATTACCAAAAAAACCTCGTTTAATTTCTCAACTTTATTGTAGTAAGAGTTTTCTCATTAAGTCATTACGCTTCTGTAATTTCTAATAAACCGTAGTTTATATAGGCAGAATGCATAAAGTAGGTCATTATGCAACTGTTTTCGAATTCATAATTCGAACATTATGAGACGAGTGTAGATAAAAATCTTTTCCCGGTATGAGTATAATGAAAAGTTGCTTAAAGTTAACTCGTCTCATAAAGTTCGGATTACCAATTCAAAAACAGTTTGTATAAAGATCTGCTTCTAACAAAGTTGTTGTTCAGTTTTTGTTTTGTTGTTGTTTAGATATTGTTCAGCTGTTGTTCTGTTGTGCAGTTACTGCTCAGCTGTTGTTCTGTTGTTTTGTTTTGTGGTTTTTCAGATGTTGTTCAGTCGTTTTTCAAAAATTATTCAGTTGCTGACTCGAATTTTGAACAACTGCTGAAGTATTAAATTTAAAAAAATGTATATCTAGCCACAATACGTATGTATTAAATTTTACTTTGTATTGGACCTTGCAATTGCTTAAGTGCGGAGGGTTGAAATAATTAAAGTGTATTACTGAGTATTTTTTTTTGTAGAGTGTAGATAAAATATTGTATGCAACTGCATATACCCACACATACACCTGGATGCTGATAGCCCCCATAATACGACAGTTGCATAAACTATTGTATACGTATTTTATTGCATATAAAAATGATACAATACAAAAGAAACGCATTACAGAAAAAAGTACGTTACGTTATCAACGTTTTATCATTACTATTTGTAACACCTTTTCAGCTCTGTAACCAATCCTAACAACTGGCGCGTCCGAGTTGGGTCAACTTTCAGACACAGTGGTGGATTTGTCCACAATGTTGCTCTAATCATCAACTATCCTGAATACGATCACAGAGAGTATGATCACGATATATCCGTAATACATCTCGCTACTTCCATCGTGTTTAATGAACTTGCACAACTTGCACAAATTCCTGCCCCTAGTTACATATTGCCAGATAACGCGCCTATTTGGTCTGTTGGATGGGGACAGACGAGTGTAAGTACCTATAGTTTTAGTATACTAATTTTAAAAACTTGTAAAAGTGTATTTAGACTAAATGAAGGCAAAGCGATTGACTTGAAAAGTAAAAGGTGTAAGAAATTAAAGTAAGTTTTATTATGTTTTCTAGTATAACGGCGTTGCATCAGATCAACTCAAACACGTTCAACTATATGTTACAAACCAGGAAGTCTGCAAAAATAAACTTGAGTCACAAAAAATGTTTATAACAGACACTATGCTCTGCTTTAGCGCTAATGAACCTGGTCACGGCACATGCCAGCAAGACTCTGGTGGCCCCAACATTCATCGTGTCGGGGAAAATAACGTCATCGTAGGCGTCACGGCCTTCGGAGTTCGATGTGGCGAAGCTGATCAGTACCCTGACGTCACCATAAGAGTTACGGAATATTTCGACTGGATTCTGGACAATGCATTCACGGGATAGTATGATAATATTAAAGTTTTGACTTAAATTTATTTATTCTAAAAATGTTATCTTATTTGCAGAAAAATATTAAACACTATTTACAAAACCTATTTATATTTAAAATAAAAACATTTAAACATTAATCAACGCTAGTTAATATAGTTTTTTTAGTTCTGGACTCTACGATTTTAGCCCCAGGGCTATGAAATCTACACCTGACTGTATGGTGGGGCTTACGAGTTGTTCTGGGAAGAACGGATTGGATTGAATCTGGCCCTGCACGTGCCGGTAGTTCCCAAAACAAGGAACAAATGAGGGACCTCCGCGGGAGCGTTGGTTGCTTGAGGAGCTTGTGGAGTGTGACCTACTTGCAATGGCTGCAGCAGCGGCTACTGTGATGTCGTCATTCTCTTTCGAAAAGACGTGTCTGGGACGGTGTTTAAAACGCGAGGTTGGATGGGGGAAGTAGTTGGACGCGGCAACAATAAGACTATGAACAACACAGAATAATAGTGGAGAACAAATTATAATCTGTCTTATCAGACAATATGCTCTGCTTCGTCTTTGACGCTCCTGGTTAAGGCACTTGGTTTCAAGACTTTGAATGTACAAATATGCGCCGCAATGGGGAAGATAATGTAGCTTTTGGTATCACAGCATTTGGACAAGTGTGTGTAACCACTGATGAGATACCCGTATTCCAAGATAGTTTTTAGATTTACTGAATGGATTTTGGACAACGTTTCACTGGATAGTAATAAAACATCAAAATTTGTTGTTTAATTATTTGATATTCCCATATTTAAAAAAAATATTTTTGGACCATAGATCTTGCTTGGTTAGTTTATTCATTTCCATATCTGAAGTTGTTACTTGTAATAATCTTACCTGAAACTATAGTAGAGACTATGTTTACTTTTTTACCAATAAACGTATAATTAGAAATCAAAGCAAATATCTATACACATAATAAAACAGTAAAACCCGTGTATCTGTACATTGAACAAGTTTACGAAAAACTAATCGTAGGTGATGATTATTTTTTTGTCTATCTGTTTGTCCGGGCTAATCTCCGCAACTACTGGACGAAATCGAATGAAACTTTTTGTAGTTTATAGCTATTAAGCCTAGTCAACATTTAGAATACTTTTTACTACGGAAAAATTGCTCATTCCCAAGAGAAATAAAAGTTAACGTAAAATATTTAGGCTGCCAGGAGCCCAGCTACAGTATGAGAGATACAGAAATGTCCGCTTAGGAAAAGTTGTTCAGCATGATAGTCTACTTCTGTTGGCATAATATAAGCATCGAGGGTCTGGAGTACGTTATGGGACACCAGGAGCCTGGCTTAACTATACAAGATATGAATATGGCTCAAAAGAAAAAAAATATTTAACTTGATGTGCCGCTTCTGCTGGCTGGCACACAGATTTGAGGGTATAAAGTTCCTTTGGTAGAACATCAAGAGCCCAACTAAACTGTAAAAGATACAAAAATAGCTCTATAGCGAAAGATTTTCAGTTTATAGGTCGCTTCGCACGTATATGTTGAGGGTCTGGAGTACCTGAAGTGGAACATTAGGATCCTGGCTATACCGTTTGTGAGATGTTATTGGGTCCATAGCAAAATAAGTTGCTTCAATTGGTATATTTTAATAGATGAGGAACTCATAAAGTCCAGCTCAACTTAAAACATCAATAGCCAAAAGCTTGTTAGACCTCTGGACAAGGGCGTCTCCCTATTAGTGGGGTATTGCAACACTCACTACGCTTGTCTGTCCATAACCTAAGAAGCAAAAACAACTTAGTAAATGTGAAATGCAAACTTGCCAAATCAACTAAGACTACCCATGCAATGGGTCCAAAAATATACAACGCAATTCCAGATGACATAAAAAACTCTCATAATTTTATTTATAATTTGAAAAAATCATTAATTGAAGGTGCTTATTATACAGTAAATGAATTTCTTAAATAGTATTGTAATTAATGTAAATGTATTGAAATATTTTGACATGTAATATTTTTATTATGAAATAAAGAGTATGAGTATGAGTAATTGGAGAACGTAGTAAGAGATTTTGTATTCACAGGGAACGCTGCTGCCTATATCTAGGATTTATCCATTAGTCGCCTTTTTACAGGCAGGATTTGAACCTGTGACTTAGCCAAGTGATGAATTGTTGAAGTAGTCGCTGGGTATTAGTTGCAAAATTAACCCGATAGATAGAGCCGTGCCACGCGTTATTGGCGTATTGACATCAAGGTACACTTGCAAAATTGGCGGGCATTGGACGAGTCGAAAGCCGGAGTCCAGATGGAAGAAGCGTCTTCACTTGTGATGGTGAAAGTCACAGATTCAAATCCTACACGCACTAAAAATTGTATACGTAACACGGGAAGTGATTGACAATAGTATTCTTAACATTAACCAGCCTCGGTTGCTATAGGTCATAAAAAGTTTCATTCAAATCCGTCCAGTATTTTCGGAGATTAGCGGTAACAAATTGTCAAACGGACAAACACACAGACAAAATAAATGGACATGTCTTCTTATACTATTTTAACATTGCCCCGAATATTTCCAAATGTTAAACCAAGCTCTACAATTATTAAGGTAAGGGATGAAAAGCTAAACCTTGCAGACTCAACTGTATTTTTAGGCATAACTTTGGACGCCTCGCTCTAATGGGGGCCACATATTGAGAAATTGTCGAAGAGTCTGAGTTCAGCAGCATACGCAATTAAAAAAATAAGACATCTCACTGATGTAGACACTGCAAGTATTTTACTTTACCTACTTCCATAGCTAAATGTTTTATGGCTTACTATTATGGGGCCATGCTGCGGATGTGAACAATATATTTGTTCTGCAGAAACGGGCTGTTTAATCAATTAATAAATAAGGACCTCGAGTCTTCTTGAGACAGAAATTTAAAGAAAAAAACATATTGACATTTGTGTCACAATACATATATACGAAAATTTTGTGAACGTAAAAATAAATACAGCTTCTTTTAAGAAAACTTGTGGCAGGCATAATTTTAACACTAGAAATAAGGAGCAACTTGATGTACATATGAGCAGGCTTAGTAAAGTAAGCAAAACTTTTAAGGGCGATTGTATAATTACGCTTTTATAACAAACTTCCTAAAAATATTCAAGACTTACCCTTAAATTTATTTAATTGTAATTGAACAAAAATTTTGCAAGAAAGGCTATTATGAAATATCAGAATATATGCAAGATAAATCTCAATGGGTGTAATTTGAATGTATAAATTAAGTAAATATATTATTAGACGAAACAGGTAGATTTATCAACTGCAGTTTTTTTTATCATGTAGCCATTGGCTATGCATTATATTTTATTTCCAAAATTAGCTAGGGTAGCTTAGGGCCTAGAAAGACTCTTAATTTAGAGTAGGAGCACTTCGGGTAGGTTTTTGGTGGTTCTTCCTGTTCAGGGAGTCCGGTTAATTACACGCATGTACATAACACGCTTTGAAAATCTAGACTTAAATTTGAAATAAAATGTGTCGTTTACAAATGCTGGTAGCGTTTTTTATCGTGCCCGAGCCGGTTTTCTATTAGGACAATACCATAGTATAAAGAAGGAAGTACGTTATCTTCATACAAACGCACCGCGCGCGGCTTGTATGTGTGCGCGATAGTATCTATGCGTCCTCGCACGCACACGCGGACACATCTCGGGTGGTTTCGCACTGCGCTTCGTCGGGGCCGCTAGTCGACACCGCACGATGAGTCACGCGTCACGGCTTACTAGCACCGCGAAACCACGATTGTAAAATGGTTGATTGTAGCAAAAGAAAGTATTGCTGTGTCTAAATTATTCATCAATTCCTGACTTGTCTCTTTTCAAATTACCTACTGACCAGAATAGGTAACTAAGTAATTAATTTGTTTTAATATTATAGATATTTTTACGATGTTAAACTCGATGATGAGATTTATTAGTTGTATTTAGTTGTCTATTTGGTGTAATTATTGGTGTTCTTCCTAGTAGGTATAGGTGCTTATAATCTGAAGTGGAGTCTGCCAGTTGCTCACATTAGGTATTGTAAATCCTTTCTTGTCGTGTGAAGGGGCACCGAGCCGTGAACGACCCGATGAACCCTGTTGTCAGAGTTTTAAGCTGACTACGTAAATTAACTTGGTAAAGTCCGTTCGCTCAGATGCGATCGCGCGTTCCGGTATTTGTCAAAGGACACCGCCTCCCAAACAAAGGACGCCGCGTACAAAAGCAAAGTTAGAGCGATCATTGATGAATGAATGAATGATCAATCATCATTGAATTAGTTATATTTTACAGAGATGACATGCCTGTCTGCTGGTCGTGCAACCAGATGCCACTCATTGTCTCATGTTTCCCAAACAAGATTGTTTCTTTCATTAAATAGGTTTCATCATCGTGTGGTTAGGTAAAACTGACCTCAAACACCTTGGTTGGACCAAAACAATTTAAAATACAGCTGCTCCACGCCAAATCCTAGGCACTGAATTGAAATTTTGTTGAAAGTGACAACCCTGAGAGAGTAGGTAGTTACAACGCGGATTGGGCCGGAGTTGGCCTACTTCCCCCCTTCTTTATACTATGACAATACCACAAAGTAAGTATTGGCGGCGGCGCGTTCTATTTTGTGACAATCTTCGAGCAACGACGGCCTCGGAACGGGACGGAAGACCGTGTTGCTCGAAGGTGACAATACACAATTTTTATAAAAAATGGAAATTGTATGATACAAATTTCTTTTTTTTACAATGACTGATCATGAAGTCAATAAGTATTAACTACTCTGCTCGTAACAGCACACATGTGTGCTTGAAGTACAATACAAATCTATTGTTGCAAAATTCGACCTGAGCGAAGTGGTTAATACTATCCTACATTGAAGAAAGTAATTTCATTTTTCATTTTCCGAAATGGTTTTTCGTAAATATATTCAATGTAAAGACACATACAGTGTTTTACTTTTTTATAATATTGGGGTTAGTGTAACGTGCTTTTTTCTTTCATTTTTTTATATCAACCGTCAATACTTTCTTTAGGATTTATATCATCGTTTATACAATCTATCAAATTTTTAGGCCCTTCTTTCATTCTCGTTCATCCGCATTCATGTACATCACTTTTTGTGTCACATTACTTTTATTTTTTCTCATAACATGCCCCTACTACTATAAAAGGCTACCTCCAAGCTACCTCTCACATTTCCTGTGGCGCTATTTACGAATATATTCTCTAGTATTCATTCCTTATTTTATCCATCTTTGTCACACCAAATATTCATCCATATCTGTCGGTATATGCGGTAATGTAAATGTCGGTTTACTTGTATATAATATCACTTTTATCTTAATACGCCTAAATTTAATCTAACATTGTTTTTGCGATATAAGTGTATCCACTTGTCCGATTTTCATTAGTACATGTAACGTCCCGGAAGTCATGCAGACGATTTTAGTTTTACTCATTTTTGTAGCCTCAGTTTTGGGTAAGAATATTTTTACTTCTTTTTTTGATGTGTGTTAGGTAAAAAAATTTCTTTTTTCAGTTTGTTTATCTATTCTTAAATATTTCACGAAAATAACACAAAAGTGTAATGTTTTGGTAATTCTTCCAATTTATTCCTGGGTAAATATCAATTATTTTCAATGCTGCTCGAAGCTTGACAAAGATTTTCAATTTTATAGCTGTACCTCAACAGAATGGCTTACAAAGAATCACTGGCGGTGATCTTACAACTATCGACCAGTACCCATTCGCTGCAGCCATGCTTGTGCAGTTTGCTGGAGTAGGTTTCAGACAAAGTTGTGGAGGAGCCATCTTGAACGAGAGGAATATTCTTTCAGCTGCTCACTGCTATGCTAGGTAAGTAATGACGTGATGACCTATTTCTGTACTATCTAATTCTATTATAATCGAATTAAACAGAATAATAAAGGCTATAATTAGCCCACTCCTCTTCTTTGTTGTACCATTCATTTCGGTCCTGTGCCACACGCATACAAACTTTCCCTATAGTAGATATTATACCATCTCACCATCGGGCAGATGATCTACCCACTGGTCCCTTTCTGTCCCTCGGCCGCCACTCCGTCTCTGTTTTGGTTCATCTCACATCTTCTCGCCTTGCCAATTGTCCTACCAACGCTCACTTAAACTTAGTCATTCTTTACCTACATCCTCTACCTTTGTACGGCTTTTAACTATTTCTGATAGAAACAATAAATGCACAGCCATATTTAAAATCCTGCAATGTCCTAAGTTGGCATATCTCGCCTGAGATATAATAATATCAGAGATCTGAAAACTGATTTATCAAAATTTTGTTTTTCAGTGGAATAGCTACCAATCCTAATATTTGGCGCGTACGAGTCGGCTCTACTTTCAGCACGAGTGGCGGCATTGTCCACAATGTTCAAAACATTGTCAACCACCCTGAATACAACCTGTTACCATTCAATGCGGATGTAGCTGTGATACATCTTTCAACCCACATCGTATTCAACGATCTTGCACAACAAGTATCTATAGCTGGACCGAGCTACATACCGAACGATAACGATCCTATTATGGCTGTTGGATGGGGAAAGATAGTTGTAAGTATATCAATAACACCATATTGTAAATTATTGTCACCTAATCTGTTGGATAGGACAGTTATTTTGGGTTACAAATCTGTTATGATTAATACAAATTTAATATGTATTCATGTTGTTGTATCTTCAATTAATTCACTGTTACATTTTTTTTTTTTTAGTACAACGGTATTGCATCAGAACAACTGAAACACATCCAACTTTGGGTCGCCAACCAGGAAGTCTGCAGAGAAACGTACCCAGATCAATTAACCGAGACAATGCTTTGCACAGGGTCCAACGCATTGGGCCAAGGCGTGTGCCAACAGGACTCTGGAGGGCCTCAAGTTCATAAGAACTCTGAAGGAAATTACGTCATTGTTGGAATCACGGCCTTTGGCAATCCATGTGGGATGAGTACCGTCCCTAGTGTCACTGCAAGGGTGTCCAGTTATTCTGAATGGATTCTGGCGAACGTTTTCATTCCGAATTAAACGTGAAAAATATAATATTTCTTGTTTCATTAAACTATACACATACACACATACCACGCCTATTGCCCCTTGCGGGGAAGCCAAAGCGTAAGCGGCCGCAAAAACGGCCATTTACGCCAGGTCTGACAAATGTTTAAGAGTTATTCGGAAAAATTGTGTATCGCTATAGCAGCAGGTTGTCAACCCATCGCCTTAAATTGCGATACACACCTTCGAGTCCCTTAGTCGCCTCTAACGACTCCCACAGGAAAAAATCAAAGAACTATAAGTTTACAATAATACCTCATTTGAGAATACTTTGTTATAAAATATGATTTATAATTAAAAAATTTCAGCAGTACCTGCTGAGATAATTTTTCTATTATTAAATCACTCTGATACGAACCGTAAAATAAACTTAATAAAAAACAGCTGTTTTAAATTTGGGCATGATTTAACACAGAACACACAGATGCAGAGGCACAGGTATATCCGGTATCAATCTCAACCAATGTTGGCTTAGAATAGCATCACCCCATTTTCCCGTGGGTGTCGTAGGAGGCAACTAAAGGATTCGTGAGTTACTTATGTGTTGCTATTTATGGCGACGGGCTGACAACCTGAAAATCTGGATGATCCTCAAATGTTTGTCAGATGCAGCATAATGTTTGTTTTACGGCCTTTGTCGCTCTACCTACTTCGCATGGGGTATAGGCGTGTTTATGTGTATGAATGTATGTATCTCAAACAAACGTCACAATGCGATAATATGCTTCTCATGCAGGAAATAAAATGGGTTAAATAAGTAAATAAGTATGAGTGACTGGATAAGAAATTACGTGATAAGATAACGTTATGGTATAAAAAAGACGTAGTGACTAGACTAGTACTTATAGACAAAGGTTTGCTTATATGGTTTGGTCACGTGGAGGGGATGAACGAAAGTAAAACGAGTATAGATTGGGAAAGCCTCGACGAACGTACCTCGATCAAATCGGGGACGTGTTAAGGAAAGGTTGGGTCAAAAGTACCCTTAACCACAGATAATATAATGCTACCCTTAACCGACGAGCGTGCATAAAAAGATTGATGAATATAGAATCGGCGAAATATGTTTGCAAGGATCGTAGTAAGTGGAAGGAAGTAGTTTCTCCCACTGAGAAAAGTAGTTATTTATGTATGTACGTATGTATTCTTTGAATTACAGGACTGATTAATTTATATTTTTGACATAAACACACAATTTTCTGAATGACCCTCAAATGTTTGTCAGACGTGGCGTTCATTTTTACGGCCATTTATGCTCTGTATACCACGCGAGGGATATAGGCTTATTATATGTATGTATACATGAAACTAAGTACTAGCACTACAGCAACCTTCAGGGACCCATCTTTGCTGGTTATTTTCGATTACTGTATGCAGAGTCAGAACCGTATGCTAATCTATTCAAAAAACTTGTCGACCTGCTGACAATTTCTTATCAGTAGGTGGGTTTTACATTTTAACAACAAACCATATCAATTTAAAATATTTAATTGATGAATTGACCGGGAAGTCCAAACAATAAATAAAAATATTTTTTATCTTAATACCAGCTAATTACCTTCAACCATATCACAAGTCTTAGCATTCGATAAAGGCAGAAACATTTTTATGTTAACCCACCATTCTTAAGTAACAATAAACAACAACTAAAACTACGCATGCAATGGCGGTTCACTCACGTTCTATCACGTAAATCCAACGTAGCCGTATTTGTATGGGTATAAGATTGGAATTCGCAATTTCTTTCCGTTTGACAGACGCATGCGTTACGTTGCGTTAAAAAACGGAACGTCACGACTATAAGTGAGAGAACCGCCGCCGCCGTCCCAAATTTATAGCGCTCTTTCAAATGACATGCAAATCTCTGATAATATTATATATAATTTGAAAAAACATTAATTTTTAGATGCTTATTATACAGTGAATGGATTGTTGAAATAGTTATGTAATAAAAATGAAAATGTAATTAATAATTTGACCTGTAGTATTTTTTATAAGATAAAGAGTGTGAGTAAGAATTTTATTGGCCTTACAGTTTTTAATTAATATAGGTGGACCACTGGTGGTGATTTTACACCCATTTGCCGCGGCCATGCTCACTCGCATTGGATGGTTTGTTGGAAACTGGGTCCAGAGATGCGAAGAAGCAATCTTGATCGAGACGCATATACTTTTTTCTGTTTACTGCTTCGATGAATTATATACGCATTATTTTTAACGTTTCTGTTTACTTTATTCAAAATCCTACAAGCTATCTTTCTATCAACTCTTCGTTTTGTTTTCAAAGGACTGGACGATCCTAGCTTATGGCTTGTTTGAGTTGGATCTTTCTACAATATGAGTGTTGGAATTGTGCATAGTGTCCAAAATTTCATCAACCACCCTAATTATGACGTTAACACAAACAACCCGGGTTACCCCTTTGATGATGATAAAACTGTGATACATTGGCATATGTATCGATAGGTGGACCAAACTACAAACTAAAGAATAACGTGGCATAAGCCCTATCATGGCTTTTGGATGGGTAATAACATCTGTAAGTGTGATAAAACTACATTGTTTTTGCATCGCTTCTGTCTCCTCAAGTCCACTCATGGTGTTTTGTTAAAAGGAAATATAGAGTTTTAAATGCTGAACATGGTCAACTACACGGCAGCGGCGATGAAGTCACCTACAACAATAGCCTTACAAAAGAGTGTTGACATCTATCAGACAATTGTAAAATAAGTCAAAACCTTTTTTTTTGAAAACTTTCAAAAATTTCAAGCGCGGGCATTTGAAAATTTGCAAGTTTTCAAAAATTGTATACCTGACACGGAAAGTGTTTTAAAATTTGGTATTCAAGTCAAAACCTATTGTAGCATTCAAAACATGCTACACTGACCACATAACAAAACGACGGGCAAGGCGATAACGATGATTTTCATATTCTGGACTGAGTGAAAAGTACACATCATAACTCATTCACAACACAAAACTCACCTTCAAACTATTTTTTTTCAGCGCAACGGTGTTGCATCAGCATGTCAAAAACACATCGAACTTTGAGAAGTGAACCAAGAAGTCTGCTACCCAGAATATTCTCAGAATATTTAACAGAGACTATACGTCCAGCAGTGGACTACAATAGGCTGATGATGATGATGATGCTCTGTACAGACTCTAACGCACTTGGCGGCACATGTTAACTAAATTCTGGAAGAGTTTATTTTTAAACTGATTCTGAAGGAAATTATAACATAGTAAGAGTCACCGCCTGTGGAAACTATTATGGTCTTATTAATTACCCCGGTGGTGTCACTGCATGGGTTTCTAGCTATTCTGACAGGATTTTGGCTTATGTATCCCAATAAATTTTGCGAATAAATAAAATAAAATATCAGAAAGCAATTATGGGTTGCGTTTCATTTCATTTGGTGATACGGAAAAATCATCATCATTGGCCTCACACGTCTGTGACAGACGATTTCAGACAGTGATTTAAACAGTGTCTGAGGCAAGACTTTTCATGGCTGTATAAGCCGATACGGGAGCGGCATAATTTTCCGCACACTCAACAAGTGAAGGTGGAATTTGAGAGTGGCACATGCATGTTTAGATAACGTTTTTGCATTTTGTTAGCGATATTATCTATACAAAAGCGTATCCAAATTGATGGTAAACTAAAAAGTGTCAGATACATGATTCAAATGTATAATATTGGATTGACAAATTTATATGACGTAATGTTATGTTGTGTCAATACAGAAGGAAATGTTCAACAGCAACATATGTCCAAGTAATTAGATATTAGATGCATGATTTTTGATGATATTTACTTGTTTATATCCTGAAAAAATTGGTCATAAAACAAAATGCATTTTTACTTACCTATTATAGTTTGTAAATAACACTAGAATTGTCTATATTTTTTCTTACCAATTTTAAAATCGACCGTATCGTCTGTTCCAAGCCTTTGAAGAATGAAGTCAATAAATCCAGTTTGGGCAAAAGCCAATTGTGTGGAAAGTGAGTTCCGATGTAGAAAATAAACAAGTGATCAAATTTACTTTGTATCTTTTAAAATTCAAGCTCTTTTCGGGATACTATTATTATATATTTTGTCTCTTGCATAAACAAACGTAATATACAATGTGGGGCCCAAAACATGTGCATATATTTTAAAGGGTAAAATAAACCAACAAATTGAACAACTTTCCCAAAAGCACACAGGTCAAAATATATTGTAAATATTATCTCCCATACAAAATGTACCAGCTGACCGAGTAAGTTTTTATGGGAGGTCCATTTTTTTAAATATTTCGACATATTTTCCATGCGGCAAGTTGTGGACCGTGTGATGCCGGCTTAGAACAGTATCACCCCATTTCATACCCATGGGTGTCGTAAGAGGCGACTAAGGGACTTGAGGGTTAGATGTGTATTGCAATTTTAGGCGATGGGCTGACAACCTGTCACTATAGTGATACACAGTTATCTGATTGACCTTCAAACTTTTGTCAGATGTGGTGTTAATATCCGTTTTACGGCCGTTAACGCTCTGCCTGCCCCGTAAGGCGTGATTTATGTATGTATGTAAGTTTTTTAGCTTCATGCTTAATTTCACCCCGTAAAATATTTGTCTCTGTTTTGGGCTGCAGAAATATTTTAATTTGCATCGAACAGAGTAGTCATGATTACAGTGGTTATTTTAGATCGCATGTTTAACCAATACAATTAATTAACAAGCAAAAGTATTTGGTCCGATATTTTTTCATTTTGAAATTATATCAGTTGATTAAAATCATTATAGGAGCTTATCATACGAGGTCAAGAAAACATGAATACATGATTATCAATTGATTGTTCTTTTAGCCATTTATATAACTTTGTTGCAAATTGTATATCGGGTGAAGTTCTCCTAGTCTTCTTCTTGTATTTGGTTAGAACACAGGATGACAAATACAATTTCACCATAATATATAAGTAGTTAAGTTTACATAGATAGATATAAAAATACTCCTGTCGCATCAATTTATCGATAAACCGGTAACGACATCACCAGCCATACTGTGTCCCGTTATTTTATCGTCCTTCTGCATTAGATAATAGAATAACGTAGAAAAATCACTGCCAATTGACAAGTGAGGTCCAAATTATATGCGTGTACTCTTACCAAAGGATGTTAAAATAATAATGGGTATAGACAATATCTTTAAATTAACTCGATTCTAAATAAATGCCGAATTAAACAAGCTTAATCGTTTGTTTAACTCTGCAATAACTTCAGGATGTAAAAGTATTAGCTGCAAATATTATAAAGGGTGAAACAGCCCGTCAAATTGAACAACTTTCCCTAAAGAACATAATACGTTGAAAGATGGAAAATATTGAACATCCTAATGAACGTGGTCGGCTGGAACGTTTGTATGGCATGTCTTATTTCTTTTTCATGATTCGACCTTTGATTATTTAAATATTTGCATCTTTTTACTCCTTATATAATATTCTTTATTCTGAAATGAAATGAAATAAAAAATTTAATAATATATAAAGGATTTCAGCATTAATAAGCTTTTTGTTGTGTTCGCTACTAATTAGATATACTTTTAGAATTAATTTGTACTCAATCAAGTTTTGATTAGTTTGTACTCATACAAGTATTGTCTTCTTTATCTTACAAAGTTAAAAAGACTTCTAGCTGAGTAGTTTACTGCAGTATTTTTATTTTTCTGTATGTAGCTAGGGAAAGGTACAATACATTTTTCAATTAACCTTATGTACACACGAAGTGGTCTAAACCTGCACAGCCAGACAACGCCATCTTTTAACGACAAATTGAATTCATTGAATACCATTATAGACACATTAAAACACACACATTGACTGGCGCGCACACACACTAGAATTTAAGACGCGCAGTTTGATGACTAATAATAATTTAAACCTTAATTTCGCTGCTTGCATCACAGCAGTCGTAGCTCAATGGTTAACATAGCGGACTTTGGAAACAGGTAGCTAAGGATCGAGTCGTGGTTGGTCGCAGGTCTAGGCCTGTTTTTTTTTTTATATAGGTTATACTTACTATTTTTTAATGATTATTTTGCTGTTGCTGATAAATTTTTATACTTATCTGTGTAGTATAGTGTGTGATATCGAATAAATATAGTAGTTTTGAGGATATAAGGTAAAATGAATAAAACTACCATAATATTTATCAGTTAGGTATTTATTTTGGTTTTTAACTATTCAATGATATTGGGTTGGGTTGCATAATGTTTGTTAATGTGCAACAATAAATAGGTATGTCAAAGTGAATAAACATGTTATAAATGAGATAACGAGGTAGCCTCATTCCTGCATTTATTGTAACAATAACATCACTTAACATATTTTTTATTGGTAACACATTAAGCCTAAACTGAACCAGGGGATTAATTCATTTACATTCTTCGTTAGATTGTGTAAACAAAGTTAACACGTTGAACGCCACGCGGCCCACCATGTGGGCCAACCAAGGACCACGCATTGAGGCCAACAGAAAATCCTAATTATCTTGATTTTAGTCGATTTTGTTTTATTGCGTAGATCGATTGCAAATACTTCGAAACACATTGTGCATTAAATACTTAGCTGTTATTCTACCAAAAAGGGAGTAAATTTACAAATGGCACACTAGTGTCCCCCGTGGCCCTAGCGGAGGGAAATCACAAAATCCTTCCGCGGGGGCCGCGGGGTCAAGATGCGACCCACCCCGCACGCCTCCCCCGTGGTCACGGGTGACTAAGGTGTTAGACGTCATTAATTAGAATAGAAATTATTTTTGTTCTACCGCCATCTATTTCTTAATTGCCTAGCGTAACCTAGTTTGTCGGAGAACTAAAAAACTTGCAAGTAAACAGCAACGAAGTAATGGTTAGTTTTGACGTCCAATCGCTTTTCACTGCCATTCCAGTCAAGGATTGTATCGAAATAGTTAAACGAAAACTCCGGGAAAATAACATAGCAATAGAATATGCAGAACTTTTAGAATGGTGCCTAACATCTGGTTACCTATTGTGGAATGATGAGTTCTACATACAAGTCGATGGCGTGGCTATGGGCTCTCCAGTATCCCCCTTGATGGCTGACATCTTTATGGAGGACTTTGAGGATCGAGCCCTAAGGCAAGCTCCGGCTGTGCCGAAGATGTATAAGAGGTACGTAGACGACACCTTCACCATCCTTCCACAAGACCAAGTTACTGCTTTTCTAAATCATTTTAATTCAATTCGTTCCAATATTAAAACAATGAAATCAGAGCAAAATAATAAATTAGCATTTTTAGATATTCTTATAATAAAAAACACAAATGGTACAATCAGTCATTCCGTTTATAGAAAGCCAACCCACACAGATAGGTACCTAAATGGTAACTCTCACCATCATCCGAGCCAATTAGCTGCCGTTGGTACCTCTTTGTTTCAGAGAGCACGCGTTATCTGTGACCCCCAACACCTAGACGGTGAGCTCAAGCATGTGAGACGAGTACTCCTTGAAAATAACCTGAAGCCACCCCGTCAACGTCACAGAAACCGTGCCAAACCATCCACAGTCGAACGACAACCAGCGTACTTACCATACTTGAAGGGAGTAACTGATAAGATCGGTAGAATTCTGAAGCGAGCTTTAATCAAGACCATTTTCAAGCCGCCGAGGAAGATCAGCCAGTACATCAGATCAGTCAAATGCAACATCCCTCTCCAAGACCCTGGTGCTTATAAACTTGACTGTGACTGTGGACTCTCATACATAGGAGAAACAAAGAGAAATGTATCTACACGTCTAAAAGAAAATATTGCTGATGTAAAAAACCGTCGTGACAGACAGTCTGCAGTGTGTGAACATATCATGGATAACCCCACCCATTATGTCAGATTCGATAAGGCAGCAATACTAGCGAGAGAAAAGAGATTCATTCCTAGGAAAGTACAGGAAGCCATACAAATTCAAAAACATCCGAATTTCAACAGAAATACTGGATGGGGAATCTCATCAACGTGGACTCCGCTGATTACACAGCAGAAGAACCAGATCCAACATACTGTAAGACCTACTACACGAGATACGGTTTCAGCATTTTGTGTGGAACCCGGACGTTACGCTGGGCAATTAAGAAATAGATGGCGGCGGTAAAACAAAAATAATTTCTATTCTAAATAATGACGTCTAACACCTTAGTCATCCGTGACCACGGGCTCTGTAAAGAGCTCGAAAAACACAACTTAAATTTGGACGTAGTCCAAAACACGTAGTTTTTCTTATAGTTTGTATGGAGCACACTGAAGCGACCCTAACGATTAGTAAAATTTGCAAATATTTTTTAAGTCTTTTTCGATAGACGAGAACCAAGCTGACCGGGCTGTTCTACAGGGCCATGCGGCACACTGTTTTAACCATTTAGTTTGATACCGATGTCCTATGGCCTATAAAGTGCGTTTGAACAGAAGCCTACCGCTGGGTCACACGGTGAGTCTCGTGGCCTGAATGGTACAGCATGGTCGGGGTCACATGTGAGCCTCGTGGCCTGAATGGAAACACCATGATTTTTGCGTGGCGTTCAACGTGTTAAATAATTATGCAGAATAATTAGGTATTAAGTGACAGGTTAACTTGGTATTTTGATTGTTTGAGAGCTTGAACAGTTTCAGAAATTAACTAAGCACTAGAATCGATTAAAATAAATCTTCTGCAAAATTCCCAACCCAATATATTAATATCTACCCATTTAAATATTTCAATTTAATAATAATTTAATTTTAATTTAAACGGCTTGGCATGCTAGCTACCATGTTCGAACACATTGGTTTACCACGCATGGACTCCCAGGTGAACATGGCTAAGTCGCGTAAATTTTTCTTGGTCCTGACTTCAGATGGGTCCCTGTTAAGGACCATTTGACCCCATCAATTTTCTATGGGATTTAAATCCGGACTCTTTGACGGCCAGTTAATAACAGTCACGTCGTGCTAGGTTCGCAACCAATCCTGGACGATACGGGCTTTATGCACAGAGCAATTATCATGCACAAAATGAATGTACTGATTTGGGTAAGCAATACGCACTGTAGGCATCATTACGTCCTGCAATATTTCCACATAACTCTCGCTAATGAACCTTCCTTCTATTTCAACTAGTTTTCTAGGTCCCATAGAAGACACCACAGTCCCACTCATTCTATTTGGGAGAATGTGAATTGGTCTGTAACGCTTGCCTCTCCAGCGCCATAAAATCTTGCGTCCAATCTGTATCCGATTTAAAAGCTTTTTCATCAGTGAATATTACTACATTATTCTCCCAATCAAAGTTTCTATAAATATATGCAAATCGGACTCGTGCTTGTTGATGAGCAGCTGACAGCAAATTTTTTGAGCTGGCTGATAACAACTTATACCAGCTGCGTGTAAATGGGTCCTTACAGTTTGTAATGTCACTCCGAACTCCGTTGCTGTTGAGCGAGTTGACAAGAATGGGGTATTAGCATGCTTGGCAACTATCCCTCGGTGACGCGCTGATGCATCCGTGAACATCACGGCCTTACGACCTTTCCGGGCAGGCAGGATGTCACCGGTATCGGCGTAACGTAACCCAAAGCGTAACAGTTCTTTTCTGTAAGAAAAATACCTAGTCAATCTACAAGTATTTAATGTAGGTAAATGCCAATAATAATAAATAGGAAACTAAGTAAGTAAATATAATAAGCAATCTAATACCTATTTAAACATTTTAAATAATGAACGTATGGCAGGTAGTATGTAGTAGGTATCTTTATCTAGAAACTTAATGTTTGGATAATATGAACGACCTGACCTGAAGCATTTGCGCTAATTTTGTAAAATAAAAATATTTAACTTACATTTAATTGAAGACGTCGAGAAATTTCATAATACTAAGATTATCTTCATATAGCACTATGATCTTTGCTCTAAGCACTGTATGTAGACAAAGGAGCATACTATAGGTAGACATAATTACGATAAAACGATAGCAAACAACAACACAAAGAAACATCGAAAGCTAACGGTTAGATACGTAGGCAGTAGTCGATACAGATCAGATGACTGTGCTTATTACTTACCGTCTAATAGTTATAATGATTATGTGCAATACCCACAAACATCATTAATTCAAAATAACAAATGGGCCGTTAACTAAAAATTATCTTACATATAAAAAACAAAAACATAAAACAATACACATGGGGGGCGGGATCGACCCAGTGTCCTATCATAATTTTAACTCGCTCTAAATCCAGACGCATACTATCTCGGCTATGCCAGCTGTGACGAGTGCATCGAATTTTTAAACCACTTAACTACTTACCTATGACGTCCTACCGACCCTTGCTATAATTTGTAAAGTGCGAATATGATGTATGCGGCTGCGCATGATATGCGTGCGCGTAAAACAGGTTCTCTGAGTTCTGCCGGCTCAGAGGTATTTGATTTTTATTATAGATGGCGTTATTCGTAGTTTTAGTTAGACCTGTGCAGCCTATTCATTTGCGCACTGTACGTTAAATAGCCAGCTTTTTCTTCGCTACGCTTCATGTGACTGTTTTGGTCTGAGCCTTCGCTTTACGGCCTTGGCGAATGGTACATAAACTGGAATCTAATGTTACAGAAACATTTTACTGCACTGAAAAGTAATTGGATTGTAACAAGCATGTAGAGTCTGTTTACTCAATATTATGTTTAGCAAATATATTTTTTACAACGATTTAAATACGGATTTGCAAGTAAAATCTAATTTTCATGGAATAGAATGAAGTATGATGCCTTGCCGTGTAATGTTGGCTTAGAATAGCGTCACCCCATTTCATAGTTATATTATTGCCAAAGTTCATTGAACATTTTCGGTTTGGGTGAAAGAGAGTCGCCTTCATAGGTACAACTAAACTCATGTGGATCCATCTCTGTGTTTTTATGACAAGACTCGGTAAAAACCACAACAGCAAAACCCTTTCTTTTAAAGTTATTGTACTGAACCAAAAAAGAAGTTCTAATTTGCTCTAGTAAGAAAGCAGAAAACAAAAGGAATCCTTTTCTGTAATAGGTCTAAGAGGTATGATAAAGTGATTATACCTCTACATACATATTCGGACATTTCATAATAATAATAATAATATACTTTATTGCACACAAAAATAACATCGAGAAAAATAAAACAAAGACAAAACACAGTACAATAAGGCGGCCTTAATGCTAAAGCTGCATTCTCTTCCAGGCAACATCTTCCATAGGTGATATGGAGAGTACAAACATATACGCGGGATAGTGCAAACACCTTGATATACTACTTATACTATAATACACTCTAATACATACATAGACAATATATTAAACTTATTAGATACCTATTTAATATTGATAAACTAATACATGTATTGTATTATTCCATAAATACTTAAATCCTTCATTTCTACTGCAGTTAGAAAGATACGTCCAAAAGTTTCACTCACTGCTACCCACTTTATAGAAGTGAGACATTTTCTTGCGGTATAAGCTGTAGAGTTGCCGGTTTGGAATAGCGTCACCGCTTTTCAACCCCATGGGTATCGTAAGGCGACTATATGATCATCTGCGATGTCTGTGATTACATCATGCACAATAAGAATACGTACTTACCGACTGTTTCTTACAACGGTGATATTTTATCTTTTGTCAATATTTACCTGCAATACAAAAAATACACTTGAATAAATTTGAGCCAAAAATATATATATATATTTATTTATGGATAAAAATTACTGCACTGCGCTCGCCAACCCACCCACCAATTGTTTCCGATTTCCTCATCAAATTCAGAAACTCTTATGTCTGTACAATAATAAAATTACATAATAAAACATTCTAAATATTATTTGTCGGAAGTAATTTCTCGTTTATTTCATGATAACATCATCGCGAAATCACAACATTACAAAAAAAAATATAAATCACGTGATTCTTGTCGTTTTTCCTCCTTTCGGGATGTCATACTTGCCCATTTTATTACAAACAATTTTAGTAGACAATTTTCGTATTTTTTAGTCTTATATTTCCCATAAAGTACTTTTGTATATTCTGTGATGAAGGTTTGGGTAAGTTAGGTAAAGTAAAGGTCAAACCGGTAATAACGTCTTACTAAACTTAAGGACAGCTTATATATTATGAATAGACTTGAAAATAGGTAAGTACCCATCCTTAGAGCGGGTTAGTTAAGGTGAAATGGGCTTAGAAATCAACCGCGCAAGGTTGGATAGTGTTCCAAATTTGGTATCCCATTCCTTGAAATCTCCAAATTGTGAGACAATATTTTCCATAGTAATACAACCAGATATATACTACACAATTATGGGGCCCAAAACATAATTCATTGAAATTGCCTCGATAAAAAAACGCAAAGTATGCTCTAATTTCGCGTTTTTGGTCTAAACTAAAACGTGAACGATTTGATTGTTATCCATAATTTCATACTTTATTTTATGACATCTTCTTCCTCATTTCCTACCTACCTGTGTCTTTCTCTTTCTACATTACTTTTATATAAATATAAACTTGCAATCCTTCTTTTTACTAAATTAACAATGTTCACTTGGTGTCAGTCCCGCCTCATGCAGTGGTTTTGACAGAATATCAGCGTTACGGCTTCTGCCGTGACATTAAAGCTGAGTCAGAACCATTTCACTAGTAGGTATAGTACATAAGTTTGTCTTCATTGTAACTCTTTTACTGTAATATTTAATCTAAACCAAATGCTTCTTTATGTACTATTATTAGTGAATAAATTAAATGTCTATGTCTATTTAATTAGTAATAAATCCATCTCATCTACTTTTTGAAATATTTGTTTATATATTTTAATAACTAAACAAATGTTTGGTTATCCGTATCTGAGGCGTCATCGTCTGTTTCTCTGTAACGAAGCAAAAAGGAAAGGGTCTTACTTTTTGGGACTGATGCGACCTTAAGCCGCCTACTATACCTTATGCTTAGTATGCCTTTTTGTTGTCTCGGGTACGGTTCTTATGTAACAATTCAAACAATCCAACGGTATTTAAAACATCTCATTTTGAGGTTGTATGTCCAAAATTTTAAATACCTATCTTACATTTATAATGCATCCAAAAACGAAGTAAGTCAGTGAAACGAAGTGTGCGTGTACCAGCTAGTAAAAAATATGAAATTAGAACAGTTTGGTGGATACCGCACTATAAATATATGAAAGTCAAGTTTTTTAATAGCACTTATTTCTTAAGATATTCTAAAAAATAATTGTGAGTTTTATATTTTATTATATACCTCAAAATATAACGCAACTTAATCAAAAATGTATACAGATTGACATTGAAGCGCTTCTCTCTTGTAATTTGATTGATCGTTTCGTGAATGCCTGACGTGAGGAGCTTTTACATGATGGATGAATTATTTACACGTGTGCCTTTCTATTCCCAGCTGTTCCAACGAATGTCAATGTCAACGAAATTATCCGACCGTCCACGAAGAAAGCCGAGGTTTAAATCGATTTCTATACATGAACTTGCACCAATGGTAACATAGGTAATTTACCTTCGACATTCGTTTCCGTTTGTATTTATAACCTGGTCATAGACAGGGGTAGAGCCTTCAATACTTAAATCAAATGACTAATTACAATATTGCCGAAGTGTACCTAGGGAATTATTTTTCTATTTTATGATGCGATGATAATTAAACGATTCAAAACAGATATTTCATAATAAACTTTTTGTTAATCGATCGCAGGTGGTATTGGGTTTGGGTTAATTTATGGAGCTTATGCTGTACTGGCTACGGCGGTACACAAAATTGCGTCAAGTTTCCCCGAGTGTCTGTAATAAACGCATTTCTTGAGGATTTCATTTTATGCATTATTATTATAGTCATTTCCACGATGAAACACTATGGAGTTGTACCCAGAGATATATTTTTTCCTCTTTTTATTTCTATACGCGTCGTTTCGTGACCGTATCGTCACGTCGCTCATTAGAGCTTCGTTAATGAAATGTGAATAGTGAATATGAGGGAGTGTGAAAGTCACTCTATTTTCTATTATTTTTTAATAACATCAGATGTTGTATAAAATAGTAGGTAAATTTTGCAATTTTAAGGTATGGACTGACCAGGTGCATTTTGGAAATGAAATTCTATATTTAAAACTGTGATGACCATCGATTCATTGTTTTTTCTTCTTCGTGTGGGAAACCTAGTCGCCCAGCGACCCAATCAATCCTGGTTTCAGAGTTTTTCAACCGCCTACTACCACTAGTAGGCCTCTGACATGCTTGTGTTACGACCGCCGCCGTCTAAGTAATTAAAGACAGCAACCGGGACCGACAGCTTAACGTGCCCTCCGAAGCACGGAACCATTTCTTACTACTAGTAGGCCTCTGACATGGTTGTGTAACGATCTCCGTCCAAGTAATCATAGACGGTTTTCCGAATCATGGAACCATATTTATTTTCGGACAATCAGGTGTTTCAGCAATGTCCTAACCAGACTGGTAACAAATTCATAAAGTGATAAATATCAACTTTGTGAGTGCCCCACCGAGAATCGAACCCGGAACCTTTGCGTCGCAGGCAGTCGCACTACCACTGCGCCACATTGGCCGTCGATTAATTGTGCCTCACCTAGGTTACGTTAATGTAATTATCATGATAATTGCACGATAATTGTCTATAATTAAACCATTATAAAAGGCGTTGAATGAATGATTGACCTTGAGGGCGACATGACATTGGTTTTTCGATAGAAACCGTTATTAAAAGTTTATGTCAATTTTAGCTTCAACATGAATTCTTCATATCTGCAGCAATAAAACTGTTAACAGTCAACGCCACTGCCAATTCTTTTTATTTGTCTCCCAGATCGACATGGGGCGACATTTTTCTGTTCAAAAGCAAAGTAGAGGGAAACTACTCGTATTACTTTCTTGTATGAATCAAAATACAGAATTCCTAAAACTTATACATAAAGTATCTTCGACTTCCTTGAGAATAGTTAGACGCGCTTTTAGGAAGGGTTTACAATATACAAAAAGCTGAAACCACGTCTAACTTTTTTGTAGTAAGCCCGTCTACGTCTATAAACAAGTAATATAATTTCAAAGGAACAAGGGAAAACTGTTTACGAAACTTAGGCTTAATACCTAATAATTATTTGTTATTTTCTTTACTACCCATGACGCATAGTAAAAAGTCACAACAATGTTCAAATCATGAAAAGAATGCGAAAATTCATAACGATAGTAAAAGACATAGACAGACACAGACATAGACATTTATTTATTCACTAATAATAGTACATAAAGAAGCATTTAGTGTAGTAGTTAAAGGTGAACTGAAAGAGGCAGTCCAGTCACTTTTATTGAGAGTTGAGTCTAAATTGAGTCCGAATCACATCAGAGCTACTGAAAGCGGGTGGAACACCAGTACTTAAAGTCCTTCAGAAGCTCTTTAACTCCGTCTTGTTCGAGGGTGTGACGCCAGAAGCATGGAACAGAAGCGTGGTGGTGCTTTTCTTTAAGAAGGGTGATAAAACTCTCCTTAAGAATTATAGGCCTATCTCGCTTCTGAGTCATGTTTACAAGCTGTTTTCGAGAGTTATTACGAATCGTCTAGCTCGCAGGTTTGATGATTTCCAGCCTCCCGAACAAGCCGGCTTCCGAAAAGGGTACAGTACCATAGATCACATTTTTACGCTGCGGCACATTGTACAGAAGACCGGGGAGTACAATTTGCCACTATGCTTAGCGTTTGTGGACTATGAAAAGGCCTTTGATTCTATCGAGACGTGGGCAGTACTGCAGGCTCTACAGCGGTGCCACATTGACTACAGGTATATCGAAGTGTTGAAGTGTTTATATAGAAACGCCACAATGTCAGTTCGAATACAAGATCAGACCACGGCGGCAATTCCATTGCAGAGGGGTGTAAGACAAGGAGATGTACTGTCTCCAAAGCTCTTCACCAATGCGATGGAAGATGCCTTTAAGCTCCTGGAGTGGGAAGAACTCGGCATCAATATCAACGGCGAATATATCACTCATCTTCGGTTTGCCGACGATATCGTAGTCATGGCAGAGTCGTTTGAAGACCTCAGCAAAATGCTACAAGACCTCAATCGGGTTTCCCAACAAGTGGGCCTCAAGATGAATATGGACAAGACGAAAGTCATGGCCAACTCTCATATAGCACCCACCCCAATATCAGTAGGAAACTCGATACTCGAAGTGGTGGACAAATACGTCTACCTAGGACAAACAGTCCAACTAGGAAGATCTAACTTTGAGAAAGAGGTCACTCGGCGAATCCAACTCGGCTGGGCAGCATTCGGGAAGTTGCGCAGCGTCTTCACGTCCAAAATCCCTCAGTGTCTCAAGACGAAAGTATTTGAACAGTGTGTGATGCCAGTGATGACCTACGGTGCCGAGACGTGGTCTCTAACTGTCGGCCTCCTAAATAGACTCGGAGTCACTCAGCGAGCTATGGAGAGAGCTATGCTCGGTGTATCTCTACGTGATCGAATCAGAAACGAAGAGATCCGTAGACGAACCAAGGTCACCGACATAGCTAAGAGAGTCAGTAAGCTGAAGTGGCAATGGGCAGGTCACATAGCTCGAAGGACTGATAACCGGTGGAGCAGAAGAGTTCTTGAGTGGAGACCACGTACCGGCAGACGCAGCGTAGGACGACCCCCCGCGAGATGGACAGACGATCTGGTCAAGTCCGCGGGGAAATGCTGGATGCAGGCCGCTTCTAATCGGACGAGGTGGAAATATTTAGGGGAGGCCTATGTTCAGCAGTGGACGTCCTATGGCTGATATGATGATGATGATGATGATGAGTCTAAAGCGGCAATATACCAGCTTTGTACCTGCAGAAACTTTTTACCCTTTTTGTTTCAGAGTAGAATCTGCAATAAAGCTGTTCAGGCGCCCAGGTATCTAAGTAGGTAGCTCAAATAGCTGCAAGGTATCTTGAGACTCCTGGAGTATTAATTAAAATGCTTTTTAAAGTAGCCGACCAAGTTAAACAAAGTAGGTGCTTAATCTCCCAGTTTCACAGAGACCACAGTAGATGTGAAGAACAGCATTTAAGTGTCTGAAACCGAAGCCGCGTTATAAACAGCGTGGCTTGTAATCGCCTTGAAGTTTCAGTTGCATAAAAGGTCGTTAGGCTTACTTACTATAAGTAAGTACTGTTTCGGTTTACTACTGTGTCGAGACTTTGCACAGTAGAGGGTGCGAGAAACTACCAGATGTAGGAATAAATCATTTAGATATGCCATACTACCTAAGTCTCAGCCGTGAAGCTTAGCATCTTCAACGGAGCTGGTTACGATATTACGTTACGTTACGATATTACGCTTGTACTTCATGGCACGGGAGCTGAAAAAGGCTGGAAAAGTCAAGTATTGCTGGATCTCATTGGGCAAAGTATTGGTTCGGAAAGACGAAACTTCAAAAGTCGTACATATTCAACACGAAGCCCAAGTACAACAAATGATGCAAGAAACATGACTAATCACGTCGTCTTCAGTTTTAGATATACTATACTTACCTGCATTCTTTTGTGTATACCTTATCTTATCGATTGATCTTAATCTTATGTTCTATGTTACACCTAATCACAACAACAAAATAAATTACTGCCACAATTACACCTACAGCAAATACACATCAAAAATATACCTACACATCTACATCTGTACAAACACATACCGCAAACATACCTACCTACCTTATAAATCAAAGAATATTATAAATACAACAATACTATCACACACCATTCACACCAACACACAATCAAACCTAGGCTGCTTAAAATTATACTACAATCACACTAATTTTGAACTTTTACTATTACTACTACTTCTATTCATACAACTCAATAACACTAGTCACAACCAAAAGATTCCCTATTCATATAATGGATAGTTTTGACGCACTACAAGAATTGGACCAGATTGAACCATCAGAGTCATTTAAATGTAACATACAAGATTTAAATATTAAAATGAGCAACTCAACTTATAATCTAACAGTTTTAACCCAAAACATACGTAGTATTTATAAAAACTTCGACAGCTTAGAAGTCACTCTGGCGCAAATTAAGTATGAAATCGACATCATAATTTTAACTGAATGCCGGCTCAACACAAATAAAAACCTTCCCCAAAAATCGAATTACTCTTATTTCCATACAATAGATAATAAAAACCAGAGTGACGGCGTAGCTGTCTATATTAAAACTAAATACGCGGCAAAATTCGGGGAGCTTAGTCTGATCAATGCTACTGGTATTGAAATACAATTACTTAACTATGTTATTCTGGGTATTTACCGATCACCTTCATTTTTATATGCAACTAATTTTATAAACTCACTAAATTCTCATCTGGAAAACATTGATACCTGCAAAAATATAATAATAATAGGCGACATAAATATAGATCTGATTATCTCACCCACCGAAAAGTCTTACCAAAGATCGAACAGATTAGGTTACTTGAATATGCTCGCACTACACGGGCTTTTGCCGGGTCACACTTTACCTACTAGGGAAGATGCGTGCCTGGACCATCTAATCCTGAGATTACACAAACAATACAATTCAGCCTCTGTTGGAGTCTTAAATACAAGTCTTACTGACCATAATTTGATTATAGCACTTATATCCCACAAGTATCAACAATTGTCACCCCCTAAGTATAAAACGGTTATAAACTATGATAATGCATATAATAGCCTAGTTAACATTGATACATCTTACTTTAACATATTTAAAGACCCCGACACCTACGCTTTTGCGTTGATACAAATGGTGCGTACATCTCTCCTAGCTAACTCCAGACAGATAGTTGTTGCGAATAATAGAAGAATTATCAAGCCGTGGATCACCCAAGGTGCTCTTCGTTGTATACGACTAAGAGATAATATGTACCTGAAACTTAGAAATCAAGCTTTTAATGAAGTACTAAAAATAACCTACAAACGCTTCAGAACATTTTGCACTAATCTTATTAAAAAACTTAAAAGACTATATTATAGAAATAAAATTAAAGACTCGGTTAAAAATCCCCGAGCTCTCTGGTCAAACATATATGAAGTAACAAATTACAAACCTCCCAAAAGTCCCAATTCTGAACTAATAAATATAAAGTCTTCTCCCATACAATCCATTAATTTTGTCAATAAATATTTTCTCAACATTGGAAAAGCCCTAGCTGAAAACATCTCTAACCAACCCGGATTATCTGTACCATCTACCTCAGACTACCAAACACACTTGACCTCTTTTGTCTTATTAGATACTACTTCAGCTGAAGTTGAGGATACACTAATGTCTCTGGACATCAGGAGTTCTCCAGGCTGGGATGGAATCCCCACAGTATTTCTAAGACAATCTAAGGAGATCCTTGTCCCCTTAATCTGCAATCTCGCCAATCTTTGCTTCAAGACGGGTATATTCCCACACGTTCTTAAACAATCAATTGTGACGCCTGTGCATAAGAGTGGAGACAGGAACGATGTTAACAACTATCGACCAATCTCAGTACTCAATTCCATTTCAAAAATCATTGAGAGACTGATGAACTCTAGAATAATAAACTACTTGAATAAATATAACATTTTGTCATCGTCTCAATATGGTTTTAGAAAGGGAATGTCAACTCAGGATGCCATCACTGACCTAACCTCCACTATAACCGCTGAAGTCAACAAGGGTAAAAAATGCCTGGCGGTCTTTCTTGACCTTAAAAAAGCATTCGATACCGTTTCTGTCTCCATTCTTATACGCAGGCTTGAAAACATTGGATTCCGTGGCTTAGCACTCTCCCTTCTCAGTAGTTACCTTCAAAATAGGAAACAAGCAGTCAAAATTAATAATTATCACAGTGATGAAGAAAGCGTCACATACGGTGTCCCGCAGGGCAGCGTCCTCGGTCCGACTTTATTTTTAATATACATTAACAGTCTTTGTAACCTTGGAGATGTCGGAGGGAGGATTCTGTCATATGCGGATGATACTGCTATCATTTTCACTGAAAAATCATGGGATAATGTTAAGATCACTGCTGAGAGAGGACTAGCTAAAGTCAAAAAGTGGTTAGATGAAAGCCTCTTGACCTTAAATACCCAAAAAACTAATTACATGTGTTTTGCCCCTTATTCTAATTCTCAACCCTCTTCGGAATTCAAAATTAAAATACATTCATGTATAGCCACCATAAACTCTAACTATTTCTGTCACTGCCCAATAATACAAAAAGTTAACAATACCAAGTACCTAGGAATTACGGTTGATCAAAGACTAAGCTGGCATCCACACCTAGAAGTGACTATTGGTAGAGTTAGGAAGCTTATTTGGGTCTTCAAGTCCCTAAGACATGTCATGAACCCAGAACTTCTTAATAAGATATACGTTGCCCTGGCTCAATCGGTATTAACCTATTGTATTCCGGTGTGGGGAGGTGCAACTAAGACACACTTTCTTGATCTGGAACGTGCTCAGAGATCACTGGTCAAAGTCATGTACTTCAAACCCTACAGATTTCCTACTGACAGCCTATATAAAATAAGTAAATTACTTTCAGTTAGGAAATTATACATTCTTTATACTATACTTAAATATCACAAGATGGTACCCTTTGATAAATCAAAACTTACGAAAAGACGTCATGACAAAGTTGCTCCTTCCTTCGCTTCCCGAACTGTCTTTGCTGATCGGCAATTTATTGCTCAAGCCCCCTATGTATACAACAGGATAAACGGTATCCTTAACATATACCCCATGCAGCTATTCGGGTGCAAACAAACTGTCACCGAGTGGCTCCAGTCACTCAGCTACGAAGATGTTGAGGACATCCTAACTAGAATGGTTTAACATAATTTATCACCCTTATTGTCTGTCTCCTCCTGTTTGTGGTCTCGTGCTCCAATCCCAAGGCATTAAATATGCCGTAGGGCAAACAGGTGGATTTACCTGACCTCTTTTGTTATGGTATGTTTACTAGAATGGTGTAATGTATCATATTCATTGTCTGGTTCCTCCTGCTTGTGGTCTCATGTACCGATCCCAAGGCATATAATATGCCGTAGGGCAAGCAGGTGGACTTGGCTTACCTCTTTTCTTATGTCTGGTGTACAGTATATAGTTTTAATCTAAGAACTCACTCATTCAAGAGATCTTGACTTTCTTTACAACAAGTAGTTGTTTGAGTTGAACTGGTGGTGATTTTCAAAAAGACAAAGCTTTATTAGTAGATACCTCCGTAACTTCATCTACTCATGCCACTGTCAGTTACCTCTCATACGCATAGGTATACATACATACTCACTCGCTTGCATTTTTGCGACACTCATACACACACACACAGCAAACTTACAACATATATATAACACACATGCATACATTTTACATACTAATTTTATAATGTTATACTACAGAATATGTAAGTTATAAGCTAAGTTAGTTTTAGTTTAAGATTCTTTCAAACTATAATAGATAATTACCTACTATTAGTGAAACTGTAAATCTCGCTGCTAACCTCTGGAAGAGCGAGGCTTTCCTACACAAGTATCTTCGATTACTTTTTGGAAAGCCCCGGCAACTAGATTATAAGGATTTACTTAAATAAAACATTTTTAATTTTAATTTTAATTTTTTTTTTAACTTTTTCACTCCGCGGAGGTAGTTCCATGCCCCATATTTTCATTCCTCTTGGAACTACCCTCATCGACCGACAATCAAATTTGTCAGGGTTATGCATCGATCAGTAGCGGTCTCTGACATGTCGTGCCCTTGTCGAACAAATGCTAATGGGGCAGGAAGTATCCGGCTGAATTGAGTCAGCCTTGAGAATCGTTAAGTGCTGGATAAGGTAACAGAACCATCTATTTATTTATTTTCATTCGTCGTATATTGAGGATGTTTATGTCTATATAGTTGCCAAAGGCCTACTGCAGCAGTAGGTAGTTTAAAAACTCTGACACCAGTGTTCATCGGGTCGTTCGTAGTAGAAATGGTTATTGCAGCATTATCAGTCACACAAATATCGTGCAAATATAATGCTTTTGATCACAGCCTTGCATTTTTCTAGGTCCAACATTTAAAAAAAAACTGTTTCTTTTATCAAATGTTGTCATGAAATAGGCAATACTCAGTGTTTTTAATCCTACTGCCGCAAAAATCTACATTGTTAGCTCAAACAGTAGATACGAACTAACAAGTAAAATCCTATTAACATAATGTGCTCGATTCATACAAGAAATTTTGTATTTCCATTTCTATCTAACATGAATATAAAAATTCCTGAGACGTATTTTGTCGTTTTCTCGAGCAGACGCCGGCGTGGCCTATAACTTCCCTGGCGACAGCCACAAAAGCGAAAACTTGCGAACAAAAAACATGACTGGAACTAACAGGAAACTAGTTCGTGTTGTTGAGCATTCGGAGATCCGGGGTCGGTCCATAGCAAGGGTACAGGCAGAAGCGATTTCATCAGTAGGGTCGATAAGTTCTACCAAGTTAGCGTTGCTGTTCATTGTACGTACGGAGTGTAAGGGAGACGGGGTGCTGAAAACTCTGTCCATAAAACTAAACTACTTTCAAAATGGAGTTTATGCTAGGAAACGAAAAATATTTTCAAGGTTTCATACGGAAATTGTGTATGGGAGGTCGAATTTCTTTTCTCGCCTACCAACATAGCCTTCATAGAAAAAGATATTCAGTTTCATTGTCTGATCATTGTTTGAAAGTCTTCGGTTCACCGTCCCTTACACCTTGTATACAGTCTCCCATCAGTCCCCAATCCCATTTTGAGAGTCTTTTCTATGAAAGTATCTGTTGAAGATAACGGGACAACGATGAAGATAATTCAGTAACTTTTCACCGCAAGGAAAAGTAATTCTATCATCAGGCGGATTTGGAGGAGGAGTAAACAATCACCTGAAAGGTACATTAAAGGATGTAAAAACAATAAATTCTACTTATCGACATGTTTTTACGCATTTCATTACGCATTTGCCAATCAGTTGTAACTGGTTGTAAGTTGGTTGGGGCGTAACGTATTCATTAGAAGCTAACTTTTGGATTAGCTCTCGCTACAGTTTCACACTCGCTCGTGTCCCCGCTATTAGTTTAACGAGACCGTAGTAAATTGCAGTTGCCAGTTCCGTGCACAGAGACGTTCGCCGCGCTTGCCACTGAAACCTTGCGCCACTTAGATTGGCTGCTTTTGAGGGAACACATATACATACATACTTACTTTGCTTACTTTTAGTCTTAAGTTTTCTGTATTGTTTTGTTTCTGTTGTGTATGTTGTAAGCAATAAAGTGTTCATCTATCTATCTATCTATCTACATATCACGCCTATAATCCCTTACGGGGTAAGCAGAGCATAAACGGCTGTAAAAAACAGACATTTACGCTACGTCTGACAAACATTTGAGGGTCATTTAGAATATTGTGTATTACCATAGTGACAGGTTGTCAGCCCATCGCCTTAATTTGCAATACACACCCTCGAGTCCCTCAGTCACTTCTTACGACACCCACGGGAAAGAAAGGGGGTGATGCTATTCTAAGCCGGCATCACACGGCTGGCATCACACGGCTATCACAAAAATACCATTCGCAGAGTGCTACGAATACGGGGTGTAAGGCTCTTTGAATACTGATGGGGTGCATTTAGACTATGAAGCTTAAAAACTTTCCGTTTGGATATATGCAGGAACGAACAAAATACTTGCCATAGTAAAGGCAGCCAGCGGATTGTGGTTTGGTATGGGAGATCGATAACTTTTTGCCGTTTCCTGACATATGTATCGAAGTTATGAGGCTTCGAAGTACTGTTTCATCGAACCAGTGTTCTTTAAAATTCAGTATTACACTCGTTCCTGAGGAAAAGTTGTTCAGTATCAGGCACTTTAACAGTGTCCGTACGCTGTCACTGTCACACCCTGTAAATACGATATTTTATTTTTTCAATGTATTTAATTGAAATGATCATGTTTGGTTTTTCATATTTTTTGACGTTTAAGTACAGAATAGAACATAGTTCCATTAGATAATAACATAAGTTACCTATTTTGGTAGTATTATGGCTATATCGGAGGTACCTACGTAAGTTGCTATTTTATAGTTCAGAGATTCATTGTCTGATTGTGATCATTAAAAAGGTTTTTATTTTTGTTTTTGTTAAATCTTAGCAAGAAATAATTTATTACGTTTCTATTTTAAAAGTGGCCATTAGGAGTCAAACAGGTACGAATTTAGGTGATTCAAGCAGTTTTTAAATATATTTTCTATACTTACTATCACTTACTGATAACAATGAAACACAAAATTTTATACTTATACATAAATACATACACACCTATAATCCCTTGCAGGGTAAGCAGAGCGTAGATGGCCGTAAAAACGGACATTGACGCCACGTTAGATAAATATTTGAGGGCATTCAGAAAAATGTGTATCGCCATAGTATACTTATTCCTTGTTAAATAAACGTAAAAAACGTTAAAGTTAATTTGTAGGTGTTCACAAAAAAAGTAAAACCTTATCATAGCTTATAATATATGACCAGTTTTCGTAGCTGCTACGAAAACGCCTACGGGTGCTACGAGGTAGCACAACGCCTGCTTGCATATGCACTAAATAAGTGAATAGGAACAATCGTAACACCTTATTATAGTTTGGATTTTTAATAACGCTTTAACATGATTTTTTAATATTTTATTATTAATTCATCAAAACAAAAGTGGTATAATCTGATCATATGCTTTTGCAACAACATTTTACTGCGTGAAAAAGGGACTGTCAGGCCCTAAATGATTCAGAATCCAACCCAGAGCCCAAAAGCTCATTAGTCGCTATCTCTAAAGGAAACCCTTGATGAGCTGCCCTTTGTTTACACAACCCAAAAGAGGTTTAGTGATTCTAATTTCTATAGCAACCGGCCAAGCAAGGTCTTGTACGATTTTGTTTATTTTAAAACGAACGTAAGTTAATAAGCACGTACTTATATAGCAGCACATGCAGTACTAAATATTAAAAGTGTTTAAAATGGAATTTAAGCATTTAAGATAGTATAAGATATATCAACTTGAAGAATAAGTCTTTGATGTCACATTATTTAGAATCTGGATTTTCGTGACTGAATTATAAGCAAGTGTTTTACGAGTCACGACACTTTCATCGTAAATTTAAGAATCAAACCACACACATATAGTTTTTATGCCTTGTTTTCGAACAAGAGTACGATAGTTTATTAGTTAAATAAAAAGTTTTTTTTTATTAGATACCTAAGTTTTCCTAATAAAACACTTTGATTAAATTAGTACGATGAATTATTCTTTCTCGCCTTAGTTTTAATAGCGCTATTCATAATTTTTCTCGCCGCTGAATAATTTGATTTGTAATTTCCATCATTCCAATTTCTACTATAATGAGAATTTAGTGCACCAAAATAAGTGTGAATGATTTTTATTTCTTGCCCGAGCCGGTTTTCTATTAGGCTATTACAAAATCGTAATAAAAAAAAGAAAATTATGTGATACAAATTTCTTTTTTTTTCTATGACGGTTCATGACGACAATAAATGATAATAAATCTTAGATTAAATAAAGAATTTTAATAAAAAAAAAACAATTTCTATTTCAATTTTGAGGACCTTAATCAGGACAAAATGAAAACTAGCCAAGTGCGAGTCGAACACGCCCACCGAGGATTCCGTAACATGCACATCAAGCTCTTTCATATGATACCCTATTTAACTACTAGCCTCAATTCAAGAATATTATAAGCATTTTTAGAGTTTTTCCTCAATTTCTGCATCAATAAAAAGCTTCTTGCCGTAGGAGCTTGCATTTTAACATCTTTAAGCGATCATAGACTGAAGTATATAGTTTTAATTTCAACTTGATATATTTACGCGTAGCCGAGATAAAGCGTCTTGACAGACATACAGACAGACAGACGGACGGACAAACGGCGACAAAATGATTCTAAAAGTGTTCTGTTTTTTTCTTTTGCTGTACTAAACGCCAATAATGGCCAACAGCGTGTCAGACACCTCCACATATATGGATTACTTGTTGAAACCTTCATTGAGAGCTGATCGTTTTAAATATTTCATTGTAAATGCAGTAGTGAGCTTTATTTTCTAAAAGCTTTGTATTTGGACAAAAAGTTTCCAATGATATATAGACTTGGGTTACTAAATATATAGAAACTTGCGACCCATCCAGCGGTTCACCTGCTGCTCTCCGTTTTTCTAAAGGAACAAAGCTTTTGCAGGGAAAAGTACCTAAATACCTACCTCTTAGATAAAAATAAACCCTATCAAAGTTCGTTGCGTAGTTTTAAAGATCTATGCATACAAAGGGACATGGAAACTAAATTATTGTAAAGTATGTAGTATGTGTAAGTATGTTTATGTAATATGCGCTATCCCGCTTACCTTTACGCACTTTCCTATCACCCAAAGGTTGTCTGGTAGAACTTGCTACTATAGCAAGAAGGCCGCCTTGTTGAACCTACTTCACATATTTCTATCTATGATAAGGATGTTGTTTGCATTAAAATACACAAGCAAAATTGGCGGGCAAGGAATGAGCTGCGGTAGCCCAGATGGAAGAAGCGTCGCCACTAGTAATGCGAAAGTCGCAGGTTCAAATCCTGCCCGCGCTTGAAAATTTTGCAAGTTTTCAAAAATTGTATACCTAACACGGGAAGTGTTTTAAAATTTGGTATTCAATGTTGTTTGCTTTTTTTAAGAATTTTATTATTATTATAGTAGTGATAGAGTTAAAGTTACCTTGTGCCAAACTGCTGTAACCAACCGGTGATATCAAAGGAGTTTCCCCACCACTATACATTTTGGTTTATCACTTCACATTCAAGTTATCACAAACTCACACAAGTAAATAACAGTATGTACTTGATCACTGTAATATTTTATTCCCTGATCCATCTACTTAATAAATCAAAGGCCTCGTCCTTGTGTTTTCTTATGGAATCCCGAGGGATCCGCCTAGTCATAAATCAAGTCAAATAGGTTTCTTAGTGAGCTAAAATCTGAACGGCAAAGTTACTGTGTCGACAGCCATTCAGACTAATACTGGCTATTTAGTTGAAAACCAAAGTTTTTGTGAATTTATAGCACAAAAGCAGCAGATTAAAGACATAAAAGTTTACAAAAACTAAGCAGTCTATTTTTTGTATTAAGAATTATAAAATGAAACGTTATATAAGATCAAAATCACATTTTAAACGATTCTGATGAAATAAAAACTTGTAAATTATTAAAAAACACATAAAGATTTTTTGAATGTCTTAAATGCACTTCTCATTATTTAAAGATTACGAAATATCTACTACAAAAATGTAGTACTGTACGGCCATCTCAATAAACCAATTTAACAGTCAGATTCGTGATAATTCTGTGGCAGAGGGTCTATTTTCTTTTGTTGACATCTCTTTCCGCATGGAACTGACAGCTGTCAAATATGTCTTATAAGGATGGCCTTACATAAGTCTCAAAAAGAGGCACAGGTTTATATCCGGAATACTACTGTTAAAAACCTCGTTCAAAACATACCGTGTTACAAATTTAGTGACAATTAAACCAGTTTCAAAAAAGTAAGGTTCATAATCACGGGTGCACACGCTGTACCACGGGTAGATGAAAGTTATATTTATTGTCTTAGTTCTGTAAACCAAGTCAACGTACGACATACAATACCAATGTACTTTAATTCATATTGTGACGCAAAAATTCCATAATTATCTATTCTACCTGATTTTAATATTCTAAAAGTTATTTATTTTGTACAACTTAACTCACTCGCCGTAGCCAGTGAGTAGCAGATTAAATTATATTTTGCATTGAGAACGAAATTACTTATTAAAAATAAAACACAAATATTTACGTTCGATAAACATTCCGAATTCAAATTAACGTTAATTAATCACCAAAGTATTCGAGTCGAATATTTAGGTCTGGCACAAAACACAGAGCGCGCGCTTTTTTCTCTTTAATTTTCAAAATTCGCAACGGCGCGCGATGTTTGACTTGCGACTTTAAATCAAGCGTATTAAGTTTTATATTTGCACTGGAGTCAAAGCCCCTGAGGCACGTGGCACTCGCGCTGGTGGTAGGTAGTCACTGCCACCACCCCAGTCCCACCATGGCTCTGTGGTAGTACCACCATCATTTAGCTAACGACATTGAACATGAAATGAATGAAATGTTATGGGAATCGTGACCTTCGATTCGACATTTTTGGAGTATCCAACTCAGTCGTCAATAAGTGATAATACTATCCTACGTTGAATAAAGAATTTCAATTTCAAGATCTTTCTTATAAATAGCTAAATTAGGTATTGAATACGTTTTAACTACATTAATTATCTTTGTTGTATTAATAAGACAGCAATAAATAATAACAAAGATTGTTAAAAAAATACAACCTTGTAAAAACTGTGCGATTTGGTTATATATTCATAAAATAGTAAAAATTGCAATTTTTGACAAAATTGCAATACATAACTAAAGCGCTTCGTTTTGCAACAAGGTCTTATTGATTCTTAATAACCTTTGTAGGTATTTAGCGCCGCGGATTGACATTTTGGTTTGCAGATCACTAGCGTGTCCAGCAAAGGATTTTTTTCCTGATTGGGGGCGCCACTGGGCTCTTGAACAACCTTAATCAAGTTTGTCTTTTCAGGCCGATAACTTTTGGATTTTCTTGATTAAATTTACGTTATTTAAATTAAAATCATTTATTAGTCCTAATTTGACAAGCATATGTTGTATGTTAAACTTTCTGTATTAAATGTAGATACCTAAGTAGATAGTATTCTATTTTATGTGCTGTTTTGCTAATTTGTTTTACCTTTCTAATCATTTTATTTTCCTGTTTGTTGTTTTAGCTGATGAAAAAACAACAAATTAAACATGGTTCGTGGGAAATTTATAAAAAGCAAGGGTTGGAAGACCTTTTATAATAATTTATGACTGCAAAGTCTCTATGATATATTGAAATGTTCACATCGTAATAAGGTTACCTTTAAAATATTCAGATCGTCTTTAGCTAATAACGAGGGATTAAATTAATACAAGGTGGAAATTTCAAACTGATAACTCTGTTCGGACCTTCAAAGGTAGGTATAATTTATGACTTTCCTGTACCTTCTGAATAATAAACGAAGTCTTCTAAACTTTACCTGCCATTTACGTAGTAGGGTTGCCAAAAACAGAAAAGACTTTGGCTGCAAATAAAACAGCCCCTTAAGGAAAAAAAATAGTTTTCTCGTCTCAAACTTGAATGTGATTTGTAATACAGTAAATTAAATTTTTTTTTAGTTAAGTACCTATTAAAGTATTTGTGGATTGGTACAAGAAGAAAATACGTAAGACTAACAGGAATAAACAAAAGGGTTATTTTTCAGTTAATTTGGTTATGATTAAATTTTAGTTTATCATCAAACTTGTAGACTTTCTTGTGACTATAACTCAGTAGTTCAGTACCCTATACAAAATTATTTTCAGTCTATTTAAAATTCAAAGTATGGTCACCCTATCAATTTCAACTCGCCTACCCTAAAATGTTAAACGTTACATCTTTAGCCAAATGAAGGTCAAACCTTTTATTTTGCGAGCAAAGTATAACTTGGTCTTTTAAAATTAAATGTTTGGAACAAAAAACTCATTCCTTTGACCCAAAAGTGTTGGCCGTTATTCCTTTTTTGTAATAAATAAGTTATTATTTGAAATACTGGACGGCTTAAAACAAATTCTGAAGTTTCCTTTTATGAGGTGATGATAATATTATGTAATTCTTCTCGAAATATGGAATAACTTATGTACTTACTGAACTAATAACGTCTGTGCTAATTCAAAGAAAGACAATGGAATACCATAAATTTAAAATCGGCTTCAAAGAAAAATTTAGTTGCAATGTATACGTATTCTATTTTAAGTTAGGTAATCATATTCTTAATATGTACAGGTACTTATATTGTTAAAAATAACAGATCAGCTATACGATCAAATATATATGTAATGAATAATACAAGTGACATTATGAAAATACTAAACTTTTTAGTTTAGCTGCGTAATGTTGACCCGAGCAAGTGTAGTAAGTATTTGCTCAATAGAAATAAAAAATCTTTTCTTTTTATTGTTGTTAAACGGCGTCAAATAGCAACTAGTTTTTTTTGCATGTTTTGTTGAGAATAATTAAGTCCGTTCTATTGAGAATATATAAAAACTTTTTGCATTAAAATTGATAAATAAAACACCCGCTTTAAATTGTTTACAGAAAGAAAAGTACCTACCTTAGAAAGTATAACAATTATGCTTTTCAGACAAAGTTCTCAAAAAATTAATGTACCATTTGCCCCTAGTGGAACTTGCTTGTTAAACAAAGTCACGAATCACGCAACACTAAAACACGGATTCTTAAGCAGTACTCAAGGCATGGAGACGTTGTTATTCCTTGGAGGCGGAGTAATAAGTGGAGTTCTATAACAAATTTTGAAAATTCTTTCACGTGATAGGTATACAACTTTTAAAAACTAACAAAATTGTATAACGCAGACAGGAATTGAACAAGGCTACATCAGCTTATCTGTCCTTGGTGAATTTAAGCAAGTGCCGCGAGGTGATAACTTTGGAACTACTCACTGAGTTTCAAAAATAGTTATGTAAGCACAACTCACACTATAGGTTTAATGGTTTATTAATAAATGCCGAAGGCTAGTTTTTACATTAGAGAAATCAGTCCCACGGGAAAACTGTTTCAAGCAAGATTAGCAGCCTACCTAGCGGTTTCACTGGCTGCTAACCGTTTTGGAGCGAGAATAAGACATTTTAAAATAGGCAATGCTCATCATCATAATGTAGGATTCTAACGGTAAAATATTTTTTATATCGGTCTAGTAGTTTCGGAGTCTATTCAATTCATACAAATAATCAAAGCTTTCCTTTTATAATTTTGGAGTTAAAAAATCTTACGCAGGTGGCTAGCCTTTATAATTGTGGAATATAGCAACATTTTCCTTGTTCTAATAGCTATAAAATGGACGCTCCCGGTTCTTTGAAACAAGGTTAAGGGAGTGCCTGCAGCAGATCAGCTCAAAACTACAATCGATGCAGCTCTTGACGTAAGTATATTATAAACACAAGTTGCTTTCTCTTATACAAGTATAAAGTTAAGGATTGTTCATGAGAAATGTGCTTAAAATACCTCATTGAAGGTAATTTTAACTGGTTTTTGTATAGCTGATTATTTTTCTTCGCTTACAATGCAAAGTGTTCTTGTTTATATTTTACCAATGACAGGTTAGGCAGTTTTCACATCTTCCGCATGTTTTGCCGGCGTTTTGCCAGATTTGGCTGTCATGTAAAAGAAGTTTAGGAATTCCTATAAAAATAACGATACCATACCACTCATTACCACACCAAAATTGCGGCTGTCACAGGTTTTCATTTGTACGGTGGCAGTCACGATTCTTAGTATAGTCCGGTACTTGTGCTGTTCGCCTGAAAATTAAAATAACGTAATTTTGTTTGCTATGCGTGCTACGGCGTAGCATTCGTAGCTGAATTCTACGATTCTGTGACTACCTAGTTAATTATCAGATATTTATATGAAAAACGTATCAACTGAATACTGGTAACTATAGTTATCCAGTATAATGTTGATCATTAGAATGTAATTTGACGTGCAAGTGATAGTGTAACTGGTTTTTACCCAAAAAACAAAAATAACATCTAAGCGCGCATGGATGACCTAATTGCTATGTGTGTTTACCTTTTTCGATTCCTGTGATACAAGCCTTATTCACTCAGAAATCACTGTAAAGTGTAACAACATCTGCTATCCTTTGAGTAAAAAAAACAAACAATTTCATTTTCATTTCACCAAAATCCAATCGACTACAACCTGTAATCGAAAACCAATCAGAATCCATTCTACATGTAAATGTTTTTGTTGACCTCGTTAGAAATGATAGCTTGAAACAAAATTCAACATAGAAAGAATTCTACTGACCTCGTCCACGAACACGAGAAGTTATATTGGCTCTATTAAAATCGAAAAACATTGAACCGCATCAGTGTCGTCTATGAATAATGAACGCGGCTCGATTTAGAACATCCACGGCCAATGTTTCACCTTGTCTATTGAAAACTAGCATTGTATATCACAGTAGATATTGATAGCAGTTCATATGTATAACATTTTACCTTTGATTTTGGTGAATTTGAATTAAGCGACTTCTAATTATACGAAACTTTGAGAATGGAATCGCAAATTTAGAAGTCTGAAACCCTAAACCTTTATAATACGGAAGTCAAATGTCCATTAACTTCATAAAAGGCGTTAGTGTATGAAATTTATATTTTTCTAATATACAGATTACACGCATATATCCATTGCAGGGTAGGCAGAGCGTACACAGCCGTAAAAAGAAGCACTTACGCCAAATCTGACAAACATTTGAATGAACATCAAATGTTTCTCAGAAAATTGTGTATCACCATAGTGACAGGTCGTCAGTCTATTGCCTAAAATTGTAATACACTTGTAACTCTCGAGTGTCTAATCGCTTCTTACGATATCCACAGAAAATAAATAGGGTGCGATGCTATTCTGAGCCGGCAGCACAGTACATCCTTTTCTAATAGGTGAACCTTAATGATATTGGAAAATAACTAAGTATATCATGCGTGAAAAAGCAAAAGCTTTCAACAAAGGAGATAAATAAACCAAAAACAATGTCGTCCTTGTCATCATGGAGGCTAATGGATTCATTTATTGACAATGTTTGTTACAATACTCGTAGCTGTAAGTTCAACCTTGTCTAACACGTGCTTTGTTCACATTACCGATAGAAAATAATGTATAGAAAAAGTCACGCAATATTATGTTCCTTGACGTTTCTTCTTCTTTTTTGTGTTGGACACCGAGTTGTCTTTATAGTGTCTCACTTCCGAGGGTCAGCTGGAAGAAATTTCTAATTGAAAAGAAGCTGTACCTACAGGTGCGTCGTATTTCTTTTTGTTTTGTATCTTTTCTGTAATGTTTGTGCAATAAACTGTAAATAAATATAAATTGTATGTCCGTTACTGAACCTCATGCAGTTCAATCTCCATTTGATAACCAATGTGGCGCAGTGGTAGTGTGACTGCCTGCGGCGCAAAGGTTCCGGGTTCGGTTTCCGTTGGGGCAGTTGATATTTATCACTTCGTTATAGCAGTCCGAACCTGAGGATTGTTTGAAAAGAAAGATGATCTCCTTGAAAAACTTTAACACCAGGATTTTTGGGGTCATTGGAAGACTCGATGCCCGACACAAAAGGAAGAATCTCCACTGTTCGTATGCATGTACGAGTTTGTAAGTTAACTTCTACTGTGAATTTGCATATCTAAGTAAAGTGGTCTTAGTCGTCCGTGACCGCTAACTCGGCTAGTTTTATCGACCCGATGATATCTCCACAGCTGTGGCAGTGCAAAGATTTATTCAGCTCAGTTATTTTACTCGTGATAGTGTTCAAGATTATTTAGCGATGTTAGGAATGTAATTTAACACACATACACATATCACGCCTACAATCCCTTGCGGGGTAGGCAGAGCGCAAACAGCCGCAAAAAACGGTCATTTACGTCACGTCTGACAAATATTTGAGGGTCATGCGGAAAATTGTGTATCGCCATAGTGACAGTTTGTCAGGCCATCGCCTGAAATTGCAATACACACCCTCGAGTTCCTTTGTCGCCTCTTACGACACCCACAAGAAATGAAATGGGGTGATGCTATTCTAAACCGTCATCACACGGGTTTATACCTACGCCTTGAAAACATGAATTTCTCCGTAATATACAGGGTGTAAGGGACAGCCATCCAAATACTGATAGGATGCGTTTAGTTTAGACCGTGAAACTGAACACCTTCCCATAAATAAATACTTCAGGAAACGTAAAAAAAAACTATAGTAGGTAAGTGCAGTTAACTGATTGTAATTTGTATGGGAAGTTGATTTTTTGTCGTTTCCTGACATATTTCTAGGGAAAAGTTGTTAAGTTTCATGGTCTGTATGCATTCTATCAGTATATTCGTTATATTCGTATATTTGTTATAATAATACCATGAACAATCTTACTGTTGTGAAGAATACGTTATAACATAGAATAATTTCAAGCCTTTTGCTAGTAAGAATTGAAGTGAATGATCTGCCTGCTACGCAAGGGACATATGCGTGATTTTATGTAATCTACGTACAAAACCTTTAGATTGCAGAGACCTTTGACCTTTGGTATTAACCGACAAGCAAGGTACTATAATAACCTTGTTTTCATATCGACCTATACCATGCACTCCAATGCACTTGACTGACGAAGATTGGATCCAGAGCAAATTTGCGTTTAACTGACTTGATAGTAAGGTGATACTACATACTTGTCGTGATGGCTACTGTGACCAACAGCCGCCGCCAATTTTTTATTTGCAACAAACTGAAGAAATTTATTTTAAATACATTTTTTCTTATACCTACTATTAGTAATTTATTCTCACTCACAATTTCAAATATTAAATTACTTTATGTCAGTGCGCTGTTAAGGCCTGGGTAAATTTATTATAGAAATTCAATTACAACAGTTCAGTCTCGCCTTTGGTTTGGATGATTTGTCTTCGAGACCTCAAAACTGTATCGATTAATCAAATCTTAGCGATTGCTTTTGGGGAGGTAATTCATGGTTTCTATGCCACTAATAAAAATATATTTACATACATACATACTCACACACATTACATGGCCCTTAATCCCTTGTGGGGTGGGCAGAGCTTAATCGGACGCAAATAAGGTCATTTACGCCACGCCTGAAAAATATTCGGAAAATTGTATATCACCATAGTGGAATTGCAATACACACTCTCGAGTCCCTTAGTCGCTTCTTACAACTCCCACGGGAAAGAAATGGTGTAATGCTTTTCTAAGCCGGCATCACACAGAAATATATTTATTATACCTTATAATAATACCTACTCTAAAAATAGTTTTATATTTAAACTGAAATAAGTAGAGTGCTTCGTAGCGGCGCCGTGACAGACCACAGTGGACATCAAGTTTATTTTCATAGCTAACGTTACCGAGGGATTACTTTATTAGAACACGTGTGTAAACTTTTATTTACCTTTCTATGTTTATACAGTCGTAAACAAGTAATGACATCATTTTCAAATTCTTCTTCAAAAGAGGTATGATCAAAGACTAAATATTTTTGAATAAAGTATACTTACTCGTACATAGGTACTTGGGTAAATCGTTGACCATGCTTTTAGAATTTTCTCTCGATTTTACCAGCTGATAGCTTGTGAATTTCAAATTTAGATGCAAACATGAGTTTGAGGTGCGGCGGATCGATACGCAGAAGGCGAGCAGAGCGTTACTTATTTTGTTACCGAAGCTTTACCGCAGGCAATTTTCAAGATTATTCATGCTGCTACATACAGTGCAGTAGAAAAAATTGTTAGAAATAACATTTTAGATGGGATACTTTTTTTTCAAACTTTTTTGTAAAATTTAACTTTGACCTTGCTCATTTAATATGAAACTCAACCTTTGAATTTTATTTCTATTTCTCCAGCTGATAGCATGCAAATTTTTAATTTAGATGCAAACTGAAATTTGAGGAACGGTGGATCGATCGATACACAGAAGTTGATCCAAGCGTTGCTTATTTTGTTACCGAGTTTAGCTTTACCATAAGTAATCTTCAGGAAAGTATATGGTACATCCTAAAACAGAAGATAGATTCAGGAGGTCATCATCATCATCATCATGGGTTGCTATCTTCAAATTGAAGTTTGGAGGTCAGCATGTAGAAACCCTCGCGGTCTTTCAGGAGGTAGGTAAATGTAAATTGCATTCATTTTTGTGTAGGATAAAATGTTCAAGTTTATGAACACACACAAGCACAAGGTATTAGTCGCAAAAACTAACCCGGTGGAGCCGTGCCACGCGTTACTGGCATTAAAATACACTTGCAAAATTGGCGGGCAAGGAATGAGCTGCGGTAGCCCAGATGGAAGAGGCATCGCCATTGGGAATGCAAAAGTCGCAGGTTTAAATCCTGCCCGCGCTTGAAAATTTTGCAAGTTCTCAAAAATTGTATAGGTACCTAACACGGGAAGTGTTTTAAAATTTGGTATTCAATAAGATAAGTAATTATATTGGTAAGTTCGATAAATAGAGCTAGCAAATAGCAGCTGTACGCAAAGCGTTCAGCAATGGAGGTGCATCCGGTCAATTTGGAATTGGATGCAAGTGCAAGCGATCGAGCAAGGTGCATTTGATTAAGGCACGAAGCTTTTGCAAAATGGTTTAGATAAGAGACGTTTCGCAAATCGTTTTAGCTTTAGAAAGACCGCTGTTGGACGGGGATGCATATAAGGGCGTAGAAGTAGATATACTACAAAACAGTTTATTTTAACACTTAAACATACATACACATATCACGCCTATAATCCCTTGCGGGGTAGGCAGAGCGTAAACGGCCGCAAAAACTAACATTTACGCCACGTCTGACAAATATTTGAGGACCATTCAGAAAATTGTGTCTTGCCATAGTGACAGGTTGTCAGCCCATCGTCTAAAGTTGCAGTACACACACTCGGGTCCCATAGTCGCCTCTTACGACACTCACGAGAAATAAATGGGGTGATGCTATTTAGCCGGCATCACACGGCTAACGGAACACGTATTCCATCATCGATTATATTACATTGAACCAAAAAGTCTGCAGGTATGATCTATGGAGCATATGTTAGGGAACAAAAAGTTTTTTGAACTCCCATATAAACACCCGATCATCAGCTGACTGCTTTTCTAGATTTAAAAAAGTTTTAAACATATACTCTATACGGAATGTTGATGAGATCAGATAGTTGTTTTGTGGCCTGATCTGACTGAAAGTTTTTGCGAACACCACCGTCGCCCCTTACACCGAGCATTCCTTCAATACGTCTCACACGATTCTTTACAACTTTAGAAGATCAACCAACATTTTGGGAAAACCTACATTTTAGGATTTCAGCTTTAAGAATATAGACGATTGCAGGTTGAAAATATAAAAATTGTCTGCGTGTCAACTCGGGTGCAAACACAGAAATCTGAGGTGTGGCCGATCAATACTGGGTGGGTGCAGGCGATATGGGACGTAGTCTATTTGATTACACTAGCAAAATCAAATTGAGGTTGATTACTGCCCATGTCATTCTTCCCGATGGAATAAATCTCTGTTAATGATGTTTTCAGAAAGGTCAGTGGTTAATTAATGAAATTAATCGTGCTTCAAATCGATATATTCACCTTAATATTAATTATGTGTTAAACGGGTCGATCCACGCAATCAGTGTTTACTGATATTCATTGTGTACTTGCATTGTGCTATAAGATTACATTATTACGCTACGCAGCAGTGGATGCAATCTGCTTCAAAAGTAGCGCATTATTTTATTTGCAATTTGTTTGCATGAAATACAACATTTTTAATTATAAGCATCTTAACTTTTACTTTCCTAAATTTCACAAGAGATTTCTTTACCGTAAATATTATAAAGATCAACAATAATCTGTACGCTTAAAACTCTTGATCAATCTTACACACAAAGAACTGTAGGTATCTGTTGCAAGTTGCAACCGCGAATCAAATCAGAGATTATGTCGTAAATTTATTCTGATTCCAATACTTCAGTGACGTTTCTTTACTCTCAAAAGCTTTAAATTGAGGTAGTTGCTCACTATTGTACCCGATAGTAAACTACAATTGCCAGCAATAAAATATTTATTGTTGGATGTAAAAGGCACTCGCTCAGTCAGCAATAGTGGCGATACACTACATTGTTCACTCTTACAACATCTCTTTATAATGCCTGTTTAGATAGTTGAACTTTAAGCTGTTGTAATAAAGATTATATATTATTAATTATTAATTACAAGAGGGTTAGCTACTGGGGGTACTTACTTACATGGTGTAAGGAAAAGTACTGCGCTCCTTTAAAGGAATGAACCATCCCATGAAACTGAAAATCTTTCCCCAAGAAACATAGTTCGGAATATAAAAAAAAATTAACTCCCACACAAAATGTAGCAGCCGGCCAAGTCTGTTTGTATATGGGGTCTAAATGTTTCTCATGTATTGGTCTATGTTCATTGAGGAAATTTTTTCAGTTTCATGAGATGGTTCATCTTTTAAAAGGAACGCAGTTCTTTTCCTTAAGCATTGATCAACATAAAAATAGATTTTAAATTGGTACTTTTATTCAGTTTAGTTAGTGAAGTTGACGGCCGATGTGGCGCAGTGGTAGTGCGACTGCCTGCGACGCAAAGGTTCCGGGTTCGATTCTCGGTGGGACACTCACAAAGTTAATATTTATCACTTTGTGAATTTGTTCCCGGTCTGGTTAGGACATTGTAGGGTGAACCAACTGATTGTCCGAAAAGAAATGGTTCCGTGCTTCGTAGGGCACGTTAAGCCGTCGGTCCCGGTTGCTGTCTATGATTATTTAGACGGCGGTCGTAACACAACCATGTCCGAGGCCTACTTGTGTTCGTAGGCGGTTGAAAAACTCTGATACCAGGGTTCATCGGGTCGTTGGACGACTCGGTGTCCCACACGAAAAGAGAAGAGTAAAGTTTACTATGCTGTCATATTTCCTTTTCAATTTTGCTCTAAAATTATATTTCACCCCAGGCACTCTGCCCTTATTAAAAGTGCCTACCTAGGTACATTGTTACGCTCTGTCGGCTCCATACTCCACGCTCTCAATTTACGGGTAGACTGAATTGACAACGTTATTCCACGCAAATTGATAGGATTTACAGTGTTAAAAGTTTCTACGTACTTGCAATTTCAATTATTTTTTAGTAAGGAAGGGTGCTTTTAGTAGCACATCAATTCTAGGTAGGTTGAGGGACCAACTTATAGGTAAAAGTTTTTATTAAAGCTACTAAAAATAACCAGTCTCCATAAATGTTAGATTTTGTTTGACCAGTATTTGGCCAAACAGGTCTTCAAGTGCTACGGCAGTTGGGGCAGCATAGATTAAACAGTAACCAATGTCAAAAACTCAAGATGCTGATGATAGTACTATCTATTTATGTATCTAGGTAGGTAGGTATGCCTACTATAATATTATACTAAAGTTTGTATGTTTGCTTCTTTGATACTTCTTCAAGCAAAAACTACTTAACTGATTGTAATGAAATTTGGCACACATATAGAATAAACATGGATTGATACATAGGATAATTTCTATTCTATGCGTGCAACAGCTCTTAGTTTCATAAAGAAGCCTAAACGACCAGATTTTTATGCTATCGATATTTTCTACAGCGAAAAACCTTGATTTATTGGTAGCAATGAGAGCGCCGGCCACCTACTATTGATTGACTTTAAAACGGCGCGGTCCAATGCACAAATCCCGAAGGCATTGTCAGCTTCACAGTGCTAGCATGTGATAGTATAAGAGCTTTTTGCATGCAAGCATTATGAGTACGTGTGCACGTGTATGTATGAAGATCATTGAAATTATTATATTATAATACTATTGTATTTTAGGTTTGAATAGAAGTAGGTAAATAACTTAGAAGACTCAGTGTCGTATCTTTGTATCATCATCATCGAGATCAACGCCACAACAGTCCACAGCTGGACATGGGCCTCCCTCGCCTTATCACACGCCATGAAACTTGACGCCACCACCAACAGTAAACGACATTCGTTTCAAATAGAAATCATGATTTTCAAAAGGTGTTATTTATATGCATATTAATTAAAACCCCCAAAATCCTGCCCAGAAGAAGAAATAGGCTGATGCTATTATATGCCTATTTTATTATGTACATCATGTTGTTCTGGATTGAATGTTGTACTACTATCATTATTTGTTCAAGTGTTATCCATCATAAATAACCTTTATCATTCAAACGAATTTTTTGATAAATATGAAAAATTATTTGAATGTGTCAAAGTTAGAGTATTTTTTGGATGATTTATTTCTATAATTCTTTGAACCATATTGTTGAAGGCCTCATCTACTTCCGTATAGCATATCTACCATTGATTTTGAACCTGAATACCCTCATATAAAGTTCCAAACCTATGAATAAACATAAAACCTTAAGAATTAGTCGCCGGGTATTACTTGCAATACTAAACCGGTAGATGGAACCGTGCCGCGCGCTAATGGCATTAAAATACAGTTGCAAAAATTTACGGGCGAGCTGCGGTAGCCCAGATGGAAGAGGCGTCGTCACTAGTAATGCGAAAGTCGCAGATTCGAATCCTGCCAGCGCTTGAAAATTTTGCAAGTTTTCAAAAATTGTTTACCTAACACGGGAAGTGTTTTGAAATTTAGTATTCAAAAACTGTAGGTATAGTGGATCACATTTCCCGCCTTGAAATATAATAATATTGAAGATATTGTTTTCACCTCACAATATGATCATGTAGTTATAATTTTGATCGAGTTAATTACGAGTAAACAGGTGCGCAGTATTACACTAAGCAACAACATGTTTGATATTCGCTTGAGCAATATTTGCTAGTCGTGGGTACGCTGGTATCGATTAGAGTCTACATACAAATGCGGGCAGACCGCCACTCATAGCTCAGGTTACTGCCACGTACGAGAGAGTCAACATTCAATACATTCAATGTAGTACTACTATATACGTATATAAAATAATTTTACCCTCCCATAAAAAATAATTTTACCCTCCCATACTTAGAGTGTTACCCGGCCGGGATAATTTGTATGGGAGGGCCAATTTTTTTCATATTTCGACCTATGTTCCTTGGGGAAAGTTCTTAAGTTTCACGTACTGGTTCACCCCTTAAAATATTCTTAGCTATTTTTTTTACACCATGTATATGTCAGAATTGACAATTAATTTTGCCATCATTAAAATTATATTCCGACTTTTGGGTTATTCTAGGGATTTCAGTCGTATTAATTCTACTACACAACTGCGACACATACACGTCTATATCCCTTGCGACGTAGTCAGAGCGTAAAGGGCCGTAAAAACGATCGTTTTCGCCACGTCTGACAAAAATTTTGAGGGTCAATCAGAAAATTGCGTATCACAATAGTGACAGGTAGTCAGCCAACCTATAATTTATTCTGTGGTACTGCACCACAATGCAAACTTAATCAAAATGATATTCAAATCAGCAAAATTTCTAAAAAGTACAACGTACTCATAATTTTTTTTAAAAAGTAACGAAATACAAAAGGTAATGGTAATATTTGCTTTGATAAAGTTCTTTTCATAAACTCAAAATTTGTGTAATTTTCAAATTTGTAATTACAATATTGTATCGCAAAGGCAATTAATAAAGTACCCATGAGATGGGAATCACCATTTCATTTCAAACACTTATGCAAATGCAAGACAATTTGGTTCTGACCTGGCATCAGTCGGTAGGTAACTGCGGGAGATCTACTTGCGAATGCAGGTGAAGCAGCCACTCATAGTTAAATGCTCCTCGTAGGAGCCTCACGGTTTGGTAATGTATTTCGGGGTGCTTCGGGAAAGCTGTGAATTGAATATTTGCATCATTGCATATACTGGGGATACCTATTTTACAGTCAGTACGCCGACTTTGCAGGGTGATTCTACTTTTCTTTTCTTCTTCTTTTCGTGTGGGCTACCGAGCCGACTTATGACCCGATGAACTCTGGTGTCTAAGTTTTACAACCGCCTACTACTAGAAGGCCTCTGACATAATTGTGTAACGAATTCGGTCAAAGTAATCATGGAAGCGACCGGGACCGACGCCTTAAAGTGCCCTTCGATGCAAGGAACTATCTTTCATACTGATTATCAGGTGGTTGACTCTGCAATTTCCTAACCAGACTAAAAATAAATTCACAAAGTGATGATATCAACTTGGTGAGTGCCCCACCGGGAATCGAACCCAGAACCTTTGCGCCGCAAGCAGTCGCACGACCACTGCGTCATTTTGGTTGGTTGGTTATACACAACCATTATGTGTGGGGTCGCGCCACCAAAACAAGTACATACAGGTATTGAATTTTCTGTGGAACAGGCAATTTTTACTTTTTTGTGGTTTCAGAGGTGGCCCCCTAATAGAAGTTGTTTATAATCATGAGTAATATCACCCTGTAAAATGTGCTTACTAATTTCAAAATTACCCCTAGTAGTAGGCGGTTAAAAAACTCTGACACCAGGGTTTATCGGGTCATTTTTCGACTCATTGTCTCACACGAAAAGAAAAAGAAGACCTCTCTACGTGTATGTCTATACAATTGGAGCAGTCTCATGGAATGGAAGTCCATGCCACCACTTCCATGAGACTGCTTTGGTAGTCCGAATCAAAATATCATCTTACATCTGACAGAGAGCAGGTTCTTCACTGTCACAAAACAAGTAAAACACTTTGTAACCCCCCTTACATTGTCCCTGAAATTGCCAAACCATACACAGTATTCAGACTAGCTTGTAATAGTAGTATATAACTAGTAGTAGTATATAACTAAATTGTAATAGCCGTTTTACTCTTCACCACTTACAAGTGTAATAATCTTTACTGTCACTGCAACCTAGACGGGGTATACCTGTAACTTTAGTGTTTTCTTGGACGGTCCCTGAGCTGGGTAGCTATAATTCAGTCAGCAGCGTTATATTTACGACCCGAGTTAGGTTATTACTGCCTCACCTTGAGCTTGACTTGGTAGCTTTATCTCTTACTTTTGTACAAGCAATCAAGGTGTAAAAGAGAATGATTCTTTTTTTATTCTTTTTTGTATGGGCACCCGTTTTGACTCTTGCTGTTTATCTTTTGGTTGGCCGGTAAAGAATGCCGCGTGGCATATGGCCCGCCCTTTGTACTTTCTGTGCAATAAAGTTTAATAAATAAATGAATGATTTTAAAGTAAAAAAATAAAAAGCTGTAATAAAAGTTCTGCAGGTACAATGCAACCGCACCATGATCTCCTCAGAAATGTTTGAATAGAAGCTTTAGTTTTTGTGTAACGTACGAGTACACCCGTGTTTTCTCACTATTGCAGGGTTGCTATTTTGGAATTTGTATCAAATTTATCTCCTTTCCTTGTGCACAAATTCTGAAAAAAAGAATTAAATGTGGCTACATACATACATACATAAATCACGCCTATATCCCTTATGGGGTAGGCAGAGCGTTAACGGGCCGTTCAACGGATATTAACACAACGTCTGACAAGAGTTTGAGGGTCAATCAGATAACTGTGTATCACTATAGTGACAGGTTGTCAGCCCGTCGCCTAAAATTGCAATACACACCCTCGAGTCCCTTAGTCGCCTCTTACGACACCCATGGGATGTGGATTATTGTCTGTAATTACATGGTGAAAACATAACAGGTTCAAGACACATAATAATAATAATAATAATAATAAAATTCTTTATTGCACATATAAAAAAAAAACAAATAACATTCTTAACATAGAAATATGTGAAGTAGGTACAACAAGGCGGCCTTCTTGCTATGGTAGCAAGTTCTACCAGGCAACCTTTGGGTGATAGGAAAGCGCGTATACATTAAATACAATTCAATTCTATGTCGATAGGTATTAGCTATGTAGAAGAAAATAAATGGCAGACGCCTAGCCTCACAAAATACCACAGTGATAATACGATGCCCGATTCTTATTTCTTCTGAACACAAACACTTTACAACCCTACTCGCGTATACCCGTCGTTCTTAGCTCTCGTACTCATTGAAACGTGCAAAGAATTTTGTGTTAGAACAATATAAAAAGTATCATAAATTCCTTCCTATCTCTCTTATTTTGAGTCTTTAGCGTCTGACCTTTATTCTGGGCACAGAAAATAGTACTGTGTTATTGAGGTATTTATGCGCCAAAGTTCCGAGTTGAATTATGCAAAAATTCTTTAGTACGTTATAATTATTATTAATTATATTTTCTAAGTACTTACTTGATCGAGTACTCGTTTAACGAAGTCCATCAGTTCTACGACAGATGTGCCTAGCCCACTGCCTTTTCAGCGTGCTATACTTCCAAACTATACAAATACAATACAATACAAAGTCTTTATTTAATAAATATTATTACGTTTAGAAAAAACTATACAAAACCATTATGAGTCTAAACTATTTCATAAATTAAGAATAGTTATTCTTGTGTCTTAGGTAAACAGTTAACTAACATAATTATTCTAAATAATGAAATAAAATAAATTTAAATAAACTTTAAAATATCACTATCCACTAGACTAATTATGTAGGCACTTCAGCTGACGGTGGCGACTTGCTTTCCACAGGGGTCGGTACCGCCTAAATACGATACCCTTGTGGCCAGAAATCTTCCCGCATGAAATCACCTACAGGTCTTCGAGGGCCGATACTACAAAAGACCTAAAATTTGTAGTAATCTTAGATGTAAGTTGTCGTATCTCCTCTGTCATGCTGTCGGTCTACGGAGGAAATCCCGGCGAAGGTTGCGCATTTCCTCCATTTAAGTATGCTGCATTTGGTCTTCCAGTGTAGTGCTACTGTCTAGCCGGGACACGTACAGCTGCGCAATGGGTCCTGCAGCCTTGAGGGTTGTTGACGCTGCGGAAACGGAAAGTATGTCCGTTACTTGGTCTTCTGCGGCTGATAATCTAACTCTGGTCTTTATCCAATAACAAGATCAAGTTCAAAGACCTTACCATAGCTCTCTGGGTGATATGCTGAGGTGACATAGCTGGTGGGCCTGATTTACTGTCAGGTTCCACGTATACAAGCGGTACAAGGCCACTTCGTACTTTTTGTTAAATAAAGCATTATGTTACACATTATTTGTTCAAATGTGTTACTGATATAAAGCCGTGTTTAATTTGCTAGCTAAAGTTTGGATCCGTAATCGCTCATCGAGTTAAATATAATAACAATTTTTAAATAATTGATTGTCACAAAAATAACTTGTACTCGATTCACAGATTTTTGCTCCGGCTAGACCGGCTTCGCTCAAAGCAACATTTTTAAGAATTTATTTTTTACAAACACAAAACATTGTTGAAAGACGAACATCACATCCACTAAATTATAATTACTTTAATTACGTATTCGTATTACCTGTGTTTATCGCACGTATAAGTAATGAATGAGTAAAGGCATATTCATACCATTTATCACACAGGTGCAACAAATAAGTAATTAAAGTAATTATAACCTAGTGGATGTGATGTTCTTCCTTCAAAAATGGATGAACCTTAAAAGATCCAAAACAAATCCGGATGAGTTGAACTTGTAACAGAATAAACAATTATTGTTTCTCTCAATGTGCCTTCGCCTTTAAGCCTGACGCACACGTACCTCCATATCAAAATTGCCACATTTTAAAAAAATTCAAAAGTGAAATAGACGTGCAAACTAAAAATGTGTAATGGAAATAGCGCAGTGAGAAATAAACAGTACAAGATAATCCCTCCAGATGGGGGATGGGGTTATATGATTTGTGTTGCAGCTATAATAAATTATGTAAGTCTTTTTTTTATAATTTATAATTGTTCTTTTGTATGTGAAGAAGATACATAATGCTATAACGATGCTAAGAATTTTTTACCCCTTTTTTAACCTGCCCGCGTGTAAGTTTTCAAAAAATTTACATAATTAAATACGAATCACAAAAAGGGTATAACAAGCCGAAAGAAGGTTAAGGTACTCATGAAACTGAACAACTTTTCCGTTGGAACATAAATTCATAAATGAAAATAAAAACATTTGAGCTCCCAAAGCAAAATTTACCAGCTGATTGGCAATTTCGTATGGGAGGTCTAAGTGTTTTTTTGGTATTTCGTTCCATGATACATGGGGAATGTTATTCAGTTTCATGAATACCTTGAACTCTTTTCGGCTTGTTTACCCTTTTTAGTTACTCGCTGTTTTTGTGTGCTCTAATACGAAATAAAAAAAATGTGTATTTCAGTGTTCGATATCAATGTTCGGGGGAAGTTACAGCATCATTTATAAGGAGTTCATGGAGCAGCAACGCATGACATCGAAAACAGTTACATTTCTTACAGGAATGGACGTCATGCTACTAGCTATTGCGGGTAAAATTAACAGTTTCATATTATTCGTTCCCATTATAATAAGCATGAATTTATGTGCCGTGTGATGCTGGCTTAGAATAGCATCTTAATTTCTTTCCCGTGGGAGTCGTAAGAGGAGACTAAGAGTCTTGAGGGTGTGTTTTGCAATTTCAGGCGATGGGCTGACAACCTGTCACTATGGCTATACACAATTTTCTGAATGACCCTCAAATATTTGTCAGAAGAGGCGTAATTGTCCGTTTTTGCTCTGCCTACCCCGCAAGAGATTATAGGCGTGATATGTGTGTGAATCTATGCAATACAATACAAATATCTTTATCACTCTCATTCATAAGTAACATCACATAGCGACACAACATATAAATACACAACAGCAATGAACAATGAAAACAAAATAATCCGAGAATACAAAAATCGTTGAGAGCAAACGGTGAGGAACGCACGTTGCTTGCTACTATCCACCATGATGCTCTAGTCAACATAAATAGCCCTGATTTTCAGTGCTTACCCATTTATATCAATTGGCACAAATTAGCAGAGGGTAGGTACATACAAAAATAATTAATAAAATCTTATAAAGGTAATTTACTAAACAGAAATGTATGTTTCAAAAGTAACCTACTGAATCTACAACTACACAAGAATCAAGATATGTATGAGTGTATAATCTCGAAGTGGGAGTTACGAGGTTGGTTAAAGTTTAGCCGTACAGTGTTGACCAATCTTGAGGTGTTCTTAAGCTATGCCGAGCCGGGGCTTGGTTGGACGCAGGAAGCAAAAAAATGGCAGATATATTTAATTTCTTGCAAAATTTAGTTTTATTGTCATAATTCAATGAATGGTAAGTGCTGCAAAATAATTTATAAAAGATATATTTTCGAGAAAATCTATCAAGTTTCATGCGAACTTTAATGCTCTATTTTTTTTTCATGCTCTCTTTTACTTCCTCAGGGATATTTGAAATCATTTCTTTGTGTTCATTTACCCTTATGGAAAATAAAAAATATTTTGTTTTGTTTAGTTGTAGTTATAATTTGTTCATAGAACAAAAAAGTTTTAAGAGGTGTTGCAATTTTCCGTTACACCTTGTATATCAGCGCACAGCCAAAACCACTAGACCTAGGAATTTAAAATTTTGCACAGATATTTTTCGGATAGTTAAATGAACACGAAAAAAAGATTTCAAATATGTCATCCCCTAATGAAGTAAAAGAGTCCATGAAAGTTCGTATAAAACTTGATAGATTATCTTGAAAATGTATCAGTGGGTGAAACGGCTGGATGAAAATCACGTGACTAAATATAAGACAGGATACCGTAGCATTGTCGAGGCATCGAGTGAGTTTGAGTTCTTTCAAATTCACAACAAAGAGTATACAATGATTCACAATAATAACTTCTAATTTTATACTTTTGCTTTTGTCAGTTTTCAGCAGAAACTGCCATGTTGTAATGCGTTTTACTCATAAACTATAATTACTTACATTATGAAAACGTTATCAAAAGCAAAGTTGTAGATAATTTAAAGGCAACAACTCTTTTATACAACGTTTTTTTGCAGCATTTACCATTTTTGAGTAATGCAAATAAAACTAAATTTTCGTTAAAAAATAAAGTTTCATACAGCTTGCCTTTTTTTCTCTCGGAGTCCAGTCTCCGGCTTGACATATCTAAAGAACAGCTTAAAGGTTAGTTACTGTAACAAGACATGTAATTCCCAAAATGCATGTGTATGGCGATAAGTATTATCAGCTATCTAGTTCCCATAGTACTAGCTTTGCTTAGTTTGGGGCTAGGTGGCCCTGTGCGAATTGTTCAGGATATTTTATTTACATATTTTACATATATTACAAACCTACTTTTACGTTAAAAATCATTGGTGCGAGGTGCAAAATTAGCAAGTTGTATTTTATGCTAATGACGCTTTGCTACCGGAATGAGATATAACCGAAAACACGATAGAAATTTATTATCAGATTGATTACCGTGTGAGGTTTTGTTTATTCATTGAAAAGTGTGTAACAACTTATACTCGGGCCAAGTGGGTATTGAATAGAATGTACATAATCTTACGATATGACTGAGTATTCTTTTAAATACCTAGTTAGAGCAAGTATTTCATTAATTTCCAGCGTACCTGATCAATCCTCTGCTGGGAGTCATGAACTTACGTTTGGTTGCTCTTATTGGAAGTTTTTTATTCAACTTGGGAACTTTTTGTATAGTGTTTGTAAACACAACACCACTATTTTTCGTGTGCCAAGGATTACAGGTAGGATAAATTTCTTGATTTAACTTTACTTAAACTGTACCTACTAACATACATACATCATTATTTTTTTAATGGAATTTGTGTCTCGATTAAGTGTTCAGGAATGGGTATTCTGTGTGCGGCATCTTGGATAAGCGTCAATGACTACTTTTTGGAGAAGCGGTTTTTTGCTGTCAGTCTCACTCAGACATGTTCAGGTAAGTTTCTTAAAATCGTTTATACGAGCTTTTAAAATTATTATTTCCAAAAGTTTAAACTTGTCCTAATGGACTTAATCACTAATCTACTGGTTCCGACGACTGGTAACGACGCAGACGCAGAGTTTAAACTAACCATAACCATCCTAATTCTGATCATTTAACTTCTACGATAGGATTTTAAAATGTCAACCCCTAAAAAGGGTCAAACGTCTGTACATAAGATCGTGTTATATCAGGCGATTTGTTTTAAAATTGGTTATTAGATTTATAAGTTAAAATAATCGTATTTACGATTTTTTTTAATGTTTAACCCTAAAGATGTATACAAAACAACGGTCAAACAAGACAAGGTACAAAGTTCTGATGGTAGTTTGCGGATTTTTAACGCGATCTGTTTCTATATTAGTGATCAGAATAAGATATTTCAAGTTTTTCACCCATTTCTTTGATGCGATCTATTTCAGTGTTTGAGGTAAGTCAAACCGTTAAAAATTAAATACTTGCTAAAAAGGATTGCGACTTTTAACACCTAAAGGGGTAACAATGGGTTAACCGTTTGTATGAAAGTCCGTGGTTCTTCAGACGATCTGTTCTTAAATTTGGGAATGGGAGTTTTTCTATTGACAGTTCTCTTGATAATTCTGAATGTCAAACCAGAGGGCACTGTGCTAAACTGAAATTTTGACGTTTCAATATGGCTGGCGTCAGCCATAGTTTTGTCAAAGGTTCCGACTTCCGTTTCACGTTGTGTTCGTTACAAATTAATTATGTTTGTTTGATTTAATACAAAATAAACTTCTAGACTTGAGTGTCATTCGTGTAAGTAAACAAAGAACCAATAATACATCTAGAACAATTCAATAAACACAAAATAAAGAATAATTTATAAAGTGGTACAGATCTTGTGAAAAGAAACGTTATTTCAATTAAGCTTGGCGCCCTCTACATGGCACTCGAGAATCCCTAGAAAATTTCCCATTGACAAACGAGCTCAAATAATGAAGTACGTGTTTTAGCATTTCTGAACTTTTTAGTTACTACGGTAATTCGTGTTTATTAAATGAGATCTTTTTAAAAATTTGTCTTTACACTAAAATGATTAACAGTTTTAGTGTAAACTCATGTTTGACTGCTAAAATGAATAACAAGAGGTTCAAAGTTTTTTCAAAATTCTTTATTTTTGTTATGATTACTTCTTCTTTTCCTTTGTTGTAGCCAACATCTTCAGAAGTTGAAAGTTTTTGGTCTTACTGATGTGATGACTTCCTTTTTGTTTCTAGCTGCTGCGGCAATGGTAGCTCCAGAACTAGTTGAAGTGTGCTTGCGTACGCTGGGATATAGAAACACTTTGATAGTGATATCTGCCATTGCCATTCAGACGTTTGTTGCCGTGGCGCTGATGCAGCCAGTTTCGCGACATTTGCTCAAAGTCGAGGTCGAGGATGTTATTGATGGTACAGTAAATAAACGCTCTCACATGATCACAAACAAGGATGCCATAGACATATACAGAAATAAATACGAAGCATAGCCAGATCCTAAAAAATGCAAAAGTTTGTATGTTTGTTACTTCTACACGCACAAGCTGCTGAACCGATTGTAATGAAATTTGGTACACATATAGAAGGTAACATGAATTAACACAGGATAGTTTTTATCACAACTTATGGGAGCAACGCCGCGGGTAACATTTAGTAAATTCATAGTATCTCATAATTCGTAGTATTCATAGCCCCATTTGGAAATCGCACCCGAAACTTTTGCTTAGCAGGAAAAGCAACTTCTACTTTGAAATTATATATTTCATCGGATTTCAAATTGAAACCTACCAACAGAATGTCAAACATTGGCCACAATTCGGGATGTACATTCTCCTTACTTGCCTTAAATTAGTGCTGTCATTTTCCGTTAAATAGGTTTAGAAAAGGATAGGAGATATTTTAGTCGTGTCATGTCTTATAATTTCATGCAAAATACGTGTTATCTGTCAAAATAAGGCGACGATCAAAACAATGGCGACTAAATTGACTAGGAAAGGCGAAAAAACCCTTGACGTTTTTAAAAATGACAGGACTTAGATATCTTCTATCCTTTTCTAAACCTATTTGACGGAAAGTGACAGCACTAATTTAAGACAAGTAAGGAAAATTTTAATCCCGAATTGACCTCTAACATAGCAATTTCATTTCAGAAACTGTCTTACTAGTTGACGGAAAATCAGCTGTGAAATTGACAGCTAGAACGAAAGTTATAAAGCCATTAATGACTTCGTCAAATGACACTGGTTTACCATTGGAAGAAGAATGTGCAAATAAAACAATTAAACGTAGTAGGTACTAACAAGTCTTTTATAAAACCCTTCTTCAAAATTGTATAGTCCTTATTCCAATTAATTTGGGGTTAACGCTGCATGAAGTCTCTTTGTTCCGTTTATCTTCAATAGTTCTAATATATACAGGATATTTTATTTATTTAATGTGTTGCTTTAACAGGAAATTTTGCAGTGATTTACTCGACGTAGCAACTTTTAAAAAGTTCCTTTCGTCAAACGCTTCAATGGGACCCTGTATCTGCTTTTTCGGGGAAAACATTTTCACAATAATGTTACCTCAAGCTTTTTATTCTTGGGGTCTTACTGAGGTGAGTTTATATGTACCCATGTCAGTATTAGCCACAATGGCCGTGATAATAATGTAAGTAAGAAACATTTCAAATTTTGAGAAACGAACAGCATTCTTCTTCTTTGTTGCATCCTGAGTTTTTTTTATCAGGTTGTACGCTCTAGATATATTTAATAGAAAAGTTTAATACTTCGTATTTATAGGGTGTATCAAAAACTTTGCAGACATGATCAGACCATGCAACTGAACAACTTTTACAATGGAGCCTATGTTGAAAAACGAATCTCTTTTGTCGAATTTTCATAGAAACTCAGTCAGCTAATTGGGAATTTTGTACGGCACATCGAAAAAAAAACTCGTTAACCATCATATCCGCCATTGAAAAAGTTGTTCAGTTTTATGGTCTGATCATGCCTGCAAAGTTTTCCGTACACCCCGTATATATAATTTGATCTTTTTGTTTTAGGCCCAAACAGCTCATGCGGTATCGCTGATTTCTTTTGGTGATGTAATTACAAGAGCTTCGTTTGTGCTTACTAGCCAGTTTCTCGCAAGATTGGGACACCAAGAAGTTTATATTGCATTTGTGTGTTTAGCATTCGTATCAAGGATTAGTAAGTGCTCTTACTAATTTACATTGCTCTTGAAATTCCCTTCAGCAAATGCCTATCAGGAAAACAGAACAGAATTAGAGCAGTTTTGATGGGTTAATGTTTACAGATTAGTTTAAAAATGAAACGGCCGTATGTTACCGGCTTAAAATGGCCGTGTAATTAAGGCTTAAAAAAGAATCTTCCCAATTGTACCATCTAGGTGTAGTAAAATGCGACTAAGGAATAAATTCAACCAGAGACAGGGCAGTAGCATTCCCTGTGAATGCAACATATTGCACTGCAATGGCAATCCTTACGATAGGTGGAGGCCCATGTCCAGCAGCGGCAAAAAAAAACAAACACTGAACCAAACCGATTAAATTCAAACTATTTAGTAGTAAACCATAACCTTACGTCTGCACATTTGTCAGACGTGGTGTAAATGGCCGTTTTTAGCGGTTGTTTACGCTCTACCTACCCCGCAAGGGATTATAGGCGTGATATGTGTTTGTATGTGTGTGTGTGTGTGTGCGCCAAGATAAGGCTACGTACGAGGTGCCTACTTAATTTAGATGGGTTAAAATGAGGGCGGTATCTAGCGCGCGCGTGCTCCACGCCATTTATACGCTCCGCTCGACACATCGTTCGCTTTTAAACTAACGAAGACTTTGTTTTTCTAGTGGTACTCTGCACGGACAGTTTGACGGTAGTCATGATTTTTGTCACTGGTATCGGAATAGCACATTGCGCTATCATTATAATGCCGCACCTTATCCTGGCTGAGTGTTTCGGTCCCGAGCAGTTCCCTAAAGCGGTTGGATTATACCTGCTAGTCTCTGCAGTTCTGGAGTTGCTGATGGGAATGGTATTTGGTGAGTTACCGACCCTTATAAATTAGATCTTCTGCTTTTCGTGTGGGACACCGAGTCATCCAATGACCCAATGAACCCTGGTGTCAGACTTTTTTCAACCGCCTACTACCACTAGTAGGCCTCTGACATGGTTGTGTTACGACCGCCGTCTAAGTAATCATAGACAGCAACCGGGACCGACGGCTTGACGTGCCCTCAGAAGCACGGAACCATCTCTTTTCGGACAATCAGTTGGTTCACCCTGCAATGTCCTAACCAGACCGGGAACAAATTTACAAAGAGATAAATATCAACTTTTGTGAGTGTCCCACCGAACCGAACCTGGAACCTTTGCGTCGCCGGCAGTTGCACTACCAATGCGCAACATCGGCCATCAAATAATAAATTACGAAGATTATAGGTAACATTGGTTTGTACAGACACGCTTTATTTCACCCCAAAAGCATATACCGTCTCCATCCCGTCGTGGGTAAAAATACCTTTTTATTATATTAATTTTCATAATTCGTTTAAAGTGAAAAATACATTTTCGACTGAAGTATTTAGTGATACATCGAGTAATATAACACTGTATGTATAATAACAACTATTATAAATGATCATTGATAAGAAAATGTTTACTTACTGCGTACCTAGTACGTAATAAATGTTGTCTCTACCACAGAACACGTAATTGTAGTACCTATCTCTACATTATTTGTACTACTCATTTACGTTGTATCTTCACAGACGTTATACATTCAACACTTAAAAACATATTTATTTTTTCAGGTGCTATTCGTGATTTCACTCAAAGTTATAAAATTCCATTCTACGTCGCCACGTGTGTGTATCCAATATTAATTCTACTGTGGGTCATTGAAATTATCTATGAGAAAAAAAGAAAACGCAGACTTGGTACTCAGCAGGAAGAAATACTTGGATAATATCTGATAAATAAGATAAAATTAATTTATTGTAATGTTTTTGTGTACAATAAACGGTAAATAAATAAAAAAAATGTTCTTGAAAGATTGCGTTTATCTACGAGGAGGGAATGAAGTTTTGTTATTAATTATGGAGTTTTGTATTAGTAAATTAATTATTCATTGCCTAAAAGTCACATATGTTATACATCGCGTAACATAAATTATTTTGATATTATTACCTAAACTAGAATAATTTTATAGATTTAAAAATTTTTTTTTATTGTTTTTTTTTGTTTTTGCGCGTTTCTAAGTCGCTTGTAACATACTTGTAGTATAGGACATGTTCTGTACTTTTCCTACCGTATTTAAACACAGCTGAGATGACTCCTTTACTTGTTTTGTATTACCTGGAACAAAAATAATAATCATTACAAAATTATTAAAATTTCATGATTGTGTAGGTACACTATACATAGTTATAATTTAAAGTTAAACCCCTAGCCACACACAGTTCCACCAGTGTACATGACGTTTGTTTGCCACAGCGTCGAAATATCGGGATTTCAAAATAAGAACCCAATAATTTATAACTATAAATAAAAATGCTTATTGTAAAATAGGTAGCCTGTACAACGTTTCTTTTTTTTAATTTAACTTTAAGGAGTATTCAATGAGCAATATAGGTACTAGGAAAAAGAAATTGCTTAAATAAGAATTTTGAATAAACAAAGAAGCTCAAAATAGATTATACCAAAAATATAAAAGGAGATATGAAAATTTAAATTTTTCTTAGAAATATAAAAATGCTTCCTTTGGTATGTAAGAAGGTATAATCAAAATATTGGGTACAAAGTATCTTTCCCAAAGTTCGTAAGTTGAAAATGAATAACAAATTGGACCTCCTCCATATGATATTTCTTCATGTAGGTATATAAGTTATAATAAAAAATTGAAAATGACTATCTAAGCAATTTTTCTACATTTAAGTTGCTAAACGAAAATATTTTTTTACTTCTAATACAAATTCAGCTAATCTTAAATTTCGTATGCGAGGTAAAAAACGTAAAAAACTTGTTTCTTACCATATTGGCTTCAAAGGGAAAGTTGTCCAGTTACATGGCCTGATCACACCTGCATAGTTTTCAGTACAAAGTCCCTTATTACACCGATACCTATATATAGCTATAGTACATTGTAGATACCTACCGAGACGTCTCTTGGCAGACGCTCGCTCGGTTAGATCAATCGCTCGTGAAATTGCCTCTCGATCCCTGTGACGATGCTCGAACGTCTATCTATACTAGATACGCAGCTATATATTTCACTAGTGACCGTTAGGGATATCTCAAGATGGGCTGGTGATAAGGAACAACTTTTACTAAGGAACAAAGGTTAAAATATGGTAAAGATATTTTGAGTTTCTATAGTAATCCAAATCAGCTGATCGGCAATTTTGTATGGGAGGGGTTATGGCACAACAAAGATGGTCAAGGTACACGAAGCTGCGTACAAACGCTTGCATCCCATAGAGTCATTTTGTATGGGAGGTTATCCTTTCGACCAAATTTTGTAGGTCAAATTCTATATTTTCATGACTGCTGTTTTCGAGTTTAAATATAAGTAAGACTTTTTTTCACAGTCGGGACGATGGGCCCTTGGAGCCCGGATGCAAAGGCTTTTTTGAAAGACGTCTCCGCTCGCCTCATCGAAGCAAATGGTGACCCAAGAGCAGGCAGCTATTTTGCACCGCAAGTTGTTTTGGCTATACAACGAGGCAATGCTGCTAGTATCTTGGGCACTTTTTGCCCTGATGCGGCGTGCTGGAGGAAGCATTTTATTTATAAGTAAGGATTTATTTTGTTCTATTTTGTAAAGATTTAATAAAAAGTAACACTTTTGCAACAACTTATGAAACCAACATTTTTGTGATTGCTTTGAAAGTGTAAGCAAGGTAAGGTATAAAACAACCTCGATAAGTATTATTAATACTCCCACTTTGTATGGGAGATCGGATTTCTTCTCACATAAATGAAAAAAAAAAAAAAAAGTGTTAGCGGTGGCCGGGGCTTGAAGGGAGTGGTAGCCGAGGCGCTGGTAGATCAGTAATTAGAGCATTGTACCGGTAACTCGCGGTCTCGGGTTCAAGTCCCAGTAATTTTTTTTCTTTTTTAGCTTAGTATTAATTGTCCAATTATACTTATATACTTTAGTGTAAATATTTTTTAATAAACGTTGTTTAGTTCCATATAACAATACACACGCATGACAAAAGTCATCCTTTTGAACAAACAAAATGTTTTTCTACTATTTAAACTCTGCCAGACTTGAAGATAAGATCGTACATAAACAAATACTTGCAATGAAATGAATAACGAATTCTGGTATTTACATTTGTCAAGAATTTTGTATGTGTAATTACTGCTACCTTTATCTACTATTACTTTTGTAGCACTGAAATGAACAAGTTTTTAATCATCGGCTGACGATTATTCGCACGAGCATCATATTATTACTTTCGTAATTTAGTCATCAAACCAATAAATATTTACCTTAAAATCTTTCCCGCTGCATAAGCACTTTTGTGAACTAAACTTTGACAAAAGTCATGTTCAATCAACACATCCCCGAGCCGGTCTCCGTCAAAAAGACAAAAGTAACGGACATAGTCTGGAAGTGTAACAAACTGAAGTGGCAGTGGGCTAGGCACATCTGTCGTAGAACCAACGGACGGTAGAGTAAGGGCTCTCGAGTAGAAGCCACGCCTCAGCAAGCGTAGCGTTGGACGACCTCTGGCCAGATGAACCGACGACTTAAAAAAGGGGGCTGGTAGCGACAGGATGGCGAAAACGCCCCTGGGGGAGGCCTACATCCAGCAGTGGACTGCAATAGGCTGATTTATCTCGGATGAAATAATAATAATATACCTACTAGTCTAGAAAAAGCATACAAAATGCTAAACTTAGTTCTTAAAATTTTACAAATCATTGAGTAGTTTAGTATAGGTGTTGCTATGTAGGGTTCCGTATTACTGAGACTCGGCTGTCCGTCTGTCTGTCCGTCACTACGCTGTATGTAGTTCATAAAACGTGATGGGTGAGAGCTGAAATTTCACAAATGCCGTATTTTTGTTGCCGCTATAACAAAATTTATAATTTAATGAGAATAAAGGGCTCCCATACAAGAAACGTTTAGTTTTGCTAAATTTTTTCTGTAATGGTACGGAGGCTGTATCTCACGAACATTAATAAGTAAGACAGTTAATAATATCACATAATGTGTATTACTCTTGCTACTATGACAACAAATACTAAAAAACAATAATATTATAGTTTAAGGGGGCCTTACATACATCAAACGTGTTTTTATGCCATGTTGATACAAAACAGAATTGAAAACACATGCATTATTTTAAGGAAAAATAAAAACTGTCCCTTAACATAATGCAATAGTGTTTTCAATTCGATATATTCAGTTTCTTTTTTCATATCAGTCATAGTATGATACACAAGATAGTGAAATTGGTAGTTACATTTATCAAATAAGTTAAATTATCAAATAACAACAATAATGTTTGGAATGCCTTTTAACAAGTGAAACACTTGTAACATAGCTATTCTGCAAAGGTCAACCACTTTAAGAAAAAATAAAATCTTTATTATTTAGATTAGATAAATATGAAAACACATAAAAAAAATTAATAACACCGTGTGATTGCCGGCTTAGAATAGCATCACCCCATTTCTTACCCATGGGTGTCGTAAGAGCCGACTAAGGGAATCGAGGGATGTGTATTGCAATTTTAGGCGATGGGCTGACAACCTGTCACTATAGTGATACACAGTTATCTGATTGACCCTCAAACTTTTGTCAGACGTGGTGTTAATATCCGTTTTACGGCCGTTAACGCTCTGCCTACCCCGTAAGGGATATAGGCGTGATTTTATGTATGTATGTATGTATAAAAAAAATTAAATGGTGATAACTTTAGTTACCTTGTAAAATATAATGTCCTTACAACAAAGGCAAGTCATTTAATTACTTTCTGGAGATAAAATCAAGATAACATATTTACATATCAAATGTCACATGAAATGAATTGTTGTTTAGTACCTAGGTGAGAAGATAGAAGTGAAACTGAAACATGAAAATGTCTAATGGAAATTGCGTAGTGAGAAATAAAAGGTACAAAAAAATCCCCCCCGATGGGGGATGGGGCTATATGATTTGTGTCGCAGCTATAATTAATAATGTAAGTGTTTTCGTTCCTTCCGTTATTGCTTTTTTATGGCTTGTGTTTTAGGTGTGACGGGAATACGAATAATATATGAGGTTGTAAGAAGTGTTTGCCCTTAATGTCGTATAAATATAACTAGCTAGTAAATACATAAGAAGATAAAAATATACATAGGTTTAACATATTTATGTCTTTTGCAATAAAAATACACAAAGTGGATATTTTTTGACAATGATACAATGACTAATGACAGGGATATAAATGTATAGTTCCTACTTTTGTGTTCTAAATTATGGTGTGAATAATTTGCGTATATAAGTAGCTATATAATTGATTCAATATTTGTAGTAAAGCACCATTTTTTAATCAACTCAAGTTGGCATGTGAAACAATTTATTTCAGTGTGCGACTTCAATGTTCCTCGGCAGTTTCGGCATTATTTACAAGGAGTTCATGGAGCAGCAGAAGATCACATCGAAAACAGTCACATTATTGACAGGAATCAACTTTATGCTAGCTGCATTTTCAGGTTAGTAAAGTGATGGAAATAAAAGTTTCTTTCTTACAGCACTAAAACAATAAAGAGGATAATGTGATCGTCAAAAATATAAAATATAAAAAATAACAATGTCAACGTTCCACATTAAGTAGATAAAAAGTTGTTAAAAACTTAGGTTTTTCTCTTCTCACACACACCGGGTGATTTTCCGGTGTTTTGCCGGATCCGGTTTTCTGACAAAAGGCGTCAAGTTATAGTTGTCCTAGGCTGTATTTTTTGGTGGTTGTCACGAACCACAATATTGTCCAGAGTGTGTGTGCGGTTCACTTCACTTGGTCGCAAGGTTTTTTTTAAGGATGCGTTTGCTCTTGACTCTAGTCTAGGTCATAGGACAGAGACAGAGTCTAAGATGGAGCGAGCTCACCCAGAAGAAGCCTGTTCACTCTTTCTTTGAAGAGATCTGGGTTGTATGCGTTTGCAAACACAGACGCAGGTAGTGAGTTCCACTCTTTAGCAGTGCGCATAATAAATGATGACTGGAAGCGCTTAGTCCGAATTACTTGAATAGAAACCATTACTTTGGCTAACGTTTTGTGTTTTTTCGTATGCCCCGCCTCAATAACTTTGTGAGTTTAGCGCCTCATGGCTTAGTGCCCGACAGGCTCTTGTCTGTTTAATATATTAAAACAAAAATAATTAAGAGTTTCATTGGGTCGATCAGCTAGCTTAGCAAATATTTACCTTTACTGAACCACTTTGGAGTAGCGTGCGATTATGAGATGAGATGTAAGGGTCCTAAACTAACAGCCAACTGAGCAATAACGTAACTTGTATGTTTAACCCGGTATCTTTTGGTGTTCTATAGATGCCGACATACGTAACCTATAGTCTAATTATTTTGGTACTGTTCCAAATCTCGGTCCCACAGGTATTGTATCATTTATTTATTTATTTAACTTTATGCCAAAGGCGTTAGTCATTATCATTATTAGGTAGTTTAGTTGTGGCAGCACAGGTGGCAGAGCCATTGACGTCACGACTTTTTTATAAAATCGTATTTTGTCATTTATATTATGTCAGTTTTGTAGTCCAAAGTCTATGGCATTACGCCGAAGAAGAGTCCGTAACACAGAGAACCTAGTCTTACGACTAAGGGCTGTGTTGCGCAGTTTGTGTGGCAATATAAACGTGATAGTATTTTTTTTCACCATGTGGTGATCCGATCGTTACTATTACACATGTCAGATACCTAATATATACCTTTATTACAATTTCGTATTTTAATTTCCAGTTAAAGACAAGCTTGTTGCTTATAAAAAATTCTGATTTATTCACCAAACACTAGGTTAAACAAGAATAGCAAAAATTATAATTAGTCCATTACGGAAAAGCTACGAACGAATGATAGTCTTTCCAAGCGTTTAATTGTTTTTGATAGCTGGACGCCATATAGGATTGCAAATTGGCGTGAAAAGGACAAAAGAAAAATTAAAATTTAATAAATCACATCACTTTGTTTTTAATTTCAGGATTCGTAACCAGTCATCTGCTTAAATATTTGAGTATACGCATGGCTGCTTTTATTGCGAGCTGTCTATTCAACGCAGGAATATTGTGTACGGTGTTTGTAAACACAACACCATTATTCTTTCTCTGTCAAGGAATACAGGTTCGAGTTTATTTGTAGTAAAACTTATTTCCTTTATGTATTCATTCGTCCGTACAAAATAAAGGTAAAATAGACCTTATTAAAAATAATAATAACGGTTTGGAATGCTTTATTGTAGTTTCTTATGAAAACAATTTGTTTTTGTTTCCAGTATATCGGTTTGGGTATTCTGTACACCACTTCTAGTATTAGCGTCAATGACTACTTCTTGGAGAAGCGTCTGCTTGCTGTCAGTCTCACTCAAACATGCACAGGTAAGCTGCAAAACAGCTAGTTTTATATGCTTCTAATGATGGCTGGGACAGATTTATACTGAGACGAACACCCATTCATTCCCCGGCCGTTGCTTACAATTTAGCAATTTCTTATTTTCATTTATGAAAATAATATAGCACTATGAGTGAAAATAAACAAAGCTTCATCGCATGGTTTAAATTCTTTCTGTAATGAGAACAAACCATAGTATTAGTTTAAATAACTAACACTAGATGTCGCTTGTACGTCACTTCAAGACGAGTATATTTGAAGTGTTTGGTCGGGGTGCCGGTAGCTCTGTGCCAGAGCGGTGGGACGGTACTCCACAGGTCCCGGGTTTAATCCCCGGCGATTTCTAATTTTCATTTATAAAAGAAATATTTCAAACTTATTCTACTCCAAGTGTGATACGAAATTTATACCTCCTATACCAAAACTCGCGAGCCTAAAGTAGAATCTCCAAATGTTGTTAAATGTATAACATTTTTTTAAAGTTTGTTATCATTTTGTTTCCAGCTGCTGCAGCGATGATAGCGCCGGAGCTCGTGGCGATATGCCTGCGCTCGTTGGGCTACCGAGACACCCTCATGGTGATATCTGCAATCTCCCTCCACACCTTCATTGGCGTGGCGCTGTTGCAACCTGTCTCAAAACATCTACTCAGAGTGGAGCTCGAGGGCGTTGCTGATGGTAAATTCATTTATTTATAAAAAAAAATTATTGTCCACAATCAAATACAAAACACAGATTATACGAACAATTGTACAACAGATACTGCTTATTTCATTCAGCAGACCTAAAAGGGTGTGTGGATTGAAGATAAACTGATAAAACGTGCACATTACAGTTTACTTTTAAGTTTAGACGTTGTTTTTAGAAGTCGATTATGATAACCGTTTTTATAAAAAATATTTACTACTTACAGGTGTTTTATGCAAATATTTGCCCCTAAAATAAGTACAATGTTGTAGCACGGAATATAGCAGTTACTACTAGATTGACTACACAGTGTATCTATTACGACAACCTCTTTACGAGTTATTTAGGCAAGTATGTAGACTTTCGATAGTAAGAACTCTATAAAACAGATGGCCATTTGTCAGTCCTACAAGCAGTTGGACTGACAAATGAAGAATTTTGTTCCAGAATTTTTGAGGTTTATGTTGATGAAATCACGCGTCTTTGTTTCAGAAATGGTGTTGCTAGCAGGTGAAAAACCAGCGCCAGATTTACCAGTAACAACACCAACAATTACCTTGACAGACACAGACTCACCTTTCGAAGTAGAAAGTACTGCAAAAAGAGAGAAAGGTACTAAGTACGTATTATTTTTTGATCACATTACGACCTTTTATATACTCTGAGTACCTTCTAGCAATTCACCCTAGGGAAGATCACCACAGTATTATGTACTACCTTGGTACTTAAGCGGTTGTGGGTTCCGTAAGGGACTAAGAGACCACCTGGCCTATGAAAATGTTTACATTGCAGTTCGGTGACTGTCTAACAGATTCTTGGTACATTTTCTCAGTCTCAGCCTAATCTTAAAGATAGATAAAATCGAACTTTTTTTACAGTTGCAATTTGATAGGCAAAAATAATGTTCTAATATTTTACAGAAATATCTGCAACGAGATTTTTGATGCGGTAATATTGAAGAAGTTTGTATTATCAAACGCTTCAATGGGACCCTGTTATTGCTACTTTGCCGACAATATATTCAGCCTCATGCTTCCTCAGGCTTTGTATTCTTGGGACCTAACAAAGGTAAGAGAGCTAGAAGGAATAAACACTGTCATTGCCGCGTGGAACCGACTTAGAATAGCATCACCGCATTACTATTTACTCCAGAAAATCCAGGGAATGTGTAGCCTTTTCTTGTGAATACAACACCTTGCACTGCGCTCGTCAATCCGCCTGCCAAACTATGTTCATGTCCAGCAGTGCACTTAAAGCTGATAAAGAAAAAAAAACACGAATAGAAACGTTCACTGTACAAACAATATGTCGCTCTATGTCGATGATTCTTCTGTATCTCTCCTCATGAGAAGTGATCAAGCTTCTGGTCTTGACATAAATTGATATTAAAAGAAACGTGATTTTTATAATCTTTTTTGTTTCAGACCCAAGCAGCTCATGCGATATCGTTGATTGCTTTTGGTGATCTGATAACAAGAGCTTCATTTGTCCTCACCAGCAAATGGCTGACTAAGTTAGGACACCAAGAAGTTTATATTGCATTTGCATTCTTAGCTTTCTTATCCAGAATAAGTAAGTACTGCAGTTAAACATTTCAGTTTCGAACTGGAAAAAGTCCTATTTGTTTGATACGTATTCCATGAAATGAGTATAATTATCAAGACTAAAATAGAAGCCATACGCTAACTTTTTTGCTACATAAAATTGTATAAATATGAAGTTTTTTATTTTTGAATTTGGAAGCATACATTTCATGTGTAGCAACGATGCAGTGTATTCAGTAATAAACAGGTTAGCAGCACGACCCCGCTTGACTAAAACTGACTAAAACAGCTATCTAGTCAGGGAGTTACGTGAACGCTTTTGATTGTTTGTGTGCGGGCTTTTAGGTGGTTCGAGAGCCTAGTGGCGCCCTCAAACAGGATAAAATCCCTGGCTGGTCATCTGAAAACCAAATTATCAATTTGCAGCAATAAAAAACCTTAAAAACACTTTCCGTGTAAGGTAGGTATACAATTTTTGAAAACGTGCAAAATTTTCAAGCGTTGGCAGGATTGTAAATATTGCAAGTTTTCAAAAATTGTATATCTAACACGGGAAGTGTTTAAAAATTTGGTATTCAATTTAATTTAAGAATATTGATATTCTAGTACATTATATACATTCTATTATTGCTCTTATTGAAGAGCTTATAAAAACTAAGCGCTTTAGTTATGCATAACCAAATTTTGGAATACATAACCAAATCGCACAGTTTTAACTTGGCTAAATAACCTTTGTAGTTACAGATGACTAACGTATACCGTAAATGATTTCTTTCCTGTTTGGGAGCGCCACCGGGCTCTCACACCAAATTTACAGAATGAAACTTTTCCAGTGATGCTTTGGACGGAAAGCACGACGGCCATGATGGTTTTCGTGACAATGATCGGTATATCCCGCTGCGGTCACTTTCTGCTGCCACCCCTCATCTTGGCTGACTATTTCGGCTCAGAACTATTTCCTAAGGCGCTTGGCTTGTATCTGCTAGTGACTGGTATCATGACTATGACATTAGGACCAGCTGTTGGTAAGTAGTAGATACAAATACTTTTGGGAATAGCAAAGGCTTAAATTATCAGTAGCAAATCAAGTTAAACAAGGAAAAGTCTACTTATACTTCTATACATCTATCTAATTAGCCAATATTAGCCCACTTCTAGTCATAGGCCTCTTCTTTTTGCGCCATTCTCTTCGGTCCTGTGCCACACGCATTCAACCTTTCCCTTTTATACATTCCGAACTTATTTTGACTAAATGTAATTTTTATTATTATTAATTTATGTAGAATAACCAGTTCAGTTGAACCTGGATTTGCTATGCTTCTAAAAGCACAAGGTGCAAAATGCAAATTAAGCACATACTTCTCTGAGTAGACTAAATTCCTTTTTGCACAATCCCGTCCTATTACGATACCAAGATATATGACACTAGATATTACAAAACATGATTAACATTCTATTATTTATGTAAGTAGGTTTAAGATTCTAAATATCGTTTGCTTTGTGACCAGGTTGTTGCTTTTGCTTTATAACCAGGCGTTTATAAAACTTTACAACAAATGTATATTTATTTATGCAGGCGCTATCCGTGATCTCACCAACAGCTACTCGACTGCTTTCTACATCATCACATGTTGTTATCCAATAGTGGTTCTGTTTTGGATCATGGAGCTTATTTACAAGAGGAACAAACACCGGAGAGAAGCCCAAAAATCAGCACAGAAAATGCGGAAAAAGTCTTTGATAAAATAAAGTGGTTTTCAGCTTTAATAATAATTTCAGATCTGTCGTTTTATTTGAAAATGAGTAACAGATAATATGGCTATTAAAAATGTGGATTCTTAAAATAATATTTTTTTAGGGTCCTCAATACTAGATGGTATATTTTGGTGACTTTATCACTTTATAGGACTAAATGTACGACTTAATGTTTTAGGATCCAATTAAATGATGTCATAATATAACTATTTTACTGTGTCGTGTAATGTCGGCTTAGAATCACCCCATTTCTTTCCCGTGGGTTACGTAAGAGGTGACTAAGGGATTAGAGGGTTACATGTTTTAAAAGCAACAAATCATTTTGTAGTTTTAGTTTTTTCTCTGAACTGTCTCCGTTCTATCATAGCTGTATTGTTTCTTTGGAGTCTATTTCTTAGAAACAGCAGGGTCTTTTTGAAAACTATATACTTAACATGATCATGATTTGTTTCTGTTTTATTCATCATTGTAGTATCTGCCTCGCCCAAGAATCAAACTGACAACTTTGTTAGGCAGACAAACGAAGTACTTACCACTGCGCGACACGCCACATCCGTCGTTATAAATAAACTTTATGTTAACTTGCTACATATTAATAAATAAAACATTTGAATTTCTAATTATATAAAAAATACAGTTTGTTTACAGTTTTAGCGGAAAATTTTAAAAGACAACAACAACATCAACGTCAAGGCGGTTAAAATTTCGTATGCCCAATGCAAAATATTTTGAAGTCATAATATTTTGTAACACATTGTAAACACCTATTAGTCTGATTATTAAGTTAGATGATTGGCTGTCTTATGGCAGCTTAGAATAGAGGCCTATTCCATTTCTTCAAGAATACAAGAATATTTATTTGTTATAAATGTGGTCATACATCGATGATTTACAGTAAAATAGCCACACACATTCAACTACTATGAATTGGTATACAAATATTATCAACAGAGGCAAGCTTTTAATAATTCTTAATATAGTCACAATCAGAATTACGATAGTTTATTAATTAATGTAAAAAAAAAAAACAAAATTAAAATAATAAATAAAAGATTAATAGCAATAATAATTAGCACGTCATAGTGTTATGTCAAGAAAAGAAATGAATTTGTTATGTTAATAAATCATAGCAAAACATACACAACACATGAAATAAATAAAATTAAAGACGTTTACAAATCATAAATTCCTGAACACTGTAGAAGCATCCCTCACATAATAATGTAAATAAACCAGTTTTAAACCTAGTTAGAGATATCTTTTTTATATCTTCGGGTAATTAATTAAAGTGTTTAATGGACATATAATAGCAGATTCTTTGGTAGCGTTGAACAGGAAGTTGACACTTATCAGTAAGAGAATCTAGTAGAGAATTTACAAATGCATCCATAAATGTATAAATTTTCAGATTAGTTTTTACAAATACACAAATTTCAAAAACATACAACGATGGTAGTAAAATGTTTTATTTTTTTAACCAGTGGTCTCCACACCACACATGGCTCTTATGCATTTCTTTTGAATCAAAAACACACGATCGGCATCCACCGAATTCCCCCACAAGACAAGTAAGTCCATATCGATGTGTAGAGCAAACGTTACCATGGTAGGATATAAGTGCTGTCTCTCGATTACAAATTTCCATGGAACGATATAACGCGTAAGTGAATCTATTAATTTTGTTTAAGCTTCGTATTATACTTATTATTGTATTTATGGTGTCATTTTCATAATTTGTACATATTTTTTATTGATAGTAATAGATATGTCATCAGCAAAAAACGTACCTACATTGATACCGTATTATGAAAGGCAAGCGTTTATAAGGTATATATAACTAGCGGCCCGCCCAGCGGTTTCACCCGCTGCTACTTACCAGTTTTCCCGTAGAAATTGGATCTTTGCCCGCAGTAAAAAGTAGATTACTTCTTTACTCCGCTCCAGTAGATGTGACTCAACAGGACCATGTGCCAGCAAAAGTGGCCCGTCATGTTAAACAACTTTTAATTTTATGCCGATACCTTATCTTCTGTAGTTTAGATGGGATGCTGGTGGTCTGCTTTAGGTACTCCAGACCCTCGATGACCATGTACCAGCAAAAGCAGCCCGTCATGCTAAACAACTTTTACTTTGAAACCATTACCGTAGCTCTTCTAGTTTAGATGGGATGCTGGTGGTCTGCATCAGGTACTCCAAATCCTTGATGACCATGTTCCAGCAGAAGCGGCCCGTCATGCCGAACAACTATTGCTATCAAGCCATTATCATATCTCATATAGTTTAGCAATGCTCCTGGTGCCCACCATCAGGTACTCCAGAGCCTCAATGACCAAGTTCCAACAAAATCGGCCCGTCATGATAAACAACTTTTACTTTGAAACCATTACCGTATCTCCTATAGTTTAGATGGGATGCTGGTGGTCTGCATCAGGTACTCCAGATCCTCGATAACCATGTGTCAGCAGAAGTGCCCCGTCATGCTGAACAACTTTTGCTATGAAGCCATTTTCGTATCTCTTATAGTTTAGCTGTGCTCCTGGTCCCCTTCATCAGGTACTCCAGATCCTCAAGTGCTGACAAAAAGTAGTCCAAGTCCGTTTTCAATATACCACCAATATCAGTGCCAAATTTCACGAAGATCGCTAAATCGGTTTGGCTAATTTGGGTAATATCCGCTATATTTCCCGCTTTTCCTGCTTCTAACCGTTTTCCCGTGGGAATGAGGAATTATCCCGTAATAAAAATTTGCCTATGTTACTCAGGAATGTTGTAGCTTTCTAATGGTGAAAGAATTTTGAAAATCGTTTTAGTAGTTTCGGAGTTTATCGATTACATACAAACAAACAAAAAAACAAAAAACAAAACTTTCCTCTTTATTATATTAGTGTAGATGTAGATAAACAACCAAAGGCAAAGTATACTGCCGTGCGACACTCCATAATTATTCTTACAGTATTCAGATTGATAGGATGTCAGCTATTACGATTCATTTAAATTACTAATTTCTTCTCACTGATCTCTAAGATAAGACTGAATCCAATCGTGTGCGTGACCACGCACTCCATATTATGTCGCCAGCAATTTTAGTACAGTTATATGGCAAAAATAATCAAAGGCCGAACAAAACCACTGATACTGGAGTAGGCTTGCCGAAAAGGACATATGATTTCAAAATTGACATATAATCTCAAATTTATTACAGAATGAAACTAATCATACACTTTCTCAAAAACTTTCAAGATAACCGGATTTAGAGTAATCGGTCTATAGTTCCTTAATATGTCACTTGGCTCTCCTGCTTTGTAAAGTGGTTTTATTATAGAAAATTTAAGACTTCAGTCTGTTACTTTTCGTGTGGGACACCTACTCGACCAACGACCCGATGAACTCTGGTGTCAGAGTTTTTCGGAGGGCACGCTAAGCCGTCGGTGCCGGTTGCTGTCTATGATTATTTAGACGGCGCGGCGTTCGTTATACAACCACCCTATTAGTAGAAGTAAGGATTAGCGTGCTCTCCGAAGGACGCAACTATCTTGTTTTGGGACAATCAGTGCTCGATATTATCAAAATACAGGCTACAATTTTACAGGCGAAATTCGATGTTCACTGCGCAGTCTGTTAGTCTGGTATTATTAGTCCCTAAAATAAATTTATTTCATACATAAACATTTTTTGTCTTATTTGTTAAACAAGCAGGCTAATGTTACAGGGGTCATAATTTAAGCGGCGCCCGTTTTTTATCAAATACGTCATTAGTAAACTCTTCATATAAATATAAGTAGATATGTCGCAGTAATATGGCAGAATTAGGAATTTGGACAAAATCCTAGAATTGGCCGAATTCCTATAAAATGTTTTGGTCAATGATAGAATGAAGTCACGATTTTGCCATATTCCGGTTTTTGGTCAATTCCTAGGATAATATCCGAATTTCCATTTTTACCATATTACTGCGACAGACACAAATATCATTAAAACGCAACAAACTGAACACATAGTACGGTAATTGATTGTACAATAAAATCAGAATCATTTTCATGACAATGTTCAGATTTTCATACTATTATATCAGATAGTAATTTTTTGGTTGTATGTAATCGATATGATTACATACGGTTGTATGTAATGACTTGCCCTTCATGGTACAGAATCTGGCCAAGATAGTTCTTTTTGCAGATGATACCTCTTTAATATTTAAAGTGGACAGAAAGGCTAAAAATATTAACGAAGTGAATTTTGCACTTGATCAAATTCATAAATGGTTTACGTCTAATAATTTAGTATTAAATTCTAAGAAAACTAAATGTATTAAATTCTCTCTTCCTAATGTAAAAAGTATTAAACTAGATTACGTAACTGAAACAGTTTTCTTGGGAATCACACTCGACGCAAATATTCAATGGGACCCTCAAATACTAGCATTGGCTGGTAAACTTAGCTCTGCGGCATACGCTGTTCGAAAAATCCGACAGTTGACCGATATCGCTACAGCCAGGCTTGTGTATTTTAGTTATTTTCACAGTATAATGTCCTATGGGTTATTAGTATGGGGTCAAGCCGCTAACATTAAAACTATATTTGTGTTACAAAAAGGGCTATAAGAGCTATATATAAATTGCGAGGTCGTGATTCCTTAAGAGAATTGTTTAAAGAAATAGGCATTCTTACGCTTCCTTCGCAGTACGTTTTTGATAACATTATGTATGTGCGTAAGAATTCTAATTCATATTTAAGAAACACTGATATTCATTGTCGAAACACAAGAAATAAAAATAAAATTGTACAGCCGCAAACCAGATTAAGTAAGGTCAGAAAATCATGTATGGGGAACTGTATACGTTACTATAATAAAATACCAGACGAAATTTTACAGTTGAATGATAATCAATTCAAAACAAAAATCAAGAATATTTTATGTTCAAAGGCATATTACAAGCCAGAAAATTATCTTACAGATAAAGACGTCTGGTCAGTACCAACTGTAGCTCCAACACAATGTATCAGGTAGATAGACATATCATATTGAAACTTCAATTTGACATAGATTTAATAACATTGACATAGGTTTAACTTTGACATGTATTTGTTTTTTACATTACTGTAAGTTTACTATTCTTTTTTTTATGTATTATGTTAAGTACCTAGATAAGACTTTCTAAAAGAGAATCTTGTAAATTCCTACTTAGAAATAAATTATTTGATTGATTTTGATTTTGATACCTATACTCTGAAACTACGAGGTCAAATAAAAAAAAATACAACATATTATCTGAGTTACTTTGCAAATGTACAACACAAAATGTGCAGCAAATATTACGCGTCAATTGACGAGTGTCACCTGAGAGCAGGTCAAAAATATGTAATTTGCCCAAGTGTGACAAGGATAGATAGATTGTCTGGCCCAATTCTTGCAATGACGCGAATTAGCTGCACATTTTCGTTTGAACAGTTTTTATCGCATATTGTGCGCGCCCAGTAGCAGGGCTGACCTTTATAGCACTTTCACATGATACCAAATATGGGCAGGGAAATAATAAGGGAAGTGGGCAGCGCGAATATGTAAACAGGTTACTCGCGCTGCTCCTCGTTATGCCGCTGCCACTTCCCGTGCTCCGTCGATTGTCGGCTTTTCGTGAGCGAGTCAAAGGATCGGCAGCACAGACGCTTGTGGAATGTATTGCTGCCTTGCTCACTCATATTGGTGCGAGAAGAGTATGACGGCAGTGTGTGAAGACACACACGTGATTTTACTTCCGCGAAAGTATTTCGAGCAATATTCGCGACAGCAGCGGCAGGAGCAGGAGCAGGTGCATGGTGTGAACGTTTTTTTTTTTATTAATGATAGGTTTGCTCCTGACTCTTGTCTAGGTCATAGGACAGAGACAGAGTCTAAGATGGAGCGAGGTCACCCAGAAGAAGCCTGTTAAGGCACTGGCACTCCCACACACTGACGGAACGCAGCAAGCTACTTGGTGCCAGACTTCGGTGGGATGGTGGTCGCGAGCCAGGCGGCCCCTTTTTACGGAGCCTTCCACCGCGCACGTGGGATCTAACCACGTGCCATTAGATAATAATAAAGTAAAGAATTTCTTAGGTTAAACAATGACATTTCATATAAGATACAGTCAAACTCTCTACCGGTTTGGCAATCGAACCACCAATGTAATTCTTATGCGCGCGGCATAAGAACAGTCCAAATCTAAACTGTGTAACCCGGCCTGAGCTTGACTGTACAAGCTTTTGATAGTCAATTATTCACAGAAACAAAAACGTGACGTAAAAAGAAGTTAATATTTGTTGAAAATGCCTTGATTTATTTGATAAAATTTACATTAGTGGTCATATCACTAGGACGGCTATTAACATCTTTGGTTTGACGCTACAAATCTCATCTATAGGTTCGGTCTATGGGTAATCTTATAATTTATTAATTTATGTTAAGTATTTACGAGACAGCCGTTATAGCGTCTACTAACGTCAGAGCATCAACAATTTGTAATGGAGGATGAATAAATTTAAATAGGCGAGTAACACCCTTTTATTGGTGGTCAAGAATTCTCGCCGTCTTTAATATACCTAATTTGGAACACAAATGCTTCCTTGTACCTAATGAAGGCCCTATCAATCACCATGATTAATGTTTGGGGCTATTTTTTATTTTTTTAAATCACATGCTTCTTTAACGGCCATTTCAATAAGTCACCTATACCTACATATTCGTATACGTATTCGTATATTAACCACTCAATCGATCACCGTGACGTGGTTTTAAATCTCACTTATGTGAAAACATTACTCTGTGGGTAGTTTATTTTGTATTTTGTTTATATAAATAATAGTTGTAATTATCCTGGACAATCCACTCATCGCCATCTAGCCCCAAACTAGGCTAAGCTTGTACTTTAGGAACTAGATAGCTGATATTAATACTCATAAACTTTTTTTGTACATTTTATACATAGAAAACACCCAGACTAAACACAAATACTATACAGAGTGTAAGAGACAGCCATGAAACTGAACAACTTCCCATGAGAAATTATTTCTGGAAACATCAATAAAATTTTTGGACTTCCCATAGTAAATGCAGTCAGCTGATCGTGATTTTGTATGGGAGGTCAAATTTTTTTCGTCGTTTCCTGACATAATGTTCCTAGAGGAAAGTTGTTTAGTTTTATGGTCTGCATGGACCCCATCAATATTAGAAGGGTTGTCCCTTACACCCCGTATATAACGACGACCCTATCTACTGCGGAAACTCTTTGACCTGCTGACAACAACACTTCACCCTAGAAACATATCTGCATGACATTTTAATAATAATATATCGCTATTGTGCGAAAATATTCTCGTCGCTGTTTATATGGAATATTTATTTAGATAGAGAGTGACAGGTTTTTATATAAATAATAACAGTATGTTTACCCATCCATACTAATATTATAAATGCGAAAGTGTGTTTGTTTGTTTGTTTGTTTGTTTGTTTGTCTTTCTTTCACGTTACAACAGAGCGATATCATGCAGTGTTTTTTAGGTGTGCAGTTAGGTGAGAGGCTGGAGAGTGACATAGGCTACTTTTTATCCCGGAAAAACATATTTTTCCCATCGGAAAAGCGATTAATGTTTAGCAATAGAATACACCCATACTACGAACATAGATGAGTATCATGCAGCGATGTAAAGCATTTTTTTTTTGAGAGCAGCTAAATGAAAAGCTGGTGAGTGACATAGGTTATTTTTTATCCCGGAAAAACATATTTTTCCCTTCGGAAAACCGATTAATGTTTAGCAATAGAATACATCCATACTACATACATAAATGAGTATCATGCAGCGATGTAAAGCATTTTTTTTTTGGAAAGCAGTTAGATGAAAAGCTGGTGAGTGTCATAGGTTACTTTTTATCTCGGAAAAACATATTTTTCCCATCGGAAAACTGATTATTGTGTAGCATAGAATACATCCATACCACATAAAAAAGATGTATATACAGGATGTAAGGGACAGCCCTCCGAATACTGATATTCCCATAGTAAATGCAGTGAGCTGATTGTGATTTTGTATGGGATATAGAAAAAAAGAATTTAATCTATGGCAGGTTGTTCAGTTTCATGGTTTGAATACACCCAATCAGTATTCGAAGGGCTGTCACTTACACCCTGTATAGCACTACTATGAGAATGTCTCTTGAATATGAGTTTTGGGATATGAATGTGGCTTTAAGGGTGATGTGGGTATGTACTTGAGATACTTCTTACCACAGTAGTAAAGTTAATTTCTACAGTTAAACATGATTTGAAAGTCCATTTCTATAATAATAACCATTTTTAGCACAGTAAGTTTGCCCTGCGTATACTTGCGAAGACACATAATAAACTTAAATTTTTTGGTACCATAGTCCTGAAAATTGAAGACTAGGCAAAATCATTATACTGCGTATTCATATTATTATAATTCCAATCCAAGAACATCCATCCCCAAGTTAATTTGGTTTGGAGCTAATATAGGTTTTCAAATCCTTGATTACATACCCACTCCTTTCTTTCATGTCTTCTTGGAGCATGTTTGTATGTAATAAAAATTTCAAAATAGCAGGAATATTAAAAAAAAATTAAAGCTATATAGCAATCTATACTTTCTTATTATTTATTAACCACCAATATAACACTAGGCAATATTCACAATATTCATAAGGTAGCTATACTCTATGGCGACATAGAGCGCTGAGTGTAATAGCTAGGCATAAATATAGGTGTATTGGTAGTTTAGTAGTATTGCTAGATGTAGCGCTGCATTGTGTAATAATGCAGGTTATGCCAAATTATATCGCTGATATAATTTGGCATAACCATTACTACTATATTTGTATTATAATATTCGCGTAGGAGTTAAATAAGTGACCCATAAACGTAATTTTAATAGAGACGCAGTCACTAAACCGGAAAGTAATGACCTGTGTTGTGTGTGCTGTCGCCCTGTTTAGAATACACAACTAATTAATAAAACTCTATGAGTACGCGGGCGAAGCCGCGGGTAACAGCTAGTAATTCCATAATTTTAAGTACATTATTTAATTGATATTCAAGTTCCCGCTTTTTCTCATCTTTCATCTCCATCAGGTTATTGAGAAGCTTTAAATACTGTTATTTGATCTAAATAACATAGGCAGTATACAGGGTAAAGGTCATTCAATACATTCTCTGGAGGGATTAAGAGGGGGTGCCATTTCCAACATATTCTTTACAGAACTATTGGTCGGAAATAATATGAAAATATAGGTATTTTAAGTTGATATCGTACCACAAGAACGTCGGCGCTGCGAGAGACCAAACTTCTAGTCTAGGTCATTTAATAGGCTACAACATATTATAGGACCAGAATATTGACAAGCTTCCTTAGGTTATCACTACATTACGGCTAGTAACAACAATTTTCATAATGATTATAACTTTGTTGTAATTATCGTGTAAACAAGCAATTAGAAAGAAAATAGTACATAGTTAGGTTAGTTAATTATCGAATCATTACTAAGGATAGTAGGTAAACACTTAAATGGGTGTATACTGCCTCTAGTAATCCACTGCTGGATAAAGGCGTCCCCCAGGATATTGGTTCTATCGTTTTCGCCATCTAGTCGCAACCAGCCAGTCCTTGTTAAGTCATCGGTCCTGATAGCCAGAGGGCTACGCTTGCCATTTACGCACTAATACTTGATTGAATTTTTCCAGACTCTCTCGTACTTTCATTTTATTCATGGGCACTATACAATTAGAAAGTTCGTACACTGTTTAACACAATCTGGTGCAATGAATTGATGTCTATAAAATGTTATAAGATATTATGTAGCGATATCCGTTTGTTTTTAATTACACCTAACGCTAATGGGATTAGTTAATCATTTTACGATTTCCCACATCATTGGAATGCATAAATTATTATGTAAATGTATGGTAAATGTATCGGAATTGTTTGTTTGTTTAGCCATGGCTACTTCCTTGACCTAATGACAACATAATATATAAGAGAAGTGTGGCTGATCAAACAAATTCGATTAAATCTGTTTATAAGGCAAACATATACGTACATATAGTATGTATTTTATATGTACGTATTATTATTTTTAGAAAACTTGCGTTAAAAGATATTGACATCAAGATATATTTTGCGCGGGCATTTGACGAGCCGCGGTAGCCCAGTTGGAACATGTCTCGTCACTACTGATGGCGGAAGTCGTAGGTTCAAATCCTTCCCGCGCTAGAAAATTTTGCAAGATTTCTAAAAAATTTATACCAAACACTACATATTACAACACACTAATTTTTTAAAATTTGGTGCTCGATTACAGAATTAATTAAAAAGTCTATTAATAGATTTACATCAATAAGGAACTTTACTTTTAGTGGCTAGTAAATTAAGTGGTAGGTATTGACAAGATCCACATGATTTATATCAGTTGTCAAAGTTTAAACACGTTTATCTCGAAAAATATACATGCTAGAATCAGTTTTTTGCCATTAGTTAACATAAGGTCAGTTTTTTTGGACCTAAGGCTCGTCGTATAGCTGTACAGCGAGTCGTTAGGATTTATCGGTCCATAACAACTCGACGAACCCAAAGAACCCTTAAGACCTAATGAACCCTAACAACTCGCTGGACTCTAAAGACCCAAAGTACTCTGACAGAACGAAGGTAATATGATAATATTTCTGTTGTTTTTATTGGTAATTTTTATCGATCATGGAACGGAAGATGTATCTTATGAACCGTGATAGTTAGACAGGACTTTTACAGAATATGGAATTTTGTTGCGGCTATGACAAAAATAAAATTAATATTTAAAGGGGCTCTCATGCAACAAACGTGATGTTACTGCAATTTTTAAACATAATGGTCCGGATTTCTTCAAGCGCTAGTTCGACTCGCACTTGGCTGGTTTTTTTTCAACAAACGTCTTAGTAAATAACGAACATCAACGTAAAGTAGGCATGTAAAGCTTTCGTTAATTAGCTAGTGCTGGCGCTATTGCGTCAATTCATATATGTCAACTTTCCTTAAGGCGAGTGAAGTCGTGAACGGCCTAGACAGTGGCGCCACTTCACAAAAAATATTTTCTCTTTATACAAACAATGTATCAGAATGCAAAAAGTGCCTTAAAACGGCCACTTTTGGATTTAATTACCATGACTTTCATTACAGCGAATATTTCATTGAGTTTGCAGGTTTTTATTTAACTTCAGGATAATACTGAAAACTTGAGCAACGGACATTCTGATACATTGTTTGTATAAAGATATTTTTTGGACACTCTGATACATTGTTTGTATAAAGAGAAAATATGTTTTGTGATGTGGCGCCACTATCTAGGGCCTAGATAGTGGCGCCAAATTTCTAGGCCGTTCACGACTACACTCGCCTTAAGGAAAATCAAATTTTGAGCCTAGTCAAGTACAGATGTTTAAGGTGATCGTACCATAATAAGGCAGTGCTACTATAAACCTTGTCCTATATGCACTGCGACTTACCTTGTTTTGCGAAATTAAAAACCATGTTAGATTTCGTTATCCTCATTCTCAGCATACAGGTATTAGGGCGTCCGCTGCGTAAAGCGGGCGTCAGTCGCGGGTGTCCGTAGCGGGGACCCGCGCCGCGCTCTGTCGCGGACAAATTTAACCCGTCGCAGACGCCTGTCTCTCGCAGCGCCGCCATTACATTTTGATCGCGCGGGTGTACAATCGATAGCATGGATTATTTGTTGGTATACTACCTAGCCAAGCTATTGTGTGGAAAATTTATATCTAAGTTTAATTAAGAGAAGGTAAGAAGAAATACGTGCTCCGTCACACGGACTCACTCGATCTATGAAATAACAAGAAACAGCATTCGCTTAACGCAGCGGACGCCCTTATTGGAGATTGCCTTGTCAACATACTAGCCTAGGCCATACCTAATTATCGGAAAGTAAAGGTTCTCTCTCTCTTTTTATACGGAACACCGAGTCACTGATAGCTTACTCTTCTTCTTCTTTTCGTGCGGGACACCGAGTCGATGAACGACCCGATGGACACTGGTGTCAGAACTCTTCAACCGCTTTCCGCTAGTAGTAGGCCTCTGACATGGTTGTGTTACGACTACCGTCTAAGTAATCATAGACAGTAACCGGGTCCGACGGATTAGCGTGTCCTTCAAAGCACGGAACTATCTTTCTCAAGGTGCTATTCCGAACCGAGCGGCCGACGGCCGACGGCCGACAGCATATGCCGCGGCGGCCGACTGCACATGGGCGGCCGACGTCGGCCGCTCGGTTCGGAATAGCACCTTTATGTATATATATCAGGTGGTTTGGCCTGCAATGTTCTATTGAGACCGGAAACATATTCACAAAGTGATAATATCAACTTTTAGAGTGTCCCACCGAGAATCTAACCCAAAACCTTTGCGCCGCAGGCAGTCGCACTACCACTGCGCTGCGCCACATCGGGCGCCACAAGCTATTTTGGCATATTATTTCCTTTGTTTCTTGGGGAATGATGTTTCTTATCACCAATCCATTTCACTAGTAAAATTTCACTCTATATAGTTACAGAAAAGGTAGCACAAGCCGAAAGGAGGTCAATTTACTCATGAAACTGAACAGTTTTCCTATGAAACACGTAATAATTAAAAATATATTTTCACGTCCCAAAGAAAATTGCCGATCAGTAGGTTAATTTACTAAGGAAGGTCCAGATTTTTTTATTTCGTGCTATGATCCTTTCGTTTAGTTTCATGAGTAGGTACCTTGATCTTCTTTCGGCTTATTAATATGCCCTTTCTGTGTCCAGACTGCAATATCCTTACAAAAGTCAAGTCAAAAAGTCAAAACGACGCTAACTTTACCCAGACTCCTTTACGGGTGTATGGTGGTAGGTCATTTGTTCAAAACTAGTCTACATGTATATCGCATGAAGAACTAGATTTGCATGATACCAACTAGATATTTGCAAAATATAAATTAGAATTATTGTTGTTAAGATAAAAGCCTACCTCACTGAAGCTGACAAATATTATTACAATATATAAATTAATTTATATCTGATAAAGAATCTGGAAACTACCATACCATAATCTTGAACAATCCGTACTAAGATTATAAATCTGAGAGTTTGTGTGTGTGTACGTATGAACTCTTCCCGCTCAAACGTCTTGACCGATTTGGATGAAATTTGGAACACAGGTAGAGTATAACCTGGAATAACACATAGGCTACTTTTTACCGCAAGAAAACAACTATTATCACGGGAAAATGAGTGGCAATGGGTAAAACCGCTGGGCGGAAATCTAGTCACTCTTTATGGATGTAACAAACAATCTGATAGATAATGATAATTTTGGTTACACCAGAAGACGAGGAAACTTCTATTGACTATCAGACTATTTGGCTTTGCATTATAGCTGCATACATATACAGCCTGAATATGATAGAGACATACGTATTTACTGATACCCCTATGTATTCCTAGCAAGTTATTTTAACAGCCAATGAAAGCTAGAATAGCATCACCCCATTTCTTTCCCGTGGGAGTCGTTAGAAGCGACTTTATTTTGGACTCAAGGGTGTGTTTTGCAAATTTAGGCGATGGTCTGACAACCTGTCACTATAGCGATACACAATTTTCCGAATGACCCTCAAATATGTGAGACGTGGCGTAAATGTCCGTTTTTGCGGCAATTTGCGCTCTGCCTACCCTGCAAGCGATAATAGGCATGATATGTGTGTGTATGATGAAAGCTACCGACAATAGGCTTCTGTCTTACTCCTACTTGTCAAACGAACTTCTTTTAAAATTGATATTTTGTATTAAAATTTATGTTGTGACTACACTATACACTATTCAGGCTGGTGTCAAAATAGAATCTTTTTAGTTGTTACTAACATGAATAACTATTTTAATGCATATTTTGAAAAACTATCAATGAGAAACATTATTCTTTTAGATATTCGTTTTGAACATCTTACTTTTGTATTTTATTAATTACCTAGGACACAACTCAATAGAAAATTTTCGATCCAATCTTCAAATGGCGCAAAGCTAAATTGAAAAAAAATTCTTTCTATGGAAGTCTGTGCAAAGAAAAATATATTTGTGATTTAAACGTCAAAATGTTAACTTAACACAGCGCTATGTAGTATGACATACTTACACATATAAATAGTTCGAGAACTGTCAGATAGAAAATCCCTAGAAATTATGGTCGAGCCTACCTACCTAATAAAACAAACAAACAAACGAGCAGACGTTTAAACAGTATTGAGTTAATCTATCTTATTCTTTTTTGGGTTTAGGTAGCTTAGCTTTTAGTAGACTTTTTCCGTTTTCTTGGAATACTTGAATCTAGGGATGAAAAAATTACATTTAAAGCCACAAATGTTGTTTACTGTATTATTATAAGTAATATTATTATAATAATCTGTATGATTATAATCCGCCGTGTGATGCCGGCTTAGAATAGCATCACCCCATTTCTTTCGCGTGGGAGTTGTGGGAGGCAACTAGGGTACTCGAATACACATATTGCAATTTTAGGCGATGGGCTGACAACCTGTCACTATGGCGATACACAATTTTCCTAATGACCCTTAAATATTTGTCGGACGTGGCGTAAATTACCGTTTTGCGGCCGTTTACGCTCTGCCTGCAAGGGATTATAGGCGTGATATATGTATGTATGTATGAGTATGTATAAGTAATAGCCAGGTTTGACAATCAACGTGATCTGATCCTGTCAAGCAGGTCAATAACTTTATAAACATTCCAAACCAACTTTTTAACAACTGTCAGTAAAGATACGATGTAGAAATATCGCGTAACGACACCTCAGTCAAAATATTATTCAGATAATAAATTCTGAAAGTAAATATTGTAATAATTTGTAATCCCAAGTAAAACAATCAACCGTTGGGAAAAGTTTAAACTCTGTAGGATAATGTAAATAAATTTACTTTTGGTGATTTGAAAGATACCGCTTACAAGAAATATGATTTTTTGTTTGAAACGATCTTTATATTAAAGGTAGAGCCTTCAATTACTTTAAATATTTTTGACACTGTCGTTAGGATATAAAAAGCGTTATAAAAATAAACAGCCAAGAAAAATGAAAATGAAATAACTTTATTCAATGTAGGATAGCATTATCACTTATTGACGTCATGATCGGTCATTGTAAAAAAAAGAAATTTGCATAACGCAATCTTCTTCTTTTTATAACAATTTTGTATTGTCCTAATAGAAAACCGGCTCGATTGAAGATTGTGTTGGAACGCTCAAACATAAGGTTTCGCTGTCATTATACATAATTTTAATCTTATTTCTATACTAAAAAGATAATTTTACCATGTTTAGTACAGTTTAGAAAATCTATTTTATCACAATAAATTTCTATGAGTATTAGGTAGTGCTAAAATTTTAATTATAGTTTTCATAGAAGTTATACAGGATGTAAAATATTAGCAGATTTTTAGAGATGAACTTTCCACACGGAACATAGGTCGAAATAAAACAAATATTTGGACCACTAATATAAATTTACCCAGTGGGCATTTAGTATGGGAGATCCCAATTTTATTCATCATATTTCGACCTATGTTCCTTGGGGAAAGTTGTTCAGTTTACTAGATTGGTTCATCCAGTACACTCAGGAACTAGGTCACTGTAATAAACTGTTTAATCTTTCGCGATCACACTCTGAGCCGCAATATCGGACAATTCAAGAAAACAGGTATCCCGGTAAGAAATCCGTTTTAAGTATTTTGGTTCACTGTGTTTCTTTTTGTATTTGTACTTTGAAAGGTTACTGTAAGAAATTTAGGTTGAAATACGTCATTTTTGAAAGTAAATACTTTGCGACAGAAAAATTTACTCAAATGTTTTCTTCCCAACCAACATTGCCCATATTTAACAATACATACCCTGCTCAAAGTAGATGAAAAAAATGTATGGCTCTCCCTTTTACTTGTATGGGAGAGGGTCCAAAATTTCTTGCCAGTTCTAAGTTTGCGATAATATAGTACTTATATCTTCAAAACTGACGACTGACAGAAAACAGCCAGATAGAGAGACAGCGCTGACAAAATGGCATGAGTTTTTAGTAGACGTCGAAACTCTAAAAAGCAGTAACTAAAACCGTTCTAAGGCTTGCGTATTATTTTAATGCATGGTTATCATCCTTGTTTTATCTGGTACATGCTCAACTGTTTATTGTAAATCTTTAGGGTTCCGTACCCCAAAAGGAAAAAAAACGTTTGTTATACGTCCATCCGTCTGTCACAAGTCTGTCATGACCCTTTGCCTTGGAAACATGTAAAGATACCGAGTTAAAATTAAAACGATATACACTCATTTAAAAAATTCAAGCTCCTAACTCAACGTAAAAAAGATACGGCCGGTAATGATGCAAAATACGAGTGTTTTTGTCCTTCTCAGGGTAACCAAAATACGAAGGGGGACCTAGATTTATGAATAATGGCAAGTAGCTTTGGTTGGATTTATAAATTTGTAATAAGTCCAAAAAGATTTTATTGGTTTTTAAGGCAGCTAAAAAGAACAAATTTTTAAAATCGAAGCGTAAGGGTCAAATAGGGTATATGAAAAAGCCTCATGTGCATATAACGGAACCCTCGGAGAACGAGTCCGACTCGTACTTAGCCGGTTTTTATAATAGAAAATCATTAAGAAGCACAAGATAGTAGTAGGTTCATTTTTATTTATCATTATGTATATATAATAAACCACAATTAAAAAACGTAAACATAAAGATACAAACACAATAATGGATTTTTCCGTGAAAGTGATTAAGAGTCATTTAATGATTGATTACGTGAACTTATTATGACTGTATGTGAAATTGTTTTACCATTTTTTAGACTCCTTGATTTTAACTTATGGGCTTGGAAATCTACACCTGACTGGTTGGCAAGGGCTCACCCGGAGAAGTTTGTGTAGTTGTTCAAACCTTTAGGCACGACTGGGCGTAGAAGTTATACTGGGAAAAACGGGTACATGCCGGTAGTTTTCAAAATGGGAAACAAAATGAGGGACTTCCGGCTCCTGCCGGCGGGAGCGTCGGTTGCTTGAAGAGCTTGTACAGTGTGATCTACTCACAATGGCTACAGCAGCGGCTACGGTGATGTCATCATCATCCAAAAGGACGTGTCTGGGACGGCGTTTGAGACGCGTGGTCAGATTGGGGAAGTATATAATCAGACGCTGCCACGAATAAGGGGTTTGTATGATGGGAAGCGTTGTCGAAGAAGAGTCGAAAAGCATTCCTCATAGCGGCTTTAGTGGTAGGGAGATCTATGTCAATATAGAGTTTGGTGTTTCACACTTACCAGGGCGCCCCGGTACATGGCTGGTTTTGGATGACCTGCAGTATTTTCAGATGTGTATCGAAATTGTGAGCAAAGGTAACGCTGGCGTAGGTCATGACAGACCTGGTACTGATGGTGTAAATTCTCACTTTACTGCTAAGTGAGAGTTTGCTCCATTTATTCAACGTCGGATATAATCTGCCCAAAACGACCGCCGCATGGTTGCGAACTTTTATGAAGTGGCAATGAAACTTGAATATGGGGTCGAAGGTGACTCCGAGGTACTTGGTTTCATTAACACAGGGGATGGATCGGCTGAAAAGCTTTACAACAGAGACTTTCGGCCGGTTTGAGCGCCTACAAAAGTGCACAGCTGCACTATTTTCAGGAATGACCTCGATTTTCCATTATTGGAATCAACTCCCGACTGTGCTCTAGAGAGTCTTTACTAGTTTGTCATGGTTACGGTTACGGCGAATAGTTTTACTTTACGCCCACCGATTACCTACTCCCGCAATGAGGTAGCAAACTGGGGAACTAATGGCACCACTGTCGACTGTGCTTATATGTGATGTGAATAGTCTAAAATGTGTCAATGTCAAAGTTTGTCAAAATGTCCTTAATGGTGCGTTTAGGCACAGTCGCGCCTGCTGTCATCTGCAGCAGGCTTTGAATTTTCTTTCCCATTGATACTTTGGTATGTGGTATGTTTGAATCAAGTTGAACCTACTTATGACAGTTGACATACTACTAGAATAAGAACATAGGTGCAATCGTAATGTACGTCAAAAATACTGTCAAACCTACAGTTTCGGCTTCTAAAATGAATTTAAAATTTAATGTTCTACTTTTAAGATCCATGATATAAACATAAACATAAAATGGACGCCATTGACGAGCCAATCTTTTAAAAGTAAAAAAAAAGTCTATACTTTCTAACGTTGTTTCATCACTTTTTTATCAATGCTAATTAGCGTGATTTGGCCCAAGATGCCCGACGCAGGCGCATGGCGGCCACAAGTAGATCTTCCGCGGTCAACCTGTTCACACATATCGACGCGCTTCATAAAAACGACAAGACACTCCGAAAAAAGTATTAAATAAATCTTGTGAATAAACAACGTGGCAATAGAATAAAAAATATAGTTTAAAAGACATAATTGAATTCTGTTCATGAATATTATGCAGATTATTGTAGATATATCAATTGGTGCTATTGGAGAAGTGTCAAATTACAACGTTTTATGTACCAAAGTGATTTTTTAAACAAGAGACTATGTGCATTTTGTAGTGATTAATGCGAATGCAAATTCATTTGATTCGGAGATATAATGTGCAGTGAAACAATCAATTAAATAATTAATCAGAACTGTACGATACCTAACAGTGTCAAATTATATGCAACAGTATATCTGATGCATAATTGCAATAATTATTTTAGTCAAAATAGTTTAAAGTGATTTGTAATCAAACGAAAACGCAATAAAACACATATCATTGTGTTTTCAGTGTAAACGTTATATCAAGTTGTTTTTGATACTATTTGCGGGAAACCCAAGGGTTTGTTCGGCAATAAAGGTGTTAAGAAATAAGCCTTACACAAACAGTAGCTGAGATTTATGCATTTATTGGACCACCAAAGAGGTGATATATAAAGCAGCAGACGTGTTATCAGCATCAAAGGATTGACAGTTCACAGGATTGAGAGTTGACGGCGAACGCAGTAGCCGTTGTCACAAGGAAGGGAACAAGATACATTGACACGTAGAAAAAGTAGAAGTTAGGTATCAACATGAGTGAGAAAAGTGAGAGATCGTACAGCACAGGCAGCGATGCCGAAAAGTATGAGATGGTGCCACCTGAAGGGGGATGGGGGTACATGGTGTGCATTGGACTCTCGGTTATATTTGTAAGTACTTATATTATCAGAACAATATCAACCTAATTTTTTAAGGCAAAATCTTTTCTTTCCGCAACAGGTCTTTTAAAATAATCAACAAATTCTGTTATAATATGATACGGATCGTAGCCCTTTCTAGTTATAAATTAAAATATTTTATAATATCCTATAGCCAGCAGTGGACTGCCATAAGTCATGGATGTACCTATGTATGTATAACATCCTCCAACTGCCACTCTATCTTACTAATCAAAATACTATTCGATAAAAAAGCCAGTCAAAAAATCTTTATCACATAATTATTTAAAACTGCTTGTGATAATATTCTTATGACAAAAAAATATCTAAGTAAGTTGGCGCTAAAAATACTAGCAAAAAAGACGATACATCACAAAATTATCGCAAATGTAGCAACATGATGAATTTTTTAAATAAGCAGCGTTGCAATTCTAAAGTAGACGAGCAAAATTGATTGTTATGTTGAAGAATGGATTGACTGAAATTCTAAACCTCGTACGTCAAGGTACATTTAACTTATTAAATGCCTACGTTTATATCCGGTGTGATATATTCCCCTAAATAGGCAATGAGCCAGAAAATTTGTAGATAGATTAAATTAAAAATTGAATAATTAAGTTTCTTTCGAGTTGGACATATTATTGTACTAGTCTTCTGCTAGATCTGATCTTTATCTCCAATCCTATTCAATATGGGTACGATTATTTCCAGAGCAGAGATGACGTCACCTAACTATTCGGGTTGATGGTCTTCCTGATAATTTTCTGTACCTAGACCACTTTACCATGCACCGCTTTTGTTTACCTATCTTCACCATCCAGTCAGTCACAGGAATCTTGTTTAAACTCTTGTTTTCCTTATTCCGCGCGCATAATACTTACATTGGCGGTTTGACTGTCTAGCCGTACGTGAACTTGACTGTAAAATTTTTGAGCTACGTCAGTTTTAGAATCGTCCCAAGAATTCATATTTTGGTGTACAGGCTACTTGCCTGTAAGCATGTCTAATATTTTTCATATTTTATCAGTTTCATCCAGTAGTCCTAACAAAGAACCTAACTGACAATACAATTAAAGTAACTTTTATAATGATAAAAACAACAAACTATGTCTTTGAAACTTCTGGTCCTTTCTAATCCAATGTTACTAAACAAGCAGCTGATTAACTGTTTATAAATAGCTTGATATTTTTGCTTGAATAAAAATGGATAGATACAAAAAAGTATGCTATTGATTTTTTTATTTATGTCGCAATAATTGATTGTAGCAGGACTTGTTTTCAGTGCAGTATCAGCTCAAAATATCTGTCTTTCTCTATCCGATGGCTTTTAGAAGTTCGTCAAAGTAATTGTTTTAATACAATATGATCATCTGATCAGTTGAAAAGGTGTTTGAAAAAGGCAGCACATACCAGTTACTTTTATGTCTCCAAAATCTCGTTCAATCAAAGGTAGGTAGGTTTATCAAACATCGCAATTTGTGAAAGTAATTTGGTTATTTTCCGTTGCTACCGATATCATTATGCAGACAGTAAAATTCCAAGACATCAGATGTGTCCTTGTGAAAGCGTCTTTATTGCAAACCTGGCCTCGTAACAGAAATGTTTGTTTTTCACAGTAGGCAAGTCAAAATATGGTTCTTCTGATATACGACAAAACCATCCCTATTAGTTACGATTTTGATGTAATCTGTGCACATATGAACCATAAACAGTAACTGAGGCAGCTGAATGCGGCGTATTTTTAACTACCTACTCAATTTGTTTCATCCCGTGCTTTAATAATATGAAATACGCGAAGTTGAAAGTTAAACCGTGCTATAACAAAAAAACAACAATGTAATTTATGTACTTGTATGCTAAAGCAATTTAAGCGTTAACTTTTTTGTATTAACGTTAAGTGTTTTTTTTTTCAGATAGCCGGCACCGCCCACCAGCCAGTCTTTGGTTTTATATACAACGACTTCTTAGATGATCTAGGAGTCGGCACAGGAGCCGTCACAGTAGTCTATGGAGTGTTTCAAGTCACATTAGCTATTGCTGGTAAGAAATTATTATAAGAGTCAATTATACACGACCAGTGATCGGACAAGGGAGTACGGGGCTTCTTTTTTGCATTGCGTGTCGCGTTTAATTCAATTTTGTCGACCAGCAAATTGCCACTCGAACGGTAGCTGACATAGTCATTGGACATGAGCTGAATGAATGAGATAGGTACAGAACTTGGACCGTTAGGACTGGTGCAGTAAAAGGATCCATGCCCTGTAGTGTAGTTTATAAAGAGATAGTATGGATGTTTTGATATAGCTTTATTCCGTGCTTGATATAAACAGTACCGAGAAAAGCGTCACCTAGTATATTATTCAGTTAATCTTTATTAACGTACTAGATATCCGCCCACCGGTTTCACCCGTTGCCACTCATTTTCCCGAGGTAATAGTTGTTTTCCTGCGGTAAAAAGTAGTCTATGTGTTATTCCAGGTTATACTCTACCTGTGTTTTAAATTTCATCCAAATCGGTCAAGCCGTTTGAGCGTGAAGAGGCGTTTACAAAAATATATACACACACACACACAAACTTTCAAGTTTATAATATTAGTACGGATTTTGCTACCGTAACGATTTGTTTTTTGATAGGTAAGATCAGTTTATGTGTTCTAGAGTCGGCATAAATGCTTATAACTTATCAGTGTTTGCACCATAAAATAAGGAAATAAATAGAGCAGACTTAGGTTTATTAGGTTTTCCCAGTTAAGAATTCTTTATAGTACCTATACTTGAGCTAAAGGTAGGTATAATAATATAACTCAGCTGAAAATATTTTATCTTATACTTATAAAACAAATGTCCTTACTGACTGACTGACTTATTCATTAATGCACAGCCTACCCTACTAATGCTAGAAACATGAAAAATGGGTGGTAGGTTTATTTTACTTTGTAACTATCCCCTAAGAAGGGACTAGAATTGTATTCCCTAAAAAGTTAAAACGTTTGTATGAATGTTCGTGGTTTTTGAGGAAATATATTTCAAAATTTGGGATTCGATTTAGAAAGTAAAATAGTAATCAAACACGTGTTTTACGCTTTCCTAAATTTAATTCCGCACAAAGATAAAAGCTTTTCTGAACATTATGGTCCTCTGAGGCAATCTCTTTTAAATTTTGGGATTAAACTAAAAAGCTTAAGTTATCAAATATGCGATGCAGCAATTCTAAATTTAAACCTTTAACAAGTAAAAAGGACATTAAAAATTGTATAGAAATTCATGGTTTTGAAATGTAATGTTAAAAAAAATATTATAAGGCCAAAAAAAAATTAATAGAGGACGTATTTGAAAGTTTGTAGGGTTGTTGGTTCCGTACGAAAAAAGAATCCGCGAGTGAAACGCGGGCGGAAACGCTAGTGTATCCTACTTAATATTATTAATGCGAAAGTTTGTATGTTTGTTTGTTACTTCTTCACACAAAAACTACTGACCCGACTGTATTGAAATTAGGCACACATATGGAAGGTAACATGGATTAACACATAGGATAGTTTTTATGAGTACGCCGGCAAAGCCGCTGGTAACAGCTAGTATAATATATTAACAAAAGACTAAACATTTGGAAAAGTTTTTTTTGTATCTTTTAAAGACAGAATTTAAATCATATAGCATTACACACAGTATTATTCCCGCGTTTCTTATAAATATTACATTTATTTACTATTACATACTCTACTAAGATAGTAAATAAATGAATTAAGTGTAATGTCTGAGTAGGTACTGTTAGGTTTATTAACCTTTCATCGACCTTAACTGATAAAGCGGAGTCTGTTAATCCGTATTTATATAAATAGTAGATGAACTTAGTTTACCTTGCATCTACATAATGATAAACAATTGTAAAAGGTATTTAGAAAGTATGTTTATACTTAATGGAAGATTTTTAATTTTGTAGACTCTGATAAGGCATACGAACCATGGCGGAATTACAAGAAATCTGATTATTATAAAAAGCTGCTTTAAGAAAATAAACATAACTATTAACATATATAGGTCATCGGACTTGCCATAAGAAATTAAAGATCACTTATGGCAAGTCCGATGACCATACATCAATCAAATACAGTTCAGTTTGATACAATGTATTTTTATCATTGTAAAAGTATTTATTTATTTCAGACTATATGACGCGAAAAATACGTTCCTTTTCGTAAAAGTATCCAACAGTAGATTCTAACTAAAGTTACTATAAGTAATTTGAGGTGCCTACTGATAGTTCAAAATAATGGCAGATGACAAATCTACAACGTAACGAGTTACATAATGAAATGACGCTTGTATTGTAACTTGCATTTACACTTTGTACCTGCACTCATAAACTACTAATTCACAAAGTGCTACCTATACATAAATGTAGATGAACAGTAGTCAGTGCAAGGTCAAATGCGATCTATATCATCGTTTGGTCACACTGTAACTTTTAATTCTATTTTCTCTTGTTACAGGTTTCTCAGCAAATATTGCTCTAAAGAGGCTATCACTACGTCAAGTTGGTTTAATAGGCGCGACCATATACACGATAGCTTGGTTTCTGGCGATTTTCGTGGTATCCACGACCCAACTGATCATAACAAATGGTTTCCTACAAGGCCTCGGAATGGGGTTGCTCATTCCCGTATCGTATACAAGTTTCAACGCGTACTTTACAAAGAAAAAGGTGCTTTATCTGAGTCTTTGCAAGGCCTCAATTGGGATGATAACGATGGTGTATCCGTTGTTTATAAAGTGGACGATAACAGAGTTTGGATTCAGAGGGACTCTAGCCATATTGTGCGCGATATCAGCTCACAGCATACTTGGTGCGCTAGTCATGCATCCCGTGCAGTGGCATATGGTGAAGCAGGTGAAGCCTTGCGAGCAGATTGTTTGTAAGTTTAAATTTACTTCGTTTAAGAATAAATCCCTACGTACTATCTATTGAGTTAGATAATACAAATGAATTTCAAGCTGCGGCTGTTGAACAGCCTATTTTGAAAAGAACTTACTTCTAACTATCTAAATAGAATTACCTGCTTATAATGGCGTAGCTGCAAAGTATTGCCTTTGTTCTTTTTTGTATTCCACTTTCATTAGTCGTCTAAAATTGCATACTTTTACCACTTTCCTAACTACGCAGTAATCTTTTTTTGAAACCTTTTGATAACTTAATTACCCTTACTCATCCTAACAATTTTGCATCGACAGTGATACCACCGACGCCAATGACAGCAACGGCTGAAGAAAAAGATAAATTCGATTTCAGTAAAACCTACATTCCTAAACCAACAGACAACAGCATCAACACAAGATCTGTAGAAAACTTACTGTTATTTAGTCATAAGGAGAACAGAAAAGGCTCTGAATGGCTTTTAGTACCAGAACTGGCAGACTCAAGACGTCTGAGTATTCCTGTAGTGTTGATACCGAGCGATTCAAAATCTTCCGCCTTCAACTCGAGTGACAACGTGTACCTGGAGAACTTGTACAAAGCTGCCTCGGTATCTAGTTTGGGAAACTTCGGGACAATAGCAGTGGAGCCGATGCCTATTATCAAGAATAAGGAGGGGAAGTGGTATGTACCTTGAATCTACGAAGTTATTTGTTAGTCAGTATGCCAACTTTGCAATTTCCATGCATCAACATAAACAATTTTTGCTATGGATCTAGTACATATACTCGGAAGGTATCCTTGAGAACATTAAAACCATCTATTATATAATTTCTTGGCAGTCGTGTAATAACTCAATTAAATACCATTTTGAAACCACTATAATCATATTTTAACGAAGATTAAGAGGTAAAAAATTGACGTAACCAATTTTTACGTTCGGCGCTATATTTTAAATTATAACTACGAATTAAATAATTTTATTTTGTTTAAAAGATTATAAAATTATATGTATGAGAAACAAAACTTTATGTAAAAAGGAATGTTAGAAAGCTATGGTTTTTTAGCAGAAAATTTTTGACAAATAGTGTTCAAATTCCGAAATTCCGGAATCGAAAACACGGACGTACCTATAACATCTATCTCGCTACTATTTTTTGTTGTTTAAATCAGCACTTTCTTGCAGGCAAACAGTAGCAGAGTTCCTTGATCTGACTCTTTTGAAGGATTTGGTGTATGACAACATCATCTTTGGCATGGCGCTGACCTTTTTCTCTGACCTCACGTTCTTCACGCTGGAGCCCATGTTCCTGGACAAATGCAATCTCAGCAGGGTGAGTAATTTATTTTATACCACACCTACATAGAAAGTGCCCTATAGCTTAATAAAACGTAGAGAGGAACGTGAGTCATTGTTGACGTTTCAAATGAGCGGGAGACAATAATCCATACAAATCACTTTCTTCCCTAGGGAAGACAGCATGCAACTGTCAAAATATTCGTAAACCACAAAGCAAACGCAATAAGTCCATTCAGTCAAGTCTTACATTCTGCCTGCTAAAATATTAGCGATAATATTTATGTAGCCGAAATAGTAGACTTGGCTGAATGCTTGTACGAAATACATTTAAAAAGGGAATCACTCTAACGCGCCAATTTGCATTGAAATTTTCGTGAAAATAATTTCAGGTTTATTTAATTGGTTTACGTAGGTGTAGTATAAAGCACTATGTATCACTCGGAAGAAAGTCCGATTAAAAACTCGTGTGTATTGAGTCCCTCGTTTTTAATCGGCTCCTTTCTCTCCGCGTGCACAATGTACTATTATTTGATCTGGCCTAGTCTATGTTATAACAGTTACGCAAGTAGTCGCAAAGGGTACTAAAAGGATTCAAATACGAAATTTACAAAAATATATTTTACTTTTAAGTTAATAGAATTTTTTTGCCCAATATTCAAGTGTATATAGATCGCGAGAAGCTAAACTGAAAAAAGTTACACAAAATTGTTTTATCGCCGCAACACAATTTTCCTGTCCTACATATTAAATAGAGCACGATATCTGGACAAGTCTTTTAGCCACGCTATTTTTTCTTTAAGATTTACTCACCCTGTTTGCTGTACGTATTTTTACTTAACTTCATCTGGTAACTTTAGTCTTCACAATAAAACACTTTTCACAGTGTTGTCACGTTGTTTATTATTAAAACTTTTCCTTCGTGTCAAACTCTTTACGGAGTTCGTGGTCATATATGACTAAGGTGTTAGACGATGATCTAGAATGGAATGAAAAGATATTTGATATATAAATTATAGCTGTGCAAATTCAAGATGATATTATAACTTTAGTCTTTGTTGCATTGCATAATGGCTTTGGTACATGTTAGGTATTAGCTATCTTACATTAATTTTTTACAAGCTTAGCCCAGTCTTAGACAGTTTGGTAAAATGCCTTATTACCAGTCATATTACCTCTGTCTCTGTCCTATGACCTAGACTAGAGTCAAGAGCAAACCCATCATTAAAAAAAAAAAAATTAACCAATATCAAAATGTTGAGGATAATCAATAATCAACCTCAAAATTTGATTACAATCTTTGATCTCCGATTGAAGTGTACAAAACCTCAGAGGAATAGTTACTTTCAAACTAGGTCTTTTATTTCGCATAGGATTGGAAAGATGACGCTTGTAAGTTGGTGCGTATTCGTGAAAGACGCCCTTTTATGTAAACAAAGACAAATGATAGGTACGCAATATGGGGCTCGGTGACAAGTGATAGGCACCTGACAACAGAATCTTGGTACGTTGTTGAGGCTAAGTAGCGGAATTCGTGTTGTGCGTGTGGGTGATGTTATCTTTTCTGTAACGATTTATTACGTAACTATATTTCCAACTAGATTTCCGCCCAGCGGTTTCACCCGCTGCAACTTATTTTCCCGTGGTAATAGTTGTTTCCCCGCGGTAAAAAGTAGCCTATGTGTTATTCCAGGTTAAAGTCTACCTGTGTTCCAAATTTCAACCAAATCGGTCAAGCCGTTTGAGCGTGAAGAGGTAACAAACATACATACATACACACACACAAACTCTCAGATTTATAATATTAGTACGGATTGATTTTATGTATTATCATTCCGAAAGCTTTTTTATTCCAGGTTTTGATTCTTTTATTTTTATTCTACGTGCCCAGCAGTAGAATGTTGTGGCTGTTAATGTATAGCGGATGGTATCCCTGCCTGCTACGCTGAGGGTAGCGGGTTCGATCCCCACAAGACACATATATTTGTGAAATAAATTTTAAGTATTTGTGGTTGGCCTGGTATGTTTTTATTAACCAAAATAAGTATATACAAGTATTAATATTAACTATCAAGATCCCATAGTATAATTTTTGCTTAGTTTGGAATTAAATGCCGCTGCGAGATTGTCTATGATACCTATTTATTAGTATTAAATTCACAATTCTTTAATTTTTATTTAGAGAACGACATAACCTATTATAAATTTTTATTAAATATTAGATATATAACAAACATCTGAATATTTATAATATTTACAAAACAAGAAAACCTAAAAATTAAAATAAGCCTCCCAATGCGTACCCACTAGACATAGTTCCCAGCATGCTGGCAGCATTCCCCCCTTTGTATAGCCAAGCTAATGCGCTGGGCAAGGAAGCTGCCAGCTCTGCGGTCTCCGGATGCCTTGTGGAGGCGCATGGAGAGCTCAGCAATTATCTTTTTGGCTTCAGGGCCCCAAGTACCCAGGGTCTCAAAGCCAATAGGCGAGAAAATGTAGGTGTCCGATATTTGATCGTATTTACGAACTTTTTGTACCTCGGCAATTGCCGCTGCTGTGCCCGCTCGGGTGCTGGTTGCCTGTGCATGAGATGGGGCCAACGTGTCCACACATGTGACATCCCAAACTAGGCATCGCCCACGCTGCCATGGAATGAGTGTCACACCATCGGGTCTCTTGCCGTCAGCACGAACGATACCGTATGGTTCCAACTTTGCCGGAACGTTCGCTGAGACAAGAGCCCGACGGATGACATCATTCAGGGCGGCGTGACGGGAGATGCGGCCAGCACTTTTGCGACAGGATAAGCCATGGTGACCGAGCTCATTCACCCTGGCACCGCAATCGCAGTCGTGAGGCTGGTTGGTCCGGAGACCCAAACGGAGGCCAATAACTAGAGACAGAGTGGTGTTGTCCAAAAGTGTTCCAATATTGGGTGATGGTAGGGCATTGAGCCATAGGCCCGACTCTCTTTCGAAAGCCGCTAGAAGGCGAGCGCGGTCAGGTATGTTGGGAAACAAATTTAAAAGATCCGACTGTACCCTTTTGCAGATCGGTTCGTCCCACTGTCTCTGTGAGTATAAAGATGTAGGTAACTCACAGGAAGTAACGATCTTCCATTCATTCACGGCTTCTGAAAGATGAGCCACCTGTGTAGGACCTAACGACGGAGCGGCCATTTTTTCGAAGAGTTTATGACACCCACTGGCAGAAGCGAGGAAGGCGGGGAGCGACACTGAAGATACCTTGCGTATACCTATGCCTCCAAAGCGGACCGGGAGCGAAGCCTGGGTCCAAGCTTCCGTTGTAAGTCGGCAGTTCAATATTTTGGTAAGGAGCTCAGATATCTGGTCGTCCATCGCTAACAACAAATTTTTAAATTTCCATAGATGGCAACATCTCAACACGTATGTGAATTGAGGCACAAACAGGCAGAATTTAATTAATGTGATTGCCATGTGGGGATTTATTTCCAGTAAACGGTCAAAGTTTGTTTTGAATTTTTCTAGTTGTTCATCGATGAAACACGGGATGGCCTCATCTAGAATCGGGGCGCCGAGTAGACGTAGAGAGGCCTTGGAAGTAACTTGGATGTTCGGGGCAACGTTATTGAATTTGGTTACAATGTCATTGCGGGAATCTGCAGGTGTCGATGGTTGGATAAAGAGCTCGCACTTGCTGAAATTTAATTCTAGGCCAATCTGAGCAAAGCTGTGAATCAGGGTTTGCAGGTCTTCTAAAACCGTATCCGGCTGACCGCCGAGGGTACCATCATCCAAATACCAAACATTAAATTTAGATTTTAAAGAGGTAATAATGGGATGAATGCCTAAGCTGAAAATTGCTGGGCCTAGTGGGTCTCCCTGCTGACACCCGACAGAAGAGTGTAGTAGGTGTTCTTTGTACACTAGATTTGATGGTGCACTATAGCATTGCCAGAGATAGGGATATATAGCTGGTATATGTTCCTTTGCTTGGGCCAATAATGTTGCCCGATCAATAGAATTGAAAGCATTTTTAACGTCAACTTTGAGCAGCACGCATCCATCAACCTGTTCCAAGAAAGTGCGCGTTGCATGCACTGCCGCTTCACAGCCTCCCCTAGAACCAAAACCTACTTGAGTTGGCTGAAACTTTTCCGCTAGAGTCTGCATAGTGTATTTGCAACACATCTTGGAAACCAAGCGCCTAAAAGTGGTCCCTATAGCGATTGGCCTAATGCCGCCATCTTTCTTTTTTAAAGCGCACAGGTTAGCACCGTATAGATTTTCAATTATCTCTTGGTTAACGGTACCTGATAACATTAGGTCTGCAAGAGACGCTAGACTTGCAGCTAAAGCTCTACCAGAATCTCCCGCAGATTGGCAGACGAGGTCTTTAAGGTGTTGGGGGGAAAGCCCATCCATGCCGCCACAAGAACCATTCTTAAAAGAGGCGATGGCTGCGATAATGTCTTCCGGCGTCACACGGGGCAGCGTGCTGCTTATCTGGTTAAAATCAGTTATCTGGGTAGAAGAAGATGGTGCTGGATGTTTAGACCGCAGAGAGCTAACAGTTTCTTCATTGTTCGGAGCGATCATATCGCTGGAGAACAGAAGTTGGCAAGCTCCCTTCAAATCTCCATCCCCGACCTTCTCCTCGACTTTCTTGAAAATGTTACAGGTTCTTCGCGGCTGGGAGTCGAAAGGTAGTCCTGGCAGATTTGATGGTTGTGATTGGGAGCAATTATTTTTGACTTTTTGGGTAAGGCTTAATTTAGTATTGACATTCTTGTTAACGTGCAATATACGAAAGGGAAAACTGAGTAACTCTTCCCAGCTGGCAGTAGAGTTAGATGAAACCACCTTATCAATACTGGATTTCAGTGCAGAAGCCACGCTGAGGCGAGCCCCCCTGGGAATCCGTTTGATGACAGGTACGTTATTTTTCCACTCACTTAGCCGGTTACAAAATGGTATATAATTGGTAAGAGGCGATGGCCCATCCTTTTGCGCTAGGAGAGCTGGTGGAATAACTACCGGGGGATTGACAGATGAGCTAGGCGTAGTAGATCTGAATACTTTAGGCTTATGTTTTTTGGTTATGTGTGAATTGAGCCCCCTCTTCGTTGGAAAGTAGCGCGGTAAAATTGTACATGACTCACATTTAAACGCAGTACCCTGGGACGGATTTATGATAGGTTGACTATCACTTGGGGAGGGAAGATTGGGTTGTGACATTTTCTCGCCTACAATTATTAACAAAAATATAGATAAAAATAAATAACAAGAATACAATTAAACAAAATAAAACTATCGGGGAGAAATTAAAACATAACGATTGGTGACCTATTATAAATAAGTAAAATCTAAACGGATTTCACAGTTCTGTAAAAAAATTCAAGATATTTTGCGGGAAGGTGACAATCGTTTATTATGTAGTTTTCATAGAACAGGCACAACCGCAACTCAGTAGAACCATTACTATTTACATACATACATCAGTATATTCCAATCTACTACTGGACGTAGGCCTCCCCCAGGGTACGCCATAGGGCACGCTCTCGTTTTCACCATATAGTCACTACCAGCCACCTTTTTTTTTTGTCATCGGTCCATCTGGCTGGAGGGCATCCAACGTTATGCTTGTCGAGACGTGGACATTAATATATCTATCTATCTCGTATAAAATCCGGCCAGACATGTTAACGGAATCACACGCGCCTCACACGTGTGTATCTACCTGCGTGCGTCAATCATTGTAGAAGTAGAACCGGTTGCGTCTAGCTCGAGATTTTTTATATAGAGTTACTATCATTGCACCTAAATATTTACGTAATCAGACGTAAAATGACAGTTATTGCACATTATACGAAATAAAATGTTATATTTGTGTCTATATTTGCATCGTTCTCGAATATTGTTTCTAGAATATACTTACCTACCCAACTTATCAGATATTTTAGGCCATCAAGTCCTTCGATTACTTTAGAAAATTTTAAGACAATAAGACTTTAGCCCACATTTATTTGTAGTAAATTGTCAAAAATGTACCGCTTCACTGTATAGCGGTCACTTTATGGCAACGTTAGGTAAGTGAAATAATGACGATGATGTCTCACATTCTTCTTTATTCATGTCGTTTTATTTTTATTCCAGTCGGAGATAGCGACTATTATATCGGTGGGAGGCGCAACAGACATGGCCGCTCGTCTGATGCTGGGCGTTGCTGCACAGTTCTTCGTAATGAACAGCCGCTACATGTTCTTCGCTGGAGCTCTCTTGTCCGCTATCGTTAGACTAGGTGAGTTGGTTCACTACTGGATAACCACTGGATCACCACTTGGTCACCACTGGTTTTCCACTGGGTGTCCACTTGGTCTCCACTGGGTCTTCACTGGGTCATCACTAGGTAACCAATGGGTCAGCACTGGGTCACCACAGGGACACCACTGCGACACCACTGGGTCACCACTGGGTCACTACTGGGTCACCACTGGGGCCCCACTGGGGCCCCACTGGGTCACCACTGGGTCACTACTGGATCTCCACTCAGTGTCCACGGTTTCACCACTAGGACACCACTGGGTCACCATGAATGTCAAAACTGTGTTACTACCGGGTCACAAAAATTACGTTAGAGTAGTTGAGTTCGTTCACAACTGGATCACCACTGGGTCACCACTGGTTCACTTTTGAAGCACCAAAATATTAGTGTGAAGCGCCACAGATTTTACAGACTTCTGAATAAGTTCTTTGCTAGTGCTCTCTTGACTGCTATATTGATCTTAATTTTATAAAAAAAAATTAAAAGAAGAAGATAATAGTGTAAATATAGAACGTTAATCATAAATAATATAAAAGACATTAAAATCAAAACCTTTAGTATGCAATTATTTAAAGAAAGAGCTTTCCAAATTGGCGAACTTTGGGCACTTCAAAACAATATAATCAGCAGACTGTTTCTGAATAATTTTCGTCGTTTCGTGCTTAGTTCTATTTAAAACTTGAAACATGAACTCATTCTATTCCGTCAAAAAAATGAAATAATTTAATATGGTGAAATACTTGGAAACTTGTATGTAAAATACTTTGAAACTGATAATCAGATAAAATAAAGTATTTAAAATAAAACAGGCTGTAGCAACCAGCCAAGATCGTGATTAATTTACATAAATTTCGAGATAGTATTCAAAACTTGATTATTCTTCCAAATAGTTTATCCTAGCAGGTACTTTGCTCAAATATTGACTGTGTATAGCAATCCAAAGAGAAATTTGAAATTTTTGAAATTTGAAATTCTTTATTCAATGTAGGATAGTATTATCATATCACTTATTGACGTCATGAAACGTCATTGTAAAAAAAAGAAATTTGTGTCACATAATTTTCTTTTTTTTATAACAATTTTGTAATGTCCTACTAGAAAACCGGCTCGGGCGGGAGAAAAAAATAAAAATCAAAGCACTGCCACGGGGCTGGCCAGGTTAATCACACGGCATGTAACTTTACGCCACCACCATCTGAAAACGATATTTGTTTCAAATTGAAGTCAAGATTTTTAAAGCGTGTAGTTTACATGCGTATAATTAATCGGACCTCCTGAACAGGAAAAACCCACCAAAAAACCTGCCCAGAAGTGCTCCTACTCTAAATTAACAATCTTACTAGCCCCTAAGCTACCCTAGCTAATTCTGTAAGTAAAAAAAATATGTATAGACCAAAAATGGCTACATATTTTTTTTTGTAAAAATTGAAGTAGATAAATCTACCAGTTTTAACTTATAAAATATTTACTTTAAACAATTGAAATTACATCCATGCAGATTTGTAAAATTATGTCAGTTGTAAACTCCACGCACGCCCCATTTTGGTATTAAAAATGAATGCGTGTTTCTTGTGCTGCGCTGGAATTTCAGAGCTCCATGCCTCTTTGTCATTAATGTACTCATCTAACTTGTAGTAAGCTTTATAACATAATGTTTTCTTGATAACAGACTTAAATTTACTTTCTGATAAACTCAATATATCTTCCGGTATTTTGTTATAGTATCTTATACTTAGACCTTCAAATGAAGTCCTAACTTTAGCGAGTCTATGCTTAGGTTGATCTATTTTATTTTTACTCCTTGTATTGCGGTTATGCCTGTCACAATTTCTAGTGAAAGTATTTATATTTTTTCTAACATACATGATATTTTCATAAATATATTGACACGGTACAGTCATAATATTAATTTCCTTAAACAGTTCCCTTAGGGAATCACGACTGCAAAGTTTATAAATTGCTCTAATGGCCCTCTTTTGGAGAATAAAAATTGTTTCAATATCAGCGGCGCGCCCCCACAGCAAAATTCCATAGGACATAATGCTATGAAAATAACTAAAGTAAACAAGTCGCGCAGTTGCAATATCCGTGATCTCTCTAATTTTACGTACCGCATATGCAGCTGAGCTTAATCTTCCCGACAACGATGTAATATGAGGGCCCCATTGGAGACTTGAGTCGAGAGTAATCCCTAAGAAAACTGTACTGGTAGTAAACTCTAATTTTTCATTATTAAGTACGACATGATTATTCAAAGAATGTACTACGTTAGGTAAAGTGAATAATACACATTTAGTTTTTTTCTCATTAAGAACTAAATTATTTGCAGTAAACCAACTATGAATTTGTCCAAGAGTGTTGTTTACTTCGTCATAGTTATGTGCATGTCTGTCGACCTTAAATATAAGGGATGTGTCATCAGCAAATAGTACAATCTTGGACAAATTCTCTACCATGTAAGGCAAATCATTTATGTAAATTAGAAATAGAAATGGTCCTAAAATAGAGCCTTGAGGCACACCAATTTTAACACGAGACCCCAGTGATTTGGCGCCGTTTATTTGGACCTTTTGAGTTCTATTATCTAAATATGAATTCAAAAATTTCAGAGCTGCGTTTCGAATACCGTAGTGTTCTAATTTTAGCAATAAAGTTTCATGATCTACGCAATCAAATGCCTTGGAAAGATCACAAAAAACACCAATGGCATCTTTTGATTCTTCCCAAGCATTAAATACATGTTTGATTAGAGCAACACCAGCATCTGTGGTACAACGTCCCTTTGTAAAACCGAATTGCTGGTTGTGTAACAAATTGTTCTGATTAAAATGGGACAGCATTTGATTTAGTATGATCTTCTCAAACACTTTGCTGAGTACTGGCAGAATTGATACAGGCCTATAGTTACTGGGGTGTTGTTTGTCACCAGCTTTAAACAGCGGAACTACCTTGCTATGTTTCATTAAATCAGGAAAAATGCCGTGATCAATACATTCATTGAAGATATCTGCTAAGTATGGTGCTAATATTTCGATTACTGATTGACAAACTTTAACTGACATCCCCCATAAATCTTCGGTGCTCTTTACTTTGATATCTTTAAAAGTTTTTAAAATATACTGGGGACTTACATGAGTAAATTTAAATTCAGAATTGCAAACATCTACATTTTGCTTCAGCAATGAATATGAAATTGTAGGTGAAGATCGTAATGACTCAGTAGTTTTTAGAGGTATATTTGTGAAAAATGTCTCTAACTCCTGCGCTACATCTGAATTTAAACTAATCACTCCTTTGTCGGTTTTAAGTGAAAAGTTATTTTCGCGTGGCTTAGTTTTACCTGTTTCGCTATTAATAACTTTCCAGACAGCTTTTATTTTATTATCTGAAGACTTTATCTTATTACTAATGAAATTTGCTTTAGCAATTTCACAAGCTATTTTGAAGGTTTTAGAATATTTTTTTACTAGCTCACTAAAACTTACATCGTTTGTCATGTTTTTAAGCTCGTAAAGTTCAAAAAGCCTATCTCTACTAATCCTAAGACCTTTGGTCGCCCAATCACTAAACTTAAATTTCGTATTAATTTCTTTCGTTTCTAAGTTAAAAATGATTTCGAATTCTTTGCTTAACAAATTGAAAACGTCTTCGTATACATGATTTGGGTTTTCAAAATTATAATTATGGACAGGCAATTTCTCGATTAACACATTTTGATATTTTTCCAACCTGCTTGCAGTGATGCGCCTGGTTTCTATTTTGATCGTTTTAATATGGTTTTTGAATGGGAATATTACACTGAGAGAATGAGATGAGAATGAGAGAGAATGAGATGTGGCGCAGTGGTGGTGCGACTGCCTGCGACGCAAAGGTTCCGGGTTTGATTCTCGGTGGGACACTCACAAAGTTGATATTTATCACTTTGTAAATTTGTTCTCGATCTGGTTAGGACATTGCAAGGTGAACCACCTCATTGTCCGAAAAGTAATGGTTCGCACGTTAAGCCGTCGGTCCCGGTCTATGGTTACTTAGACCGCGGTCGTTACACAACCATGTCAGAGGCCTACTACTAGTAGTAGGCTGTTGAAAACTCTGACACCAGGGTTCATCTAGTCGTTTGACGACTCGGTGTCCCACACGAATAGAAGACTGTTGCGTTGGAGGGCAATGCCTATTTAGAATTGAAGTTTTAATTTGACTTTTGTTTTACCTTTAGGAAGTTTTGAATAATAGTTTATTAATTTGTCATAATGCGTGTTTTTCTTTTCCAGCATTCATCCAATTCACAACCTACCTACCTCTGCTGATCCTGACGGCGTTCCTTGGGTCACTGCGCTCTTTAGTCCACATCTCCCAGCCTATAGTAATGGCTGACCACGTGCCCATAGAGCGGTACCCACCAGCCTATGGACTCTATATGTTGCTGTCCGGAGCATTAAGCTTAAGCGTTGGACCCATGATAGGTAAGGTTATTGACTATTAAAACGGTTCATATAAACTGGTTTTGGTCATTCTTGATATACTTATTGGTCTAATTTTATTGAATTCTAAACATCTACATAGCGTTTCTTTCCTTAGGTACTTACGAACTTAAATTTGGTATATTGAATGGTTTGTACCATCTAGTACCTTACTTCAAAGATCTTAGTACAATTAAAGAGGAACCTTATTCAGTTCTTTCTTGTATACTACAAATACAGTTGATTGTAAAGTTTCTAGTTACTGTCACTAAAACTTTAAAATATAATTATATTTATGCAAATCAGGTACTTACTCAATTTATCAAACCGTGAGTTAAACCTCATTAATATTTTTAATAGCATTTTTTGTATAATTTAAGTCATAGTTTTTTTTTGTATATCCAGATGTCTTAAGAGTTACCTTGAAAATAATAATATTTTCATAAAAAAATAAAAGTACATACATACATAAATCACGTTTATATCCCTTACGGGGTAGGCAGAGCGTTAACAGCGTTAAAAACGATATTAACACCACATCTGACAAAAGTTTGAGGGTCAATCAGATCAGAATAACTGTGTATCACTATAGTGACAGGTTGTCAGCCCATCGCCTAAAATTGTAATACACATCTAACCCTCGAGTCCCTTAGTCGCCTCGTACGACACTCTTGGGAAAGAAATGGGGTGATGCTATTCTAACCCGGCATCATACGAAAAGTACATCACGAGAAGATAATCATGAATTCTAGACCGGTTCGTCACTAGGACAAATCCGTTGAATATTACCTAATAAAGATCGGTTTTAAAATATAATTGGCAAGACGACGTCAAACAAGACTTTAAAAAACTGTTAAAAATCACGTTTGTTGTATGGGAGCCCTTTAAAGTATTCATTTTTTTCTGTTTTTCAGTAGGTATTTGATTAAGCGGCAACACTTATACACGTTCTGTAAAAAAAACATTTTTGACTGAATACAGATAGACAGACAGCCGTGTCTTAGTAATGGTAGAACTCTGTGTAATGTCCATGGGTGGAACCGCACTTGCACCACGTACCGACGCGGCGCGACATTTTTGTCACACAATACTCTTCTCTGCTACTCTGTCGTCGTACAGAATCATGTTGTACAAAACAGTGTCGAGCATATTCAGTGTCGTGCATTGATGGTTTCCTTCTTGACTACTTTTACTAAATCCTCTTTGCCTCAGACGAAATTTAACATTGTGTCGAAAATGTCAGTCCGCGTAGCTGCGTGGCGCAGCTTTATAAAGTCCTGTTTTGACACTTTGGGTACGGAACCCTAAAATAATAATGCTGAAAACATATAGTTCAGCAAACAAGCAAAAAATGGTTCACCTTATTAATTACATTTACAACCCACGATTTTATCGATTCATTAATTATACTAATGAAAAAAAGCCTTGACCAGGTCTTTGGCCGATTTTAAGGAGCCAAAAATAGCTAACCAGTTGCTGATTGTATAACATTTATTCAACATTTTTATCTCAGCTATTAATGTTGAATAACGTCATATGAAGTCGTCTAGCATGCCTTATTAATTGAAAATACTTACCAAACATTTTACATATTGACGTAGGTACGATACGCGCATTTTGACAATTGAAAATATACGCGCATTTTGATTTTTTAATATAGGTACGTATTTTAGTAGGTAACCTACCTCAGAAAAAAAAGGGTTTTCATAATTAAGGTCTTGTAATATGAATAGGGTGACATTTTACTAGTGACCAATAGCAAATTCTCAAGACGGGCTGGTGATAAGGAACAACTTTCCCCAAGGTTTTTTTTTTAAATATTTGTTCCCCAAGGTTGAAATATGACAAAATATTTTGAATTTCCATAATAGGTAACTCGATTCAGCTGATCAGCAATTTTGTGGGTGAGGTCCAATTTTGTTTTTGTATTCGACCTATGTTACTTGGGGAAAGTCGTTCCTTATCACTAGCTCACTATATTAGAAACAAATCAGTGATGTAAGAGTACCGATGTTGTTTCAGTCAATTTCTGACATATTTCTATCAGTATCTTATAACATGTACAATAATGTATAATATAACATGTACAATTTGGGCCCTTCCTGATTCGGGCGCGCGGTAGACCGCAAAAGAGATAGAAGCATGAAGGAGGCACAAAACATGGAAGAATGGAAGAAAGAGAGGGTTGCCTTTGCCCTGCAGTAGGACATTATAGGCTAGAAACAATAATCTTTATACTTCATTTAAAGGTTTCGCGGTTGTTTACAGTTAGATAGTTAAACACTTCATTGCTTACAATAGAAATAAAACAATACAGAAAACTTTAAACTAAAAGTAAGCAAAGGCGGCCTTATCGCTTGCAGCGAACTCTTCCAGGCAACCTGTACATTCAAAATACATTCAATTGTTTATACTATAACTGGTTTTAATTTAACGAGTTCTTTATATTTTTAGTTCCACATTTATCAAGGTTAGATTTCTCGATATTCTAAATGGTTGATAATATGCTGACTCATAAAACGATTTTGCTCCACAGGCTTCCTCCGTGACTACACTGGCAGTTACATCATTGCCTTCAACATGCTGACGGCTTGCAACTTCTGCTGCGTGGTACCCTGGACTATTGAGGCCCTCCTCAGGATTTACAAGAGAAGTCACGCAAAATCTGTCGAGACCACGTGAAGTGCCATTGTGAAGAGAAATGAGGACATTACTTACTGCCATTAGATATACGATAAGTTGGAAACTTTTTATTGCTCAGAGAGAAGGGGTTGTATTGTTATGAATGAAGAATGGGAAGAGATCAAGATATATCATCATCGAAAGATACACTAAGAGTCTATCGCAATACCTACCATCGTTTAATAAGTTAAGTTAATGTTATATCTATCAATTTGATAATAATCACGGTATATTTATCAAAATCATTATCACATCGGTCCCTGATCGTAACAACTTGCACCTAAGTAACAGCTAGTTTTTAAAAGCTTATTCAAATGTAATTAATACATAATATAGCACGCCTATATCATGTAGGCAGAACGTAAACGGTATGCAAAAAACGGACATTTACGCCACGTCTGACAAATATTGGAGAGTGATTCATAAAATTGTGTATCACCATAGTGACAGGTTGTTAGCCAATCGCCTAATACTGTCAAACGCAATGTTTTTAATAAGACTTTTTTTTAGATTTGGCTTCCGTCGCCTTCAGACTATGATTCTGCCAGAGTCAAGGTCAAAGAAAACAATAGTTAAAAAATAAAATTACATCAAATACGACAATTTCCATTTACTGTGGTTTTTTCATTAAATAAGACTTTACATATTTTTTTAGTGACAGTTTCGTAAACACGTTAAATTTAAGTTTGTTTTCAGAAAAATTAAAGTACTTTTACTAATATGGAATGTATGTAAAAACTATGGATCAAACCGATGTCAATTATGTATAAGAAATATTCACATCCATAAAAATATCTATTAGAACCTACTTTTTTGCATAGAACAATTACTTGTACAAAGCTTACACAGATAAGCTATCACAATTTAAAATATTTCATTGAAAAAAAAGGAATAGGCTTTTTATGTTATTTTTAAGGTTTGTAAATAAGAAAAGGTGGTGAAGATCTCATTATTAAATAAGATCTACTAGTCCTTAATTAAAGATTTCGACTATGATTAGTGATTACAGATTTCTTTTTTTGTTAATTATTGTCAATTAGTTCGAACTTTAAACGCTAATGAAAACTCTTTTGAAATAAATATATTAAAAATATGTATTCTTGTTTTATTACAGAGAGAACTTAAAATCATCTTTATGTGATGAGGGCACTAGTTACGTTCCGAAATCCAAATACATAAATACATATATCAAACCTCTATCTCTTGCCACAAGAGCATAAACGGCCGTCAAAACGGATATTTACCTCGCTTTTTACAGATATTTTAGGATCATTAAAAAAGTTGTGTATCGCCAGTGACAGATAGTCAATCCATGCCCTAGAATTGCAATACACATGTAACCCTCGAGTCCTTAAGTCGTCTCTTACGAGACTCACCGAAATACTCACCGATGCTATTCAAAAACAGCATTACACTGACGAAGGGACTCGAGGTGTGTGTATTGCAATTATAGGCGACGCGCCGACAACCTGTCACTATAGTGATACACAATTATTATCTGATTGACCCTCAAACTTTTGTCAGACGTGGTGTTAATATCCGTTGAACGGCCGTTAGCGCTCTGCCTACCCCGTAAGGGATATAGGCGTGATTTATGTATGTATGTATGTATGTATTACACTGCCAGTACCCTCCAGAATCCCCTTAAGGCGAGGGTACTCGTGAACAGTGAAAATTATGTAACAGTAAAAACGGCCAACTTTGGTAAGTATTAATTGCCATAACTTAAAATACAGCGAATATTTCATTGAGTTTGTAGGTTGTAAATTTACATAAGGATAATACTAAAAACTTTAGCAACGGAAATTCTGATCGATTGTTTGTGTAAAGAGATTTTTTTTTTGTGAAGTGGCGCCAATGCTGAGGCCGTTCACGAGCATACTCGCCTGAAACTAAACAGAACTATCCTTTTTTAATTGATTTTTATCGAATGGTCTTGTCAGTACAAACTGACTGCATTAACATTGCATTGTTTTACAACCAACAAGGAATTTTTCAAGTTATAAATATTGTCATACCTACATACATTTATCACACAGTTATCATAAGTAAACGGAATGTAATTGCACCATTTGCAGTCACAATGCATCCCGTTTGAAAATCCTTTAGTATACAATTGAAGTCGGTCGTCTATTTGTGACATCCGGCAGCTGCTGAGTACAATAAACACTAGATTGTGTACAGTAGCAGGCAACTCTAGTGGAAGACTGATCGTGTTCGTATGGATGGAGCAATGGGGGAAAAACGTGCACTTGACAAAGACAAGTGGGGCTGGGCCGTGTGCTTCGGGAATGTTATCACATTTGTGAGTTGATATATTTTCTTCGATTTGATATTGAAATAAATTTTACAGCATTACAGCTTAGCCTATGCACTGTAAAACTAAACATTGATGTTAAGGTATTGCACAAAGTAGTGTTTTCTATTCTCAAATCTGCGTAACTTTTTGCTACATCAAAGATATTTTTATCAGAACCTAGGGCAAGAGAGGCAATACATACAATTTTGAATACCAAATTCATAAAACAATTCCGTGTTGAGTATACATTTTTGAAAACCAAACCGGTAGATGGCATCAAGATACACTTGCAAAATTTGCGGGCAAGAGACGAGCCGCGGTAGCCCAGATACAAGGGGCATCGCTACAAGTAATGGCAAAAGCCATAGGTTCCAATCCTGCCCGCACTTGATAATTTTGCAAGTTTTCGAAAATATATATATTTTATGACTTTTTAAGCACTCGCGATCACTTTCACTCATTTTAATTATTAGACCGGGTCTATCGCGATAGTATTTATTTATATTTATTTTTTTATTATATTTTTTGATTTAATACAAACTTCACGTTATTTTCTTTACATTAATTTTAAAATTATTTATATTCATGCATAGCAACGTTAGCAAAACTTCAGATTGCAGGTATTGGACATGTGAACTCGTTTGGGCTTATCTACAACGATTTCATGAAAGAGACCAACTCCTCAGCAAAGTCTTTAACCACTGCTCATGGGATATTTGCTATAATGCTTGCTATTGGAGGTAGGTACATAAAAATCAGCACGATTTTAATTGTGCATACTTTACTTTCTCCTTTATTTATGTTATGCCATTTTCTTTTACAGGAATATTTTTAAACATCATGTCTAAAAGATACTCCCTACGTTCAGGAGGGTTCGTGGGTGCTTTCCTAATGTTGGTCGGATCATTCTCAACTGTATTCATATCAAGCACTAACCAACTGTCCATAACATTCGGAGTCCTCCATGGGATAGGGTTTGGGATGATAGTTCCAGTCTGCTACGCAACAATCAATCATTACTTTGTAAATAAAAGGACTACGGTATTGAGCAGCTGTAAGGCAGTGCAAGGGTTGATATTGATGTGGTATCCACAATTGATAAAGAAGATGATGTTTTCATATGGATTCAGAGGAACATTGCTCCTTGTTTTTGGAATTTCCCTACACACTTTACCAGGAGTGGCTGTAATGAAAAACAAGAACCATAAATGTTCAGCAGATATCACAACAGCAAGTATTCTTAATGCATTTGAAATTTCTATATTCAAATAGGTACGTTGCGAAAAAATTAGCTGCAAGAAAAAATTTGCTTAATTTTTTTTAAACAAATCAGTATTCGATTGTGACGGATGATAACAACAAACAAAATTAAAGTCCTTGTACAAATTGTGTTTGTTGGTACATAAAGATCCTTTTTTTATTTATTTAACTATTTACAAATAAATCACTTTTAGTTAAGACTGATAACATAATGAATGATCCCAAAAAACAGAACGATGAAAATGTTGAAGATGATGATGACGCATTAGGCTGCGAAAAACAAGAAAATAAAAATAGGTAATGATGAATAAACCATATTTTTTTAATGGAACTATAAAAGCTTTCAGAAGTTATTTAATGTTGATTTATGTTTTGTTACAGCTTTGGACTAAATATGTTGAAAATTAAAGTACTTAAAGACTTTGTTTACTGCAACATATGTATTGGGCAGAGTTTTGTGAATTTCTCTGACTTGACATTCTTCATTCTGCAGCCGATGATACTCTTCCAGTATGGATATGATAAGGTTAAACTATTTTTATTTATTTATTGAAATAAATTTTACAGCATTACAGCTTAGCCTATGCACTGTAAAACTAAACATATGGTAACAAAATTAAAAATTTATACAAAAAGTAATTGTGAAACTTAACATAAAATAATATTGATTTAAATGCTTTCAGCAAAAAACAAACACTGTTTGAAGAGTTTAAGGGGTCTTATTTTATAAGGGGTCTTATCTTATTATTATAATAATAAGCCATCTGCATAAATTCTTATAATTACACTAATTGTCATTTTTGAATGCTATCTTCATACAATTTGAAATTCCTAATTAATTTTGAACTTTGACTATTTATACAATTGAAATACCGTGACAAACATTTTCAAGTGTAGCTCGGTCTTCTTCTTCTTTCATGTCGATGACAACAGTTTAAATGTGACTAAACTAGTGTGTAGCCACGCCGACAGCCCCATTGGTAGCATCCCAAAGGTCCTCTAGCGAGCAAATGTCAGGGCAAGCTGGGCAGGACAGTAGGTGTGCCATATCTTGCGGTATAGCACCGCAGACATAGGATGGATTGTTGGAATAGCCCCACCTAGCTCGTTAAATTCATTGTAATCTTTTTGCAGTTTATGCAAATAACCTACATAGACGATATCATTGTTTACATTACAGAGTCAAGTGGCGGCGTGTATATCAACCTGCGCCGGCGCCGACGTGGCAGGTCGTTGTGCTCTCGCGATCATCAGCAACATCTTCCATATCAACACCAGAGTCCTATTCTACGTGTCTACGCTTTTCACTCTAATATTCAGATTAGGTAAATTTTCTATGGTTTATTCTATGATTTCTTGTATAAGGTTTCTTTTAGGTAAATTATTCTTTGATTCATAAACTTGGTGGCGGTCTTGCGTTTGGTCTCTATCGTTCCATTTAGGGAAATTCATTCAATACTTTTGTTAAGTCCGAAGAAGCTATTGAATAACTGCCCCTGACAAGACAAGAATAAATTTTGTATCATATAATTTATTAACCAAGTTCAAAATATGATGATTATGGTTTCTATATTTACATACATGCATAAATCATGCCTATATCCCTTACGGGGTAGGCAGAGCGTTAACGGCCGTAAAACGGATATCAACACCACGTCTGACAAAAGTTTGAGGGTCAATCAGATAACTGTGTATCACTATAGTAACAGGTTGTCAGCCCATTGCCTAAAATTGTTACTATAGCAATACATGATTTTTATGTAACGACCCTAAAATATTGAGCAAGCGAGGCGATACTTACTATACGATCGTTACCGCTCTGCCTATCCCGCAAGGGATGAAGGCGTGATATGTGTGTTTATGTATGTGCAGTTACACAATAAAATCACAATAACATTAATGTGTCATGTTATTATTTGCATATAATTAATGAAATGTGTATTTAACGGTACACAAATTGATTAAATTAGCCGCCATGACGAGTCGCTGCGTTTTGACCTCATTATGATTAGGTGCCGTAATTAGATTGCTACTGCTATAACCGTTGGAATACAGTACCTACTACGTGTAGTAGTACCTACTGTGTAGGAACGGACCAGATGGAAATTTTAAAATTAACCAAAATTATAAGTATGAGAAAAGGTAATAAAAAGGTTTTTTTTTAATATTTTGTTATTTGATTTAGTCTACATATATATAGTTAATCTGTGGTTTCATAGTTATGTTAAACATAGTAAGCTACATACATACATACACATATCACGCCTATTATCCCAAGCTAAATGAAAAAAAATTGTAAAAATCTAAAAAATTAATAATTATCAAAGATACAAGTTTTGTCTGAATGGAAAAGCAATTGTTTGTTTGAATGTTTTTACATTAGTCTTTCGAAAATCAAAGAAACAGATCTACATCACTTTGGGCGATTTTTTAAAGTTTAATTTTCATGTTAGAATTGCTGAACTAGATCTACATTCAAAACTCTTCCGACAAAACCTTTTCAGCTATCATCAAAGTCCGGCAGTACACATGGATGCTCATACTGACCGGCACTCTCGGGGTCTTGCGTGCTTGGCTGCACGTGGCCAGCCCCTTGGTCATCTCCAACCACGTGACCCGTCAGGACTTCCCAGGAGCCTACGCACTCTTCACGCTGTCTACTGGCATAGTGAACGTCGCCTTTGCGCCAGTTGTTGGTAAGTGAAAATACAAAATATATATTTTTAGGGCAACCGAAGCCCATACATGTACAGCGATTTCAATCTATCTCTAATCTAACATTTCTAAAAAAAAAACATTTTTTCAATTTAACGTATATTTTTTGTTATTGATTTTAGGGCCTCATCTACCCCGGTCATATTAAACCTTAATCTCACGTGCCAATCATTTGAAACCTTACTACCCTCACTTAAATTCCAAAACCTATAAAAAACCAAAACAATAGCGGTAATTACGAAAAGCTCAATCCTTTTTCAGATATCCCTTGTAAAAGCTTTCTATTTTTAATTTCAAGTACAGGAAGTTCAATAATTATTTATTTGAAAAGAAACAGTACTTTAGTGGAAATTCTTGTTTATTATTTTGTTTAAATCAATCATCCTAGATTGGCTAAAAAGAAAACTCACCGGGAATTACCAGGATTTGTTCAGTCTTGAATTGAAGAAAGTGCAGCCCATTGGGTGAAGAACATGGACATACAATTTTAGAACAGTGACATTTGCCATACGTATAGATAAAAATTTAAATCAGGCCTAAGCTTAAAATATTTTTTATTATGATATGATAACAAATGCTTGTCTATTGTTCCAGGTCTTATAAAAGACATTTACGAAGATTACACACCTGCATTTTACTTGCTGTCTGCGTGCTGTCTGCCTTGTTTGATCTTTTGGCCGATTGAATATGTAATAACAAAACGACGAAGATAAAGTTCGGTAAATAAAATGGGAGAATATATTCAATAAATCTGGTTCTGAGAAGCAAAGACTGCAAATTGTGCTGTTATATTGTTATTTTAAGCTGATACTGAGCAGGAAATATATAAAAACAACTATGCGCTTCTTTCTTTAAATAATTAAGATTATACCTCAAGTACAAACTATACAACAAGTAAGTCGTGTAAACCCACATCATGAGTGATAATTGTTCGTTTGATAATAAAATTATACCTCTTATCTATCACTAAAGATAGTATGAACCTACACCTACGTAAGTCTGGAAATAATGCTCCATCACGGTAGATTATTATTGACGGTCGATGTGGCGTAGTGGTAGTGCGACTGCCTACGACGGAAAGGTTCCGGGTTAGATTCTCAGTGGATCACTCATAAAGTTAAATATTTATCACTTTGTGAATTTGTACCCAGTCTGGTTAGGACATTGCCGACTGAACAACTTGATTGTCTGAAAAGAAAGATGGTTCCATGCCTTGGAAGGCACGTTAAGCCGTCGATCCCGGTTCCTGTCTATTATTACTTAGACGGCGGTCGTTACACAACCATGACAGAGGCCTTCTCCTAGTAGTAGACAGTTGAAATCTCTGAAACCAGGGTTAATCAAGTTGTTGGACAACTCTTTATCGTAACTATGTATGTATAGAACGAACCTACACCTACATAAAGCTGGAAATAAGGCTTCATCACGGTAGATTATTATTAGGTCAGAGAGTTACCCGTAAGACGTTATCGGGGCAAAAGCGTAGTCCACACAGGTTATTGACTACCTTTGTGACAAAGGCTAGCCAGCCCAACATCAATCTCTGTTAGAGCATGTTACGGGTCAACGTCAATGGGTTTGATAATTTTCAAATTGAATTTTGATCGGAAAGGTTTATTTACGCATGTAGGTACATAAGATTGTGATGCGACATCTTGACGCCGCCGTCTCCCTAACTTGAGGTTCTTGCGTCGGAATACTATCAAATTTCTGTGCCTTAAGATAATTATTCGGGATACCGTATTAGGTATGGCATGTGCTACTACACTGTACACATTACATATGTACACGTTTTTTTTTAATAATATACAAACATTTCAATAATACATAAATTTTCTTTGGAAAATTTAAATGAATACAAACAAATATTCGAAATGACATGTTGAATTTACTCTGAAAGAATCTTGTTTCACAAACAAGGAAATTCGACACGAGAAATATTGATATAGGAAGCTAGCCCAAGGTGCAAAATATATCTTATTCATCTATACAGTGAAGAGTTCGACTACACAGAAAGTTTATTTTAGCTCACAAGGAATATTAAGGTTTAAAATGCAACGTACCGCTTTAGTTTTAATCCGTTGCTTGCTTAAGCCTATTAACTGTTAAGATAAGAAAAATGAAATAAAATAATAATTATATGAAAGAATTAGCAAGTTTTACAGATACTTTTTATTTAGCATAAAAATTTATTTCAATGTTTCTTTATTACATCTTCATTATCTAAACGCGGAAAAAATAAGTTCTTTGCTATACATACAACAGATCATACCGTTCACTCATAATAAGACAGCATAATGAACTCCTTCACGTCACATTGTTCCAGAAATATCTTTTCTCCCTGGGTATGATATCAATAGCCCGTACTCTGTGCCGCTACACAAACGTACCTATATAAAGCCAGTGAAATAAGAGGAAGAAGTACATAAGATATTTTCGTGTGAACAAAATACGTGAACTTTTCGGCCGTAGCTACGATGTTCGTGGAAGCGGGATCTGGAGCATTAAGCATTTCATCAACGATGCAGAAGAAACTACACATTTCATACTTCTACCCGATGTTATGTTTTAAACACATTCTTAATATAAAAATATAAAAAAATCTCATTCAATATACATAGGTAGGTAATGTATAAAGTACAATATCCGCTCTTATCCGCTTACACCAGGGCAGAGCACACACTCGGAGAATGATTGCCGAGAAATTAATTTCAACTCTGTTTTAAGGAAATACCTACCATCCCTTTGCGAAAATAGGTACAGAAATATAGGGATGAGGTTAGGTTGGCTGCCTCTGTCAACAACTGCGTGGAATTCAGTAGGTATAATTTTAGATAATTTGATTTGACGTCAAAGATTTTATGAGCTACAATTTATCATGGTACAACTGGGAGAGTGTTGTCCCAATTGTACACACTATTTAAATGCACATCTGGTCCTGAGAGGGTGTTTTATTACAAAAAAGCAGCCATCGTTACCTCATTCTTCCTTTTCTTAAAACCCGAGACAGGATTAAGTAGTTTATTGAAAACAAGTATTTAATTATTACAAAGTACTAGGTACATAATATTGAAAACTGTTACGCCACATCTCTAGTTCCAACCCAGTTCAAGAATCTCGAATCTCGTTCGGGTAAGACGTTCATCGAGGTAGCTCAAGATTTACACAAATTGCTGCTCGCAACCTCAATGCTGAATAGGCAGATTTATTCAAATAACCGTCTATTTTGTCTTGTACAAGCGAATATATTTTATGCTGAATACAAGCATTGTGTGTAGTAAATTGAAAAGCTGTTTAGAAAGGAAGTCATTTGATTTTTTATCATTTTGTTCATATGTACTTTTTTAACATTTTAACCATTCAGGCAGGCCCCAGGTAGGTTTAGTAACAATTGCGTTTATCTATTTTATAGCATGAATTAGTTCCTACTCGAATAACAAATAACCCTTACTAAGTCAGACGTTTAACTAGTTTAAACGAATTTTATTGGACTGGAGACGAAATGCTTAGCGCACAAGTCATTTATGTAATTTAGATAGCATGGTATTTGTCTGTATAGTCTTAGGTAACTAAAAACGTATTCCGCTATTTAAAAAGCGTCTCAGTTATGTTGCAATAGAGGGTCAGTTGGATTATTTTCGCCGTTTGTATTCCGCTAACAGTTTGAAGTATAGAAAATCACAATTGCAATAAAATTACAATCGAGTGTCAGTGGCATTACAATAGCAAAAAGTTTAATCTTCATCAGCAATTTTGGCTATCTGCAAAAAATGCCTATATTTCGACGGGCTGAATTTGGATCCACTGTAAACGGATTATGAGTGTGCGAGCAAGAATCTCGGGCAGCGGTGAATTTATTCATAGGTTCCGAGGGAATTTATTCCAGCTCACTTTGCTAGTTGGTGTTGGAGGTTTTTAAAATAGTAAATTTTAAATATTTTCGGGGTGGCATAGGATGGGCATATTAAAATAGAAGTTTGCTAATGACAATGATGTTGATATATAAACGTCTCATGTCTATAATCTCGCTCGAAGCTGCATCTGAATGCGCTTAGTTAACTAACGAAACGACTTTGCCCGCTTTTTTGCTTTTTTTGAAAATGGTGCAAAAACAACCAACTTTGATAAATGAAAATATGAAATTGAAAAAATGTTAGCCACGGCCGGGGGTTGAATCCGGAATCTGGGGGCCAAATCTGAGGCCATATATCGAACGAGATATAGCGGTTCTGGCTTCGGTTACGCTTTTGGCCTTATACATTACGGATTTTGTTACCAAAATCACACTCGGTTTCTTTAGAGCCAGCAATGTAGGATCATATTGTAAGCTATAAACCGCACATGCGAGCGGCTAAATATCAATCAAAATCAGCTGATAATGTCAAAAACGAGATATGGCCCTATTCTGAGATTCCGGCCAGTATCTGAACCAAATTGGTTACTCCATCCCCTTCAGTTTGTATTGCAACAGAAGAAACAGAAAACATTTTAGCCTAATGTTTCAAATATCGTTCATTCCGGTCATTCAAATTTCAATTCATGTCAAATGTAAATAAAATATCAAAACAAACAAAAGGAAAGTAATTTTCACAAATGATAATAATAAAGAAGAATCGAGTGAATGGCTGTTTTTTCTGGAAAAACCCGCTAGCTTTGGGCTAGCTAATGTTCCAGCCGGCCCGAGAAGACATCATATCATATTTTTTGCAGAAGAAGATGATAAACTGTACAAATGCATTGGTTAAGGTACTGAATACTTTAGTCCTACTACGATTTTTACTATTTTCAGTCGCTAATAAAATCGCTCCTATGCTAGGTTTATTTATGCATTCGTTGCAGTTCCCAGAAATCTTTGCGAATTTTTTAAAGTTTAGTGGCATAATGTCTGTGTTTGTTACTTAGCTAATATTGTCAAACCCACGGTTTACTTTTACGATTTACGATACTTTATTTATTCTAGAACCTCAAACCTATTCCTCTGAATATGCTGTATTCTTAAGCAGACATAGCGCCACCTAACGTCCGGTGAGAAGTAGCTTGTGCATTGGAGTAACAGAAGCAAGAAACAGACACTCTACACCCACTGGACAACTAATCAAAGTCTCGAGCTCGTTTGAAAAGGCGAAAAAGCTTATGAGGAATACAATCTCATAACAGACAATGCGCCGCAAGCCAGGGACCAATTTGTGGTACTCCCGTAGGCCGGCTTCTGTGGGGTTCATCACACCATCGGTCAAGTTGGCCACTGCAGGGTGAACACGGCAAATGAGGCTTCATGGATAAAACGCGGACCAATTGAGACTGTGGAGCCCCATCTCAAACAATAGCAGGGAGGATCTGAATACGGCAACTAGAAGTGCCGTGTCCTTTACAAAATTATAAAGAACTGGACACAAAGAAGAAGTTTTATTCTAGATAATTAAAATCTGAAAATACAATCTTAAAGAGTTCTAAGCAGTAGATGTATATCATTATAAAGGATTATAAGTAAAAACAGAATAAGTCTATAATTGGTATGTTCTCTTTGAAATAATAATCATAATTCAATAAATTATCATCATTTTTAGAGAGCGTAGCCGTAGATTAGTTAAAATATTGCGGTTTGGCACATATAAACTTTTAATATGAAAAAAACACTGTACAAACGTAAGAACTCATACTGACTGGCTTCACGTTCCTAGCTACGTATAACAATTGGAGGCGATGAACCAACAATTTATCTACATCTCTACACAATTTTCTGAAAAATCATAAAGTATTTAGCAGACGTGATGATGAAGGGGCATTTTTTACGGTCTTTTACGCTCTGCCTCCCCCGGAAGGAATTGACATGATATGTGTGAATGTTGACTATCACAGTTGACATGATATGTGTGTATGTTGAATATCTTGTAACGTTTGACAGTCAGTTGCTTTACATACATACATACATATATCACGCCTATATTCCCTGGTGAGGTATGCAGAGCGTAAACGGCCGTAAAACGGACATTTACGCCACGTCTGACGAACACGTGAGGATCATTTGGAAAATTGAGTATCACCATACTTATATTATACTTAGCGATATTAGCGGTAATACAATATTAAATAATAATAATAGGAAACGTGATGGTAACTTGAAAAGAAATAATTTTTTATTATTCAAAGGTAGAAACAACCGTGAACGGAACTATTTTACCAAATTCTTCTTGGTAAAATCATGTCATGTCAAAGAATCACAAAATGTCGTTGCTGTCATTTATTCTGTAAGGTTCGGGAATACGCATACATCATAATTTATTATTTAAAACTATTTTGTTCGTATTTAAATCTCTCAAATCATTATTATTTTAGATAGCGCCATCTAGTGTAGTAATTTTGTAACAGTCTTACTTTAAAAGTTGATTAACGATCTTGTTGACAACTCCCGATGTTTTAAAACGTGTGACGCGCGCCGGGAGCGCGCATAATTTTCTTAGATTTTGAGGAGTGAAGACTCGAGTACTCACTTGACGAAACTCTGCGCAATTTAACAATTAAAAATTATTTAAAATAAATAACACTTTTGGCCAAACTTGTGTTTTGACTTCTAGATTCTATAATTCAGTTGTCATTTTACCTATTGACGTTGACATAGTCTACAATAACAAACGTGAAATAAAAATTTACGTGTTTTTTTGCCTACATAAACGTAAATTGGCGAATAAATTGTAGCAAGGCATCATAAGTTACAAGGCTCTTAGTGAAAGCCTTGAAGCTTTCCCAATGCACAACATTCTAGCATTACCATCATCTATTAGAAAAAAAACTGGTAGCCAGAGCGATATATGTTTTTACTTTGATGATGATCACCCACAAGTTTAGTTCCTACAATGTTTAGGAGAAGTGATTGTGTGTGTTAACTTTGCTCATTATATCCCAGATTTTGCCTAAAATTCCGGCGGAATATTGGTTCACTTTTTTGATGGTAAGCTTATGTTTACCAGATATTAACTACTTTGTTTTCATTGCAGCGCAGCTGTCTCCAGGAAACCCTATAATGGTGCAAAGTATTGCGATTTTCACATAATTTGCCAGCGTAATTCATCCAAAAGTTTCGCTGCGGAAATTGTAGTGCATGCCGAGCAAGAAGAACACATCAGATGCGATAAAAACTCTCAGCCAAAACAAGATTTTCATACATTGACTAGTTATGATTTCTATTAGATAGATAGGTGTTATCAGCAGCACTTTAAGATATCAAATTAAACTGTTTATCCTTTTAAAAAGTTATTTTCATGGAAAATTGATCAAATACAATTAACTAATTTGAAATTCGATTTGTTTTACTTTAACTTCCACATGTTGCCACCGTAATAGATACACATAGGCAACCACAGTTTGAGGATACCACTAGACTAGAACCACTGGTGGTTCTACACGGTGCCGGTGGTTCTCGTGGTCCTAGAGGAAATCATCGAGTACGCTTTTTGTAAATGCCACTTGTTTTAGGTAGCACCAACACCGGATGTATGTAGCACTAACACTGGGAGGTTAAATAAATAAAAACATATTAAAATTTATTTTAAGCAAGCGGTTTCTCGAGTTGAGGCAACGCCTTGGCAAGCGTAGCGTTGAACACCCTCCGTCCAGATGTACCGAATTAAAGTCGGCGGCTGGTAGCGACTCGTTCATTGGGTCGTAGACGAGTCAATGTCCCACACGAAAAGAGGAAAAAGAAGCGACTCGAGGGAAAAACGGGAAATCGTGCCCTTCTTCCTCATGGCCAAACTATTATGGCGTACCCTAAGGGAGGCCTATGCCCAGCAGTGGAATGCTGCCGTAGGCTGATGCGATGTGTTGATGTGAAAATTAATTTTAAAAGTATATATGTGATGTAAAGTAAAAAATATGATTACAAAAACACGACTGTTTAGTGGCAGAAATCGATCTTAAAGCATAAACTCAGTTTAGGTCTTAGGATTGTGTACCAAGGAACAAGCTACTTTGAATTTTCAGATATACAAACTACAATGCATCTATTTTATGTGTATTTAACAAATTTAGCTAGCATGTTTACAATTGCTATGCTTTAAATATTCTCTATACTTGGCCCACAGACACTGTCGCCGTGCCTTCAATTTATAGTGAGCTCCATAGGTATTGAGGGCACATTCCATCTAGGCCAGCTGCAGAGCCAGAGTGAAATTACCATAGATGGATAATCACGTCATCAGAGGGACACAGCAAGGTGAAGCGCGGTGGGGTTTGGCTTGTCTGGGATCGTAATTAATCTGGAAGGAGGTGGGTGCTTGTCTGAATGAATCTGCTGGAGCCACTCCGAAGTCCGACGTAAGGATTCTGACCGCTCCTCTCAAATCTCCGTCATACACGATCGTTTCATTTCTTTTTCACACGAAATGAGTCTTTGTAAAATTGGATTGACGAGGCCTCCAAGCAGAGAGGAGCACTGTCTACGTTGTGCTTCACATTGGAGGTTAGTGACCACTTAGTCTAGGACACTGAATGATGTGTATGCGAAAGGCATGCATTTCTCTATTGTAGAGCTTCGTTTTTCAGCAGCTAAATATCAAGCACTTCTTCATATGTGCTTAAACACAGGGACGATAGCCTTGAGATGTGCGAGGTCGTCAAAGAATGAGAAAGCTGCAGGGAAAGAGCTGTGCTGGGATGGGACTGTGAGTCCGCTTGTAGGTGCTAGTATTGATATCATCTTGAGCAGGGGGGCGGTGTATACGTCCAGTGTGGCCAGGCCAGGCAGTAGGATGGCCAGGCCAGGCAGTAGGATGGCCAGGCCAGGCACTAGGATGGCCAGGCCAGGCAGTAGGATGGCCAGGCCAGGCAGTAGGATGGCCAGACCATGGCTTTTCGTAAGTTTTGTGCGAAGTATTGGGGCAAAGCAAGCAAGGTATTTGGGATGGATCAATTGGGTCCATATTGGCTGCTCGTGTTATTCATCCTGAGTTTTGTTCCCACCAGAAGCTTGAAACACACACTGAAAAACACCTAAAACATTCCAATTTCGTCGAATAGTCCAAAAAAACAAATAATTATAAAATATTATGTGTTGTTTATGTTGTGATTTGTTATTTAATGTCAAAAAGCTATATCTCGTATTTGACATAAAATAGGTATGGAAAGCTATCCTATTTTGACAGATATTTGGGTCCGTATTCTGATATTTCATTCGCATTTGAATGAATGAAATCCATTTTTTGACTTATGATTTCCATCACTCACACATTTGCAAAATTTTAATTTAGCATACATTGATTGTTATGAAGCATTTTGTTATTTTGTTCAGTACAAAATGTTCAATGTATTTCTATGTTAGCGCGTTTTTTCGTCGTTGAGCCAGAAACTTCCATATCTCGTGCTATATCTCGTCACTGACATTTCGTGAGCAACCCAGATTTGACGCCCAGTTGAGTACCGTTCCACATTAAATGAATATATGAAAACATATAGCACAGTGAGTGTAAAATAAACCACATTACAATCAACTTTATTTATAAGGTACTACTGATATTCATTTGAATAAAAAACTGAAAGGCTTGACAACAAGACGTACTCGCTTACTAAAATGTAACTTTTTTGTTACTAGGTCATGGACTAAATAAATAAAATAATTTATTTCGAAATTCTAAAATATAAAATATTCTTACACAAAATCCGCTTTGAGCTGGATTCAAATTCATCGTAAATGGATTACTGGTGTGTAGATAAATAGGTTGCTCGCTCGGAATTTATTCATAGGGCCAGAACGAATCAGTCAAATACATTGAGGAGTTTTTTTTACAAAAACCAGTTACAAGGTATACGAAAAATAGATAAAGATTTTGGGTAAAAATAAAACCTGCACAATTCACACAGCGACATTTAGCCCCAAACTAAGCACAGTTTGTACTATGGTTACTAGATAGGCGATGTTATTACTTGGTAATAACATATTTTGTAAATAAATACATATTATACATAGAAACAAGTATTACTTAGATACTAATTCATAACATATTTTGTAAATAAATACATATTATACATAGAAACAAGCAAGTACCGTGTGATGCCGGCCTAGAATAGCATCACCCCATTTCTTACCCATGGGTGTCGTAAGAGGCGAATACGGGACTCGAGGGTTAGATGTGTATTGCAATTTTAGGCGATGGGCTGACAACCTGTCACTATAGTGATACACAGTTATCTAATTGACCCTCAAACTTTTGTCAGACGTGGTGTTAATATCCGATTTACGGCCGTTAACGCTCTGCCTACCCCGTAAGGGATATAAGCGTGATTTAGGTATGTATGTATGTACAAGCAAGATATTTAAAAAAACACGACTGCTTTCTGAGATAAAGCCTAGCCTATGACACTCGGGATAATGTAAAGATCCTTGCGATACAATTCCTATTCGAATCTGTTCAGTAGTTAACGAGTTTCAGTCCTTTAAAGAATCGCACATAATTATATAAACACATACATACATACATCAAGTCTAAAAACATTTCACTCCTTTTTTTGTTGGGCAGTAGTCTATAAAAGAATAATTACACTGAAAACATTTTCTGATATAATCCAAGGATAAGATCTGATACACCCACTACTATTCCTCGGGCGACGTAAAACGTGTATCTTTTAGAACTTGGCCTGTGCACTGTCGTGTATTTTCATCCCAGGATTGACGGCAAAACAAATTTAGTTTCCATCTCAAAAAGTATTTTTCCTCTAAAATTGTAAAATATTTATAGCATCGTAAGTAGGGACTGCAATCCGGGGATCGGCCGGATCCGGTGCTTTTTTGCCACCTAACAGATCCGGTGATATTCGATCGGATGTGGTACCAAATCTGGAAAACGCAAAAACTTTGTAGGGAAACCAATTGGTGATGTAATATTTTAGTCGGGTTGTAAAACGAACGATGTAGTGATGTCTGCAAACAGGCGTTCTTGCTTTGATTAGTGGTGATTTAATGAAAACTTTCCAATTATATTTACGTAAATGTCCCGATTTTGTTAGCCGTATCGTCATGCTCTAATTTGACATCAGTAACTTTAATACACAAAAAATCTGCTGATTACACCAAAAAATATTTAATTTATACTTAGTAAGTTCAAACTTAAAAATAGTAAACAAAATATAAAAATGAGTGTTTCTACCATAGTGCCAATCCGGTCCAGTCCGGCCGGTGGCAATCCGGTAAAATCCGACTGGATCGAGAATCGATCTGAATTGCAATCCCTAATCGTAAGTCCAATGCAGTTCTAAAGTGAACGGATTATATACCGTGTGGAGGTGAGCGGTGCCTCGCTTTCAAAAATCCCTGAGAGCATTTATTCATTGGTTTTGACGGGATTTTTAGTAACTTTTGGCTGGTCATGCTGTTCGTCGATCCGAAATAGGGATTTTAAAAGCCGCTGATAACTAAAAGCATTACTTTCTAGACAGCAAACTTCATCCTACCAGACAATCATTTGTCTTCATCTTTTATAATTTTGGATTAAACCTGCATTGTTCTAAAACATTGATAGAGAAAACGTTGGCCTGAATATTGATAGAGAGCCCGCCGCTCTAACTAATAGACCACAGACCGCAGAAGCAGCAAAGTGGGAATTTATTCATAGCTTCCGATCGGATTTATTCCTACTCCAAGATGGCGGTCCAGCTGATTGTCAGGGTGCCTACTCATGGAGAAGAAAATCGCTTAGTCATTCTACTTAAGATAGAACGTATATTTGACGAATGAACACCTAAAAAGCGTCTAAATCTGGCAAAATTGTATAAAAAGCCTACATGATTTTTAAATTGAGAGGCCCTTTTACTTTTAATTTTAAAAACATTGATTTGCTCCAGACAGATATTTATAGTACCTACCTACATTCCTAATTAAAGGAAAGTTTTAAAAAGTATGAAAAAGTCCATTTAATTGTATAGCCCCTGGCAGATCGGAGGAAAAGCACTCTGAGAGGTTTTTTTTGCCCTTGTTTCAATAAATTTGACGTGACTTTTTCCTTTCATTTATCATTATTCCGTTTAGAAACTTCACTTGGCAACTAAAATGTTTATTTCAGTAAAAGTTTTACCTACAATTTATTGTTTGATTTACTCCTTTGTCGACTGTGTCAAAAAATAAGCCTTTTGTCTCAAAATTCCTAGAGTCTGTGCGGGAAGAGAATAGGCGTGGGAATTGAAGGCGCCTCTGTGCCTCAGTATGAGTAATGTCATAACAACCTATGATAACATTATTTGTTCAGTTTTTGGCCAGGCCTCTATCTTTACATATTTCTAAAGTACCATACGATAAAACCTACCACCAAAAATATTGAAAGAACGGAAAATCAACCCTAATCACAATCATACTCGTACAACAAAGGACGAAAAGTATACCTCTTCTCGGAATAAAACGTAACCTCAATATTTGAGAGCAAATATTACCGAATGTGGCAAAAACAGTCGAAAAGCCCACAGTCAACATTGGATAAAACCGTACCGCTTTAAAAAATGAAAAATAAAACGAATCGTTGAAAACAAAGAAGTATTTTTATTGTGAAAACGTTCGTATGTTAACGAGTGGTAGTTTAGCACAGAAAACGGAAAAGCAAAGTTGTTTCGGACGTTTTTTGATTAAATTACAGTTCGTTTTGGATTAACTTTAGTTTGATGGTTGTGTTGGTAATATGGTATTGTTAATTTAGGGAACCTGTTATTAGCTTATGTTATTAGCAGTAGGCTATTGAAAAACTCTGACACCAGGGTTTATCTGATCGTTGGACGACTCGGTGTCCCGAATGGAGAGAGAGAACGTATGTGAGATAATGGGTCCTCTTAAATTTTTGACAAAATAGACGTTGTTTTCGCATTAAATAAAAAATAAATATTCTATCTTTATGTTCACTGTAAATAATTATTTTAGTATTTGTACCATACACAACATAAATTGTCACCATTCACGTATAATTTAGAGTTACGTCTTTAGACCAGCTTGGTCTCAAACTTTTGGGAGCCTATAACGGTTTGCTAATTTTTTGGGTAATGAAATACCATCGACATTCTAACTGCCATTATATTGCCACTGTACATTAGATATTACTTTAAACTTTTAGTGGATAATAAAATAACCAAAACCATCCAACTGACATTTAAAAAATAGCGGAATACAGGCCTAGGAGCAGATTTGAAAGTAAGATATTAAAAAAAGTCATCTAGCTAACAAGAGGATTCACAAGTTAAAAATATTAGACAGTGGGGTGCGAAAACAAAAACATGTTTGATAAATAACAGTATCTACTATTTACGGCTTTACCACCGGTGTGTCTTCAACATAAATATTTCATCCGGAAATTTTGTTCCCACATTTTCGCATTTACATGTAGCGCTGCAAACGCCTGGTCTAGAATACGTATAGCCTATAGGCGGCTGTGGCCCGGGTGGCTGTATCGACCGACTGGCTCCGGACAACTCCGGGCGAGCACTGAGGCTCGCAAACTTTTCACACTACTCGAAAATCTACAAGAAAAAATTGTACCGAGATTATGTAATACGATTTTGTTTTTGTTTTCAATAAACAGAGTGTAACATAAAGGGTATAACAGGCCGAATGGAGATTAAAGTACTCATGAACCGATCAATTTTCCCCATGGAACAAAATATTGAAAAGTAAATTGGATCTATCTATTTTCATATTTCGACATATGTTCCATGGAGAAAGTTGTTCAGTTTCATGAGTACCTCCTTTCGGCTTGTTATACCCGCGCTTGAAAAATTTTGTAGTTTTTCAAAATTTTTATATCTAACAGGGGAAGTGTTACCCTTTTTGTTACTCCTTTTAGATCTGTACGTACGCGAAAAATTATAGGTTAAATAATACAAACTTGTTTTTGTTTTCAAAATAGATTGATGTATCCTATCACAATATCCGATTATTCATAAACCTTGTCTCGACCTAGCATGATCCCTTGCCGGATGTATGATACCGTGAACCCAGAATATATTACGGTTCAGCTACAATTTAAGTTGCAGCAAGTAGCCAGGAGTTCTTTAAAGTAAGCAGGGTCTTGAGGTGCCCGCTTATAATAGCATCACCCATTTCTGCCTCACGAGGCACATGCCACGGCATGGGTGTCGTGAAGGACGACTAAGTAATGAATCCAGGGAATATACAGCAGCTTTTTCTGTCATTTTAACACCCGCAAGTGCGCCAATCCGCCTGCCAAGCGTGGTGAGTATGGCAAATATCTCCCAATTTGGGGACTCCCATCTCCAACAGTGGATTGTTGTGGCTATTGACGTAGAAGGAACAAACGATACAATAACGTTTACCTACTTAGTCCACAATCTTGAACATCTTTTGTTAGCCGTATCTCCATACTACAATTTGACATCAGTAACTTCATATAACAAAAAATCTGCAGGTAACTTCACCATTAATTTCTACTTAGTAAGTTCAAACAAGATATAGGAAAATCCGTGTTTTTATCATAGTGCCAATCCTGTCCGCTCTAGTATTAAAAAATCGCATTGATATTTTATTTGCCATACAAATTTCCCAAAACTAAGTATCATTTTTTACGTATAAGCTATTGCGATTACTCCAAAATCCTTAAGACCAAAGTTCCTAAATTTTCAGGACAGAATAAAACCGAAGACAAAAAAAGGTTCGTGCTATTTTCTTTACTTAATAGCTATTGAATATCACAAGCTGACCGAATTGTATTGTTCCTTAATACGCTCTGGAAAACCCTTTATTAGAAAAGTTACGTAAAGCTGTTGTACAAAAAACACAGTCGGCGAATAAATGATGAAGGACTCCCGTACGTCCCAACACGAGTTTTAGAATTAAATAAACATATCTATAGAAGGGAAATAGAATATGAACGCAAAGCGAAATCGACTGCTGTTTATTTGCAAAACGGAAGAGAATTGGAAAAATACAGGATATTCGATTTGGGTATCCATGTGTATAGATAGTTTGAGAACCTCTATCATAAAAAATCTCACAGCTAGCGGGCGCATTCACGAATGAGTCTCGAGGTAGTGTGACTATTTGGCATCTAGTGTCATGATGTAGTATTGAAATGACTAGTTGTTTATATTATTTACTAGCTGTTATCCGCGGCGTTGCCCGCATAAGTGGTGATAGAAATTATCCTATGTGTTAATCCATGTTACCGTCTATATGTGTGCTAAATTTTATTACAGTTGGTTCAGTAGTTCTTGCGTGAAGAAGTAACAAACAAACAAACATACAAACTTTCGTATTTATTACTATAAATTATTCTATTTTTATACATTTTTTATTAGTAGGATATTGGAATTTTTAATGTAGGAACTTATTTTGAATCGAATCTGTCATGTTAATAATACTTAAATTACTTGACATGAACGGTATAATGAGATTTAGATAAAGCATAATTTTAATAGAATCTATTTGCGAATTTGTAATTCAATGTGTAACTAGATTTCCGCCCAGCAGTTTCACCCGCTGCTACTCATTTCACAGTGGAAATAGTTGTTTTCCTGCGTTAAAAAGTAATCTATGGTTATTCCAGGTTATACTCTACTTTGTTCCGAGCGTGAAGAGGTAACAAACATACATACACACACACACACACAAACTCTCAAATTTATAGTATTAGTACGGGTTAATTCTTCGTATGCCGCAAAGTACAATGCAGAGATGCTAAACATGTATCAAACTGTGAATTTATACCTACTTGTAATGATGAAATATAAATGATTTATGATTTATAGATAGTTTGATAACTCTAACATAAAATATCCCACAACCTAGCGAACGCAATCACAAATGAGTCTCAATATACTTATAGTGAATCTATGGGCATCACTGGCCAACAATCATCAAGTGTCATTTGGCTCAATCTGGTTAATCTAACTGTATACAATGAAAAATTATCTAAAAACCATCAATAGATGGCGTTCTACATCTGGGGGGCTTCTTTGATGGGGAGTTTGATACTCCTTATTTACGTGTGGGTCACCCGAGTCATCCAACTAGTCGATGAACGTCCGATGAAAAATAAGAAATCATAATTGGAGTTTGTTAAAAGGTTTGGAAGTAATATTAGTGGCGCTGATTTAAGCGTATTTCGATATCGATAACACTGAATAAGGACTAAGGATCCGAAAAAGAAATGCTAGCAAGGTTACGAGGAAGATAAAAGTTCACTTCTCCTAGAACGCTCATTTTATTTCCTTGCGTGGCTAGTTGAGAAAGCCCTAGATGTTTAATTTAAAGCCATCTATTGACGTAAAAAGCATAACTTTTTAAGCTAATAGATTATACCACTTTGTTGGCCACCTTGACGAGGGACGTCTTTGTGTTGGAATTTTCCAAGACCTTGCCAAGGCTTTTGACTCGGTCTCGTTTCCCATTCTCTTGGCTAAGCTAGAGAGATTTGGCATACAATGCCATGCCCTTGAGTGGTTCCGTTCCTACCTGACTGTTCGAGAACAATACACAAGAATTGGTAGTGATATAAGCGAACAGTCCCCAACAAACTATGGTGTTCCCCAAGGGGGTATTTTAGGTCCTTGTATATTAATCTACATTACTCCCTCCCTGCTGGACCTACCACTACCGAGGGCTGAGTTAATCTGCTAAGCGGATAACACTGCCATTTTAGTGCATGGTAAAACGTGGGAAGAGGGTGTTTTCTGTCTCAGAATAGGTACTTGAATCGATAACCAAATGGCTCGACCATAATTCCTTGTCTTTAAACACTACAAAGACTAAATATCTATGTTTTAACAAGACTACTGCGTCCGAACCCCAGTCGTCATCGCTCATAAAAAGCCATAGAAACTGTCAGGACAGGAACATTTCTACCTGCTCCTGCGATGGTATTGCTCGCACGAAGACTATTGGGTACCATGGTGTCATACTCGACGAAAGGTTGACCTATAAGTAACACATCGAGGCAACCGCGACCCGCGCTCGTAAGGTAATGTACATAATGAAATAGCTGCGAAACTGCGCTGACAAAAGAGTTCTACACACGGTGTATACCAGTTTGTGCGAGTCCATTCTCTCTTACTGTATCTCGGCTTGGGGTGCCTTTGCAAAACCTTTATGATCACAGCCGAAAGAGCACAGCGTTCTGTGCTCAAAGTTATGCTTAGGAAGGAGTGCCGGTTCCCTACTGATACCTTGTATCAGGAGGCCAAGGTATTGACAGTTTGGAAACTTGACATATTAAATACGACTATTTTGACTTATAAGTTTAGGTTGGTATCCACTCCATTACCGGAGTTTCTTAACCGGAAAGGTTCGAATTCCAACTTTCCCTTCCCTACTACCTTTAAAAGTAGATTTGCCACCTTTTTGCACCCCCGAATTTATAACAAGATTGTGGCGTGTTGCGAGATTTTGTCCCTAAAGTCAGGTTTGGCTAAGGTTATGGTAAGAAATCGGCTTTCACAATTATCTTACGTTGCCATCTAAGATTTAATAACATAAGTAATATATAACACACATTCGCACATACACACACAAATAAATAAATAAATACGATATATTTACACGCACACACACATATAGACCCATACTCATTAACACGTATTTATAATTTCAATTTTGTTAACTTTCTTTGTTATTTTATTGCATGTTCTTAAGAATAAACACAATAAATTTTAACATATTTTATGTTATGTTGGGTTCGCTAGCCAAAATGTAAAAATAGAAATGGATATAACTCGGATTCCCGCGGTTAATTAAAACCGCGGGAAATTTATTAATATAGTATAATTAATCCAAAGGTTAATTGTAATTAGCTTAAGATTACTGTTAAATAAAAGAACTTGAACATGAACTTTATAAATATATTAAAAAATATTTTATATAAAATAAATGTATAAATAAATAAATAAATATCTTGGACATTATCACACAGCGCCATCTAGCCCCAAACTAAGCAAAGCTTGTACTATGGGAACTAGATAGCTGATACTATTACTTATATACTTTTTTTTTTTTTTTTTTTTTTGGTTCTGGTAATTTATCCAAAGTCGATAGCAGCTGGTATGCGCAAAAGGTTCCAGCGTCTATTACATACTTAATTCCATTTAATAATAATTTATTTCAATTTGCTCCGTTTATCTTAGAGACACTTGTGTGTACTACATAATTATTCAGGCTAGGTTAGACAGTTTGGGCTTTGGTTCTTCTAATGTAGTGTGCATAAGACTTAGATACATTGGCGGTTCGAGTGTCTAACCGGACGTAAGCTTGACTGTACAAGCAAAGTTATGTTTAAAGACTAACATCATTGCCGTGTGATGCCGGCTTGGAATAGCATCACCCCATATCTTACCCGTGAGAGTTGTAAGAGGCGACTGAGGGACTCGAGGGTGTGTATTGCAATTTTAGGCGATGGGCTGACAACCTGTCACTATGGCGATACACAATTTTCCGAATGATCCTCAAATATTTGTCAGTCGTGGCATAGAGTAGAAAACACATAGAGATGACACTCCCGCTCCAGACGCGCTCAAGGTCAATCCGTCTGGCTGTCTCTTAGAGAACAATTCAGTCGGGAGTGCGCTTCGCCGCGGAAACGTTCGTCGTGCGGGTCGCCACCACTCACCACGCTTGGCGGATGGATTAGCGAGCAGAGTGCAAGGTGTTGTATTCATAGGGAGAACGCGTTTTACAAAAAGAATGCTATTCTAATATGGCACCACACGGCGCCATTTTTGCACCTATTTTAAAATTCTGTACCTACCTATTAACAATAAAATGATAAGGTAAGACTTTAAAACGGGTAAATATTTTGTTCCCACGGGAAAACTGTTAGCAGCGGTCGCGACCGCTTGACTGGCCGCTAGTTTGGAATAAAATTATTGGCACGTGACAGCCCCGACTTAAAGCGCGGGAGAGTGCGGGGCGTTACGGGCTGCGGGGGGAAGTAGGTATTTAAAGCGCGGCTTTTGGGGCCCAGACAAAGGAGTTTCGTTTCTATACGTTAGTATTATTATCTATTCTTATGGTCGTGGCGTAAATTTCCGTTTTTTGCGGCCGTTTACGTTCTGCCTACCCCGCAAGGGATAATTGGCGTGATATATGTAATGTTGTCTACCTGTAAGGTAAACAAAGAAACCCATATATTTTACGACAGGCATAAAATCCTTCCACAAAATATTGCGATCTATAGTAATATATATGTATGTAATGTTTATAAAACATGCAATTAACCTAATGCCCTCTCAGAATCCTACCTTTTGTTGGTTTTACGACTTTCTTCAGTATTGTAACCCTTAGGAGGTTCGCTCACTTGTCGTCGTGTCATTCCGTTTTTTTAACGCAACGTAACATATGCGTCTGCCAGACGAAAGTAAATTCGACACGCCCAATGAACAACAACGTATCTCATTTTTGTAAACTTTACAGTACAGCGATTTTAAGGTAAAAAAAAATTCTCACGCTTTTGTTTTTTTATTAATTTAAGTGATTGTTTGTTTTAAAGAATACATGTATCGGGTTTTATATGTTGTTATATATGTTTTTAACATAATAATTTGCTTTCATTGAGTTTTATGACTTACATTTACAATGAAGGGCTACGATGCATATTACTTGCAATAACAATGTAAGTTGAGATAGTGATTCTTCAAAGATAGATAGAGATATTACGGTAAATTCCAGTGTATGTCTGAGTTACGTTTGAGTTGTCTTATGTACGTATTACCTTTTTACGATTAAATCCAGTGTATGTCTGAGTTACGTTTGAGTTGTCTTGAGCACTTATTACCTTTTGACATCAAAATAATCCAAGAAGCGTAAGTCTTGTATGAAATTTACTGACTATAATGCACTGAAATAAAACACTTTTATAGAATATTATATTTTAATAATTTTCTACTTAATATATGTTATACAAAAAACAAATATGTGTCATACAAAACAAAACTTCTTTTCTTACCATAGATAAATGTAGTCATTATTAAAAGAAATGAAAACAAACATAAGCAATCATCATTATCATCAATTTCATTCAAATCTTTCCGATTATCGTTTTTTGCAACTGGCAAACTCTTATAAAATTTGTGATAATATGTAGTTGAAATTGCTTTAGACGAGCAAAAACTACGTCTTTATATTTAGCTGCTGTAATTGCGGTAACAGACTTACGTAAGCGTTGTCATACATACATACATCAGCCTATTGCAGTCCACTGCTGGACGTAGGCTTCCCCTAGGGTACGCCATAGGGCACGATCTCCCGTTTTCACCATCCAGTCGCTACCAGCCGCCTTTTTTACGTCATCGGTCCATCTGGCCGGAGGTCGTCCAACACTACGCTTGCCGAGGCGTGGCCTCCACTCAAGAACCCGATTACTCCACCGCCCGTCGGTTCTACAACAGATGTGCCAAGCCCACTGCCACTTCAGTTTGCTACACTTCCAGACTATGTCCGTTACTTTAGTAGTTTTGCAGATAGTCTCATTCCGGAATGTATTAATTATAGAGATACCGAGCATAGACCTTGCCATAGCTCTCTGAGTGACATGTAACCGGTGGGCTAGTTTTACTGTCAGGTTTTACTGTCAGGTTCTACGTCTCGGCTCCATAGGTCATGACGGGCAGGACACACTGATCGAACACTTTGGTCTTGAGGCATTGTGGCAAGGATGATTCCAAAATATGACACAACTTCCCAAATGCTGCCCAACCCAGCTGCACTCTTCTGGTGATTTCAGTCTTAAAGTTGTCTCTACCCAGTTAATTTTGCCCAAGGTACACATACTTCTGGACAACTTCAAAGGCTATACCTTCTTTGGAGACCGGCTCTGGGATGATGTGTTGATTGAACATGACTTTCGTCTTGTCCAAGTTCATCCCGAGTCCAACACGTCTCGAGGCGACGTTGAGACTGGTCAGCATTTTTTGCAGATCCTGCAGTGATTCAGCCATTATGACTGTATCGTTACCCTCGATGACCAGCAATGGCAGCCCGTCATGCTAAACAACTTTTACTTTGAAGCCATTACCGTAGCTCTTCTAGTTAAGATAGGATGCTGGTGGTCAGCATCAAGTACTCCAGATCCTTGATGACCATGTTCCAGCAGTAGCGGCCCGTCATGCTGAACAACTATTGCTATCTAGCCAATATCGTATCTCATATAGTTTAGCAGTGCTCCTAGTGCCCACCATCAGGTACTCCAGACCCTCATTGACCAAGTGCCAACAAAAGCGGCCCGTCATGTTAAACAACTTTTAATTTGATGCCGATACCTTATCTTCTATAGTTTAGAAAGGATGCTGGTCGTCTGCTTTAGGTACTCCAGACCCTCGATGACCATGTACCAGCAAAAGCAGCCCGTCATGCTAAACAACTTTTACTTTGAAGCCATTACCGTAGCTCTTCTAGTTAAGATGGGATGCTGGTGGTCTGCATCAGGTACTCCAGATCCTAGTTGACCATGTTCCAGCAGAAGCGGCCCGTTATGCTGAACAACTATTGCTATCAAGCCATCATCGTATCTCATATAGTTTAGCAGTGCTCCTGGTGCCCATCATCAGGTAACTCCAAACCCTCAATGACCAAGTGCCAACAAAAGCGGCCCGTCGTGATAAACAACTTTTACTTTGAAACCATTACCGTATCTCCTATAGTTAAGATGGGATGCTAGTGGTCTGCATCAGGTACTCCAGATCCTCGATAACCATGTGTCAGTAGAAGTGCCCCGTCATGCTGAACAACGATTGCTATAAAGCCATTTTCGTATCTCAATAGTTTAGCTGTGCTCCTGGTGCCCTCCATCAGGTACACCAGATCCTCAAGTGCTGACAAAAAGAAATCCAAGTCCGTTTTCAATATACCACCAATATCAGTGCCAAATTTCACGAAGATCGCAAATCGGTTTGGCTCATTTGGGTAATATCCGCTATATTTCCCGCTTTTCCTGTTACTAACCGTTTTCCCGTAGAAATGAGGAATTTTCCCGTAGTAAAAAGTAGCCTATGTTTCTGAGGAATGTTGTAGCTTTCTAATGGTGAAAGAATTTTGAAAATCGGTTTAGTAGTTTCGGAGTTTATCGATTACATACAAACAAACAAACAAAAAAACAAATCTTTTCTATTTATTATATTATAAGTGTAGATTAATTACAAACAATGACTAGAATGAAGTTGTTACTTACAACATAGTCTGGAAGGTTGGATTTCGTGTATCGAAACAGTATCTTCCTCATCAGTACCTAGTCCAATTGGAGAACTATGAATTCAATACGGAGAAAATCAACGTAACTCAATTTGCAATCTATTTGCATGTAAATTCGGTAAAAAATAAATACGATCAATCATTGTAAATAAACATGAGTTGTTATATTTTTCAAAGGGAGAATATTTGATCCGTATAACAAAATTGTAAATCAATATAACATCTTTTACCCGGCGAACATTTTTTTCTTTCAGAAGGCAATCACAAGTTACGTTGTTGTGATTCTCGCTAACTTCGGTTCTATTGTACTTAGAGATACGTTTGTTGGACACACGTGTAGAGAAAATTATAACGAACAAGGGTATGTAATTAACTCATTTTTGTCGTAACTCAAGTTACGTTGTTGTTCATTGGGCGTGTCGAATTGCTAATTCCGATCTTATTTCCATATAAATATGGCTACAGTGGGTTTAACGGCGCGTTTCGCTGCGTAACGGAGGCGTCTGTCAAGTCGTTTGACACACGCATCCGTGAGTGACAAGTGAGCGAACCGCCTTAGGTTTGTGTAATACAGGGATTCAAATTTGGCTGTAGGTATTTTAAAGGGTGAAGTAGTCTATGAAAATTAATGCCTAACTGTGCACAAGGAACGTATCTCTCTCTCTGTTCGGACCTTCATGTTTGAAGATTATTTTCATGGTGGGTCAGTCTGGCACGGATAAATTGACGGTATTTATTCATGGAAAAGCTGACGACATTGTAAAGTTTTGTTGTTTTCTCGTCCTTTAGCTATTCAGTTCATCAAGTTGGTGAGCGGCCTCTATAAAATATAAGACTAAACACTAAAGTAGGACCTCTCATAGAAAGTTACTGTATAAATTTCAACAAAAGTACGTGACAAGCTTCAGTAAACATTTAAAGAATTTAGAAAGATACTGCAAATAGATAACTCTGACTGCTGCCTATAACACTTAACTCAAAGTGTTGCGAACGTTTTCGCAGTAAAACACAAGTTTCAGTTCTCAAACTTCATAGTTTGACCTACTTGGATATCTACCTACCTGTCGACTTTTCGTGTATTTCAAAAGATGGGTAATTTTTAATTAGCATAAGCAGCACATTGTAGCTTAGTAAACGCACTATTCTACGAAAGCACCTAAGTTGAAAACAAAAAAATCTGCCAAAAAAGTACGCACGATCCGACCCTTTAAAATTAAATTTTTAAACATACTAATAAGTAAAACTTATTTCTTTCAGCGACCACTCTAGCCAAGCATAGTCTTATACTTTTTTTTAAAGAATGCCTACGGCGTTTATTGCGGTAAACAGTTGCTCAAATATAATTTTACTGAAATATAAGTTATTAACTTTAATTTGTTTTAAATCCATCCTGTATGGAGATTATATTTTATTACTTACCACAAATTTACGAAAATACCAAACAATAAAAATAACCTACGCAAAACTAACTGACCCAAACTACACTCTAAAATTCGATAACAGTTTGACAAATAGCCTCGCGACCAGAATCCATTGTTTCTATTACCCGCTATCCATTCTGTTCAGAGGAGCCTACTCACTACATGCGATCCGATTCACTGATTTTGTCCAGTATGATGATGATGATGATATCCAGTATACACACACATATCACGCCTTTGTCCCTTGCAGATCGAATCGTCGTAGTGAAAGCATGCGTTTGTTAGAAAAATGGATATAACAGCATGAATTCGGAACGCGGACTAAATGGACATTACATTACTGTGTCGGTCGCCTGGTTTGCGTGGCTTGCGTAGCAGACGTCGCTTACTAGGACAAACCAAGCCTAGGTATAACAAAACTACATACATATATCACTCCTTTATCCCTTGCGGGAAAGGCAGAGCGTAAACGGCCGAAAAAAGGTCACTTACGCCACGTCTGACAAACATTTCAGGGTCATTCAGAAACTATGAATCTTTTGTGACAGGTTGTCAGTATATCGCCTGAAATTTCAAAACACATGTAACATTCGAGTCCCTTAGTTGCCTCATACGACACCCATGGGAAAGAAATGAGGTGATGCTATTCTAAGCCAGCATCATACGGCATTACAACACTAAGCCTATAACGAACGTCCTTCGACCCAAAAGGTCGACATATCACGTAGACACGGTAAATAGATTGAACAAATACTCTGACACCAGGGTTTGTCTCGGTGTTGGTACACGAAAAAAAGTAGAGATCGAAAATCTATGAAATCATAGAGTCCCTAAAAAAATGTTTGGTCGTATCGGATCGTAGGATCGTATTTTACGAGAAAGTACCTCACTACTAGCAGTGCCACGGGAAAACGGCGGGAAAATTTGATAATCCACTTTGGCGATCAGCCAATAGTGGTGTACCCTCGCTTTAGTGTGGCTTCCGCGCGTGGAAATGTGAAAAATGTAGTTGTGTAAAGTAGATAGGACTTATACATCTGACACCGGTTTGTGCTGTTTAATTACATACTAAATAATATCTTACCTACTATGATTTTGACGTCTATCAAAAATACTGAGAACGTTCAATATAAATAGTTGTGGCCAAGAAGAGCAAAAAAGATCAGTGGGCAGACCATCAGCCCGGTAGTCCGATGACATCATGGCTTTTTACTTTATTCCATGGTATTTTTATTTTCTGACTTTGATGTACACATACAAACATACACATATCACGCCGCCTGTTATCCCTTTGATGTAACTGAATTTTAATTGTATTTCTTCTTTATTGGTATTTTATTAAATTTAAATAATGTGTATGTGCCGTCCGCCTCTCCTTAATTGCTGCGCCCTTACAGGGCGTCACATGTGAACTAGAATATATAATATGTTACAACTTTTTATACTTTAAGGTGACATGCAATAAATAAATATAGACCGCCATTACCTGATCCGGGATCTCTATGGATGTGATAAGCACAGGACCGTGACCGAAATAGAGAATTTATACCCTGCAGTGGGTGGATGCGGGCTGATGATGATACTGACCAAACAATAATGGAAGAACAAAAAAAATACTTAGATCAGGTTTATCGGGATGGCAAACAAAAAAAAACAAAGAGAAATAAAAGTAAGCCACTTCTATCTTTTTTGAATGTTGTTTGAACCTGACCTTGCCATGAAATAAGAGTGTGACCGACGCCGCCGCCGCAAACAAACCTTTGCCTAATTTTCTTCATTTCGTGTGGCACAACAAGTCGTCCAACGACCCGATGAACCCTGACATGGTTGTGTAACGACCGTAATCATAAAAAGCAACCGGGACCGATATGGCTAAACGTGCCCTCTGAAGCACGAAACCATCTTTATTTTTGGACAGTCAGGTGGTTTAGCCTGCACTGCAACGTCCTAACCAGACTGGGACCAAATTCACAAAGTGATGAATATCAAATTTGTAAGTGCTCCACCGAGAATCGAACCCAGAACCGTTGCGTCGCCGGCAGTCGCACCACCACTGCGCCATATTGCCGCCAAATGCCGCTGCGTCTGCGTGTGCCTAAGCTGTAAACCATGTAGCTTTATATATTTTTCAAAAGCCTCATAACCTTGAAAACTGATCCAAAAGAAGCTACGTTGGCACTTAGGAGGCATAGGGAGTGTTATGATAGCTACGGAGTGAGATGAAGATTAACCTTAGTACATTTATCAACTTACACTTAAGCAGAAGAAGAAACACGCCACCAATTTAATATTTACGTCAAACGATATTGTTCACTATAACAACATATTATGATGTTTACTATATTATATTAGTGCCTGCCTGCATCATTTTTAGTTTCATAATGCCTAGTAGAGCCCTCTATGTGGATTTTCCTATACCAACTGTGTTTCTCGCAGCGCCACCTTTCAAATATTTATTGAACTTCTTGTCATCAGGGACGTTGAGTTACTAGCTACCAATCTGATTCAAAACATTCGAACTCCCTTCAATAGATGGCGGTGTTCATAATACTTGTGCTACGGCGGCATTGCGTAGCAACGTTCTACGGTTCTACGCTACGTGCTCTACGATGCATATTTTTCTTAAAAAATCGTACTAACAATGTCCGCTGTATAGTGTTAATATTTCGAAATCGAATATTGTGTATCTAACTTTATGTCATGGTTAGTACATGTAATGGATTCGTTCAGCTCAGATTTCTACAACTTTTTTACTATTATAGGACACAAAGTAAGTTTCAGACAAAATTTTAAAATGTTTGTATTAACTTTGTTAAACCACAAAACAAATTAACAAGAAAAGTAAAGGACGGAATAAAACAAGAGGCACAAAGGCGGACTTATCGTACTAATATATCTCTTACAGTCAACCTTTACAGATAATGGATCTCTTACAGTCAACCTTTGAGATATTTAATGTTTTGTTTTAGGTACCTATATTGAATCTGTTAAGTAATCAACTTTCGTAATTTTCAAAGAAGGTCGCAGCGGCCAATCGCCCCATTTGGCACTCGCAAACAGACCCGGCAAATGAAGGTAGGCGCAATATCCGGCTCGACATTGCTAGATTGACGCTGGTGAGCGAGGTCATGTGACAACTTACAGGAAATTATGTTTTGTATGTCTAGGGTCTAGGTCTTGATCTTACATATTGATGTATTGTATTGACAGAGAGGCACGATAAGTCTGGCTAATAGGCACTTCGATTTTTCCTACACCGGGCTTAGATGCGTAACTCGTTACATTTTTGCACACACACACACATACACATATCACGCCTATAATCCCTTGCGGGGTAGGCAGAGCGCAAACAGTCGCAAAAAACGGACATTTACACCATGTCTCATAAATATTTGAGGCTCATGCGGAAAATTGTGTATCGCCATAGTGACAGATTGTCAGCCTATCCTAGAATTGCAATACACACCCTCGAGTCCCTTAGTCGCCTCTTACGACTCCCAAGGGAAGGAAATGGGGTGATGTTATTCTTAGCCGGCATTACACGGCATTCATTTTTGTCGTCGCAATACCTCGTCTGCGGCTCACTTCACTGTAAATCATTTATGCACTTTATCCCTACTTAAGTTCTGCGCGCATGAGACGACAAAATATGTCGTGACACGGATGTAAACCGGGCTGCTGCAGGTAAGTAGGTGTGTCATATGTTTTTTTTATGATAAGTTAAATAAAATTAAGTTAAACTACACGTTTGATGTCTTCTTGCAGCCTGCAGAATAAATTTCAGCAGAAGAAGCGAATTACTTAATTTTAGCATGCCAAGGTCTACCACTCAATCCATTCGTATCATACATACGTTCTACTATATAAATCTATTCACACATACTTACCCTTAATTCTTACACACCCTTGAAAGTACCAGATTCGAGTATGTAGTAAAAAATTTGCTACGATTTGATTACCACTTTTTCCAAAAAACATGCATACATACATAAATCACGCCTATATCCCTATTAAATATTAACACCACATCTGACAGTTTGAGGATCAATCAGATAACTGTCTATCACTATAGTAACAGGTTGTCAGCCCATCGCCTCAAATTGCAATACACATCTAGCCTTCGAGTCCCTTAGTCGCCTCTTACGACACACATGTCTAAGAAATGGGGTGATGCTATTCTAAGCCGGCATCACACGGTTTTCTAAGCCGGCATCACCACCACCACCAAAAATCCCATGAAAAAGATCGATCAGCATCCCAGAGCTCTGAAACGTCATGTGCTGCTGTCACCCCTCGGAATGTTTTGGTCTGTAGTCAGAATGAATTGATTTATGAAATAAAATACTACTATAAACTTACATGTGCTTCGGGTGTAGCCAAAAATTTTAAAAGTTATCAAATTAAATTGAATAGGCAATAGCTACCACTGTATTTATTCTCCCATACTTCGAATTTGACATAGAGTCAGTACCGGAAACGAAATCTTGTTATGTATGCAAAACCTTTGGGAATAAATATGAATGGGTAATGGTTGTTAATTTAAATAACCCCCATGTGGGGTTTGTTTAACTTCATTTGTTCTCCGCAGATAATAAGGTTAGGTTGGTTTATCTGATTATATACAGGGTAGCCCGTAAGTGACATCTAAAGACAAAATTTGAATATGCTAAGGGGTATCCCAATCACCCGCATGTATGTACCGCGTTTTTTTTTTTAATTATTCAATTTTTAATAGTACAGGAAGAATTTCAACTGACAGGCTTTATTCCTTCTTTTTTATTTCCGTAAAAAGGCTTCTGTAGCGGTTGTTTCTGTAGCACAATTTTAAATTTTTTATACTTTCTACCGTATAAAGGAAAGCAGCCCCCCATTTTACCAATAGAACTTTAACAGTTAAATAACTTGGAAACTACAAAAAATCGTGGTACATACATTTTTGTCTTTGGACGTCATAATTCGGGCCAACCGGTATAGAATTAGATTTTTCATCGAATTTATTATCTTTCGCAATAATCTTCGGTACTATTAGCAGCGCAACAACTTATCCATATTAAAACGCAGTATGATGGTAATCATTTAAATAAATACCTAACTCTTAGAATGATATAAGAAATTGTTTGGAGTGAACTATCACCAGTACTAGGCGTACAATGCATTAATTATACACTCACAGTGCTATTTTTATAAAATGAAAATAAGAAATTGTAAAAATGTTAGTGCTCGCCGGGATTTGAACCTGGGACCGCAAGGTACCATGGGGGACTAACCATAGTATTTGTTACAATAACTTATACTAGATGTCGCTTGTACGTCGCTTCGAGACGAGCACCAAGAGATTGAAAAGTTGGCAAGGATCAGTCGGGGCGCCGGTAGCTCAGTTGGTAGAGCAGTGGGACGGTACCCTACGGTCTCGGTTTCAAGTCGCTAACATTTTTTAAATTTCTTTTGCAGCTTTATAAAAATAGCACTGTTAGTGTATAACAAAACCAAATTGTACACCGAACTTTTAGTGCTGGTGATAGTTCACTCCACGCACATACTAAGCACCGCAGGTTTTATGAAAGTTAATACATGTTTTATTTTTTAATAGCTGATAACTGAATTTCCCGATCGATCGCTTTGTATATCGTGAGTTAGCCCGGTGACCCGGCGCCCGGATATTAGCGCCAGCTTCGTTCGCGCCCTGCGTCTGCCAAATTGGACGAGTGATGATGTTGTTAGTGAATAAGGTGCTAGGAAAAAAACCGAGTAGGTAATCTTTCTTCTTTTTCGTATGGAACACCGAATCGTCCAACGACACGATGAACCCTGGTGTCAGAGTTATTCAACCGCCTACTACTAGTAGTAGGTCTGACATGGTTGTGTAACGACCGCTGTCTAAGTAATTATAGACAGCAAACGGGACCGACTGCTTAACGTGCTTAACGTGCCCTCCGAAGCACGGAACCATTTATTTTTGGACAATAAGGTGGTTCACCTTGCAATGTCCTAACCAGACCGGGAACAAATTCATAAAGTGATAAATATTATTAATATTATTTATATATTTTCGGGATCATATAACGAAAATCTGTAAAAAAGCTTATAGGAATTTAGGATTCGTAATGCGACAAACAAGAGACGTTAACAACATTCTAGCCATTAAGTCCCTATATAATGCACTAGTCAGAAGCCAACTAGAGAGCTGTTCAATAATATGGAGTCCCTACGAAGAGAAATATATTTCAATGATGGAAAAAATTCAGAATAAATTCTTAAGGTGTATGTATAAGAAGCAATTTGGAGTATATCCATCATACCCAATAATATATCCTACACTTTTTCTCCTCGGTATGATAGGTTACAATAAACTTGAAGTGAGAAGAAATTTAGCGCTAACTACATACGTGTTCAAAGTAATTAGGGGACTGCTTGAAAATAGCATATTGTTGGGTGCAATTAATATACATGTACCCAATACGCGTCTGCGAATAGGACCTCGACAATACACATTCGTGCTGCCGCAATGTAGGACGAACATACTCAAATTTGCACCATTTTGACAGAAGCTTTACGTATTCTCAACCTTATTGGCGAACAGGTTGACTTATTTCATTGTACAATAGCGGAGTTCAATAAAACTGTGTTAGATTGTTTATGTAAATAGAATAAAATTATACTTAGACTGATTATGATTTGATTATTTACTTACTAATTAAATTTATTAATGTAATTCTATAATTTTTTGTAGGACATTGTTACATAGAGTCTAATTAATTTATTTGTTTTTTTTTATCTGACATGTTATTTGGATTATTTGTAGTTATTTTGTTTTGTATATGTACCATTATCGTTTTAGGTTAATTCCTGTAGATAATGTTGTGTAATTTTTAGAAATAAACGAATATGAATACGAATATGAATATGAATATATTAACTTTTGAGAATCAAACCCGGAACCTTTGCGTCGCAGGCAGTCGCACAACCACTGCGCCACATCGGCTGACAGGAGTAGGTAATAGAATAAGTTTTCACCTGGAAACCCAGAGATATAACAGATAGAGAGTGTGCCCCGTTTTGGGAACGTGCCTCGATGGTACTAAACCGTGTGTGTGTGGCACTGTAATATGATATTATGGCAAGCACTTATTGATGAATAAACCTCAGTATGGTCATAAGATCAAACATGGTGAAAGAAAGAAGAATTATTATTACGCTCCGATAAAAACAAAGCGCCATTAGATACTAACTTATTGACAGGTAGTATAGGTACAAAATTACTGTTTGCCTTAGAAACTAATGACATGCTGGACATGGTTATTATTTTACTTTTCAAAGAGCACAAAAAGCCATCCCTTCCATTTATAACGAAACTATGAGGTAACAAAAACCTTTAAACTTTTAAACTTGAGAGTGAGAGCAATCCGTAGCAATTAATTGAAAATCGCAGTCTGGGTGATCGAAACAAAACGAAAATATCGTTCATCGGCGTGATCGTCTGGTTAGACTAGTAAAGAGATATATTTTGATAGACTAGAAATGACATCAAAAACTTAACGGGACCAACAGATTTGTACGAAAAGTCGACCTCGGTCGGCTATCGGCACCCTATTCTACACATTAAAGAGATCAAAATAAAGCAGTTACAATACAGATTGAACCTGTATGTAGGTTGAGATGCTGCTGATTGATAGCCTATGAAAAATCATGATCTTGTGTGGCAGTGAGCCCGATTCTAAAATTTGAAATTTTCCGTTACCTATAGATTTTTCATGTTACTGGGATCTGTATTACGTAACTTTAGTTACCTGTCTTAGGAGAGATCACTGATGTATTTATTTGAAAACTACTAATCCCTAGTGTATACCGAACACTCGAAAGTTTGTGTAAACATCCCCTTATTGGAGTCAAGTTGGATGAACACTCTATTCAATAGTTTTATTGAACCTTTAGGTATTTATAATGGATATATCTGAATAAAGGACGTTTGTGTATAGGTGGTGGTCAGTTCCCAGTATCTATTTATGTTCAAAAAGCATAAATTGGTTTTAGGTACGTGATTTACATGTGTTGTTCTATTTGATTAAGAGTAAGAAGGTAAGAAGCATTTCTGTTATAAGCGAGTTGAAAATCATCATCATTGGCCTCACACGTCTGTGACAGACGATTTAATCAGTGTCTGAGGCAAGACTTTTCATGGCTTTATAATCCGATACGGGAGCGGCATAATTTTCCGCACGCTATGAAGATGGAATTTGAAACTGGCAAATGCATGTTTAGATGACGTTTTTGCCTTTTGTTAGCGAGGCCTTTTGTTTGAAAATAATAACAAAATAATATTCAAATATAGTCAGGAATGTCAGGATGATCAAGGTCGATTAGGAGTTTCATTATAATAAATGGAAGTTTCTAAACAGACTGCGGAACTAAGTTGGCTAGTGTAAAGACAATTTGTCCCGATATGAAAATGCAATAAGCTTCAATAACATATGCGAAAGTTGTGCAACTCCTGAGACCATGGAACAGCTCTTGCCCTGCTCCATATGCCTTGACACCTGTACGCTTGATGACCCCATGATAGCCACAACAGCAAATGCTGTCCAGTTGGCTGAATTCTCGGCCGGGTTAAAGAATTTAATCTTGCCATCGACACTATGAGAAGAAGATGGATCGGTCGATTGGGATCTAAAATGTTTCAGCCGAAAATACTAACTCCTTTTCTGTATCGAGACTGTATCTTATTTCTGTGGCCGGGGATGCTCGCTGACCGTGACCGGCAAGGCCTGATATAAATGCCAAATGAAACATGTACAAACCAATTTAATTTTATTCAGTCGCCGACCGCTAGACAATAAATTCGAATTAGAATTTCTGAGGGTCAAGTTTGAATTTGTTTGCGATCTTTTTTGATTATGAATATCGGTTTTAAAATTATGGATTTTCGAACGGAGCAGTCATGTCGTATGTTATTTTATCATACGTTGAGTAAAGCCAAAATTGGGTAATAGTTAGGCATATTTCTGCCTCGTCATCTACAGTACCGTACCGTACAGTACTATGTTCATAAAGTTATTTGTTTCCGTAAGTTATTTTGGCACATAATTTAGGTGCTGTTTTAAAAAAAAAACGGCACCATAGACAAGTGCGTGAAATATGTAGAAAACATTTTCCGATAACTGAAATATGCAAGCACTTAACCTTAGAAACTAGAAAGTTGATATTTAATTTTGCACCTTAGAGCGCTTTGACGCATGGCGCCATGTTTTCATTGCACCGCCAACACTGACCGCCTAACGCGAAATTCTAAGAACACATTAGCCTATCGTTCATTGAATCGATTGCGATTCTATGTATATGAAGCCGGGTTCATAATACTAAAGTAATATTCCAACGATGATTGAAGACGAAGACCTATGGTTGGTCATTTGACGTAAAATATGTAAACAAAAGCTTTTTAGAAAAACCAAGGATTTTACATGACGAAGGAGTATCTACATACTAGTTCCATGAGAAAATTGATTGGAACACTTCTCAATCTCCTCAGTATTTTTCTGAATATGACGTCGAATATAAACCTAAAAGTATATTATCTAAAATTCGTAAGTGTTTCGATGATTTTCGACACTCATACTTATACTACCCTACTCCAATAATCCAGAATTTCAAAAGGCATCTTGCATTACAGAAATAGTTGCTTGTTAGAAGTTATCCTTTGGTGAAAATAGAAGATTGGTACAATAAATATTAGGAGTGTTAATATTTGTTAGCTGGCAATCGTGCGAATTGCAAAGCTTAAGAATGTTTTCTTTTTTCATGCGGTTTATAATTTTGTCTTTCGTTTTTGTTAACATTGGAACATGGATTTTGGGATCATAACAAAAAGCCAAATTTCCAAATAAGCATGTTTTCTTCGTCAATAAGTGCGTTTGTTTCATGAAAAGAGCAAAACTACCGATACTCGAAAAGAAATGGAAGAAAACCTCGGGTCGGGAGTTGTGTTGAATAAGGAATGTGTATTACTGGCTTACTGCCTGTTTCCTTTACACTCTACCGGGTGATTTATTTCCTAAACTGTAACACTTATTCTTATAGGTTTCTAATAATGTGGGAAAGGTGGATTTTCGAACATTGCGCAATTATAGCATTATTTTTACATTGATAATAAAATTGTTTTCATACTCTAGATCCTAAATGCTGGTATTCTGATGTTGTCGTTATACTTAATTTTACATAATTCTAATTTCAGAAGTTTTCAAAGACTTATTGTGCGGCCTCAGCCAATTATAATAATTTGCCCCAAATATTCATAAAATTGTAGTTTTTGCGGTAGACTGCAGGAAAGTACACTTTTCAAGTGATGCAATTTTGCTGGGGTGTAGTTGAAAAGTTGTATGACACACAGTTTGACACGCATTGTCGCAAAATGTGGTATATCAGTCACAAAATATTGAGTATCTCGCATATGTGCATATTCCCTACGTATATCTAACTTAGTTGAAGAGAGTACATAAAAAAGCAATATATTCAAATTATTAGGTAAGTACTTACTTAGTTACTTAGGCGCTTATCATATTCTATATAGAGTTATAGTGTGAGATTATGGAAAATTGCATTTACTTTTAATTATGCACCAGCTATCGAACGGAACACTTCATTAAAACGTCCATCCGGCAATAAATTGCCTGTCGTTGCATATTCATGAACAACTTCATGAAACCTATGAAGATAACTCTTGCACATTTTGAAAAAAGGTTTGTTGCAAATAGGTGTGTTACAAAAGTATCGAAACTAAAGGTGGTAAAGATAGATTTCTTACGAGAAGTTGGATGAGCTGCAGTAGTGTTTTTTATCGTCTGGTTTTTTACTTTATACTTATTTGTAGGGTCATCTATATAACTTTTGTTGTTTAATTATTGTTATCTATTTTTCTGTGTGCAAAATAAAGTATATCTTCACTTTTCTGAATATAAATTTCCGATCGTGTTACTACACATCTTCGATCTATCTTTTCGTGTGGGACACCGAGTCGTCCAACGACCCGATGAACCCTAGTGTCAGAGTTTTTCAACCGCCTACTAATAGTAGTAGGCCTCTGACATGGTTGTGTAACGACCGCCGTCTAAGTAATCATGGACAGCAACCGGGACCGACGGCTTAACGTGCCCTCCGAAGCACGGAACCATTTCTTTTCGGACAATCAGTTGGTTCACCCTGCAATGTTCTAACCAGACCGGGATCAAATTCACAAAGTGATAAATATCAACTTTTGTAAGTGTCCCACCGAGAATCGAACCCGGAACCTTTGCGTCGCAGGCAGTCGCACTACCACTGCGCCACATCGTTACTACACAGGGAAGTATACATAATTATGTGTACCTATAACTTGTATAGAAATATATGCTTGTCTAAAATCTGTATATATTGCAGTACAATGTCAAAATCAACAAATCCATCCGAATTAATTTGTAGAATATAAAGACTTCATCCTGCCAGCCGCCTAAACAGATCTAGCCGGAATAGGACTTCCTTAAGTTGTATAGAAAGATGATGATGATGATGCAAAACGAGGTTCACAAGATTTATTTTTCTGATTAAGTGGCGTCATGCCAATTATTTATGTTAGCTTTAAAAATTAATAACTTACAAAGGATAATATAGAGGTAATAATTTTAACAAAATATCTTAACGTCTGTTGGTAATTTTTTGGAAATTTGATTAGAAAAAAGTGAATTAAAAACTTCTTTTGACACAACCCTAAAGACCTTTAAAAATTCGGACAAGTTCTTTGTATTTTTTAGGAAGATGGTCAAAAAAGTCTACAATTTTACTATATTCCAGCTCTTGGCCAAATCTAAGGAAAAAGGCCGATTTCTGAATTCTGCCATATTAATGCGACAAAGAAAGAAAACAGAATAGTCACTATACTCGTACCATTTTCTTAGTGAATAACTATAGTGAATGATTCATAATATGGCTTTCAAATCTTCGTTATCTTTAGTTATAGTCTACAGCTATTTGTATCTTTGCTTGATAGCAGATAGCTTTTTGAGGCGAACCATTATCTGCTGAAGTTTTTGGGACTTCCTTTTTGGGACGAATATTGAACGAGATTTTTTTCTTTATCAAAGCAATTTTAACACGTTCATTGTTACGCAAAAAAGCTGCCAGAGAAAGCCTCCGAGAAACAATAGGCAATTTTATATAAAAAGGTCAAGGAGGCACAAGTTTGAAGCCGTAGTTCTTTTATAAAACCCGTCAACTTACACGAAGGGACTAGATAAAATAACCTATCTCAAATAATGTTTTAAGCTTAGACGCCAAATCAAAGCCAATTTTAGCCCATGAGGGTTTCAAAAGCTATTAAGAGCTATCCTTTTCAAAACAAAGATTTTAAAAAATCGTCATGAAAGGTAAGTTTGTGCAATCTAGCCTTAATAGCCATTTATTCTCATGTGAAGAAAAAACTGTCAGCTCTGCCTTCCAAACCCTACGGTAAGAATCTATCTATTAATGCCCCATTACCTAACAGTTAAGGCGAGAGAACCCGTGAACGACCTCGACAGTGGCGCCACTTAACAAAAATAATAATTTCTCTTTATACAAACAATCTATATGAATATCCGTTGCCTAAGTTTTTAAGTATTATCCTTAAGTAAAATTAGAAACTTCAAACTAAATTAAATATTCGCTGTAATTAAAGTTATGGCAATTACCGCAAGAGGCCGTTTTAAGGTTTTTTTGCATAACTTTAATTGCAACGAATATTTCATTGAGTTTGCAGGTTGTAATTTTACATATGGATAATACTAAAAACTTGGGCAATGGATTTTCTGATAGATTGTTTGTAGAACTATTTTTTTGTGCAGTGGCGCCACTGTCGAGGTCGTTGACGGTTACACTCGCCATAAATAACTTGAACAATTTTTATACCCCTGCTTTTATATAATTACCATTTCATCAATCACCGCACGTGACAAAAAATTTTGAACTATTATTTTAAGCTTTTGCAATAAATGACTCGATTACACGTTGCTGACTAAAATGGCAAATTCAAAAATAGTACTGTCACTTTTCAGTAAATAAATTTTAGAAAAGGAAAGTAGATGTTTTAGACTATTTCAGTCATGTCTTAAGCAGTACTTATTTCAGCGCCATTTCATATATTTTCTTCAACGTTTAACCGCCTCATTATTATACACCGCTTAATTTTGACAGATATCGTGTAAAATGCGTAAAATCATAGACAATTTAAGAGACGATCATCATCGTTCCTTTTCTAATCCTTTTTAACTGAAAGTGATAGTGCAATTTGTAGTTAGAGATATCGGTAACATTGAATTGAGAATATTGTACCATTTTATTTTGTATTAAACATCTATATACGAATAAAAAGCCTTGCACACAACGACCACCTGGTAATAAAGTACACCCTATTATACCACGATTTTCAACCATCTGCAACGGTTTCCACAAATTTCACAACGTCATCGGTCTACCGAGTGGTATTTAACACGACCACTCTAGAACCTCCGACTAGTTCCAACTCATCGGTCGTCGATCCCACGGGCTGTAATACTTTTTGTATCCCAATCGCCATTAAAAGCTGTTTAATATAACAGCACACAGACATACCGATGGAAGTGTCATTTCCGCGGTTCGTGGAGGAGCCGCATTGAAATACGTTTTCTTTTCGGGTCCATTTCCTTTGTCATTGGATTGCAATAAATCTTCTGTCCGCATTGTTTCCGGGTGAATAGGAAGAGATTGACTTGCCTCGGCAAAAACGTACCTGAAGCAAAAATAATTAATCATTTTAGCAAACCTTAGAGGTGCCTACAGTATTTATTTTTGAGGCAACTGCTGATTACATTTAAGGCGAGTGTAATCATGAACGGACTCGACAGTGGCGCCACTTCACAAAAACATATTTTCTCTTTATACAAACAATCTATCAGAATTGCTCAAGTTTTAAGTATTATCCTTAAGGTGAGTGTACTCGTAAACGGTCTTGAGTAACTTTTGAAGTGGCACCACTGTCGAGGCCGTTCACGACTACGCTCGCCTTAATGCAAGTTTGTACCTAAACAGTAAAACTGTTAGGTATTTCAAAAATGTTTGAAGATAAGCCGTTTTACATACAAAAGGAAAGGAGCTTCAAAATAGTCATTCTACTACAAGTTATTTCGTCAACAGCTGTGACACGTCCACTGCTGGACACAGGATATTATTATTATATATTTACTTGGCGAAAGTTGTTCAGTTCTATCAAAAAATTAACCTTCTTCTGGCTACAATACTGTTTTTGATACACCTGTATACCAAGCATTACTCTTGTCTTAGGAGAGTCAGGAAAAATTATGTCAGCATCACCGTGAAATTAACTGTTATTCCCATGGAGCTTACTCTAATCAGCAGTAGAAATCTAGTTAAGATTACATGCGGGATTCAAATTGTTAGACATATCTCTTTTACATCCCACTTGAAAAAGAACAGTAATTGGCCTCTGTCGCTTGTCGTGTGTTACGTCGAATTGACAAACGAATCGATGAATGCAAAACTAGAAACCGATATTGCATTGAGAACTTTAAAAAGGGTTGGAGCATGAATACGTACGAGTATCTTCGTTGAAATTTCATAACATCATATTCCGTGATATTCAAGATACAATTATCTTGAATTTAGTCTCAAGCCTTGTTAGTATTATCGACAATGACCAAATATATTTTTTTTGCAATGAATCAAATTCTCGGGAATTCATCCAAGTAAACGTTGTACTTACCTTACATTTAGTGCTGACAGTCTCATTGCCTATATGCCTCTAAAAGAAAAAGTGTTGACAGTTTCATTGCCTATATGCCTCTAAAAGAAAAAGTACTGACAGGCTCATTACATATATGCCTCTTAGAGAAAATGTGCTGAAAGGCTCATTGCATATATGCTTTTAAAAGAAAAAGTGCTGACAGGCTCATTACGTATATGCCTCTTAGAGAAAATGTGCTAAAAAGCTCATTGCATATATGCTTTTAAAAGAAAAAGTGCTGACTGGCTCATTTCCTATATGCCTCTAAAAGAAAAAGTACTGACAGGCTCATTACATATATGCCTCTTAGAGAAAATGTGCTGAAAGGCTCATTGCATATATGCTTTTAAAAGAAAAAGTGCTGACAGGCTCATAGCATATATGCCTATAAAAGAAAAAGTACTGACAGGCTCATTACATAATGAGCCTGTCAGTACTTTTTTTTAAATAAAGTGCTGAAGGTCTCATTGCAGATATGCCTCTAAAAGAAAAAGTGCTGACATGTTTATTACATACATATATGCATCTAAAAGTAAGGTGTTGACAGGCCTTTATGCCTCTAAAAGAAAAAGTTCTGACAAGCTTATTGCCTATATGCCTTAAAAGAAAAAGTGTTAGAGCTAGTTTCATTCCATGTTGATCTCGGTTCTTAGTAACTATAGATTTATCTACATAAATAGATAGTTTTTATTTTATCGTGCCATTAACCATTAGGATACCTAATCAAGTATAGGTAATCGTAATAATATCAAATACTTTTTTGAAGGTTTTTGTTGCTGTAATAATCTATCTTCTTTGCTTCTCATTTACTCGAAGTTTGTTCATTTTGATTCATTACACAAATTACAGAGTGCCAGTCATAACTTTTCGCATGTTCTTAGTCAACAATTTGGATAAGCGAAGTTATCGCGTCATAATGATATTATGTCGTCATATAATATTTGCTGTTACATACTATATTTAAGTATATTACCTATAGGTACGTAATGTTTTGTCGATACATAGTTATTCAAATCAGTTAATCGTCACTTATTCATGGTGCTTTGAAATTAACAAAGAAGTGTAGAAAAGATGAAAAGAGGAGCAGTATTCAACAATTCAAAGTCACAAGAAGTTACATTGAGAAGAACAAAACATTTACGTTTCTGGATTACGAGTAGTCGAGTACTATAGATAAACCAAATCTATTATTATTAAAACACGTAGCAGGTTCAATAACAAATATCTATCTAGCTTTCCTAGGTTTCGCACCGCCGCCGCTGAAAACTTCAAATTAATATCCATTAACGGATGGTGCAGGCTGGATGCACGTAACTTGATTAAAACTTCGCGTCATCATGGTATAATCGACTATATGTACATGTATGTGTATGATGTCGGTTGAGATGCCGTGTTATGTCATGTTAGAATAGCAGCGTCACCCCTTTACTCCTGTGGGTATCATAAGAGGCGAAAAAGGAGTCCGAGGGTTACATGTGTATTGCAATTTTAGGTGAAGGGCTGACAACCTGTCTGTATGTGTGTATGTATTTATTTTATATTTTCTGAACTCCGAAATAGAATTATAAGTAGGAAACTTTCTAGTTTACGCCTAACTACTTAATTACTCATGTATTCAGACTCTGCTTTTACAAAATATACAAATGAAGTGGAGTTTTTTGCAACTCTCAGTGACTTTTACTGCTGCCTCAGATGTAGTGCACTGCTTACTTACGAACGAGCATATTCAATTACCACTACTAAATTACGCAAAAACGAATAAAATAGCTATCTAAAAAGTATTCGTTACAATAACTTATACTGAATGACGCTTGTACGTCGCTTCGAAACGAGTACCAAGAGATTGAAAAATTGGCAAGGGTCAGTCGGGGCCCCGGTAGCTCAGTTGCCAGAGCAGTGGGACGGTACCCCACGGTCCCGGGTTCAAATCCGATAGTTTTTTTTTAATTCATATATTTATTAATCTAAATTGGGTTTAGACCCATACAAGCGCAGACAGAATTTTCAAGCAGGCTACCTCTACATTTCAAACAGGACATCGTTTTGACACTGTATGCAATGTGTGTTTTAACTTTACCTTTTGACTTATTGTATGCCAGTCTTTGAAAAGACAGCTATTTAAAATAAAAATAGCAAAAACTACTTAACTTATTGATATAATACTTAAGTTATAAGTAAGTAATTGTATCAGGCGTTACTTTGCGGAAGTCCATCTTGATTGAATTAGATAGAAAGGTATTTAGCTTTCTTCCGCACTTATGATGGCTAGTAATGCAGCTAGTTGAATGCACTGACTGAGAACTGCTCGGAACTCGACTGTCGAACATCTCCTGATGATGCTCCGTGGAGGGGCGAAACACGTGTAGAGTGTAAAACGGTGGAAGTAGTGCGAGTAAAGTGCATCGCTTGTGCATTTGCATTAACTTGCGGTCGTACGCGTGGTGCATTCAACTAGCTGCATTACTAGCCATCATAAGTGCGGAAGAAAGCTAAATACCTTTCTATCTAATTCAACTTAAGTTATAGTTCCAAAAGGTGTACAAGTAACTCAATTTTTAGATATACTTTATATCACGTCTCCCGACAAAAGAATTCACGAAATTTCAAAACTGTACATACCTCGACGCAACTATACAACTCGATCACAAAACAGAGGCTACCAATGACCTCGCGTGTATAGATTGGCGAGCGCAGCTAAAATGCGTAGGACGTCGAAATTTCATAGCCCAAATGGCAAAATAATTTCCGATAATCCTGCTGATATTGCATTGCCGGTATCAATTTAATAAAAGCTGCTCTAAATGCTTGTATTGCTGGATAAAAGGCAGTACTTATTATATCGGACTGAAGGTTTTCCTGATTATTAGGATCCTAGAAATTTGCCCAAATTTCGGGATTTGTTAAAAAAGTTGGTACTCATAGAATGAAGTCTTCATTTATGCCATATTCCGGCCAATACTGTAATATTAACTGCAACATATACATTTGAGGTGAGAAAATGTGTGGCTGTTCGAACTTATGTTACCATTTATCTTCAAAACCACTGGTCCGGATTTGATATCAGTGTTGGTTGAATTTAATTGGTGCATGTTCTTGGATTTGTGTTACGCCGACATCACACCAGAGAATACTGCTGTAAATATTATATCATTAAGGTACATTACATTTTAACTTTAATTAATTAATTTTCAATTACATTTTAACCGTGTGTTGGTCTGGCCGCGACCAAAGATGGTGTAACTCACTTGAATTTCAAACTCCAGGTAAATAGCCACAACAGTCCACTACTGGACATGGGCCTCCTCCTATCGGGTGGTGGTCATACTCACAAGTCACAACGGTTATCAGGCAGATCGGCGAGCGCAGTGTAAGATGTTGCATTCCCTAGATGATTATCATTTAGTCGCTTTTTACTACACCCGCGGGTAGAATTGAGGTGATGGTATTATATAGCCCGGCACTACACGGGAATTCGTTCAAATAACCATTTCATGCGTCGTGGCATGTACCAAAAAATGATACTTTGTGTTTAAACTTGTAACTAAAGTTGTTCTACCACTATCGACTCAGTCTTTGTCACCTCAAGCCTACAAAATAAAATCGCAGAAATATTGTGCTTCAATGCTGATTTTTAATTTATCAATCGAAATAAGGAAATTCATCGATAATTCCGTATGAAGCTGACTACTGACAAATTGAATCCGATATCTCGTTAATATGCGGGATCGTTAATCCATATTACCATCTGTAATTTCCAATCATGGTAATGCTGATTCTACATACATAATCACGCCTATATATCCCTTGCGGGCTAGGCAGAGTGTTAAAATTAAAAGCCGTAAAAACAAACATTTCCGCCAGGTCTGACAAATATTTGAGGGTTATTCAGAAAATTGTGTATCGCCAGAGTAACAGGTTGTCAGCCAAACGCCTAAAATTGTAATACAAATGTAACCCTAAATGAGTCCCTCAGCCGCCTCTTACGACTCCATATGGAAAGAAATGGGATGATGCTATTTTGAGCTGATATCACACGGCAATTATGTCGCCAATTATTTGGCCATATTGTTACAATTTAAAAGGTTTTTGAAACAATTTAATTAACTTGCATTTGGAGTTGTGTTTTGTATTAGAGTGATTTTCTCCATAAGCAGCAGAAATCCTTATCTACATAAATTATAACCAAATACTTATAAAAGAAAAAATTACTCCAAATATAATTCTAGGTAGATTTTTGAGTAACTAAAACAAATATCGTATCTACTCTTGAGGCTTTACCTATGACTTTATGATGACACTTCTCCGATTTTCTCTTGAGGCTGTCTGTAGGTGGAATTTAATTTATTTTTTTATGAATACAACACTACCCTCAGACCCTTATCATTCGATTAGACACGCTGGCTTAACTACTCGTACTTATATAAAGAGACAGATAAAAAATATATATAGATTTTGATATCAAATGTTATGCTGGGTGAAATTTTACTATTGAGTGATAATAAAAACAGAGAACGGGCTGGTGATAAGTCGAAATATGTTAAAAATATTTGGAGCTTCCACAGTAACCCAAATCAACAGATTATCAATTTGTGTAAGAGGTAATTTTATTTTACATTACGGCCTATGTTCCTTGGGGAAAGTTGTTTCTTATCACCAGCCCGTCTTGAGTTTTTGCTATCGGTCACAAGTATAATTGTACTCTTTAAAAAGCCCTACTAGATAAAATAACTGTTTTGAAGTTTTGCGGTGACACAACGCCAAACCAAGTTAGAACACAGTAATTTTTTAGAGAGGTCTTATTATACATGGTGTTAGGCAAATCTCCTGTAATTTACTTTACTGCGTTCCCCTTCAGGGATGAACCAGCCCTTTATACTTAACAATATACCCAAGGAACATAGGTCGAAATATGTAATAAAAATTTGGACCTTGTATACAAAGAGTGTCAGCTGACCGACTCATTTAAAAGTCTAATTTTATTCTTCATATGTCCACTTATGTTCCATGGCGAAAACTGTACAGTTTTATGAGCTGTTACACTTAAAAGGAACGCGTGAATGTCCCTAACACCCTGTATACCTAGGTATTTATTTATTTAATATTTTATTGCGCATCGTACAAAAGGCGGGCCTGATGCCACGCGGTATTCTCTACCGGCCAACCAGAAGGTAAACAAAGAGAAGAAGAAGCGGGTGCACTAGAAAGATAAAAATGAAAAGACAAAAGGAAAGCAACATATCGTACTACTATGAAAATATATAGAATTATTATATAATACCTATCTACCAATACATTATTTAATATTCATAAAAATATACTTATACAGATAAGTACTTATACCATCACTGTGTATTGAGTCAGTCTATTGACTATCGTAGTATATTGATTATGGGTATTGTATTGACTATCGGTGTCTCGTATACATACGTCACTACGGTAGGGTAGGGAGTCTGTCTGGCAGTCAATGCCCGACCGTAGCCCAGAATGGCTGTGTGATGGTGTGCCGGCGAGCCACTTACAACTTCTATCAAGTCAATCATCCGTACGATCCACAGGGATCGTACAACTACTAATAAATAATACATAAACTTACTTTTACATACTCAAAAGTAAACAGAAATAAATTTATACTTATATAACTGGTTCTTTTATTAGGTTTGTGGTCCCCCCATACAGTGAAACTTTATTAAAAGTTGTGTGTGTCTTCCCGGCGCTGCTTCTGCATGAAACTGTTACAAAATCGGCTTAGCGTAATCTGTGTAACTTCTGAACATTTTGAAATTATTTTGCTGAGTGCCTGAATATCATTATAAAAGTTCACATAAGTTTAGCCTTTAGGAAATAAGATTATGGAAATAAATGGCTTGTCACCACAATTTGTATTTAAAAACTGTGTCCGCAATTGCAGCATACAAAATGGCCTCCATTGAGAAACTGAATTCTCTTAACTTACCTATAGTTAGCTAACTTTAAAAAGGATAGGTGATGTCTAAATTCAGTGTTTAAAAAAATTATGTAAAAAAAACTTTTAAAACAAGCTTTTATTTAAGTGCTCTGAAAAGATGAAAATAAAATTTTGAATGTCATTAACCACATTCATTTATGACTTTACAGAAATAAAAATATAATAAAAGCTTGTCGCGATGCCTAGAAGAAACTACCTAATTACAGTTAGGTCCGTACCTAATTACAAAATTTCAATCACAAATTGAAAGTTTCGCGACAAGCTTTTATTATATTTTCATTTCTGTAAAGTCATAAATGAATGTGGTTAATGACATTCAAAATTTTATTTTCACCTTTTCAGAGCACTTAAATAAAAGCTTGTTTTAAAAGTTTTTTTTACATAATTTTATTTTATATTTTTTAGTTTATGTTACGATAGTTATTGATCAATACGAAAGTCTTTCTATAAAAAGAGACCTACAATAGAAAAACTTAAGGCACGGGGAAAACTAACATTAGGATAAAGTATAATTATCTCTTTTATATTCTATAGAAGTAGGTTGGTACCTACTCCTCCGGCATCCCTAATAGAAGAATTAGCTTGTAATATGTCTTTGTCTTTTCATTTCATTGATGGCGTCATTATTACATGGCCGAGTCCCAGTTAATTTTGAACAGTCTAATTCTTCTATCAGGAGGCCTTCTATTGACGTGACCCTAATTCATGGTGGGCCTACCAACTGCCTATCATGAACGAATTCGTATACAAAATTGCAAGTCCCAGCAGTTGAATATTGAGGAGTTCCATAGTTCGAAGACAACCCTGGATGTAGCGTCTAATTCATGGTGGGCCTACCAATTGCCTATAATAGACGAATTCGTATACAAAATTGCAAGTCCCAGCAGTTGAATATTGAGGAGTTCCATAGTTCAAAGACAACCCTGGATGTAGCGTCTAATTCATGGTGGGCCTACCAACTGCCTATAATAAACGAATTCGTATACAAAATTGCAAGTCCCAGCAGTTGAATATTGAGGAGTTCCATAGTTCGAAAACAACCCTGGATGTAGCGTCTAATTCATGGTGGGCCTACCAACTGCCTATAATAAACGAATTCGTATACAAAATTGCAAGTCCCAGCAGTTGAATATTGAGGAGTTCCATAGTTCAAAGACAACCCTGGATGTAGCGTCTAATTCATGGTAGGCCTACCAACTGCCTATAATAAACGAATTCGTATACAAAATTGCAAGTCCCAGCAGTTGAATATTGAGGAGTTCCATAGTTCGAAGACAACCCTGGATGTAGCGTCTAATTCATGGTGGGCCTACCAACTGCCTATAATAAACGAAGTCGTATACAAAATTTTGTGTCCCAGCTATAAACCGCTGAGGAGATCTCTCGTACGGAGCCGATCCTGGCAGCAGCATCAGGTCAAATTTATGATTTACATGCATTGTCATCGGTTCTGGACCAACATGCAAAATTTCAACTCAATCGGATACCTAGAAGTGGTTCAAATTAAACTTGCAAGATTTGCACCGAACAAACATTGTTACTTACTTACTTACTTACTTACATACACTGCAAGTTGAATAAAAGCTTTTAAAAAATGACAATGGTGATTTCTAGTAAATTTCGTTGCCTTTTTTTAAATCGTCGCCTTATGTTTACAGATAGGCGTATTTTGCGTCAAATTATACGTAAGATATGACATGACTTACAGATCTGCTATCGTTTTATTAACGTATTTGACGGACAGTGACAGCACTAATTTAATGTTATGAGAATTTTCCAAATTCAGGCTTACGTATACGCCTGTTTTTTTTTCAGAAAATAAAGAACTTACTGGTGTATGTGTACATTTTTCAGGTTATGACACTTCATCCTATACAAATATACGGGAAAATTTTATTTCCTAAGCAAATAAACCATATTTTGCAGCCAAAAGGGACCCGAAGTAATGAAGTTACAGACCATAGATAATCATGTTACGTAACTTTTTGCGTTACATTACGCGTTTTCTTATTTCTTTTTTGTCTCAGAGGGTTTTGATATTTGGAATGTCCTACTAAAAACTCTACCAATTTCATTATAATCTATTTTCTTGAATCTATTTTTACTGTGCTATGGGAATAACTTAAAAGTAAACTAAACAAATGGTACTAAATACATGAGGGTAAAGGATTTGTCAATATTTTTGTTTTTCTATCCCACTCGAGCCGGTTCTTTATTAGGACAATACAAAATTGTTATAAAAAAAAAAAAATTGTGTTATACAAATTTCTTTTTTTTACAATGACGGATCATGACGTCAATAAGTGATAACACTGCCCTACATTGAATAAAGAAATTTCATTTCATTTTCATGTCATTATCGCAACCCTAGAAAAATTCAAGTTCACTTGGAGAGGGAGACACCCCATAGTATGTTTTCGACAAGTACGATAGGTGAACTATAAACGAGAGCGGAGGTGTATTTTCTATTTATATTCGCTGTAAAGGCTTTATCGCATGGCACTACAACTTTATATGCCATTTTCTGGCACTTGAAAAGATTTTATAACCGGAACGTATAACTAGCTTTCAACACAGGTAGGTATTGGTACACGTAGCTAGGTCATATTATCACGTGAACTTAACTTATGAGTAAGTAAATAATTTATTGAAGTACACTACTAGGCTGGATTTTTTTATTAAAAAAATATGTCCAGCCTAGACTTTATTTTCTTAACTAAATTAGGTACGTATAACAAGCTTCGGTTTGCAAATATAAATATCTAATATGATTCAGGCAATTTTCACGCTCATTTTCACCAGAAATAAGGCACAACATTTTTGCGAAGAATTATTATACTCCTTAAAGCGTCGGAAAACAAGGCGTTGAATCTGTTACATAAATCTGCTGAGGTATTAAATTAATATTTATTCAGCAGAGTCCATTGTTATGAAAGGAAATGGAGTGTAATTAAGACAAAAACTTGGGTAATGTGATTTGACTTTATCTGGAGACAGTTAAAAAAATACAATGGACTTTATTTTATTTTCAAAATTATTTAATTTGGATTATACGTATTTGTACCAGAAAGCCTTTTCGGGTAGAAAAACTTGCGGCCCAGGTACTTTTCAAGCGTAAAATGTATTGCGTTAATTTTCCACGGTAAAAACACCTAATACTTATCATATCACTTAGTAACTTAGTAGCCGTCGGTCTTGGTTGCTGTCTACGATTACTAAGACGGCGGACGTTACACAACCATGTCAGAAGCCTACTATTAGTAGAAGGCGGTTGAAAAAACTCTGACACTAGGGTTCATTGTGTCGTTAGACGACTCGGAGTCTCACTCTAAAAGAAAAAGAGACTTCTATGCTCCGTTTATATAAGGATGACCAATAATGTAAACAAACTTTGTATGTAGCTGTCAGTTGCGAGCTGTTATTTACATACAAAGTTTGGTTACATTATTGGTCATCCTTAAATAAACAGAGCATAGTCAGTCATTAAAAACTCTGACATCTATGTGCATTGGGTCGCTGGGTTTTCCACGCAACAAGCAAGCGAGTCAACTCTCAGCCACTAATTACTAGTGAACACAGACGATTATGAATCCAATCTGGAGCCTTTTGATCAAACCTTGTCACTAAATAAATCCTTTAGTTAGAACACCGCCAATTCACCAAATCCTGAACGGATACATTTGAAATGGCCCTTTCAGTTTAACGTTCCAATTACTTCCGTTATTTGGTCCGTTAGTCGTCACTTGACGTCGACGGCTATAGACGGTACGGCTGGAGACGTACAAAGGGCTAATGAAGTCGGTGGTGCTGTAATGAATAGAGACTGGATTATATGCATTTTCATGCCAAAATTGCATATTTTTTAAATATAATTTTCCAGCGCAGGGCATTTTTTTTTTCTCTCACTCCCGTCTATTACGCGTATTGTACTTGCTTGTTGGCGAGTGCACTTATTGATATGTCAATATTTGATAGTAGATCTTGCCTTCCGATAAATTGCTTAACTGACTTACCTGGATCATTTAAATACGGCGGAAATTTTCTACTTTTTCAAGTTTATTATTTTGTTTACCTAAAACTTGTTATTTGATCTTGCATGTTTCGCGAGGCTTGGGCACTTTTCATGCATATTACAGGCACTTTACGTGTACATTTCAGTGTTTTTAAGTTACATATAATCCGGTCCCTAGTAATCAATGTTCAACTATTCGTGACATGCCAAACGTGTGATCTACACCTGTAGGATTTTGGACAAAACATGTGTGTTCTACGGTGATAAATTAATAATATTGTTCTTAGAACCTAGGTCGTACCGCAAACAGAGTATTAGGTACGAAGGGCTATGAACGCATTGAGTCGTTTGTCGTCTCGGTGTCCCTCCCTCAGGAAAATAAGAAGAAGGCTATGAACAGAGAAAATTGGTTCTAAAAAATTTAATACTTCCTGCGATATATTTTCAAAAGAACAGCTATAAAGTAGCAACCTATGTCCACTCAAAACAAATCGTTTTTTCCAAGCAGTTCTTTGCATAATCAGTTAAAGACTAAATAAACTATGATTCTGGTGAATCTTAGGTATTAAAGACAGAATCTAATCACAAATTTGTATTACCGTGAGTTCTTATTGGGTCCAAGTAATCATTTATTTCAGCTGCTAACGATTTTCCCACGGGAAGAAAACCTATCTTTGGCATAAATTATACACCAAAACCTTCCTCTTGAATCACTCTATCTACTTAAGAAAACCGCATCAAAATTTATTGCGTACTTTTAAAGATCGAACAGAACATACAAAGGGACATATGCAGCAACTTCATTTTATACTATTAAGTTTAAAACTGTTGTATGCAGATATGAGCAAACTGTTCCAAGCAGTATTGTCTCAAGGTCTCATTAATCACCCTCAAGGGTTAGGCAGACATATTCAGACACAACTTAATTATCTAGGCTTTAATTAGTTGGATTCTCTTGCTATCTTGTTATTAGGAAAGTTCGGGGTAGACCCCACTTACGATTATGGGAACAGTAAGTTCACATTACACGAAACACTTGTACACTTGAAGGACTTGTTAGTCTACCTGGTTAATTTGAAATACACAGCCTGTAAGTGAAATGACTAGACAAACTTTCAGAACGTTTTCTAGAAGTGAAACTGAACACCTTTATTTAGTACCATTTTTTGGAATATGGAATAAATTATCCTCCCAAACAAATTTTGATGTTTTTCAAGTGATTTTGTATGGAAAAACAATCTTTTTTTAGTTTTTCGGAAAAATGGTACATAGAAAAATTGTTCAGTTTCACGTCTAGAACACGCCAGGAATGTTTGTCCAGTCAGGGTCCTCCTATATCATGACTCTTACACACTGTATAAGGTAGGAATGCCTATATGCCATGCCGTGTGGTTCCCGCTTCGAACAGAAGTGACAAAGAGATGAATTCATCTAAGAAATGGACAGCAGCGTTCCCCGTGAATGCAACCTCTTGCACTACGCTACACGTGGTGAGTGTGGCAAATACCCCCTGATAGGTGTGACCCATGTCCAGCAGTAGATTGTTAGCTGTGTGCCGCTAGGTGGTATATTGTGTGGTTTTGGATTTTGAAATTATAAAAAAAGATTTAGTGCGTGCGTGTGCCTGTTGCTCGTCTGAATGTCAATATACTTGCATATACTATACACGTAGGACTACATTTGGTTTTGGCGTAATTCTCTACGCTATACAAATCGTTTGCTGCTTAGCGGTTTTCTGTCAAGGACTGACGGATATTAATTTGGTACACGGACGAGTAATTTGGCAACAATTAGCGTCAAACCCTCGTAAGGTCAGCGCAGCAAACCATTCATCTTACTTCTTTGGTAATGGAGATATGTATAAGATGTACGGTCGCATTCAAAAGTGGAGTCATAGTTAACACAAACCTCAGAAAACAAGTCGCTCGCACCCGCGGCGACACTCACACAATGACACAAATGACGTATAACATACTATAATTTGACGAACTACCATTGTATAATAGGCTGAGTAGTATTGACTATTTCACTACATGAATCATTAGCTTCGGTAGCATGGTCAGTAGCGCGGTCAAGCAAATTCTTGACCGTTATTGTGGAGACAATGGTTCGAATCCCGATATCTTCTTTGTAGTTTTTATTTTATCAAATGAAGCAAAATTTTGTAAATTTTGAATTACATTTTAGTTGTTGCTAGATCGTTTGCGAGATAGTGCGTGTGCTAAGTGTTTTTTTTAACCTAAGTTTATTTATTAAACTTCAGTGTTTATTTCTTCGAAATGCATACTAATAACAGTTTGCAGGATAGGCAGCGTATTGTTGCGCTGCAATTATCTGTGGCGCTGCATGATATTGGATTTAATTTAACTCAAATTGCTAATCAGACTGGTCTGGCCGTAAGTATAGTTTTATTTCATTACAATTGTATTTTAAATATTAAAAACTTTGACTCATAGTATGTTGGTAGCTGTGAACCGATTAGTATAAACTTTTTTATTAATAATGCTACTTTGTTTTAGTGGAAGACTGTTAAACGTTGGGTTACACGTTTTGAAGAGGAAGGTAGCGTAAAAACTCGACTCGTCTTATTAATGATTCACAGCGGAGGATGATGGTGTAACAATATGAAGAAAATGGTTCTGCCGCTGGTCCAGACGAATAGTAGCACAAGAAACAGGGCGTGCAACTGCCGCTAATTATGTTGATATGCTACAGGAAAGCATGCTACCGACGACGGTGCGAAATGTTTAACTGTTTATCCTGCTAGTGAAGTTCCTCGTTTTGCATTTGTCCAGGATAAATTGTCCAGTGCATCGAGCTGCCGTGGTGAATAATTGGTTTAGCCAGCACCCAGATATCCAAGTTATTCGTTGGCCAGCAAAATCTCCGGACTTAAATCCCATAGAGAATTTATGGGGTTTAGTTGGTGCAAAGGTGGGACATGCGCAATGAAAGAACTACAGAAGCTTTAGAGGCTCACTGCCTGGGAGTGTGGGAGAGTACCAGAGGAACAGATATATGCACTTATTTGGTCGAGTCTAATAAGTGTTTATTAAGTGTTGTTGAAAACAGCCGAGGTAACACCAAATACTAATTATGTAAGCGGCGATTTTTACTTAAGATTTCAATCTGACCCGATCTAGCATACATTGCTGATTATATTGTGTATTTCATTACAATATATGAATATACACAAAATAATCAGCAATGTATGCCGAAGCGGGCCCGATAAATCGTTGCTCACTCAACCTCTGTTTACCTGCTTACCCGCCTACTATTGCAGTAGGTATTTGTGGAGCATTACATTAGCAATTGAATTATGCTAAAACATCGATATATATTTATATAAGATTGATCATTATTAGTCAGTTATCTTAAGGCTTTGCTTCAATATCTTTTCATTACGAAAACGAGTACTTAAGCCTAAACCTTGAGATGTAGGCAGATAACTGATTTATTATTATTACAATTACTTTTACTTCCGAGAAAAGTGCATCATCGTTAAACATAGAACAATAAAATAATTTCTAACGAAATTATTACTTAAATAACTTTATTGAAAGATTCAATCCAAGATTTGGATCATTCCTATGATCTTATAAATAATTACCTATCGATGTTTCAGCTAATGAACACTTAATATCATTTTACATAATATTGTGTTTTATCATTCAAACAAAACTATAAACTAAGTATTACGACAGCAAGTATTTTATGTAGTTTAACATACTCGTATCTTATGGTTACCAAAAGTTCTCATTCATGTCATAATGTTATTTACATAAAGTAATACCATACCTACCAATAAAATAATTTCTTACCTTACTTTTTGTTTTATTACAATATTATAGGTTTATGTTTTTAGATATAGGTAATATTTTGATACATAATTTACAATAAACATTTATAGATATAATACATAGATGAATATATAGAAAAATATTATATAAAATAATGATTACTGGAGAAAATATGATAAAAACATATAAAAAAACATTAATCAACATACAGAGATCGGATGGGAACCCGGTTCCGTTCTGATTAGAAGGTAAGAACTATTACCGCTAAGCTACGGTTGCTTGTGATCAAAACGACGAAATAAAGATATGTAATCTATTGCTTTACTACAAATGAACGAATAAGGATAACTATAATACAGTTTTAGACAAACCAGTGTGATGTATACTTTGTGGTGATGTGGTGGCGAATAGGCTATCACCGAGTAATTATTTCAAAGATTACATAGATGTCGCTTATTGGTGGTAATCTGTTTAAGTTTTAATGCTACGCCTTAAGGTGGACTTTTCTACTTAAAGTCGATAATCTTACGTGTGTGCGTAAGTTCGTAAAGTAAGTACAGAGGATAATAACCCGTATTGCAATCTGTCTCGTAGTCTAACTATGACTCCACTTATGAATCCGACCGTACACGAAATATATTTAAAAACCTACATATATTGCCTCGCAGAAATGTGTTGGAGCGGAATTACGAGTGTAATTTGTGCCCGCTTGTTGTTTATGATACTTTTTGTATAATCAGACAGCTGCGAATTTGTATCGCATCTCAAATATCTATGACATCACTAAATAGTATAATAAGAAGTCGCTTCCCGTGTCGTGGATATATAAAAGTACGTAACGGATTTTGATGCGGTTTCCTTTTGTAGATAGAGTGATTCAAGAGGAAGGTTTCGCTGTGCGGGCTGCTAGTTTCTTATATAGATCGCATCTCTTGGAAAGCAAAATATACAAACAAGAATGGCATAAAAAGCTGAAATTATAGCGAAACATAAAAATTCGCGTAAGTGCCTCGTAACCCTCCTCGCCCGCATCCTCGCATCCATTCAAGACACCACCTCACACAAACGAATGATTGATTAACCGACCAAGAAAACGTGTCATGTTTCCATAAGCCCCAGTTTGGGCCGTGTGAATATGTAAATTGGCCGCTTAAATCATATGAAGTTGAGTAGGGTCTTGCGCTTCAATATAGCTTTAAAGAAATTGTGTCATATCCTAGATTTGATTGACAGGAGATCAATCTTTTAATATCAATCCAATATCTAGGTTAATAATTCAATGAGAAGTGTCATCAACTATATTAATAATAAAAATTCCCAGAACTTGAAAGTGCAGCACACCTCTCTACACCCTTAGCTACCCGTAGGGCAGCTTGTGACGAGCTGTTGGGGAGTAGCGACCCCACGGACCCGAGTACCCCCGAGAGTGTAGACTGGCCGTCTCCGGCTCGCCGGAGTGGACCCCAAGGCCAGGACTCTCACCTCTGGCTTGCCTTAGTTGGCCGGCCAGAGTGGGGCCGCTAGAGTTCGAGCCTGTGCTCGGACTTGAGGGGTGGAAGTGAAACATGCGTAAGTCGCGAGTTGGTGTATGTTCTGGCCTTTGCCCAGGACCTCTGCGCAGAAAGCGGTGTACACCTCTCGACACCCCTTCAGTCGCCCGCGCCAGTGTTGCGTCCCGGCACCACGCTCTACGCGTACCGCCAATAGTGGAGGCCCACCTAGCGGGCGGCGAGTCACCGTCTGCCGATATTATCAAGATTGGGACATTTGATTTGGCAGGCGTCCCGTTGTCTCAATCAATAGCCCAGCAACCAGTCCAGCAAATTCCTCCCCATAGCCCTAGTAATCCGACCCTCACCTGCAATAGTCCTTGCATCAGGCGGGTGCTGGCTCTGGGTGTACTTCTATAGTGCAGACAGAGCGAGTATCTACTTGATGTACACATCACAACACATTATTTGGTGCAAAAAGGCCTCTGTGCTGTTGGCTTCGGCCCCACTCATGCCTCAAAGGACCGGGTCCCTGTGGGCCCGAGATTCGAAAGAGTACCAACATAATAATAATAATAAATAATAATAATAAATCTTTATTCATTTTAAGCACTTAACAATTACAACAGGGGCAGATGCCTCCTACTAAGTTGACAAAACCTGTGTTAGGAGACACCGCTCTTCTTAAAACAGCAGCACACATCATACCGTGCACTCAAGGCTAAACAAAGGCAAAAGAAAGATTAAGTTTAGTTATAAATTAAGGACTAACGACGCCAAGATCGTATACGTACAAGTACGATCGTATGTAGAAGTGAGTGCCCACGAGCGTGCATGCGCGCGCACGTGTTTGTGTGTGTGTGTGTGTGTGTTTGGTTTGTGGGTGTGTGTGTGTGTGTGTGTGTGTGCGTGAGAGAAAGATAAACCTATCACCCGAGCAGTTTAGCACAGTTACTACAAATATATTATTAAAGAAGGGAAGAGCTCGTGAACCACCAGCCCTACGACAGTTGTCTTGGGATCGGACACTGGTTGTAAGTTACAGCCAAGTCCACTAGTTGTTCAAGAAGCCCTCCACCTCATCGTAGGATTTGTGCTCCAAGAATTTTAATACTGTTTTCTTACATTCATATGTGTTTTTTGAGTAAATGTTGAGCTCTTTATTTAATGTGTTGTATAATTTTGCTGAGCGTTTATAAAATTGCCTGTTAGCAAAAGTAGTTTTAGTTGTAGGTACCTTAGCCACTAAATATTTTCTCCTTTTTGTAAGGATCTCTGTATCAAATAGTAACATTTTATGCTTTTTCAGAACAGTGCAGTTGATATACAGTTTCCTAACAGAGAGGAGCTTAGTCATGTTATATAGACTTTCAGTTGGAAAACGACGTTTTTTGAAGTACATTATTTTTAGCAATGAACGTTGAGCACGCTCAACAGTTAGAAACTTTGACTTAGATGCACCTCCCCAGGTAGGAATGCAGTAAGAAATAACTGATTGCGCAAGCGCCACATAAACTTCTTTTAGCAGATCTCTAGATCCACCCATCTGAGAACTATCATTCGATTTAGGGACGACGTATCTCAGGCTCTTGAACACCCAAATAAGCTTTCTTATGCGGTCTGCTATATAGTCAATGTGTTTATGCCATGATAGTTTATAATCTAGATATCTATTATTAACGTGAGTTACACCTTTTATAGAGATATTTTTTAATGGCGCATCATGTCAAAGGATAATGGTATTGTTTTCCTTGTACCAAGTAAGATATAGGTATATATTTATATATATTTGTACATTTGTACAAGCCGATTATGCGTCGGGAAAACGAGGTGAGCGTAATGAAGCCAGAAGGTCAGGATCTTTCAAAGCTTTTTGGGGTCTCGATATCTGAAAACGTAACTTTTGGTATATGAGTACTTCTGCGGTTTCGAAGTGGTCTCGAAAGTTATACAAGTTTCTTAATTAGTTACGTATCCACTAAGAAATAATAATGCAAATTTTCCTAATATGTGGACGATGATTTCAGATGTCCTAAAAATTTGGTAAATTTAATTGGACTATTAATGTTTAATAAAGTTGTCGTGCCGTAACAAGTGACCAACCATCTTCCCTCTACGGTTTTCAATGGTCTTTAGTATACAACATTCCTCCGCAACCAACGTCAGCACATCCTCATTTGACATCTTCTCTGTCCAACTGATCTTTACCATTCTTCTCCAGCACCACATTTCGAATGCTTCCAGTCTTTCTCTTTCTCTTTATTAAGAACATCATTGAAGGAAAGGTCGAAGGAAAGAGAGGAAGAGGAAGACCTAGACGCACATTCTTCACTCAAGTAAAGGAGAAGATTAATGTCGTGTCATATCAAGAGGTCAAGTCGCTGGCAGAAGATAGAAAAAAATGGTAATTACTACACCGACAAGAGCCAAGCTCTTAAATTTGAATGCATTAATGTTTAATTTTCTTTTTTTTCGCTGTTAGGGCGTCGGTAGTATGGATACCGAAAGTCGCTGGATCGAACCCTGCCTGCAGTGCAATTTTGTAAGTTCTTGAAAATTTTATATCTAAGACATTGAAGAGTTTTAAAATGTTGTACCTACAATATTTTTGATTAGTTCTGTGATTTTGTTTCATTTTATTGAATCTGTCTAAAGTTTAATTCCTGTACTCATCACAAAATGTGTAAAGTAAAATATAATTGGTAGCTGGAAACGTGGGTAAGCGGATTGGTAACTTTTTCAATTACAATTTGTTTGGCTTTCTGGTCAGTCTGTAGTTTCCAGTTTTGCACGAGAACTTCATTCAATTAATTAAATAAACGCTTTGATTTTAAATTATATGAGAAAAATGTTTGTAAGGCAATGGCGGCGTAGTGGTGCCAGCTGAGAATAGCATCACATCGTTTTATCCATGGGCAGTGGTTGTTGAAGGAGGTTTCTATGGCATAACCCAAGAAATTGGCAGCAGTGTTCCCAGTAAATGCAATACCTTACCCTTTGCTCGCTACACCGTCCTGCCAAGCTAGCCATAAAATAATAATCGGTGACATACCTATAGTTTTATGAACTGTAATGGAATACTTACGTATTTTTAGATTCTTAGAAGTGCAAAATATAAGCTAGGAACAAGAATGTATCTCAAGTCCAAGTACGATGACCTTTTACTTAGAAGATTCGCTGAAAAAATATTCACCACACGTAGTGCTGAAAGCTAAATTCTATATAGCGGGTCAGCTCAATCTTTAGTTGTTTGTTTTTATTCCCGAAAATCATCAAGAACATATTTTTATATGTATCAGCAACAACAGTTTGGCGGTTCTCACATTTGTCGTCCGTCGTTCCGTTTTTTAAATAGTTCGTCTGTCAGACGCATGCGTTACGTTGCGTTAAAAAAACGGAACGATAAAACGGACATTTACGCCACGTCTGACAAATATTTAAGGGTCGTTCGGTAAATTGTGTACCTATTGCCATAGTGACAGGTTGTCGGCCCATCGCCTACAGTTGCAATACACACTCTCGAGTCCCTTAGTCGCCTATTACGACTCCCATTGGAAAATGATGCTATTCTAAGCCGGCATTACACAGCAACAGCCAGCTTAATAGTAGATGATTTGTTACCATCAGTGAACCGTGTCATTAAATTGCACTTTACTTAATACAAATACAATTCAATTTTCATTGCATAGCCGATTATACTAATATTTGCAATAGTATTACAAGATCGATCTCTCTACGCAATGAACATCCCATTGTACTAGTAAAATGAAAATTGCAACTAAATGAAACGACCCCCAGCTGTCTACACAAAGCCTACTATTTAAATGATTCCTTAACTTTAAAAAAAACTTGAAATCTATTACAAATTCAGAGGGATTTCAGTAAGTTTATTAACCAGTTTATTAATGAAAGAATAAACTAAATTTATCGAAAATTCTTAAATATTTTAATGTGTCAGTCCACCTCGGACACATTTTTTACATAATTATACACTTTTTAAATTCCATGCATAAAATTGGATCTTGAAAAAAGAATCCTAAACCTTTTTCAGAATGGGGCGAGTAAACTATGAATAAAAGATTAACTTTGTTAAAGCTAGGACGGGTTAATTTTTTATACTTTTTCTTTAATCTTCAAGACAAGCCTGTGTTTATTAGATCTTATACTCTGAAAGACTGACGTTATTTTTGCAGGTAATGCTTAGAAATGATAATAAAAGTGTTTTTTGTTGCACAGTGGTTTAATCCTACGTGAAACTTTAATGTCAATTTTTGAGCTTCATCATTTAGCACATCCTTTTTAAAATATACAACTGTAATTTGTTTCTATAACCATTACAGTTTAAAAAAACTTTTGATTAGAACCAATTTATTTCTACCCCTGAACATACATAACCCATGTTCTATAATCAAACGCAAATGTATGCAAAAGAACTGTATTATAGAGAAGTTATGTAATATGCTATTTTCGTACTAACTTGGACTGACTTAGTACCAATAAAGATGTTTCGAAATATTTTCTAAGTAAGGTTAGATTAAAGTTAAACGTTTGGGTGTTGCTATGACGTGGGCTGTGCCCTTACCATTTCATTGCTTTAGGAAACCACACAATCTATACTCCGTTTAGTTTCGAATGAGTAATCATGTAAACAAACCTTGTATGTAACTGACAGTTGCGATCTGTAAATAGTTAATAAATGATCCTCCGTTTATCTTGAAATGACTAATCATGTAAACAAACCAAAATGAGCGGAGTATAGACATTTATTAACTTTTTAACTTTGCCTTTGTCATGTCATAATAATTATCAAACTGCTAAAAAAACAACCGCCGGATTCACCCAATTTTTTATAACTGCGTTATGTCTATTGTCAGGAAATCTTGATGCGAAGTAGGTCTGAAACTGAAGTCTGATTTGCGAGTACTACTTTTATTTTACACCTCATAGACCTGTACATGTACAGTCAAGATCAGGTTGGGTTAGACAGTTTGGACTTTGGACCGTTCTTATGCCGCGCCAATAAGACTTCATTGGCAGTTTGACAGTCTAACCGCACGTGAGCTTGACTGTACCTACCACCTCAACGACTACCTCGATTCTATTTTACGAGCTAGGTTTATGGTCCATCACTTGACTAGCAACAGAACATACAAACAAATAGAACCTCGCGGAGTTTTTTTACTAAAAGTTTATGCGCCATATGTCAGATTATTTTGGCTAAGAATGGCATCATCTCATTTTCTTAAAGGCAAGGAATCTAGGGATGGGCAGTATCATTTTCTACTAATACAAAATCTCACCAACCCGCTACTGTGTTGATTATAACAAATTCAAAACTCTTTGCTGCATATTTCAAATGTAAACTAAAGCGCGTGATGAGAACTAGACTGCAACTAACTCTCTAAACTGACCGAGAAATTTCAACGAAGTTGCCACAAGATTTCCAAGTTGAGTTTTCCTAGGAACGGTACAGTACGGAGGTAGATTGATTCATGACAATTAATAACTAAGGGTGCATTTATCTGTTAATACATACAGCAAGATCCATACAGCTTTAATTTTTAAAATACTACTGCGTGAAAAAAACAGCAATATTGCTATATTTAATAGACTAGCAGGTGCCCGTGAACTGCGTTTCGGCAACTATTATTATTATTACTGATACTTTCATGTATTTTGATAGGTGTATATGTACTTTACCAGACCTTTGTAAAGGTACTTAAGTTGGAAGAAGCCAAGATTTCTTATTTTTTCTTGAATTTTTATTTCCACATTTCTTTATTTAATAGAATAGAGTAAATATAGATATATAAAAGATTTAGATTTATCTTAATGTAGTCAATTGTTTAACAAAAATTTAATGTTTCTGCTAGTACTCGTGTTTTGTATTTGCGGAACTATTATTTCCACTTTTAAACAAGCTACATGTGTGACAGATTTATGTCGTGGTAGGGCTGATGATATTAACATTCTTTCAACATAAACTTCCAAAAAAGTAGGTAAAAATTACAGAAAACTTTCATTTTTAGTATAATAATTAAGAAAATTTAAAAATAATAACATGACTACTCATTGTTAACCTAGCGTTTGGTATATTTCTTTTATCAATTGGTATCCTGATATAAAATGAAAAAGGCTCAATTTTCAAAACAGTTAGTATAAAAATGAAAACTCTGAACGGATCTCTACAATGACAGGCCCCTTCTAAAAATACCTAAATATAATAGCATTCGTAATCAATATTATTACATATAAAGGCTTCGTACCCTAAGGGTTACGGGAGGAGATGGAGTTGTCTCAAGTAAATCGACTTTTCTAAATTTTAATAGCTTTTGGGAATTGTCTCTCCCCACTGAGGCTTTCGTAGAATTTTTAAATGTAATATGGATGAAGGCTTACCCTTTGTATTACTATTTTATCATGATCACACAAATGTTCAAATACATGATTTTTATTTACAATTTTAACGTCCACTAAAAGTTCTTTGTCCTCGTGTGATAGGAAAATGACTAAATTTTAACCAGTAAAGCAAACCGCTTGTTGCTTTAAACCGGACCGTTGCTCTAAAACGTCACGTTTTCTGGTTTACGTTCATGAAAGGAATTCATCACGAAATCGAATTTACGTGATTTGCTTTATGAATACCAATATCTAAAAAAATACTTTTACTCCTAATTTAAATTTCCAGTAAAAAATCTATATTTTGTTTAATGTGCGGAAAACTTTGTAACTTCTTCAATTCTAACCTTCAATAGAGCAGACAACGTAAGTAATAATATGCTACGCTTTTATCGTAGCAAATGCTACAGCTGCCGGCTAGCTACAAACAAATAAATAAGAATATGGCTTCTGCATACAGTTACTACGAAAACCTTCTAGGTAGTCGTAGGAACGGCTAGTAAAAGTATATTTAGATCAATTGTAAAGTTTGAGTTTAAATAGGCATTTTTGAGTTTCATGCAGATGCGTAAGCCACATGAAAATTAAAAAAAAAGAAAACGTCGCTTTTTTGTGAATAAATTTATTAAGTAAGTACACTTATTTTAAGTGAAACTGAGGAAAATGTTTCTCTCTGTATAATCCGCAATGTAACCAAAATATACTTCTCGTATCAACAGAACACGTCATCTTTACTTACAAATATTAATTTAAAAATATACAAACTAAGCAGTCATTCACGTAAATCTAGGGATATTATCAAAATTTCGAAATATGTAAAAAGTTGGACCTCCCACACAAAAAGGTGCAAAATAACATTTTACTTTGTATAGGGGATCCAATTAATATTTCACCTTTCGGATAAGTGACACTAAGAAAAGTTGATCAGTTTCACGAGTAGAACTGTTTTTAAATGATTGTACTTAATAACCTTATATTACTTTGGGATTACTTTTTCACGAGCCGCTGTCGAGATGTTTTTTGATGAGATTGTTTGTTACATACATAAACAAGCAAATCAGACCAGTTCTGGCGATGGGTAAATATGAGAAAATTCAAGTGTACAATTACCTACGTGTTAAATGTGAATCTTCCTTTGTGCCACCCTACATAATAAGCCAGGATACGCCCAAGTGTAATTATGATTATCATTATATCATTATATCATTATACGCACCGAGTCGACAAATAACCTCATCAGCCAACTCTAATTAATCCCCAATAATCGAATCGCAATCTGTCCGAGCACAAGCCACCCGATTAGTATGACTATTTAACCTGCACTTGTATCTGTTTGTCGCATAATTGTCCATTAAACTGGGCTTGGACTAACAGCGACATCTGTTGACGACGGATACAAACATCATTTGATTGTCATGTGATATGTTATTGGTAGGCTTTTTGAATTGATTTTCAAATCAGGCAAATAAGCGATCAATTGTGCAGCTCAGAACAAAATCAGCTGTAATTTATTATTGGCGACCTAGGTAACTATAGTACATGTAATAAAAAAAGGTATAACAACCCAAAGGGCGATCAAGGTACACGTAAAACTGAACACACACTCTCCCTTATAAAATGAGTCCTTTTTTTTCGACTTTCTTTTTTATGAAAACTTGATCAGTTTAATGAGTGCTTTATTTTCTTTTGAATAGCATCACCCCATTTCTTACCCATGGGTGTCGTAAGAGCCGACTAAGGGACTCGAGGGATGTGTATTTCAATTTTAGGCGATGGGCTGACAACCTGTCACTATAGTGATGCACAGTTATCTGATTGACCCTCAAGCTTTTGTCAGACGTGGTGTTAATATCCGTTTTACGGCCGTTAACGCTCTGCCTACCCCGTAAGGAATATAGGCGTGCTTTATTTTTTATTTTATGTATGTTTATTTTCTTTTCGGTTCAACCCTTTTTATATCATCTATAAACTCTTATCATCAAAAAACCCATCTTAAACTCACATCGGTCTTCAAACGCGGCGTCACAAAGACTGGAAAATCCAATAAGAAAGCAATAAATGCATACACATACACAAAACACCCTCAGGGAATCCAATATAGTTCTAAACATGTGTTTATAGACTGTCTACGCCAACAAGAGCGATGAACACTTATCAACTTATGGTTTAATATAGAGACGGCTTGCGGATTATTATTATAAGCTAAGAAAGGCTGTATAATAGTAAAAATAGTAAGAATTCCTAAAAAAAATACGTTAATGTTATTGGACAAAATTGAGTAAAATAAAAAATCTCTCTCATTATTGTAATATTATTTAATTTAATTACAGCGGGTTTTCCCACTTACAGTAATTAGTAATATAACTTATATCAAATAACAATTAGATCAATTATCTACCTCTAGTTACCTAGTACTAATTTAATTACAATATATTAGAAGTTAAGCCCATACACATGTGAATCCACAACACTTCCTGAGGAAATGTAATATAAACCATTAAACTTCGTTATACGAATTCCTTGTAAACTACTAAGCGAGAACACCCTTGTTGTATGGAAACGGCTTCTGCAAGCGAAATATTACATGCCCCAGTGTGTGTAAGCGGGAACTCCAAATTAAATTATACTCCATGAATTGTTATCTATTCAGGTTTCAGTGAATTACCTAATGCTGTCTATTGCTTTCGTGTAAGTAAAGCATTGCCTATTTCTCGCACAGATATATATGTCGCACCTCTAGTACACAGGTTGTAAGGGACAGCCCTCTGAACACTTATAGGGTGCATTCAGACCATGGTAATGAACATAGACCGATAGTGGAACGAGATTTTGACCGCAAAAGTTATAATTTTATTAAAGTTAGATTTTGCTTCTTTATTATCTTAGGAGCATTATACTCGGCATATTAAAAAAATATTAGAAGTTTTTCTCATTTGTGTTTTCTATAAAATAGATATTTTCAATATCTTTGAATAACTAAGTAAATATAAAATTTAAGTTTAATATTTTGATTGTAACCGAAATACACACGTTTTAACTTTATTTTATATAAATTTTAGAAAATTTAAATACCTGCGAATATGGAAAATAAAAAATAGCTTCTGATTTTGGTAATATTGAATTAGAGTTAATGAAATTCATAAAATATTTTTTAAAGCTTCATATAAAGCTACCAACAAAAGATTAGAAATCTGAGAACTCAGCTTGACTTAGTTATCGATGTTTGTTGTCGTAGTAAGAGTAATATTGAATCTAAGTGAGTAAGTCCGAATCCATTTCATTATACTAATAAACCAATCTATAATTCCAAATATTAGAAATGTAGGCCAAAAGCTTTAGAAAATATTAGGAATATTACAAATGCACGTAGTTTAGGGGGTGGCGGGCATGGTGATGCGCCCGCCAAGACGAGCCAAGCGAAGCGTTACGGCACTACCTTTTATTTATTTGATTACAGTTTATTGCACACAAAAACAATACAGAAAAGACACAAAGCAAAGAAATGTGACACAACAGGTGAAGGTTTTCTCGAAGTGATTAGTCGTTTTTTGAGCCGTTATAATATCAATTTGATCTAATTATCAGTTAAGATATTAATAGTTGTATTATTATTAGGTACTAAAAATTGGGAGATGAGGTCTTGTTATTGCAACTATCTGGTTAATTGCAAGAAACTAAAATAATGCCTTATAATGTTTGACCTATCATTTACATATTTTACTAAGACTTTGTTTAGCAGTACTTAATTATGTCAGATGCTGTACAAAACAGTAAACTTTGAAAACTTATTAAAATAAGTTGCACAATAAACGAAAATAAGAAGTTGAAAAAAAATGTTAGCGTCCTACCACTCTGCTACTGAGTTATCGGCGCGGCGGCGCCCCGACCATACCCTTAAAATTTGTCAACCTCTTGATACTCTTCTTGTAGCGACGTTCAAGCGACATGTAGTGTAAGTTATTTTTACATACATACACATACACATATCACGCCTATAATCCCTTGCGGGGTAGGCAGAGCGTAAACAGCCGCAAAAAACGGCAATTTACACCACGTCTGACAAATGTTTGAGGGTCATACGGAAAATTGTGTATCACTATGGTGACAGGTTGTCAGCCCATCGCCTAAAATTGCTTAACACACCCTCGAGTCCCTTAGTCGCCTCTTACGACTCCCACGGGAAAGAAATGGGGTGATGCTATTCTAAGCCGGCATCACACGGTTATTTTTCACCGTGTGAAACCGCGGAGTGAACATAGTATACATACATACATCAGCCTATTGAGGTCCACTGCTGGACTGGGTTTCCCTAGGTTACGCTATAACATAACACGATACGATCTCTCGTTGTCTCTATCCAGTCGGTACCAGCCGCCTTTTCTAAGCCGTCGGTTTATCTGGCCGGAGGGCGTCCATCACTACACTTCCGAACTATGTCCAGACTTCATTAATTATTGAGCACATCATATATTCTTATAAAAAGGTAACAGAAAATGTATTTTAAAGCAAAAAGTAATAATAATTGTACATCTGAACTTAATTTGGATATTAAATTCTCGTAGTCTGAAAATCTTACCAAACTTGGCAATCTTTTCACATGTTTGGATACACGGAATGGGAACTACAGTACGGCCATCCCAATATGCCATATTTTACAGTTATCAGTTTCACACTTATCGAGATGTAGCAAAGGGAAATGGACCCTCTGTCATAGCATTAGCACGAATCTGATAGCTGTCAAATATGACTTATTGGGATGGCCGTATCGTACTGTGGAATACTTTTGATGGATGACTGACATTCCCACGATATGTTGTACGGATGGCAAAAAAGTTCAATACTTAAATTGGACAATCCGGATAATCCGCAATAGACCTAATTTGGGTGTATGGCTAAGATGGGTGTATGGTGACAAAACGTTCAGAATGTTTTACATGGAAAGAATTCATCCTTATTATCATAGCTTTCTATCAAAAATTTTCAATATCTTGCCTATCCTGATAATGACAATACAATACATATGAAAATAGTTTGCACAATTTTATGAGCTTACATAACGATAGTGGAGGCTAAAAATATAGTAAGTACAAGCAATTTTCGACCCTATTGACATTAATAAAATATAAGATTTTAAAGATGTAGGAACATATCCTATGGGTAAAAATTGGCTGATGATATTCTAAGCTACCACCATGCGCTTTACCGAATAATACATTTTTTATTCAACCTTTTTTCTAACTTGTGTTAAAAGAACGAATGAATCTTATAAAATAATGATTCGCCGATTTTTTTTGCCATCGTTACCTCTCACTTACATTCTATGACTTGACAACAGAGTTTTCCAAACCTTAAATCGGTAGGCCTTGAGGCATTCGATAAGTTCATTCGGTAGATTTACATTATTACAAAAAAATACTTGTTTGAATGTTAGTATTTAAGATGGACTACATCTGGCAGGTATTGCATTTCAAAAACCAGCATTTTTTAGTATACATTGCAAATACACATTTTTGGCTAAAAAAGTGTACATACCTAGACATAGACACTGCAATTTATAAGGCAAATTTTGATTTTAGTTACCAAAGGAATTTGGATTACAATCGGTAGATGAAAATCGAAATCGGTAGTACTACCGATTATTGGATAGCTCCGATGTGAACCCATGTGAACCTGTAGGAATTACATTTATATTCAGTAAATTACAAAAAAAAGTTTGTTAAATCTCTATGTTGCCGTACAGATAAACTTCTGATATTTTGAATAGTTGTTTATTAGATGATTCTGAGAAAGTAGTATTAACTTTATATTCTCTAATTCAATATTGGCACTTATGTGAAAAAAAAATGTTTGTTATTATTAAAGCATTAATCCTAGGCTTCTAAACTTTTATGGACAAACTCAGTAAAAGCTAATAGAGTATTTAACTAATATTAGAGCAACTTAAATTTTATATTAGCGAAAGTATAAGCTTTTTTTCGTTTAGGTATGTACCACGTACATTAGATTTCTAATAATTTAATAACAATTAGATACTGTTATTTCATTTTATATGCAATTATTTTTTTCTACTCTAATTCAATATTGACTGATAATGTTGATAAATATGTAAATGTTTAAACAGTACCTAAAGCACGTATTTAAAATTTCTAACTTTTTAAACAATTGTCTAAAAATATGTCAGTTACCAGGTATTACAAATTGGAGAACTTTAGTATTATCAAAACTCAATTATTTCCCACTATTGGTCTAAACAAGTTTCCATGAGAAAATATTTCAGGAAACGTCAAAAAATATTTGACTTCCCATGGTAATTGTAGTCAACTGTTCGTAAAATTGTTCAAATATTTTTGTCATTTCCTGACAAATGATCCTGGGGGAAAGTTGTTCAGTTTCATGGTCTGCATGCACTCTATCAGTATTCGGAGGGCTGTCCCTTACCCCTGTATATGTAACTCACCTTGATTTACCTATAATTTTTTTTTCTACGACGGAACGGATACGGAATATGCATTTGGGGCACACACGAGGCAGTTTTTTTGGGTGTGAGAATGTGTGTGCAAACCAATGTTACTATTTACTCTCATTACCTCCAAAACCACTGGTCCAATTATAATGCAGTTCTCAGTGATGGAATTCATTGAATTGGTGCATGGTCTTAAATAGGTGTGACGCTTACAACTCACGAGGAAGCGCCGCAGTAAACATCTACTTTGTGCAACATACATACATACATACATAAATCACGCCTATATCCCTTACAGGGTAGGCAGAGCGTTAACGGCCGTAAAACGGATATTAACACCACATCTGACAAAAGTTTGAGGGTCAATTAGATAACTGTGTATCACTATAGTGACAGGTTGTCAGCCCATCGCCTAAAATTGCAATACACATCCCTCGAGTCCCTTAGTCGGCTCTTACGACACCCATGGGTAAGAAATAGGGTGATGCTATTCTAAGCCGGCATCACACGGCGCAACTTTGTGCAACATATGTTACCATTTCTCGCCAAAACCACTGGTCCGATTATAATGCGGTTTTGATTGATGGGTTTGAGTTTAAAATGTTCAAGATAAATAGTAACGGTAACAACTTACTAGGGGGCGCTGAATATAATAATATATACCTTTAATATATTATACCTTTTCAATTATATTTCAACCTTACATATAATATACACCTTTTCAATTATATTTCAACCTTCGTGGGTCGGTAAATGTTTAATTTTGTTCAGACTTGTTATTACAAACTCTGTGCAAGTAGGTGACGCGTGGGTGTAAGCTTTATGTCTATATATAATCTTTTAACAGCAGCCAAAAATAAGCCTTGATTTAACTTAATTATTTACCTTCTTAATTTATCTGCAGGAGTAGCTAAATCAAGGTTTTGAAAATATACCTGAAACAAGAAAACGGACCATTAAAGATAATAAGTAAGGCCCGTATTTATAAATCGCACTCAATATCGCTCTCAAGAGCGCTCTCAGCTGATACGCTCTCAAGATGTGATCGCGATCTTAAGATCGTGTCTAATTAATAAACCGTCATCAAGAGCGTATCACCTGATACCGATCTTGAGAGCGCGAACTCAATACGTTACTGGTTTGGATACTAGATCATAGACAAAATACCTGTTTTTAAACTTGCGTTTCGTTTGCTTTTTGTTACCCTATTAGAACATTTGAGAACATTTATAATAATATAGGGATAAAAATATAAATACTTACATATGGACAAAATATTTTGATAAAAGAATGATTTATTACATTACATACGATATTTGATTATTATTTATAACTAATATCAAAACAGAAAATTTCGCTGCGAGCTGTCACGAGTGTTACGATGGAAACAAAACGCAACTTCATTTTTCTGATCGTCTGTCATGTCATCAGTCAACGATTGTTTTATTCCTGTCAAGTTTTGGTGTCCAACCGTTGCATTTAAATTGAATTTATTATTTATTTCGTAAAATGGAGCCATGGCTTCTAAGAAGCATATTTTTTCTAGCTTGGAAAGGAAAGTGTTCCTGGACATTTTAAAAGTATACTCCCAGATTATTGTAAATAAAAACACTGATGGCGCAACAGTGCGCGAGAAAAATTTAGCTTGGGAGAATATTGCAAGCGCGTACAACTCAAGCCCCTATGTAACCGCTGAGGTAAATAGTCTGGTAACTTTTATGTCAGTTACATTTTATTAATAATTATGTATTCAGATCGATAAACTAACCTATTGTTCCATATCAGGCGTCGAACAAACAACTCAGGAGGCTTTGGATGAACCTCAAACAGAGGCAGCGGGAGGCCATCACCAAAGAAAGACAACATAGGATGGCCACTGGTGGAGGGCCCTCCACAAATAGCGCTGAGGTGGACCCAGACATTTCCCAAATTGCACCAGGGCTTATGGTTGAGATTCCTGGTGCTATTGATTTGTTTACCGTTGATTTACCTCTTTACTATATTAGAGATAGAAATATTTCTTTATAATATCTTTTATTTTTAACTAATTGACCTTACAAATGTAACTAATAAGTATTTAACTAACACTAACAAAACGATGGTGGTCACTCATTTTTAATTGCAAAGGATATTTTGGTCCATTAAATTTTCTTTTATTCTTGTTATTGGTAATTATTTTCTATAAGTGTACGTCTGAGAAGAAAACCTGCACTACTACTTGGTACTACACTTGGTTCATTGTGTGGCCCTTCATTATTATCTTCATCAGGAAACGCCATGACGTCATTTAAAATTAATGTCAAATTATGCAGGACACCACAAGCCACAATAATATTTGAAACTGTAGTTAATTTGTTTCCAAGGCCACTTTTGATCAAAGATTGGATATATAGCACGGAGTCTTGGTAAAATCTATACCGTTTTTGAAACATCTCTGGTTCTAATTCAAAGGGATTTTTCACGTCCCTTATGTAAGTTTTTGGTATGCGATAGATATTTGGCCAAAATATTTCATCATAGTGGTCAATTTCTCGCAGAATATCTTCAAAATCCATTTCTATTCATATAAATAAACAGAACTCAACAAGAATATGACAAGCATCTCTATCTCAAGTGAAGGTTTGACCACACTCAAAAAACGTGCTCTCAAGACTGATCTTGAGAGCTCTCTTAAGTACTGAGTTATATTTATTAATATGCGCGTCACTTACTTGAGATGACGTACTCAAGTTCAATACTAAGTTCGGTCTATTAATTAAAGCAGCATCTCAAGATCGCTCTCAAGATCGATCTCAGAGTTGAGAGCAGTTTATTAATACGGGCCACGTTTGACGGCCGATGTGGCGCAATGGTAGTGCGACTGCCTGCGACGCAAAGGTTCCGGGTTCGATTCTCGGCGGGACACTCATAAAGTTGATATTTATCACTTTGTGAATTTGTTCCCTGTCTATTTAGGACATTGCAGGCTGAACCACCTGATTGTCTGAAAAGAGAGATGGTTCCGTGCTTCGGAGGGCACGTTAAGCCGTTGGTCCCGGTTGCTGTCTATGATTACTTTGACGGCGGTCGTTACACAACTATGTCAGTCGCAATGCGCCGAGCGATGCGCACGTATTTGCCGACATAAAAAATATTTTATTGTGAAAATAATTCGTCAGCGTAGCAACGACTGCGCTCGGCTTGGTCCAAGATGCCATCTTTCTTGGCCAATGATGTCCTGGCGTTTCTGCAAGATCAACTGACCTACACAAATGAGGCCAGCGCCATCCAGCTGTGTACGACCTACTTCTCGGTGGACGACATATGCAAGGCGAAGGCGTTGCTGTGTGAGTGGCTCAAGCTGAACGCCAAGTGTGTGCCCCATAGAACAGGGGACGAAAATGGGAAGAAAAGCCTTCAGGACATTATCAATATCCTGAATGAGACCGACCAAAACAAAGTGCCAGTGTTCGTGAAGGCTACTCATAAGGCACTTCCCATCGCGCTCGACCAGCAGGATGTTACCCGGCTGCTAAGGGACGTCAAGACCCTGGAGAATAAGCTGGAAGAATTTCAGCGGAAATTCGAACGCTCAGAGAAAACTATTGCTGAACTACGTGCCGAAGTGAATTTGTTACGAAATTCAGCAACTAGGTCAGCTGAGACTTCGAATTCTGCTGACAACGAACAACGCGAAGTGCGTGCCGTCGGTGAATCATATGCATCGGCGACAAGCACATCGTCAGCAAATTCGCCCGCCAAGCGAACCGACCAGCGTGCGCCCGCGACCCCCGCCGCCGCCGCACCGCTCGACCCGCCCCGCCCCGCTGCACCAACGCTGTCAGCTGCGCCCGGCACAGCTGCTGACAAGACTAAACGTCAGCGCCGGAAAGTCGCCAACCGGCAACCAATGCCGCTCGCTGCATCAGCGGCAAACAGAAAGAGTATGCCTCAAGAACCACTCGATGTGCTGACCCTCAACAAGCGTTCTGACCAAGTAGACGCGGATGGGTTTACTTTGGTCCAGAAGAAACGCAGCAGGCAACCTCGCCAGAACAAGTGTGGCACCGCCCCGGTCGAGGCCAATCTACAGCTGCGCGCCTTCACGCCGAGGACATCGCTTTATGTCTCCCGCCTGCACGACTCTACTACCAAGCAAGACGTGCTGGACTACATCTTCGCGAGGCATAAAGCAGGTGCCTTCAAGGATACGCCAAGACTCGGAGTGTACGTGGAGCCGTTGGAGTCGCGCCATTGGGTGGGGTTTAACTCGTTCGTGGTGCGAGTCCCGACAGCTACAGTGAGCGTCTTCACGTCGCCGGAGTTTTGGCCGCAAGGAGTCGTGTTCCGCCGCTTCCGAGGGAAGCTGCCGTTGCCGTCTCCACAATAGTTAGAATAGGTTTAGAATATTATACTGTTAAGTCTATTTAAGTATATTTTTATTGTATAGTATAATTAGTTCATTTAAAATAATAGTTATGTCGGCTATCTGTTTACCTAAGATACAGGAATAATTATTCTTAGTTTAGGAAACAGAAGCCTCATAATTATTTGTATCGTGTTACCTATTTGTAATTAAGTTTATTATTATTACTTAATAAACAATTATTATTATTATTATTAAACAAAATACAGGCAAAAATATGCAAGAAAAAAAAAAAAAAAATGTCAGAGGCCTACTACTACTAGTCGGCGGTTGAAAAACTCTGACACCAGGGTTCATCGGGTCATTGATGATTCAATGTCCCACATGAAAAGAAGAAGAAGAAGAAGTACGTTTCACTGAAAGCCCTTTCAGGCAACTAAGTAGGAAGTAAGGTTCGGTGGTACATACTTTCATTCTTAATGAATCTTACATTTCTATGTAGTTAGAAGGCAGGCAGAGGTAGGAAGGCAGAAACGTTAAACCATGAGCGTAAACGACACATTATTACAGTGTGCGTAAATACAATGCGCGGTTTTTCTTTGAGCCCTCCGCGGCAGTCGTGGATTAAGCGAGAGTGTCAACATTTCAAAAAATATTTTCCGTACATGCACATATCACGCCAATTATCAGGGGTAGGCAGAGCGAAAGCGTATTTTTAGTATATAACCTTAATTAGGTCAGGTATTTAGATCAAGGTGTGCGTCGTTAAAAGAGAATGAGGGATAAACTCATTCAGAAAATTGGCAGCAGATCTTCCTATGAAAGTAAGACCTTGCACTGCGCTCGCCTATCCGCTAGCCAATCATGGTGTGTGTATAAGGTCAAAATACTAAGGTCAAAATAGATTGAGCTGCTGAAGTAATTTTGGAATTTGGGCACTATCGCCTAGCCTATTGGCAATCTAGCCGGTAATGGCGTCAATTTGCCAAATGGGCTCACGTCTCCCGGCTCACGGCATTTCCTTCTGTCAACCACCGTAAATAAGTTGATAAATACCATTATATTTATCCAGACATTCAAGCAAAAAAATCACACACATGGAGTTTATGGAGCGGTAAACACATATCACGCCTATAATCCCTTGCGGGGAAGGCGTAAACAATTCCAAACATTCTAGTCCAGAATTCCTTAAGTTTTTCAGGAAGACGGAAAAACGTGTTTGAAAAGATACTTTTTTCCAATTATGTGTCTGTTTGTTATTTCCAAATTCCTTATTCTGACATATTACTGCGACATACATATTATTTATTAAGATATAGAGATATAATTGAAACACGTGCGAGCTATAGAGTGAACATAACTCATCACTTTTTATTTTTATTTTGTATAATAATTTTATGATTGTTTTGTGAACAAATGAATACCAGACTGTGTTTTAAAGAAATGTTGTGTTTAGTTGTAAGTAGGCCTCGGATTTATGTGTGTATGAATGTGTCTTTATATCAGTGAAATTTTTGTACTGTTGCCTTTAAATGAACCTATTGAAATAAAATAAAATAACTTTCGTATATTATATATCTTTCTTGTCTTTAGCTCGCGAGATACTCAGGGCTAACTTTTACGGTCTGGTACATGCTTCAAAGGAAGGTATATCTACAGTATACACATACACAGTATCACTGAGCCCCAACCTGCTGACACTATGACCTAATTGACGGTGAAGCCACAGATATTTGATCGAGAGGACGAAACCAGGCCGTCAAACAAGCCCTTTATGTCACTACGACAAAATTACAAAAGGCACAAAAACTACGAGAGCGTGATTGCTACAAAAAAGCACTATTGATAGTACGTGCGTAGGTACATTCATGCTCATGAAAATTTAGGGAGCATATTTTTAAAATGGTGGCTGTTTTTAGAATATTACTTATATAACATTATAGGTACTTACCTACAGGTTCAATTGATAATCTCTTTTCTAAAGCCCATCGCCTAAACTAGCAAAACGGACCCTATACGGCAATTGTTTTGTGGTTTTGGATTTAAGTCTTTTGCGTGAGTTAATTCCATCTTCGACTCAGTATTAGCTTTACTTAGCCATTCAAATCTAGCCGAGCTAAAGTAACGTGAAAAGGACTTCCAGTATAATGAAAAATACTTTCGTAGCAATGAACCTACCAAAGGGATGCTACAAAAATACCGTAGCAAACCGAATAGGGTTACCAGGGGTTATATAATCCCTCAATCTAATTTGTAACACAAATATATTTTCCATCCCGAATACAATACTATTGTTGTTCCGATGGACCACCCGGGAACTGGTACAGTCGTTCACTTCGAAACGTATAAAATTGTACATTAAAATGAGTAAAAGTTATAATAGTACATTAATATGACACATCATATTCATACGCTACCTAGCTAGGCTTGAGGTTAAACTCAAGTCTTTCACACTCCTTCCAAACTTTTTCCATTGATGCTGCAGTCTGTACTTGGGCACTTGCGTCAACCCAAATATACCCGTGGATAAAGTAAAAAGCGATTAGGTGATGAATCCAAGGAATGGGCAGCAACATTCCCAGTGAATGCAACACGGCAAACAGGGGGTGTCTGCTGGAGTTGGAATGCTGCTGCAGTGAATGTGTCCATGCATAAATACGGATCCGACACATGTCAAGACGGAGTTTTAAAATGGATTGAATTATTTGTATAGTGTAAGTACATTCAGTACAATATTGAACAATTTATCAAATATTCTGTGGGAAATGTTTCCCCAATAATGCGTGGTTGACCGTACCTATATTATTTTCTGAACCAGCGGATTAAAAGGATACCGGTGGACTGATTGTATTTTATTAAAATTACTGTAGTTATGTTTCAATTATAATTTTGGACACAATCCACTATCTTAATCTTAGTATAGTCAGGTATAGTTAACAAAGTACAAAGTTTGTCAAATATTTGGTAAATTTTTGATGAATTATTTGTTATCAACAAACACAACATCTGCTAGACAATAGCGAGCCCCAACGAGGGCAAGTATTTGCCACGCACACACACACACACACACACATATACCACGCCTGTAATCTCTTGCGGGGTAGGCAGACCGCAAACAGCCGCAAATAATTGTCATTTACGCCACGTCTGAGAAAGATTTGAGGGTCATGCGGAAAATTGCGTATCGCCACCTCCCCTCGAGTCCCTAAGTCGCTTCTTACGACTCCCAAGGGAAAGAAATGGGATGATGCTATTCTAAACCGGCATCACACGGTAAATTTGCCACACAGCTTACACTAATTAGGTACACCTTATTAATATATTTTTTTTTTAATTTTGTTCATTAAAAAGTTTTGTTTTTCACTGAAATAAACTTACCTCTGTGGTACCAACTGAAATACCTACAAAAAGTTTCACCGTACCTTTTTCTTTGAAGAGGTAATTAATATCCAACCCTCGCTGATTATTTATGTTAAGCCAGCATCTCCATTTCAAAATATTTTTTAACTTTTGGGAAAACAAAACTTCTATTCAAATACATTTTTTTTAAATGTTTAAGTTATGGGCCTGATAATAAATACACGCACCTTAGACACGCACACATATCACGCCTTTATCCATTCCGAGGCATTACTATATTGACAGGCTGTTACCCTGTCGCGTAAAGTTGTAATACACATAGAACCGAGCATGGAACCCTCGAATTCGTATGTCGGTATCACACGGCGCTACTATTATAAAAAGATATATTATAACCGTTTCATCCCCTCCAGTCAGTTAGGTCTGAATGTCTTAATCAAACTATCGGATGTGTAAATAAAAAAGTCGATTTCACATTAAGCAAAAAAGGCATGTTTGAAGACATTATTAAGTTCGAACCTATTGTGAAGATAGATAAATGTTTGTTGTATGAATGGGTGCTGTCGGAGTAAATTTCTAAGTTTATATTTGTAAGTAGAGAAACATTTGTTGAATGGACCTCCAGGGAAATAATTCTTTATGAAGGGAAAGAGAAACTTTCAAACAATACTTTGAGTGAAGTGGAGTGAACCTGGCATTATGTTCCAACCTTGTGAAAACAACTGTCATCTTTTACAACCATCAGGTATTTTCATGAGTTATTATTTGTTAATACATGAGTTATTATTGGTTGTATCAAAAAAAGATAACCATCAAACGTATGGCAAATATTCGCAGATCGTTTCAATCGGAAAATGATGGTGTGGTTATAATATAACTGTGGCAATAGATTGTTAGCCCATAGCCCCAAAAATGTTATACGCGCAGAAACGACAATGACATCTTTAAACGACTTATTTTTTAATCTACGAAACTCCCAAACTTTGGTTCCATAAGTAAATGGTAAACTCAAGCTGTTGCCCTTGTCTCATTCCTAAAGATTAAACCGTAAAAGGGTTCCAAATGTGGCCTGAAAAACATTGTCCTTTTCCGGGAACCTGGTTCTGGTATCGCTAAGAGATTAGTCCCGTATGGGCCACAGAAACGATAAATATTTTTTTAGCCGTCGTCGTTCCAATGTAATCTGGTTCTCTATTTATCCAGCTTTGTAAAAAACGTAAAAAAACGGGCTGGCTTACTGACTTGCGGTAAAAACTATCGTAAACGACCCTGTAAATTATGTTGTAAACACCTACTCTTTTCTAAATTATATTTAGATATAAATTATAAATAAATAATATTTATTTTATCATAATAACTCGGTGTTATTTTTACAACCATGTTTCTAGTGGGATGAGATGGGTTAAGTCCACCCGTGTTCATTTTTGTGCATAAAGTTAAATAAATAAAATAGGATGATCTTGCTGGTAGGTTAGGAAGGATTGCATATTGCATAATATAGAAATATTCTAATTTCTAATCTTGTTCATAAACTGCCGTCTTCTATATGCAAAACTTTATACAAATGTTATGCAACAGGTGGCATGTACAGGCAACGTAGGTAATAAACTAAGTAATCGTATTAGAATTTTGTTTTGAATATTCGTTACTTAAAGCAAGGGCAGCCGTTTAGTTTTTGCCAATCGTTTTAGTGGCATAAGTACGCAAAATCTTAAAAACTACATCACTATGCGTTGTTGAATTCTAAATTAAGAGCCTCTCTACCTGTCTACGAAATATTTTTCACCAAGCCACCTACTGCCTTCAGATTAATGCTGCATTAGTATTCCGTTCACCAAGTTCAAATTTTTTATACCTAGTTATTTACAAAATGTCCACAGTCTTTAAATGTAGCTTATGTTTAGGTACAAACTCTGATGTAGGTAAGTATCATATTTGGTCAGGTTACATCCGATGTTCAACAAACCAACTAAAATTTTCCTTAGAAATAAGGGGGAAATTTACACCACCTGCATTAGGCCTATCATGACTGACGCCAGCGTAACCTTTGCTCAAACTTTCGATATACATCTGAAAATGCCGGCGGTTATCCAAAACCATCTCATGCGCAAAGCTACCGGGGCGCCCTGGTACTTGCGGAACGTCAACCTCCATATTGACTTAAGTCTCCCTACCTTGAAAGACTACATGAGCGTCGTGGCTTTTTCGACAACGCTCCCCATCAATAAAACCCCTTCATATTTGTTGCGTGTCCAACTATTTACCTTATCCAACCTCGTGTCTTGAACGCCCTCCCAGACTCGCCCTATCAGATGATGATGACGATATCACCGTTGCCGCTGCTGCAGCCATTGCGAGAAGAGTACATCCCACAAGCTCTTTAAAACAACCGAGAGCTGGTTGTTTGAAAAACCACACTAACTCCTCCAGGTGAGCCCTTGCTCCCAACCAAATAGTCAGGTGAAGAAATGGGTGATTTTAAAATATAACTTCTTTTTCACTAGCCGCAGTCGGGTCTTTGTTTTTTTTTTGTTGTGGCATATAATAAGCCTGCGAAGAGATTTTGTTGTTACTTGGGTTTTTCTTCTTAGGTATTAATTAGTATTTTTACACATATTCACAACAACCGTACTGATTGTATTCCGAAACATGAATGCGTAGAATCTTCTGGACACCCCCTAGCGTTTGAAATCAGACGCCAGTAGTGACCTGCCTTATAAATGAGGTTCGACCTAACAGTACCTACAGAAGCGAATAGGCTGAGTGATAGTAATATAAAATGGTTAAACAAGTACAACTCTTACAAAATTCCTAGTTATCTAACAGGGTAAAATTTTGGCTGGTGATAAGTTTCCCCAAGAGCGTAGGTCGAAATAAAAAATATTTTGAGCTTCCGTAGTAACTCAAATCGAGGTATGGGAGGTCTAAATTTATTTTTTTCATTTTCGACCTTCTTAGGGAATATCGTTCCTTATCACCAGTCCGATCTGAATTTTCGCTATCGGCCACTAGTAAAATTTCACCATATATATTAGAAGCGCATTTTCCATTAAAATAACATATTTTCTTTCACATAGGACATACTGAACCTTTAAATCTGGCTCTGTCGTACAGAAACTAGTTATCTGACCTCCTCAGGCAGTTGGCCACTTGAGCTAGATCGGATTAAGTGGTCCCTGATTGTAGCTGCATTAATATTCCCTCACAAAGCCTGTTCTCCAGACTGTTAGAAACGACAATGCTTGTGAACTCAGTTTACCTCCTCCGTAGCTAGAAAGGTTTTAGCTTATAAACCGTGCTCGCTAGTACACAGGGTAAAATAGCATATCATTGGAAGTCTGTCACGAGTTCACGACAATTCTAAAAAAACAGATTGCTCAGGTGTAGGTTTCAAAACCCCGGGGCAAAAACCGAAGAAGCCAAATTTTATCAAAAAATCTCTAAGCATTTTAACTATTATTTGTTATGGTAAGTAAATAGATATATAAAAGTTTGTAACTTACTAATTTGATAATTATGAAAATATTTCCTCCAGAATATATAGTTTGTTACTTGCGTTAAATCTTCAAATGTACTCTTCTATTTCAAAATTTAACAACGGTAACTACTTTTAATTTGCTTTTATTGAAGATAACCTGGTGCCCGTGAACTTCGTTTCGCCAAGGAATGCCTTAAATACCGATGAATCAAAAGAAGCGGCACGTGACGCTAAACAGCTTTTGCCATAGAGTAATTTTGCGTATATCTAACAGTTTCGCCGTGCTCCTAGTGATCCACATCAGGTACTATAGACCCTTGAGTGCTGAAAAAAGTTATCATAGATGTTGATCACGATATTCAGATATCACCATACTAAGTTTAGTCGAAAACCTTTACTTAGTTTTTAGGTGATGCTTGATGATTACAGTTTTATAGCTGGTGCCCATGACATCGTTCGCTCGATGTGAATTCGATTTTAGGTCGTTCGATTTCTTTTCATACTATTACACAATAATATTTTTGCGTAACATAACTATGACTGAAAATTTTATGCAAACCGATCCCGAACCGGAGTTGAGCGGGACTTGCCCTATCACAAATAACCAACAGCCACAATTTGGGGGTAGTCCGGTCTTGCACCAAGTTGTTTTAAATGTATATGCAACTGTTTCATCATCATCATCACCTGCTTGCTCTAATCGTCCCACTTGACGCACAAAATACCAACCATGAGTCAAAATTCAAAAGAGAATATAACAAGTACAAATGAAGAGTTACGTTCTCTAGATCTTTTGTTGTATAAATCATTAAAAATATGAAAAAAACGGTTTGCCTAAAATTTCAAGTCATATTTGTATTACGCATATGTTATACAGTCATAATTATTCAAAGTCATAAAAACAACACGCATAAACCTTGAAGCAAAAATTACCAAGTCATAACGTCTGCTACATACTCCTAGAAAAGCATATTTGCCCCACCATAACCTATAAACTTTAAAAGTGTTCTCAATTATAAAATAGGTCAAAATAATAGTATGACTTTCAATGCAGTATGACAAATGAACATTATGCCAAACAAATAGAATGAGAAAGAATTTTATGAAAACCGAGGTATGCCAAAGTATATTAGGAACTTTAACAATATGCAAAACGACGGTATCCCCTAACTCCCCTTCTCGTGGTTCATACTGCATACACTAAAAACACGCAGGCAGAGCGTAAACGGCCGCAAGAAACGGACATTTATGTCACGTCTGACAAATAATTGAGGGTTATTCGGAAAATTGTGTATCGCCATAGTGACAGGTTGTCAGCCCATCGCCTAAAATTTCATTACACACCCTCGAGTCCCTCAGTCGCCTCTCACGACTCCCACGGGAAAGAAATGGGGTGATGCTATTCTAAGCTGGCATCACACGGCAACACTTAATACCCCTGGCCATATCTCCTAGTGTCTGTGGTTGATGCTAGTTTCACTACCAAAAAGACGATATATTTTCTTTTCATACCATACGATAAAGCTTCGCATATCTAAATGTACTATAGTTTATTTTGCACTCACAGTGGTATATTATTTTCATAAATAAAAATAAACGTTGAAAAAATGTTAGCGTATCCGGCGATTGAATTCATCCCCTATTTTAATTTATTAAGAAATATAGCAATAAACGATAGCACAATATATCCAATGTATAGATACACTTTTTTCACTGTTTTAATAAGTACATTGGATAGAAAATACAGCCTTACAACTTTCAGACTTGCTATTCTTATCTACTCTTCTGTGTCTCCGAGATGTAGTTGGCGAGACAATAAATCCCTCTTTGTGTAGTTTGTGTAATGAAAAATAAACGAACGGTTGCCCAGGTAGAAATACTGTGCACCCCGCGCTGCGATATTGCTCCGAAACTTATAAGACCATAATTGTAAAAGGGCAAAAACATTTTTAACAATAAGTTTCATAACAAGTTGACAGACAATGCGGCGCAGTGGTAGTGCAACTGCCTGCAGCACAAAGGTTCCGGGTTCGAATCCCAGTGGAGCACTCACAAAAGTTTGTATTATTACTTTGTGAATTTATTTTCAGTCTGGTTAGAACAATGCAAGCTGAACCACCTGATTGTCCGTAAGAAAGATGGTTCCGTGCTTCAGAGGGCTAAGAAAGACGCTCCGTTGGCCCCGGTTGCTGTCTATGATTACTTTGACGGCGATCGATACACAACCATGTCAGAGGTCTACTAGTAGTAGTAGGAGGTGTAAAAACTCTGACACCAGGTTTAATTGGTTCGTTCATCGACTCGGTTTCCCACACGAAAAGAGAGAAGGAAGAATATGTTCTAAGAAAATTCAACATTGAGGAACTGCACGCACCACTTAAAAATCGTTTCTTTACATTACTAGTTCAATAATTTAAAATATATGAGTACTCATTGATTTAATTTTGTTACTAAACTATTATTACTTACTTACTTTCTATGAAATAAAACATTTAACAACACCCCTTTTTTGACTAGGGGTAAGCTTAAAACCAGCAGTGTGCTGTGTCTACACCCATTTTAGCTCAAATTGTATATTTGTACTGAATTTATTGATTGCTGTGCCTAAAATGTGATGCGAAATAAATATATTTGTATTTGAAGTATAGGTTTAACAGGTAGGCAATGTAGTTCTAGCGAACCTGTACCTTATTTACCAAGGACCAATTAAACGAATGCAAAAATTTCATGTGACTTTTCTTCTAAAACAGCAACTCGTTATTTCCCAGATAACCTTGTTACAATTTCAACCAATACCTTTGGGTAAAGAAGACTTAAAATTGAAGCTGCAACCTCGTTACTTTACGTCTAGTTCTGATATGGAACAACCTTGTTGCTTCTAGGAAACTTTCTACGTTGACGCTCTTATTTCTAAGCTGTGACCTACTTTCCAATCTAGCCACTACTGTCATCACCAGAGGTATTTAGAAGGACCAGATTGAGTGATCTCTAGTATCTCTACGAAGATATTGCGTGGGTTGGATTCAAACAGAAAGTACTTTCTGGATAGTTCAGTTCAGATTTATGACCAATCACCACTTCTTTTTATTCTATTCTTATCATATCGAAGGCACATAATACTAATAATAATAAAAAGATACGAGTATTGTCTATCTACCATTATTAATATTAAATAACACATTTTATTATTTTAGTGACTCAAACTAAACCATTCTTTTTAGCATGTTTAGTAATGTATTGTACTCTACTCTTAAAGGGACTGACGATATTTTTACTTCGGTTTTCATACTTCCCTATTTAATGACACGATCATAACATTTTTCCAGTCATGTCTCGGCTTGTACGATACACACCACGTAAAGTCGCTTATTTGATTTGCTCAAGACAAGACACAGAATTTGATTTCGCTTCGTTCAATGTGCATGTTATAGCTACTTGTAGTTTTCTAACCGAGGACTGAAACTACGGAGCGCACTTTGCAAAACTGTGTGACTTTGTAACAAATTGCAGTGTTCTTTGAAACACGGTTTCAAAGACAAACGTTGCCAATTTTATTTAACACATATAAACTGTGAATTTAAATTTACAAGTTTTGTTTGTGTTCTAAGGATAAACTACCAAATGTAGAAATGGCACAAGTAACAGCTTATCAAAATTACTTTTCTGTGTTCTGACCCAAAATAAAATTAGAAACATTCTTAGCAGGCAACATATTTTTCACTTTGATTGGCAGGATTTAATAAGTTATTTATTTCTTTAATTTCCAAAACTATCTAGGGAAAGAATCAAGGCCGCCGATTAACATCTTGGCTCACTCAATACGTAAAATATCTTGGCTCGAAAACCTTAAAGTGGTACCAAATTATTTCCGTCGTTACTTCGAGGGCTGTGCACAAAGTGAATATCTGCAACCTTCGCTAGAAGATGGCACCCGAATTATAAAAAAAACCTTAGGAAGTTATGCCTCACAACTCTATTGATATCTAGTTACCTACATTTAGATCAATTTATGTCTTATAAGAACTTTTTATAAAGGGTTAGTAATGGTTACTAAAAGCCATCAATCTAGCGTCATTATCTCGCACTTTTGACCTAATGAACTAATGAATGCAAGCTAATTAGAGTTCTGATGCTTTGTTGTAACTTTTATGGGCATTGAAAAGCTCACAGCCATATATTTATTATCTAGATACTCTTTCCTCTAAATTTAAAAGGTACCTACTTATATTTAGCCGTTTATATTTTCGGCCGTGTGATGCCGGCTTAGAATAGCATCACCCCATTTATTAATCATGGGTGTCGTAAGAGGCGACTAAGGGACTCGAGGGTTAGATGTGTATTGCAATTTAAGGCGATAGGCTGACAATCAGTCACTAAAGTGAGTCACAGTTATTTGATTGACCCTCAAAATTTTCTAAGATGTGGTGTTAATTATTTTTATTAATTATCACTCTGCCTACCCCGTAAGGGATGTGGGCGTAATTTATGTATGTATGTGTATATTTAGCTCCTACTTATATTAGTCTTTGGATAATAATTTCCGTTTGCGGTTAACGTTAAGATTATTTTATTTCAGTATATTATTTTATATACTAGGTATGGTTTTGTATATAAAGGACCCATTTTTTTATTTTTAAGGGTTCGTCTCTATCCAACTCCGACGTAAACTTAACATACTTTTGTTTGAAAAAAGGCATAGGCACGTGGTGCCTTAGGGCATTGTTCTTTCAAGCTAGTTAGTTAGTGACCACTCCAGTGAGACGCAGACCTAAGACTCTCAGCATAGTTCTTTCACAATGCAATATACCTACATACATACATACACATATCACGCCTATAATCCCTTGCCGGGAAGGCACAGCATAAGTTTATTTATGTATTATTGATATATATATATATATGAATATTTACATACGATAAACGTATATGTGTAGTATTTATTATATATTGTTGTTGTTATTATACGTATGTATATATTACTGTGTAATATATATATATTCAAGCCTTTCTTTAATATTTTTTTTTATTTAATGCACCTGCTTCGACCCTTTCCACATGCCCTAAGGTAGACTGAGAGATAACGCCGAAGGCGTTAAGTTCGCCTGTGTACATTTTTGTGCATAAAGTTAAATAAATAAATAAATAAAAATATGTTCCTTGGGGAAAGTTGTTCCTTATCTTATCACCAGCCAGAGCTGAGTTATTTCCCTTCGAAGCATACTACCTATTAACGATTACTGCTCAATTTCTTAGACCACTGCCGATAACCCATCCATGACACGGTTACAACCATAATAAGCCGTAATCGGAAAAAACACCGCCGAAACATAACAGTAAACTACCGCAAATTGCTCATGAACCAGGAATATTTTGAAGCATCGGGTATTTTCCTCCTAATTTGGAATGCCGGTTTTTTAATGGATTGTTTTGAAAATACAGGTAATTTTAAGAATTTGGTTTCAATATTTCGATATAATATTGTTTATTTCTATTTTTAATATTGTGAGGACGTGGCGTCACAATTTTTGGTAAAGTACTTTTTCTCAAACATGCTAGGAAATGTGTTCATTTCTTTCAAAAAAAGAAACCGCGAAGTTTCACATTGTTTGTCACGTCTCAGATCACGCCAGCAAAGTTGTATGGAAATCCTTTGCTGGTGTCCATTAAGATAAATTCGTTATACGCTAAACCCACATAATTTGATTTCAAAATTATCTCGATGACTCTCATAGAAACGGAACGTAATTTTGTATGAAACAGTTAACTAAAGACGATGCTGTATGATGTGAAGACCCTTGCCTGTCCAGAATTAAAAAAGAAAAGAATGAACTAAACATTTAGTATGGCTGAATATTACGTAATACTGTGCCTTACAGGCGAATTTATTTTAAAAAATTACAATTGGTGGGAAAATTGAAAATTTTTATTTGTTTCGTTGTGTTGTGGTCGCTAGCTAACTTTTATAAGAAGTACAATCTTTCATTTCCTAGCCTTTTTTTGAGAAAAGCACTATGTAAGCCTCGGGGAAAATTACTTTGCTTGACTTGTATAATTGAAGTCCTCGCCTGCGGCTCGGACTTCAAACTATACTCGTCCAGCAAAGTCTTATTTTCCATACCTCGACAACAATGTACTATAATGCCTTTGCCTGCACAAAGAAAAAGTTTACCACAGACAAGACAAATGTCAGTTACGAATTTTTTTCTTTTTTTTTTTCTTTGTCAAAAGCATTTATTCATATCCAGGTTATGAGGCGTCAAACAAAGGTCATCATGGGTAAATATCTTAGTGTAATATAATTTCTTATTATAGCTAATAGTTCCAATTCCATGTTACCGACTAATATCTCTTACGAAAATTAGCACTGTCACTTTCACTTAATTAGGCTTGGACAAGGATACAAGATCGCCTCTTATTGTCTATGATTTTACGCATTTTACGTGGTATCTGTCAAAATTTAGCGGCGATTAAAAATATTATTTATAAGGAAATGGCGCAGAAATCAAAGCCAATTTTGGAAATGACATGACATAAATAGTCTATGGCATGTACTATCCTTCTCTAAACTGATATATCGGGAAGAGAGAGTGCTATTATTATTTAGCCTTCTTAGTCAGTAACGTGGACAACTGTTATCGGAGTATAAATTCTCGAAATAGTCTTAAGATTTTTCTTGAAATTAATAGTTTTAGGACCCTGATTTGGGTTGTAACGATGACGAAAATAGATACTTTTTTGTATATATAGCGCCATGGCAGAAGGTGGGTTTGTTAATACTACATATAATAATTACCATCCTATTACGACATAATTAACCGTTATGGGTGTTAATGAATGAATGAATGAATCCTCATCACATCCAAAATAAATTGCGTTTTTTTTTTTGACATAATACGTTCCTAGGGGAAAGTTGTTCAGTTTCATGGTTTGAATGCACTCTATCAGTATTTGGAGGGCTGTCTCTTATACCCTGTTTAATAAGTTATAACAAGTACGTAGAATACGTTAGGGTTTTGTAGTTACAATATTTAATTTGAACTAATAAAGATTATTTCACCTTGAAAATTGGTATAGTAATGAAAACAGATTTTCCTGCTACGATTTTTGTCATAGTTTTCATTGTCACTTTTAATTTTAGAAAATATGGTTGTACTTTAGGAGTTACAGCTGGAAATTTAGGCTGAAAATTGACCTTTTTGAAGACAAAGTATTATGCGACAGAAACATTTAAATTAATTTATCCTACCCTTAGTTTTACAAGACCTATTCAACGATACCCCACTCAATATACGAAATACACGAAAAAAAATTACTTCATTAAAACATATGCAATGTTTAATTTTTTACTGACATTTCTAAATTTGCGTCAATCTATCTTTATTACTTGGCTAAGCATATTTTCCATTTTTCTTTCACCAATGTTCTCTGATCATCCATCTTAATAATGTCACATTAGTCCAAGGTTGTACACCTGACTGGCAAATCTTTTTAGCCATATGCTACGATTTTGTCATGTTTTGACGAATCATTCTAGGTGGGAGAAATCGAAGGGTGGGTAAGGTTATGTGGTGTTTATTGTCATACCAATTCCCCTTTTTATATTGCAAATTCATGGTAACCGTGTGATGCCGGCAAAGAATATCATCACCCCATTTGTGGTGACTAAGGGACTAGAGGGTTTCATGTGTATTACAATTTTAGGCGACAGGCTGACAACCTGTCACTTAACCGCAAGGGATAAACGCGAGATATGTGTGTGTATGTAAATTTATGGTTAGTACATTTTCCTTCCTTGTAAATTAATACGAAATTGTAAAAGAGAAAGATCAAAGACATGCAAAACGTATTCAATATACAGGGTGTAAGGGACAGCTCTCCGAACACTGATAGGTCGCATAGAACAATTTCCCATGAAAAATATTTCAGGAAACGTAATTTTCCTTTTGACTTCCCTTAGTAAATGCAGTCAGTTTATCGTGATTTTGTATGGGAGATCGTTTTTTTTGTCATTTCCTGGCATATGTTCCTTGGGGAAATTTGTTCAAGTTCATGGTAGGCATGCACCCTATCAGTATTCGGAGGTCTGTCCCTTACACCTTGTATATAAATGTCTTTCGAGTGACACAAGTAACACGTACGAAAGACATTAGGATGATAAATTACATTAAACGAACCGTAGGTGCCGCTTATTTAAGAAAGGGAAAGAAGGAAAATAAAAAAATATATATATTTTGTTCAACTCGTAGTATTTTGAAGTTAAAAACGTTGTTTCTTAAATGAGGGTGTTGACAAGTACCTGTAAAATGCATCGGGATGGCCGGGTGAATTAGAACAAAACTGGTTGTGTACTTTACTAACAATAAATTATATAAGAAGCTTCTTCTATTCTTCTTTTTATGATTATTCTTATATTCTGCCCATGAAATATTCTGCTTTATAATACAAGATGTTTCGCATCGGGAGAATAAGCTTTTAAAGGTAGGTACATACATACATACATACATAAATCACGCCTATATCCCTCACGGGGTAGGCACTATAGTGACAGGTTGTCAGCCCGTCGCCTAAAATTGCAATACACACCCTCGAGTCCCTAAGTCGCCTCTTACGACACCCATGGGTAAGAAATGGGGTAATGCTATTCTAAGCCGGCATCACACGGCAAAAAGGTACAATTACGTAAATACACATATCACGCCTATAATCCCTTGCGAGGTAGGCAGAGTGTAAAAGGTTGCAAAAAACGGACATTTATGCCATGTCTGACAAATATTTAAGGGTCATTCGTCAATTACTTGTAGTAAAGTAGATAGGTACAGTACCAGTTTTGTCCCTATTCGTCGACTGCAATGCGCCCCATTTTATGGTTCTGTCATGGTTTTATTTCAGTAAGTTGTTTCTGCAATAAAAACTTAAACCATACATATCTATAGGTCGGAACTGTAGTTGGAACTCATTAACAAATAGTTCACATGCAACAAGCTAATAATAAAAAAAACCACTGCTGCGGCTCGTGAAAAGGAATTTCCAAAGTTATTTTTAGTTCAAACTCCACCATTTTAAATTTATGAAATTTTAATATAGCCAGTGTCACTCGCGCTGCTACTAATTATATATTCTGTGCTGCTGTGGCGAATCTAACAACACCTCATATGTCAACATATTTTTGTATATTCACATACACACATAGCATACCAAAATTCATACTTACTCTAGAAAATTATTATTATTATTAAACCGTTTATTGCACACAATACAAACATAGGACACCTACATATACGGAACTATTCACAACAGGTCTACTTATTTCTGAAAAGAAATCTCTTCCAGCAGACCTTAGATAGTGAGATCTCATTAAGTGAGGCAGATAAGGCGTGCAATCACTTACCAATAAAAAAAATGATTTTCTTTAATATCAACTACATAAAATAACCCAATATAATATAACTACATAAACATTACTAACCTCATAACATATCTACCTAATATTACCCTCTATGAGGCAGTCGACATAAAATATCAGGTTTTATGAAATGATTATGACAAGTTGGACGGAAAATCGTTTATGTCTGATTATAAAGCTTACAATAGCTGAGACAAAACGACTGCAATGTTTTTCTTGACTGCCGGAAAAAAACTTGAGGTGACTGAATCGTACCTCACTTATATTTCTGCAGTGTCTGCAAACTAAATATATTCTTGCAATCCTGAAAGGTCACGGCCAAGGTCACGTCTGCAGACGGAACTGTTTACTAGGGTATCAGTAGTCGTGTGGATGTGTGCGATCGACATAACGATGATAGATGGGTGTATGGGGTGTATGCTTCTTTTTCTTGTGGGATAGCGTGTTGACGCAAAATGACCCGATGAACACTGATGTCAAAGTGATTGAACCGCCAACGATATCTAGATAAAATAGGCTTCTGATGTAGTGTATGACAGAATATGTATAAAGCCAAATACGAGTACTTACATTTAAACATGATTTTGACATGTATTGTTACACTATTGTACATCGACGATATTTTTTATGTATTATGTAGACTGTGCTGTGAATTTCTAAAGGAGAATCTTGTAAATTCTGAATTTGAATCATCGTATAGTGAAATAACATAGTACTGTTTTCAATTAATGTTATGGCTTTGTTATTACGTTGAAGAGGGAAATAAATGTTATTTTATTTATTCATTAGGAAAAACAGCAACTGGAACCGACGCTTTGACGTGTCGGTTTAACTTTAACGAAGCACATAATCTTTCCCATCAACAGTCACTCAGGTTATGCTGTAATCTCAAAGAATACTATTATTATGGTAAATCAACTAAATCAATTTTCATGTGCCAAAACATCGAACCAGGTTCAACTAGATTGCGCTACCACCGCAACCACGGAGGCAGACATGCCAATGATAGATGAGCCATGAGGGTGTGGGTATCGGTTACGAGACACATAGCGCAAAAATTAAATGACACTTATATGACCAGCGGTATGGCACTAACCGTTTTGCAACTGACCAGCAATACTGTACTGAAAAATAATTTTCATATTTTATTAACTTAAAAAATAAGGTTCCCACTAAGCTGAAGACATGTTTTTGTTGCCTGAATCAAAATGATTAATGATTCTTCGCATTCAAACATACTTTTGAAAAACATAGCATAAATGAGGCTGTCGGGTAAGAATAAAATGAAACTTCTCAGCTGTAAAGCTGTAATTATAACTAAGAGTTATAAAAATGTAACTTCCACTTGATTGTAGCAAGTTGGGAATCTGCACAGATTGCTTCTGATCTTCAAACTTGACGTTTGACACTTACTAACAGGTACAGCAGGCACAGGTTTCATACCGAACTACGTTATCTACAACAACCAGGATCTATTACCTACAAGAAGGCTAAATTACTGGGAGCATGTATAAATGTACCTGAAAATGACTGAAATCGTGTCAAATAAGCCATTATTTGTATACTGATAAAGTGTCATCTTAAAGTAGTACGTAAGACGGATGCTGTTGAGCTCTACCACAATCTCTACCCTAGTAGTTCTGGTGCCTCTGTAGTCTTTCGAGCGTCATTGAGACCTATTTGGTTTCAAAGCTTAGATGAAAACAAGAAAAAAATGTTATGCAATGTTTACCTTTCATTGGAGCGGCCTTAGATTTTCAAAACAGGTTAAAATAAACATGGACATGCTCCAGCGCATCAAATTTTAATAGCTTCCAATTTCTCCGTATTTTTAATAATATACGTATGTTAATATGATAGTTTGCACGGGGGACGTAGTAGTCAATAAAAATACATGATTGGTCTCAGCTCTATTGCAGCTTGTGAACAATTCTTTCCCAATATTTAATAGCTTAGAATAGGTAAAAAAGGTTTTATTTTTTTATAATTAAATCACAAATTATGGTGATGATGATGACGATCTTAACTTAATCTGATCCTTTGTCGTTGACAAGCGGCATTATACATGGCTCATATTTGGTGGAGGTACTCAACTAGGTACAAGGTATCCCACTGTATGAGATGCAACTACAGGAATCCCCATTTGGGCTCCCCTACTATAGAAAGAAGTATTAACACTTACAATAAATTGCAAGCAAGCAAGAAAATTTTGTGGGGCGGGAAAAATGACTGCCGCTAACCTATATTACAGAAGATAGGTAAGAATGGAAGTGTGCAAGGCGTTCAATAGGCCGCAGGTCGAGCAATCCAATTAAGGGATTAGCCAACATTAAAGTGGGGTAAAGTGAGTGACACGCGGTGTGACGGGCGGGCCCTTAAGTAGATAGCTGTCAATGAAGGGCGGGTGACATTTGATGAGCCCACGGTTTTCGTTTAATTACTTAATCAGGGTATAGGTAGGTTTATAGATTCATGTAGGTACTTACCTGCATAAGAATCATGAAATTAAAACATACATATACACATCATTTTTTATCCTTTTAAGCTGAGCGTCAATATTTAAAGAGCGGGAAATCTTTGAAGTCATATTCAAACACTTTAAAATACTGCGACTAAACTATACGTTGTTTTTTTTTCACGTGAATTAACACACTACGGTTATTCGAGGCTGGATGAATTGTCAATCCGCTGGGAATCGAACTCGAGACCGCCAGCAATAAAGTATACAAGAAATAAATCGGGTCAGTGGACGACTCAGTGTCCCAGACGAAAAAACTCTCATCACCTTAAAATATATTTAAGCTATTGCAAATTCAACACGCGGCTGTGGGTAAGAAAAGCAATAAATTACAGCATAATTTGGCTATTTTATTTAAATTAGGCACTTTAAGGTTACTAAATTAATTACGAGTTTTAAGGTTTTACAGAACGATTTACAAGACTTATGAAACAGCCAACTTAATTTTAAACATTTATCTTCGCTAGACATTTAAGAGGTAAAATTGGAAATAATGACTAATGATCGTTTGAAAGGAGTTATTTCAAAGAGTCTTTCAAACGGAAATTCAATGAACTAGAAATATTTTTTTTTAATAAAAAGCTGCTTTGGATTGGAAATAAAGTTTACTGTTCCGAAAAGTCCTTCAAAAGTATTAGAATTATACTTTGAACTGAACCTAAATAGTAAAATATTTTTTCATCAGTAGCTTTTTGTTATCAATGAGTAACAGACAGAAAATTTACCCCACTCTTTTCAAAATCGACCGATAACCTTTAATTATTATATTTTATCAGTTAGGTTGTTCCAACTAACCTGAAGCATTGGCAGACACCGGAAGTGGTGTCCTTGTTCTTCTGCCGAGGGTTAACAGGACGCCTATTCATGATCAGTAGTACCTAAGTTAAGGTTAGAAAGAAGATCTGATTGCTATGATTAAAGCAATCAGATCTTCTTCAGGTAAGTACCTACATTAATACATATGTCGAAAAAACTGATTGTTGACATTAATTGACAGTTCGCGTTTTGTTAACATTTCCTTCCATTCTATTACTATTTGACTTCCAGAAATGAAACGCATAGCGCTGGGAACACTCAAATAGGCGATGCGTTATGTTCGCACGTAGTTGGCTATTGACAGTAAGATAGACCAGGGTGGTAATTGTTCTCTTCTATTCCTTCCTCCTTTCTTTTTTTTCTTTCAATTCCACACATACATACCTATTTCATACCTATATCCCTTGCGTGGTAGGCAGAACATAATCGGTCAAAAGAAAATATTTTTTTGCGCCAAGTATGTATTGTTATTTTAATGCTAGCTATCAACTTGGCCTATAACTGTGTATGATGTGCAATTATTATTTTTTTATTAATGATGGGTTTGCTCTTGACTCTAGTCTCGGTCATAGGACAGAGAATTTTCATCACAATAAAACAATTTTAAACGGATTTAAGTTGTGTGTGTTTATTTTGGATTTTACAATTCTGGTACAGCTTCTACATTTCGACCGTTTATGAAATTCTTCACCTGGATATCAATAGATCACATACGCAAGCTCTGATTGCCGAGCGGTTCCCAAATATAAATAAGTAAGTAAGAAGTTTTAAACTATTAAATGGCTGGTGCTAACAACGTCACGAGGGAAATCCCTTTATTGTTTCAGAATCAAACTACTTCCCCAATCCAATCTCACCACAGGCACTGCTGCAGCCATTGCCAGTAGATCATAATCCACAAGCTCTTCAAGCAACTGACGACGCCCACGCCCAGTGCGGAATTCAATCGTTTGTTCCCGATTTTAGTAACTACCGGCATGTACCAGGAAGATTCAGTCGTTGAACTGTTTGTTTGAACAACCACACAAACTTCTCAGAGTGAGCCCTCGCTCCCCAACAACCAGTCAGTTATACGTTTTAAAGCCCTGGGGCTAAAATCGTAGAGTCCAGTCTTTATAAAATCTTTACTAGGGTATAGGTAATGGCTGAAAGCAGCAAACTTAAAAAATATACTTACCTATTTAAGCAGCGACAGTCTCGTGATCAAAGTGGCACAACTGAAAGGCTTCGTGACTCGACTCAGTATAAAACCTTCACAGGCGATAATGGCTCGGTATAATTTACTTTACTACAGAGACGTTCACCACTGAAATATGTAGAGTTCAATAAAAAATTACATGACTGGTCTCAGCTCCATTGCAGCTTGGGAACAAAATTCTTTCGCAATATTTGCCTAAATGTGCCGTGTGATGCCAGTTTAGAATAGTAACAAGCATTTAAAGAATCCCACATAAATATGAACTATGAAAACATTACACTTCTTGTTTGGCAGGGCAGTCGTGTAAAAATAGGTTTTATTCATTAATTTAAATCACAATTAAAAACATGTTAATAGGATGCCAAACCAATACAAAAATATAAATTTAACCGTTTGTTGCAACAGTTAAAGATAACAATAGACAACAGTTCAGCTTATTTCTAAAAATAAATCTATTACAGCAGACCTAGGGTAGTGAGATGGCTTAATGTGAGGCGTTGACGTGTACAACTACATATGTTAAAAATAAATTTAGGCTTATTAGACAAAAATAGTACAATATAAAAAATAATTATATATTCTAATGTATACGTTATTGCATGAACTACAAGCGTTTTCGCCCGCGGTTTCACTTGTGCATTCTTTTTACAAAAATTTATAAGTCTCCTTTTTACCCTTTTGGGGATAAAAAATCAAATATCGCTTAAACGTGTATTCAACTCTTTTAGCTTCATGATTTGATCACCAATTTTAAAACAGATTATATTAATGACTACGCACTTTCATACAAACATTTAACCGCTCTTTTACCCCCTTTAGGGCTTAAAATTGGCAAATGCTTGAACACGTGTTTTTAATTTTTCACTCCTTAGAATCATTACATATATACATACATTCAGCAGCCTGTTGCAGTCCACCTGAATAGTTATTAATTTTAAAATGGATCGCATTTAAAAACCACAAATTTACATACAAATAACTTAACAGAGTAGAAGAAGGCACTCTGTCATCCCCCCACACCATACAGGCAGGAGTCCCCTAGGGCTCCGTCCTGTCCCCGCTACATGCCCCCCTATACACTAGCGATGTCCCCAAATCGCTCTCGTCTCAGCTGGCTACGTTCGCTGATGACACTGCCATTTACACATCCCACCGTAACCATGACAAGCTAGTCAAGACTCTCCAGAGCCAGAGCGCACAAGACTCCCTCGGGAGCTGGTTCCGCAGAATGGAGAATCAGGGTGAAAAAAGTGCAGCTATGCACTTAAATTTTTGTAATAAATCACTTGTTTTAAATGTTTTTTATTGTAATTTTATCAAGGCTTATTCGGTTATGAAAGAATGACCCATTTTAAGAAACTTATTTGTTTTTTTTGTTTATTTATTACTCGTGAATTTATAATTAATTTTTATTATATGTATTGTTTGATGACATAATTTGGAAACAATCATTGCAACGAACAACCACTATACCTACTATGCTTATTGGATTGCAAATCAAACGAAAAACTATTTTCAATATCAATATTTATCATAACAATAGAGATGAGCAATCAGCGTGAAACTTAAGAAAAAACCGATATCGATTGTTGATAACTGTCGATAGCAGTAACAGGTGGCCTAGCGTTACCCTTTTCATTGGCTAAATAAATTAAAATTTTCATTTTCACGCACAAAGGTATAGCTTGGTCTAGATGGCGTTAAACCGCCATATTACCATTTCACGGGATGGACCACGAGTATGAACACTAACTGTTTTGAACTTGGAAGCCTAATTCAGGTATTGCAACGCTCGCTGGGTGAAACCTTGTTTCAAATGTCTATATGCTTGAGTATCGGAGTATAGGCAAACACAGTCACAGTGTAATAAAAGATGGCCATATACTTATTAACATTTAAGGATTTGAGGCTCAGCTACTTATTTGTCATTTTGGATCAATCAGTAGCACCTCGAGTGTTTTTTTTATTGTATGAAATAGCTTTATAAGTGGAAACTTCAAGAATCAATGGTATCAATTTAGGCAGTATAATTTGATCTTTAAGGATCCTTTATGGGATCAACTAATACTTGCTTTTTTAGTGACTGCATGGAAACCAGTATAAACTGATCTCTTTATGTGCTGTTTCGATGTGTTGCTGACAACACGAGGCACTCGAGTACCTGCCTGAAACTACCTACATTAATTAGCAGGGATGTCAACAAATTGATTTTGCGAACCCGAATTTTAGTGAAAAAAACAATGATTGATATTATTTTTAAAGTAGTTAATATTCTTGGTATTAATTTGATTCCCAATTTTCTGATACTCCAACAAAAACGCGCGGCGGCATGGCAGTGCGGTTCGCTGTGACACGAGCGGCACGAGATTATTTGTAGTAGTCGCGTACGTATAGGTCGGTCGGGCGTGTGCATGTGTGAGTGCGCAAACCGGGCGTTAGTATGAAGTTAAACTACTGCTCCTTGGTATATTGTGTACGAGGCTACCTAAATTAGATTAGGTTTAGGTTTAAGTACTGTCCACTGTAACTTTCATAGATAGATTAAGTTTAAACTTATTATACTGTTACGTAAAATATTGTTTACTTTTGAAACTTTACCTAGTTAATTTAAGTAAGTATGTTATTCATGCCTAACAATTTATAATGTAAAAATACATTTTTATACAGTTGAAGGGGCAATTTGTAACTTTACCTACTTATTTAAAAACATTTAGCCGTAATATTCAATCACGAAAGGAACGCCACTTTAGAAAACATGCTGGAATAATCTTCGGAGTTAGGCCTAGTTTGCCACAGGCCCGGTTAGTCAAGCTTAAAAAACTTATCCCGATTCGTCCCAGAGATATAACAAAAAAAAAAACGTATGAAATCTAACAAATCGCTAAGCAAATATGCAAGCTGTGATGAACCAGGACATAAACATTAAAGTATTAATGCTTATTATTCAAGCCCAATAGATTGGTGTTTTAAAGAAGATGGCTATTGCTCAAAACAGGTATTTAAAATAAAGTAAATAAATGAGAGCCAGGTCAACATTATATTCTGCGACAAACGAAGAAAGTACATAATAACTGTCACCCAGCCATAGTAAGATTGTTTACATTATTTTAAATATTTACTTGGAACAACTATAGCATTGACTGGATGGTAAAAACGGATAAACATGCTTTTTGGCATACCCTAGATGAGGCCTACGATCAACAGTGGACTGCAATATGCTGTTGTGGAGTTTTATGATTATTATTGAGTGTGACAAACCGGGACTCATAGATTTATAAAAAAAAGGTGAAGAATTGGCACTGAGTCAATCGTCGATATCAGAATTGCTTATTCAACGAATGATTTGGTAATCGGATGAGGAAGTCGCGATCTTGAAAGAAATTATCTAATATTCTCGAGCATTCTTCCGCGATTCCGAGATTGTAATTACGATGAAGTCGAAAACACTCGTAATGGTTTTAAAACTAACCAGTTTTGCGAAAAATCTATACTCGTAATAGTAATCATAATGCTTGTATGTTTCTAATATTGTTGAATAGATTTTAAATTAAAAACTCGTAAATTTTTCTGCTGGTAGAATAAAGCAAACACTCGCCTTCTTATTTTAATCTTCATGCATCGCGAGGAGAAAAATATAATTAAATTTTAATTACTTAGAACTAACGACGTTCTGGTTCAATTTTAGTTTTAATTAATGCTCAAAAACATCATTAAATATTATGTGCTAAAAAAACTGCCGTAATGAGGTTTAGGTAATAATTGTGGGGCTGACGAAAATAATGTACTTTGCATTAATGATAATATTTTTAGGAACTGATTATTTTGATGTGTAGGGTACCTTCGAAGCAGACTGGTGCAAAGTTTGAGGATTATCTTCCTATAGGTAGAAACTTCTTAGCAGACTGATGCAAAGTTTGAGTCTTAAAGGTATCTATTTCAGTGCTCGGCTTTTGTCGTTGGAGTAACCGCCATTCTTGTTTCTCTCTGGTAGAAATTTAAAATCCTGCCTGATACAAAACGGCGTCAAAATTCCTTCTAGAGAATGATATTCTATTGATATTCCTGTTACCTACAATCTTTTATCCAGGAAATCCTTGTAATAGGTTGTATGTAGGTATTGTAGAAGGGATTTACAGGTAGAAGAAGATCAATCGCAAGAAAAATCACTTCTTACTTTGATATACTAAAAAAATAGGTAGTAGGTATATAAACAGATTAACATGAACTACATATTTCTAATCGCATGACCATGGTTGTCCTCATTACTGAAACGTGCCGTTCTCTTCCAGATAATCTTTAAGAGTAAAAAAGGTGTTATTTTTCTTTTTTATAAGTAGAACGTACATAACAAACCTTCCCAATTAGTAGGTTGTACGTAGTAATAGTTGGCATATTTTAAGTGTATAGTATAATAAATTTACAAAATAATACAATATGTCGGCTATCTGTTTATCTCAGATACAATTTGTATTGTTTAAGATAACTTCGCAGAGTCCTCTTGTCGATCACTATAATTATGATGTGATTATACTCTCTTCCTTTCTCTTCTGTTGTTTTACGGTGTCTATGTGGTCCATTGTTGAGAAGCCTCTCCGAAAGCTGGCTTGTTCTACTGGTGAATTCTCGTCAAATATATCAGGTAATCGGTTGCACAGGAGCTTTTTTAATATTTTGTTCACTCATGATGTAGGACCTTGTTTATAACATGGAAGAGAGTTTAGACTTCTACGTTACGGTTGGTTAAGACAGCCTTCTTTACGGAGGTCAACAGATCACATACGCCCGCCCGTCAGTTGTGATTGCCGAACACTGCGGGGTGCTGCTCGCTGCGCTCGCACCGAGACGGTAGTTGGCGCTGCAGTTACTGTAGTTACACTAACCACATCATCATTTTTCACTTGGTTTGTGGACGCCGGTGATACCGTTCTTAGCACTGGCTTCCATGACGGCGATAGCGACCAACTATTATCTCTTTTAAAATTTTAACGTCAGCTTACTTCTATAGCTTCCCGATTTTCGCAGGATACAAAGCAATGTTCCCTAGAGCGAATAGCTGTCATGTCGAACCAAATATAGTGCTTGGTGTCCAGATTCAGCGAGTGTTCTGCTATTCAAAAGATTTTATCCACGTTTATAACCCTAATCTGTACTGTTCTACAGATTGATGGTGGTGTAAGTTAAGGCCTATTTTTGCACTGAAATCTCATAGAATGATGGTTAATCTACAGGGATTTTTCTTTTCGAGCGGTTTCTATGTCCTCGTAAAAGCTTTTAATTTCTTCGTCGGAATGTTCTTTTTTAGGAGTGTATCCTTGTTTGAGCTTCAAATTGGCACGTGCTGTTCAATTTCATTATTGCGTAATAAACCCTGGTCGACACACTTGCGATGCTTTGGAAATCAGGGACCAGTTATTTTCATAATAGAAAGTCCACAGCTCCATAAGCTGTATCTTGAAGACCTCTGTGATAGAAGAGATCTCCAGATTTTGGTCAGGTCTTCTGCTTTACACCATATCTCTGATATCCCTAAGACGTCCCATCTAATTTTGCTTGTTCTTTCCAATAGTTTATGAAACTGATCATCATCTTTCAGGGTCTTTGCATTGAAAAAAGTCAGGTTCAGTTTGAGTTTGGGCCCCACCGTAACATAAACCTATTGTAGCCAGGGATATAGGGGGCCAAAAGGCCATGTCTTTTTTAGCGCAATTCATGTTTTTAAAGAAGGGTTCTAGCCTAATTCGTCTTTCTGTCCAAGATTTCGGGGTTCTGACTGTTCTTTGCCAGGACTAAGTACACCGTCCTGTCGTTAGCTTATGATAGCATCACCCCACCTCTTCACATGGTGTCGTAAAAGAGAAAGAGTAGGGGATGAATCCTAAGTAAAGCAGAAGCATTTATTCTCTGCGAAATACGACACCTCATACTGCACTCACTAACCCGATGCCTGAGTAGAGCAAACGTCTCTGAACAGAGGCCCATAACCAGCTGTGAATTTTTTGGTTATTCAAGTAGGTATGATGATGACACTGCAATACACGAGATATTGCGAGGTATATAGGTACGAATTACATATAACGATATCCTATGAACCTACCTAATTCAAACTATTACATAAGATCTGTAGCGTTTAGGCAATATCTGCGTATCAATGTCTCCCATTAATGCTATAACAGTTACTAATCTCCGTTGAAACTAATACCTGCCTGTTATTCGAAACTGACTTCAATGTATTCAGTATAGTTCATTAGCTAATTAAATTAGAATCTGGTCCATTGGAAACATCATTAACATTGTGGTATTGGATTGAACAGGTATTTTGTAATTTAGATCCTGAAATAGAATCACAGTAACAATTTATTCATGGAATGATTGCTGCAATCAAATTAGTGGAATACGTAATAATAATTTAAATAGTCATTGCAATATTGTGGGTGACACTGATCTTAGTCAATGTGCAGTGAAATCAACTATGGTATCAGTTTGAAACCTAACAGTAGACTTCTAAATGGTCGTGTAAAGACCACCAACTACTAAGTAATCATAGACCGCAAGCAGGCCCAAGCACAGAACCACCTTTTTACGCACAACTACAAGCAGCGATTCTTGTGATATTTATTTATATCTAGCTGGTGTCTGCGAACTTTGTTTCTCCAAGAGATGCCAATGTGTTTACAGACGTGGAACGTCATGCCAAACAACTCTTGACGTAGATCCATTTTCATATAATATCTAATAATTCAGCCGTGCTCCTAGTGTTCCACGTTAGGTACTCCAAACTCTCGAGTGCTGCCCAAGTTATCATAGATGTTGATCAGAGCATTCAGCTATATAAGCACTTCATTAACAAGCATCATCAATCGACAGAGCAGATTGAAGAAATATGTCCCCTAACAAAAAATAATTTACTTACATTTTTTTATATTCGTTCACCGTAACCAGCGTCAACACCCGACACTGGGAGGTATAGTGTACCCCCAGCATCAACTACAACTGGTTTTGAAACTATGGGACCCTGGGGCCCGGAGGCAAAGAAATTAATTAATGCGCTATCGGCGCGTCTCATCGAGGTTTCTGGCGATCGTAGAGCGGGCAGCTTTCTAGCGCAAAGGCTAAGCCTTGCGATTCAGCGTGGTAATGCTGCCTGCCTGCTGGGTACAATGCCAGTATTACCAGTAGCTAGCTTCAGCTAACTTTCACTATGATTGGGTCAAGAAACAGTTTATTAAGCACTTTTTGTGATGTGATAAAATATATGATGTTCAGTTCCATTCGCAATTTTATTTGTGAAATGATATGAATAAGTTACGTAATATAGGTACGCATGTTGAATGTATACGCAGCGTACACAATCAAACCTGGGGGAGGTTTATACATTTTTAGATTTTTTGATTGTGTAGGTACTCGATAAATTGATTGTATGTGCCCCCTCCTATATGACCAAAATTATGTGGAAAAGGTATGTGTAAAGAATTAAGTGAAAATTATTTTGTTCTTTGTTTTTTTTTTTATTATATACGATTTTGTTTATATTTGAAGGAAGAACGTGGGCGTAGGAGGGAACGGGTAGGAGAGATGGTTTTCCCCTTTTCAGGTTTTGTAACAGTATATAGATATAATAACTTAACTGTACAAGTAAAGCTATAAACCTGAAAAAAAAAAACTGGATCACATTTTGAAGTAACGGGGAGCTGCAGATGGTGGAGGGTCTCCGCTTTACAGGTTTTGAACAACATACTTAAAGGTAGAATATTGCCAATAAAATGTTTGATAGACTTTCATTCAACGTCGCCATACATTGATTACACAGAATTATCGAGCTACTACCCACACAACTACCGATAACATGATATCGTAAAAGTCCGATGTAGCAACGAAAAATGCGTCCAATTTAGCAAGCGAAGTGTTATGTAACGACGGAATTAGTGTCTAATCCAGTGCTGGCTATGGCTTCACCGAAATAGGTCACCTTAGTTGCTGGCAGCTGGGTCATTTTCTATTTTCAAGTAATTTTTCTGTAAAAGGAAATGTTCTGATATGCAGTATAAATTACCAAGCTTAGACACTTTTAAACAACATAAAAATTAGCGTTTACATGTGTGACAACAAAAATATGTAAGTATGATACTTCTCAATAGCAACAGGTAAATGTTTGTGACAACACATGTACATGACTTATCAAATACCGAAAACTGTACATTTGTAATTTCTTGTAATAAAACAGTTAAGCAAGCCGTGTGATGCCGGCTTAGATTAGGAACACCCCATTTCTTGCCCGTGGGTGTCGTAAAAGGCGACGAAGGGACTCGAGGGTGTGTATTGCAATTTTAGGTGTGTATTACAGTTTTCCGAATTACCCTCAAATTTTTGTCATACGTGGCGTAGATGTCCGTTTTCTGCGGCCGTTTACGCTCTGCCTTCCCCGCAAGGGATGAAGGCGTGATATATGTATGTATGTATGTAAACAGTTAAACTTGTAATAAGAAGTTAAGTTTTCAGAAGCAGGCTAAATCCGCACCTCCAACTCTCCACGCTTTTTTTACGCTTTAGATATATAGCCAACAAATCTTTCCGCGGTAGTTAATAAAGACTAAGACTATACGTAATAATAATGCTTGCAAACAGTATAATGCTAAGGTTATATTTTACTAGCGGCCTACACAGCGGTTTAGCTTGCTGCTAACCGTTTTTCCGTGGGAAAAGATATTTTATTATAACCTATGTTCACTAGGGATAATGTAGGATTCTAATCGTAAAAGATTTTTTTTAATGGTTGTAGTCGTTTCGAAGCTTATTCAATTCAAGCAAACAAAAAAAATAATTAAATCTTTCATCTTGTTCATTTTTGAGTGACTTGAAGGAAAAATATAGGCGATCACACAGGAAACTCTGGAATTGACCCAGAAAATATTGCACTCCAGTAGAATTCGTACTGCTGGAGTGCAATATTTTCTTTTATTACAAACCTTTAAAAGAGTGGTTGGAAACTAGGAAATATCTTTCCTACTCGCAAGAAGATGACAAATCTAAATAAATTGTGTCTTTGAATGTGCCTATATATTTTACAAACAATTAGGAACATCAACAAAAGATTCATTTTAATCTTTTTCTTGTTCTAAAATATACTTACCTACTTTGCGCTACAAGTATTTAAGGTTCTCAAAACAAACCCTTTGTAGCTGTACGAGTAGTTTAGTATCACAAAGGCAGTCAAGCTTTTTGCAAAGCATTTTGTCTCTTTTTTTCACCTACCGATTGATATTGCTCAGATTGAGTTACGTTCTAATAAATGAAGCGAGTTTAACTTTTGTGAGCTTGTACTCGGACCAGTTAGGTACAAATTAATTGGTTTTTCACTGATAAGGAAATAAAATGAACATTCATTTTTTATGTGAATGGAAACAAACAACAAACTGAACATTCAAATAAAATTGCGATTAGGTGTTGGTACCTACTCTGAAACGCAAAAGCGAAACTGATATTAATTTTAACTTATCCGAGCTCATTGTAATTAAACGTAATTTTATGATTTTTTTCTAAAGATTCATCTGTTTACGGGTATGTATGTAAGTGATCTCGCCTCAACTTGTAGGTATATGAGACCAAAATACATACATACATACATAAATCACGCCCATATCCCTTACGGGGTAGGCAGAGCGTCAACGGCCGTAAAACGGACATTAACAGCACGTCTAACAAAAGCTTGAGGGTCAATCAGATAACTGTGTATTACTATAGTATATATGTAAACAGTTAAACTTGTAATAAGAAGTTAAGTTTTCAGAAGCAGGCTAAATCCGCACCTCCAACTCTCCACGCTTTTTTTACGCTTTAGATATATAGCCAACAAATCTTTCCGCGGTAGTTAATAAAGACTAAGACTATACGTAATAATAATGCTTGCAAACACTATAATGCTAAGGTTATATTATACTAGCGGCCTACACAGCGGTTTAGCTTGCTGCTAACCGTTTTTCCGTGGGAAAAAGATATTTTATTATAACCTATGTTCACCAGGGATAATGTAGGAATTTAATGGTAACAGTTTTTTTTTTAATGGATCTAGTCGTTTCGAAGGTTATTCAATTCATGCAAAAACAAATTAATTAAATCTTTCATCTTTATAATGTTACTGTACATATAGTTCAATCTGATCGTTTAAATTTCTGAGTGACTTGAAAGGAAAAATATAGGTGATCACACAGCATACTCTGGAATTGACCCAGAAAATATTGCACTCCAGCAGAATTGGTACTGCTGGAGTGCAATATTTTCTTTTATTACAAACCTTTAAAAGAGTGGTTGGAAACTATGAAATATCTTTCCTACTCGGAAGAAGATGATAAAACTAAATAAATTGTGTCTTTGAATGTGCCTATATTTATTGTTTCACAAACAATAATATCACTAAAAGATTCATTTTGATCTTTTACTTGTTTTAAACATATACTTCCCTACTTTGCGCTACAAGTATTTTAGGTTCAAACCCTTTGTAGCTTAGTACGAGTAGTAGTTTAGTATCACAAAGGCAGTCAAGCTTTTTGTCTCTTTTTTTCACCTATCGATTGATATTGCTCAGATTGGGTTACGTTCTAATAAATGAAGCGAGTTTAACTTTTGTGAGCTTGTGTTCGCACCAGTTAGGTACAAATTAATTGGTTTTTCACTGATAAGGAAATAAAATGAACATTCATTTTTTATGTGAATGGAAACAAACAACAAACTTATAAACATTCAAATAAAATTGCGATTAGATGTTGGTACCTACTCTGAAACGCAAAAGCGAAACTGATATTAATTTTACCTTATCCGAGCTCATTGTAATAAACGTAATTTTATGAAATTTTTCTGAAGATTCATCTGTTAACGGGTAGGTATGTAAGTGATCTCACCTCAACTCGTAGGTTTATGAGAACAAGATCAACTTTTAAATATAAGTAAAATTCGCTTTCCTTGTCATATTAAATGGGATAGAGTTAAATAACGCAAAGAAAATTGCGTTTTATCTTATCTATATTTAACTTAAAAAAAGAAACAAAAAATAAATTTCCACAAACGTGTTGACCGAACTTATAAAACAATAATATTAAAGCGTAAGGAGGGCCTACATTGTAGTAAAACATCTCAACCGCCTTTCCTATTCAAAAAATTAAATACCGACACAGATAGCCCGAGTTTTTTATCCCTTCGATACAGAAGCGTAAGTGTAACAGAATCCAATGAATCCAAAAATCCCTACGAGCTACATTTATCTTTTAGCCACCTGTTGACAGCCCACGATACTTATGACGAATTGTTTGGCTCATTGCCAGGAGATACAGCCAGGCTCCAGATGCTGGGAATACAAAACAAAAGCTAAATGAAACTTTCAAGGTTGAGATCCACACTGGTTGTTGGCAAACATTGTCGACTGTTGCTGACATTCTTTATAGGAAGAACCGACAGAGTTTGACGTTAAGTTTAAATATTGAAGAGTATCGGGACAGTTGGGCAAAGTTGCCAAAGAGTTTATGTATAGTCGGTTGTAGCTCTTAAGGTACCAGGGGTACTCTAAAAGAACTGAACTATTTCTGCCTGCGACGCAAAGGTTCAGGGTTTGATTCTCGGTGGGACACTCACAAAGTTGATATTAATCATTTTGAGAATTTGTTTCCGGTCTGGTTAAGACATTGCAGGGTGAACCACCTGATTGTCTGGAAAAGAAACGGTTCCGTGCTTCGGAGTGCACGTTAAACTGTCGGTCCCGGTTGCTGTCTATGATTACTTAGACGGCGGTCGTTACACAACCATGTCAAAGGCCTACTTCTAATGGTAGGCGGTTGAAAAACTCTAACATCTATATTTAACCAAACGCAGAGAGTCACCTGACCAATCTGCACTCTGATTGGTTCTCGTACATTGCGTCCCCCAATGGCGGGGAGGAAGCATTTATAAGCTCGAGCCGACAACATACAGTCAGGTGTAGATTAACAGCCCCGGGGCTAAAAATCGTAGGGTCAACAACTAAAAAAAAAAAAAAAGACGGTTACTCAGTCAGTACTCGGAACTCGACTGTCGAACATCTCCTGATGATGCTCCGTGGAGGGGCGAAACACGTGTATATCTAATTCAATCAAGATGGACTTCCGCAAAGTAACGCCTGATACAATTACTTACTTAGAATCGGCATGCGTAGCTGAACAGGCACGTTTGTACATCACATTAACTTGCGGTCGTACGCGTGGTGCATTCAACTAGCTGCATTACTAGCCATCATAAGTGCGGAAGAAGCTAAATACCTTGCTATCTAATTCAATCAACTCTAACATCATCAGGGTTCATCGGGTCGTTGGACGACTCGGTGTCCCACACAAAAAGAGAAGAGATTGTACTTGAGATGATTTATATACTTTATCCTCATATAGCTAAAGAAAAGCTAATCTCTTCAAAGTAAGAGAGAACAGGCTTATTCTGGGTGAGCTCGCTCCATCTTAGACTCTGCCTCTGTCCTATGACCTAGACTAGAGTCAAAAGCAAACCCATCCTTAATAAAAAAAAGCGTCTGCGGTAAGGTTCTATAATAGCCTTTCGCATGCTGTATAAATATTCAATAGCTATCTAGTTGCTTTTCATTTTGTAAGTGTTATTGCCGTCGTCGGAATGTTTAGCACTCAATCCGTCCTGGATTTTCTAGGAATCCATTATGAGTCTTTTTCACTTTTCTGCTTTTATATTGACAGGATTACGAGAGTGAACCTTCCACGCCTCGCTTGTAGTTTTTTGCTAGTTATTTTTAGCAGAATCTGTAACTTCTATTTTACTGTCGTTTGTCCTTATTTTTATTTTATTTATTTATCTTTTTCCGCTCTCTCGTTTACTCGATATCACCAATCTAATAATATTGCTGAATCCATATCTATATCTCTAGGTATATATCTATCCATAAGCCAAGCTTTACTGCAATACGTTTTCTGTTTTTACGTAGTAAGTTTGTGCCTGAACGAAATTCAATATCCCGCATAGACTTTCCTGTATCGAAGTAGGTTCTTTTTTCAATAACAAAGTTTCACCATAGAGTAGAAATCACATAGAGATGACACTCCCGCTCCAGACGCGCTCAAGGTCAATCCGTCTGGCTGTCTCTTAGAGAACAATTCAGTCGGGAGTGCGCTTCGCCGCGGAAACGTTCGTCGTGCGGGTCGAATTTTCATTTTTTGTGAAAAGTTTAGCAATGCCGAATTATTGTGGTGTGTATGGCTGCAAAAGTGATGCGAGGAAGACTCCGCATCTAAGTTTTTTTAATTTACCTAAAGTTGAGCCAAGGTTATTATACCTACGTAATTGTTGTGTGTACTGCTATTTTTACTTGCGTAGGTACCTAGTTTCCATTTTCTAATTTAAACTACCTAGGTGCCTAAGTCATTGTTAGCTGATAATGACAAATAAGCACATTCGTATCGTAGGTATGTTTTTTAACGTAGGTAAGTAGGTACCTACTTATCACTGCTCGACTGCAAGAAAAAGTTCATTTGATAAGAAATCCTTGAACAGGTATAACAAACAATTAATATTCATCGCAAATCTTTTAAAATTATTGCATTTTGGTCAATCTTCGAGGCGGCGAATAGGTATCAAACGGAGGCGGCGGCGTGGTGGCGGTGTGCTTTGTGCCGTGTGCCGAGCGAGAATAACCTAGATCGTCCGTCAATACCACGCAGTAGGTAGGTAGTTTGGTTAGGTAAAGTATTTAAATACATACTTATAAGCCAGTACAAGAGTAGGCTGTAATATATTACCGATTAGCGTCATGTCATAGGTAGGAGACGGTAGGTAAGTATGTAGGTATCCATCGGGTACGCTTCGGGTAACTTCCTAAAATATTTTGTTCCCACGGGAAAACTGTTAGCAGCGGTCGCAACCGCTTCACTGGCCGCTAGTCTGGAATAAAATTATTGGCACGTGACAGCCCCGACTTAAAGCGCGGGAGAGTGCGGGGCGTTACGGGCTGCGGGGGGAAGTAGGTATTTAAAGCGCGGCTTTTGATACCTACTTCAAAGAGTTTCGTTTCTATACGCCAGTATTATTATCTATTCTTATGGTTTCACTCATCTAATAATTTTATTGTTTTGACAACTCCCTGAGAGAAATATCCACAAATATCATTCTTGTGAATCAAGTAAAACAATAGACGATTGAAAATGTGGATATTCTTAGTAATTTTTATTAACAAGACTTTGACAAGTTAAGAGGAGTATTGTATGGTGTTGATATTAAAGTAAATTCAATATGATTATTTAAATTTGTTAGTGATTGTGCACGCCTTACCTGTCTCACTTTATGAGGTGTCACTACAAAGTTCTCCATAATGTGTATGTGTCTTATGTGTTTTTATTGTGTAAAATAAACACTTTTATAATAATAATATATCAACAAGACAAGTATATTTTACGATTTGGTGTTCTTACCAACTGGCTTACTGTGTTACATTAGTTTGCTCCCATGTATGCATTGATTGATGAATACAATATGCATTACTCAACTATAAATAGAGAGATGTTGAATTATTTGAAAGTCAATATGGTCTTGGTACGGTTTTTAGCTACTCTACTCGTATTGGGATATTTTGTGCGTTTTATTTTTACTTATACTATTGACAAATTAAATATTCATCAGAAACTTATAAATAGGTAGGTACATATTCCTAAAAGCACAATTTTGTGAGTGAATCCTATCATGGAAGTGTCGACAGGGTATAAAATGTATTAATGTAGACACCTATAGTTTGAATGTTTAGGTATTCATCTTTTTGTAAACAAATGAAAGCAGGTGTTTTATTTTCTAAGTTTCCACGTACTACAGAGTTTAATATTTTTCGAACAACCGGCTAATTTACAATCAACGAAACATATAAAAGCATTCGTGGTGTTTTTTAATGCTGTTAACTATAATAAAAGAAAAGTATTGAAACAAATTCTTAATGAGAAAATAATTAATGCACTTAAAATGTAAACAGTATATTATAAACCACCTGCTCGAGCCAATGTATCGCGGTTAAACGAAAAAAGTATGGGTTTTCGTATTGTCACCCGTATTTTGCAATACACTTATATTTGCTATCAAATTTTACGAGATAATTTCCTACACGTACAAACTATAGATTTCTATGACTGATAATCATATTGTATTTCGTGAGACAGAGATTCTCTGTTTACATTAGACTCTCCATTTTATTTCAACGTATTTTTTATATTCATTTGTTCATAGCGATGATTTAGTCTTTGCGGTAAAGTTGTCCAAGCCTTAACCCTCGAAAATGTGTGTTCGATGGAATGGGAAATTTTCTAGGGATTCTCGAGTGTCATGTAGAGGGCGCTAAGCTTAATTGAAATAACGTTTATTTACACAAAAACTGTACCACTTTTTAAATTATTCTTTAGTTTGTGTTTATTGAATTGTTCTAAATTTATTATTGGTTATTTGTTTACTTACACGTATGACACTCAATATAATAGCAAGGCGATAAGTTTATTTTGTAGTAAATCAAACTAACATAGAGGTAATTAATTTGTAACGAACACAACGTGAAACGGAACCTGTGACAAAACTATGGCTGACGCCAGCCATATTGAAACGTCAAAATTTCAGTTCAGCACAGCGCCTTCTGGTTTGACATTCAGAACTATCAAGAGAACTGTCAATAGAAAAACTCCCATTCCACAAAAGACAAAGTAGAATTCACTTTGAGGTTACTTACATGCTAAGATCGCGAATGATTCCATTCGATGTGCAATTAAACTGTGCTCGAGTTGTAAACAGTAAACACAGTCGTTTCTGTAAATGGGGACAACATTCAGCTGTAGATAATAATTCAAATTTGATTTAATTTAAATCAATAAAAGAAAAAGAAATACAGAAAAGGGTATAATGTGCTTAGAAATCAATCGCATAAGGTTGGAGGAGTGTTCGGAATTTGGTATACTATTTCTTGATATCTCCAAATTATGGGACTTTTCTTAGTAATATTTCAAGATATAATAAATAATATGCTACACAGCTATAAGGGGCTCAAAACACGATTTATGGAAATTTCCTTGATAGGTACAAAAATAGCGCAGAGTAAAGATCTTGAACGATTTGTTTGTTAACTCTTGAGTTTAATTTGTGTTCTCTTCTTTCTCATTGAATTCATAATGAATCCGTGGGGTAATGTTTTAAAATATTTGTTAATATATTTTAATAATTAAATAAATATTCGATTTTCCGGATCTGAGCTGTTATCGTCTGTTTCTCTCTAACGCAGCAAAAAGGAAAGGGACTTACCTTTTGGGACTGATGCCGAAATAAATTAATACCAATTAGTACAAACAGACTTGTTCTTTACACCATGTAGGTAGTTTAAAATTTCAAGCACTCGCTAATACTTTCACACATTTTGATCATTTGACGTCTATCGCGATAGTTTTTACGTAAATCAAAACCCGTTAAGTAAAATGATCAAGACTATGTAGATTTTCTTTAAAATAAAACCTTACCCGGCGATAGAACACATTAAATCATCAACACCATTTGTTTTTCTGTTAATGAATTTAAGACTGTTATGTTTGCCATGGGACACCCAGAACAAGATTTTATTATTAAGCAGTCCATAAACCAATAGATTTTTAATTATCAATACATACATTTATCACGCCTATAATTCCTTACGGCGTAGGCAAAGCGTATACGGCTGTTAAAAATGGACATTTACGCCACGTCTGACAAACATTTGAGGGTCATTTAGAATATTTTGTATCACCATAGTGACAGGTAGTCAGCCCATCGCCTGCAATTCACACCCTCGAGTCCCTTAATTGCTTCTTACGACACCCACGGGAAAGAAATGGGGTGATGATATTCTAAGCCGGCATCACACAGACATAATTATTAATACTGCGAATAAACTCCCTCGTTTACTAAAGAAAATAATATAATACTTATACGAGTGTTATTTGACTTCTCTGAAAAGCACTTGTTTGTGTTTGGCTTATTGCGTTCTAAATATAAAAGGAAATTTGGGGTTGCATAAGGCAATGAGTATTAAATTTCTTGTTTTTTGCAAAAGAAGCTTAGAAGAAATAAAAAATACCTGTAAGGGTCGTTAGCGATATGCCCACAGTTCAGTCGCGTTTTTGTTGTATAAAAATATAGGGTGAACTTTTACTAGTGCCCTATGGCAAAAACTCAAGACGGGTTAGTGTTAAAGAACTGCTTACCCCAGTGAACAAAGGTTGAAATATGAAAAAATAATGGATCTTTCATACAAAACTGTCGATCAGCTGATTTGGGTTACTATGGAAGCTCAAAATATTTTTATCATATTTCGACCTATATTCCTTGAGGAAAGTTGTTCCTTATCACCAGCCCGTCCTCTGTTCTCAGTATCGGTCACTAGTAAAATTTCACCCTATATAACAAAATGTGTGGAAAATCTTTATAACAGAATGTGTGGAAAATCTTTATAACATCAAACAACCTAGGCACCGATTCTCAAATTTTGTTATCATTGTAATGCCATCTAATGTCATCAGGTAGCACCAAACAGCATTACAATTACTCACATAGGGTCCACATCATCTACTTGAGCATTTTTATTAAGTTAATAGACTTCACCAAGGCTGTAACAGCTGTATTAAAAAAAACGAGGACCAACATAAAGCATTTTTCTGTACTATGATTGTATTAAAAGTCACACTCGTGCCACTGACGTCACTATTGTACAGCATTTAGTAGTGTTGTGCTCTATGAGCAGCAAAAACGCATTTTTGTGAACTCAGATAATGCAGTGTTCTGATTAAAGGACCACACGTGTGCTTTACAAGTGTTGCATTTTAAGGGAGAACATGTGAACTACTATAACGTTAACAAATTCTGTGTGAACATATATAACTACTTTTTAAGGCTTCATGCTGTATACAAGTGCACTTATACACAATTAGTCAGTTGTTAGTATACAGTCGTATAACAGCATTTATTTCGGCCCTGGCAGATGTAAATGTGAAACTTTTTGCAGTCACATAGCAGCAAACTGCTATAAATAATTCCACTGTTACCCCTCATTGTGTTTGAGGCTGAGTAATGGTTTAGAGTTGGGCATTTATGCTATCGATTGCATTATTTTAAAGGATAAAATCGACTTACTATCGTCGTTTGCATTATTTAAGTAACTTCTGATTGCAATTGGGCATTAGGAATACTATGGCCATTTCTGGCAAATTTTCTGACGCGTTTGGTGGTTAGCAAAGTTGAGTTGAAAGAGAGTTATGAAGGTTCCGTATCTGTTAGTGGTGTGTAAAGAATGAGAGTTAGTTACGGTGTTTGTCCAGCAACCGAGCCTCTACATTTAATATCCGAACCAGCAGATATTGATAACGGCCAATACGAACAAGAGTCAGCAAGCACGCAACGTATATTGAATGAAACGGGTTCCGTACCAATGATTTTTTTAATGAACTTACTCACACATAATTTAATCATGATGATTCCGACAGTTCAACTTTGAGTGATTGTGATGTACTTGATAAAAAAACTGGAATTTCGTTCGAAAATAAAAGAATGGGCAATTTCAAACAATATTGCTCATTCACATTTGAATGACCTGGCCAAAAATATAAATAATTTTGTTCCTAATGCATTGCCTCATGACTCTAGAACTATTGTAGGAACACCGAAGAATGTAATAATAAAAAGAATTGCTGGAGGTGAGTATTGGCACAATGGGATTGTTATACCGTTAGAAAAATATTGCTCTGTTGCTGCATTTAAAAATGCTGAGAAGAGGTAATAATCCACTACCACAAGTGGCGAAAAGAATAACTGAAGAAGACGATGGTAACAGTGGCATGATTGACCGGCAAAAAGAAAGAAACAAATCGAAAAATCCATACTTATCCCAGAACAGTACTAAAAATGTTTGTATTTTAAATTTCGTGATTTTATATTGTCTTCTAAAAAAAAAGGACAGTTATATTTTGACGCTTTTAAACGAAATTGTTGAAATTATTTCAATTGAAGAACACCTTTCTGATATTGTCATAAAAGGTTTCAGTTAATTGAAAAAGAGGAAGTGTTTGACTACCCTTTAAAATCATCCCGATTTGGAATATTGAAATCGAAAAGCTTACAAATTTGCGACACCTCCATGGTTATGTTAAACTCTACAGATATCAAATGTAAATTAGTATGTATTCCTCATAAAGCCTACCATTACTTTATACCGCTAGGACATACTCTTTGAAATAAAACATAACACAATACTAAAAATCAAATCTTTTATTTTCCACAAAACAGTCAAAACTATCAAAAAATTCAAACAATTAGTCTGAAAACATAACATACCAAAATCAAGGATTTTCTATCCAACGCCTAAATCAAAACATCAGCATCTGCTGAAATAAATCTCCAATATTATCTGCAACTGCATGATTAGCTAAAAAACTGCTAATGTTTTGATTTCAGTTTTTGACAAAATAAAAGTAACCTACTACTTTCCATAATTTTACATTTTTACTTTTTAAACAAAATGCACATAGCAGTGAAACATAATCAAAAACTTAAACAGTCAGTGTCAATTAAAAAAATAAAATCAACATCACTGTCCAAAGAGTGAATAAAATCATCCACATCTGCAGCTGCATAGAAGGCACCAAATATCGATGCCTTTATTTATGCTTTAGATTGTGACAAAATAAAATTAAGCAGGTGGAGATGACGGAGAACCTAGCTCTATCATCTCCAATTCTCCAGTTTTTATCTACCTACCAAAAAAAACAAACAGTTAGTGAGGACCATTTACTATTACAATTTTCTTGACTTATCTTAAATTAGTCCTGTCACTTTCCGTCAAATAGGTTTAGAAGAGGATAAGAGATAGCTAAGTCGTGTCATATTTAAAAATGTCAATGGGTTCTTCGCCATATCTTGTCAAATAAATCGCCATAGATTTACCAGTCAGTCAAATCTGGACTTATCTTAAATTAGTCCTGTCACTTTCCGTCAAATAGGTTTAGAAAAGGAAAAACGACATATAAGTCGTGTCATATATAAAAATTTCAATGGGTTCTTCGCCATTTCTTGTCAAGTAAATCGCCATGGTTTTACCAGTGGCTTTATTCTGATAGAGAACAAGCATTTACACGATTTATCAGAATAAAACCATAGTAGCGATTAATTTGACAAGTAATGGCGAAGAACCCATTGTCATTTTAATATATGACACAACTTAAATGTAATGTAATGTAAATTTAACTCAAATATTTCAAGATCATTAACTTGAGGCTGAAACTTTCGCGTTCTTCGACAGATGCGTCTCGTAGCATAGTTACATCAAATTTTTGGCCTTGTTTTAACAGCCTAATTTCTTTGTTTGTTTCATCTAATTGTACCGTTAAGGATGCCAATTTTCTTGCAATATTGTTTTGGTTTCCTAGTACAGAAGTTAATTGGTTTAAAATTGAAGTTTGATTGCTTAACATGGTGTTTAGATTGTCCGTGCTTATTATCTGAACTGTTGTCTCTTGTTCTGCTTCTTGTGGTATCGTTTGTTGAGGGGTTTGAATAGGTATCTTCCAAAATGACTGGAGCATTTGTCTGAAATAAAATGAGGTAAAATATAAGATTAACCACACTAATGTAATAAAAGTAAAAGACACATAAACAAGGCCAAACACGGGGTTAAATAGTTTATTTTCACATATGAAATCCAATAATCGGCGTTTTTCAAGTTATATTTTCACGCTTTGATTGAGATAAATAAACTTCCATTAAATTAATTAACTCAGTTAATTAAATGGTTATAGTTTAACCACAACGGTACCCTAAAAGCTATCATCTACTGTTGGCCATTTCGTTCAGCGTGCCGAATTGTGAACCACTGTAGAACCACAGTTACTCGGCCTAACGATTCATGGCTGTTGTGTGTATCATATGTGCGCAAATATTTCGCATGATGCTGTATAATACGCCACAAACGAATACTAGTACAGCGCTGAGTAATAAAACGAAGTTAAAACTGATCACTTGCCCTCCGCCATTATTCACAACGTAGTTGTGTATAATCATTTATTTTAACCTAGTTTTTTTGGTTCATTTTAGAAAATACTGACTTGAATTTTAAGCGTATCTGCACAAAACTTACACGTAAACAGACATTCTTTAAATTGTACGCCAAAAATATAAAAAATGTGTTTTCTGTCTATATTTATGATAAGAATATTTTAGTATTTCATGGAATTCCGAGGGCCCGTGAAAATTTGGAATTAAATCTATATATTATATCACGTAAATTTACCTTCCCAATAGATTTTTGATGAAATAGCAGAGAAATCGAAGTTTTTACTCACCTTTATTGGCTTATTATTTCCCACACATAATTTTGCACTCACGACACTGCGGTGTTGTTTTAAGAAATGACAATGATTAAATAACTTGTTAGTTCATTCTGGGTAAAAATGAGTTATTTCATTTCACAACTACATTCTCAATTCTATAAAGATGTAAAAAGCGCACACTTTTATCTTCAGGGCTGTTTAAAAGATAACATGTGCCCCAAAGTGCAGCTGTTGAGGTAGCTGTTACACACGTAAATGCTGAAATATTGTTGATACAATGCTTATATAATTCAATTTATTCATTAATTGGACACCTTATACAGCTATGTGCTGAATAATTTGTGCCCAAAATAGAGTTATATCAACAGAGGATGCGCTGTCTACGCTATTATACAGCAAGCTTAAGCAGCTAATGCATCACCGGTGCAGTGTATTATCGCTATCATAAAGCTGTTTGGTGCTATTTGGGTATAGTCATTATAATGCCACTGTAATTTTCTATACTTCAAACTGTTAGCAGAATACGAAATGACCAAAACTATCCCACTGACAGGTCATTGACACACAACCGAAACGATTTTTATTTAGCCCTGAAACTCTGTACCTGAGTTGTAGCTCTTCCTTTTTTGTGTTGAGTGCTATGATGTTGGCCCTTAGGCATTGAAATCTATACCAAACTCAGTAGCATGGTTGTTGAAACAACCAGCTCATTCGCAACCTTTCGGGCAAGATTGAAATAAAGAGATTTTCCGGATAGAAGAAGAGCGTGTGCAATCTACTTGCAATGGCTGCAGCAGCGGCTGCGGTGATATCATCATCATCACCTAAAAGGACGATTCTGTTTGAAGGAGAAATAGTTCAATGCGGCAACTATTAAGGGTTTTTTATAATGGGGAGCGTTGTAGACGTAGCGACAAGACGCTGCTTGTTTAAAGTCTTATAATGGTTGGGAGACCTAAGACGCAAGTACATTCAAGATCAGGCTAGGTTAGACAGTTTGGACTTTGGACCGTTTTTATGCCTCTTTCTATTTTCTTTTTCGTGTGGGACACGAGTCATCCAACGACCCGATGAACCCTGGTGTCAAGAGTTTTTCAACCGCGTACTACCACTAGTAGGTATGCCGCGCGCATAAGATTTATATTGGCAGTTTGAGTGTCTAACTCAGCCTGATCTTGACAGTACCAGGGAGCCCTGGTACCCATGGGCATTAAGCGATTTTGGATGACTTGCATAATTTTCGGATTTGAATCGAAAGTGTGAGCAAGCGTAGGTCATGATTGGCCTAACGCAGGTGGTGTAAATTCTCACCTTATTTCTAAGGATGAGTTTTACTCCATTTCTTCAACATATAATGTAATTTGCCTAAAACGAACGCCGCCCGGTTGCGAACTTTCATGGTGTGGCTATGGAAGTTAAACCTGAATTCGAGGGATTCCAAGATATTTTGGTCTATTTAACCCAGTGGATGGATCCTTAGTAATGGACCCCGAATTTTTTATTTTTCGCCATTGTAATGACATTGACACTCATTCTACTGCTATTGAGATTTTCTATACTTCAAACTGTTAACGGAATACAGAACGGCCTAAACCATCCAACTGACACTCTATTGAAACACAACTGAGACGCTTTTCAAATAGCCGATTGCGGCCCCTGAGCTTAAGTTCGTTTTTAATATCAATCAATGATGGCGAGTAAGAATTGTTATATATCCTATACACTTGTTTCTGATGTTTGGGTGCTTATCTCTTAAGCCCAGTACCAAATGTTCAGCTGGGCAGTTCTAAGCCATTGAATCCGTAATCTTCGTGAAATGAACGAATCTTGTTCCCTACTTGAAAAAGGAAACGCTTGGCATAGTTTTTTAACTCGTAGAGTTCCAACCCTACTAAAAGCGTCTAGAAAAACGAGTGCGATCGAACGAGTTGAAATTGGAAATCGAGTGTTGACTGTACTCAATTCTAGTGTGGCCAAATGAAGCAGGATGCTGCTATTTTTAATTTTTGTTGATGCTAGTAAACTACCTGAAAACTTTCTTATATAAAATAGCCGTACTTAAAGTTTTACAACTTCTGAAACATAACAGGGTGCGGTAACTGTTCAAAAAATCAAATCGTGCTGAATTTTAACCCAAGACACTCTAACCACTGAACTATCATGTTTTAACTCGGTTGGTGATATGTATTGAGAGACTTCTATCAGCGTAAATTGATGTCATCATTAGCTCTAATTTAAGCACTAGAACTGTTTTTTAACAAAATGAGCAAAACAGAAAAAAATGCACTTGAAATGAAGTATGTACTTAATATAAGATCATTTATCTTGATTTTTGCCGTGTGATGTCGGCTTAGAATAGCATCACCCCATTTCTTTCCCTTGAGAGTCGTTAGAGGCGACTAAGGGACTCGAGGGTGAGTATTGCAATTTTAGGCGATGGGCTGACATCCTGTCACTATGGCAATGCACAATTTCCGCATGACCCTCAAATATTTGCCAGAGGTGGCGTAGATGACCGCTTTTTGCGGCTGTTTGCGCGCTGCCTACCCCGCAAGGTATTATAGGCGTGATATGTGTATGTTTGTCTTGATGTTTATAAATAAACGATCATTTTCTGAAATGTATTAGGAAGTAGCATGCAACACAGCTCAGCCGACCACGGGCAGTCTCTAAAATCGACACACCGAACCTAAGAAATTGGGCAACAGAAGATGAATGAACTGACTTGACGAAAGTACGCGCGGTTCTCTCACTTATCGTCCGCAGTGCGTATTTTTAACGCACCGTAACGCAGACGAAAGAAAATTGCGTATATTTTAATGCCGTGTGATGCCGGCTTAGAATGCCGTGTGATGCCGGCTTAGAATAGCATCACCCCATTTCTTTCCCGTGGGAGTCGTAAGAAGCGATTAAGGGACTCGAGGGTGTGTATTGCGATTTTAGGCGATGGGCTGACCATCTGTCACTATTGATACACAATTTTCCGAATGACCCTCAATTATTTGTCAGACGTGGCGTAAATAGCCGTTTTTTGCGGCTGTCTTCGCTCTGCCTGCCTCACAAGGGATATTAGGCGTGATATGTTCGCATCCGTTACGCACCGTAAACCGTACCACACCAATACGTAGCGACGGACGAGAAGTAGGAGAACCGCCGTTTGGTGGTCGTCAGTCATTTAGAGAAATGGTTTTTGTCAGGATCAACCTACTTTACGCTCTCTTTTGAAAGAAGTTTATTAGTTAGTCTCCACTTCGGTTTTATTTGGTTAAAACTTTCGAAAAATGTGAGCACTTTGGTGGTTAAAAATATTATGATTGATTACAGAGTTTCCGTCAGAGTCATAATAGATAGGGCAAACAAGTAGGGGAACGTACAAAAAAACCAGTTCCTTTTACGTTTCATCGCTTCCATATTAGCGGCGAATTTTACTACTTCTATGGTCTTCGAAATAGCATCTTCTTAAGTGTATAATCCCAAAAGTCACATGATCACATGACCAATTCTAACTGGTTTTAGATGACCTTGTGACTGCATTAGAGTATCCATAATGGAATATCAAATATTTACCTATTCTTAATGCGCAGGATTTAAAGTTTGCGCATTTTTAATCGTTTCGGAGCGCTTTGTAACAGAGAGAGAGATTATAGGTATTTTATCTAAACACAACCTAAACTGAGTCATATAAAATAGGATCGTTTAATCAGATTTTTCGATTGACGTGATGAATTGAGAACACGAGAAACATACCAAGTATAACTCAGAAAAATTACGACAATTTTGTCCTTCTCAATCGCCTATGCAGAGTGTAAGAGACGGTGTACCGAAAACTGAACAACTTTTACTATGGAGCATAGAAACCAAAATGATTTTTGTGTTTCCAATGTAAGTCAGTCAGCTGAAAGAGAATTTTTAATGGGAAGTCGAAAAAATATCTCGTTTACCACCATATCCTCCATAGAAAGAGTTGTTCAGTTTCATGTTCTGAGAATGCCCGCAAAGTTTTCGGGTTCTACACCGTCCGTTACAATCCGTATTTTCAGTATTTCAATTAGAAGTGCAATTAATTGTGAGTGCTTGCCCCAAAATGTATAAAAAATACCCAATTACAGCTTCTAAACAAATTATCAATAAGTACCTCTACAACAGAGTTGATTGGAAAAAACTTAAGTTACTACATACATTTGCGGTTCTCTACTTGACGGCCGTTGCTGCGTTTTTTAAGCGCATCCGTAACGCATGCGTCTGTCAATTGCGATTTCCGATCTTATTACCATACAAATACGGCGACGTTGCGTTGACAATGCATTGATGTATACGTCTGTCATTAAAAATACGCAGCAACTAACGTCAAGTGTGATTCCTGCCTTAGTTTTAAAAATGAATTTGGATGGAAAATCTTAATGTAAGTACAAACTCTGCCAAGATAGATAATAAATCACCGTATTTTTTTTTAATAGGGAGTCATATTTTGAAAATAATTTAAGGGATAAAATTTAAATATTAGCTTTTTACAGTAAAAGAAAAGATTAAATTAACGAATAGCTACCTATCTATATACATGGTGTAAAAAAATTAGCTGAGAATATTTTAAGGGGTGAACCAGTACGTGAAATTGAACAACTTTCCCCAAGGAACATAGGTCGAAATATGAAAAAAATGGCCCTCCCATACAAATTATCCCGGCCGGGTAACACACTAAGTATGGGAGGGTCAAATTATTTTTTCCTATTTTGACCTATGTTCCTTGGGGAAAGTTGTTCAGGTTCACGTACTGGTTCACCCCTTAAAATATTCTTAGCTAATTTTTTTACACCTGATATATATTCACTAACCTGGCAGTTCATGCCTGCTTGTACCCGGTCCGATGGTACCTATTACGCTGGCTGCGTTGCCACGCTGAATGGTGATGGTGATCTGTTGAACTAGGTACAAACCGACACGAGTATCGCAGAAAATTGTTACTTGGTACTTATATTATGTAAAGTTATGTTTAACATACTAGCACAGTCAAGCTAACGTGCGGTTAGACACTCAAACTGCCAATGTAAGTCTTATGCGCGCGACATAAGAACGGTCCAAAGTCCAAACTGTCTAACCCAGCCTGATCTTGACTGTACACACAAACCTGCAACTTAAAACAAACAAACCAATTAAAGTAACGAATAAAGATGCATGCGGGTTACACTAAACGTTTCAATTTATCATGATATTTTTACGATCATTGATTTGAATCAATAATATTTTTTCTGTGTCAATAAGGTCCAAATAATATACGAGTAGCTCACACATTCTATGACAACTTTACTGTTTATACCTACACACTTATTAGATTAGGTACATTATAATATGCTTAGACTTGTGCTAATTAATACATATTTTATCTTTATGTAGGTAATTGTAACATAATATAGCTTATTGATTTCTGTAATGTTTCTAATTGTATAGATAAGTAAATCGATAGAGAGACTTGTTAGCTGTGACAGGCTTTATCATTCACTCAACTATAATTGTTTCTAATAGTACCTACCCATTTTTTTAGTATACTATTATATTATTTTCATTTTTCATACGCGGAATACAACAAACACTCCAAACATATGAAACGTATGAGACGACGAAATTCAATAACTTTGGTAAATGTGGGTCTTAGAGTAAATTTTTAAAAAGAACTGTACCTAAGAGTTAAACTAATGAAAAAGCTCGTTTCGATTTAAGGCGAGTGTACTCGTGTGACATTCTGATAGATTGTTTGTATAAAGAGAAAAAAAAAAGTGTCGTGGTGCCAATGTTGAGGTCGTTCACGAATACACTCGCCTTAAGGAACAATCATTTTCGAAAAATATTCGCACATTCTACCTTCTTTAGGTATAGTAGATACGAGGGCTGGAAAATCGAAAAATAATAAAAGTTCGCAGACTGCCAGAGTATAATTGAATATGTTAGAAGAATTTTTATTTCAATTGACGCATCGTGTGCCGTTTCCTTATATTTGGAGAGTTTTCCTTCTCTTTTGATAAACAAAATCGTTTTTTTTTTGAACCAGCGAAATTGCACTTGCATTAATATTAATATTATTGAGAACCCAACACGTTGATGTGTTTTAATATTTAGTTCTTACAATCGATTTGTTTCTCTCTTTGCGTGTTTTTTTTCGTGTGGGACAATGAGTCTTACAACTACCCAAATACTTGCGTTATAGGTACTAAGTTAAAAGGGTAAAGTTTTGCTTTGCGACTCATACAAGCTAACTGAAGTTCACTAGTGAACAACAACACAGCAATTTTAGAAAAATTGCAAAATATCGAGAAATTGGTTTAAAAACTTTGTAGTCAAATATTTTAATTCGTATTTATCTATAGTTTAAAGTGAATAATGCTACATAACGTGTTTATGCGACTTACTTGTTTAGGATTTGGTCGAGAGTTTTTAGCTAGTTAAGTTTAGATGAAAGATTGGTTCTCGCTGTCGCTGGCGAACCAATCATTTATCTAAGTGGTTAAGATTAAGACACCCTTCTTCACGGAGGTCGACAGATCACATACTCCACCGCTATACACCGATATGATCATAAATCTGCATCATTTGTGATACTTGTTCGACTACATAAACAAAAAAAGACTAAATTTTGTTTATAAATATCTTTGCTTTATGTATACTACCCACCTATAAATATTTATAACTGGGTCCTTTATTAGTTAATTTTGACTTTTACATTATCATGTGGAGTGGGTTACAGTAACAATCTGACATCGCACAAATGTAACAGCTGTTTTTGGTAGCATATACCTACTTATAATTAGTGCTATAGTGATATGATAACATAATCGCCTTATTAAGGTAATGGTAATGTTTATATAGAATGGGCCAGGTTGGTAAATACAGCTGAATAAACATGTGCGTTAGGACCACGGGTGTACATGATAGGATTGAGCTACTTTCCTACAGGGTGGTGGTACCTGCAGTGTACCTCAGTGTAGATACCTCATAAACTAAAAACAGTTCCACAAATGATACCTGAGGTATGCCGTTGTCTTGACGATTTATACTGCTACTAGCTTTTACCCGCGACTTCGTCCGCGTTAGATAGTTTTTTTAGGCACAGGTTCTAAAGTAGATTTGTATAGTCATAATAAGTTTGACAGTGATATTAGAACAGTTCTTATCTATACTGTTTAAGGATGACTTGCTTGCTTCTGTTGTTATAGGGACAATTCAAAATTTGCTATCCGGTGTACTGCCCTAAGAGATCAATATAATTGAATACAGATAACAAAAAAATCATCGGTAAAAAGTTGCCAATATCCTTTCTCTACTTATTCCCATCATACTGAACAACTTTTGTTTTGGAACCATTTCTGTATCTCTAATAGTGTAGGTGGGCTCCTGATGGTACACCTGGTGGTCTACATAATGTACTCCATATCCTGAATGTCCTTGTGAAAAGAAGCAGCCCATCATACTGAAAAACTTTGGTTTTGGAACCATTTCTGTATCTCTAATAGTTTAGGTGGGCTCCTGATGGTACACCTGGTGGTCTACATAAGGTACTCCAGATCCTCAATGTCCTTGTGAAAAGAAGCAGCCCATCATACTGCACAACTTTTGTTTTAGAACCATGCCTGTATCTCTATAGTTTAGCCGGGCTCCTGATGGTACACCTGGTGGTCTACATAATGTACTCCAGATCCTTTATGTCCTTGTGAAAAGAAGCAGCCCATCATACTGAACAACTTTTGTTTTGGAACGATTTCTGTATCTCTAATAGTTTAGGTGGGCTGCTGATGGTACACCTGGTGGTCTACATAAGGTACTCCAGATCCTCAATGTCCTTGTGAAAAGAAGCAGCCCATCATACTGCACAACTTTTGTTTTAGAACCATGCCTGTATCTCTATAGTTTAGCCGGGCTCCTGATGGTACACCTGGTGGTCTACATAATGTACTCCAGATCCTTTATGTCTTTGTGAAAAGAAGCAGCCCATCATACTGAACAACTTTTGTTTTGGAACGATTTCTGTATCTCTAATAGTTTAGGTGGGCACCTGATGGTACACCTGGTGGTCTACATAAGGTACTCCAGATCCTCAATGTCCTTGTGAAAAGAAGCGGCCCATCATACGGAACAACTTTTGTTTTAGAACGATGCCTGTATCTCTAATAGTTTAGCTGGGCTCCTGATGGTATACCTGGTGGTCTACATAAGGTACTCCAAATCCTCAATGTCCTTGTGAAAAGAAGCGGCCCATCATAATTAACAACTTTTGTTTAAGAACCATGCCTGTATCTCTAATAGTTTAGCTGGGCTCCTGATGGTACACCTGGTGGTCTACATAAGGTACTCCAGATCCTCAATGTCCTTGTGAAAAGAAGCGGCCTATCATACTGAACAACTTTTGTTTTAGTACCATGCCTGTATCTCTAATAGTTTAGCTGGGCTCCTAGTGGTACACCTGGTAGTCTACATCTGTACTCCAGACCCTCGAATGGTAATAAAAAGTAGCCTATGTCCGTTCTCGGTATGCTAGCAATCTCTGTGCCAAGTTTCATTAAGATCGGTTCAGCGGTTTGGCCGTGAAAGCGTAGCAGACAGACAGACAGACAGACAGAGTTACTTTCGCATTTATAATATTAGTGTGGATTTGTCAATATTTTGATTAGCTTATATTTTTACGTACAGGTACACGGCAGGTACGCATAATAACAAAAAAAGAAATGTGAAATAGTTATCTACTGACCGAAATAAAAATGTACACCCGCCATTCTAACGTTAGAATGGCGGGTGTACATATTTTATCAAATAACTTTTTATTAAAAGAAGTACACTGAATTTCTTTACAGGTACACTGAAGTACACTGCAGGTACCACCATTCTGTAGGAAAGTAGCTCAATCCTATCATGTACACCCGTGGTCCTAACGCACATGAATAAACCTTACCTTAAAAGAGTTGGTTGATCTTATTATATGAAGTGACGAAGGTAGGTAATTGCTATAATTATATAAGCATTATTTTTAAGCTTCATTTATTTTGAATTTATTTGATGATATTTTTAAATTAATATCGATGTGACCTTAAATAGTACATACATCAGCCTATTGCAGTCCACTGCTGGACGTAGGCCTCCCCCAGCCATAGAGCACGATCTCTCGTTTTCGCCATCCTTTCGCTATCAGAAATAGTAAAATACGAGGTTCATTTTACAAAATTTTCAGCTACACTATATTGTAAAGACTAGATTTCCACCCATCGGTTTCACCCGCTTCCATTAATTTTCCCGTGGTAATAGTTTTTTTAACGCGGTTAAGAGTAGCCTATGTGTTATTCCAAGTTATACTCTACCTGTGTTCCAAATTTCATCCAAATCGGTCAAGCCGTTTGAGCGTGAAGAGGTAACAAACATACATACACACACACAAACTCTCAGATTTATAATATTAGTACGGATAAGAAGTCAGAATATTTCCGGATCTATTTTCCTATTACAAGTATAACCCGAAGGAAACGCGAAACAGCGTGAAAAAGTAGGTAAAACATTACACAAAGTATGTTTTATCACAGACCTAAGCAAACAAAGTAGCAAACAATGCAGTGTATTATTATAAAACACCCATACGCGATAACATAATCAGCACACACTATGTTATGAGTATGAGTAACGCGGGGGTTATGACCTGCGCTGACCGTGAGCGAGGCAAGCGAAGTTATTTCAGTCGTATTTTGTAAACGTTTACTAAATGTGGGTGTTGCAGTTATATAGCTGAATTAGGAATTCGGCCGAAACTCTAGGAATTCAGACGAAATCCAAAATATGGCATAATCTTCTTAAACAAATCCAGAAATGCGGAAAAAATCCTAGCCCGGCTAAACTGGTTTAGGATTATGGCAAAACAAAGTTGAAACTTTACTTTTTCAAAACAAATCAAGACATGACTTTTTTTGGGCTGGACGCTGGAATTTTTTGAAATCTACACTTGACTATTTTGTGGGGAGCTAGGTCTTGGCCGCGAAAGTTTGTGTGGTTTCTCATTGTGTAAATAATTAGGTTGTTATAAGATCGCAGCTACAAAACGGGTTCTATACCCCAAAATACATAGGAAATGAATTTGTTCCAAGCTAAAACGTAGAATTACATTTTCACTGAACTATTTTGTCTAATTAATTAAGATTTTCACAGATATTGCTAGAAAATATCCCATTGTGAAAACTTAGATCTGTCAGGTATATTTTGTAAACCGTACTGCGGATGGCCGTAAAATTATGAGAAGATCGGTGGTCATACAGTAATTACTTGATTGACTTCCCTTTATTAGCAAGACGTATTAAAATTATATGGCCATCTCCTTAAGGCGAGTGTAGTCGTGAACGAGCGCCGCCATTTCAGAAAAAATATCTTTATACGAACAATCTATCAGAATGTCCGTTGCTCAAGTTTATAGTATTATCCATAGTAAAACAAGAACCTCCAAACTTAACCTTATATCCGCTGTAATGAAAGTTATGACAATTAATAACTTTACAGTGAATATTTCATTGAGTTTGCAGGTTTTAATTTTACCTAAGGATAATAATAAAAATTTGAGCAACGGACATTCAGATAGATTGTTTGTATAGAGAGAAAATATTTTTTGTGAAGTTGCGCCAATGTCGAGGCCGTTCACAGCTACACTCGTCTTAAGTAGGTAATAAAGTTTCAATGGTTGCATATTAAAACCAGTGTTTGTTTCGGTCACGTAGCAAGAGTCATCAAACCAATAGGTCAAATTCATAAACTAACATGAAATAACATTGCTAGTACAGTCGGTTGTAGCTAAATACCAGGGGTCCTCCAACAGAACTGAATTATTTTTATCCCCAGATAATGACTAATAAAAATTTAAACTTATTCTCTTAAAATAATTCATTTTCTACTAATACATATTGTATGTCAAGAAAAAAGTATTGTAGTTCTATCAGCAGCATTGAAACCTACCCTTTAAAAGATAAAACTATATTGGTTTTTCTCATAAACTATTTAAATAACCAGTTTTAGTTGGTTCTTTGACGTGCCATGTATTATCATTGTACAGGTACAGGTCCACATTTACAGGCGAAAATCTGCCTGTAGCGCACTTGTAGTTACAATTTACAGGTTACAGGCGTTTTATGAAGACACTTATAAAACTACCATTGTCAGTACCACTCCAAAATCTCGACTACAGGTAAATTTTACAAGTCGATGTACAACACTATCGATTCATTCATTTCATTCACTCAAATTCAACGTCAATGTTATAGCACAGATTAAATAATGTGAAAGTATGTATACACTTTGCTAAATATATAAGACATTACACTGAAAATTATTATTTTAATAAAAAGGAAATTACAAAAATGATATCAACAATACATACATACATACATAAATCACGCCTTTATCCCTTACGGGGTAGGCAGAGCGTTAACGGCCGTAAAACGGATATTAACACCACGTCTGACAAAAGTTTGAGGGTCAATCAGATAGCTGTGTATCACTATAGTGACAGGTTGTCAGCCCATCGCCTAAAATTGCAATACACGAAATCAACAATATTTCTAATTAAAATCATATTATTGATAGACTACGTTAAAATAATACTGTTGTGAATTAATAATAATAATCCACAATTGACGATAAAGTTTTACTTTATTTAACGCCTCAAGCAAAATAATTTGGCAAGGAACGCGTTTTGAGTACTTTTGAACATATTGAATAGATTTTTATGCAGAAATCTTGCACTTGTAAAATAATTACCTAGGTCAGACGACCTGTAAAATTATTCACAAGTTGTAAGTTTTTACAGTTGTAGTTTACAAGTCTTTTGATGAACACCTGTAAAAACTTGCTCGATTGTATTTTTAAAAGTAAAATCTACCCTATGGTTTGTCGATGGAAATCTACAGGTGCCTGTAGCTGTGACTTGTAAAATTGTAGACCTGTAGCTTCAAAAAACGCGTGTAGTTGTAATTTTCATCAGTGTTGCTATTTAAATATTAATTTTGGCGCGATGTTGCCACTTTTTCGCCTGTAGAATTGTAGTTGTTCAATGATAGCACAGGCCACAGGTTAGGTTCATGTAATAATTTTTCGTTACCGTCATAAATCTATACAAACAATATGTAACATAAATATCGTTAAGCATCGTGGAATGATTTATGATAATATTATAATTATAAATTTCGACTAAGTTTAGGTATAAGATATGTTTAAATAGTGTTCATGCCCGTACCGGCAACATTCAATGTGTCGCTATATTTGCAACTCCAACCGCAAATGTAATGACTTGACTGTTTTACACTTATAAATTCTATTCTATTCTTTAACTTAACTTTTTTTAGAACAGCCTGTAAGTACTTTTGCAAAAAGTTTTTACGTATTCGTGTATGCTCTTGGTCTTGAGGGTATAGAGTTCCGAAAAATACAATATAATATTATCTCGAGTAAGTTTGTGGAAAATAAAGTTATATTTTTCTATCCAAACTACAGCAATATCACTTAAAGGCTTGCTAACGGAGAATATTCCTCACAAGTCAAATGAAAAGAAATATACAGGGTGTAAGGAGCAGCCCTCTGAATACTGATAGGGAGCATTCAGACCAAGAAACCGACAATCATGCATGCATAAAACATTCATATTAAAAAAAAATTGTCAACATAATTATCATTTCAACATTATAAAATTAACGTAAGGTATTTATTTTTCCGCATAGTATGTGTTGATTACACGCATTTATCTTAATTTCGACTTATTGTACCTCCTCAGAAAAAATACTCGCTCATTAAAAACGACGTAAAGCTAGTGATATAATAAAAGTAAATAAAAACACAAATGTCAAAAAAGCAAGCAATAACAAAACTAAACAAAATAAATAGTCCAAACAGGTATGAAATAAGAATGGGTATAACGTATTATGTCACAATAGCAAGTTTTTAAGAAAATGTCATAAAAGGTAGATTGGTGCGTATATTTGACTAGATTGGATCGTGTAGAAATTCATCAACAGTGTACTATTTCGATAGGTAGGATTTGAAATTCGTATAAAAAGGTAGGTATGTTGTTTGTTTCATATTTCATTTCTATATCTTAACAGCTTTGTAGTGCAGACCGTTTTATAGTGGTTTTATACAATTTGAATATGGCAGTTCTAATATTTTGTTACGTCTAGCGCTTTTTCGTCTAAAATTACTTAGTACTTACGCAACTCTACCTAACAAAGCGTAAGTAGCTTATTAAATAAAACAATTGTTTTTAACTTTTTGTTTGTATGTAGATAGTTTTACCGTTTTATAAAAAGGAATATTTTTAATATTCTCTTTCTCTCTTTTCGTGTGGGACACCGAATCATCCAACGACCCGATGAACCCTGGTGTCAGAGTTTTCAACCGCTGACTATTTTTTTTATTAATCATGGGTTTGCTCTTGACTCTAGTCTAGGTCATAGGACAGAGACAGAGTCTAAGATGGAGCGAGCTCACCCAGAAGAAGCCTGTTAAGGCACTGGCACTCCCACACACTGACGGAACGCAGCAAGCTACTTGGCGCCAAACTTCGGTGGGATGGTGGTCGCGAGCCAGGCGGCCCCTTACGGAGCCTTCCACCGCTTAGTGGGATCGTTCAGCCGGACTTATCCACAGGCAAGCCTGTGTTACCGTTGCCCGGGGTGGACCGCTAGGAGGTAGATCCCATGCCACCCCAAACTAGTAGTAGGCCTCTGACATGGTTGTGTAACGATCGCCGTCTAAGTTATTTTATTAAGTTTAATATTTAGTATGAAGCACTCATATTGTCAAATTATCAAGTCTGTTTCATACAAAAACAGCTCATTATTTTTGCATTTGAACTTCAACGTAAAACAGAAATAGGTAGGTATCGTCAGACGTAAGTAGTTTGAGTGCTTTATAAATAGCTGAAATACTCCGCAATGGTGCGGCAAAGTGCATAGTGTACGTTTGGAATATACTGCGCACTAATCTTTATGCAGATGCAATAGCTACAAGGCAGTATTTGTTTATTAAATACATACATACATACGCAGCCACAACATTCCATTCTACTATCCTTTAGTCGCGTGTTCCGACTCCCACGGGTAGAATTGGAGTGATGCTATTCTAAGCCGGTACCACACGGCTCATTTGAATTTTATTGTTATAAAAATATGGAACTGTAGTATAATCAAGGTCAGTAGTCAAGTCAAGAACTGGCGATATAGTCTTATCACTACATAGTATAAAATAAAGTCGCTTCCCGTTTGGTGTCTCCTTATATCTTTAGAATTACCCAACGGATTTTTTTATTCGATAGAGAAACTTGAGAGGAAGGTTTATAAGTATCATTTATTCCGGGAAATTGTCACATTCCCATGGGAAAACGGGTAGCCCAACTGGTAGTAAACTTTTGACCCCCTTTTGACACCTTTAAGGATTAATATTTCAAAAATGCTGAAACACGTATTTCATTATTTTAAGTTATGAGTGTAATCAGAAATTTTGAAACAGATTACATTTAAGATAAAAAACTTTCATACAAACTTTTAACCCCCTTTTCACCCATTTTAAGGTTAAAAATTTTGTAAATGCTGAAACAAGTGTTTAATTATTTTAAGTTATTAGTCTAATCACAAAATTTGAAACAGATCACATTCATTTAAAAAAACGAACTTTCATACAAACTTTTAACCCCCGTTTGACCCTATTAAGGGTTAAAATTTCAAATATGCTGAAATACGTGTTTAATTATTTTAAGTCTTATGTCTCATCACTAATTTTGAAACGGATCACACTTAAAACAACGAACTTTCATACAAACTTTTAACCTCCTTTTCATCCCTTGGGAGATTAAAAAAAACGTAATTTAAAGTAAAGTCGCTTCTCACGTCTGTCCCTGTCTGTTTGTTTGTATGCTTAAATCTTCAAAACCACTTAACGGATCTGGTTGAAGTTTTTTTTAAAGATAGATTGATTCAAGAGGAAGGTTTTTATGTATGATTTATGTCGGGAGAAGGTCTGTTTCCCGTGGGAAATCAGTTAGCAGCGGGTGAAACCGCTGGGCGGGTAGCTAGTATTACATAAAAATGATCGAAAGTCAAAACTGACTAACCTAGCCTAAGCTTGACTGAACCTAATATAATCTACACTAATATTATAAAGAGGAAAGATTTGATTGTTTGTTTGTTTGTTTGTTTGCATCGAATAGGCTCCGAAACTACTGGCCCGATTTTAAAAATTCTTTCACCATTCGAATCGTACATTATTCCTGATGAACATAGGCTATATTTTATACCAGAAAAAAATAGGGATCCGCGTGAAACTTTCGATAATGTAACCCAACGTGTGAAAAATGTACCAAAAAAAATTCTTATATCGCGTACGCTGTGGAAATTATTGACAATAGACCATAGTGATGTACTACAGTTTTATAGAGGACATAAATATCTATAATAATGTCTGCGATACAATATGTCTAACTATTACAGTTAAGCCACACTAACTACTTTTTCGTTTAAAAATGTACAAATGTACCAAAAATCTATCTTATATCGGGTACGCTGTAGAAATTATTGACAATGGAGCAAAGTGATGTACTACAGTTTTATAGAGGACATCAATATCTATAATAATGTTTGCGATACCATATGTCTAACTATTATAGTTATGCCACAATAACTACTTTTTCATTTAAAAATGTACAAACTACGCCACATTATTCGTACCAGTTTAATGATTACATTTAATAATTACTGTATTAAAGGGTGTAAGGGATAGCCCTCCGAATACTGATAGGGTACATACAGACCATGAAACTGAACAACTTTCCCCTAGGAACATATTTCAGGAAACGTAAAAAAACTGACTTCCCATAGTGAATGCAGTCAGCTGATTGTGATTCTGTATGGAAGGTAATTTTTTGTCGTTTCCTGACATATGCGATGCAATTTTAGGCGATGGGCTGACAACCTGTCACTATGGCTATACACAATTTTCCGAATGACCCTCAAACATATGTCAGACGTGGCGTAAATGTCCGTTTTTGCGGCCGTTTAGGATAATAGGCGTGATATGTGTATGTGTGTATTATTTTGGTGTAGATTTTTTTAATGCATTATTTAATGTTTTTTGTCGTCTTTTTTATACCGAGTAAGGGACAGTGTGCATGAAACAATACTGATAGGGTGCATGAAACATAAAACTGGACAACTTTCCCCTAGGAACAAATTTCAGGAAACGTAAAAAAACTGACTTTCCATAGTGAATGCAGTCAGCTGATTGTGATTTTGTATGGAAGGTCATTTTTTTGGCGTTTCCTGACATGTTTCTAGGTATCAGTATTCGAAGGGCTGTCCCTTACTCGGTATAAAAAAAGACGACAAAAAAATTAAATAAAGCATTAAAAAAATCTACAATAAAATAATACATACATATACATATCACGCCTATTATCCCTTGCGGGGTAGGCAGAGCGTAAATGGCCACAAAAACGGACATTTACGCCACGTCTGACATATGTTTGAGGGTCATTCGGAAAATTGTGTATCGCCATGGTGACAGGTTGTCAGCACATCGCCTAAAATTGTAATACACACCCTCAAGTCCCTTAGTCGCCTCCAACGACTCCCACGGGAAGGAAATCGGGTGATGCTATTCTAAGCCGGCATCACAATAAAATAATAATAATATATTGTTTGTTTGAATTGAATAGGCTCCGAAACTACTGGACCGATTTAAAAAAATCTTTTACCGTTAATTGAAATTGAAATTCATTATTCAATGTAGGATAAGTAGTATTATCACTTATTGACGTAATGAACCGTCAATCTAAAAAAATAAATTTGTATCAAACAATTTTCTTTTTTTTTATTACAATTTTGTTATGACCTAATAAAAAAACCGGCTCGGGCGGGATAAAAAAAAATAAAGGCACTGCCTGGGGCTGGCCAGGTTAATAACACGGCATGTAACTTTACGCCACCACCATCTGAAAACGATATTTGTTTCAAATTGAAGTCAAGATTTTTAGAATCCTACATTATCCCTGATGAACATAGGCTATATTAAACTGTCTTATTCCCGGGGGGAAATTGTTAGCGGCGGGTGAAACCGCTGGGCGGGCTGCTAGTGGTTAATAATTAAGCTTATAGTCAAGGTATAAAGAAAACTAGTGAACGACATAAGGATGATATTTGTGGTAGAACAAAATCATTGCAGCTATATGTCTTTATTTAAATAAGTAAATACATAAATATAACAGAAACTTGATCATTAATTCTGATTGCTAGCAAGATATAAAATCACGATAAATAAACTTAGATCAATCTGTGCTAGTTTTTAGGGTTCCGTAACCAAAGGATCAAAATGGGACAATTATTACTTCGCTCTCTCTCTATCTCCAGGCTCTATCATAAACCGTGATAGTTAGAGCGTTGAAAGTTTCACAGATACCGTGTTCCTGTTTTCGCTATCTTCCTCTTCTTCCTTGCACTCTCCACGTTAGGTGGGGTCGGCTCTCATAATTTTTCTGCGCCAATTAGAATAAAATACAAATTGAAAGTGGCTCCCATACAAACAAAACGCGTTCTTTTTTTGCTCGATTTTGTCTAGAGGTTTAATAGTTCGTGGGCTGTATCTCATGAAAGGTAATTGTTGAACTATTGAAATTTTCATAGATTATGTATTATTGTTGCCACTTTAACAAAAAACTAAGAAAAAGCATATTAAAGAGAGCTCCCGGACAACAAACATGATTTTTATGCCATGCATACTACTACGCCCACTACAACAGGCCTCTGCTGGACATGAGCCTCTCCCTATTGGGGGGATTTTTTCCGTACTTACCACGCTTGGCAGGTGGATAGGCGAGCGCGGTGCAAAGTGTTGAATTCACAGAGCATGCTGGTCCTCATTCCCTGGATTCATCTCTTAGTTAGTTTTTACAATACCCATGGGTTGATATGGGGTGATGGTATTTTAAGCTGACACACGGCAAATTGCATGAATAAATTATTATTCATAATAGTACAGAACCCATCGTGCGCAAGTCCGACTCGCAGTTGGCCGATTTTTGTTTATCCGTTGATTCAACTCTAGGCACTGCTAAGAATACAATGAAATAGCAAAATTAACAAAAACTTGACCTTGTGCCATTATTATTGTTTAGAATATGACTATACCTACCTACTGTATGTAGGTAGGTATTAGTAATTGGATTCAGTAATGCAATTCGCTAACATAAACTGTTTCTATTGTGTACGGAATTCTTCTAAGAAATAAATATTTGTAAATGCGTAATAGCAACTATAATAGTTTTCATCATTGCCGTACATAAGCTTTCCATATGTCTTTCCACAAAAATAATTCAGTTCTTTTGTAGTACCCCTGGTACCTTATGTGCTATAACCGACTGTACATTATATACATTTGCAGCTAGGTATGAGATAAAATCAAACCAAATTAGTTAATTGTAATATTCTGGTAATACAACTCTTATTATGTTAATATTTTGGCTCACATAATCCACCTTACATGGCCATTCAGTAATTAAAAAAAGGGATACCGTCGTTTTGCATATTGTTGAAGTTCCTAATATACTTTGGCACACCTCGGTTTGCATAAATTTCTTTGTCATACTATTTGTTTGGCATAATGTTTATATTTCATACTGCATTGATAGTCATACTATTATTTTGACCTATTTTATTTTAGACTAATTTTAAGTCGCATATTTTTTATTTTTCATAATTTTTTTCTACATAATTTTTGCTTGTCATAACTAATAATGGGAATAATATTTTTATGAGAAACATTAGATTCAAACTAAGTTTTGTTTTTCATTTATTTGAGCAATAAAATTCGTGTAATTTTACATGCAATAATATGTAACTTTTATTTGTTTTCATTCAATAAAACTATTTAGAGGTATTACATTATAATTATAGGTAATTTTAAGAAACCAAATTTTATTGTAATTTTAAGTTTTTTGCTATTGCTCGAAGAAATTCAATTTTTGATGAGTATTCATTTTTATTCTTTATAATATTTTCGATGCGCTGTTGTTTGTTGATATATTTTTGTCTTTTTTGTAGTGGTGCTGTACCTAATTAGGTTAGGTTAGGTTAGGTCAGGTTAGGTTAGGTTAGGTTAGGTTAGTTTAGGTAAGGTTAGGTTAGGTTAGATTAGCAATTATTACTTTAGGTAAAGTTGATATGTTTTTGATAGGGCGTTTTAGTAGTATGTTATTGTATAATATGTGTTATTATCACTATGCGTATTTAAAATAATACCAATGAATAATATGCCTAGTTATCTTTATGCTAATGAATAGTATGCCTAGTTATCTTTATGCTAATGAATAGTATGCCTAGTTATCTTTATGCTGATTGACATTATGACGTGGTAATTTATGCTACAAGGGTTATGCGTGTTGCTTTTATGACTTGGAATAATTATGATTACATAACATATGCGTCATAGAAATATGACGTAAAACTTTATGCAAACCGACCCCAAACCTTAAAAAAATGCAATTCTTATAAAGCAATTTTTGAAAACTTGCAAAATTTTCGAGTGCGGGCAGGATTTGAACCTGCGACTTTCGCATTACTAGTGGCGACGCCTCTTCCATCTGGGCTACCGCAGCTCATTTCTTGCCCGCCAATTTTGCAAGTGTATTTTAATGCCAGTAACGCTTGGCATGGCTCCATCTACCGGGTTAGTTTTGGAACTAATCACCGGCGACTAATTCTATCTTTACAGATTGAATGTAGTCTAAGCGATGAAAACCAGCGATAAATTGAGTACCAAATTTTAAAACACTTCCCGTGTTAGGTATATAATTTTTGAAAACTTGCAAAATTTTCAAATCCTGCCCGCACTCGAAAATTTTGCAAGTGTTCAAAAATTGTATACCTAACACGGGAAGTGTTTTAAAATTTGGTACTCAATCTTAAAAAGCAATCTGTCTTGCATGCAAATGTCAAGAATTAAAACACTCAAATTGACGTTTAGGGTTTAAATAGCTAGGATTATAGTCAAACTAAAATCATAAAAATGTCAGCTCAAAATAAAACTGTACATGTTAGTAATATGAGTTGTATATAATTTGCATGATCTAGAAACTCGTAAACAGAATAGAAAACTTTATTAAATACTGAGCTCATACTGAGATGTGTTAATAATATCAACATAACTGCATTAATAAGCATAAACAAAATAGAGGAAAGTCGTATTTATAAAAATAATCCCTGCTTCCTTTTTTCAGTGCAAAAAGGCAGCCTTGCCTGGAAGCTAGCCACAGAATACTCACTTACCTACTTTTTGGAGCGAGTATTTTAAACCGTCAATCTAAAAGATCGTACAAAAAATACTCAGCGCTCGGCACCACCGCTTACACGCAAAATGTGGGGTTCTTTCACAAAAACACACGCGGAAATCCTTTAAAGTCTTTAGCGGAGTGGTGCTACGTTGGCATTTAACACTTTTAATGCATAAGTACTTTGCTTTCACTGTAATTACTGCATTGGGCGTATACCATTGATACAATAAGAAAAAGAAGAACTATTATAACTGTATGCTTATGAACGGACTTCAAAAAACACTACCTATCTTTATACCAATTTTTAAAACACTTCCCGTGTTAGGTATACAATTTTTGAAAATGATTTAAACCTGCGACGGCGACGCCTCTTCCATCTGGGCTACCGCAGCTCACTTTGCCCGCTAATTTTGCAAGTGTATTTTAATGCCAGTAACTCGTGGCACGGCTCTATCTACCGGGTTAGTTTTGCAACTAATACCCGGCGACTATTTCTATCTTTACAGATTGAATGTAGTCTAAGCGATGAAACCCGCGATAAATTAAATACCAAATTTTTAAAACACTTCTCGTGTAAGGTATACAATTTTTGAAACCTTGCAATATTTTCAAGCGCGGGCAGGATTTGAACCTGCGACTTTCGCATTACTAGTGGCGACGCCTCTTCCATCTAGGCTACCGCAGCTCACTCCTTGCCCGCTAATCTATTTGTACTTTATTTACTGCACAAACCGGTAATAATATGTATACGCTGTTAAGTTTTTGATACATTTGGTAAAGCTCAAAAGTACTTTGTACTGAACGAAACTAGAAATGTTCGTAGAGTTTTTTAAAGCTATGAAACTGAAGTAATGTTGTCCGTAGCGACATGATGGTGCGGTGAGATGGACAAATGACGGTGACATAATAAAAAATTTACTACGAACTGTCTACGCCGTAGCAACACTCGGCAGGCGTAGTGTTAACTCTGAAAGGACGGAGAACCGAGTTGGCCTTGCACACCAACACCAAGTAGGGAAACGTTGAGAAGTGGAGCTGGAATTATGCAGTCACATGGAAACTGAGGAGTAAAGGTAACTGACTTTGCATATAGAAATACGGTTGTAAATTATATTAACTCTTTTTTTCGCCGTGAAGCATCGATCGCATGCTGAAGCGCTAAAGTCACGATACGTTCAATTCATTTTTTTAAAGTTAGTTTACTTATCTTCTTTTCGTGTGGGACACCGAGTCGTTCAACAACCCGTTTACTAAATAATACAGGGATAATATAATATATTTCTATGTCATATAAGTATCAGGGAGTAACAAAAAGGGAACAATAAGATGAAAGGAGGTTAAGGCACTCATGAAACTGAACAACTTTCCCCATGGAACAAAGTTCAAAACATGAAAAAAATTGGACCTTCCATAGAAAATTAATCACCTGATCAGCAATTTCGTTTTTATAATGTCGATTCATGTTCCACAGGGAAAATTGTTCAGTTTTGTGAAGACTTTGACCTCCTTTCAGCTTATTATCCCCTTTTTGTTACTCCGTGTGCATGACTTAGAAAGAAATAAGTACGATATACATAACTTATTAGGATTTTTGCATTCACAGTGCTATTGAGTGATGAAACGATTTTCCTTGGTCTCGATTTTAAGTCCCAGCCACAGTAAAAATTTAACGATTGATAACTTATTTGCAATGGCTAAAAACTAGTGTAGAAAAGCATTTGTCAATAAACTCTTATCAATCTAACAAGTTCATTATATTAGTGATTGATACCGAAAATAGAATAAAGGATAGTACTAGGTAGATAAGTAAAAACTTTCCCCAAGGAGCTTAAGTCGAAAGATGAAAAGAGATCGGACCTCCCATACAAAAAGTATGTCAGCTGACACATGTTTACTAGAAACTGTATGGCAGGCTCATTTTTTTTCGTGTTTCGACCCAAGTTCCTTCGAGAAAGTTATTCCTTATCACCAGACCGTTCTGAGTTTCCGGTTTTCTAGGCGTCGAAGTACACTTACGTATATTTGAGGCACATTATTGATTAGAAGGCGGTTAAAAACTTCTAGTACCAGGGTTCATCGAATGCTTCGGCTTGGTGTCACAATAGCGAATAAGAGCAAGAAGAGTTATTGAATTTCAAATTATTTGAATACGACATTAAAAAAACCACGCGAGTTGTCATATCCCATACTTTACCTAAGTAAAATTTCACATGTATTTCGACGTTAAAATACCACCTGCGATTGTTGCCGCAATTCAATCTCATAAATAACGGAATAATTCAAAAATGATCCGATAGAATTAAGGGTAATAAATCCGTTTTGAGCTTTATTCAAATGCAATAATCACTCGTTTTGTCAAGTAAAAAGCATTTCAATCCTACAATCGAAAACATACAAGGATTATGCAAGCAAAATAAGCAAATACCCGGCGATATTTGCACGAAATTGTACTTCGTTCTACCAAGCGAGTTTGTCAGTAATGCCCGAGGGTTTGGAGATAAAAATATCGAGGTTTTATTTGCCTACCTTACGTACACAAGGTGGTAGGAAAATAGCCTTAAATCTCTTGTGGGTTTAAATATGCAGTATATGAAACTGAACAGCTTTTGCGAATAATTACGTTTTTTTTGTTAATCCGTAGTTCCGTACTAATATTATAATCTGAGAGTTTGTGTGTGTGTGTGTGTGTGTATATGTTTGGTTGTTACCTACATCTTCACGCTCAAACGGCTTGACTGATTTGGATGAAATTTGGAACACAGGTAAAGTATAACCTGGAATAACACATGGATCACTTTTTACCGCAGGAAAACAACTATTACCAAGGGAAAATGAGAAGCGAAAATCTAGTGACACATTGGTTAGGACCAATGAAGGTATGCAATGTAATGCCGTGTGATGCCGGCTTAGAATAGCATCATCCCATTTCTTTCCCGTGGGAGTCGTAAGAGGCGACTTAGGAACGCGAGGGTGTGCATTGCAATTTTAGGCGATGGGCTGACAACCTGTCACTATAGCGATACAAATCCTCATTTTTAAAAAGAGTCATCCATAAAATATTTCACTAGAAGATAATGATAAAACTTGGCTTCATAAATGTCAACTAAGTATATTGTTTGCACACCAAAGGCGACCAAGCAAACATTTGGTATACACTCATATGGCTCACGAACCATAGTTAGCGAATGACAGTTCCTGTATCTCTAAGAGCTTTGTGTGTGTTATGTCGTAGCCTTGTTTCACTTGATGTGGCTTAAGGGATCCCGAAACATTCAATCAACGAATGAAAATCACGGCCAAAAATTCCCTCCGGTGCATTACGGATTATTCCCAAAATGTCTGATAACGGTATGACATAATCCTACAACGACTGAAACCAATAAGACTTAATTTCAATATGAATCAGTATCATAATGCCTGAAAGTCAAAATATCTTAATCTCAAAATGACTGAAATCAAATCAAATCTTCTTAAGCATTTGAGTGGATTTCTCACGCGGAAATTTTTCTTGTCCTCGCTGAAAATGAGGTGACGCTTTGCAGATATGACTATGATATTTTTTTTCCAAATATAAGACACTTGTTCTGATATGAAGCCATATAAATAATGTTTGGAGAGTTATTATTTTTTTAGAAAAAAAATAGTAAGTGTCGAAGTTCAATGTTCGGTGGCTTGTCCCCAATCCGTTTTTCACAACATATTCATCTCTCAGGAAAATTATGTCCAACATATTTAGGAAAATTAATTTTGATTATGTTAAGGATTAGTGACCCTACGAGAAATTATTAAAAATTGAATTTTTAGATGAAAAGTTTATGAACTATGTCAAAACTAGATTTGTCCCAGCAAAAATAGCAATATCGGTGGCAATTTTGTTTCGACGCTCCCTGCTCACACTGTTGAGTATATCCAGCCCTAAAACCCCTCCCCCGCTAGAATCAGCCGAGCACTCACGCGCAGTGTGAACGGTTGTGCACTACCTCCTTGCGTCTTCCCGCCAAAAATTTTAGTAAACAATTTCCGTTTACTCGGAACAAAATTTTGCAATTTCGGTGCTCAGGGTTAAAATATTTCCTCAAGGTTTAAAAATATTTCAGCAATGCATTCTAAATAGCCTTTAGGTACACTTTTGACATATAAGTTGCAAACTGGAATAACCTTGATACTTTTGTATATTTTTTAAATAAATGACTAATTTGCAATTTCGGTGGGCACATTTCGGTGGCTTTTAGGGCTGCTAGAAGCCCACCGAAATTGCAAAGCCCCACCGAATTTGCTTAATTGATACAAATTACAAACATATTTAGAAATATCACGCTTTCACTCCTTGCGGGGTAAACAGATCGAAAGCCTGTAAAATGCGGTCGCTTTAGGTCGTTTGTTTTCAAAAAATTGCGGTTATTTCAGAAGAAAAACAAAATCTGCGTCGTAAAAGAAGACTAAGAGATAAATTCATTGAGGGAATAGAGAACAGCGTTCCCACTGAATGCAAAATTTTGTGACCAGCCGAGCGTGTACAGGATGGCAATACTCCCGATAAGGTGAGGCCCATGTCCAGCAGTGGATTTTTGAGCCAGCCCGGCGATCTCTTGTGGCCTTCCTGCACGGCGATCCCTCATGGCCCACCAGCCCGGCGCTCCCGCGAGGACCTCCTGCCCGGCGATCCATCGTGGCCCTCCAGTCTAACGCTCCCGCGAGGTCCTCCAGCCCGGCGATCCCTCGTGGTCGTCCAGCCCGGCGATCCCTCGTGACCCTCCAGCCCGGCGCTACCACGAGGTCCTCCTGCCTGGCGATCCCTCGTGGCGCTCCAGCCCAGCGATCCTTCGTGGCCCTCCAGCCCGGTGCACCCACGAGGTCCTCCTGCCTGGCGATCCCTCGTGGCCCTCCAGCCCGGCGATCCCTCGTGGCCCTCCAGCCCGGCACTCCCGCAAGGTCCTCCTGCTCAGTCATTGACACCCGTCAGCGATAGCCGAAGACGTGGCTACTATTTGTAGTCGCAAGTATCAGTTGATTTGTCGACCGGCAGGTGCTAACAGGTGTAGACGGCTGCCGCTAAAAGGGGTCTAAAGCTATCTTCAACACAATGCCATCCATATGTAAGCAGCCAAACAAGGCATTTTTTTTAAATTATTGATGGGTTTGCTCTTGACTCTAGTCTAGGTCATAGAACAGAGACAGAGTCTAAGATGGAGCGAGCTCACCCAGAAGAAGTTTGTTCACTCTTACTTTGAAGATATTAGGGTTGTATGCGTTTGGGAGCACAGACGCAGGTAGTGAGTTCCACTCTTACAAATACAAATACAAATACAAATATCTTTATTACTCTCATTCTTCACAAAACACATAACAACACAACATAGAAATACACAACAGCATTGAGCAGTAAATGAAAAAAAAATGTTGCCTATAAAACAAAAAAAATAAGAGAGCAAACGGTGAGGAACTCAGGTTGCTTGCTACTATGTTGCTCTAGTCAACATAGGTAGCCCTGATTTTCAGCCCTTACCTATTCATATTAATTGACACAAATTAGCAGAGGGTACATATAGTTTATAAATAAAATTATTTAAAAAAAACTTTTAAAACAAGCTTTTATTTAAGTGCTCTGAAAAGATGAAAATAAAATTTTGAATGACATTAACCACATTCATTTATGACTTTACAGAAATGAAAATATAATAAAAGCTTGTCGCGATGCCTAGAAGAAACTACCTAATTACAGTTAGGTGCGTACCTTATTACGAAATTTCAATCACAAATTGAAAGTTTCGCGACAAGCTTTTATTATATTTTCATTTCTGTAAAGTCATAAATGAATGTGGTTAATGTCATTCAAAATTTTATTTTCATCTTTTCAGAGCACTTAAATAAAAGCTTGTTTTAAAAGTTTTTTTTAAATAATTTTATTTTATATTTTTTAGTTTATGTTACGATAGTTATTGATCAATACGAAAGTCTTTCTATAAAACGGAGAAACCTTCAATAGAAAAACTTAAGGCACGGGGAAAATTAACATTAGGATAAAGTATAATTATCTCTTTTATATTCTATAGAAGTAGGTTGGTACCTACTCCTCCGGCATTCATAATAGAAGAATTAGCTTGTAATATGTCTTAGTCTTTTCATTTCATTGATGGCGTCATTATTACATGGCCGAGTCCCAGTTAATTTCGAACAGTCTAATTCTTCTATCAGGAGGCCTTCTATTGACGTGACCCTAATTCATGGTGGGCCTACCAACTGCCTATCATGAACGAATTCGTATACAAAATTGCAAGTCCCAGCAGTTGAATATTGAGGAGTTCTATAGTTCGAAGACAACCCTGGATGTAGCGTCTAATTCATGGTGGGCCTACCAACTGCCTATAATAAACGAATTCGTATACAAAATTGCAAGTCTCAGCAGTTGAATATTGAGGAGTTCCATAGTTCGAAGACAACCCTGGATGTAGCGTCTAATTCATGGTAGGCCTACCAACTGCCTATAATAAACGAATTCGTATACAAAATTGCAAGTCCCAGCAGTTGAATATTGAGGAGTTCCATAGTTCAAAGACAACCCTGGATGTAGCGTCTAATTCATGGTGGGCCTACCAACTGCCTATAATAAACGAATTCGTATACGAAATTGCAAGTCCCAGCAGTTGAATATTGAGGAGTTCCATAGTTCGAAGACAACCCTGGATGTAGCGTCTAATTCATGGTAGGCCTACCAACTGCCTATAATAAACGAATTCGTATACAAAATTGCAAGTCCCAGCAGTTGAATATTGAGGAGTTCCATAGTTCGAAGACAACCCTGGATGTAGCGTCTAATTCATGGTGGGCCTACCAACCGCCTATAATAAACGAATTCGTATACAAAATTTTGTGTCCCAGCTATAAACCGCTGAGGAGATCTCTCGTACGGAGCCGATCCTGTCAGCAGCATCAGGTCAAATTTATGATTAACATGCATTGTCATCGGTTCTGGACCAACATGCAAAATTTCAACTCAATCGGATACCGAGAAGTGGTTCAAATTAAACTTGCAAGATTTGCACCGAACAAACATTGTTACTTACTTACATACACTGCAAGTTAAATAAAAGCTTTTAAAAAACAAAAACATTCTTTTAAGTGCATATAAAGGTAATTTACAAACAAAAAATAAGTTCTATCAAATAGCTAAACTACACAAGAAACAAGATATGTATGAGTGTGTAAGTGTGTGTGTGTGTGTGTGTAAATGCAAACTGGAAAGAAATGATTTTACAGGAAACAGGAGCTACCTTGCATACAATTGCGCTGATTAGCAAGTAACATGATTTTCAACTTCTTTTTAAAAGTGATAGTAGACATTTTCCCTCTTAAGGGAGGTGGAAGGGTATTCCACACACGCGCTGTTTTGTATTTAAAGCTACCCCTGAATCCAGCCGTCCGATGTTGAGGAGCCTTCAATAAATTTTGATGATTAGATCTCAAACAATGACTAGTATTTAGGTCTTTCTTTTCAATTTTTGCAAATAAATATGCAGGAGTTTTATTCCAAATAACCCTATGTGTCATGCACATGAAATGTAACTCTCTTCTGGCCTTCATGTTTAATATTCCTCTTTCATTTAAGAACGGAGTAATATGTGCTCTTTTAGGAACCTTGTAGCAGAAACGTGCACAAGCATTTTGTACCCTTTGTATGGCTTTTTCGACTTTTGTCCAAACACGAGGACCGTAAACAGAATCGCAATAATTAAGAGGAGACAAAACCAAAGAGTCGACAAGCAATTCCCTAATGTCAACACTCAAATACTTCCTAATCCTATAAAGTACCTTTAGTTTAAAAAATGCGTGTCGAATTTTAGCATTCACATGGGATACATATCTAAGTTCACTGTCCATTGTGAGTCCCAGATTCTTAGCTTCATCTGCTCTTGGAATATTTCTGCCATTTACCGTAATTGCAATATTTTCCCCAATTTTATCGCATTGGCCTTTAGAACCCATTACTAAAAACTTTGATTTAAGCGGGTTTAATACTAGGGAATTTTTATCTGCCCAGTCAAATATATTTTGCAGATCAGAATTAATCATTTTAATTTCTTCCTCTGCATTTTTCGGGTCAAAAGAATGATATACTTGGGTATCATCAGCGTACAAATGATACCTACACGTTAATATTTGTCTAGGCAGACTTTAGCAGACTTTAGCAGTGCGCATTATAAATGATAACTGGAAGCGCTTAGTCCGAATTGGTGGAATGGCAACCAGGTATGGATGGTATCCGGCGGTGCGTCTGGATGTCCGATGGTAGAAGGGAGGGAGCTAGTGGAACAAGGTCGTGAAGCTCTTGAGCACACTCTCCGAAGTACAATCTGTAAAAACCGACAAGCAGGCAACCTTGCGGCGATGTGCTAGCTTTGTGTCCACCAGTTTTTTGTCACCTATGAGCCTGTTGGCCCTGCGTTCCACCGAGTCAAGAGCGGCAAGTTGGTATTTAGCTGAGCCATCCCAAAGGTGACTGCAATACTCCATGCAGGATCGGACTTGTGCTTTGTAAAGAGTTAAAAGCTGTCCAGGCGTAAAGTATCGCTTCACTCTATTCAGGATGCCCAGCTTCTTAGCCGCCATTTGAGCCTTGTACTCGATGGTCGCGCCGAAGTTTAGATTTGATGTCAACTCCATGCCTAAAAGCTCAAGCCTGTCAGTGACTGGGACAGATGTATACCGAAAAGCAGGTGTCCAGTTGAAAGGACTCCTTTTTGCAGTGAAAAGACACGCCTGTGTTTTGGTGGCATTGAATGAGACCAGATTGTCGTCGCCCCATTGGGAGACAAGACTTAAGGTCAGATCTGTTTGCTCTACCATGGTCTTTCTTAACGAACGTATTTCATCCCCACTGGTCCCTGCACCTGTCAAGTATCTCTTTGAAACAATAACCATGCCGAAGGAGGTCATTGATGTGCAGCAGGAAAAGAGTTGCAGAGAGAACCTGGTAGCCATTCCACCAATTCGGACTAAGCGCTTCCAGTCATCATTTATAATGCGCACTGCTAAAGAGTGGAACTCACTTCCTGCGTCTGTGTTTCCTAAAGCATACAACCCTAATCTCTTCAAAGTAAGAGTGAACAGGCTTCTTCTGGGTGAGCTCGCTCCATCTTAGACTCTGTCTCTGTCCTATGACCTAGACTAGAGTCAAGAGCAAACCCATCATTAATAAAAAAAAAAAAAAAAAAAAAAAGAACAGACCCCTGAGGAACTCCGGCATCAATGGCCATAAGCCGTCAACGACTACTCTGATGGACCGTTCACTAAGGAAGTCTGAAATCCAAGTACAATAATCAGCTGGGATGCCATAAGCAGGAAGCTTGCTGAGCAGACTTGCATGCCAGACCCTGTCAAAGGCCTTCGAGATATCGAGTGAAACGGCAAGTGCTTCGCCGTTTTTCTCGATGGCTTCGCCCCAGCAGTGCGTGACATACACAAGAAGATCACCAGTAGACCTCCCCCGGCGAAAGCCATATTGACGGTCACTGAGAAGATCATTGTCTTCAAGGTAGGTCAGCAACTTACTGTTAAGTACCCTCTTCATGACCTTGCATAGGATGGAGGTAATGGCAATTGGACGGTAATGGGCAGGGTCAGCACGGTCGCCCTTTTTGGGAACTGGTTGCTCATTAGCAACCTTCCAGGCCCCCGGCACCGTTCTTTCTTTAAGAAAGAGGCGGAACAAGCGTGTCAGCACAGGAGACAGTTCATGCGCACAAAGTCTTAACACTCTCGCTGGTGTGCCATCAGGTCCGCTGGCTTTGTTCACGTCTAGACTGCACAATACTCATCGAACCTCTTTAGTGTGTACTGCGATCTCCGACATCGAAGAATCGCAACGAGGTATAGTAGGTGGTTGCTTGGTGCCAGCGTCAACAAATTTGCCTTCTCACTTGCAGAGTGAGCCAGCGATCCCACAGGTTTCAGCATTGGAGGATCTGAGGCACAATTTCAACTTCGGTGGCACAAACCCAATTTCGGTGGCATGAATTCAATTTCGGTGACAAGGCAATTTCGGTGACCCAAATAACTCACCAAATACTATTGTTATATATTTCCCTGTTAATATATTATATTCAAAATGAGTATCTTTTGCTATACAGCTACACAAAACATCAAAAAAGCAGAAAATTAAAAAATCCACCGAAATTAACAAAAATATGCAGTTGTTGAAAATGCCTCATTTCTCCTTATTCCTAACATTGCAACTTATATTATAGCTCTAAGAATGAAGCACTAATGAATACACCTTCAGTTTAGTTTCGTCAACGAAATTCATGGCGTTTTCATCAGACTTGCTTGAAACGTTCGTTGAAGAAAACCAGCAATGTAGGTAGGTAGATACGAATAAGTATTGGTGACAAAATTGCGCGTGAAACTATAATAGTACTGAAACTTTTTCGCCGCAGACTATGTCTTTAAATTATTTCAATAGTGACACACGGTTTATATGCTAGTAACAATAGGCGGGTATTGTTATCAACAACGCGGTATATGACCGACTCTGTGGCGACGTAATAACAATGCAATACAAAACTTCATGATTGACAAAGTTTTCCTCAGATTTGCTTAGTCATTCAATAAGCGTTACTATCAGGAACACTCTGAGGGTACCTACACTTTATCAATCTTTACTTTATGTAGGTTTGTCCTTCTAGATTGATTGTGTCGTGACTACTAAAAATAGTGGCTAAAGATGTAACGTGACGTGAGGCTTGTGGTATGAGATATTCCTGCTTTAGCGGTAATTTGAAAATGGTTACTTGGTAAACTTTAGATTTCGTTGCTTCTCGCAGTTCATGCCAACTTCACATCAGCTGGTTGTTTACATACACATACACATATCACGCCTTTAATCCCCTTGCGGGTTAGGCAGAGCGTAAACGGCCGCAATAAACGGACATTTACGCCACGTCTGACAAACATTTGAGGGTCTTTCGTAAAATTGTGTATCACCATAGTGACAGGTTGTCAGCCCATCGCCTAAAATTGCAATACACACCCTCGAGTCCCTTAGTCGCCTCTTACGACTCCCACGGGAAAGAAATGGGGTGATGCTATTCTTAGCCGGCATCACACAGCAGCTGGTTGTTTCATTTTAAATAAAGGACCTTAGCGGATAGACTTTATCGCATATTGCATTCCCGACACAGAATGAGAAATAGCTTGTATACGCCGGGATGTCTCAGCGCCTTAACCATTTTCACACTCAAGTGATTGTAGTAGGTATGCAACATTGCTTGCCTCTTGTCCCGTGAAAACGATTTCTAGACCTATTTGTCATACATCATTAGTCAAAGTTTTATTCCTACTATGCAAAATGTTTGCTTTTATGATAAGTCTATGTCAGGCCTAGATATAATGCCGAAGATGAAACGAGGTCATTCCAAAGCTTTGAAGAATTTAGATGGCACTATAGAAGTTATCTTTGTCAGATTTACTATGACCAAACACTAACAAAATACAGATAATTATTTTGTGCCGGCATCCAATACGATAAGAATCCTAATACCACATTGATTCGTGGAATCATAAGTTAGCCAGGCTTATGCATGAGTAAGACTGTAAGTACTATTCAGAGACCGGATAAAAAGGAAAATGGTAAAAATCATGGTTTAACTAAATGCCGTTGGATTAAACTTTAAATTTAGAGCTTGTACCGCGAGTTGTGACACAACATTTTACAGTCTGCTAAATCTGTCATTTTGAAATGCTTTTTGAGATATTGGCTGCAGTTTAGTTCCTGTTCGAGTGACTTAACTGGATTTAATAAGAATATAATGATAATTAAGAAAATGGTTATGTTAATAATAAATACGCAGAAATCCTGTAGGTTGACCAAGTGTTTCTAAGTGTGTGCCGATAAAAATAGTATGATTAAACCCTCAGCCGTTGATAATTTTGTACATATAATGTGGGTTTTTCATGCTTCTAGCACAATTTTATTTATATTCTTTCTCATGAAAGCAACGCTACCGCGTTTTTGGAACTTACAGCGACATCTGTTGATGGCGGTCGGTGTAAAATGATATGGTTATGTTATTGTTAGCTCACCTGAATCCGACAACAGCTTCCCCTTAAGCTCCACATCTTTCTCAGCAGAAGTGGCTCCGTAGTTCTTGAAGGCTTTTCCGGGAGGATCTTCGAACTTCGTCACTTTGAAACGCTCCGACATTTTCACACTGTTTCACACACTTTTACACTTATTTTAGAACACTAAATCTGAGTCTTATCCTACTTTGACATCAAGTTTTACACTTAATTGACACAAACTACACACACACTATATTTAAATTGGTACAAGTTTACTTACACTGCATGATGTTAATTACGATAAAGTTTTTAATAAAATTGGATATGTTTAGTTTTGTCACTGCTTGTATTAATTTCTTTTAGTATCCATTTTTGTGATATGAAGTTCTGTAAATAAAGAAATATGACATGTTAATAATCAAGTAATGCAAAGAATTTTATATTAAAAGTTGTTTTGAAACGGAAGAATACTAAAACGTTTGATTACATTAGGAGTAGTTTCGAGAGTTACATTTTATACACAAACAATCAAACTGAAACAAAAACATATAGGGTATTTTACATCCATATAATTATCATGCCTATATCCCTTGCGGGCTAGGCAGAGAGTAAGTGGGCGTAAAAACGGACAATTACACCACGTCTGAGGGTCATTCAAAAAGTGTGTATCACAATAGTGACAGGTTTTCAGCCCATCGCCTAAAATTGCAATACACATGTAAAACACGAGTCCCTTAGTTGCTTCTTACGACACCTAATGGGAAAGAAATGGGGTGATACTATTCTAAGCCGACTTCACATGGCAGAATTCTTTTATCCTTATTTATGATAATAGTGCAGTAGACTATGACGTCAAATTGCGTACCTAATCTGAAAATATGAATAAGAAGGTTTACCTTGAATGAATTATTAAGTTATATGACCGGCAGTATGACTAAAGTGATCAAATTATTTGATTAAATATTAGGTAGAAATTTAACTAGTGACCGATACTGAAAACAGAGGACGGGTGATAAGAAACAACTTTCTCCAAGGAACATACTTAGGTCAAAATATGTCAAAAATATTTTGAACTTCCATCGTGACCCAAATCAGCTGACCGGAAATTTTGTTATGGAAGGTCCATTTCTTTTTCATATTTCAACCTCTGTTTCTTGGGGAAAGTTGTTCCTTATCACAAGCTCTTCTTAAGTTATTGCTATCGGTCACTAGTAAAATATCACCCTAAGTAGCCTAAGTATAATAACTTACATAAATATAAATTGCCTGAAATTGAATTCTGAATAGTGTTTATAATTTATAGTTCGAAAATCTAATTTATCACAGTTTATTTAATAAATTTAAAGTAACTTTTGGTACCTACTCAAAATATTTTTGGCATATTTTAACCTATGACTGGCCCGAAAGCGTAGCGAATACTACTCCTGCCTGCTACGCTGAGGGTCGTGGGTTCCACTGCGGACCCACCATACCCCTGGCACCAGAACTCACAAATGTCTGTTAAGTAATTTTCAGATATTTGTGTTTAGTCTGGGTGTTACTATTAATAATATGTATTTATTTACAAAAAAACTATTTAAGTATTAATATCAGCTATCTAGTTTCCCATAGTACAAGCTAATAGGTTCTAATTTTACTGAAGGATAATACTAAAAACTTGGGCATCGGACTTTCTGATAGATTGTTTGCATAAAGAGATTTTTTTGTGAAGTGGCGCCACTGTCGAGGTCGCTCACGAGTACACTCGCCTTAAGATATCGCTATCGGTCACTATAGTAAAACTTCACCCTATATTATTGTCAACTTAGAAAACTCCTCAATCACTACAAAGAAAACAATAAACAATACTGCACACGATACCTAGAAGCCATGACGCCGGTGCATGCAAGAACTAATGAAAGAATTCCGTGGTGACCGCCACTGCAGTACTATCAGCACCACGTCAACCTACTACTACCTGGTTGCCATTCCACCAATTCGGACTAAGCGCTTCCAGTCATCATTTATAATACGCACTGGTAAAGTGTGGAACTCACTACCTGCGTCTGTGTTTCTAAACGCATACAACCCTAATCTCTTCAAAGTAAGAGTGAACAGGCTTCTTATGGGTGAGCTCGCTCTATTTTAGACTCTGTCTCTGTCCTATGACCTAGACTAGAGTCAAGAGCAAACCCATCATTAATAATTAAAAAAAAACTTCTTTAAGGCCCTGATTCACCTGAAAAGTTTGTCCCTTTCATTTGTGCTACGCCATAGAGAAAGAGCCAATAATTTGCGCTCAATTTTTCGCGAGAAGTAACGGTTTTTCGACAAAGAAACTAGAAATATACCGTTACAATATTAAATGTAGGTATTCGTACTAGAAAAGATATGTATCGAAATTATAGCATTTATTTGTAATAACTTTAAAACTGTAGACATACGAGTAATATTGAAATAATGTTTCAAATAGAGGATACTTTGGATATGTTTCAAATAGAGGATACTTTGCTTTTTTCTATCAAGTAAAGTTTGTCAAATTGTGTAACTGATAGGTATATGTTATTTGTTAGATCCTCGACAAAAATATATATTTTTCAAAATGTTATGGCTGTATTTGTCTTAATGAAGTCGCTTTAAAAATCAGTGCTATATCCCCGCCTTAAGGGATTAACCTACATTAGTTTTTCTAATAAACTGCATAAAAAACCATTTTAAGTTGATACCTTAAAGGGATACTTGAAGTGCAGCTGGCAGTACCGTCAAAACAAAAATGCCACGTAATTCACGTAGCAAACTAAATTACCTACTGCAGGGAAATTATTGCGCTGTATACTATTACTGGTTTGATAGTGTGCGTGTTTTTATGTGGTGTAGTGTGAGTGAGAATAAAGAATAGGTCGAACGAAAACTGAAATGAAATGGACTCGTTTATAAAAATATCTAGCATAATTTTCGTTAAAGGAGAGTTGGTTGATCAATTTTCCTGGTTTAAATTCAACGTGGGGAGACAGAGATTAAGTACATTCCATTCACTACGTTAAAAATAACTCAAAATATTTTAAGATACATAGATTATTTTTAATCTTAAACCCCTTTAATACATACATTTTAAATGTGTATTTCTGGTGCAAATTCGTATAATATTCTTTATTTCATAAGGTACACTGAAAATTATAAATCTACATTTTGTCGCAAATGCGAGCTATACTTTAAAGAAGAAATCTCTTGCGACCCATGTGTTATGAGAGAATAAAATATTAGGGGTAAATAGGCAATAAGGAATAAAAATTACAAATTTAACTAAATAAACAATAACTATTTATGCATTACTTTTTATATAATATTTATTTCTAACCTAACAACACCTTATTTAGTTTGTTGTTCACTTAGGAACCCAAACTAAATTGGCAAAATGTTTCAAAGACCGACGTTTTCATACTTGGGGAGAAAGGAATTGGAAGGTAAAGTGCTATTATTCTGGGTGACAAGATCTAACCTATAAAATCCTTTCCTTTGATGGTCCTTTGGTACATACTTACCTATCTATCTAAATATTTATTTTAATGTTGGTATCCTAAACGTTTATGATTCTGGTCCGCGACTTTGTAACTGGTTGTAAACATTTTAGTCCGGTACGGCTGGCATTATTTGAGGTCATAACTTACCAAAAATTCTAAAGTCGCTTATTTCAGTACGATTGTCTATAAAGCGCATAAATATTATCATACTTAGTAAATTGTACACGTCAACTGCCTTACTTGCTTGCTTTCTCAGTACCCTAGGTCTGTAAGAGATTTATTTTTACAAATAAGCTGACCTGTTGTGTATTGTTCTATAAGTTATGTCCTTTTTGTTATATTGTGTACAATATTAGGTTAAATTAAAATATAAGAAATAAATAAAACATTTTGAGTATTTTTTGTACCTAAAATGAGGGAAAAATATAAATTGGGTTCAATAACTCCAGAAACTATACGCCTAAAGTACTGGACTATTAACAGTTACTTCATTTTATTTTAATTTTAATGTTCTGAGGAAGCTGATTCTGCTGAATATAAAAATACATTAATAATTTTAAATAAACAGAGGCTAATAATAAGTCTACGGAGAGAGAAAAAAATGTTCATAAAGATAATTAAAACAAATATTTCGTTTTTATTTAGTAGCAAATTGAAAACTATAACTTAGAGTTTCATAGGGTAAGTCATCATGGGTAAGTAGGTAATTTACAACACGTATAAAAGGGTTGAAAGAATACGTAAAGGCGTGTTGGTTTTGTGGGCGTAACCTATTTTATTTAACAGTATTATGTCATCAGCACTTCACCATCAATCATCATATTTAAAGAGACAATCATATGTCATCAATGCACGACGCATGAATTGAAAAATGTCACCTCTTTGATTGACACATTGACATGTCACACTCGAGTGGACGTTTCAATGACGGTCTGCTCATTCAATGGCGTGTTGTCATTGGGATACAATTCCGAGTTTTCAATGCGTATCAATTAGGTGTCATTTGTCTGATAGTGTGCATTCACGTGTGCGGACATATTGAATTATTATATTATGTCTAACTAGCGGCCCGACCAGCAGTTTTACCTGCTGCTAACCTTTTTCCGGCATGTACTACTTACATCTATTTAAAAACATCTAATCAAAATTAGTTGCGTAGTTTTGAGGATGTAAGTATTTAATTATTTATTTTATTTTATTTGGAAAACCGACACAATATACATAAAAACAATAAAAACAGAAAGCCCATAATAGGTTTAGTATGCTTCGATCCTCAAAACTAGGCGTTGTATGCAACGGGAAGCTACTTTATTTTATACTATGTAGTGACTTTGTACTGAAGGAGTTAAGAATGCATCTTATAAGTAACTAGCGTTCCAGCCCATTTTCTAAATTTGAACCGATGTAGAGGTGAAATCAGTTTCTTTTTTAAAACTCATGTTTTTTGAATGGGATCTGTTTCAAAAAATTTGGTTGAACTAAGGAGATAATATAATAAAGTACAATCATGCTCACGTGCGGTTAGACATTCGAATCGCCAATGTAAGTCTTATGCGCGCGGAATAAGAACGGTTCAAAGCCGAAACTGTCTAACACAATGAAAAAAAATGCGCTATTGAAACTGCGGGTGGAAATGCTAGTCAATCAATTTGCAAGGATGTCACATGGGCAATATCATCAAAATCGAAAATTCCGCGACTAAACTTCGCAGGTGAATTCTGATCTATCCTGTAACATTTTACATCTATCAATCAGTTGCTGAGTTACATAAATAGATGTTTGGAGACGACGCTTTCAAACTATTAATTATGAGCTAAAATGCAGTCACTGACCTATTAATTCAGAAGACAACTACATTTATTAGAATCTGCGGTTGAAATTTGTAAGTAGCTGCATTAATTAACACCCTTTATTTATTTGCTAATTGTATACAGCCTGTTGGTTGCTACGGCGCCTACGGTTACTCATCCATCATCTCCCTCACTTTATCCCAATTCATTTGGGGTCAGCGCAACATGCAACATGTTTTGTACTATTATATCTCTCGGTGTCCCACACTAAAAGAGAGAGAGATCTCTCTAATACTGCAACGGGTTATCTACAATAATAACATTAAATGTGTTGGGAATACTATTATGTAGGGGGATACGTGTTGACACGTCTGGTACCAGGCTAGCATACCTGAGAAGCTATTGCAGACCTTGTCATACATTGTGGTAAGAAATAGCAGTACAAGGTGTAAGGGACGGTGTACGGTGTATTTCGTAATCGAGAAAATTAAATCGATGTCCCATACAAAATTCCTGATCAGCTGACTAACTTTCTAAAAAAAATCGAATTTATATTTTCAATTGTCAAGATGTTTCGGTACATCGGCCCCTACGCCTCGTACCCATATACAATTACACTACTACTTAGACCTAGTACCTTTTTTTAGTTTCCCTACCTTTGGCGCTGGCAAACCAACCATTGGCGGTAGCGAAACGCGTGTTTGAAAAAGTGCACTAAGATTCAGGTCGAGTTTTTAAGTGATGAGTTTCGATTTTAGAACGCTTCCTGCCTTTGCACACTTTTACTAGTAAACCAGTCTTAAACTTCTTTTTAATCAATGATTTTTACAATAGATCCGATACTGATACTTCTTAATAAATTCACGCTGTACCATTTTTTTTTGTTACCGTTAAAAGTCATAAATTCTATTAAAATTGTACCTAAGATTCTATACAGAGTGTAAGCGACAGCGCTCCGAATACTGATAGAGTGCATTAAGACCATAAAAATGACCAAGTTTTCATAAAAAAGTATTGCGCGTAACGTCAAAATTTTTTTGACTTTCCATATTAAATGCAGTCAGCCGATCGTGATTTTGTATGGGAGGTCGAAAATTTTATGTTGTTTCCTGGCATATGTTCCTTGGGGAAAGTTGTTCAGTTTCATGGTCTTCATGCATATCAATATTCGGAGGGCTTTCCCTTACACGCCGTATATTTACACTGGACCACAAATAAAACGGGTCGGAAGGAAATTCGCCAATATCTTCAAAATTACCAAACATAGGTTAATGAAAGACTATTTATTACGTATGGTACTTTTGAAGATATTGGCTATTTTCCTCCCGACCCGTTCATTTGTGGTCCGGCGTATTTTTGAATCGCTAAGGTATTATGAGTCCTTCACTAAGAGGTAAATAAGGTAGATTTTAATTTCTAATGCCACCTTACACCTAGTATTCTTGAAGAGCCGGCGATGTTTATACATAGGTAGGTACTTGAATGTATGTATTATTATATTAGCGTCATTCTACATAAAGCAAACTCATTTACATCTGAATGACTTTGGTATGCTATGGTAGGTATATTCAGAATTTTAAGAGTATAAATCCTCGTCACCATATTGTAGATTTCAGTTGTATCTAATATAATAAAATCACTCACTCACACACACACACACATATCACGCTTTTATCCCTTGCGGGGTTGGCAGAGCGTTAATGGCCGTAAAAATACGGTCGCTACCGCCATCTCTCACAAATATTCGAGGGCCGTTTCAGAAACATGTGTATCACAATAGAGACAGGTTTGAAATTGAAATTCTCTATTTAATGTATGATAGTATTATCACATATTGACGTCATGAACCGTCATTGTAAAAAAATGAATTTGTATCACAGAATTTTCTTTTTTTATAACAATTTTGTAATGTACATACACATACATACACATATCACGCCTATAAGCCCTTGTGGGGTAGGCAGAACGTAAACGGACATTTACGCCACGTCTGACAAGTATTTGAGGGTTATTCGGAAAATTGTGTATCGCCATAGTGACAGGTTGTCAGCCCATCGCCTAAAATTGCAATACACATCCACGAGTCTTTTGGTCGCCTCTTACGACACCCACGGAAAAGAAATGGGGGCTATTCTGAGCCGGCATCACACGGGATGATTTTGTAATTTCCTAATAGAAAACCGGCTCAGGCGGGATAAAAAAAAAAAATAAAGGCACTGCCACGGGGCTGGCCGGCTGGTTTTCAGCTTGTCACCTAAAATACTTACACATGAAACTCCTGAGTCCCTTAGTCACCTCGACACCCACGGTAGTTGAGTGGGGATGCTATTCTAAGCCAGCATCACACGGCAAACATGAGCAGATACATACATACACACATCACGCCTATTATCCCTTTCGGATTAGGCAGAGCGTAAACAGCCGCAAAAACGAACATTTACGCCACGTCTGACATATATTTGAGTGTCATTCGGAAAACTGTGTATCGCCAGTGACAGGTTGTCAGCCTATCACCTGAAATTGCAATACACCCTCAAGTCCCTTAGTCGCTTCTTACGACTCCCACGGGAAAGAAATGGGGTGATGCTACACGGCAAATATGAGCAGATAGATAGTGAATTTGCGTGAAACATTGTTAAAAAATCGATATCATTGCGAATTGTATCGCATTGACGCAGGTGCTACAACTTCTATTCCGTTATTGTGATATTCATAAATGCTTTGATCGTGATAGATAATGAATGAATTTCCTACTTTGCATAGCTAGCTGTTTGAGTCTGGTCTAAAGATTCACATTTATGCACAGTTATGTAGGTATCTAAAGTTACATGCCGTGTGATTAACCTGGCCAGCCCCGAAGCAGTGCGTGATTTTTTTTTATAACGCCCGAGCCGGTTTTCTATCAATACAATTCAATATTGTTATGAAAAGAAGATAAATATGTTATACATGTTTGCATGTTATCAGTTAAAAGATAACTGATAGTACTATCCTACATTGAATAAAGTTAATTTACTTTCAATACACGGGAACACGATGTATGCTTTATTTAAAAAAAATATGTTTCTTTGAATAGGATTATTCCCATATGGTTAAGACACTGCAGGCTAAACAATAAGAAATTAATGTTTCCGTGCTTCGTAGGGCACATTAAGCTGACGGACCCAGATGGCGTTAAGGACCACCGGTCCTTAGTTTATTTTATTTCAGTAACATTTATATAAGTTAGCAAAGTATTCAATTTTTGCCGTGTATGCCGGCTTTTAGCGTGTGGTGCCGGCTTAGAATAGCATTACCCTATTTCTTTCCCGTAGGAGTCGTAAGAGGCCACTAAGGGACTTGTACTGCAATTTTAGGTGATGGGCTGACAACCTGTCACTGTGGCGATACTCAATTTTCCGAGTGACTTTCAAATATTTGTCAGACGCGGCGTAAATGTCGGTTTTTTGTGACCGTTTACGCTCTGCCTACCCTGCAAGCGATTATAGGTGTGATAAGTGTATGTATTTAAAGTATTCAATTACACACAGAAAACATTACAGCTAGAAAAAACTATCTTACTAGTCACATTTAAGCCTAGAAGTAAATTTTAAAAGCCATTTAGAAGCCCGAATAAAATATGCTGCTAGAATTTTGCACGATAAAATTATACTGAGCACGTTTAATTTATTTCCAAAAATAGTGCACTCGATAGTTGCAAAACAGTGAATATAGTATTATTTCGTGTTAACTCATAATCTTTTATCTTTCTTCTGTTATTTTTAATCTTTGTTCTCTTATTTTTCTTTTCTTATTCGCCGTTTCATACGCACCCAAGCTTCCATCTTCTATTAAAAAATACATTCCACTGTTAACAACACAACAAACATTTTGGTCCTTCGAGCCGGATGGTTTAGTTTAGAATAATAATGGCGGCCTGCCCAACGGTTTCACCCGCTGTTAACCCGTTTTTCTCGGGAATAAGACTTTTCCCCGGCAACTATTATATATAAAGTCCTTCCTTTTGAAAAACTCCATCTTTAAAAAAACAAAACCAAAATCTTTAGTTAATCTGTTACAACGATCGGGACACTACCGGGACACGGAAAGCGACTTTATTATAATGTAGAGTTAGAGGTACGTAGGTTCTATGAGAAACATCTCAAATTATCCATAATATAAAAATATTTGAAAAATCCTCTCATATTAAAAAAGAACAGTACCATAAATTCAATTTCAAGAGACCCAGTAGCTCTAAATCATAAAAACTCAAATAAAAACTAATCTAACTAAAGTAAACAAAAACGTTTTCAACTGTTTAATCTCGCGGCTTATAGCGCAATCTTCAAATGCTTCGAAGACAGAATAAACATAAAATATAAATAGCTCTCTGAAAATTAAGCAAACACCTCTTAATTTTACCTCAAAGCGTGAAAATTTGTAACAATATTACTTTGCTTTAATTAGAAAGAGATAACTACTTTCACATGTATCATAAATTGTAAGTAGGTTTTAACTAACACAAAACCCTTTCAGTAAGTGCAATTTACCGTAAAGATTTTGAAGATAGATAGATGGATAGACAGATGAACACTTTATTGCTTACAACATACACAATTACTGAAACAAAACAATACAGAACACTTAAGATTAAAAGTAAGCAAAGGCGGCCTTATCTCTTCCAAGCATTTACATTGAAATAGAGACAAAAGATTTGCAAGTAGTTGCATAAGTAAATTAACAGTTAAATTTAATTAAATTAAGAAAAAGAAAAATAATCTAGGTATGTTATGGAATTTGAAAATAGAACTGTCGTTAAAGCCGATACAAACCTATTCAAATTTCTTATTTTCTCGGCATTGGGTGTTATTTCCAATTTTATAATTTTCCTTATGATTTTAATTTTAATATCGACCTGGCAAGTACGAATTTAATTGCATAGATCAAAGAGGACAGATTTATATTAAAATCTGTATTTTTATTACCTCAACAAATAAGTTTGTCGGATAGTTCACAAATAGAATATGTACTCTAATAAAGAATTATTTTCTTTCAAATGAATAGAAGTTTTAAAACCCACTGAAAATGTCGCGCTGCTATTGCTTGCTTACTGATGATATATTTTGTGTTCATTTTTGATTATTTCATTTCATTTATTTCATCCACTTTCTATTGCTTGTTCAACAAAAAATGAAGCTTGATCGACGTGATTCTATTCTGTCTGAGCATATTTTAAATACCTATTTGGTCATGTTTGAATTATGTGCCAGTGCCTTCATTTTTAGCAATTTAGAAACAGACATTTATGAAAAATGTTTTCTTCGAAACGGTATTATTCATGATATAACTTTTTTTTCAGCGCTGCCGTAATGAAAAGCGACGAGATAATGAAACTTATTCAATTCCCAAAGATCTATTTATCTTAGGAAAAATCTGCAATAGGCATTTTGGGATCATTACAATGAAACTTTGATCTCGTATAGTTATCATAATTGAAAATAAGAAATTTATAAAAACGGTGTTTTTTGGCAGAAGTATATGAGCAGATAGTCAATATCATTTAAAAAAGAGCTATAAATTACTTAAACACACATATCACGCCTTGTCCCTTGCGGGGTAGGCAGAGCCTAAGCGGCCGTAAAATACGGGCTCTATCGCCACGTCTGACAAATATTTGAGGGCCGACTTAGAAAAATAGTGTGTCGCATTAGTGGCAAGTTGTCAGCATGTCGCCTAAAATTGTACCACACATGAAACCCTCAAGTCCCTTAGTCGCCTCTTACGACACCCGTGGGAATGAAATGAGGTAATGCTATTCTAAGCCGACGCCACACGGCCATAAAGTATCGAGTTTAATAGTTTGCAGCAAAACTGCATCAGCTACAGTTTACAATTTTACTAACTACAATGGGCTTCATTAGTAGTCTATTTCAATATCCCATTTCATTTTTCTATTTTGGAAATAGAATGCCTGCACCAATGGCTTGCAACTTATAGCACGTTCACACCATGCTCCTGGCTCCTGCTGCTGTCACGAATATTGCTCGAAATACTTCCGCGGAAGTATCTTCGCGGGTAAGTGATCACACACTGCCGTTATTCTCTACTCGCACCAATATGAGTGACCCCTTTGACTCGCACACTAAAAGCCGACATTCGAGCACGGGAAGTGGTAGCGGCATGACGAGTAGCAGCGCGAGTAACCTGTTCACATATTCGCGCTGCCCACTTCTCTTACTATTTCCCTGCCCTTATATTGACATCGTATGAACGTACTTTTAGGAGGAGTGATGATGAGGCCAGTAGGCCGAGTGACGACAGTGAGGAAAAGGGTAGCTACCCGCCTGGTCGGGAGTTGTGACCAGGGGAACGACTGTTCCAACTGGACATGTTTGGAAGTTGTATATATAGCGATCGGCGGAATAACTTCTATACCGCGTTTCAGGACTTGTATATTTAAGATCAAAATATATTTACCGCTCCAAATATGGCCCAGAATGGTTGCTTTGCTAATAAGCTAGAAACTTCGTTTCGGCTTCTATCTACAAGGATAATTATGATGATGAGATGACTTATGACTTATGATTTTGCGCCACGGATTTACATCTACATAATGTTATTTTCCAATAGCTACAGTGTCATTGGAAATTATTTGCATGTCAACATATTGAAATGTTTACCTCACTCACCCATCTAAACGGTAAACGGTATTAAAACAATAAAAACATACTAGTGAGTATAGTATTCCTTGCTAATGCAATAGAAAAAAATATGAATACAAAATAAATAATAAAAGCGTGTTATTTTCTATATTTGGCTTCCATCGCCTTCAGACGATGATTCTGCCAGAGTCAAGGTTAAAGAAAACAATAGTTAAAAAATATAATTACATCAAATACGACTGTTTCCATTTCATATGGTTTTTTCCCAAACAATAAAAACAGTAAAAATTAAAGTTAAGAGAAACGCGTGTTGATTTGATTCAATTTGATTTGATTACCAAACAATGACCACATTGAAATCTTTTTGACAGTTGAACATGACAGCCCTCCGAATATTCATAGAGTGCAGTCAGACCACAGTCAGACCAAGAAACTGAATAACTTCCCTGAAAATACTTATTTCAGGGAGCGTCAAAAAATTTTGGATTTCCCACAGTAAATGCAATCATCTGATCGTGATTTTGTGTGGGAGGTCGAATATTTTTTGTCGTTTCCTGACATATGTTCCTTGGGGAAAGTTGTTCAGTATCATGGACCTCTTGCACCCTATCAGTATTCGAAAGGCTGTCCCTTACACCCCGTATAGTCAAAATAATTAAGTGCTAAAAATCATCATTAGATGGCATTGAACAACGTTGAGCAACTTACTTGGATAATGTGATCCTTCTTCTTTTCGTAGGTAAGACACCGTCCAACGACCCAATATTGAAACAAGAAGTTATAATTAGAGTTTGATGATATTGATGATATTATTAAGGACTATCTATGGCTCCGAAAAAGAACGTCAGCAAGATAACGAAGAAAAAAAAAACAGTTCTATCACACAGGCAGTTCTATATTCTTATCAGTTCTACTACTAAAACGCTAGTTTTATTACCGAGTTGAGAAACCTCCAGATGTTTCACACCATCTATTGGCGTAGAAAGCGTTACTTTTTTAATTGAGCTAAATGCAGATCAGTAAATATTTTCTACTAAAAAGCAAAAACAAAAGACATTCCGTCATTCAGGTGGCCAGTATCCCCTACTTTTCTTTTAAGGAATTCGTACAGAAGTAAAATCATTGTAGTCTTTGGGTTACCTCGTAGGATAAGGGTGTTTATTATTTAGCTTAGATTAACTAGTTCAGGTTCAGGTGGCTAGTATCCCCTAGTTTTCTTTTAAGAAGTTCGGATAGAAGTAAAATCATTGTAGTCTTTGGGTTACCTAGTTGGGTAGGGGTGTCTTTTATTTAGTTTAGTTTAACTAGTTCAGGTTTAGGTGGCTAGTATCCCCTAGTTTTCCTTTAAGATGTTCGGATAGAAGTAAAATCATTGTAGTCTTTGGGTTACCTAGTTGGGTAGGGGTGTATTTTATTTAGTTTAGTTTAACTAGTCCAGTTCAGGTGGCTAGTATCCCCTACTTTTCCTTTAAGAAGTTCGGATAGAAGTAAAATCATTGTAGTCTTTGGGTTACCAAGTAGGGTAAGGGTGTTTATTATTTAGTTTAGATTAACTAGTTCAGGTTCAGGTGGCTAGTATCCCCTACTTTTATTTTAAGGAGAGATTCATTGTAGTCTTTGGGTTACCTAGTAGGGTAGGGGTGTCTTTTATTTACATACATACATATATCACGCCTATTATCCCTTGCGGGGTAGGCAAAGCGTAAACGGCCGAAAAAACAGACATTTACGCCACGTCTGACATATATCTGTGGTTCACTCGGAAAATTATGTATCGCCACAGTGACATCTATTATTTAGTTTAGTTTAACTTTAATTAAAGAGGAATAAAGTGGTGACAAAAATCTCGCAATACTTTAGTTATGATGGTAAGGTGGTTCTCCCACCGCATGCATCGGTCAGACGAAAGGAAATTGGGAAATCCTATTTTATTCCTATACAAATACGGCTACGGTGTGTTTACGGATGCGTGTACAAAAATTTAAGTAAAAATAATAACATTCATTGTTCTATAAGTACCTATGCTTACATACCTACCATTTGTAATTATAGCATAGTTATAATGTTATGTATTCTTGAACCGGAAAAAACTGGATAAATGGAATTCATTACCATACACAAACAATTTCATGTATCCCGCTATATTCTAAATCAGTTTAGTCATAAGTATACATAAAATGGTAAAAGTTTGTGAGTCTTCGTTTTCTTTTTCGAGTCTTCACAAAAAAAAAGTTGATCCCTGAAACGGCAATTTATTTTTTTAACCAGATTTGATAAGGATAGCATCACCCCATTTTTTTCCAGCGGGTGTCGTAATAGGCGCCTAAGGGACTCGAGGGCTTCATGAGTATTACAATTTTGGACGACAGGCTGACAACCTGTCACTATACATAGTGATACACGATTTTTCCGAAACGGCCCTCAAATACCTATTGGTCAGACGCGATGATACCAACCGTATTTTACGGCCGTTAACGCTCTGCCTACCCCGCCAAGGATAAAGGCGTGATATGTGTATGTATATTCAAAATTATGAAATCAAATTTTTCCTTATACAAGTAAGTTTATTTTATGTATATTGTAATAATATGGATATTTACGTTACATAAATGCGTACACTAGCATTTTTCAACGACCTTCATAGTAAAGTTTATCGTGTGAATTTGATTACTTCAACTATTTATACATTCGTCACGGCGTAAAGTTACGATATCTGACTACCTACTTACTTATATTGCACTTATCAGACCATTCAAGTTATCGTGGGACGTTATTTGAGAACCACTCTGGGGTTGGATGTATGGGAGAGATTGCCTAAAGCGATGCCTGGCTTCGCTTCTTCTTCTTCTTTTCTGCACGATAATGGCTTCGCTTATGTTATACCTATTCATAATTTTATTTTAGTTTGTCTGTAGACCTTTCCATAGCTGTCTAAGGGACTTATAGCCGGTGGGCCAGTTTTACTGTCAGGTTCCACGTCTCGGCTCTATAGGCCATGACTGGCAGGATGCACTGATCGAACACCTTGGTCTTAAGGCATTGTGGCAAGGTTGATTCCAGAATATGACGCAACTTCCCAAATGCGGGTTCTCGAGTGGAGGCCACGCCACCACGCCTCGGCAAGCGTACCGTTGGACGACCTCCGGTCAGATGGACCGATGGCTGGTAGCGACTGGATGGCGAAAACGAGAGATCGTGCCCTATGGCGTACCCTGGGGGAGGCCTACGTTCAGCCATACAACATACTGTACGCAGGAGCAGCTGATGACAGCCAATGATAATGCTGTGATAGTGGCAAAATACTGGTCGAACGAAATTTGAGGCGATCGGCTTATATCGACACGATAGAAGAAGACTATTGGTTATTCTGTGGTTCAGTAGTGGACTACAATAGGTTGATGTATGATGTATGTAACTCTGTTAGTTTTTAAAAACGTAGGTACATAAAATCACGCCTTTCCTGGAGGGGAACCACCTGATTGTCCGAAAAGAGAGATGGTTCCGTGCTTCGGAGGGCACGTTAAGCCGTCGGTCCCGGTTGCTGTGTATGATTACTTAGACGGCGGTCGTTACACAACCATGTCAGAGGCCTACTAGGTACTAGTAGTCAGCGGTTGAAAAACTCTGACACCATCGGGTCGTTGACGATTCGGTGTCCCACACGAAAAGAAATTAAGAAGTACATCCTTCCACTTGCTACGATCTTTGCACACTTTTTGCTTTCTCTACATTAATTAATGAGTTAGTTGGTAAGTAGTACTTACAGTCCGTTTAAATATAATAAGACATTTTGATTTTTAAGTACTTTGAGATAAAAACTTTTTCTTTATGTACAAGACTTGTGACTGTGATATAGAATAATGGATTCGACATTTATTTTCTGCGTCTTTTCAAAGCCAGTGTAATACAAAATAAGTGTGGTTTGAGACAAAACTAATTAGGCAGGCATTTAGTTCAATGTTCTGTTACCAAAATCTTTATAGCATAAAATTAGTTCCAGAAGATAGGTATGAGGTAGTTGATCCAAATAACCAAACCAAGGCCAAACTCAGATTAATAAGGTCCACTATTGAAAAAATACAGTTTGGGTAAACTAATCATTTCAACAATTGGCACACACCTAGAAGTTGCAGATATGCGGTAACTTGACTAACAATTATGCACGCCACTATCTAGTAAGTAGTGAGTGAGTGTTTTTGACCGTGATGGTTTATAAAAAAATAAATTAGGTAGTCAAGAAAATAAATCTAGAAATATTTTCTATACTTTGGCGAGACTAGGATATATTCGGCTACAAAACGAACCAATAAACACTTTTATTTAGTATTATTTTATATATATTTTGTGTTAAAATTTGAAATTTTTCATGCAGCTTATAAGGCCCAGAGCAGGGCCTGGTAATAAGGCCTAGGATGATAATTTATGGTACATATTAATAACAAGGCTTATTGTCTAGTATTTATCAGTTTTGGTAATTTTTTAAAATTTTATATAAGCTTTAAGTTCAGTGTTATTAGGCCCAATTCATTTGAATACTTTGATTGTAAAATTTTATGATAATATGTTTTATTGGTAGAGTATCAATTTACGTAAATTTTCAATTATATTTTTGTTTTGCTCTTTGGAGTTAAGTTTTTTAGTTTTTTTTTATTTTATAAATCCCATGGTTGTATTTCTCCAAAGTTTAGTTAAGTTTTCCAAAGGGCGGATTAGGTCTTGTGCTGAAAATATTTATAGTGCTTTGTTTGTCTCTGAGAGTCACTGTTGATTCCACTGCACAAGAAAGGTTCGACAAAAAAGTGTGGGAATTATCGTACAGTTGCATTCATATCACATGCAAGCAAAATCGTTATTACGTACGTTATTAATAATCGCCTTCAAACCTTTCTCCAATGGTAAATACCGAACGAGCAAGCAGGTTTCGTGAAGGGTCGTGGCACGAGAGAGCAGATCGTGAATGTGAGGCAAATAATTGAAAAAAGCCGAGAATTCAACACACCTATTCTCATGTGCTTCATCGACTACTCTAAAGCATTTGACTGCGTAAGATGGGATTGCCTATGGACCATACTATATGAAATGGGAGTACCTCAACATGTCATAGCACTGATCGCGAACCTGTATGCAGATGGGGTGACCATGGTAAGAGTAAATGACACCATCTCAGCACCTTTTAAGCCCGAAAAAGGCCTGAGGCAGGGTTGTATTTTATCTCCCATTCTTTTCAACATATACGGCGAGTACATTATGCGAAAAGCCTTAGAAGGATGAGAGGGAGGCATCTCTGTCGGTGGCTTAAGCATTAGCAATTTGAGATACGCAGACGATACCACTCTTTTTGCGTCATCAGAGAAAGAGTTAGCTGACCTTTTCCGCAGAGTTGAGTACGAGAGTGAACTAGTCGAACTCACTATCAACAAGTCGAAAACCAAAGTGATGCTTGTTGACAGAACTGGTCAACTCTCAAGGACTGGAGAACTCTCGGACATAGAATTTGTCAGTGAATTTGTTTACCTCGGAGCGTTGCTATCTGATCAAGGAGTAAATGAGCGAGAAATCAAAAGAAGAACGCAGATAGCCAAAAATGCCTTGAGCAAGTTGACTCGCATCTGGCAAAATCGGAAAGTCTCCAATTTCACTAAGACGAGACTTGTCCGGACGCTGGTTTTCTCAATATTTCTGTATGCCTCGGGGTCCTGGACGATCGGGGCAATAGACAGAAAGAAAATAGATTCTTTTGAGATGTGGTGTTGGAGAAGAATGCTTCGCATACCTTGGACCGCCAAGAGAACTAATAAGTCTATACTAGATCAGCTTCGCATAAAGACTAGACTCTCAACAATATGCTATCAAAGAATCCTGGGATATTTTGGTCACATTGCTCGTCGTCAACCAGATAACCTAGACAAGTTGATGGTGGTCGGCAAAGTAAAAGGAAGGAGACCCCGAGGCCGATCACCTAGTCGTTGGTGTGACCAGGTGAAAGCACTAACTGGTCTCTCTGTTACAACTGCCCTAAGGAAAGCCGAACAGCGAGATATATGGAGACAAGTCATCAAAGACATGAAGGACTTTCATAAAGGACACGACCTTCAGTAATGAAGAATACGACAAAGAAGAAGAAGAAGTTTGTCTCTAAATTATGATTTTTTCAGTGGGCTGTTAATGTACTGTTTTTAAAACTGATAAAACATGCTTGTTTTCGATATCACTTTCTACAAGTATTTGTATGCATTACAATACTTAATAAAGTAAAAGCGTTTTCTCATTACTTCAACTCTATTTGATAATATATTAAAAAATAATGATGGGCCTTATTAGACTCTCATGCCTTGGGTGAAGTACTTGCAATGCAATAACTGTGTTCTATCCCAACGAATGTACTCAATATTTGAACGCTTTTAAATAGGTAAAATATAATAAATATAAAGTGGGTAGCATATTCTTTTAACATATTCATTATCTTAAAATTCGTTCCTCATTGTGCTTAGGTAGGTGAACAGTGCAATCATTATTATTTGGCATTGTAGAGTTAATGACTAACGGTGTTATAACAAAAAAAGTTAGACGTGGTTTAAACTTTTTAACAGCGTTAAATCTTATAGGTATATATTTTAAACATGGTATAAAAAGCACGTCTAACTTTTTTGATAACACGGTTATTTTATCACATTTTAAGTACTAAACCGTGTCTATCGCGATAATATATAGGTAAACAATATTAATTTACCTGTATATTGTCGTGATAGACTCGGTTTAATACTACGGTAAAATGTAAGAGCCATCCCGAGTCCTTAAAAATCAGTGACTCTAGATTTGAAATTGTTACAGTAGATGTAGTAGTATTCTCTGGTATTGTAGAGCATAACTCTACCCAGTGTTTATACCACCTTAGGAGCAAATGGTGTTCAACTCATGTTACAGTATTGTTTATCAGTTCGAGTTACAACCATGGTTACACTTATACCTAAGTTACAAGTATGACTCCCGGCTGATAAAACTTCGCGATCAATTCCCGACGACCTTCGACAAGTATGAATGAAGCTGGTAGCATAAGCAGAGCGTATTATAATTAGGTACTTATATTTGCATGTAGCGTCCTCCAGCACTGTCTACTTACCGGCATGTGCAAATATCTTCCATACTACGTAGGTACTAGGTAGAGCTACTGTGTGTGCCTAATCTCGTTAACGTTGCAATGTGACGTCATAGTAAAGAATAACTAGTTCAACAAACTTAACCTTAAATCTTGTATAAACAAATCACCGAAACGCTTCATTCCATTCACAGTTGTTGTTTGAACGCACTCAGTTTCGGCTTGTAAACTGTAAAGTTTTTACGTGAAACTTTGTTTTGGTCATAAGAGACAACTTTAGCATTATTTGATAAAAGTTACACAGGGGTTCATGTTGAACACATCATGAGATAAAGGATGATAAGTTTTTTATTTTTGTTAAGTGATACGGGCGCGTCTGATAGTGTAAGAGCCGACGTGCGTGCCGCTCGCGTCGCGTTCGCACTCGTCCGTTGACGGCGACCGACTACAGCCGTCCGCTGCGCTGCTGTACGCCAGCTGTAGACGAACCGATGCTGCCGCCACGCGCCGCCGCTCTGCGCATTACCTCCTGAGTATAATACTACACAATACACAGTTGGCAACAGTGTGTGCATGTTTTACGATAACGAAACTAAGCAACAGCTGTCTGTAGTGATTTCGATTGAAATGTCACGATAAACTGTTGATCTCGGAACGGTGTTTTGTAAACTCTGCTAGTTTCAACGATCTCCTGCCGCTTCTTTCTTTCTTTCTTTTCGTGTGGGACACCAAGTCGTCCAACGACCCGATGAACCCTGGTGTCAGAGTTTTTCAACCGCCTACTACTCGTAGTAGGCCTCTGACATGGTTGTGTAACGACCGCCGTCTAAGTAATTATAGACAGCAACCGGGACCGACGGCTTAACGTGCCCTCCGAAGCACGGAACCGTTACTTTTCGGACAATCAGGTGGTTCACCCTGCAATGTCCTAACCAGACCGGGAACAAATTCACAAAGTGATATATATCAATTTTGTGAGTGTCCCACCGAGAATCGAACCCGGAACCTTTGCGTCGCAGGCAGTCGCACTACCACTGCGCCACATCGGCCGCCACGCGCCATCACATCACATAATAATACTATACAATACACAGTTAGTAATAGTGTGTATATTTATAATACGAAACTGTAACAACAGTGATTTCAATTTGATTATTTTCCGTAGTCACGTTAATATCGCGATGTGGCTGTAATACAGTGCTTGGAATATTCTTCCAGTAACTACCGATCCGCTGCTGCTTGCTACGCTATAGCTTTACACATTTCATGCTATGATACAAACTGAAACTTCAAGTACTTAGGTACCAAACTAAATTGCAAAAACAGTATGTAGTGATTTCGATTGGAGATTGTTACCTTAAAATTGGTGCTCCCGGCTGTATTTCTGAGCCTTTATAACTTTCACATCAGGATATTAATAGATTAACAGATTTACTACCTTCTTCTAACCTTAAGATTGAGCACAAGACAGAGACAGAACGATGTTAAAACGCTCAGCCTAAAATCTCTGGCGTCAAAACAAACACAGCTTTGCGGAATCTCCTGTTTTTGGCGTTACTTGAAAAGTTATATATATAGAAATAAACGTTGGTCAGTTCCGGGTTTAATAAATTAAGTAAGTAGTAACTATTCTCATATTTGTCTCAGCTCATAGTTTAACTCAATGTCTACCCCACGATGATAAATTCAGCGCACACGGCGTCCAATCTGAAACCATTAGCAGATAGGTTTTACCTTGTGTCTTCCGTTCTGTGGTTGCCACTTGAGAACTTTACCCCTGTACCTTAATCAGACTGTTCCTATCGTGGTTCGTACACAATTTAATAATTACTCGACTTACCTCTACCAAACTTACAGTGGATATAATCCGCTCTACCCTGCTACAGTTACTGACTTGCACAAATTATTAATTGGTAAAGTTGTTTGTTGCGGCCGACTCCTGGACGTGATAGTTTGATAAATACCAAGGAATTTCTCGTCACGTTCGGGGGTAACGAGTTGAGTGAAACTTCAGATATTTTCTGGGCATTCGTGAACGCTTTCGCAATTGTTTGTTTCGAAACAGTAGGCTTTTCGAAAAAAAAGTCTTGTAGTGTTAAACGCCGTTGTTTCTACGTTTTTTTATACAGGTCCTGGGTTCGATTATCTGATTTATCATTAAGTTTGCTTTGAGATGGCAGGAACTCCTGGCTATAATCAAATTATGCCAGCTAAAGTTCACTGGGTCGTTCGATGCTCTGTCTTCTTGTCGTAAGACGAAGAAATCCTTAAAAAAGATTTTTTTTTCGCATTCCGTATTTTTTTAAAGAAATGGTATATTGATATCAGAAACAACCATGCAACCTATGACGTAAGGTGGCTCCTACATATCGTCCATCGCTGCGTATTTTGATCGCACCGTAACGCATGCGTCTGTCAGACGAAAGTAAATTTCGAATTCTGAATGCGACTGCCAAGTCGTTTGACAGGCACAACCTTAAACGCACCGAAGCCGTATTTGTATAAGAATAAGATCGGAATTCGCAATTTCCTTTCGATTGACCAGATCGATCAGCGGCATCTCCTATCCATTGAACCGTCAACTTGTATACATTGTGTAAGGGATTGCCCTCCTAATATTGATATTGCATTCAGACCATGAAACTGAAAAACGGAAACGTCGAAATATTTTTGACTTCCCTTAGTAAATGCAGTCAGCTGATTGTGGTTTTGTATGGGTCGTCGTTTTTTTTTGTCTTTTCCTGACATATGTTTCTTGGGGAAAGTTGTTCAGTTTCATGATCTGAGTGCACAATATCAGTATTCGGAGTGCTGTCCCTTACACCACGTAGGTATGTGGTAAATCAAGTAACTGCTGAAGGAGCACTACCAAACGAGCTATAAAGCTATAGCATCATCAATCGTCAAAAGGAAACATTCGAATACCAAATTTTAAAACACTTCCCGTGTTAGGTATACAATTTTTTTAAACTTGCAAAATTTTCAAGCGCGGGCAGGATTTGAAACTGCGACTTTCGCATTACTAGTGGCGACGCCTCTTCCATCTGGGCTACCGCAGCTCAATCCTTGCTCGCCAATTTTGCAAGTGTATTTTAATGCCAGTTGCACGTGGCACTGCATCATCTACCGGGTTAGTTTTGCAACTAATACCCGGCGACTAATTCTATCTTTACAGATTGAATGTAGTCTAAGCGAGGAAACATTCGTCTATAATCCAAATATCAACACTAAAGAATCATAGCGGGTCACTCGAAGATATTTCGAGATGTTATCATTGTTACGGCTATATTTAGACTTGACGGAAGGTCCCGGGTTCAATCTCCGGCCGAGACGCTAACATTGTTTCAATTTCTTAGTTTCATTGGCGGAAGTTGTTCATCTATTTGTGAATAGGCGTATGAGAAAGTTATGTTTTAAAACTAAAACGTACTATCGGAAGTATCTTCATCTCCAGTTATCCTTTTCAGGGATCACTACGTTCTAGTTATCTATGCAGTTTAAAGAATGGCAAATATAAACTGATCTTCGTCGCAATTAAGATTGATTGGGGGTTGGCTGGCTGGTTTAATTTACTCGATGATTACGTGTGTATTGCAATTTTAGGCTTTGGGCTGACGACCTGTCACTATTGCGATACACAATTTTCTGAATGACCCTACAATGTTTTTGTCATACGTGGCGTGATTGTCCGTTTTTATGGACGTTTATGCGCTGAATACCCCGCAAGGGCCGTGAAATATGTATGTACGTACGTACTCATAAGTAAGTCCATATTTTTAAGATAATGGAATTGTTGCAACTGAAAATTCTAAGTTTCAAATTGATGTCAAGATTGTCAAAGCGTGTTACTAACATGCGTATGATTAACAGGAAAAACCCCCGAACTGAGTAACATCAGCTGGTCAGTCTTACCAAGCGCAATATTAGCATACGGGTCAAATCTATGAAAATCGACAGATGCAGATATCGGCCTTCGCAGAACGCTTACTGCCATCCTGGTACAAAGCACTGGATCGAGCTTCATACGCTAAAAAGTCCAGTCCGGAACCATCACCACTGGAACCCCAATAATTTCAATCGGGAGGACGGATTATTTATTTAAACATAGTATACATACACATACAATTACGTCAAATGCCTTCGATAAGGTTTATCGAAGGCATTTGACGTTTTGTCTCGATGACATGATTCCGCTATGAATATAAAAAACCATACCAAACTTAAGCCATTACATTCAAGTACCTACTTACAATATACCTAATAATATGCAACAAGCAAAGCATAAAATTGCCTACCTATAACAGGACTCCGGTAATGGACAAAATTAAAACGCGCGATTCACTGTCAGACCGATAGTCGGACATCATCGGGAGTGTTGCGTGCCGATTTGGTGCCTGTCTAGTGTATATAATGTATGCGTATAGCCAGAAGATCTAGATGACAACTCGCTGGTATTTCAGTATGCCCGCAATCACAGCTAATGTTACTCAGTTGAAACGTAGGGCTACAGGAAAAATTGTATAGAGCCTTACACTATCGCGATGTTAAAGAACCATAATGTGAGACGGCAATCGCGAGTGCGCGCGTACTTTTTCGTTGCATTCATTATTTTATCATGAATCGTACTTAAAAACTTAGAGTAACATGATCTTCCGTCCTGTTCCGTCTGGAAGGCCGTGTTGCTCAAATATAAGCTAAGAACTAACAAAAGCTAAACTATCGCATTGAACGAAGTGTTGACCGTCCACGGTTGTCGTGACGGCAGCGTTCCGTGTTCCGTGCGAACGAGTAATTTCAGAACAATAACCTAACCCAAATAAACCCTGGCATATTCCGCATTTAAAACCTTTTTGCATAACCACCAAACAGCCTATTTCATTTCCCGGTGTAACAACCGCGTCATTTCAAAAAGCGAATATCAAAATCAAAATCGTTACAGACAACGTCAAAATATGTCAAAATTTTAGTGACGCGCGTGTATTTCAGATCGCGTGAAAACGAGCAAACTACGGAAATATTTTTTTAGATTTTTGTATGTAGTTATTTGTGATGGCGGCAACGGACATGGACATGAAGCAATTGCATAAGATGCTGTCAAGTCTGGCAGTGGAGCAACGAAATACACCGCCAGACATCTCCCCTAAAGCTACAGGTTCCACGGTTTTCAATAAGGATCAACACTGCGTGGACTTTTTAAACGATGAAAAGAACACTATGATCTTACTAACACTGCGGAAGCCAACTGAGTTGAAGAAAGTGGTTGACTCTGTGATCAAACCCGTTAGGGCCGTTCCCAAAAATGGCCTCCCCATTTGGTACAAGCTTGGCTTGGAGTGCAAACTGCCTGTGCCGAAAATGCCGCAGGGGAAGATTGTGTTCTCTAGAGGAAAGATGGGTGAAGATGTGAGTTTAATTTTCTCAGAGTTGTATTGTACAGAGGTGTAGAGTTATATATAGTATCACACATTAGAATTCAATGTCAAGTATCTGAAATTCTCTCCTTGTATTTTATTTGACCTCCAGACATTTGTTTGCCTTTACTGCCTTCAAAGATTCGTTAGAGTATTTACACTTTCTTGGATTCATAACCACTTCGCTCAGGTCGAATTTTGCAACAATAGATTTCGATTGTACTTCAAGTACACATGTGTGCTGTTACGAGCGGAGTAGATAATATACTTACCTGCCTACCCTATAACCCTACGTAGAGATCCTACGAGTATCCGCTGCAATTCGGCTCTTGGGGCCAAACCAAAAAAAGTTAGAAAGTGTTGAACACCTGTTTAAAATAAAACTCAATTAAAAACGTCACATACGAGTTCAACACTTGTCCAACTTGCTCTCCTTTTCTGGCCTAGAACAAAATTATATGAGCACATCCTTAGTTTATAAAAATCTAATGAGTTAACTTTATATGAAATCAACTTAAATAAACTGGTCCATCTTGTTACATATACCACTAGCGGCCCGCCGGCGGTTTCACCCGCTGCTACCAATTTTACGGTTGAAATAAACGTTTTTCTGCGGTAAAAAGTAGCCTATAGATGTGTTATTCCAGGTTATACCTACTTTAACTCTGTACCAAATTGGATCAAAATCCACCAAGGCGTTTAAGGCGAGTGTAGTCGTCAACGACCTCGACAGTGGCGCCACTTCACAAAAATAAGTTTTCTCTTTATGCAAATAATAATGTATATGTTTATATAAACAATTTACTAGAATATCCTATAGGTACTCAAGTTTTTTTTTTTCAAGTTCCTTAAGTACAATTACAACCTGCAAACTCAATGGAACATTCGCTGCAACTAAAGTTATGGAAAAAATGCCTCAAAACGGCCTCTTTCTGTATTAATTGCCATAACTTTAATTACAGCGAATATTTCATTGAATTTGCAGGATCTAATTTTACTTAAGGTTAATACTATAAACTTGAGCAACGGATATTCTGGTAGATTGTTTGTATAATTTCCGATCAATTTTCCGAATGACCCTCAATTATCTGTCAGACGTGGCGTAAATGGCCGTTTTTTGCGGTCGTTTACGCTCTGCCTACCCCGCAAGGGAAATAGGCGTGATATGTGTATGTATGTATGTTGTTTGTATAAAGAGAAAACTTCTTTTTGTGAAGTGGCGCCACTGTCGAGGTCGTTCACAGCTACATTCGCCTTAAAAAGCGAACTAGAAGATGCGCAATAAACAACAATCTAATACTATCGGCTAAAGAGCTCTTCAAGCTTTTATCACAGAATATTATACCACAACTGGGCCTTGAGCCCCGCTCGATCCCGCTCAAAGGGGACTCATACAAAGCCTAGTATTATAACTCGATTAACAACTTCATAAAACAGGCGACATCTTCACGCATCTTAAAGACCAGGGAATTTACATGACAAACATAAAACCGACGCTTCTTTTGAGCGGTATTAAACCAAACGGGGTTCAAACAAGGATCGTTTTCTGTTATGGTACAGAGTTAAGCTACTGGTATCATATTGGTACCTGTATACGTGTTAAAGGTAGGTGGAAACAGGTTATTATATGGGTCATGGTACCAGGAGAGAATAGCGGTACCGCTACTAAAATAATTTTGATATCGAAATAGAAATTACTCTCTATCAAGCGAAGATGCGGAATCGTAGGATATGTACTTATAATATCGTTTTAGATACCGTAAAATAATGAAAAGTCCTGTAAACGATGCAATAAGAGAAAATGTCTGTACCGAATTGCTATGATATCGCAATATTTCGGTATCACATCATACTCTTTACAGATTTTACCGAAATAATTTCGGTTTTATAGTCAAGCTTACGTCCGGTTAGCTAGACGCCAAATTTTGCGCGTGGAATAAAAACGGTCCAAATTCCAAACTGTCTAACCCAGCCTGATCTTGATTGTACAATCCCTGGGTTAAAAGAGTAAATCTGCTGTCAAACTTTTGCCATGCATAAAAATTAAAAATTGATTCGACTGCTCCCTTATTTGTTGACGATTATAACAGTTTCATAAGCAGGTATTTTATACATACATACGTCAATCACGCATATATCCCTTACGGGGTAGGCAGAGCGTTAACGGCCGTTCAACGGATATTAACACCACGTCTGACAAAAGTTTGAGGGTCAATCAGATAACTGTGACTGTAACCGCCTAAAATTGCAATACACACCCTCGAGTCCCTTAGTCGCTTCTTACAACACCCATGGGTAAGAAATGGGGTGATGCTATTCTAACCCGGCATCACACGGCAAAACCGGCATCACACGGCAAAGTATTTAACTTTGATAAATAATATCTTGGCCTTTCCATGCAACACCATCTAGCCCCAAAATAAACATAGCCCGTACAGTGGGTACTAAATAACTGATATTATTACTTATATACTTTTTTATATAAATATATGTAAAACACCCTGTCTAAACTTGAATATTTGAAAATTTTACATAACAAATATTTGTGTTATGTAAGGATCGAACCCACAACCATCGGCGTATCAGGCAGGGGCCGCTACGCCATCGGGCAAGTAGTTATAGCTTTTTTTGTGAGTTTTCATCATCCATTCAGCCCCCTCTATCTGATCTAATGAGGGGCTTCGCTTATTGAATGACATTGTATGACTCCCTTTTAGGAGAGCCGGTTTTATGACGAAACATATACAAAAAAGTGGTGCCGACTGAATGGCATATCCCCATTTCTATCAGTAGGTAGGTGGCGTAAAAGTTACCAAAATATAAACTTATACCACTTTACCACTAATCCGCCTGCCAAGGATGGTTAGGCCCAGGTCCAGCATTGGACTGTTTATCGAAAATGTATTAACCGGAAAAATCGAAATAAAAAAAATCAGAAACAAAATAGAAATTAATAAACAAGCATGATAAATTAAAAAATTTAAAAGAGTGTTTTCTGAGGTAACCTACGACACTTGGGATAGGTATTTTAAGGATTCTTCCGATCATTCCCATTCGAATTTGTCTAGTGGTTGACTTGTTTCAGTCCTTTAAAGGATCGCACATAGGTACATACATACATGAACTCTAAAAACATTACACTCCTTTTTTGGTTAGGCAGTCGTGTAATTATGAAATGATGATTGATAAAAATTAGATCGTTGTATAATTATGTTGATAATAAATGTTTCTAAATCAAGCTATACTATAATTACGTACCAAAAAATAATTCGTCCATTTTGTTCAGCCGAGCAGAAATTTAAACCGCTTAATTAATAAATAAATCGGATTACTGCACCAAAAACACCTTTTTGCCGAAACAATGTGATCATAGGCTGAATGTGTAATCCTTTAATGGAGGGTTGGTTAAAAGCTAAAAGCTTTAATGAAAACAGGTTTTGCGTAGTGCTGGTAAATTGAGGTTTTTTACTGAATTTTACTGTTGGATTAAAGGGACTTTATTGAGTTTAGAATGGATTTTGTAATATTTTCTATCTATTCTATTTTTATTTGTTACTCTAAGGGCCGGCGCATACCTGGTACGATTTAAGACGCGCCGTTTTCAGTATCTACCAAAATTGAAAAGTAACGAAAAATCAAATCAAAACAAAAGCGATGTATCAGAACATAATTGAAAATATAGTCGATACGTGCTAGCATATTGCCGTGTCATTCAGGCTTAAGAATATCATCAACCCAATTCTTCCCGTGGGTGTCGTAAAAAACGACTAAAGGATAAAATAATCTCGGAAATGGGCAGTAGCGTTCTTTGTGAATGCAACATGTTGCACTGTGCTCGCCAATCCGCTTGGTGAGTATAACAATAGACTCACTAGAAGATTGCCCATGTTCAGCAGTAGATTGTTCTGACTGGTAGTATATATATTTATTTCCACAGTGAAACTGTAAGTATATGTTACTACCACCATAACCTTATATTGTAACTTGATTCTTAAATATATTGCAAATTCTGACAACAGTGAGAGGGGGATTGTGGTCTGTTGTGGCTGATAATGTTATAAGTAACTAGATTTCCGCCCAGCGGTTTCACCCGCTGCCAATCATTTTCCCGTGGTAATAGTTGTTTACCCGCGGGAAAAGGTGGCCTATGTGTTATTCCGGGTTATACTCTACCTGTGTTCCAAATTTCATCCAAATCGGTACAGGCGTTTGAGCGTGAAGAGGTAACAAACATCTATACATAGACACATACACACACACACTTACACTATATAAATATATAGTATGGATCGGTACGGATGTAACTTTTTTTTAGTTTGTTACGTTTAAGAAAGTCACTGAAAACCAGTCACGTCAAATGGCGCTAATATCTACTGTAGGTATCGAATACTTTTTTACAGATAATATTCTTTCCTAATAACCTTTTTACAGACATATTCTATAAGTTTTGTAGTATCTATGATCTCTCTCAATTTACATATTTTCGTAAAAATCGGCTAACATTTAGAAAACTTCGCAATCCTCTCACGTACAATCCATAAATCGTTCTATTTATCTATTGTTTAGAATTCAGTATTGTTCTAAACCGTTGCATTGTTTTGCTGAGGTTGAGTTAAGGACTAAATAACTTCTAAATATTAATGCAGGCTTTGGAAAACGCTTTCATGGACTTACAGACTTTCAATAGACTAAAAGGGTTTTGTGATTATATATTGAATAATCCCTAAATAAGTATTGTTTAAATTTATAGCAATGCTTGTGGTTACTTTTCAACAAAGATAGGTAAAATGTAGATTTATCTACGACAAACATAATAATCTCGTCCTTACCACAGACTATTCAATAGTAAATCAGAACTTGGTCAGGACAGGACGGTTAAATTCTACTAGTGACCGATAGCGAATTTTCAAGACGGGCTGGTGGTCTCTCTTTTCGTGTGGGACACCGAGTCGTTCAACGACCCGATGAACCCTGATGTCAGAGTTTTTCAACCGCCTCCTATCACTAGTAGGCGTCTGACATGGTTGTAACACGACCGCCGTCTAAGTAATCATAGACAGCAACCGCGACCGACGGCTTAACGTGCCCTCCGAAGCACGGAACCATTTCTTTTCGGACAATCAGTTGGTTCACCCTGCAATGTCCTAACCAGACCGGGAACAAATTCACAAAGTGATAAATATCAACTTTTGCGAGTGTCCCACCGAGAATCAATCCCGGAACCTTTGCGTCGCAGGCAGTCGCACTACCACATCGGCCGTTGGTGTGCTGGTGGTGATAAAGAACAACTTTCCACGAGGAATATGACAAAAATATTTTAAGTTTCCGTAGTAGCTCAAATCGGCTGATCGGCAATATTGTATCATCATCATCATCAGCCTATTGCAGTCCACTGCTGGACTAAGGCTTCCCCAGGGTACGCCATAGGGCCACGATCTCCCGTTTTCGCCATCCACTCGCTACTAGCCGCCTTTTTTAAGTCATCGGTCCATCTGGCCGGAGGTCGTCCAACACTACGCTTGCCGAGGCGTGGCCTCCACTCGAAAACCCGTTATATAGACATATATATTAATATTGAATGGGAGGTCCAAATTTTTGTTTCTGTATTTCGAACCTTGTTTCTAGGGGAAAATTGTTCCTCATCACCAGTTCGTCATGTCATGAGTTTCTGCTATCCGGAGTAAAGTTTAACTTTATATTTTTGAATACCTAAAGATCTGACTAAAGTATAATAAACAGACTGTATCCAGCGCTGAAAAGCGAGCATTAGCATAATCATGCGGATTTAAAAGGATTTTGGGCTTGCCTTCATATGGCACACTGGGTACTGTTTCAACAAAAGGTATGCCTCTCGTGGTATAATTACCTAATTAATCTTCTTTTAAAGTGAATTTTAAAAGTTAAAAAAAACGTAATATCTTTGTCCCATAACTGTTGGAACTCGGTGTGACTAAGATATATAAACCTAGTCATTTAACAATAGGGACCAGAAATTGCTACATTATTGTTTGTGTCCTTATTACAGTATACTAGATTTCTGCCCAGTGGTTTCACCCGCTGCCACTCCTTTTCCCGTGGTAATAGTGGTTTTCCCCTGGTAAAAAGTGGCCTTTGTGTTATTCCGGGTTATATTCTACCTGTGTTCCGAATTCCATCCAAATCTGTCGAGCCGTTTGACCGTGAAGAGATAACAAACATACATACACACATAAACTCTCAGATTGATAATATTAGTACGGATTATACCACGTTGGGCAGGGAAAAAGTAAGGGAAGTGGGCAGTATGAGCATGTAAACAGGTTACTCGCGCTGCTACTCGGCATGCACTGTAATTTTACAAGGAGTAACAAGCCGAAAAAGAGACTGACTCGCGCACGAAGGGTTCCGTACCATTATCAATAAAAACGCGCAAAAAAACACGTGTTTTGTATGGCAGCCCCCATAAATATTTATTTTATATATTTTTTTGTATTTTTTGTTATAGCGGCAACAGAAATACATCATCTGTGAAAATTTCATCTGTCTAGGTATAACGGTTCAGGAGATACAGTCTCGTAACTGTAGGACGGACGGACGGACGGACAGACAGATGGACAGCCCCTCAGTATTAGGGTAGCCGTTATTACTCTTTGGGTACGGAACCCTAAAAAGGTCAAGGCACTTATGGAACTGAAACACTTTCCCAATGGAACATGGCTTGAAAAGTAAAAAAAATATAGAGTTGGGCACGCTACATACACACACAAATCACGCCTATATCCCTTACGGGGTAGGCAGAGCGTTAACGGCCGTTCACCGGATATTAACACCACGTCTGACAAAAGTTTGAGGGTCAATCAGATAACTGTGTATGACTATAGTGACAGGTTGTCAGCCCGTCGCCTAAAATTGCAATACACACCCTCGAAACCCTTAGTCGCCTCTTACGACACCCATGGATAAGAAATGGGGTGATGCTGTTCTAAGCCGGCATCACACGGCAATAAACGAAAACGCAAAATCTCAAAACCATCTCGAAATTTATACTTTATACTACATCTACATATTAGAATAACAAGAAAGTGTATTATAACTAAAATATTTAGCCTTTATGGCCTTTGTTTATGACGTCTCATAACCTGATTAAGAATAAATGATTTTTCCATAGTAGTCACAAAAAAGTCTTATTTTTAATTATTTTATACTTTATTGCACATGGTACAAAAGGCGGGGCTAATGCCATATATATATATATATACTATATGAAATAAATACATAACATACATATCATTCCTAAAATGTACCTACACAAATACTTACTAAAATAAACTTACTTATATTAATATACATACTCTAATGTAAACAGAAATAAATTAATATTACTTAAATAGAAAATAGTAAACTGCTGGCGCCATCTGGTTTGAATGGTTGTAAAGTTCTGATCAATAGGTCTTGTCTATGATTACATACACACATCACGCCTATAATCCCTTGCGGGGTAAGCAGAACGTAAAATTTTAAATAAAAATTTATTTAATATTTATTTATTTAAAAAACGGCCATTTACACCACGTCCGACAAATGTTTGAGGGTTATTTGGAATATTGTGTATCGCTATAGTGACAGGTTGTCAGCCCATCGCCCAAAAATTGCAATACACACCCTCGAGTCCCTTAGTCGCCTCTTACGACTCCCACGGGAAAGATATGGGGTGATGCTATTCTAAGCCGGCCTCACACGGTTCACGGTTTGTCTATGATTAACTTTTTCTTTGTGCAGGTAAAGGCAGTTTCGCACTTTACCGAAACGAACCATTAAATATTATCCAGTTTGAATTACTGATCAGTTGGTTAATTTACTGTGGGAGGTCCAATGTTTCGACCGACTCATGTTCCATGGGGAAAGTTGTTCAGTTTCATGTGTACCTCCTTATAGCATGTTATACCCTTTTTGTTACACTCACACACATACACATAATTCGCCTATAATCCCTTGCGGGGTAGGCAGAGCGTAAACGGCCGCATAGAACGGACATTTACGCCACGTCTGACAAACATTTGAGGGTCATCCGGAAAATTGTGTATCGCAATAGTGACAGGTTGTCAGCCCATCGCCTAAAATTGCAATACACTCCCTCGAGTCCCTTAGACGCTTCTTACGACTCCCACGGGCAAGGAATGGGGTGATGCTATTCTAAGCCGGCATCACACGGCCCTTTTTGTTACTCCCTGTATACAGTGTGTAAGGGACAGTCTTGCCAATACTGATGAATGAATTCTGCATTGAATGCACCCTGCATTCCGACCATAAAATTGAACAACTTCCCATGAAAAAAAACAGGAAACGTAAATATTTTAGACTTCCCATATTAATGCAGTCAGCTGATTGTGATTTTGTATGGGAGGCCGTTTTGTTTTTGTCGTTTCCTGACATATGTTTCTAGGGAAAAGTTCTTCAGATTTATGGTCTGTATGAACGCTATTAGTATTCGAAGGGCTGTCCCTTACAACCCGTATAAATTAGAATTTTCATTACCGACTCTACGTATTCCTAATAAATAAAGTATTATTTATCTAAGAATATTTTCTGTGTGATGTAAGAAAAGGTAGTCGTAAACAGATCCATTTTTGGTGCAACGGAAGTTTGATAAGTAGCGTTGAAAGCCTTTAAAAGCATTGTCCTCGTTTCTGAAATTTCCGATGTCATTATTCCTGTAGCAAAGTTTATTGTGTCGCTAATTGCACTACCTAACTAGAAAATATAAAAAGTACGAAGAATACATCCTAAAGTAAGGCCATCCCAAAAGCCATATTTGATAGCTCTCCGTTCCATACTTTATGTGATGTTAACTAAGTGAAATAGACCATATGCCTTAGCATTAGCGCCAATCTGACAGCTGACAAATATGACTTATTGGGATGGTCGTACTGTAGTCAGTAGGCAAAAGCAAAACATTCAAAAATCGTCTCTTTCGTATTATGTTCACCCCCTTGTACATATTACATACATACATACATAAATCACGCCTATATCCCTTACGGGGTAAGCAGAGCGTTAACGGCCGTAAAACGGATATTAACACCACATCTGACAAAAGTTTGAGGGTCAATCAGATAACTGAGTATCACTATAGTGACAGGTTGTCAGCCCATCGCCTAAAATTGCAATACACAACCCTCGAGTACATATTACCGTGTACTTATATACCTAAAAAAGGTATAGATGTGTTCATTTCACATATCACGCCTACATCCCTTACGGGATGGGCAGAGAGTAAACGGATGTAAAAAGCGAATATTTACGACACGTCTGTCAAACATTTTGAGGGTCATGCATTGGGGTCATGTAGAAAATTGTGTATAGCCATAGTGACCGTTTGTCTAGTGTCTCTTTGTCGCGTCTTACGACACCCACGGGAAAGAAATGGGGTGATGCTATTTTAAGCCGAAATCACACGGCATTATTGTAATAACTACATCTACAGGGTGTAAGGGACAGCCCTCTGAACACTAAAAGGGTGTATTCAGACCATGAAACTGCATAAAAAAATATTTCAGGAAACGTCAAAAAATATTTGATTTTCCGCAGTAAATGCAGTTTGCTGGCTGACAGAGATTTTGTATGGGAGGTCGATACTTTTTGTCGTTTCCTGACATATGTTTCCAGTGGAAAGTTGTTCAGTTTCATGGTCCGAATGCATCCTATCAGTATTCGAAGTAGCTGTCCCTTACGGGGTGTATATTACCTTTATTCTATTGATTACCTAATGTGTGATATTTTTTCTTTGCACAATCTCAAACATAGTTCAAAATAAACTTGGTACAAGGTGGTAAAACTATGTAAACATTCAGTACAAACAAGCTATATTTGTTTTGTATCTATTTTGTGTTCATTAAATTATGTGTTCAATCTATTTTTATTGAGTGTCTTCCAGATGTAATGTTTACATAAGTAGGTACTTAGAGTTCTAACACAAATGTGTTGAATGAAAAGGAAATATAAATATAACGTTTTGTCTCCTTTTGAGAGATTCTTGTTTCTTTTTCTGAATTCTGAGAATTTCGTTTGTTTAAACTGTAGAGTCGTAGTATAATATGACGACCAATATATTAGCTCAACCTGCCTGCTGCTCAAAGCTCACTCGTTTGATTCCCTACTGGGAAAGATATTTGAATATGAATTAAAAAATAATACCCTACATACATACATATATCACACATAAAATCTTTTCGGGGTAGGCAGAGCGTAAACGGCCGCAAAACGGTAATTAACGCCACGTCTGACAAATATTTGAGGGTCATTCGGAAAATTGTGTCTCGCTATAGTGACAGGTTGTCAGCCCATCGCCTAAAATTGCAATACACACCCTCGAGTCCCTTAGTTGCCTCTTACAACTCCCACGAGAAAGAAATGGGCTATTCTAAGCCGGCATCACTCGGCGTCGGTAATACCCTACCTTGGCGAATTAACAAGCCAAGCGCGATGAGCAGACAATAGACAGTTGTGGCTATTGATGATGATCCTTTACAGCTCTACTAAAGGTACACTACAAAATCAATTAGTTGACAAACGTCCCAAGAAATCACGTGCAATTTATGAGCCCTAACCCAGATTTAGTGTTACTTTTACGCACAGATGTTAACAAAGCGAAGGGCGGCCCATAAATAGTGACACACGGCTTTCGATACTGCGTGACCATTTTCTATGCTAAATCTTAGCTTTTCTTTTTCTTTTTCTTCTTTCTGAAGGTAAGCAAGCACAACAAATCTACAGCGTTCATTTGATCCCTTAAAGACGCTAGATTCCACAAATGACTTGAAATTTGAGAGCATAGGTACACAGTTCTGAGAAATTTGTTACGGTAATGGAACTTTACTTTTAGGTAGATAACAGATTACACAAGCTCTTTGATAGTATCCTGTCAGCATCGAGGCTGATTCAGTTAGGTTGTTTTTCACAAGTGTCTGGACAGTGAAGTGAAGTGACGGCCGATATGGCGCAGTGGTAGTGCGACTGCCAGCTACGCAAAGGTTCCTGGTTCGATTCTCGGTGGGACACTCACAAAGTTGATATTTGTGAATTTGTTCCCGGTCTAGTTAGGACATTGCAGGGTGAACCAACTGATTGTCCGAAAAGAAATGGTTCCGTGCTTCGGAGGGCACGTTAAGCCGTCGGTCCCGGTTGCTGTCTATGATTACTTAGACGGCGGTCGTAACACAACCATGTCAGAGGCCTACTAGTGGTAGTAGGTGGTTGATAAACTCTGACACCAGGGAACATCGGGTCGTTGGACAACTCGGTGTCTCACACGAAAAGAGAGAGAGAGAGAGAGAGAGAGTGTCTGGATAACCCAGTATGGCCACCTTTGCACGTTTCAAATATATTAAAGTCGTTTATTTTTGGGTTATAGTTTCTGGACCATTTGCCGAACCCAATTTACTATTTTATCTACACTCGTCTCATAATGTTCGAATTATGAATTCGAAAACAGTTGCATAATGACCTACTTTATGCATTCTGCCTATATAAACTACGGTTTTATATAAACTACGGTTTTTGCCGTGTGATGCCGGCTTAGAATAGCATCACCCCATTTCTTACCCATGGGTGTCGTAAGAGGCGACTAAGGGACTCGAGGGTGTGTATTGCAATTTTAGGCGACGGGCTGACAACCTGTCACTATAGTGATACACAGTTATCTGATTGACCCTCAAACTTTTGTCAGACGTGGTGTTAATATCCGTTTTACGGCCGTTAACGCTCTGCCTACCCCGTAAGGGATATAGGCGTGATTTATGTATGTATGTATGTTTATATAAATTACAAAAGCGTAATGACTTAATGACAAAACTCTTACTACGATAAAGTTGAGAAATGAAACGAAGTTTTTTTTTGCCAATACTCAAATCGCCATCTTCCGCCGCACTTGACAGTTGTTTTTGTACGGTAATTTTTCGGATGTTGTTCAGATGTTGTTTAGTTGTTGTACCGATGTTGAGCAGTTGTCTAGATGTTGTTCAGTGTTGTTCAGTTGTTGTTCAGTGGTTGTTTAGTTGTTGTTCAGTTGTTTAGTTATTTGTTTTAGTTATTTTTTGTTCAGACTCGACATCTAAACAACTGTAAGTAAAGAGTTTCCGAAAATCCATATCAAGCCATATTACGTTCTCGTATTGAATTTGACCATGTATCGGACCTTGCAATCGCCGCCGGTGCGGACGTTTGGAAAAGTGTTTAACTGAGTTTATTTTTTGAGAGTGTAGATAAAATAGTGTATGCAACTGCTTATAATTAGGCTTTAGAATGCTCGTGTCCATCTTTTATCACACGAGGCGTTGCCGAGTAGCGAAAACAGATACTCGCATTCTAATGACCCCCATTATATGACAGTTTCATAAACTACTATTATCTACACTCGTCTCATAATGTTCGAATTATGAATTCGAAAACAGTTGCATAATGACCTACTTTATGCATTCTGCCTATATAAACTACGGTTTATTAGAAATTACAGAAGCGTAATGACTTAATGAGAAAACTCTTACTACGATAAAGTTGAGAAATGAAACGAAGTTTTTTTTTGTAATACTAAAATTGCCATCTTCCGCCGCACCTGACAGTTGATGTTGTACGTTAATTTTTCGGATGTTGTTAAGTTATTTAATAGCTTTTTGTTTTGTTGTAGTTGAGATGTTGTTTAGTTGTTGTTCAGATGTTGAGCAGTTGTTTAGATGTTGTTTAGTTGTTATTCCGATGTTGTTCCGAAGTTGTTCAGATGTTGTTCAGTGTTGTTCAGTTGTTGTTCAGTTGTTTAGTTATTTGTTGTTCAGTCTAGACATCTAAACAACTGATAGTAAAGAATTTTCGAAATTCATTTAAAGCCATATTACGTTCTCGTATTGAATTTGACCTTGTAGCGGGCCTTGCAATCGCCGGTGCGGACGTTTGGAAAAGTGTTAAACTGAGTTTTTTTTTGGAGAGTGTAGATAAAATAGTGTATGCAACTGCTATAATTAGGCATTAGAATGCTCGTGTCAAACTATTATCACACTCGGCTGCGCCTCGTGTGATAAACAGACACTCGCATTCTAATGACCCCCATTATACGACAGTTGCATAAACTACTATTGTGTCATTTTAGTGATATGCTAACATACTTTCGTTAGCAGTGGATAAAAACGACTCAATTTGGGTTTGGACACTGTATTAACTGTCACATTGACAATACTGGTACATTTATGATATTAATTAAATTATAATTGCTTAAAAATATAATATATTAAACGAGCTACCATACATTTAATGTAACATTTACGCAAGCGTAAAAAATGACACAAAATGTAATATGTACTTAACAGACACACATAGCGCAATTGTACAATACAGTACAATTGTAAAAAAAAAATTTTTCAAGGTTCCTATGCCCCCAAAAAACGCCAGCCGCTTAAAATTAGGACGCGAGGAAACATTTTAATTGAACATACCCGGGTTCATCGATTCATCCGTTGACACAATGAAACAAATGTCGTTTATAGATGATGATTAACCTGGCCATACCCCGAGGCGGTCCCTTTTTTTTAACCCGACCGAGCCGGTTTTCAATTAGGACAATACAAAAAAGTTATATAAAAAAAATTTGTGTTATACAGGTTTGATAATACTATCCTATATTGAATAGTAATTTCCTTTTTATTTTTATTTTCACACGTATCAGCCGTTGACTCCCCTGCTAAGTGTGGCAAATATGCCATATCAACCCGAGACTGTTAATCATAGCTTCTTACATTTTTTTTGAAAACTTGCGTAATTTTCAAGCGTGGGCAGGATTTGAGCCTGCGACAAGTGCAAGTTGCAAGTTTTCAAAAATTTTATAGATAAAGAAATAATAAAAAAAATACGCGAGAAATGTTTTAAAATGTAGTATTTAATTTCATGATGTTGTTCCCAGGTGCGCCGAATCGGACTTGGAGCTGGTTTTCCTTCCCCCACCTTTGACCTGACAGACCCTTACTGCTACAACGTCTCCTACGACTATGTGGCAGTCCACGACCCTCACTTGAAGTTCTACTTCCGTCAGAAGGCTGCCAGTAACAGAATGAAAGACATAGGCTTTGCTACGCCAGATGGCCGCGCGATCTGCTCGCTAAAGGAATTCAACACGTACAGAAAATATCTGTACAACAGATTCATGGATCGCATTAATGATGAAATGAACAAATTGGTATGTTGTAGAATTTGTATATTTATAGCCAATTTTTAAGAATATTACTTACGTATAATACTTATAGTAGCAAAAAAAGATCAGGCAGCAGGACCTAAGTACGGTCCCTATGGATCATACTAATAATTGACTTGATAGAAGTCGTGAGAGGCTCACCAGCACACCAGCATACAACTCTCGGCTACGGTCGGGCATACACTGCCTGGACAGACTCCCTACTCAATCGTGGTGCCTCACGTGCTCGAGACATTGATGGTCAATATACTACAAAAGACTCAATACACTAAGTACAGTATATATCTAACCCCAAGCCATGATTCTTTAGCAGTAATAGCATTAGCCAAAGGCGACATATATTTTATGTCGCCTTTGGCTAATGCTATTACTGCTAAAGAATCATACAGTGTCGAGAAGAAGGCTTATGTTAAATGAAGAAAAAGCGTAGATATTCTAAGAAACTTGTCTATCCGACATACCAAAATTATTGTAATATCATAGTATGATTATCCTGCCTTTCATGTCATGTTTAATATTGGGCCTTACCTTCGTTTTCGTGTACTTATACATTATTTAACAGGACGAGCGAGCCAAAGACGACCTCACCCTAAAAAAAGTAGAAGCTGATGTGGCAAGAAGACAACAAGCTTTCCTCAGGACGGAGAAGGCTAGGGAACACTTGGAGAAACACTCCAGGCTATTTTCTGATGAGATTGCTGAGAAAAAGAGACTGTAAGTTGTTAATGATATGGCTAAGCGACATCAAACTATCCTTAAGATGAAGAAGGCTAGGAAACACTTGGAAAGACATGTTTTCTGATGAGATTGCTGTCAAAATTAGACTGTAAGTTTTCAGTATTAACGCGAGGCAGCAACAAGCTTTTTTCAAGACGGAAAAGGTCAGGGCAGTGCGAAGAGAATAAGAGTTAATACAATATCACTCTTGACACATCATCTTATCTTGAAGAAAGTGGGTTAATGCTATGGGTTAAGGCTATGATTTTAGCCCCGGGGCTATTAAAATCTACACCTGAATGTATGGTGGGGAGCAGGACGTCATTCGGAGAAGTTTTGTGGTTGTTCAAACAACTAGCTCAATCGCGCCCTTGGGGAACAAATGAAGGACCTCCGCGTCTATTTGCTATTGGCTAATGTCAGCGTCTTGGTGCGCCGAAAATCTAAACTCTGAATTCCCCCTTTTTTGGGTCGATATTCTCTTAAATACAGTAACACTAAAAACAAATCCAACAAAAATAATTTAACTCTTGGCTATACCCGATGTTTCATGGACACAAGATGGAATGCAATTACTCGATCCTTTTCTTTGCCCTAGCTGTGTTGCAACGTTCTGAGGTCTGTTCTCACCCTTGTTACTAACAAAGAACCGTACTATCAGCAGCAGATCGCGTCAGTGATTTTAAGGATCATCTAACTCTTGTTTCTTATACGTTTATTAAGAACGCCGGTATCAGTTGGTCTCTTGAATAAGTAAGTCGTGGTACGACAACCAAGTACCTACAGGCTTCATGGTACGTGAGAAGGGAACAGGCTGATTAATGAGCACACTTTGTTTTCATTTACTTCGCGGTGGCTTGTGCGTCGTACTATCTGCAGTACATCAACCTACCCGTTTGAGGGTCAATCTTATACTGGTCGGTTTAATATTTGTATGGACAACCAGTGTATGTAGACCCCTTAACCCTTTATCTCTCGTTGCTACTGAAACACATTGAAAGGAAAGAATGTGCTGCGGAAAGCTTATCATTATCAATCTTTGTAGTGATAAGGTATTTCAGTTGTTAAAGAAAACAAACATTCTTTAACTTTATATTATCGGGCTGTGTAAAAGTTCTCGCAAATGTATGTAGCGGCACATATTAAGTATTGGCAGGCGCGCCTAAGACGAATGGACAGCTACAAGGAAACGTCAAATATCTGCCGCTCTCATCTACATCACACCTTGGACACTGACGCTCAAATGTATGAAAGAAACGCGTTGCTACGCATACAGTCTAAGCTCGAGTAGGTAAACGCGTACCATGCTTGTGTGTGTGAGACAACATGTCAGGGTTGCCGCCATTTTGCGTTCGCGAATCGGGAATGCAATGTGCGGCAGTATGAAATGACCTTCGTTCACGCATCCTTGCTAGCCGGTGTCTGAGCGTCCTCCGAGCGCGGGTGGGCGGCGCTTGTAGGGGGAGGCAGGGAGTGACCATACTGTACGCTAGTACTATTAATTATACTGTGTCCGACACCTACGCGTTCACCTACGCGAGCTTAGACTGTATGCGTAGCAAGCAACGCGTTTCTTTCATACATTTGAGCGTCAGTGTCCAAGGTGTGCCGCCGTTTAGGAGCGAAATGGAACCAAATCGAACACCCGAGTAGTCGAGTGTCAGCAGCGTTTGGTGCGCATGGTAGGTAAATGACTTCTCGCTAAATACGGTTGCAGCGATTCTGGTTCTTTAAATACAATTGAAGATTGTGTTTTTACGTCTTTGAATATACCGCATAATAATGCGAAATGTTAACATTCGTGGAAAACTTACGGTTTTGTTTGAAAAATAATTTCATTTAACTTCAAATACAGAAAAAAAATTAAAAATATTCTATTGAATAAGAAATCCCTATATCTATAGTTCGTAAATCACTACTGTTATTGGTAACTTTGGTAGGTTGCGTTTGTGATTTAGCTTAAAATTTAGCTAAGGTAAACAAAACCACTTTTTCCGGTACAATAATTACGTGGGTGTCTTGTAGGTAAGTAGTCTAACTATCTTTTACCCAGGTAACCCATTCAAACGTTCTATTAGAAAACAGTAGCAACCCTAGCAGAGTAGGTATCAATCATCGATGGTGTGTGCTGTCCTTCTGTAAATTCAGTATGTTGTTTGTAGCTTTTTATTTTATTTTTGGAGGCCAAAAAAAAATATACCTCACACGGATAGTGTTTTTACAAGTAATTGTATTTGACCCTCAAATTTTTATCAGACGTGGCGTAAAAACGGCCGTTTACGCTCTGCCTACCCCGCAACACAAGGGATATAGGCGTGATGTATGTATGTTTGTTACTTGTATTTTTCTCAATAACTTTGTATTTATTACCTGATTGCACGAACATTTCCGTATCAAATAACTTCTGCAATAAGAACGAAGTTGTTGAAACATCTTACATGTGAGTGGTTAACTTGTTACACTTGCCTCGGAGATCTACGAGAACTTAAGTTACATGAGCGCTTAAACTGGATGCAATAAAACTAACCTTAACTGGAATCTACACAGACGCAAGTTTTCAGGATTTAAAATACACAAGGGTTCTGCACCTCAAAATTAAAAACACGGAAACCTTAAAGGTTTATTTTGCACTCAGTGCTATATTATTTTCATAAATGAAAATAGGAAATTTTAAAAAATTTACTCCTTAGTTCCCTAGTTCCATCAAAACTACACAAACAAAACTATTTTTTTTAAGGAACGCCCCAAGCCTACTGATCTAAGTAATAAACTTTTTATCGCAAGAAAATGTCTCATTCAAAACTCGGGAAACAGACATGAGTTGCGAAATGGGTGAGAAGCTAGTCATAATATAGCATTAGAAGTAAGAGGCAACTAAGGGACTCGAGGGCTTCTTGTAAAGCTGACAACCTGTCACTATGGGGATACACAATTTTGTTGAATGACCCTCAAATGTATGTCAGACGGCGTAAATTTACGTTTTTACGGCGATTTACGCTTTCCCTCCCCCGCAAGGGATAGAGGCGTGATATAATATGTGTGTGTGTGTGTATAGCAATCGTGTTAATTAAATAGGACAGAAGGGCTGTATTCAGCTCAGTTGTATTTCAGTAGAGTGTCAGTTGGATGGTTTTGGTCGTTTCGTATTCCGCTAACATTAAGTATAGAAAATCAGTGGTAATAGAAGAATAGTTAAGTGTCGATAGCATTACAATGGCTTAAAGATATGAGAATCGGGATCCAAGACGCACAATTGCATAACACCAACGCCGTGATACTACAAATACAGGTACCTAGTACACGCATTTGTAAAAAATGCAGGTAAAAACTGTAAAACCTGTTTAAATTTACGTTTTATTGATGAAGATAGGCGAACGATAGAATTTAAACTATGTCCTCCAAACAAACATTAAATCGGGACCTATTCTATCAGCGTCGCTACAATAGACATCTACCTACAGCTACCTACAGTAAGCTACTGATATTGCACTGCAAGCAGTCGCCGAGATTTAATTGCCAAGCGCATTACAGAACTGTGTTCAGAGAATTCATAGCAGATCTTGTCAGGGCTGAGAGCTCCAGATTGAATCAATTTCATCATCCACCCTCGACCTATTTTCCACGCGCTGCATACATAAGCGTCGCCATGGCATGAGACGTAGGTACCTTATGTCACCCTACAAGTACAGCCATCCCTTTATGCCATTTTTTTACAGCTGTCACATTCGTGCTCATGCAATGGCATAGGGTCCATTTTCCTTTGTCGACATCTCTTTTAGTATGGAATGACAGCTGTCAAATATTCTTTTTACTGCGTTTGTGGTCTACAGAGAGTAGGTTTCAGGATCCGGAGATCCCGGTTCGGTTTTGGATGTGGGACCTACTACATAAAGCATTACTGCCATAACCATTAAACACGCGCTCAATGCACATCTAGCTATTTTATGGTAATGTCCTTGGACCCTACCAAAAGTTAGGACGCGTGTTAAACTTGCGCTTAATATTTTGTACGCGCGCGTAACTTTTTTGTGGTTAGGTTCTTATAGTCAATACAATTACCTACCAACTACCCTTAGTCGTCTACTCTTTTTGTTATAAAGACAGATACATACATACATACAACCTACCTTTTTTTAACTTTGAGATGAAATGTAAAGAAACATGACGTCACTGACATTGTAGTCGAGTCCAATAAATAATTTACGATTATGCTCGCTAAGTGATATAGATCTAAAAATATTACGTAAAATCTTGGATTATGTAATATAATCACATATACAAAAAAAGATAGATTCATTTTCATATTCTTGTATTAGGTTTAATTATATTGACAAGCTATACATGAGAACAATATACTGATTCGAAAAATATACAATCATTTGGGAAAATCATAGCCATTCTATTCCGGGATTTCCAATAAAAACAACCGGACCTCATCACTCGTGTCACCTTCAGAAACGATAATGATATAATAGCCTAGCACTCGCAAACACCTGTCGGCAACCGTCGCTTTAATGTCGCCATACAGTGAACCAAGACAAATGGATGAGGGTCTTTGCGAGGATAAACCGATCTGCGTTTCGGGAATTCACTTTACATTGCGTAGAGTGCTCTGTTATTCTTACACCAAATCTGATCAACCTTCGAAAGAACATTGAATAAAAAAAGAAAAGAAAAGCGTTCGCTGCAAAGCCAACACTTTTTCTGCAGGATTTTTGACGCAAAAATTGAAGGTGTCAGCATTCTTCGCTTGAATGTCGCTATACAATGAAACAAGACAAAATTGATGGGGGTCTTTTCTTTTCAGGGATAAAACGATTTGCGTTTTGTAACCTACGCCGAGCATGGTGCTTTGAAGAGTTTTTTTACACTAAATAAGAATAGTGTTATGAACATGGAAGTAGTCTTGTCGTATTAACTTTCTTAGAGAGAGAAAGCGAGTCCAATCAATCAAATCCTATTAGTTAATGTTTTTAAGACGTGGTCACTGATCACATAGTGACCGCGTGACATATTCCTTGCATGTTTCAGAAAAAAATTAACTAAAAATTTCTGCAAACCAAACGACGCAATGTAACATTAACCTTATTAAGAACGCTTTGTCTGCAAAAAGCCTCTGAGGCGTAGGACCGAGTCCTGCGGGGAATGGAAGCGCAATTAAGGTTTTCATTGTACATATATAGATATACCACTTAGACTTAGTGAGAAGTGCTATTACCAATCTATCACAATGAGAGTTTAGTAGGACCACCTATAGGTCTCCCATGCAAATCAGGTTTTCAAATTGTATCACCAAATTTCATCCTGTGGGTGTAGTAAAAGGAATCTCAGTCACTGTTACTTATCTTGCATTATATATAATTATTTTTCTTTCATTGTTACCTATCCATTTTTGTGCATGCTGTGGCACCTTTACATGTAATGCATTTAGAGGTACAATCTCTCTTACTCTCTCATGTTGTATGTAACTACAATTGGTTGTCCTAATAAATATAATAAATGAGACTAAGGGATAAGCATTAATACGATATGATACATTTCGTATCATATCTGGTACGTACGATGTTCAAAACACGATCCCATCTAACGATTCCCATATATATTTTTTAAGCAATAAATATGCGAAATATGTAAACCCATTCAGATTGATTACGATTCTCAAATACCCGATCAGATTCATTGTTATTCGCAGCCCCACCATGCTGAGAATAACAATGAAAGGTATGAAACCACAATTTAAAAGCTTTTGGTATTCTGAGGATTTTCAAAGTCTAATTTAGGATTATTCCCGACCAACCTTCTGGCTTGGTTCGTAGTGGAGGAAATATGCCAGTAACCAACGTAAAAACCAAAGCCGTGTATAATCTATTTAATGAAAAAAGGTCTGGGCAGCCATCATTATTTCTCGTGGATACGAAAAAAGATATTGTGAGAACAGTGGCATAGCTAGGTAACAGGCAATATCGCAAAAATATAGTAAGGCCCCAACAAAACTACCCGCTTCAAATAGTTTACATACACATATCACGCCTATAATCCCTTGCGGGGTAGGCAGAGCGTAAACGGCCGCATAGAACGGACATTTACACCACGTCTGACAAACATTTAAGATATACTTGTCACTAACATCAGAATGTGTTCTGATTTTTTCACTTAAACTTAACTCAAAGATTTGGCAAGAATACTAATCAGTTTCGGTATTTACTATGCAGTAATTCGGAGCAGTAGCAGAGGCAACCGAATGACAGGCTAAATAGGTTATGTAAATCTGGCTAAGTTCGCGAGCTGATGCCGACTGCTCGAGCAGTGCAGTAAGTGTTGAGCAGGGCTGAATTTGGCAGGGAGGATTTATTTTGTAATTAGATTCGAACTTGAGTTTTAGGATAAGAGCTGCAAACTTATGGAACCAGCTCTTTGGCAGGCTGAACCTCCTGATTGTCTGTAAGAAAGATGATTCTGTGTGTCGGAACGGAAGGCATATTAAGGCGTCGGTCGCGTTTGTTGTCTATGATATTTCAGACGGCAGTTGTGACACAACCATGGAACGGGCCTGCTGGTAGTAAAAGGCGGTAAAATTATGACACCGACTGGAAATTTGGTGTAACAGTAATAAAGACTTAAAATGCCCGTGTGTGTATGATTAAATTTAAATAAAAAATACATTATTAATTATTAATATATTATTTGATGCCGCGTGATGCCGGCTTAGAATAGCATCACCCCATTTCTTTCCCTTGGGAGTCGTAAGAGGCGACTTAGGGACTCGATTCTAGGCGATTTTCGCAATTTTAGGCGATGGGCTTACAACCTGTCACTATGGCGATACACAATTTTCCGTAGGTATGACACTCAAATATTATGTCAGACGTGACGTAAGTTACCGTTTTTTGCGGTCGTTTACGCACTGCCTACCCCGCAAGGGATAATAGGCGTGATATGTGTTTGTGTTTGTTTGTTTATTAATTAACAAAACCAACACTTCAAGGACCTAACAGCATGTATTGCTGCCTGACCTATAAATAATAACAATAGCAACAAGGGTTCACTGGGTGGTTCGTCGACTTAGTGTCCCACACGATGAACAAGAAAAATGGTTGTAGTGTGGTGGCGCATGTAACATATCGAAAGCTCTAGTTTCAAACAGAATTCTCTGCGTAGCTACACAATAGCGACGTTGCTACGGTGTGGTAGGTATTTGTTCATAAAATGATGTAATAACGATTTACAAGACTTTATTTGCTGATATATTCTAAACCATTGTTTTATACTACGTAAAAAAACAAGCAATTAAGGGCGATTTTATTTATTTAGAAAGTGATAAGAATAGCGATTCTGTACAATTTGCGTAGTGAAAAATTACTTGCTAAAGGAATTCAACCACTACTACCCGTTTTGCTGAAGTAATAGGTAAAACTCTTTCTCGCAGTAAAAAATACTTAAATACCTTTCTCTCGAATCAATGTATCTTTTTAAAGAACGTAATCAAATTCCGTAACGAAATTTTAAAGATGGAAGCATAGGTACAACGGAACAGACTGCGAGAAGCGACTTTGTTTTATACTAGAAGTGATAACAAATACGGCCCATGGACAATCATGCGAGCAGTTGGCAGTTGGCAAACAGACACAAACTACGCATACAAACATCGACACATATTAGCGATTTGCGATGCGCAGCGTCCGACGAAATTGTTTAACATTTCCATACATACATACATAAATCACGCCTATTTCCCTTACGGGGTAGGCAGAGCGTTAACGGCCGTAAAACGGACATTAAGAGCGCCTTTTACCTCAAATGCCGTTTTTCAAAACGATATTACTCAATAGAAAAGAGTCATAAAATTTAAAAAAATATATATATTGCAGTTGAGGATCTAACAGATAAAAATTCGATCTCAACTACACAATCAGATGAAATTCGCTCGATAGAATAAAATGCCAAAGTTGCCTCTATTCAAAATTTCATTACGATATTATGCTTAAAATATTAATCTTATTGAGATAATTTTTATACTACTCTTTAGATAAATCAATTATCTAGTAAAAATCGGCAAGTTCAATGTTGTAGTGCTACTTTATGAATTATGATGTCTAAATACCTACAAAAAGGCGAGGGGCACGGCTCCGCGGGCTTCGTCAGTCGCGCGGTGGCGCTTACGGAGGCTGGACCTGTGCTGGTGCTCTGCTCGACGTGCGACGTGATTTGATTTTTCGATTTATTTGTTACCATTTAGTGCCACAGTATAATTAATGCAGTATAACAACGGAAATAAAAAGTAAGGCCGGCTACTAGATATTCTAACTTTTTAAAAAGGGTCTTGTAATATTTGGATATTAACAACATCAACAAATACAACGGTCCACTGCTGGACATGGGCCTCCTGGTATAAGAGGGTGTTTTCCACGCTCACCGCACGCTTGGTAGGCGGGTTGGTGAGTGCAGTGGAATGTGTTGTATTATATGTAGCAAAGAAATATTGAAATCCCACCAGATGTCGAAATGATTGATTATTATTACATCTTATTACAAAATAATAATAATTTTATACTTAAATCTATCTACTGAAATTACGCCATCCAGGGCCAAACACAGGAAGTTCAACAAAATTCAAAACTCCGGTCACCCATAGTCCTTTATAAAAGACTTTTGCTGAAAAGTTCTTGGGGCCAGATAGTCTGGACGAAGGACTCGATTTTGAGAAAAGTCGTCGTCACCTCATACGCGATAGCTATAACACGTTCCGTTTGATTCATCATAATCTCCTAATGATGGATCAGACTGTTTTCGTACACTAGGTATCTGTGACGTCCGCATAGATGGCGGCTTTACTATTTAGTTTTATGCAATAATACCGTTTGCCGTGTGATGCCGGCTTAGAATAACATCACTCCATTTCTTTCCCGTGGGAGTCGTGTGAGGCGACTAAGGGATTCGAGGGTGTATATTGCAATTTTAGGCGATGGGCTGACAACCTGTCACTATGGCGATACACAATTTTCCGAATGACCCTCAAGTATTTGTCAGACGTGGCGTAAATGTCCGTTTTTTGCGGCTGTTTACGCTCTGCCTACCCCGCAAGGGACTATAGGCGTGATATGTGTATGTATGTATGTATACCGTTAGCCGTGTGATGCCGGCTTAAGGTGCTGTTCCGAACCACCTTTTCCGACGGCCGACAGCACATGTCAGAGTATAGTTTTCAGGACTTAGTTATTATGTTTATTAGGTTATTATGGTTCATCGGGTTATGATGGTTCATAGGGTCGTTGGGTTCATCTTGTCGTTAAGGTTCATCATGTGGCCAGAGTTCATCGGCTTGCTAGGTTGGTCGGGTCATCATGGTTCATCGGGTTATTATTTTTCATACATACATACATACGTAAATCACGCCTATATCCCTTACGGGGTAGGCAGAGCATTAACGGCCGTAAAACGGATATTAACACCACTTCTGACAAAAGTTTGTGGGTCAATCAGATAACTGTATATCACTATAGTGACAGGTTGTCAGCCCATCGCCTAAAATTGCAATACACATCTAACCCTCGAGTCCCTTAGTCGCCTCTTACGACACCCATGGGTAAGAAATGGGGTGATGCTATTCTAAGCCGGCATCACACGGTATTATTTTTCATTGGGTTATTATGGTTCATAGGGTCGTTGGGTTCATCTTGTCGTTAAGATTCATCATGTGGCCAGAGTTCATCGGTTCACTAGCTTCATCGGCTTATCATGGTTCATCTGGTCGTTAGGTTCATCTTTTCGTTAGGGTTCATCATGTGTCCAGAGTTCATCGGTTCACTAGCTTGATCGGCTTATCATGGTTCATCGGGTTATCTTGGTTCATAGGGTCGTTGGGTTCATCTTGTCGTTAGGGTTCATCATGTGGCCAGAGTTCAACGGTTCGCTAGGTTCATCGGGTTGCTGGGTTCATCGAGTCCTTAGGGTTCATCATATCGTTAGGGTTCATCATGGTTCATCGGGTCGTTATTGTTCATCGAGTCGCCAGAGTTCATCGGTTTGCTAGGTTCATCGGGTTATCGTGGTTCATCGGGTTATCATGGTTCATAGGGTCGTTGGGTTCATCTTGTCGTTAGGGTTCATCATGTGGCCAGAGTTTAACGGTTCGCTAGGTTCATCGGGTTGTTGGGTTCATCGAGTCCTTAGGGTTCATCGTGTCGTTAGGGTTCATCATGTGGCCAGAGTTCATCGGGTCGTTATTGTTCATCGAGTCGCCAGAGTTCATCGGTTCGCTAGGTTCTTCGGGTTATCGTGGTTCATTGGGTCGTAGGGTTCATCTTGTCGTTAGGGTTCATCATGTGGCCAGAGTTCAACGGTTCGCTAGGTTCATCGGGTTGTTGGGTTCATCGAGTCCTTAGGGTTCATCGTGTCGTTAGGGTTCATCATGTGGCCAGAGTTCATCGGGTCGTTATTGTTCATCGAGTCGCCAGAGTTCATCGGTTCGCTAGGTTCATCGGGTTATCGTGGTTCATTGGGTTATATTCAAATTAGTTTACTTAACTGTCCTTCCAATATCCTAACACACATAATAAAATAACTAACTAACCAACACAATGACCAACTTAGTTTGCCTACTGCATAATTTTATACTGTGGCGTTCTCGCCCGCCGCGTAAGGTCAGCGGAGTTCAATTCAAAACGGCCCGCGCGTAAAGCAGAGGCGGGTCGCCTTGGCGCGTAAAATACCTAAAGCTCCCGAAGAACGCGCCCTTAACACCACGTCCGACAAAAGCTTGAGGGTCAATCAGATAACTGTGTATCACTACAACTGTAACATTTCCATACACGATCTTAAGTTTCATGTCGACGCGTTGATGACTATTTGGCAAGTTTATGATCCATTGTCAATGAGATCTGTGTAGAATAGTCATAGCAGCTCATATACCATGACTTTTTAAAATACTGCTAGTAAAGGTGGAGGACTAAAATCGGTACGATTGATGTTTAGGCAAAAAAAAGTTTTTCATTGGTTGCTATGACATATCTCATACTGAGGCACAGACGCCGGTTCTTTTTCCGCACCGACTCTAATAACATCTCAGCTCATCGCCTAAAATTGTAATACCCATGAAATATTTGAGTAAGTCGCCTCATACCACACTCATGGGCATGAAACTGGGTTATGCTATTCTATGTCGGCACATTGCATGTATTGTTCATAAAACATCGTCAATTCCTTATATAGAATGTGTTTTCACAGGGCAAAAGAGAAACAAAAGAAAGTCGAATTTCGTATGCAGTATTTGACCGAAATGAACAAGCAAAAACGGAAAGAACGCGCTCAGAGAATACAAGAGAAGGACAACAGGGTCAAACAGAGAGTGCAAGCTGCTTCAGAAATGGAACTGAGACGAAAGATAACCATGATCCGCCAATGGAGGAGCAACGAGAAGAGACGGCTGCAACGTCTCAAGCAGAATAGAGAGGCAAAGATTCGAAAAATGGAGGATGATGTAAGTTGTAGGTAGTTGAATGTTTTTTGTTGCAAGGTTGCTTTGACTAGACGTTTATAGAACCAAATAAACCTAAAGAAAACAACCCATAATGATCCGAAAAACGTCTCGCCCACTAAGGAAATGAAAAGTTTTTGCAGGTACTAGTGTAGGTACCGTAGGAGGGACATTGTACTTTATAATTAAAACTAACGGAGTGGCATCAGTGGAATATGTTCGTTTGGAGGTCAAAATCCGTTTTCGCTTCTTCTTTCAGGCAGAACGAATGTGGCAGCAGAGAGTGGAATCTCAAAACCAGAAGATACAAAAAGAGGCTATGTTGCTGCAACTATACGTGGATGATATGAATAATGCGGCTAATAGAAGGCACAAGTGAGTTTGTACTACATTAGGTGTTACATTTTTCTGCGTAGGTTTTAAAATAGCATAGTAATAATTCGATTAAACAGTATATCAATCGAAATTTTACTTGTCACCTATACCCAAAACAGAAGACGAGCTAGTGAAAAGGAACAACTTTCCCCTGGGAACATAGGTCGAAATATGTCAAAAATGTTTTGAGCTTCTTATGTTACCCTTATAAAGCTGAATAAACAATAATTAGCTGATCGGTATTTTATTTTTATTTTTTTATTAAAAATTTTGTATAGGTTGATTTTTTTTCTCGTATACTAACATATTCTCCATGGAAAAAGTTGTTCAGATTCATGGTCTGATCATGCCTGCAAAGTTTTCGGGACATTGTCTCTTACACCCTGTATAGTGAATGTACTGTAATAATGTATTGTGCGATGAAGGTAGGTACACTGTTGTCGTATTAGATTCAAACTTTCGAAGCTAAAATACAAATTGTGAAAGCACTTATAGTGAAAATACAAGAAAGAGAATGATGCCCTGTCCAATTTAATGCATTTACTCAAAAATTTATCGTGTATGACTGAAAATTCTTAATGTGTTTATTATTTTTAAATTTCTTAGGAAAGCACAGATCTACGCATACAACACAGATTTGCAACTGCAATCAATTCGTATCAGAAACCTGAGGGAGATTCATGGTGGTGTGCTCAAAAAAGTAAAACTTGTCAAAAAGATGGGTTATGAATTTGAAAAGGTCAGTCAAATATTTGTAGCCTGATCTTTTTTATTTCCGTGTTGCAGTGAGTGACTAGTAAATTTGACTATCAACTGTAACGAAAGTAGGTAAGATACCAATGCATGCAATTAAGATTCTTAAGGCGAGTGTAGCCGTGAACGGCATCGACAGTGGCGCCACTTCACAAACAGAAGTTTAATTTTTATACATATAATCTATCAGAATATCCGTTGTTCAAGTTTTTAGTATTATTTTAAATATTTGGAACCTGCAATCTCAAAGAAATATTCGCTGAAATTAAAGCGAATATCTAACTTTAAAGTTATGGCAAAATGTGCCTAAAAACGGCCACTTTTGGTATTAATAGAAGCGAATATTTCATTGCTGCTGAGTGCTGTGTGATGCCGGCTTAGAATAGCATCACCCCATTTCTTGCCCGTGGGTGTCGTAAAAGGCGACGTACGGAATTGAGGGTGTGTATTGCAATTTTAGGCGATGGGCTGACAACCTGTCACTATGGCGATACACAATTTTCCGAATGACCCTCAAATTTTTGTCAGACGTGGCGTAAATGTCCGTTTTCTGCGGCCGTTTACGCTCTGCCTACCCCGCAAGGGATAAAGGCGTGATATGTGTATGTATGTATGTATGTTATATTTCATTGAATTTGTAGGTTCTAATTTTACTGAAGGATACTACTAAAAACTTGGGCAACGGACATTCTGATAGATTGTTTGTATAAAGAGGATTTTTTTTTTGTGAAGTGGCGCCACTGTCGAAGGCGTTCACGAGTACACTCGCCTTAAATAAATATATTTGAAGAGTTCAGTACGTAGTTGATCTATAGGGCAACCAGTAACTTAATGTCACTTTACAGTCCAAGCGAGGTGCTAAAGGCATGACCACAGAAGTAGCCCACCAGATTGCACGAAATGCGATGTCCTACGCCATGTCTACAGGTGGTGATATGCTTATGACCCTGGGACAGGCTCGTGCTAGAATGGATCTGGAGACTGTTTTACCGACGGCACCCATCAAGATACTTGACATGGTAAACCTTATATGTAGGAGTATGATAAGTAGCCCATGAGACACTTGTTGACACATTGAACAAGAATGTTCGTTTACCGTCACCTTATAACTTTTTAAGCACTCCTGATTACTTTCACACACTTTAGTTGTCTGACCGGTCTATTGCGAAAGTTTTAAGCCAATTTATGCATCTATCGGTTTATCACAGCTGCGATATGCTTCTTGGCCCTTTCTCTGATACTCCGCTTAGTTTGGCGTATGTAAAACTTACTATAATACATCGGGTCTTTGACGATTCGGTGTCCCACACGAGAAGAAGAAAAAGACTACAATACTACAATTGCATTGTACCTTATATTCACCAGTATTTTAAAAAGAAGTCGCCTGCCAGCCCAGATGACAACAACTCGCTGGTACTTCAGTCTACCCGCGACCACAGCTGATGTAACTCAGCTGAAACGTCGGGATTTAGATAAATCGTTTTAAAGTCAAAGCTATCGCGATAGACCCGGTTAATCAAATAAAATACCGTCACGTTTTAAGAAACACATGTTATCTTTTTGTTGGTTGTATTTGAAATTATTATGTAGTATTACAGTCACGCTTCAGTCACGTTTCCTGCTGAAAAATGACTTTCCCATGTCGTCTTCAACAAGTGGTGCTTGCCTTCATCGGTACTATTTGAACTTGGCTATCGGATTGTACTTTTACTTAGTACAAAACTAGATTCTTCATGCAGATTCTGGAAAACGTAGTCGTCGAGTTTGCAAGACGTCGGGTACACCTGTTGCTGAGAGATGTAGAACGAGTAGTCGACAGCAGAGCATTGAATATGTTCTTGGGGAGAAAAGCGTCCACTACCAGCATCAAAAGTCGGTCAGTGCTTTATAAAAAAAATTAACATTCTTAAGTATAGGTACGTCTTAACTCAGAAGTTCCTTGTCTTCTAGAAAAAATATTATAAGACTTTGGTCCCATGAGATTTCGTGGATATTTTAGTCCTGGCGAAACCAGTTTTGTTTTATTTTTGTACTAGCTGTTACCCGCGGCTTCGCCCGCGTACTCATAGAGTTTTATTAATTAGTTGTGTATTCTAAACGACACATCGTAAGGCGAACAACTGTGTAAACTGGGAGGGCACTAAAATCACTATTCACCGATACACAGACGACACTACACTGGAATGGTTCACTTCCTTGAAAAAGTATATAATTTGTGGTACCTGGGCGCTACCATCACTAATACAGGCTATTGTAAAATCAAGTAATGAGGCGCAAGAATGATCCTTGAGTTCTTTTGCCACTTTGCACTCATGATCACTGGAAAAGTCGATGGCAAACGACCAAGAGGTTTCAGTACAATTAGGTGGTCTCATTAAATACACTCAGCGCTCTATGTCGCCAAAGATACGCAGCGATGGAAAAGAATCCTGAATGAGAAAAATATTTCCCATCAGGGGAATTACGACCTTCAATAATGAAGATATTACGACGCTAGAAAGAAGATTATGACACATTTATAGTGTAAGGAAAAACAGGCATTTAATGTTAAAAGTAAAGATAACGTAATTTTAATAGAGACGCAGTCACTAAACCGGAAAAATTATCGTGAGTAATATGGAAGACATATCTTGATGGAGAGCGCGTATACAAAAATTGTCTTTCAAAGGGGAGGGATTTATGCTTTTACAGTGTTTCGGAGCGTTTGTTTCCAGAAGAGTGTTAAAGACATAGTACACAGCTTAATGGACACAGAACAGAGCACTATTTTAATACGCTATTGTAAACGATATTGTAAGTTTTACCATCTGGGGATAAAATGAAGAGGTTCTGAGCATTGGACACACGCGAACATGCTACATATAGCTGGCCATGAGAGAAGCACGGTTTTTCTAAGTGGACCCCCGCTACCTTTAAAGTTTGTCCCTGCGCTTTGTTGATTGTCATTGCGAAACTAAGCTTGATAGGAAATTGCAGCCTCTTGAATTGGAATGGAAGATCTGTGGGAATAATTGGGATCCGTGGTATTATTACATTTTCACCCTTGCCAACGCCGGTTAAGATGGTGGCTCCAATTATGTTCCATCCTAGTTGTGTCACACGAAGTCTCGTTCCATTACATAATCGAGGGGCATCTAAATTTCGCATAAGTATGACTGGAACGCCTACTTTTAATTGCAGCTTATGTGAGGGCACACCTGACAACTCCAATGAATTTAAAAACTCGACGGGGTATGAAGTGCTCTGTTCTGTGTCCATAACCGTGTCTACTTGTATATAGCTTTAATTTTTTTTTAATATTCCTGCTATTTTGAAATTTTTATTACATACAAACATGCTCCAAGAAGACATGAAAGAAAGGAGTGGGTATGTAATCAAGGATTTGAAAACCTATATTAGCTCCAAACCAAATTAACTTGGGGATGGATGTTCTTGGATTGGAATTATAATAATATGAATACGCAGTATAATGATTTTGCCTAGTCTTCAATTTTCAGGACTATGGTACCAAAAAATTTAAGTTTATTATGTGTCTTCGCAAGTATACGCAGGGCAAACTTACTGTGCTAAAAATGGTTATTATTATAGAAATGGACTTTCAAATCATGTTTAACTGTAGAAATTAACTTTACTACTGTGGTAAGAAGTATCTCAAGTACATACCCACATCACCCTTAAAGCCACATTCATATCCCAAAACTCATATTCAAGAGACATTCTCATAGTAGTGCTATACAGGGTGTAAGTGACAGCCCTTCGAATACTGATTGGGTGTATTCAAACCATGAAACTGAACAACCTGCCATAGATTAAATTCTTTTTTTCTATATCCCATACAAAATCACAATCAGCTCACTGCATTTACTATGGGAATATCAGTATTCGGAGGGCTGTCCCTTACATCCTGTATATACATCTTTTTTATGTGGTATGGATGTATTCTATGCTACACAATAATCAGTTTTCCGATGGGAAAAATATGTTTTTCCGAGATAAAAAGTAACCTATGACACTCACCAGCTTTTCATCTAACTGCTTTCCAAAAAAAAAATGCTTTACATCGCTGCATGATACTCATTTATGTATGTAGTATGGATGTATTCTATTGCTAAACATTAATCGGTTTTCCGAAGGGAAAAATATGTTTTTCCGGGATAAAAAATAACCTATGTCACTCACCAGCTTTTCATTTAGCTGCTCTCAAAAAAAAAAATGCTTTACATCGCTGCATGATACTCATCTATGTTCGTAGTATGGGTGTATTCTATTGCTAAACATTAATCGCTTTTCCGATGGGAAAAATATGTTTTTCCGGGATAAAAAGTAGCCTATGTCACTCTCCAGCCTCTCACCTAACTGCACACCTAAAAAACACTGCATGATATCGCTCTGTTGTAACGTGAAAGAAAGACAAACAAACAAACAAACAAACAAACAAACACACTTTCGCATTTATAATATTAGTATGGATTGTACTTTAGATACAAAATGAGACTATGAACAGTCCAGCTTCATTTGCTACGTCAAACAATTTAGAAGAATTGGAACATACCAGCTCATTTTATATAAGCGCCGCGAGCACCAGGGACTTTCGAATACATCCAAAGACAGTTCAAATTATCTCTTGCAGGTCAAGAGCTCCACGACAATCCGTTCAAATGACTACTGCGCTTGCTTCGCAATTCGCAACCCATGGAATTATAGCCTTTGGGGAGGTGGTACACATCGCACCGGAGGAAGAATTTACGGACGTTGACTTGAAGAGAACCAAAGATAGACCACCAACTCCTGTTGTATGTTATTACGAGTATCAAAATTATATAATATTAAGTCTAACTAGTAGAATTATAAATTATGCTCCACTGCGCGTGGTTACTTTTTTGTTTAATCCAGGCCGAATAGCTTATTTATCTACATAAGTAAAAAACTGCGTTTGTAATGGCGGACCTTGTCCTCGAGTAATGTACGCACCATTTTTTTTGTCGCAGCCATCGTTGACGAAACTGGCTGAGGTGACGTTCTCTGAAAAAGTTGAAGATTTGCCGGATCCTATTTCAATGCCTAATTATCTTCCAGAGCGGAAGAAGATTTTAGAGGTGGGTTTAATGATTACCTTGATTTTGTGAAAATTTAGGGCCAATTTTTCTTTTTGTACTGAAGAATGTACTTAGGAATAAAGAAAGTATGGAAATAGAATGTCCTTACCTTTTACGTTCTAGCCAAACCTGGAGTATTGAGCAGTGTTTTTTGACAATAAGTTCAGAAGAAAAGGATCTGATGTGGTACATAGTGGTTCACTTCATTGCATTGACCATTGCTCGGCAATAGATAAATTGAGGGTTAGACAGTTGAAATTGAGAATGTGAATAGTGCATTGAATCAATTTCTATATATCTTATTCGATATATATATCTCCTATATGTAACTCAAAGACTGACTGGAAGAGATCCCTTAATAGAATAAGTCTGTAAATACTGGGTACTAGTGTAGCCCATACAATGGCTCACCCTGATTTGTACAGTGGATCATGGTGGATAATTAATTATACCTCTAGATTGTTGAGAGTTAATAATTAAATAACATGATTCATTGTGTACCTTTGAGATAAGCGTGGTTATGCGCCAAGGTAGCGACCGATGCCAATTTGTAATCAGTAATGTGGTATGAGTCGGCTGGACCGATAACTTAAAAAGGCGGCCGGTAGCGACTGGATGGCGATAACGAGAGATCGTGCCCTAAAGCGTACCCTGGGGGAGGCCTACGTCCAGCAGTGTAATGCAAGTCTAACGAATGTAATGTTGTATTGTATGTAAAAGCAATGCATTTTATTCGATTGCGTTTTAGAATTTAACACAACTCAAAAATATCAGAGAACCAAAGTTTTACACAGGATTGCTCCGTACTATTTCTTCGCATTAATAAATAATGAGAGTAAATCATGCTTTTTGTTGAATAAAACAGATGCACTGAGCCACTATTTCCACCCTAGGCATCGTGTACCACAGGATCTAAGCCTGTTTGAATGAAAAAGAGCTCCGGTGTAGGACATACAAAAATACTTCATCGTTGCCCTCTTACTAATTAATATGTTTTTTTAAGATGATAAATGTGGCTGCTAAACTGATGTCGAGGTATGTTAGCGTACTCGTACACAAAGGCATGGATTTAACGCTTGGGAAGGTGACACTGCCAAATTTGAGGGTTAAATGTTAGTATTGCATCCAAATTATTGTTTTTTCTGTTCCTATCCCTATGTTGATGACATTTTCATACTTTTATTGACCCGTCCAAAGTTATAACTAAGGCTATGTAGGTTACTGAGAAAATAATTGTCCTTCCATACAACAGTCAACAAGAAATTCTGTAGAAACTAAAAAACCAACATATTAAAATGCGTTACTGGCATTCAAATACACTTGCTAAATTGGCGGGCAGAGGTGTCGAGCTGCGGTAGCTAAGATGGCAGAGGTGTCGCCACTAGTAATGCGAAAGTCGCAGGTTCAAATCCTGCCCACGCTTGAAAATTTGCAAGTTTTCATAAATTACATATTCAAGTTTATTTATCCATACAGTGGAATGGGGTGAAGCCGTTGAAGGCTTATCTGAAGCGGTGGTGAACAACAGCATCAAGCCAGACAGTGCCGATATAAGACGAGCCTGCGAGTTCCTCTCGCATCGAATACTCTGCAATCTGAAGAAACAGATGAGGATACACAAGGAACGCCAGGTGATTTTGAATATTTTCAACTACCACTTCACTTCTTCTTTTGTGCCGTATGTTGCCGGCTTAGAATAGCATCACCCCCTTTCTTGCCCGTGGGAGTCGTAAGAGGCGACGAGTCGCCTCGACCTCGAGTCCTCGAATTATTTTTAATAGGATTGGTTTATGTCCATAACAAACACACTTTTGTCGCTCGTCTTCGATTTTCTCAGTTGGTTTTGTAAAAAGCGACTAAACGACTAGAGGGTTACATGTGTATTGTAATTTTAGGCGATGGGCTGACAACCTGTCACTATGACTTTACACAATTATCCGGATGACCCTCAAATGTTTGTCAGACGTGGCGTAAATGTCCGTTTTATGCGGCCGTTTATGCTCTGCCTACCCCGCAAGGGATTATAGGCGTGATATGTGTATGTACCACTTCTAATCTCAAAAATCGAGACATTTTTTATTGTTAAACAATACACGAAACCTAATACAACTACAAATACAAGTATCTTTATTACATTCATAAGTTCACAACGTCAGCATAACATATAAATACACAACAGCAGAGAGCAGTGGAAACAAAAGTATCCGAGAAAACAAAAATATCTGAGAGAAAACGGTGAGGAACTCAGATTGCTTGCTACTATGTTGCTCTAGTCAACATAGGTAGCCACAACAGTCCACTGCTGGACATAAGCCTCCCCTTGTTGGGGGGTATTTGCCACACTCACCGTTACTCACATTATTAATGCCGTGTGATGCCGGCTTAGAATAGCCTTACCCCATTTCTTACCCATGGGTGTCGTAAGAGGCGACTAAGGAACTCGAGGGTTAGATGCAAGCTGGACATAGGCCTTCCCTTGTTGGGGGATATTTGCCACACTCACCGTTACTCACATTATGAATGCCGTGTGATGCCGGCTTAGAATAGCAGCACCCCATTTCTTAGCCATGGGTGTCGTAAGAGGCGACTAAGGGACTCGAGGGTTAGATGTGTATTGCAATTTTAGGCAATGGGCTGACAACCTGTCGCTATACACAGTTATCTGATTGACCCTCAAACTTTTGTCAGGCGTGGTGTTAATATCCGTTTTACGGCCGTTATCGCTCTGCGAGGGATATAGGCGTGATTTATGTATGTGTGTATGTATGTATGCACCACGCTTGACAGGCGGATTGGCGAGCGCATTGCAAGGTGTGATAGATGTTCACAGAGAACGCTGCTGCCCATTCCCCGGATTTATCCCATAGTCGCCATTTACGACAGGTTAAGAAATGGGGTGATGCTATTCTAAGCCAGAACCACACGGCCAATTCTTAGCCGTTAACACGAAACAGACCTAATATTGCCTGTTCCGAGAATAAAGACAACTTTTGCCAGAAGATTTGCTCCTTTCTTACATCCATATGTATGCAACAAAGTTAATCGTCTCTGTAATATAAAGGACATCTCACCAAGGGAAGCAAAATCTAAGCTACAAAAATGGCTAAGCACTTTAAATCACGATGACATGGAGCAGATCTTAAGAGCCATTACTTAGCAATGCACGAGCACGACCACACTCACACATTTCACTCACACACACACATCATTGCACACATAATAAAACACAAAATTTAATATTTTCTGTCTATTTTCATTATTTTCTTGCATGTATAATTAATTAAACTTTAGTTTCACAGTAAAACTTTATAAACTTCAACCAATGTTAATATGGTAATTCTATTGATGTCTACCTACGATACAGGCCTAGCCTAGTGTAGGAGATAGGGTAATCAACCTTTATAATTTAGTATCGCAATGTACTTGTTACTTATGTTCATGATAATTAATATTGTTAAACATTGCTTCAATAAACATTTTTGTATTTTGTATTTTTTGTATTTAGACAGAGAGGTAGCACTGTAAATTAGATCTTACCTTATCTTAGTGCATAAATTAGCTTTAAACGTGCTGTATACGCAGAATAATAAAAGCACTGGGTACAGGTGCTACGCGTGCCAGCTACGCCGTAGGTGTCAACTACACGTAGCCATAAATTGCTATTGGAGACGGCGCGCGTAGCACTTTGTAAGAGCAAAAAACGTTTTAGGTGGTACAATCGAAGTTATAAAAAGTGTTTTACTTGGTTTTGGTTCAAACGTTGAAAAATAAAAGTATACTGTACTACTTTGACTGGCCTGATGGCGTAGCGGATAGTACATTGATGGGCTGACAACCTGTCTCTATAGTAATATACAGTTAACTGATTGACCCTCAAACTTTTGTCAGACGTGGTGTAAATATCCGTTTTACGGCCGTAAACGCTCTGCCTACGGCATATAGGCGTGATTTATGTATGTAAATAGTGTACCTACCTACTTTTTTTGCAGAAGAGCATCAGCATGGGTAGACCAGCCTCGTATGAGAACCCGGCCCCACCTACTGACTTTTATGTGCCAGGCAAGGCAGAGTCCCTTCCAGATGAGGTGCGAAAAAGTCTATTGTAACAATATTATTATTTAACTAGCGGCCTGCCCAGCGGTTGCACCCGCTGCTAACCGTTTTCCTGTGGGAATAAGAAATTTTAATATAACCTATGTTCATCAAGAATAATGGTAAGATTCGGGGTCAGTAGTTTCAGAGCCTATTCAATTCAAAACAAACAATCAAATCCTTCCTCTTTATAATATTAGTGCTATGTAGACTAACAAATATCTCTCATTATGTAGGTTTACGCGACTTACTTGTTATTTATTTGGTAGAGTGTAGCCCCTTAGAGGGTTAAGTAAGTCGCGTAAACCTACATCATGTTTTATCAATTGAAATGCCGTTTAAAGAATCTGAGACCGTATTTCGACTAAGAAAGAGTTAGACCGATGAAAACCAAAAAGAGTGAAAAGAGTGGAACTCACTACCTGCGTCTGTGTTTCCAAACGCATACAACCCTAATCTCTTCAAAGTAAGAGTGAACAGGCTTCTTCTGGGTGAGCTCGCTCCATCTTAGACTCTGTCTCTGTCCTACGACCTAGACTACGAGTCAAGAGCAAACCCATCATTAATAAAAAAAAACATTTATTTTGCCATAAAGACAATGTTATGATATGACTAGCAGCCCGCCCAGCGGTTTCACCCGCCGCTAACATAGGCTATATTAAACTGTCAAATCCCCGGGAATAAGACAGTTTAATATAGCCTATGTTCATCAGGGATAATGTAGGATTCTAAAAATCTTGACTTCAATTTGAAACAAATATCGTTTTCAGATGGTAGTGGCGTAAAGTTACATGCCGTGTGATTAACCTGGCCAGCCCCCCAGGCAGTGCCTTTATTTTTATTTTTTTTATCCCGCCCGAGCCGGTTTTCTATTAGGTCATAACAAAATTGTAATAAAAAAAAAGAAAATTGTATGATACAAATTTATTTTCTTAGAATGACGGTTCATGACGTCAATAAGTGATAATACTATCCTACATTGAATAAAGAATTTCAATTTCAATTAACGGTAAAAGATTTTTTTAAATCGGTCCAGTAGTTTCGGAGCCTATTCAATTCAAACAAACAATAAATAAAATCATGTTTCTAATATTAGTGTAGATTATATAATTATTATTTTAGTGTGATGCAGGCTTAGAATTGCATCACCCGATTTCTTTCCCGTGGGAGTCGTAGGGACTTGAGGGTGTGTATTATGTACTTTTAGGCGATGGGCTGACAACCTGTCACTATGGCGATACACAATTTTCCGAATGACCCTCAAACATATGTCAGACGTGGCGTAAATGTCCGTTTTTGCGGCCGTTTACGCTCTGCCTACCCCGCAAGGGCTAATAGGCGTGATATGTGTATGTATTATTTTAGTGTAGATTTTTTAATGCATTATGTAATGTTTTTTGTCGTCTTTTTATACCGAGTAAGGGACAGCCCTTCGAATACTGATAGGGTGCATGAAACATAAAACTGGACAACTTTCCCCTAGGAACATAATGTCAGGAAACGCCAAAAAAATTACTTTCCATACAAAATCACAATCAGCTGACTGCATTCACTATGAGAAGTCAGTTTTTTTACGTTTCCTGAAATATGTTCCTAGGGGAAAGTTGTTCAGTTTCATGATCTGCATGAACTCTATTAGTATTCTGAGGGCTATCCCTGACACCCTTTAATACAGTAATGATTAAATGTAATCATTACACTGGTACAAATAATGTGGCGTAGTTGGTACATTTTTGAATGAAAAAGTAGTTATTGTGGCATAACTGTAATAGTTAGACATATGGTATTGCGGACATTATTATAGATATTGATGTCCTCTATGAAACTGTAGTACATCACTTTGCTCTATTGTCAATAATTTCCACAGCGTACGCGATATAAGATATATTTTTGGTACATTTTTCACACCTTGGGTTACATTATCGAAATTTTAACGCGGATCCCTATTTTTTTCTCGTATAAAATATAGCCTATGTTCATCAGGAATAATGTAGGATTCTAATGGTGAAAGAATTTTTAAAATCGGACCAGTAGTTTCGGGGCCTATTCGATGCAAACAAACAAACAAACAATCAAATCTTTCCTCTTTATAATATTAGTGTAGATGTAGACTAAGGGTGCGTCTCTATTGATGCGGAGCAGAACCCAGCAGTGCATACATTGAACAATCACTGACGCGGAGTAGAGCTTTCGAGGATTATGATTATTCGATTCATGCACCGCTGGACTCCGCTATGCCTCAACGGAGACACACCCTAAAGATGGCGGCTGGTAGTGACTGGACGGCGATAACCGGAGATCGTGCCTTATGACGCATCCTAGGTGAAGGTCTACCTCCAGCAGATAACTGCTTTAGGCTGATGTGATGATAATGATGATGTGACTGTAAACGGTGCATGACGTTGCTATTTGTTCGCTTATTCTAAGACATACGAGTACAACTTATTTCTGAGAGAACTTGCCATCAACAGCCAAAATACTTCATTCTCACGCCAATCCGCCTGCCAAGCGTGGTGAGTATGGCAAATGCCCCCTCGGGCGGGGAAGGCCCATGTCCATCAGTGGACTTTTGTGGCTGTTGAAGTTGGACATCTGCCTCCTTTTTACGGGTAATTCCCATACTAGCTACGCATGCATGATACCTTTATTAATCCCTTAAAGGCCGCGGCACACCATATCGGGCGTTTGTCCAGAGACGTTTTCAGTATTGAAAACTTTTATCTGGTGTAAAATAAACTTGGCACTTGTGTGGTCCATAAACGGATCTAATGGGCGCCAGACCCAGCTAGAGTCGTTACTCATTCCAGCCAATATCAGCTTTAATTCAATTATTGTGGTTATTATTGTTATTTTTCGGATTTCTTCTAAAAACTACTCGGGAGAAACGTCTGATGGCATGAGGTGGCCCTTGGTCGCCTTCATATTCAGTTCTTTCTACTAAATTATGGCATTTATATGGTACGGGACTTTCAATCAGTCATTATCGTAATTAAGATTTGCTTTTTTTTCAGGACCCAAACGATAAAGTCAATACAACCCTCCAGTTTTCTCCCAACACTATGGGAGGTAACACCCCGGAAAATAAATCCAATGAAACCAAAAAACCTTGAAGATAACTAAAGGTTGACCCTGGTTCAGGGACCAATCGTTTTTCTAATGTTGCTTTTCATTTGTGAATCGGAAAATTTTATTGTGGTTTTTTATAGTGAATTATCGTTGTTTTCTGATATGTTTAAATACTGCATTTTCGAATAAATGTTTTTTAAATATATGAAAATTTCGTATTATTAAATGACCGAAAATCTAAGACTTAGAAAACCGATCAAATGCAAGTCGGGCTTCGTAACATGCATGTCAAACCTTTTCATATGATACCCCACCATAAATGATTTTTTTTTTATTGACCTCCAGTTATTATTTTTATATCAAAAACCTGAAGATTAAATTTGTTTTTAAAAATAACAAAAACAAACCAAGTGTAACCTCATGGCCTATTTAGTTCCTTACTTTGACATCTCACAGGTGTTTATATCATCGATGATAGTTCTAGGTCCACGCAAAATACCCTGAATTTGAATATTGATTCCCTTGAGGGTCTTTTATTCGATATTTTTTACAACTACAAGCAGCCGTTGTCCTGAGTATATATATTGTGAAATTTTACTAAAGCGATGGCTGGTGATAATGATAAAAAACCACCGTATGTGACCCGGATCTTCCGACGATCCATAGTAACTCAAATCAGCTTATCGAAAATTTTGTATGGCAGGTCCCCATTCTTTTTCCTAAGGTATTTCGTTCGACGTATGTTCTTTGGGGAAAGATCCTTCTTTTTCCTTATCACCAGCCTGCCTTGAGTTTTGGCTATCGGTCATTATAGTAAAATTTCACATTACTCGATATTTGTAGGTGTTAAAGGGTCGTGAGGGGTCGTAACATTACAGACAGACAGATGGACGGACGGATGGATAACAGATAACAAATTAGTCCTATAATATAAGGACTGCCGCAGACAAAACGAACTTTTTACGATCGACAGCTCAAGCACTTTTCATAGAAATTCAAAGAACTGTGCGTAACTGAAATATAGATGACATTGCCTAAAATGTCAAACGCCGGTTGCCGTCGGACGACCGTGAGAGCCGTTAGTGATTCTGACTTTGACTGATGTCCCCTTAATTTTAGTTAAGCTTCCTTTTCGAATTTCTAGTCAAAAGTGCTCGATCTATCGCTATCATTTTATTATATTTTGGTAGGTGTCATGTCAATGTACTTAGCCAGACCATTCTGTAGATTCTTAATTTGAAGCAAAACCAAGAACTGTAATTTTCTCTTGAATTTCTATTTCCGCCCCAGTTCCTTCAATTTAGTTACTTGCACTGGGAGTAAGACAATACTTAGGTACATTGAGTTGTTCATTGACCTAATCACCAGAAAAAGAAGCATTTTCTACTGTACAACTATTCGCGTTTATCATCTCATCAATATCCTCGACTCCTATGTACAGTCGGTTGTAGCACATAAGGTACCAGGGGTTCTCCAAAAGAACTGAATTATTTTTGTCCCCCACAATATTTTCTTCTTCACATGAATATGTATTAGTAGAAAATGACTTATTTTATGAGAATAACTTTTTTTATTTTTATTATGTATTAACTGGGGATAAAAATAATTCAGATCATTTAGAGTTCCCCTGGTACCTTATGTGCTACAACCGACTGTACCAACAGAATTCGCACCTTGCACCTATTTACCTACCTTATAATAAATAAGATAATCAAAATTAGGACGCAACATAAGAGCAAAGATTGCAATACTCTATCTAGTTACTATTGGTAATAGGAATATAAAAAATATATACGTAAGAGTGACTTTTTGAAAGTATTCCACAAATATCCACGGAACACAACGCTACGTAGACAACGTAAGCGCACGTAGGAAAGTACCGATAATAAGGGCACCCTTGAAAGCATCATTAAGGTGAAGTGGCGAAGCGTGATCAGTATTGGATACTACGCCCTTATCGGGGCCCTTAGCAAAGTTGCTTAAGAGGTACATTAAAGAAGCTAAAGTATTACGGGCCTACTGAAATACTTAATGAGCCCAATTTTCGTCCAAGATTATAGACATTGTCACGTACCGGCTTTCTTTTGGGAATAACGACAGCACCATAGGGTCATTTTAATAATCAGAGTATCATGCTCAGCAAGTTGTTTTTACCTACAGTGTATCATCGCCGTGTGTTGCCGGCTTAGAATAGAATCACCCCTATTCTACTGGTGTCGTGAAAAGCGACAATGGAATAATCATCCAGGTAATGGGCAGCAGCGTCCCCTGTGAATGCAACATCTTGCAGGACTCGCCAAGCATAGTGTGTATGTATGGCAATACTCCCCAATAGGGGGAGGCCCATGTCCAGCAGTGGACTGTTTTATCTGCTGATGTTAATGTATCACCGTATCACCCTTTTTCGGAAAGTAGCTGTCAGCGAGTCTTGTCAAAAGTCTTTTGAAATCAGTAGCTGAGATCCCGACTCCCAAGATAGTATAGACGGGCGGGGTCCATGCTGGTCCATGTTGTGTAAAAGTCATGATGTACAAGCGGTTCAAATGCCCATAGTATACGTCAAAATGTGCGAACTTTATAGTCAAAATGAGAAAATGATATGAATGACCCTACGACGAAAAACACTGACGTCAAAATGTGCAATGGTGCTCCGTGGGTGGGACACATTTATATAAGAGATCTGTGGGTGGGACCACAAGGATTCAATTTCAAAATTGTCGGAAATTACAATACAATGCTCTTTTAGGAGGGGGTTAAAAAGAACAAAGTATTTTGTCAAATGCTCATTTTGGCGTTAAACTATTTTGATTCTGGCGATTTTAACCTGCAGCTGCTTTCACATTTTGCACATTGCTCATTTTGACGTCGGAAGATTTATATCGCTAAGAGGGGTATATATGTTCCTTGATTTATATACTTTCACTTGTTGACATGTGAATGTTCTAACACGTGCCCAATTTGAGTTATACTCGTTTTTCACTTTATGACTGCTGCTCATTTTGTCGTAGACTTTTAAACCGCTTGCACATTATGACTTTTACACAACATGGACCCCGCCCCAAATTAGAAGGGAAGTCATTGATTCTAAAACTACTTACTGATACGAGCATTGTGGAAAGAGAATAATCGTGGGCAAAAAGTAAACTAATATTTTTTCATAGGTTGCTATGACATTTCTCATAATCTCTCTCTTCTCGTGTGGGAGACACCGAGTCGTCCAACGACAAGATGAATCCTAGTGTCATACTGAAGCACAGAGGCTCCCTCAACTTCCACGCCTATTATCTTTTCGCACATACTCTTACCATGCTCTTACTTACCCTCATCTGCTGATATACCCATCTACCGGTTAAGGGTTGATTATTGCCATAAAAGGAAAAAAAAACTTCCCTTTATTTGTATATCTACCTCATTGTCTACCGACTTATTTTTCACTGGCTACGATAAAAGGAAGAGTGAAAAGTAAACAAGACATACATAAGACACTGATTTTCATTCATACAAGAATCGTTCAAATATGGAAACGTCAAGCAGTGTCAAAATTCGGTAAAAATGTGAGCGCTGAAAAAAATTACCAACTCAACTTGAACTCAACACCCTCAACTTTGGAACCTAGTTCACCGTAGAATTTACAAGAAACGCCGTAATGCAGTTGCTACACAACCAACAAACCATCTTGGCAACCGTTCGGGACCTTAAAATTATGAGCAGCACATTGATCGCTAAAGACATGAAGTCGGACAGTTTCGAAGTATGTTTTCTTTAGTGTTCTGAAGATGTCAGATAACCGGATAGATGTCTTGAGATATCCAAGGTGCCAACTGTCCTCAGTCGTGCTTTTATCAGGACACTCAAAAGCTGTCAACGTGGCCAAACATAGATCCAGTTATCATTTAGATTCGAAGAAGATTCAATTCGATTCTTATATTAATACCATCTACCTACTTGCGCACATTTTGATTGTCCCACTTCTAAAATCGTGACTACATCCATCTGGATAGAAGCAAGAGTTATTTGATTCATTTTATTATTAGCGTAGATTCTTTTCAATAGATACCCTACCTTCCAGTTGCCAATGAATTTAAATTGCCTCACAACTGATCAACCACATTTAAACCCACACAAACGAATTGGTGACAGGTGAAAGAGAAGCGGTCATCATCAGGGTGTCTGCTGCTAATGAACCGGGTGGCGAGCGGGGACAACGTGGCTACCGGGCTCAACTCTGCACATAAGCTGAAGGAGGAGTTGCCGCCGCTGGTGCCGTGCTGCGAGGGCAAGGAATTGCAGGTGACGACACATTCTTACTTTAGGGAAATGTCTAATGTGAATGAACTAGGTGGCAAGTGGGGACAACGTGGCTACCGGACTCAACTCTGCACATAAGCTAATCGAGGAGTTGCTACCACTAGTGCCGTGCTGCAAGGGCACATTCTTACTTCTTCTTTTCGGGGCAAAGGCAATGTACCTCAGATTACAGCTTTTGAGCTCAAAAGGTAGCTACATCAATAGCCTTTTGGTTGGCTCTAATACAGGTCCTTCAGTACTCAGTACAGTACTCAGTACTTCAGTACAGTTCAGGAAGGGAGACATTCTTGGTTTTCTTAGTGTCTGCTGGGAATGAACCGTCAAGTTACTGGCCAACGTGGAGTATCTACCAGGTTGAACTACCTGAAAGATAAAACCCACCTTTGATGTTTGAAACTACAGATCAGCTGATAGAGCTGATATACGCTGCTTAAAATACAGATTCAAGTGCAGAGAATGCAACCACAGATAAGCTGATTGACGTGTCTACAGCTCAGTTAATAGTAAGAGTCTATTAAGTGGACAACGTCACACCGGACATAAGTCCCAAAGAGCTGGAAGAAACAATCAAGGCAAAGAGTTGCAGAAGCATCTATAGATAGATGTAACAAAAAGTTGCTTTCAGTCGCATTTTTATATGCAAACAATAGCTACATACTTCTATAGCCTAAATCATAATGCCAATTCATCTAACCAGATTAAAGTGGTCCCATATTGGGCTGTGATTTATTTCCACACGATCCACAATTGGTGGTTGGGGTGCGATCGACCCCATTTGATTGATGGAGTTTCGCGCAAGTTTTTATTTGACCGCAAAAACGGTTCATCGAAAAACTGGCCTTTGAACCGACAGTTGTTGGAATGCGTTGTTGTTGGGACTTTTTCAGAGGCTTCGTTCTAAAAACAAATTCAAAATTGCGAATCAAAATACCTATACCTTCTTTTCTATGGGTATATCAGTTAGTACTAAGTAATAAGATTCTTGCTAGAGCTAGAAAACTGTTATGTAAAGTTATTTTTGTTTTTGTGTACTTAAGCAATGAGTATTATGGTTTTTTCTCAACCCAGTTGGCATAGAAGTGTTATTGCAAAACTAATTTATCGTAAGAAAGGCTGTAGTACTATTTACGTAGAGTTGCCAGAAGCCAAAATTAAAATGAATATAGGTTTAGAATAAGTAATTGAATACTTAAGTTGCGAGATGCACCACCCTGCTTCCTGGGGGTGTTGTAAGAAGCGACTCAGAGACACAAAGGTTTCATGTGTAAGTATCAAAATTTCAGGCGACAGGCTGACAACCTCTTATACCACAGAATATATAATAGTACTAACGTACAGAAGAATCACTCCCTAAGAAAATACATGTTTAGGTATAAATTAATACCTACGCTCGGTGTACCCAACCGCTCACAAACAAAATTGAAACTTATGAACGCGCGCGAACGCTCAATCTCCCTTGCGCATCGCAGTTTTATGACTGAGCCGCCGGCGAACTCCAAGGGTTGTAACTTGTCATCATGTTATTCGTGCACGAAGATTTTTTGTTAATGATTTTGCTATATATCTTATTTGTTCACTTAATCTACGGAAGGCATTGTAAGATTTGTAAATATTTATAAACCTAAACGAAATTATTAATGACTACTGTTTATATAGAAAAGCAATTAATTATGCTTGTGTCTAACTGTTCTTCATATCGAGTGGGACACCGAGTCGACGACCCGATCGATTTTTTAACAAATAAACGTACTAAAACACAGAAAAAAGTTAAGTAAGTGTGCGCGCGAGCAGCACGTGCGTGCGAACAGTGCGGCGGCTAGCGAGCGGCACACTGGCGCATAGAGTATATTAAAATATTGCACTGGCGGTCTGGCGACGACAAGTGACAACCCGCGGAGATTAGTTCCCGTAGGGAACCCGCCGGCGGAACATACCTAAACCGTGGAGTGAAACCCCCCTGCTTATACACGATTTTTATGAAATGGCCCTAAAATATTGGTCATACGTGGCGTAAATGTTCGTTTTTTTAAACGTTTACGCTCTGCCTACTCCGCAAGGGATATGGGCGTCATATATTAATTTGAATGCTTTTCGGAAAATCTGTGCGTAATACAAATTACGAATCTTTTGAGAGGTCATAGATAAAATATTGTGGTTTTAGCATAATATAAATCGTATCAGCTGACCTTGGGCGACGTAACGAGACCGCTACACATTGATGGGTTTTGTTGGGTAGGATATGATGTCTAAGCTAACATCACAGGCCGTGCCATACCGGCTTAGATTAGCATCACCCCATTTCTTACCCGTGGGAGTCCTAAGAGGCGACTAAAGGACTCGAGGGTGTGTATGCAATTTTAGGCGATGGGCTGACAACTTATGGCGATACAAAATTTTCCAAATGACCCTCAATTGTTTGTCAGACCCGGCGTAAATGTCCGTTTTTGCGTTTTTTTTGCGCCTACCCCACAAGGGATTATAGGCGCGATTTGTGTGTGTGCGTGTGTCTGTGTGTATAGCTACTGATACTACTACTGCTATTTGACCAGGGCACTGATTCTCTTATTTCTTTGTCATTGTAATGCCATCGAAAATTAATTGTCATTCAAACTGTTAGCGGAATACTAAACGGCCAAAACCATTCAACTGACACTATTAAATCAGCACTGAGACGCTTTTCAAATAGCGGAAAACGCGGCCCCTGGCAACTCTATTGACACCTTCGTACCCAGTAGTCGCTACTCCCTATTTATTTGTGCAGATCATCTCATTTCCATTCCCTTTATCTAATCATCTTTATTCATGGGATCATGAGGAATAAACGCTTTCCCCGTTTCTTAATATTTTAGGTGTCTGTCGCGAAACCAATTGGGAGAATAAGTCGACTCGATTACATCGAAAGCTCGGGCTATATGATTCTTGCGTGTGGCATTTCACCTTGAAAGTTTGGATCGTTATTTTATCCGTTCGTGTCTAATTTAGGATTATCGATATCACGCGGTGCTAGATGCTAGGCAATAGGAATAGGAACTAAATAATTACATAAAGTTTCAGTGGTGGTACCTTTAATCACTACATAGTATTATATTAAGTTGCTTCCCGTGTTCCGGTGGTATCCTTAACGTAAGAAACTTAGATCTTCACAACAACTCAACTGTTTTGACGCGGTTTTTTTAATAGATGGAGCATTTCAAGAGCACGATGGCACGATCACCGGTTTTTGCCATTCAGTCGCTACCAGCCAGCCTCTATTAAGCTGGAAATATACTATCGGACGCGTCCTTCCGCCGCAGTTTTTTGTCTGTGGCGTTCACGGACGTTTTGAAATGTCCGGCTGGCTAGATCGCTTTGAGACAACGTACGAACATTCAAGGGAACGTCCGAGACTTATGACAGATAGTTTGCACGCGTCTTACAGCCGCATCTGATGGACAAGTCAGATAGTATGTTTCCAGCTTTAGTCGTCGGTTTATCTGGCCGGAGAGCGTCGAACGCTTCACTTGCCGAGGCGTGACAAGCACCTAAGAATAGCACCCGATGGCCCTGCTGTCACGAGTTTTTCAACCGCCTTCTACTACTAGTAGGCCTATGACATGGTTGTTGTAACGACCGCCGTCTAAGTAATCATAGACAGGACAGTAACCGGGACCGACGGCTTAACGCGCCCTCCGATGCACGGAACCATCTGTCTTACAGGCAATCAGGTGTTACAGCCTGCAATATACTTACCAGACTGACAATAAATTCAAAAAGTGATAATATCAACTATTCCCGGTGGGACACTAATAAAGTTGGAACCTTTGCGCCGCAGGCAGTCGTAATACCACTACGCCACATCAGCCGTCCTTACTACTAAATTTCTTCAAATTACGTATACTTAAAAGTAACGGACATAGTCTGGAAGTGTATCAAACTGAAGTGGCAGTGGGCTGGGTACATCTGTCGTAGAACCGACGAAGGGTGGAGTAAGCGGGTTCTCGAGTGGAGGCCACGCCTCGGCAAGCGTGACGTTGGACGACCTCCGGTCAGATGGACCGATGACTCAAAAAAGGCGGCTGGTAGCGACTGGATGGCGAAAACGAGAGATCATGTCGGGAGGCCAACGTCCAGCAGTTGACTGCAATAGGCTGATTTTTTTGTTGGTTGTGATGTATGTATGTACGTATACTTACTAATTTCTACGAATTGCTTGCAGATAAACGAAGATCTAGTGCGTACCGGTCTGTCTGCTATTTCGGTCAGGCATGACAACAGCGTGATTCAGTGCGTCAGCATGTCTCGCGCCTGTGAGAAAATGATGGTGCCCCCTGGTCTTGTTAAGGTACACCACCATTTATGGCTGTATTCCGAACCGAGCGGCCGACGGCCGACAGCACATGGATTTGTATAGGATACTATCCGAACCGAGCGGCGACTGCACATGCAGCGGCGGCCGAGCAGTCGCCACTCGGTTTGGAATAGACCTTTGTGCTATCTAGCAGCACATCAGCCAACCATTTAAGCGATCAAATAGTAATAGTTATTCATTGTATCAGTATGAAGAACCAGTAGTTGGCCCTTAAATAGGTTAGATTGATAGGATGCTGCTAGTATCTTCCTGCTTAGGTAAGACGAATAATAGGTACCTACCTAGTGTTCAACAACAGATCACTTATTATCTTGAAGTCTGTAGGTGGAGGCCAAATTTTACCATTTTGCTTATGTCTGTTGGGTAATTTCATACAATACATCGCACTGCAGCTATTTAACCAAAAACTGAGTTGAATAACCACTTATGTGAGTTATAATATTTTTTTGTAATTCAGACAAATGGCTCAGGAACAATCTGTCTACTTTTCCAATCACTCTACATTCACAAAGCGTCTATTCCAAACAGTCAACTTGTTTTCCCAAACCGTCTATTTCCCAATGCGTCTACTTTTCCAATCGATCTACTTTCACAAAGCGTCCATTTTCCTGATCAGTCAATTGGCTTTCATCACTCTCTTTGAGGAAGTTGTAGGTTTTGACAAGATCTACATTTTGAGTGACATCTGTCGACTACCCTAACTATTTTAATAAGCTGAAGTAGCATTACCAAACCTATAATTTAAATACTGCCATGTTCCAGCACCGCAATTCGTTCCGAAGTCTGCACCGGCCCGACCTAAAAAGAGTGCCGTACCTCCGTCGCATGTCACCCGATGAGCTCGAGATTCTGTTCCGAGGATATGCCGACTTCCCCGCCAGGTCCAACTGTGGTAATGTTTTTTTTCATCATCAGCATCAACAGTGAGAATAGTCTATTGCTGGACATGTGTTCTCCATAATAGACCTCCGCCCCTCTTATTTTAGCAGTCCTTAAAGCGCAGTGAGTGGTTCTGTCAATTAGTTCAGTTCAGAGTTCCTCGCCCAACAGTGGTAGGTAACCAGTAGGTAGGTACTTTACCGCTAACGTTATTGTATCATTTTTGATGCGTACAATTTTTGAAAACGTGAAAAATTATGAAGCGCGGCAGGATTTTAAGGCAGTTTTAAACGCATATATTGCCGTGTGATGCCGGCTTAGAATAGCATCACCCCATTTCTTACCCGTGGGAGTCGTAAGAGGCGAATAAGGGACTCGAGAGTGTGTATTGCAATTTTAGGCGATGGGCTGACAGCCTGTCACTATGGCGATACACAATTTTCAGAATGTCCCTCAAATATTTGTCAGACGTGGCGTAAATGTCCGTTTTTGCGGCCATTTACGCTCTGCCTACCCCGCAAGGGATTATAGGCGTGATATATGTATGTATGTATGTTTAAACGCATACAACCCTAATCTCTTCAAAGTAAGAGTGAACAGGCTTCTTCTGGGTGAGCTCGCTCCATCTTAGACTCTGTCTCTGTCCTATGACCTAGACTAGAGTCAAGAGCAAACCCATCGTTAATAATAAAAAATAAAAAAAATTCAACGCATTCGCGAGATGAATGATTGTGATTCATTATTTAAACAAATGTATATTTTTTCAATTTATTGTTTACTAGCGGCCCGCCCAGCGGTTTCACCCGCTGCTAACTGATTTCCCACGGGAAACAGATCTTCTCACGACATAAATTATACCTAGGTACATACATACATAAAAACCTTCCTCTTGAATCACTCTATCTTTTAAAAAAACATCATCCAGATCCGTTAAGTGGTTTTGAAGATTTAAGCATACAAACAAACAAACAGATAGGGACAGACGTGAGAAGCGACTTTACTTTAAATTCCGTTTTTTTTCAATCCCCCAAGGGATGAAAAGGGGGTTAAAAGTTGGTATGAAAGATCGTTGTCTTAAGTGTGATCCGTTTCAAAATTTGTGATTAGACTTATCACTTAAAATAATTAAACACGTATTTCAGTATATTTGAAATTTTAACCCTTAATAGGGTCAAACGGGGGTTTAAAGTTTGTTTGAAAGTTCGTTTTTTTAAATGAATTTGATCTGTTTCAAAATTTGTGATTAGACTAATAACTTAAAATAATTAAACACGTGTTTCAGCATTTTTGAAATTTTTACCTTTAAATGGGTGAAAAGGGGGTTAAAAGTTTGTATGAAAGTTTTTTATCTTAAATGTGATCTGTTTCAAAATTTTTGATTAGACTCATAACTTAAAATAATTAAATACGTGTTTCAGCATTTTTGAAATTTTAATCCTTAAATGTGTCAAAAGGGGGTCAAATGTTTAGTACCAATTGAGCTACCCGTTTCCCATGGGAATGTGACAATTTTCCGGAATAAACTATACTTATAAACCTTCCTCTCAAGTTACTCTATCTAATAAAAAAAACCGCATCAAAATCCGTTGGGTAATTCTAAAGATATAAGGAGACACCAAACGGGAAGCGACTTCATTTTATACTATGTAGTGATGACCGCCGCCGATCAACCTGCAACCATGCTATTTCTTAAGATGGCGAAACATGTTTTGTACATTATTGAATCCTACCACCTTAACTACCATGTTTGTTGCAAATAAACTTTTGAATTTGAAATAGTGACAGACGGACGGACAAAAAAGTGATCCTATAAGGATTCGTTTTATTTTCCTTTTGAGGAGCGAAACCCTTATTACAGCACCTATAAAACCGAAATATTTCATTAGGTTGTTTGTTTTAGATGCAGACGATGCTAGGTCGAGTCACCCGCACCCCTCAGAGGACCATAGGCAGCATAAAAGAGATTTGAAAAAGGAAACTGTCCGACCTGACGATGGTAAGTGCAGGTTCCTATTTCCGAATCTTCCAACACGGTTAAATTAAACGAACATAAGAAGTCGGTTTTTATTTATCTCAAGACGGGTTGGTGATAAGGAACAACTTTTCCCAAGGAACAAAAATATGTTGAGTTTCCATAGTAACTCAAGTCAGCTGATCTGCAATTTTGTATTGGAGACTCGAATTATTTTGTCCTATGTTCCTTTGGGAAAGTTGTTGCCTATCACCAGTCCGTCTTGAGTTTTCGCTATCGGTCACTAGTATTTCACCCGATATTTGAATATACTGACCTACTTAACAGTACCTCGGTATGTATGCATTTTTTAATTTATACCTTATTTATGCACAGCTTTATTAGGTACTTGTTTAAGTCTTGTTTTCTTTACCGGTTTCCTCTACCCAAAGGTTGTCAGAAAGCGATTGCTTTTAGCGATAAGACCGGATTTGCGCCCTTTAGTTAGATTAATATTTTCTGTTCTATTTATCCTGTAGTTCTATCTATTCTGTATTTGTGTGTAATAAAGAGTTACTTTACTTTCCCACAAACTGCAAAATAGAAATGTGCGATGTACAAAGAATGAAACGGTTTTAATAACCTTTGGGGTTCAGATCCAACGCAACTAAGTTTGCTTTTCATTTGTGTACAACGGACAAAAACGGTTGTAACGACCGACTACACAGCTAGATTGTTCGTTAGAGCGATTTGCGAAGTTTTTTCCCCGGGGAACAATAAAATAAACTAGCAGAGGGCCAGAGGTTGATTTCAACAATTGGAGTTAGAGCGAAAACTTTTGTTATAATGTTATCATACGTACATTTTGATGTGATAAATGTTTTAAACTTTCGCGGTTTCTTATAATTACTTAAAATACAAAAAAAAATATCATACTAAGTAAGTTGTACACGCCAACTGCCTCACTTTATGCCTTCTCACTACCCTAGGTCTGCTGGAAGATTTCTTTTTAGAAATAAGCTGACCTGTTGTGTATTGATCTATATGTTGTGTCCTTTGTGTTATATTGTGTACAATAAACGGTTAAATAAATAAATAAAACGAGTTTCTTACCGCGAAACTCACCACCGCCAGTACCAGAGCTTCTTGATTTTGATTTTAACTATCCAACCAGGTTACCTAAGGTAACATGTAAAATTATTTCTATTTCTGCGCCATGGCCCATGCAACTGGGTCAAAATATCTGACAATTCAAACTACTCAATAAAGAAAATCGAGTATCGCGGCAAGAACTCCGTTATGTTTTAAGTCATTGAAATGAAGTTAACTTTATTCAATGTCGGATAGTATTATCACTTATTCATTGTAAAATAAGAAATTTGTTCTAATAACACAATTTTCTTCTTTTTATAACAATTTTGTATTTTCCTAAGGGAAAACTGGCTCGAGCGGGAAAAATAAAGTAAAGGCACTGCCTCGGGGCTGGCCGAATAATCACACGGCATTTAACATTACGTCACCACCACCAGTAAACGACATTGTGATAAATATTAATTTCTTAGTATTCCTGGTTAGAAAATCTGCTTATAAACTTGTATTTCCTCTAATCGATAACCTATTACAGGGAATATCGGGGAGAATCCTCTTCATCTAATCCCAGAAACCCGATCTGGCGCTGAAGATGTTCCAGCCGGGATGAGGTTGCATGGCGCACGAGCTCGACTCTACACCTCCGTGCTGGCTGGGGTGAAGGCTGGGGATCAGCTCGAGTAAGTTATCAATGTCATCATAGGCTACACTAGGATTGCCCGTACCATGGTGCCCTGACCAGAAATTGAAATAGGGAAGTCCTATGTATGTATGTAAGTATTACTATTGTAAGTGTTCTTACTACTACATAAGTGTTATTTTTATTATTATTTTTTTAAATTTAATTATTTTATTGTACCGTTTTTAATTTGCTTATGCAACTACTTGCAAATCATTTTTTGTTTGTCTCTTTTTCTATGGAGTCCGTAACCACATTTCGAAAGACACTACATCGAAGAACTGAATATCGAATGAATTTCGTAACGAAAATTTGTAGTTCGAATGAATTTTTAGTCGACGAACTGAATATCGAATGAACATTGCAACGACGCGTCATACAACGAATCGTTGCAAAGTTGACGAACGGAATCTGTGTACAGTCACAATCGAAGAACCAGTAGGGTTTTATTTTATGCGATCTACATTTTTAGTGACAGCTGTCAGACTTTAAACTCGTTTATATTGGAAACTTGGGATGCATCAATACGCTTTTTTTGCCGATACGATACCGATACTCTTATCAAATTTAAATAAAGGTAAAATAAATGTAAGTAGACATATTGTTGATTTATTGATTTTATTTTAAGTTGAATGTGAATATTTATATTTAAGCTCAGTAATTAAGGTTTATTAACAAGAGTTTGTAACTAAAATTAACATTAAACTGATTTTTGTTTAAAACCAAAGTACCTATTCTCAAGTTTTGCAGAGAGAGCCGATTTCGCAAATCTGTTTGAATGAGACCTAGAAATAGTCCGGGCCTCGTTTCAACGAAAATTACAAAACAAGAGGCGCATATTTTACATTAGATACTTTTTTAAAACATGCCATTTGAACAGTATCGTTCTATCGGCCAGTAAAATATCGCCGATACCGATATATAGGAAAACCTGCCGTATCGCCGATATATCGGTATCGGATGCATCCCTATAGGAAACCATGCATGATGGATTGTTTTTTTTTTTTGAGAATGTTAATTCAGTAGGAATTCTACTAATACCTATCGATTTCAGAGCGAATAAAGTGGTGCAATCAATCGGCGACCTTATTGACAGTTAATGAAATGCATTTATTTTTTATTATTCTTGAATAAATATGTAAATACGGCCTTTTTTAATCAATTTTGACAAGTGTCAATAAGGTCGAAAATTGCTTGCACCATATTTTTGACACCACTCTTGATTACAAAGTTAATGGAAATAGTTCACGCGATTTTTGAAATTTTTGACAGTTTAAAGATGAAAAGAGCTGAAGAGCTGTTACCTGTTATTGATGTTGCTGAAAAGTATATTATTTCAAAACTAAATCCATATTTCTTTCATTGTAACAAAAGGAACTAAAACCTGAACGAAACACAAATCTTATTTTTTTAAATAGCAAATATCCAAATAATCTGTCTCTCCCTTTTTCTGTATTTTTTTCCTTGTTTGATTATATAATCTTTTTTTAGGTGTTAGGTTTTAAAAATTTTGATCGCATAAAATAAAGCCCTACTACTTAGTTCTTCGATTGTGACTGTACACAGATTCCGTTTGTCGACTTTGCAACGATTCGTTGTATGGCGCGTCGTTGCAATGTTCATTCGATATTCATTTCATCGACTATAAATTCATTCGAACTACAAATTTTCGTTATGAAATTCATTCGATATTCAGTTCTTCGATGCAGTGTCTTTCGAAATGTGGTTACGGACTCTTTTCTATGTAAAGGTTGCCTGGAAGAGATCGCTGCAAGCGATAATGCCGCCTTTGCTTACTTTTAGTCTTAAGTTTTCTGTATTGTTTTGTTTCTGTTGTGTATGTTGTAAGCAATAAAGTGTTCATCTATCTATCTATCCTACCGTCATAGTGCTTTCTAAAAGTCTCCGCCAATGAATACATTTGAGCTCTGAACACTAATATCGTGATACAAACTTCACTAATATAACATCAGCCTATAGAGCAGTCCACTTCTGGACGTAGGCGTTGCCCAGGTTACGCCATAACCATAAGGCACGATCTCTTTCCCGTTTTCGCTGTCCATTCGCTACCAGCCTTCTTTCATCGGGCCGGAGGACGTCCAACGCTGCGCTTGCCGAGGCATGGCCTCCATTTGAAAACCGACTTACTCCACCGTCCATCGGTTCAACGACCGATGTGACCAGCCCTGCAGTTTGCTACACTTCTAAGACTGTTTTTTACTTTCCAGATCATCAGATTTTTTTTAGTAACCTTACTTTATTTGTCCCTTCGCAGTGGAAACCAAGGAAACGAAGACTACGACCACCGAGTTCCCGACGAACCATTGCCCGAAGAGGACCTAACGTTACACGAAGAACTCCAAATTATTTTACCACCACGCTGCGATGACGTCACAGCCGAATCCTCAACAACTACTACAGCAAGTACCACCGGATGAAAACAATAAAGGAAATCCTCCCAAAACGTAGATTTGGGACAATCAAGAAAGATACTTTCGGCCAGAAAATGCTTATTGGGCTGAAACGCTTTCAAATATCCAGACTGGTACAGACATCTAAAAGGAAACTGATTCAAAAGTCTAAAAGAAATGTTGGCCGGATGTTAATGTATGTTGATTGGATGATGCTAGACTCCAAAATAAGGGAAATGTGCGTACACACATAGTTCTATAGAGTAAGTTCCATGAAACAAACAAAAATAATTAAATAGACTGTTTGTGACGCTAACTGAATCTTTTATTTCATTGCCTTCTTTACTCAAATAATACGCCAAATGAGATAGGTACGTTCAAACTCTAGTCGCTTATGAACATTGCACTAAATCCTTCAGACGCAAAATGTCCCTTTCGCAAAATGTCTACTCATCGCAAAACGTCTCTTTCGCACAATGTCCCTTTCGCAAAATGTCCCTTTCTCACAAAGTCCCTTTCGCAAAACGTCCCTTTCGCAAAATGACAACTTCGCAAAATGTCCCTTTCGCACAATGTCCCTTTCGCACAATGTCCCTTTCGCAAAATGTCTCTTTTGATATATTAGGACATTATTTCAGTCATCCAACAATCATCAAGCTAGCCTTCCTGCCAAGCGCGATGAGTATGGAGAAAGCCTTGTCGAGGAGGCACATATCCAGCAGTAGGCTGTTGTGGGTGTTAGGTATGAATGTTCTCAGTTTATTGTACTTAAAATAGATAAACATTCAGGCACAAAGGCGTTCTTATCCATTAAGGGATCTCTTTCAGTCAACCTTTAAGAATCGCAGAGGATATTGCGTGCAGGTACACTACAGAACTGTAATAACAAAAACAGAGCAATTATAATAATTATTTTCCAAATTATCCTCAAATATTTGTCAGACGTGGCGTAAATATTTGTTGCGGCTGTTTGCGCTCTGCCTACCCCGCAAGGGATTAGAAGTGTGAAAGTGTAAAAATTTGGGAAGTGTGTGTGTGTGTGAGCAATTATAAACTGATTTCAACTTTCTATTTTCTTTATTACTGTTAATATCGGTAGTGGTACCTATTACCGTTGTCAAAGCCATTTCATGCTTGATGATTCCAATTAAAGGTATCCTAAAATATCAAGAGACATTTTGCGAAAGGGACATTGTGCGAAAGGGACATTGTGCGAAAGGGACATTTTGCGAAGTTGTCATTTTGCGAAAGGGACGTTTTGCGAAAGGGACTTTGTGAGAAAGGGACATTTTGCGAAAGGGACATTGTGCGAAAGAGACGTTTTGCGATGAGTAGACATTTTGCGAAAGGGACATTTTGCGTCTGAAGGCACTAAATCTGTATCTGTGGGAAAATATGAGATATGAAACGCTAGACATAGGTTTGCATCCAAACTTGAAGTTTACTAGCTTGTAAATGACATTATCATTTATTTTGTACCTGACACCAGGGTTTATCGGGTCGTTGACGATTCGGAGAAAGAAAGAATTGTACCTAACATAGCTAGTGGTCCACCAGGTGGACCAATAGGTGGACTCTATGGGGGTGAAGAGGAATTGATGATTATAGGGACTCGACGATCCCTCTGACAAATCTCGAGAAGTGGTTTTGTGTGGGGCTATGGAGATGTAGTTGTAGTCAGCGATTGGGATAGTACTGTATTTTCAAGTCAACATGATGCGTAACACGTCATGTATGTACCGAAATATCGTAAGGTGCTAAAAGTCAAACCAGATTACCGTAAGGATCCAAAAGCTAAACTCGTCACAAATGAAAATTTTTTGGTAATAGACATATCTTCGCTACGTCACGATTTAGGTGGTGGCTCAGCTGTAGAAACTTCATCTTGGCACGGCCACAACCAATCAAATATCTCTGAAAAGGCTCTTCGAAGGCTGATGATATTTTGCATGTATATTATACAATTAAATGGTCAGTTTTCGGAATAATCAGATCTCCGTCAAATGGCTGGAATATCTTTTAAACGGCGGGGGAATTTTTTTTTACTTGTGCGTCAATTAAAGGACAATTTTATTATTTCACACCATCAAACTTTTTTCAAAATTATTTCAGACCGTTTTTTGCGGCTGCTTGCGCTCTGCCTATCCCGCAAGGGACTATAGGCGTGATGTGTATGTTTGCAATACCACGAGGCGGATTTAAGTTGTAATCTGCAATAAAACAAAGTTTCGAGTGTGAATTTATATTGAATAACTTTTCTACAATATTATACAGCAGACTGTACGTACCCACACATTTCGTGGTTTCGGTATCGGCACACATATTGAAAACAGACTTTTTTCACATAATTGATTTAAGAATATTCCAATAGAAAGAGTACCTCCGTCATCACACATTATTAGCTCAGGTTATACTGGATATCTTAGATACGCTGTAACTTGGCCTCTATAGCCGAGGTATTTTCTAACCAGCATAAACTGACCCATTTCACGCAGTGTTCACAGAACTGTTGACGACCAAAACATAAGACATATTACACTGTTTCTGAATACCGTACACAGTCCGGAATACATTGCTAGTTACCTTGAGTTTATTGAAATAACACCCACACAATAACCAGCAATGTACGCCGGACCGTGAACAATATTCAGACTCCTGTAAAAGCCGTATAAAATAACAGTTTTAAATGCAGTAATCAATATTGGTGTCGATACTTATTTACATTATTTTTATTACATCATTCATTAACGCAGACCATTGAATCACATACATAAGGAGTATTTTTACTTACAGCGTATTGGTTTTGAAATGATTCATTAACAGATATTTTTGTCACCGGACTCAAACTCATTCAAATATTTTATTAGGGATACGATCAGCAAAACTCGTCAATAGATACTCAAGTTCTTATTGCAATCAAAGGCAATAAGTTAACAATCTTTTAGTAAAATCACGAATGAATGACATGAATTTACTGATGTTTTATACACCCTTAGCAAAGTTTAACCCACGAATTACTCTACCGCTTACAATAAAATACTCCTTTATAAATAACCAACTCATTTTTACAAATGTGTACATTTATAATGCAACTGCTACAAATTTAATTGCACTTTCTTCTTTAAACATTTTCATCAAAAATGTTTGTGTAGAAATATGAAATACCTAGTTATTGTTAGTTTATTTGTTGGTGGACCTTAACTTGAAATTAATGAGAAATTTTGATACAAAAGTCATACAAATATTTAGGATATTTCGAGGCATAGAAGATATTTTACAAAACTTTATTTTCGGTACAATCTTTGTATAAACTCTTGCACCTTTCATACATTTGATAAAACGTGATTATTATACAACTTTGCCATTTAATGTAGACTTGTAGCATAATCAAGGACGAGTTCAAAGTTAAACCGGTCGATATACAAATTGCAAGCACTGACCAGTGTGGCTAGACCGTTGTCACTTTCGTCGCGAATAAGGTGCGAAAGGTCTAGTTTACTGGTCATACTTTGCATATAAACCAGCCTAATCCGAGCCCTAAATCACGCTCAACGATTTCTACATCCTCAGAGTATTTCTAAATCAAGACGAAAATAGATATCTATGAAAATAAAATGTGTTTTATATCACAAAGAATAGGTGAGAAAGTTGATTGCTCAGTTTAAAACATGTCTTGATGTTAGTTACAAGGAATGTTTTTTCGGTAATATTTGTAACTTCCACTATATTTCAGTAAACAAAACCTAGCAAACTCCTTGACACGTTAAAATCTAAAAGCAAGTAAGAAAATGAGTAAAATTCAATCTCAAAAAAGGGGCAAGATCAACCACGGAATCAAAAACTTTTAGACCCTTAAATGCGAGGATATTCTACACAAAGCAAGCGAAGCGATCGCATGTTTTTTTATTGTCAATACGAAAATGCCGTTTAAGTAGATTAGGAAGGACGTCAGAAATTATTCCCTTTAGCCTTTGGCACAATTTCTCACACTATTAGCAGTAACATGTAGTGGGCAGAAATACTTCAGGAATTGTTACAAACGTAAGTTTCTGCAAACAAACACTCGCGACACTCTTCATATTAATTCAATAAAGAACCGAACATAATTGAAATAAAAGTGGCATTGCCTAGAATGTTTGTAGTTCTAGCCAAAGTCACCTTTATTTCAGTTACGATGGAGGTCCTTATCAAAAGTGTTCGAGCGATCGTATGCAAAAACTACTCTTGCTCTACGGTGGCCCTTCTTCTTTTCGTGTGGGACACCGAGTCGTCCAACGACCCTATGAACCTTGGTGTCAGTCTCTGTGGCCCTTAGACGTCATATGTATAACAATTTTGCATACTAGTAAGAACTTAATTATTGCATTAATGCCTCACATTTTCAGGTCCACTTGAGTCTCATGTTCACAAAATCAGATGGTCCCTAGTACTAACTTACTTCGAATCACATCAAAAGCTGAAAGCATATTACAAAGCCGCCACTATTTGAACAGTTTTTTTTCATCCAGTTTACTCATTTTACCAGTAATACGAACGACAACTTAAATTGACCAACTAGAAGAAACCACGTCACTCACTCTTGTGATTGGTTTAATATAATGTTTACTTCGACCAATAAGAAGACAGATCAAGCTGACGACTGCTATTATTGGTTAAGATCTTCGGCTTCTTTAATAGTCAAACTTGCATTGGCCAATCAGGAGACACTAAGTTACAGTTGGCGATTGTGATTGGTTGAAACGTATTTTGCTTTGACTAATAAGTTTTTGACAAAGTATGACGTTATAATGTGGATACGCAGCTTTCAAACTAGAATGTTCTATGATAAATATAAATCAACATCCATTCAAATAATGTAAAAAATACTCTCCATTATGTACATACGTATTGTAAAACATCATTTATGTACATTGTTTTACAATCATTTGCGAGTTGTTACACTGTCAAAAACCACATGTATAAATGGCTTATAAATGGACAATCACTGAAAGAAAACTATAGGTTATTTTACATATTAATTATATTTATGCATTTTTTTACAGGAACATAGACAAATCTATCCAAAGGAATGAAACGCCACTTTAGCAATTTAACCACGAATTAACTTTAGAAATGTCGCACCAGAATCAAGACCAATTTAGGCAAAGGATGTATGTATAGTGATTTTTTTGACATTATAGCAACTCACAAACATTTTCTTCACAAACAGCGCAAGCGTGCATTTTAGCTATTACTTAATTACTTCCTAGTACAATAACGTATTGCATTCGATCGAGTCTTCATTTTAAATTGTTTTCTAATGCATCAAACTTCCTACCTATACAAAAATTGGAGGTAAACATTAATAATAATAAAAAAAATGGTTTTACACTAAGTAATCAATATTCAATAATCATCTTGCTTTTTTTAAATAACATAAAAAATAATAATCAAAATATTTCGATAGTACAACAAAACTCTAATTTTTAAATTAAATAATGGAATAATTGATTTCTTTGTTTTACTATTTGGGAGGCTGGATGGCTGCTGAAGATGTCAATTTAATTTTATCAATAATACAAATTGAAATTAGTATATTTTTTCTTCACCAATAGTTATTTTTGTGACAATATTTAAATTAAAAAATTCTTGACGTTCCACTCTGAATTGTCAAAATCAGCTGGCCACCAATCCCCCGTGTTACATACATTAGATTACGTGACAACTGGCTTGTTCACGTTTAGTTAGCTATCTAGTAATTGAGTCACTGAATAGTACAGTCTTTAGGCACCACCTCTGTTCGGAACACTGGTTCACATCACATGGTATTACTAGATCCAACGGCGACGGCGCCTGCGCACCTTACTTACAATTAAATGGCATCGTAATCCTCACCTGGAATTAGAGAAAGGGTAAAGATTAGAAATGAGTGACACTCTAGATTATAACTTACTAGATTTCCGCCTAGCGGTTTCACCCGCTGCCACTCATTTTCCCGTGGTAATAGTTGTTTTCCCGCGGTAAAAAGTAGCCTATTTGTTATTCCGGGTTATTCTCTACCTGTGTTCCAAATTTCATCCAAATCGGTCAAGCCGGTAGAGCGTGAAGAGGTAACAAACATACACACACACACACACAATCTCAGATTTATAATATTAGTACAGATCAAAAATCAGCTGTTCCGTGTGGTGCCGACTGAGCATTACTCTAAACTTACTGTAAATAGGTGCTAAGGTTCCTAAGCCCAGTTAAGGACTGTTATTTATCTTGATGATTTTGTTGAGAGCTTATATTTTTGTGGTTTAGGCAACCTAGGGAGTTTCTGGATTACATAACTGATTATAATAGTACATTCTATACGCGCCAAGAAAGAGACTGATTAGTCTGATTACTAACCTTAATACACATGAGTTAGTAATAGTTCTTTCTTTCGGAATAGATAGTGCTTTAAACTACACATATGAGAATAAAAAACAATTCAAAGGATCTCAAATGAATGCCACAAAAATCCAAAGCAAATTCGCGGCTTAGACTATTTATCTTTTTTAAGGGGAAGGTTGTTTCTTATCTCTAGCCCGTCTTGAGATCTCGCTATCGGTCACTAGTAAAATTTCACCCAACAAAGCAAACGCAATATGACCATTCAGCCAGGTGTTCCATTCTGTATGCTAAAATGTAGACACGTTCCGTTTGACGACAATTTTGACAGTTGCATCTTTTACTTCCGAGGGGAGCAAGTGATTTGTATGGATAGTACATACCGTTTTTTTTTCGTGTGGGACACCGAGTCGTCCAACGACACGATGAACCCTGGTGTCAGAGTTTTTCAACCGCGTAGTAGGCCTTTGACATGGCTGTGTAACGACTGCTGTCTAAGTCTGATTACTTAGGTAGTACATACCGTACCGGTGTAAATGGCCGTTTTTGCTGCCGTTTACGGATAATAGGCGTGATGTGTATGTGTGTGTACATACCGTGGCGTGTGGCGACGTGCGGCGTGTGTGTGTGTGTGCGCGCGCCGCCTACTCTGCCGCTCATAACTTGTGGTTGGTGGTGAGCCAGGTGAGCCCCTCGTACAGGCCGTCGCCGGATGTCGCGCACGACGGCTGCACATACCAGTTGCGGTCGCGGATGCGCGTCAAACCGAGCTTCTCTTGGATCTCGTGCGGTTTCATTGCTGGAAACGGAGAAAGTATTAAGTTAGTAAGACCAACAATAGGTAGGTCTGTGCCCGGAACGGAAGCTCGACAAGGAAAAATTATTTATAAACTAAAGTGGGCGGAATCCTCCAGACACAACCCTTTAAAAGAGGCAGGACCTAAAAGTACTGTAGCAACGTAGCTGGTGGAGGCTTCTATCAAAATAAACTATGAAAACGTTCAAAACATATTTTTATTTTGAATTTCAGAAAATCATGTAATATTATATTAAAAGCACGGTAATATATAACCCTAGAAAAGAGACAGGACCTTACAGTACTGTAACAACGTAGCTGGTGGAGGCTTCTATCAAAATAAACCATGAGAACGTAAAAATATTTTTTTATGTTGAATTTAAGAAAATTATGTAATATCTCCGGCTGTCGGATCAAAAAAAGCGATCCAGAAAAGCGCTATCGAAGTATGTATTTCCACTCATCACTCCGGTTGGACCAGTCGGCCACAGCACCAGGCTTTTCCTGTCCATCGTCACTTTGCCAAATGGACATTCTCATCACAGTTACAGAATTTAGTTACCGTCTGGCAAGTCCTGCTTGTTGGCGGAGATGAGTATGATGGCGTCGCACATTTCTCTGTCGTTTATGATCCTGTGTAACTCTTGACTCACTATATTACACCAATTGTTTAGTCTTTATGCCGCGTTCACACACTCGAGCTATGGACAGGGAAATAGTAAGAGAAGTGGACAGCGTAATCATGTAAACAGGTTAATCGCGCTGCTCCTAGCCATGCCGCTGCCACTCCCCGTGCTCCCTCGATTGTCGATTTTTCGTGCGGAAGTCAAAGGCAGGGCCACACCAACGCGTGTAGAATGTAATTGCTGTCTCGCTTACTCGTACGTGTGCGAGAGGAGTATGACGGCAGTGTGTGAACATACTTGTAGCGACCTCTGGGAGCTACGGCAAGAAGCAAAAAGTGCGAGCAAACGAGCAAGCAAGACGCAACAGAAGTTCCAACCTGCAAGATGGCGCCGCGTGGCAGAACAAAGAGCCTGAAACGCGGTATCGAAGTGTTTCACCGCGCAACGCATGTATGTATACAACTACCAATTCTATCCAGGCGGACCATTCGGTCCCCTGGCCACAACACCCAGCCAGGCAGGGTAGCTACCCTTTTCCCGACACCACCTGGAACCCTCCATTCTGCCTATTGGCACCACTTCCTGACACCCGCCATATACTCGCTTGCGTTGATACTTCCGCCGAAAAATTTCGAGCAATATTCGCCGTAGCGGCAGGAGCATTAGTGTGAACGTAGTATAAGAGCTGAATGTTTCTTACCGTCTGGCAAGTCTTGCTTGTTGGCGAAGATGAGTATGATGGCATCGCGCATTTCCCTGTCGTTTATGATCCGGTGTAACTCCTGGCGCGCCTCGTCTATGCGGTCGCGGTCTGCGCAGTCCACCACGAATATTAGCCCTTGAGTGCCTGGAATTAAAGATGAGACTTTTACCCGCGACTTCGTCCGCGTTAGATAGTTTTTTTAGAAACAGGTTCTAAAGTAGATATATATATTCATAGTAAGTATGACAGTGATATTAGAACAATTCTTATCTCTACTGTTTAAGGATGATTTGCTTGCTTCTGTTGTTAAAGGGACAATTAAAAATTTGCTATCCGGTGTACTGCCCTGAGAGATTAATATTTATAACCATTGAATACAAAAGTCAGTAGATAACAAAAAAACTTCGGTAAAAAGTTGCCAATGTCCTCTCTCAACTTATCCCATCATACTGAAAAACTTTTGTTTTGGAACCATTTCTGTATCTCTAATAGTTTAGGTGGGCTCCTGATCGTATACCTGGTGGTCTACATAAGGTACTCCAGATCCTCAATATCCTTGTGAAAAAAAGCAGCCCATCATACTGAACAACTTTTGTTTTAGAACCATGCCTGTATCTGTAATAGTTTAGCTGGGCTCCTTATGGTACACCTCGTGGTCTACATAAGGTACTCCAGATCCTCAATATCCTTGTGAAAAGAAGCAGCCCATCATACTGAACAACTTTTGTTTTGGAACCATTTCTGTATCTCTAATAGTGGTGGGCTCCTGATCGTATACCTGGTGGTCTACATAAGGTACTCCAGATCCTCTATGTTTTGTGAAAAGAAACGGCCCATCATACTGAACAACTTTTGTTTTGGAACCATGCCTGTATCTCTAATATTTTAGCTGGGCTCCTGGTGGTACACCTGGTGGTCTACATCTGTACTCCAGACCCTCGAATGGGGATAAAAAGTAGCCTATGTCCGTTCTCGGTATGCTAGCAATCTCTGTGCCAAGTTTCATGAAGATCGGTTCAGCGGTTTGGCCGTGAAAGCGTAGCAGACAGACAGACAGAGTTACTTTCGCATTTATAATATTAGTGTGGATTGGGTCGGGTGTGATGTCGGCTTAGAATAGCATCTCCCCATTTCTTTCGCGTGGGTGTCGTGAGAGCGACTAAGGTACTCGAGAGTTTCCATGTGTATTGTAGTTTCAGGCTATGGGCTGCCTGTCACTATCGCGATACACAATTTTCTGAATGACCCTCAAATGTTTATCAGACGTGGCGTTATTGTTTGTTTTTACGGCCGTGCCCGGTAGGGATATAGGCGTGATATATGTGTGTCTGTGGTTTTGAGTAATCAAATAATTTATTTCTAAGTAGGAGTTTACAAGATTCTCTTTTAGGAAGTCATAATACATAAAAAAAGAGTAAAATTACAGTAAGAAACATAGATTTTTATAAATACATAGGCATGCAATAGTAGTTATAGGTAGATTTTACAGTGTGAATCCACATCCAAAATTATAGAACATAAAGTGCGTTCGAACCATTAACGGCCTAAGTCCATGATATAACAGAAGAATGGGCCTTTTTTCCAATAGACTAAAGCCTTCTTTCATTTTATGTGGAACATCGTGCCGACGAACAATCCGATCAACCCTGGTAAAAAGAAATAAGAAGAACGGAAGTCATACCTGACACTACTGCCCGATATTATCAAACTACAGGCTACAATTGTTCAGGTGTATTTCGATGTTTATTGCGTAGTCGTAGCCATTATGATACCAGGAATATTAGCCGGCTACCGGCTACGCAATGTTAGCTAAGAATTTCACCTGTAGACTTGTGTCCAGTAGTTTCATAGCATAGGGCCTAGGGCCGCTTGTCGACTCGGTGTAAGAAATAGATGTGACTAACCTGTATAGTAATGCCTCCATAGTGGCCGTATTTTGTCCTGCCCCCCGACGTCCCACACGTTGAATTTGACGTTCTTATACGTTACAGTCTCCACGTTGAAGCCGACCGTTGGTATCGTTGTGACTGACTGACCTAATTTTAATTTATATAAAATTGCTGAAAGACATGGGTTAAGGATATATTGTGGAATCACTGATAGTATAAGAAAAGGGATATTATAGTTTTCATAATTAGTTTAGTAGTTTTAAATAAGGCGGATATGTAAATCTTTGCCATGCCGGCGTCAGGCTTAGAAAAGCAACTTAGGGACAAATTCATCTAGATAGGTAGCAGCGTTCCCTGTGAAAGCAATGTCTTGCACTGCGCTCGCCAAGCGTCGCCAGCAGTGGACTGTTGTGGCTGATAATGTTGTAAATCTATACCACTATTTTGTTCATTGCCAACAAAAAGTTTTGCATATACGGTGGAAAAATGTATCCTATAGTTAAAACTCACTGAAACAATCTATTAACTGAAAATGCACAAAGTATTAAAATTCTATCGTATCGGAAAACACCCACTCATAGTCATTATTCATTAAATATTCACAGACCACTGGCTTCCTACTATTTTGCGTTTGTTTATCAGAGTACTGTAGGTACGTAGGTACTTACTACTCAGAATACGATTCACAAATATTGCAAATTAATAATTAATTTGCATATTTTAAATTAATGCTACCAGAAATATTGGTTTGGTTCTGAACAATTGGTGATTTAGCAACAATAAAACCGACATTCAATAGACTGTATCTTGAAACTTCTAAATAAATTTTGGTAAAATTTATTGAGACTCCTTAGTTGGACAATTCCTAAACCAACGAATCATTATAATAACTCTAGTAGTTTTTGGGATTCGCGAGACGAACATACTATACTAACATGCAATTCACAAGTTTTGCAGCTCTCAGAGACCGACATATCAAAATATGTATATTGGAATCCTAAGAAGTCTACATACATACGGATTGTATTAAGACCCTCGCTTTTGAAATCAGAATAAAATAAGGAAAGAAAATATCAACAGATTGTGTTGTACATTAAGGCGAAATCTGGCCGTGGTAGCCGCGTTTTCAAGGGGGTGAAGCAGCCGCGCGGGCGGAGCAGGCGCGGGGTGTACCCCCCGCACGGGCAAGTAGCAAACGCAGCGTAGCAGGCTCCCGCGCACGAAAGTATAGGCGTAGGGTAAATGTGCTAATGATTGAACTAATTGTTTCATTGATAGGTTGTCATTTTTAATATAATATGATATACTGATTCAATATTTGTTTTTTAGGCATCTGCACCTAGTAAGGATTGATGCTACTACGTAAAGTTTTTATATCAGTCATACAGGAATATTTGTGAAGATATAACGTCAAAGGATCCGTATAATTATTTATTATTTATGTTATATGGGGAAAAAAACATTTTACAGGCATCAAAATGTAATCAAAATTAATTTTCTAGACAAATAAAAATTACATTGAAATAACAAATCAGCTACTTTTACTAAAGCCCATAATTAGGGTTCTGCAGTCTGTTGTTGTTGACCCCTGAAAAATACACTCTTTTCGAAGTTTATGGTCAGACGTGCAAAGGTTAGTTTCTCCAGGACTTTAAGAAGTAAAGAAATGTGTTCCTCAAATGTTGAACTGATGATGATGATATCGTCTAAGTAACAGAAGACTTTGTTGTCAAAGTCGGGGGTGAATAACATGTCCATTAGTCTTTGCTGTGTAGCTGGAGCGTTAGTTAGCCCGAAAGGCATAACGACAAATCTGAACATGCCTCGGCCTGGTACGTAAAAGGCGGTTTTATCTCTATCTGCTTCGTTGAGTGGTATTTCCCAGAATGCTTTAGCGATGTCTATGCTCGAAAGAAATTTAGCGTTTTTTAAGTGGTCCAGGATTTCGTTGATGAATGGAAGGCTGTAAGCATCGCGCCTAGTTACGGAATTAAGTTTTCTACTGTCTACGCAAAATCGCCACTCTCCGTTCTTCTTGGGGGTGATGAGAACGGGTGACAGCCAGGGGCTTTCGCATTTTTCGATTACCTTCCAAGATAGCATCTTATCAACCTCATTGATAAGTGCCTTTTGTTTTTCAGGTGAGAGCCTATAGCAGCGTTGTTTGATGGGAAGAGTGTCGCCAGTGTCAATTCTATGGGTTATAAGGTGTGTGCGGCCTAGTTCGCCTTTCTCTTCGAAGGATATTTTCTTAAATCTATTAATTATATCATCAGCTATTAGTTTTTGATCAGAGGATAAGCATTCATAAGGGTGTATTTTTTTATTTTCTGTAATTGTGTTGCAGGAAGTTGTATTGAAGTTGAAAGCTAAAGAAAGCAGTTTAGGGATAAGATTAAACTTCTTCCAGAAGTCGACACCTAGTATTATAGAGGGCCTAATGTTAGGGAACACGAATGCTCGCAGAATTTGAGTTTCATTATTAAATGTAAAAGGTAAGTCAATAAAGCCTAGTGAAGTTGCTGTGTGGCCACTGGCTGAAGATACTGTTATCGTCCGCAACTTAGATAACGAGTAGCCGAGATTTATGAATTTTAGGTGGGAGTTATTCCCGAGGATTGTTAAAGAACTGCCGCTATCTAGGAGACCAGAAAAGGCTATGTTGTTTATAGTGAAGTGGAGGAAAGGGCGCTCATGGTCTTTTTCCTCATCGTATAGAATTGAAGTAATTCTGTAACACGTGTGGAATAAGCGGATATTCTGTAACCAGTTCTTCCAATCCTCAGCGTCAAATTTTGGCTTATCTAAGTCGCGCTTTTCTAGTTTTTTGGGGAGGGGTTACTTCTGCATTTAGGGCATTTCGGGGTTTTGAAATCCTTTAGGCCACACTTGAAGCAAATTGGAAAGCGGGGTTGAGTACATGTTACTAAGGAGTGTCCGTTAATTCGGCACCGAACACAAAATAAGTTGGAGTTGTGTCTGCTGTTGATCGTGTTGATTTGCCTTAAGTATGAAGGCTTGAATGGTGATGGTGTGTAGGAGGCTTTAGGAGTGTTTTGGTTGGGGTTAGGTCTATGCATATAGCCTGTTTTACTAGAGGATGGTGTGGGAGGCCCGAGAGGTTTGTAGTTGAATTCTGCAGCAAGTGGATCTGGGAGTGGTTCCTTAAAGTTCTTATTTTTGTCGATTACTTTCTCATACTGTTGGCAGGCAGTTATGAGTTGTTCTAGTGTCAGTATGTTCATGTGTGCTATGAAGTTAGAGTAGCAGGGCCTTATGTTCCTCATTATTATTTCTAGCTTCTCTTCGCTTGATAATGGTTTAGAAAGCTTATTGAACATGCCTGACATTATCGACACATAAATGATAATTGGCTCAGACAGACCTTGAGTTCTGTTTCTAATAGATTCTAGAAATTTGTAGTCAAAGTCATGGCCTCCGAAATCGTTGATTAGGTCGGCACAGAGTTGTTTCCATGTGTAATTAGGGTTCATGTTTGTTTTAAACCTAAGCCAATGTAGAGCTGAGTCAGTAAAGATGTCAAAGATTCTGCTCATAAGTGACTGTGGATCTATTCTCCTGGATACGCGAAATTCTTCCACATTTTGGATAAAGGACCGGGGACAAGTTTTCCCGGAAAAGTTAATTTTTTTTAATTCCTGAAGGCTTTTATCGAGTTGTTGTCCTAAAGGGGGAGGAATTTGCGGGTGGGAGTACTGCGGTGTGCTAAATATCTCAACGTATTGCTCCTGATCGTGCTCCTCTTGGGTATGTTGGTCTCGTGTTTCCTGGTTGTGTTCTGCCTGGGTGTGCTGGTCTTGTGTTTCCTGGTTGTGTTCTGCCTGAGTGTGCTGGTCTTGTGTTTGCTGTTCAGAGTCTGGGTCAGGGGATGATGGTATGGCCGACAGAAAGATTTTTTCGAGGTCCGCGAATTTGTTTTTTAAATCATTTAAAGAGGGGTCAGTGTCCGGGTCCATTCGTTCTATACGATGAAAAATATGATTAATATAGGTCTCCACCTTAGGGATAAGCCGAGTCACCCCTTCGGTGATTTGAGTAATTTTAGGTTCTAGAAAAGCTAGGGTAGCGTTTGTTTCCGCTATATCTTGTGCGAGGGAGACTGGTGAGTCGACTACGTATTCAGGGTTGGACTCAATGAGCCCAAGAATCTGCCTCTTGAGAGCCACGACCGTATCAGCTGGGTCACCTAATCTTAGCTTTATTTCGTACTCGAGCTCAGGTTTGTTAAGTAGTGTGTATTTTATTGGCCTCATTTTCTTTTAGTAATAAAGTAGTAGGAAAATAATTGAGAAAGAAAGGTTAATAAAGTAAAAATAGAAGAAAAATGATAAGGTAGTAAAGTAAAGTTTAGGCTAGTATAAGATTATTGTTAAGTCTATAATTCAAGTAAGGTCTTAAGCTGGAGGGTAGAGAGGGCTAAGAGGGCCAAGAGAGGAGGGCCAAAGTATATTATTTAGGCTACTAAGTTAAGTTGTTTTAAAATTTTGAGAGGGAAGGAGGGAGAGGACCGAATGAGGAGGGCCGAAATGGTTTACGCTAGAAGAAGCGTTATTTTTGAATTTAGAGAGGGTTCCTAACACGTGGGCGCCAAACTGTCGTGTTATCTAGGCTCCGAGAGGCACCGGCGCTCAGGGAGCCAAGGTAACCGCAGGTGAATACTTATAGCTAAGTATTTGTAGAGTGGTCTCGCGAACACGAGTGCCTGTGACCCCGGAGGGCGTGAGTGAGTAAGTGTGGGTAGAGTGTCCTGTGTGTAGGCACCCTAGCAAGCCTCGCGCCCGCACACTAAGTGAGGGGCCAAGGGAGTAAAAGAGGGAACGTAAACGATAAGGCTTTATTAAAGAATTAACAGATAACCACCTCCTGATACGAAAACCAAAATTATAACCTGGCCACTCACACAGAAGGTAACGGCGGCGCGTCCAGCGCGAGGAGCGTCTTCGCAGCAGCTGTATCTTCAATCCGACGAGGCGTAGGCGCTTGAGGGGAGACTTTTAAGCTTCCGTCACTTGAGGGGAGACTTTTAGGACTAAAATAGACTGTTACAGTGGTTACTCAGTGAGAGACTATACTGGGAGTCTTCGAGATCACAACTTAGAGTCCAGACCAAACTGATCCCCTAGCTGCTTGACGTGGCTTTTATACCCTTGTCTGACGCTGACTGTCACAGTCTTCATTTCGATAGTCATGTTCATTTCCAGAAGCTTCGATGACGATCGCGCTCTTCATTTCGATCGTCATCCTCTTCGGTTCTAGAATCTTCGACGATCGTCGACCTCGTCAGCCGTCATTTTGAGATCATGGAACTTGTCAGTGGCCAGTCGTCGCTGTCCATGGAGATCTGTTGGCATCTCATGTTAGCTTGATGATGAGGTGGTTATGAGGATGGCTCCGAGGCACGCTGGAGGGCTCGGGACCTCAGTTCCTCCGGAGGGAGAGGGAGAGGGAGAGTGCCAGGCGTAGTAAATTTAGATACAAGTACCAGGAGGTCAGAAAATACGAAGAGGTAGATCAATGTATAATAACTTTTTAGTAGAAAGCTACGCGGCTCTATGATGTATAGATAGCCGTCAACTTTGAGAGGTTGACATAACATCAAGAAAGTAAACAAACAAATTGATAAAATAAAATGGATTTCAGGAAATATTTAGAAAAATGGTAGTAATTGTAGCAGAATGCTACAGTCTTTACAATGTTCTATACAACCCTTCGGTACTAGTGAAATTTCACCCCATAGAATCGTTAAATTAGGTTGTACGGAACCGTCCTCTTTTATCAAGTCCAACTCGCACTTTACCGCTTTTTATCCATCCACAGTCCACACTAAGATTAAAAATGGGAAAACCAGTTTGTTTGATTTTCCTTTCTTCACGACGCGTCGCAACGGAGCGGTTTTATGTCAAATTGAACCTCCCATACAAGATGTACTAGCCGGCCTAGTCAATTCGTATGGGAGCTATATGTTGCTTGGGGAAATTTGTTCCTTATCACCAGGCTGGTGTCTTGCAGGCATTTCATGGTTTTCGCTATCGGTCACTAGTGAAATTTCACCCTAAACAATAGTGAAGTTAGATTGTACGGAACCGTCCTCAGCTATCAAGTCCAACTCGCACTTGACCGGTTTTTATTATATATTTTTTATTGCAATGATTGACAATGTTTTCACTTATAATTAATATTTTTTATCCATCCACACTTATTCACTAATATTATAAATGGAAGCGTGTTTCTTTGATTGTCCTTCCTTGACGTTGTAGTTGTAACGGCACGTCACGATGCGTTGGGTTGATTGTGAGGCTGGAGAGTGACATAGGCAAGTTTTTTTTACTTTATAGAAATATCTTTTCCTACAAGAAAAACATTACGCAATGGGTGAGGCTAGATATAAATAAATTGTTATGTTTACCATACATAAAGTAGTCCTTGCAAAGGTACTTCTACCCTACTTCAAAAAATATCTCTAAAAATTTGGTAAATACCTATTATGCCGTGTGATGCCGGCTTAGAATAGCAGGACCCCATTTTTTCCGTGGGAGTCGTAAGAGGCGACTAAGGGACTTGAGGGTGTGTATTGCAATTTTAGGCGATGGGCTGACAACCTGTCACTATGGCGATACTCAAATTTCCGAATAATCCTCAAATATTTGTCAGACGTGGCGTAAACGACCGTTTTTTGCGGCCGTTTACGCTCTGCCTACCCCGCATAGGATTATAGGCGCGATATGTGTATGTATGTAGTAAATATTACGTCGCAAACTACCTAATCCTCTGTTTTTTATAGCAACGCTTGGAAAGCGTCGTTTTTTTTCTTTTACTTGGCATTTTTCTTCCATGCTCACTAAATGTCGTAAAATCTCTGCGGCTGGAAAAAAGTTGTACATGTCTGCTTACGACGAGGCTCAGTGGCCGACTGAGGGGAGCGGGCGCGGTAGAAACCGACGTGCCCATGCGCAAAACGAACATTCTTTTGTGTTTAAGTGTTCTTATTTAATGATAATAAGTAGATAATTGAAAAATTTGCTCCATACGTGGATTATACATACAATGAGGAACAAAATAACATAAAATTAATTTTGAAATATTGGATACCAGTCAAATGGTACAGGGTTTTAGTCTAAGAAACAGGCCAAAAACCGCAAAATTAGAGCATATTTTGCGATTTTTTTCTATCGAGAAAATTTTAACCAATCGTGTTTTGGGCCCCATAGTTTTGTAGCATATATCTTGAAGTAGTCCTGAAAATAATTACGTCACGTTTTTTTGAGATTTGAAGAAATGGCATTGAAAACTCCGAACACTACTCCACCTTTGCTCGGCAGATTTCTAAGGCCACCTCACCTTAATGGTCATCCATTATACATCTCTCGGAAATAATCAAGAGCAAACACTGGAATGGAAGCATGATTAATTACCAACATGGAATTAAAAAACATGGTAGGAATATGGAAAATCGCATAACGCACGTTAAAACAGATGATAAAGAATGTATTTTAATGAAGTTTAATGGTAATAATGTCTCAGTTTATGGAGATAAATGGCCATGCTACTCGCGAGCTTGATATCCGACTAGGCATGAAATTATCGACATACATTTTCTGCGTATCATACAAGTCTTTTCATGAAGGTGTTTGGTATGTATATTTATTTATACCGTTATTTCTTCTTATATTCACATAGCACTTATTATCTTATCACAATATTGTAAAGATTATAATGAGAAAAGATATGTTGATATTATGAAATATGATATAAAAAAGCTAGATTATCATTGTAACATAATATTTGTTTTTTATGGTATGTATGTTTTATCGGAAATCGGGTAGCAACCGCTTAAACCGCTTGTGTTTTTTTTATACAGAGAGTAACAAATAGGGTATAACAAGCCGAAGGTAAGGAAGATCGAAGGACGTCACGGTACTCATCAACTGAAACTGAACAACTTTCTTCATGAAACAGGGGCCGAAATATAAAAGATGCATCCCCCAAACAAAATTGCCGATGAGCTGGTTAATTTACTATGGGAGATCAATTTTATTTTTTCATATTTCGACCTATGTTCCATGGGGAAAGTTGTTAAGTTTCATGGGTACCTTGACCTCCTTTTGGGCTTTTTATACAAAATTAGTTACTACGTGCATAATTTTATCCATCTACCAATTTGACTTCCACTTACATATCCATTTTGACTGCCTACACGCGAAATAAGCTACTTTTCAGGAATGTCAAGAGATCGTATGATATTCCAGAGCGCATGATATATCAAAAGAACCTGTCTGAAAGGGACGTTTCACTTTACATATTTGTATTAAACATCTCGTCCCAACCCTTTCATTTTCTCTGTAAGTAAATACAATTGTTTGCCGTGTGATTTCGGCTTAGAATAGCATCACTCTATTTCTTTTCCGTGGGTGTTGTAAGAGGCGACAAAGGGACTCGAGGGTTACATGTGTGTTGCAATTGCAGGCGTGAGGCTGACAACCTGTTACTATAGCGATACACAGTTTTCTAGATGACCCTTAAAGCTTGCTCAGGCGTTTGTATTTATGGCCGTTTACGCTCTGCCTACCCCGTAAGGGATATAGGCGTGACATAATGTATGTATGTAAATACCTGTATAGATGACAGGTAAAATATTGAAGCATTACATACATTTCTTACGATAAATAAGTACGTCTACGTAACGTAGGAAGGTTGTATCTACCAACGTTACGTATCTACCTTTTTTTATTCGAAACGAACTTACACGTAACTCTGGTTTGCAAAGTTAGTCCAGATATTTTGGTTACTGAGCTATTTGAAAGTTTTTGAACTTTGACCTCTAGTTACACACGAGTAGATATCGTGTCATCCTAGTTGGAAGAGGACTTTTCCGTACAACCTATTTCATTTGAGGCTACCTTAAAGATTCAGACCCTTGAATGCCTTAAACTGTTCCTGAAAAAGTAGTCATCATAATCCTCCGTAATCATAACATGCGTAAGATGACCACGATTTTGGCCAACAGCATCCAACAATTACATTATTTATTTATTTTATATTTATTTTATTTATTTGGGAAGCTTACAGCAGTCTTTACACAATTATACGCAAAACTATGACGTGGTTTCCCGAACGCTATCCCTCGAAGTCAGATTCTTCGGCTAACCTTTTTCTCAAAGTTGTTTAAGTAAAAGTAGAAGCAGTGATGAAGTTTGTTTTGCCAAAGGATACTAGTCTTCCCAGCTGCGTCCAGCCCAAGCATGAGTATCCGCATCTCCTTGTTGCCGAAGATCTTCGAGAGCAGCTTCCCCATGGTGCTAGCTCGCCTCAACCGCACAACTGGAAATAAACAGAAGGATATTGTTAGATTTTTCAATGACATAGGTACCCATTATTTCGCTACAGCAGATAAACTATTTGTAGTAGGTTCATTTTATTGGCATTAATTTATTTCTCATTGGCGCCCCCGAACAGGAAAAAAAACCCTGGCTGGGCACGCTAGTCGTCTGGAAACCAAAGTATCAATTCGCGGCAAAAAAAAAATACATACAAAGGGTATTTGGAATCAATAACCTTGTTAAAACTGTGCGATTTGGTTATGTATTGCAAGAATGCTAAAAGTCACTTTTGGCAAAATTTGAAAACATAACTAAAGGGCTTAGTTTTTTTCCTGTTTGGGGAAAAGTGGCGCCACTGGGCTCTCGAACCACCGTGATTAAGTACAGTCGAAGTGGTCTAAACCTGCACAGCCCGACAACGCCATCTTTTAACGACAAATTGAATTCATTGAATACCATTATAGACACATTAAAACACACACATTGACTGGCGCGCACACACACTAGAATTTAAGACGCGCAGTTCGATGACTAATAATAATTTAAACCTTAATTTCGCTACTTGCATCACGGCAGTCGTAGCTCAATGGTTAACATAGCGGACTTTAGAAACAGGTAGCTAAGGATCGAGTCGTGGTTGGTCGCAGCCTGTTTTATTTTAATTTAGGTTATACTTACTATTTTTTAATGATTATTTTGCTGTTGCTGATAAATTTTTATACTTATCTGTGTAGTATAGTGTGTGATATCGGTTAAATATAGTAGTTTTGAGGATATGAGGTAAAATGAATAAAACTACCATAATATTTATCAGTTAGGTATTTATTTTGGTTTTAACTATTCAATGATATTGGGTTGGGTTGCATAATGTTTGTTAATGTGCAACAATAAATAGGTATGTCAAAGTGAATAAACATGTTATAAATGAGATAACGAGGTAGCCTCATTCCTGCATTTATTGTAACAATAACATCACTTAACATATTTTTTATTGGTAACACATTAAGCCTAAACTGAACCAGGGGATCAATTCATTTACATTCTTCGTTAGATTGTGTAAACATAGTTATATAATTATGCAGAATAATTAGGTATTAAGTGACAGGTTAACTTGGTATTGTTATTGTTTGAGAGCTTGAACAGTTTCAGAAATTAACTAAGCAGTAAGTATCGAATAAAATAAATCCTCTGCAAAATTCCCAACCCAATATATTAATACCTACCTATTTAAATATTTCAATTTAATAATAATTTAATTTTAATACCGAAGAGGTGCACCTTCACCAGACTCGATCTGTTCTAAACGGCTTGGCATGCTAGCTACCATGTTCGAACATATTGGTTTACCACGCATGGACTCCCAGGTGAACATGGCTAAGTCGCGTAAATTTTCTTTGGTCCTGACTTCAGATGGGTCCCAGTTTAGGACCATTTGACCCCATAAATTTTCTATGGGATTTCAATCCGGACTCCTTGACGGCCAGTTAATAACAGTCACGTCGTGCTGGGTTCGCAACCAATCCTGGACGATACGGGCTTTATGCACAGAGCAATTATCATGCACAAAATAAATGTGCTGATTTGGGTAAGCAATACGCACTGTAGGCATCATTACGTCCTGCAATATTTCCACATAACTCTCGCTATTGAACCTTCCTTCTATTTCAACTAATTCTCCAGGTCCCATAGAAGACATCCAGCCCCAAAATCCCAGAGTTATTCTACCACTCATTCTATTTGGGAGAATGTGAATTGGTCTGTAACGCTTGCCTCTCCAGCGCCATAAAATCTTGCGTCCAATCTTTATCCGATTTAAAAGCTTTTTCATCAGTGAATATTACTACATTATTCTCCCAATCAAAGTTTCTATAAATATATGCAAATCGGACTCGTGCTTGTTGATGAGCAGCTGACAGCAAATTTTTTGAGCTGGCTGATAACAACTTATACCAGCTGCGTGTAAATAGGTTCTTACAGTTTGTAAGGTCACTCAGAACTCCGTTGCTGTTAAGCGAGTTGACAGGAATGGGGTATTAGCATGCTTGGCAACTATCCCTTGGTGACGCACTGATGCATCCGTGAACATCACGGCCTTACGACCTTTCCGGGCAGGCAGGATGTCACCGGTATCGGCGTAACGCTTAACACACAGCGTAACAGTTCTTTTCTGTAAGAAAAATACCTAGTCAATCTACAAGTATTTAATGTAGGTAAATGCCAATAATAATAAATAGGAAACTAAGTAGGTAAGTAAATATAATAAGCAATCTAATACCTATTTAAACATTTTAAATAATGAACGTATGGCAGGTAGTATGTAGTAGGTATCTTTATCTAGATGTTTGGATGATATAAATGACCTGACCTGAAGCATTTGCGCTAATTTTGTAAAATAAAAATATTTAACTTACATTTAATTGAAGACGTCGAGAAATTTCATAATACTAAGATTATCTTCATATAGCACTATGATCTTTGCTCTTAGCACTGTATGTAGACAAAGGAGTATACTATAGGTAGACATAATTACGATAAAACGATAGCAAACAACAACACAAAGAAACATCGAAAGCTAACGGTTAGATACGTAGGCAGTAGTCGATACAGATCAGATGACTGTGCTTATTACTTACCGTCTAATAGTTATAATGACTATGTGCAATACCCACAAACATCATTCATTCAAAATAACAAATGGGCCGTTAACTAAAAATTATCTTACATATAAAAACAAAAACATAAAAACAAAACCTATGGGGGGCGGGATCGACCCAGTGTCCCACTATAATCTAAACTCGCTCTAAATCCAGACGCATACTATCTCGGCTATGCCAGCTGTGACGAGTGCATCGTATTTTTAAACCACTTAACTACTTACCTATGACGTCCTACCGACCCTTGCTATTATTTGTAAAGTGCGAATATGATGTATGCGGCTGTGAATGATATGCGTGCGCGTAAAACAGGTTCTCTGAGTTCTGCCGGCTCAGAGGTATTTGATTTTTATTATAGATGGCGTTATTCGTAGTTTTAGTTAGACCTGTGCAGCCTATTCATTTGCGAACTGTACGTAATTTGTCCACGCACAATCGGCCTTTCTTGTAAAAGTTTCACTTTCTGTAGATCAGCTAGATTTTTTTTTTATAAATAAGTTGTCCTGTTTTGTCGTCATTCTTTGTAAATGTCTCTTGTTATGTTTCAATGGTTTATATCATAATATTATCAATTGACCAAGTTAACTTTTGTTATAAGTAGATAGACAAAATGTTTATCTGGCAAGATTAACAGCTGGCATGACACATACATTAAACATATCTATAATACTAAAATACTATACTTATCTGCTTCTTTATAAATGAGTTTTAAGTAATATGTATCTAGAAATCAGCGAACAGAATACAAAGTTAGCGAAGTTCCTTCAAAGAAGTGAATTACAAAGTGAAAAAGCGAGAGAAGCTTTAAGAACTTTATGCTACTATTTTATAAAATATTATGGAATCTAAAAAAGCAGCCTCGTAAGGGTTACACGATAGAAGACTTCGATAAAGGAGAGAATACTTAGGAACACAATTCTTTACCCATCAAGCCTTTAAAGTTCGAGAGCTATGTTAACTGTAAGAATAACTAAGTGAACTTAAAAACTGCGTCTTGAGTATGGAACATAAAGTAGGGCCAAGATAAAACAACCTGGCTTCATAATAGGAAAATGTCATTAGCTGAATAAGAGCATAATGTTTCCCGCTAAAGGGCTTACTTTTGGGACAAGGGAGATACGTAAGTGTTTTAGGATGCTTCTATTAGCTAAGTTTGCGTGTAACAAGGTCCTTGCTGCTAAGCCCTACTAGAAACTTATCTTATTAAGGTCCCAGTCCTTTAAGAGTTTGATGATATACTTGCATTTGACAATACGAGGACATAACATTCCAGGATTTTGGTGATTTTTATAATTAATCTGGCATAGGGTCGTTCGGCGACTGAGTGTCCCACACAACAAGATTAAGAACGAAGGCATACAAAAGAAAATGTTCATTCTTAAACTTGAGAAAATGTGAAACAGAATAGGGTAATCTATATATACTTATGATCTAACAATTTTAAACGGATTTAAGTTGTGTTTATTTTGGATTTTACAATTCCTACGTTTCGAGCTCTTCACAGAGCTCATGGTCACGGATGACTAAGGTCTATGGACTAAATCCGTTTAAAATTGTTTAAAGGGCGGGGCAGACCGGCTCCGTATGCGTTCCGTATCCAGCTCTCGTCCGTAGTCACGCACGAACTTATGACGTTGTAATGTATGAGACTGTATGAGATACGGCACACCGCTTGCGTTGCGTATCCGTTCCGTGCTGCACGCACTGTAGGGTTACGCCGTAGTTACGCCGTACAGCTTCCAAAAGACAAACCGTTTGCGTGCTCTGCGTGCAGTGATGACGTTGTATTCTATGAGATTCCCTATTGGACGTCACACCAAACACGTCCGGACACGCACAGCTCTGTCCTGCGCGTAGTACGGACGAGGTACGGACTACGGGCTACCACAATTTTGGCACAATAAAAGCAACAATGCTTCTTCTTCGGTCTTCCGAAGAACTACTTAGGCCGTCCTCACAATCTTCTCGAGACATCGCGTAAGTTTTCGATTCGAGAAATAAGCATGAAAAGCAATATGGCGTCGGCTGGGTACGCAACAGACCCCTTGCAGCTCTCGTCCGTAGGTACGCCGTAACCTGCGTAACCACGTCCGTATCGTGTCCGTAACCCGGTGTGGCAGGGGTGTACGGACGTGATTACGTGATACGCCAGTGCGGGGTCGGTCTTAAGGGCGGGGCACACCGGCTCCGTATCCGTTCCGTATCCAGCTCTCGTCCGTAGTCATGCACGTGATCACGTCCGTACACCCCTGCCACACCGGGTTACGGACACGATACGTACGTGGTTACGCAGGTTACGGCGTACCTACGGACGAGAGCTGCAAGGGGTCTGTTGCGTACCCAGCCGACGTCATATTGCTTTTCATGCTTATTTCTCGAATCGAAAACTTACGCGATGTCTCGAGAAGATTGTGAGGACGGCCTAAGTAGTTCTTCGGAAGACCGAAGAAGAAGCATTGTTTCTTTTATTGTGCCAAAATTGTGGTAGCCCGTAGTCCGTACCTCGTCCGTACTACGCGCAGGACAGAGCTGTGCGTGTCCGGACGTGTTTGGAGTTTGGTGTGACGTCCAATAGGGAATCTCATAGAATACAACATCATCACTGCACGCAGAGTACGCAAACGGTTTGTCTTTTGGAAGCTGTACGGCGTAACTACGGCGTAACCCTACAGTGCGTACACCCTTTAAAGGGCGGGGCAGACCGGCTCCGTATCCGTTCCGTATCCAGCTCTCGTCCGTAGTCACGCACGAACTTATGACGTTGTAATGTATGAGACTGTATGAGATACGGCACACCGCTTGCGTTGCGTATCCGTTCCGTGCTGCACGGTGTGCGGTGTGCCGTATCTCATACAGTCCCATACATTACAACGTCATAAGCTCGTGCGTGACTACGGACGAGAGCTGGATACGGAACGGATACGGTGCCGGTGTGCCCCACCCTTTATTGTGATGAGTAATAGTTGTGCAAACTCAAGAAAATATTACTTATGATCTGGGTTCATTCTATCTCTATACTTTACCTAATTACCACTGTTCTGTGAGAGGTACACGCGTACATGACTAGTCAGTCACATGCTTTTTAGAAACCACAACTATTGTTAAAAGAGTGGTGAAAAATCCTTTAAAAGTGTTGTCTAGTCAGCCATATATATGTAAAACTGAATCTGTTGTGTAGAAATTTTAAACGCCAGTCTATTTGGATAAAAGCTTGCAGTCAGCTTATATTGTTGGTAACCTAGTTTGGTGCGCAACAACGCACTCAGAAAGCCTTTGAAAAACTCTATTTTCGAACATATTCCTCCAAATAGATTGTTTGTTTGGCTATTCCGATATCGGGTTATTTTAAATTTGTTGCCGATGGAAAATACCCAACAATGGCTAGATACAAATATATTTTTGAACGTGAAGCCCATAGTTGAAGACAGACAGGTTAAACAGAACACACGTATACATTTTGTATCATAAAATCGCAAGCAAGCGTAGGCGTATGATACTTTGAAGACGCCTCTACATTTTCTATCAGAAAACCCAAGAAAAGACACCTTACTGTCTCGTCTGGAACTAATGGACTCTCGACTCGAGGCGTCTCCCAAGCGAACTGTGTCAATGATCTATCAACCTCTTCAATGTATTGAAACAATAGCCAATATTGCATGGGCACGTGTACTGTTGCAATCTGACGGCTATAGTGTAGAAGTGGTGTAGAATACCTATCAAATTTTTAAAACACTTCCCGTGTTAGGTAGAGAATTTTTAGAAAACTTGCAAAATGTTCTATCGCTAGCAGGATTTGAACCTGCAACTTTCACCTCTTCCACGTGTTATTGCCATAATGATACGCTTGCAAAATTCTCGGGCAAGGAATAAGCCACGGTAACCCAGACGGAAGAGGCGTCGCCACTCGTGATGGCGAAAGTCGCAGGTTCAGATCCTGCCCGCGGTAGAATATTTTGAAAGTTTTCTAAAAAGAAAAAGGCTATAGTGTTGGTTGGTATCCTATTGATGGTCATGCTACCGTGAACGTAAGATACTGATTCGTAATAAACTGCCTACTTAGGGAATCCCTTTTATTTCAAATCGGAAGCAAGCGTAGGTGTTTACCTTTACTTGTCTACTCTGGGACTATTGGAGGCGTTTCGAGCGAATTATGTCAGCGATCTATCGAGCATTCTCTTCAGTGTATCGAGACAATAGCGAATAATGCTCGGACATGTGTTGTGTGGCTGACGGCTAGTGTGGGTATTCTGTCGATAGTAAAAGCTATCCATACGAACGGACAAGAATTAAAAACTCTACACCAGGGTTCATCGGGCCGTTCGTCAACTAGATGTCACACGCGACACGAAAGAGAAACCTGGAAGAGATCGCTTGTAGCGATAAGGCCGCCTTTGCGCATGTTAGCAATAATTTTTCCTGATATTTTTGTTTTGTGCAATAAAGTGTTTTTACTTACTTTTTACTTACTTACTGAGTTAATGACAGTTAGTCACAATAAAGAGGTAAATTATATCTACTGCCTTTAATATGACTGGCAAACAGACGCAATATTCAAAAGAATATGGATATCTGTAGTGGCAAATCACGGAGATCGCAGAATACACAATACATCATTCAAAGCTACTCGTATCGTATCGGGATTGAATAAAACTACTTCACTAGTCACTTATGACGTCATCAATCAATGTTCCAGTCAATGGAATGCAACGGTTTGACGATCGGAAACAGTAGGTCATGCCAATATCGAGGTAGGGGAACTGATCACATGGGATTTTACCTATAATTGTTAGTGTAAGCTTTTAGGGTGCTAATAAATGAGTAGAAGGTAAATAAAAGTACACATTTAAACAATAACAACGAATTGTAATCCCTTGATTCTCATATCACTTCCTATACGATATTCATCTTATTAAAACATTGATTTCACAAACCTTAGCCCATTTAAACTATTCAAAATACATTCAAACATGAAAACGATCATTTAACAATCTATTTTAAATAAAAATCTCGATTTCTTTTTCTCTCGTCATCCAAATAGTTTTTAGCGCGTTTTCTTTTCAGACGAGGCAATAGCAGTGTACAGCCCTTTCACTGGTTTCAGTACATTTATTCCAACAATATTGTAACAGATTACCAATGTAGCATATCAGACAAATTCCCTACCACGCGGCTTTAGATCTACTAGATTCTTAATTGAACTTCGGCCGGCCAGGCGACCGATGTGGCGCAGTAGTAGTGCGACTTCCTGCGGCGCAAAGAATTTGGGTTCGATTCCCGATGGGGCACTCACACTATGGGGTATGGATGGGCCTCTTTCTACAGCGCCAATGTCCTAACCAGATCTAGATCTTCTGCGTCCCAAACTAACTTACTACAGAAGTTTTACTTCATCTCAGTGAAACGCTTGGTTCTCATTCAGTAACAGTAAGTTGCAGATGCGTTCATGCGGTACAGCGGAAGCTGTTGCGCAGTGGTAGTGCGACTGGCTGCGGCGCAAAGAATCCGGGTTGGATTCTCGTTGGGACACGCACAAAGTTGATATTATAACTTTGCTAATTTGTTTCCAGTCAGGTTAGGACATTGCAGGCTGAACCACTACCACGCAGGGGCCTACTAGTAGTAGAAGGCAGTTGTAAAACTTAGACACCAGAGAAGTTTTGGTACTATCGAGTTTGGTTTAATTTACATACTGTTACAAAAATATACATCTTATCATAACGCTATTACTTACTATATTACACAACGAAAAGATAAAATGCAATATTCCCTATCATACATCTATCGATAAGATGATATGAAGCGTCCGCTGACCTTGGTTAATACTTTACGAAGGAACATGTGTTTAATGTTATTAATAGAGACCAGTTAATATGGATTTTCATATTTGCATATTTAAGCCTTTTTCACAGCAAATAGCATATTTCGTCTTAAATCTAGTTAAAGTGCACATTATTATCACAATTTGAATATTATTTGAGCACAGCGCGCCTTTTTGTTGTTCTGTCTTCCGTCTATTACGCATGCTGTAAAGTTAAGCTGTCGGTCCCGGTTGCTGTCAATGATTACTTAGATGGCTGTCGTTACACAACCATGTCAGAGGCCTACGACTAATAGTAGGCGGTTGAAAAACTCTGACACCAGGGTTCATAGTGTCGTTGGACGACTCGGTGTCCCACACAAAAAGAGAGAGAGAGAGTAAAGTTGGTCTAATTTTTGGCGAGTGCGCTCATTGATCTTAAATTTTATAGCGGAAATATTTGTCTTCGTTAAGTGCGGGTTTTTTTATTTGTTTAGTTTTAATACATAAAACTTGTAATTCGTATTGCATATTTTGCCTGTTTTCATGCATATTTCATCCTTTTTTTATGCATATTTCAGACATATTATGTCACACGTGGCGTTAATGTCCGTTTTTTGCGGCCGTTTACGCTCTGCCTACCCCGCAAGGGATTATGGGCGTGATTTGTGTATGTATGTATGTTATTAGTCTTTAAAAGCCTCTACACGTTTTCTCAAGCAGATTTTAATATTACGTGTCTCTGCCAGTACAGTATTGTGAAATAAGCTTAGCCATATTCTACACAACACAGCTTATTTCTTAAATGGCACATGAGTAAGGAAATCTCCCTTTATATCTTCACAAGTCTCGGCTTAGTCGACGCCCTAGATACGAGAACACGCTAAATATAGGCAACCATTGGATTATTACAGTACGGCTATGGAAGGATTTAGTTTTTTTCTTGTTATTGCCGTGTGATGCTGGCTTAGAATTGCAACACCCCATTTCAACTGCTGACAACCTGTGAGGTATAATGATTGAATACCAAATTTTAAAACACTTCCCGTGTTAGGTATAATTTTTTTTTAAACTTGAAAAAAGTTTTTTCAAGCGCGGGCTGGATTTGGTAGGTTTCAAAGCCCCGGGGCTAAAAGAGTACAGCAAAAAAAGATTTCATAGTTACTTCACCTTGTTTCATAAATAATAGATACCTTCTCTAAGTTAAGATGTGTTCTCGCAAATTTTGATAATTTGCAAGAGTGTAGTAAGATTTAGTGAACGCAAAAATCTAGTTATAGAGTGTACACAGCAACCACACTTTGTTACTGAATCTTCTTTCAGTCGCATTGGGTAGGAACATATATAACCAAAGCCAACACAGTAACCCTGAGTAGTAACAATTACGGAACGGTGACGACTTGTAATCTGCTTGTGACTACTTAGAAAATCCTGCGACCGAAAATGGCTACTTGGGGATAGCGATCGTATTTTACGCATTAATTTCATGAGGAAGTTTAGTTTTTTATTTATTGCACATTGAAAATTCCATATATGATAACATTTAAGAACTCACAGTATGCTCGTCAGAAATACAAAAAATGGTATAAATTCATTTTAATAAAACATGTCAAAGAGCTAAATAATATCAATATATAGTAAAACATGTAATTATGATAATCAAATTTCAAATGATTAAATAATAGCTGTTTATATGACATACTTGAAAAAAACTAGATACTCTTTTACAGAGTATAATGTGATTTTCAACAAGAGGTTCCTCAATCGCGACCTAAACGTTTCATCAGAGGGTTCTGCTCTTAGATCGGATGGTAACCGCTCATAGTATTATAGGTAGGAGGTGGGTACCTAAATAGGTACTCTTGTTGTATTCATATAACTGTAAAATATTTCTATTCAATTCTTTACTAACACGAGATCAATTTTCTAAAAAAGATATTGGCTCTTTAGAAAATGGTAACATAACTTTACATTCGCAACAAAGAACATTATTGACATATGTATCAATGAATGATGGCATTGCAAGATGGCAGTCATACATTTACCTTAGTAGTAATTAGAGAATGAATACATCAATTATGGTATTGTACAGACAGACAATCACAGATAACTTATACTACAAACTCAACTCAACGATATCATTATTTTTATTTCACAGCAGCGGTTAAAAAACGTGTTCATTTTTTTACTTGCGGCTACAATGAATCGTTTGCACGTGACATAAGTAATGATAACATACCCATCGTATACTACTACTACTACTATAATACGGGGTGTAAAGGACAGCCCTCCGAATACTAATAGGGTGCATGCAGACCATGAAACTAAACAACTTTCCCCTAAAAACATATGTCAGGAAACGACAAAAATAACGACCTACCATACAAAATCAGAATCAGCTGACTGAATTCACTATGGGAAGTAAAAAAAAATAATTTTTCATGGGAAGTTGTTAAGTTTCATTGTCTGAAAGCACCCTATCAGTATTCAGAGGGCTGTACCTTACACCCTGTATAAATAAGGTAGGTGAAGATCAATTAGGTTTAAATTCTCAATACAAAAAAGTATGCAGTAAGACAATACCCAAATAAAACTGAAATAGAATGTCAAAATTGAATATCATTAATGAATTAACGTCAGCGTGTAACGTAAAAGGTTTATAGCTAATAGCAACTCATAAAACGCTCTCACGAGACTCGTCAACGAGTGCGCTAGTTTATGACGTGGTTTTAGCACACCGCTACATTAGGTACCCAAATTAGGTCGATGTTTGTCCCCTAATGTAATCGTTTCACGTGGATGTAGGGCAGCGTGGTGCCGGCTTAGAATAGCATCACCCCATTACTACCCGTGGGTGTCGTAAAAGGCGACTAAGCGATGAATCCGGGAATAGGCAGCAGTGTTCTCTGTGAACGTGGTGAGTATGGCAAATAACCCCTAATAGGGGCAGGCCCGTGTCCAGCAGTGGACTGTTGTGGCTGTTATAGATATAGTACTTGTGGAGATTAAGTATGGTAATATCTGTATACTTACGTCGGATATAGTAAAATTACTTTAAACGATCGATAAAGGACCTTAAATAGCATTCTAAAGAATACTAATTTGGTACAAACTGCGATTTCTCAACACAACAGTCGTAAAAATGCCTAACAAAATTGTAACGAATATTTAAACTCGTATTTTTTTTTTCAGGCAATATCATTGCAGATCTCGAATGGTTCATTGTCGTAGCAACAGAACTGAAATAAGCGAAACTAACGTGTCTAAGTGATGTAACACTCGAACAGCTGTGAACAATTAATTACTGGACAATTAGATAATTAGCTCCTTGAGTGCAACTAGGCCTGTCATTACGATACTCGTACATACAATAGAATGAATTGCACTTTCTATTGCTAACTTGCTTATCGTGCGGGACATAGTACTAGTAGACCTCTGATATGATTTCGAATGACACATATGTGTTTTCAGTGTGATTTATTGCCTAGCGACACGCAGAGGTAAGTACATCAAAGATGAAAATACGAATAACTTATTAAAATCTCAATTTACCTACTTCAAATGATTACGAAATATTCGCTTTGGAGCAATACTCATTAAGAGCGTACTTTGAAAACTCGAAATGAAATGAAACAGAAATCAAAGTAAGCATTTAGGTACAATAATTATGTTTGGTAGAAGTAGCTAAAACGCCGTTTGTTGTACCTACATTCTGTTTTATCGATGTGTGTTTATTTCTTGTTTTGTAACATAAAATGTACCTATTTATGTTTTAATAGCTTTTCCTTTGCAACGTTTCCCATTGCAACGATCAGACGATTTAATGTATGCATCTACATTTTACTCAAGAGAAACAATGCCCTCAATTCGGAATAACATAATTCTCTTAACTTGCCTTAAATTTGTGCTGTCACTTTCCATCAAATAGATTTAGAAAGGGATAGGACATATCTAAGACCTGTCATGTTTAAAAATATCAATGGGTTCTTCGCAATTTCTAGTCAATTTAGTTTTTAGTCGCCATTGTTTTTATCGTCGCCATTGTTTTTATCGTCGCCTTATTTTGACAGATAACACGTATCTTACGTCAAATTATAAGACATGACGTGATAAAGATATCGCCTATCCCTTCTCTTAACCTATTTGACAGAAAGTGACAGCACTAATTTAAGGTACGTAAGAGAATTTATATCCCGAATTGTGGCCAATATTAGTCACTTTCAACTACTTGCAACTAGTTCTATGATATTGATGTATGGGAATCTTCATATTTTTTTAAGGCACTGCTCTGGATCGCCTTCATTAATCTTTAATTGTTCTTTGTTCAGTTCATCAGGATAAATTTCAAAGTTTGTTTACAAATTTGAATGAGGTTTAATTCGGTCAACCTTGAGTGCATTTAGTGCTCAATTTGTAGGGTACTATCAGCAGCTATTAGTAATCGAGCAATTCCCCATACATACATACAATCCCATGCAGGGTAGGCAGAGCGTAAACAGCCGACGGGTATTAACGCTCTGTCTGACAATGATTTTTAGGATAATTCAGAAAACAGTGTATCGCCATAGTGACAGGATAGGGTTATAAGTCCATCGATCATCGTCGTTACCCTAGAGTCTCTTACTTACTCGTCTCTTACGACACCCACGGGAAAGAAAAGAGGTGATGCTATTCTCAGCCATCAACCGGTGAAGCAAAAGCGGGGAATGCAAACATAACCCGGCATTTCCCCGATTTAGAGGGAACGGTTTATTTGTGTTATCAGCTCAGTGTCGAATCTTTTATTTCAATTTAATCATTTCGCGTTTTTGATTACGTTTTGCACCCTTTCATCTATTTTGCTCCACCTACTTTTCCAATTGCGTCATCTAGCCCGGGGCATAAGCTAATTTGAAAAACAAAATTTTGGAAGGTTCCCTTCAGAAGGGAGTACAAATAACGCATTGCCGCAGGGCAGTACATGTCATGCCCACGCCCTGCAGAATAAGCACCTTAAGCTTCACAAATGTTGCCACCTTAGGAATCTACAAAAGGTACAATATGGCATAATGAAGAAGTCATTCGGTGAAATCTGATATCACACCTCGTTCCGTAATAGGGAATAAAAAAATCAATGATTTTTATGCCTAGTGAAACTGAATTTTTTTTTGAAGCAATGTCCCTGGCAACACCATTCTTACCCTTCGATTTCCGCTGGGTCGAGCTTAGGGCGTAAACAATTTTCAAGCCATTTCCTTTGGCAGGCCGATTGCTTTTGGCTCACCCCACTTTATTGTCAACGACTGATCAATAATATGGGGCATATGTACAAATGTGCCGTGTGATGCCGGCTTAGAATAGCATCACCCCATTTCTTGCCCGTGGAAGACGTAAGAAGCGTCTAAGGGACTCGGGGGTGTGTATTGCAATATTAGGCGATGGGCTGACAACCTATTACTATGGCGATACACAATTTTCCGGATGACCCTCAAATGTTTGTCAGACGTGGCGTAAATGTCCGTTCTATGCGGCCGTTTACGCTCTGCCTACCCCGCAAGGGATTATAGGCGTGATATGTGTATGTATATGTACAAATTAAAGGGGCAGTACTATCCGCGAGGTTCCTAGCAAAACTAGCAAAGTGAAATAACCAACTAACAATATGATACATCTGCTGTTTTCTGGCGCGCGAAATAAGACTCTCTACCGTGCCCATCCGAGCAAGGTTGGTGATTATTTAGCATTATGATCCCACTGGCTGGGCTATACCACTGAACTATTTCCCGATTTTCCCGTGCATTTGTCCCGGTATCACTCGGGTCCAGGCGCCTTGGCCTAAGCGAGATGAATGACTTACACGTGTGTAGTAAGAGATTGGCTTATATCCAACAACGATCATCATAGGTAAGGTAGGCAAGCAGTATTAACATAAAATTAAAGGGATATTGCCATACTCACCACGCTTGGCAGGCGGGTTACATTAAAAGGGGACGCTGCTGCCCATTCCCTGGATGATTATCCTTTAATCGCCTTTTTACGACTCCCACGAGTAGAATTGGGGTGATGCTATTCTAAGCAGGCACCACACAGTGTAACTTGCTTACTTCTTCTGCTTTTCGTGTGATTCATTGGCTATATGAACGATTCGATAAACCCCTGGTGTATTGAGGATTTAAACTACCTAATCACCCACCAGTACTAACAAGCATCTGACGGTTGTGTAACAACCGCCATCTCAGTACTCAATCATAGACAGCAATGTACACTCCAAATCCCGGCAAATGTCATGCCTTATTTCCTCTCTGTTAATACCTACTTTACGGCGGCGTTGACCACCGATGTGGCGCAGTGGTAGTGCGACTGCCTGCCACGCAAAGGTTCCAGGTTCGATTCTCGGTGGGACACTCACAAAGTTGATATTTATCACTTGGTGAATTTGTTCCCGGTCTGGTTAGGACATTGCAGGGTGAACCACCTGATTGTCTGAAAAATAATCGGTTCCGTGCTTCGTCGGTCCCAGTTGCTGTTTATGATTACTTAGACGGCGGTCGTTACACAACCATGTCAGAGGCCTACTTCTAGTAGTACATACATACATACATAAATCACGCCTATATCCCTTACGGGGTAGGCAGAGCGTTAACGGCCGTTCAACGGATATTAACACCACTTCTGACAAAAGTTTGAGGATCAATAAGATAACTGTGTATCACCATAGTGACAGGTTGTCAGCCCGTCGCCTAAAATTGCAATACACACCCTCGAGTCCCTTAGTCGCCTCTTACGACACCCATGGGTAAGAAATGGGGAGATGCTATTCTAAGCCGGCATCACACGGCAAAGTCTTCTAGTAGTAGGCGGTTGAAAAACTCTGACACCAGGGTTCATCGGGTCGTTGGACGACTCGGTGTCCCACACGAAAAAGAAGACTACCTACTGCCCAATACCGAATCCCTGGTATCTGCTGTTGCTATCCAAACGCTTTGGTCTGATCGAGATGAATGAATGAAGGTAATTTGGTTTTGGATAGAGTCCAAATAATAGTATACATATACAGAAGATAATAGTACTCCCGGACGGAAGCTTGGTAATAAATCTTTGTTATGGAGTATGGTTAATTAATTTTAAGTCTCATAATGTTTATTTTCGGTTTAAAATAACTACCTAATATTTTTTGAAGTCGCCATCATTTCCATCATATTGTTCTCAGCCCACATCCACTATATAATATATATATATATTTTTAGTTAGCCTTGTCTGTGTCCCACTGCAGGACAAAGGCCAGGCCTATAATAATTTAATGAAAAAAATTCTGATTACACTTGTTACATGTCATTATGATTTTTTTTCTACCATAAAGGATTCTTAACAAAAAATAATAAATTTAATCAAATACAAATAACAATTACATTTCATTAAATACTCTGCATTCAGTATAAATTTAATTAAATATAAAATCCTAAAATCATCTTTGAAAAGTATAATAATAAGTCGCTTCCCGTGTCCCTTTATAAGCTTAAATCTTTAAAAGTACGCAACGGATTTTGATGCGAATTTCTTCAATAGGTAGAGTGATTCAAGAGAAAGGTTTTTATGTATTAGTTTTGCCTTTTTGCCGCGGAAAAACGGTAAGCAGCCGGTAAAACCGCTGAGCTGGCTGCTATATTTTTTAAATACCAAATTTTAAAACACTTTCGGTGTAAGATATACATATTTTGAAAACTTACAAGTATTTTAATAGGTGGACCAGTCCATGGAACTGAACAACTTTCGTCAAGGAACATAGGTCTAAATCTGTAAAAATTAAACGTCCAAAATTACCTCCCATACAAATTGACCCAGTCGGCTGGAAAAAAAAATGGGAAGTCAAAGTTTACATATTTCATCATATGTGCCGTGTGATGCCGGCCTAGAATAGCATCACCCCAATTCTTTCCCGTGGGAGTCGTAAGAGGCCACTAAGGGACTAGAGGGTGTGTATTGAAATTTTAGGCGATGGGCTGACAACCTGTCACTATGGCGATTCACAATTTTCCGAATTTCCCTCAAATTATTTAGTTTCATGGGCTGGTTCACCCTTTAAAATATTTGCAGCGAATATTTGAATAATTACATCCTGTATAGCGTTTGGTAATGTCGTGTGTCTTGTTGGCAATTACATTATACAGGGCATGAACGGAACGCGTAATATTTTATTATTGTCTTTAAGATCACAGTCTGAACTTATGATATGCTAAAATTACTCGATTTGATTCTAGGTCAACTAAGCTAGCTGTAAGGAGCCCCTTTTAATGCTTGGATAAGGTACAGAATTGGGCGTTTCCAGATACGACAATCAAGCGAAACAATAAATGAGCACCTTTTATGCTGATTAAAAGCATATTCAAATAACGGCGGTATCGACGTGGGTACGCGGTATCCTGACTTGTACAAATTGGTAACCGATGGAGTACTTACATAACCAGATATCGCCGTGATTTGAATAGGCCTCAATTCTTTCTAAGGTTGTCAATAGCGACTGCTATCCTATCATCTACATCAATCGAAGGCGATGAATCAATCTTTACCCGTTACAATTAAAACCGTGTTCTTGCCAGCAATAAATTAACGAGTACAATACGCTAATAAATACCAGTGAAATATTGAATGATTGTTATTGTTAAGGTACTCACTGAAGCGTTTTACTGTCGTTTCATGAACTTTTATTTGGAATTGAGTTCCTTTTGGTACTTAATGAGCAGTGATTGAAATTATCAATATCCAATATTTCCTTGATAATTACCATTATAATTGATAACCGATAGTCGTCAAACATATATTTATCGGATATATATTATTGCTAGTTTCGATTTAAGGTTACATGGACAGACGATAACCTGGTAAATACATACATATATCACGCCTATATTAATTGCGGGGTAGGCAGTTAAAGGCCATAAAAAAGGACATTAACGCCATGTATGTCATTCAGAAAATTGTGTATTACCTTAGTGACTGATTGTTCATTGCTTAAAATTGTAATACACATGTAACCGAGTTAGTCGCCTCTTACGACACCCACGGGAAAGAAATGGGGTGATGCTACTCTAAGCCGGCATCACACAGCATCGGATACGGCACGGATAACGTACCTACCTACGTTTTAATAAGTTATTGCACAAAGTAAGTATCACAACATACATAAATAGTATAAAAAGACCCTTTTCGTGTCTGTCTGTCCCTATGTTTCTTTAGGTCGAGTTTTAGTGCGTCGAGCGGGCTGCAAGCGCGGGCCAGCCGCGCGCAGATTAGTTTCGGCAAAATACAAGGCAGTGCCCAGCCGACCCTCGTCACGCAACGCTGCTCTTGTAAGGCAGAGCGATTCAAGAGGAGGGTTGACTATGCATAAACATGTCCTGTTCCCACGGGAAAACGGTTAGCAGTGCACGAAAGAGGATTAAATTCATGAAGATTTTGATTAATATTCCTTCCTTACTGTTTCAGGTTATTGGCCATCCTTAGCTACTGCTAATCACTGTCGGTGTTTCGAATTGTACTTTACTTTAACGGAAATCAAACTCTAACTTTTACTGCTGTCAAGTACAACAATTCTGTTAAAAATCCCTTTATTAAATTAAAATGATAGGCGCTTAAAAAGTTTGTAAACCACTGAAGCATTCATTCTCTTATTACCTCCGATATAGTCTCGCTTGAATAGAAACTCAACGAGATCATATCAGAAGAGAATTTAATGTAATTAGCTAATTCTGATATGAATCGCTCACCCAGATACTGCTGTTTTCTAGGAAAACGAGTTACCTCCATGTCGGAAGTAAATTCGGGCTTGAATAAGAATTCAGATAGCGAATACGAAGTGTAGGTTAATTCAAATAAAGTTTAAGAACGTTTATGTACATTGTTATTTAAAAATATACTTAAAGCCTCGCAAGTTACATCTTCATGTTAGCCAATTATAGTATAAGCTTTCCTCTGTCGAAAAAAGGCAACACAAAATAATATGTAATGTTTATACCTATTTGCCGGCTTAGACTAACATCACCCTAATATTACACATGGGTGTCGATATAAGTGACTGAGCGATATTAGTCTAGAGAACGGGCAGCAGCATTCCCTGGTTGCCATTCCACCAATTCGGACTAAGCGCTTCCAGTCATCATTTATAATGCGCACTGCTAAAGAGTGGAACTCACTACCTGCGACTGTGTTTCCAAACGCATACAACCCTAATCTCTTCAAAGTAAGAGTGAACAGGCTTCTTCTGGGTGAGCTCGCTACACCTTAGACTCTGTCTCTGTCCTATGACCTAGACTAGACTCAAGAGCTAAGCCATCAAAATAAAAAAATATTTAAAAAAAAGCAACATCACGCACTGCGCTCGCGAATCCGCCTGCCAATCGTGGCTCCAGCTGTGGACAGATCTGGCTGGTAATGTAATGTATGTCTATTTCGTATCTACAATTCAACTGTAAGAAAATGCTGCTACCATCATCACATAACCTTATATTCCAACTTGATTCTAAAATATATTGCAAAATCTCTGACAATATTGAGTATGCAAATGCAGTGTGCGGGTTTTCGACGCTGCAACGGCTGCGATATCTGGTCATATTTCTTCGATGCACTATCTATACTGCTACTGCCATGCTAACAATACCAACTGTGCCAAATATACAGGTTGTAGAAAGCTCAAGCACTATATCTATTTTAGAAGTAAAAAGACTAGAAAAGTTCGGAAACTGAATGTGATAGGCTGTATTTTTTATGCTTAGGTAAATTGTTTTTAATAACAAAAACCCGAATTTAAAAATAAGGTTTCTATGCAGGTAAAGTAGAAATTCATACTTATCTATTTTGTTTTAGAACTGATATGTTACATTTGTACGTGAAAAGCCTGCGGATTATCTTTATTTGCATAATACGTAGTTAACACACAGTGATAATGTAAAATGTGTAAGCAAGCAGGCCAACTTCAGGTTGTAAGTTTCTTAAATAGTTTTCAGTCCCAGTAAAAAAAAAACACCCTTCATTTTCGGTGTACTGTATACGAATGCAATTTATAACCCAGTATGGAACAAGGACCATTTAAATTAATACATCTTTGTTATTTTTTACAACCTGTACATAACTTTCCTAACAATAGCAACTGTGCTAAATTTATTCCCTAGAGCTCCGATAAGAACTGTTTTCAGCGTGAAACACGCAAATATGTATAACTTCCTCAACAGATAAGATGGATGAGTAGATTTTTTATCACATATTTTATGGTCATGCTAATGATGATTACTTGCTGTAACGTCAGTAGGCACATATTTGATGCCTTTATGGCCAATTTGCACGTGATTGATTTGCAAGTAGTCTCAGGATGAATAAAGATGTTTTTCGCGTGTCTGCTGTTTTTGCCTTCCTGATATTCTGATTTATGAATAATCTTCCGTAATCCGTTTTTTAATTCCGTTTTCTATGAATTTGTCCGTAAGAAAGATGGTTCCGTGCTTCGGAGGGCACGTTAAGCCGTCGGTCCCGGTTGCTGTCTATGATTACTTAGACGGCGGTCGTTATACAACCATGTCAGAGGTCTAAAAACTCTGACACCAGGGTTCATCGGGTCGTTGGACGACTCGGTGTCCCACAAGAAAAGAGAGAGAAGAATAATCTTGCATCATCATCCATCTGACGTCCCCTGCTGGTTATATTATATAGGCCTCCCGGGCGCTTGCATATAGATAGCGATTCCTCCTGGTGATTCCTTGCTTCAAACCAAATATTCAGATGTAAGTTTAAAAGCCGCGGGGCTAAAATAGACTCCAGTAATAAAAAAAAAACATTGTTTTTTCTAGACAATGCTATTTTAGCCCCGGAATTTTGTAACCTTCACCTGACAAATTGGTGGGGAACTAGAGCTCACCCGAACAATTTTGTGTGATTGTTCAAACAAGGTTTAGGGGATGTTCTTTACTTTTGGGTGTTCTTTAGTTAGAGGAGGTTAAACGAATAGGACTAAAAAAACAGGAAGCAGTCACAATTTTTTAATTGTTCCACGTGGTAGGAGCCGTCCCACTCAGCGTTAACTAATGCGTGGCCGCCACTCAAGAACCGTTGGACCATATCGATCGTCGGATCTAAGTGCCAAAAATCTTACACTCGTTCTTCACAAATCTTACAAGTGAAATATTTATAATTTAGCTTTCTAAACTCTAATGAGAACTCAAAAGTAGTCCAAGTTCAGAAATCATCGCAACATTAATATTAATAGAAATGTCTCGCTAACCCGTATAACCTGTATCGTCGCTTTACGCTATCAATTTCTAGGTTAGTAAGAAACGAGAAAAAACTCCGCGGACCGTGACCGCTGCGGTCAACCGGCAAAAGCGTGTTTCCACTGCTGATCTGGCATCCGATAAAATTTCTATAAACTTTCATATCGTCGTTGATGCACCGAAAATATACTTCTTACAAAAACTATTTCGATTTCAAATTTTGTCATGTTTGAAGGAACACAATACTAACGCAACTCTTTCAATAAACTATGCTGTTAAAAACTCTAAACAACCAAATTTGGTCATGTGGAACGTATGTCTGCATACATAAATAGATCACGCCTATATCCCTTGCGGGGTAGGCGGAGCGTAAACGGCCGTAAAATTCGGGATATTTACAAATCGTCTGACAAACATTGGGTCATTCAAATTGTGTTGCACCAATGACAGATTGCCAGTCCATCGCGTAAAATTACAATACACATGTAACCCTCGAGTCCTTTATTCGCCCCTTTGGACACCCATGGGAAATAAATGGGGTAATGCTATTCTAATCCCACATCACACGGCGTGGGTTGATCTTTCGACAAATCTACTCGTGCGGCTGTCGATGGGGGATTGGTGTAGTGGAGACACACACAGTGAACGGTAAAATTGCCAGTTGACGCGATGATACGGTGACTCAGGGAAAACTATTCAACGCAGAATGATGATGATAGTCTTGCATTCGAGACTACTGATTATTAGCTAAATATTTCTGCCTAAGGGAATTCCAGAGCGTGACTAGCGCCCTTATCACTTAAAAAATTATGACTTGATGAAAACGTAATTAATTAAAAATCCGCTTCTGTCACATTGAGGTAGACTTGATTTTACCAAACGACGTAATAGTAAAAATAAATCCTGGTAGTTACAGATATCTACGACACTACTACTTATTAATACAACATTCTGCGAATAAGCTTCAGAATCTGTACAATCTGTCAGAGTTCGATAGATTACGTTTTCATCAAGTTATGATATTAATTATTAAGTGATAAAGTCGCTAGTTAAGCTCCGGAATCCCCTTCTTGAGTTTTTCACTAAACGTGCGGTCTCGCTGGATCCGCGCGGCGGTCTGACATCGCCGCCATTATTACCCGTCCAAATTTAGAAGGCGCATAGTGCCTAGGTAGTTGTAATATGGCAAGTGTCGTCGTGTTCGTACGGGTTATATTATGTCGCGGGTTGCTGAAGCCGCGTCGCGGGTAACCGCAGGCCGCGTCACGAGGCGCCAATCTTGTGTTTTGTCAAATCTGGCCCGCGCGGGCCGTCCCGCGCGTGAAACCGGCGTGAGCGAGCGTACGGCCATAGGAAATGTCGTACTTCGTATAGCGACACAGTTTAGACCGCTATAACACTGTTTCTGAATACCGTAGGTACACGGTCCGGCATACATTGCTGGTTATCTTAAGTTTATTGATATGACACCCATATAACCAGCACTATACAGCCAGACCGTGCACGGTATTCAGCAGACTAGTGTTATAGCCGTTTTAGTCGTTTGGACTACAGTCAGAAATTGCACAAAGAAGCTAATCTGCCGGGCTGCATAATCTGCATATACATACCTAAGCTGCTTACTGCAAACGGAAATGGGAAAGATAAAAGAATACGGATCAAAGGTCGTCAAAGAATGTCAAAAAATGTAAAAAGTATTTGGGCCTATCACACTAAATGTTGTAGCAGCAGAAGGTCCACATTTTTATTATTATTTCGACCTGGTTTACTCTTTAAAATATTTTTACATCCTGTATAAATTGAATTTTATGTTCTAGTATTCAAATATCTAACTAGCTATGTACTTAAATGCACCATACAATGTCCTATGGATTTCTCAAAAATGTACTGGTAGAGATACCTTGATGGGATAAGTTCACCTACCTTTGTGCCTGAATAATCTGTTATTATAATTAAAGTTTAGTTTATTATTGGTCTTGGTACACTAAAGTTATTACATAAATATGGTGAAATTTTACTTGTGACCGATAACTAAAAATCAGTACAGGCTGTTGATGAGGATCAACTTTTCCCTAAGAAACATAGTCCAAAATATGAAAAAACTAGCGGCCCGCCCAGCGGTTTCACCCGCTGCTAACTGATCTCCCACGGGACACAGACCTTTTCCCGACATAAATTATACATAGGTACATACTTACATACATAAAAGAAATCCTCTTGAATCACTCTATCTTTTAAAAAAACTTCATCCAGATCCGTTAAGTGGTTTTGAAGATTTAAGCATACAAACAAACAAACAAGTAAGAGTGAACAGGCTTCTTCTGGGTGAGCTCGCTCCATCTTAGACTCTGTCTCTGTCCTATGACCTAGACTAGAGTCAAGAGCAAACCCATCATTAATAAAAAAAAAAAAACAGACAGGGACAGACGTGAGAAGCGACTTTACTTTAAATTCCGTTTTTTTTAATCCCCCAAGGGATGAAAAGGGGGTTAAAAGTTTGTATGAAAGATCGTTGTCTTAAGTGTGATCCGTTTCAAAATTTGTGATTAGACTTATGACTTAAAATAATTAAACACGTGTTTCAGTATATTTGAAATTTTAACCCTTAATAGGGTCAAACGCGGGTTTAAAGTTTGTATGAAAGTTCGTTTTTTTTAAATGAATGTGATCTGTTTCAAAATTTGTGATTTGACTAATAACTTAAAATAATTAAACACGTGTTTCAGCATTTTTGAAATTTTAACCTTTAAATGGGTGAAAAGGGGGTTAAAAGTTTGTATGAAAGTTTTTTATCTTAAATGTGAACTGTTTCAAAATTTCTGATTAGACTCATAACTTAAAATAATTAAATACGTGTTTCAGCATTTTTGAAATTTTAATCTTTAAATGTGTCAAAAGGGGGTCAAAAGTTTACTACCAATTGGGCTACCCGTTTTCCCATGGGAACGTGACAATTTCCCGGAATAAATTATACTTAAATTAAACCTTCCTCTCAAGTTACTCTATCTAATAAAAAAAACCGCATCAAAATCCGTTGGGTAATTCTAAATATATAAGGAGACACCAAACGGGAAGCGACTTTATTTTATACTATGTAGTGATATGGACCTGCTATACAAATTGGCTTGGTCAGCTAGTATACATTTTGTATGAGTGGTCATTGTTTTTTTCATATTTCGACTTGTGCTTTATCTATCACCAGCTTGTCTTCAATTTTCGATATCAGTCACTAGTAAAACTCACTTTGCGTAGGTCAGCTGGAAGAAATTTCTTAGTACAAATAAGCTGTCCTGTTGTGTCGTTATTCTTTGTATGTGTTTCTCTTGTAATGTTTTTGTGTACAATAAACGGTAAATAAAATTTTACCCTATATACATACATATATTACCTTGTTAAATTCTATAGCTCTTGTTGGAATTCGCTTGTTCGCATGTAAATTGTAAACAAGCATCAATATCGTCAACATATACCTTACGTAGCCACGCAGGTATACTTACATACAAATTCAATTTGCCAACCCAAAGTTTAATCATATATTGCGAACTTTCAGTTGGCTGGCCACAATCCTTCATAGGATCTGAAGTGGGGAGATAAGGGTGCCTTCTCGGCTCATTTGTTTTCCGAAATTGGTTGCCGCGTAATCTGTTTTGGCTTAGACCTCGTATAGGTAATTGGATAAAATATGGAATACTGACTTACGTCGAAACTTGGACTGCAACATCAATAAAACAGGAGAAATCACACAGCGCGATCTAGCCCCAAACTAAGCAAAGCTTGTACTATGGGAACTATAATATAACTGATATTAATTACAGATAACTGATATTAATACTTACATACTTTTCGTTTGTTAATAAATACATATTGTAAATAGAAAGCACCCAGAATAAAACACAAATATCTGAAAATTGATTGTAACATATATTTGTATCTTGTGTGCATCGAACCTGCGACCCTCGGCGTAGCAGGCAGGAGTATTATCCGCTACGCCATCGGGACAGTCAAGTAAACTTGCTTTAATGATGACTTGGATTTCGGACCATTTATTTTCTGTAGGTGCAATGACTTTTGGAGTTTCATGTGTAGCTATCTAATCTATTACAAATTAAGGTAATAGGTTGGCAACCTATAATTACTGTGACCTTGTAACACAAATTTCTAAAATGACCCTCATATAGATGTTAGACGGGATGAGTTCTGTCTAACCCGCAAGGGTAGAAAACATGATTTGTATCTGTATATCTGTATCAACTTTATTCCATTTTTGACTAGTTGAAATTCGGCCACAATTTGGAAAAGGTCAGCACAGAGCAGACAAAAATAAACCGAAGTTCGAAACAGAAGCAGCAGGGTGCACTCTCTATTCAGTCATGTTAGTAAAATTCACAAAGCGAGCCAGACATAGGACCAAAGCTATATTCGACGTCGGCATATAAAATGACTCGAAGATGAAAACGGAATATTCGCTCTGGGAATATGGCATGTTCTAGAATAAATTGATATTTGAAGTAAAGTGGACCGATAAGATTCATATTGTACTCGTATGTATACCCACTTATACACAGACTGCGTGGGTACATAAGATGTTTTCATAAAAGCGTTTTTTTAGCAAAATCAATTCGTTCAATATAATAATAACATACATACTCCACCTGTCTACCTACGGACGATCAATACGAAATAATCCTTCAAAACCAGTTGTAAACCGTGTTTAGGTTCATAGCAGGAGCTTAGGTAAGAAGATTAGTCTAGGTAAGACAACCTGCTATAAAGTAATATTTATTCGTTTATACGTATAGATAATTGAAAGCGGAACCGTAAATTTTTGTATTTGAACCATTGTAACAGTGCTACAAAAAAGCCTGCCCGAAAGTGATTCTGTGAAAATTTTCAATACGAAATTGAAGAAAAAGACGTGTAAAATAGTGTAAATGTGAAATCTTAACAATTTGATCGCGTGACAACGGCAATTGGTAGACATTGCTCTGTTAACACCTGTAGGAAGCTTGGATGCGTCAGCTAATCTTTTTCTTTCCGTATGGAACACCAAGTCTGCTGAATAACATCTTATAGAAGGTTATAATTTTTGTTCTACTTGCTAACTACTACAAAATCGGAAACGAAGCGAAAGACGAAGCAACAAGCTTAAAATTGGGGGATGAGGATTTATTTACGAGGAAGAGGATGCGGATTAGGAAGTGTGTGTGTCAAACTAAACAAACGATCTCTAGACCATAACAGCGCGGGGCGCGGGAGGGGATGGCGTGTTTGTATCGTCAAATTCCTCCTAACACCTCGTAAGCTATGCAGAAGCCGAAGAGGAGTTTTTGAACTTTCTTTATGTGTAAGCAGTAGCGGTTGAGGAACCTTAAACAATGCGGAAGATGCATCCACATCAACACTACTACATAAGTTTAACTAGAAATGTAATGGCGCAATGCAAACACTCCGTGGAAAAATAAGAATTTAAATTGGAGAAAATTCATTACTTATCATTGTGATAGTTCGCTAGTTTCAAGTTGCTTTGACAGCGCTTTTCAAATAAACTTGTCCCTCCATTCATTTACACTACTACGACCTTTCGTGACTACGACAACCGAGAACAGTTCAGCAATATGATATTAAAGTTCAAACACAGCACTTTACCGCAGACATTCGCAATAACGTGTCAACGGGAATAGTAATATGCAATATGGCGGCGGAAACGACACACGAGGTGCCGATGTCGATATCAACTGCACACGACTTTGAGATCCAAGCAATCCAATATTGTGTATATGTCCTAATAGTGTTACTAGTAGAGATGCGTCGAATATTTGAACATTTTTGATATTCGGTATTCGGCCAAATAGTTTGTACTATAGGGACGAATACCGTATACCTGATGTACGAGACTAAACACACGAATGTTATTTTTTTCCAAAAAGTCTTTATTTGTAACATAAATTTAGTAATCAAAATTATTAAGAGGCTAATTGTGGTAAATAGAAATAAAAAATTTAGTACATTGCGTAGCCGGTTAATATTCCTGGTAACTAAATGGCTAACCGACTACGCAATGAACATCTAATTTCTCCTGTAAAATTATAACCTATGGTTTGATAAGCAATTCAAGAAATGCGCACACAAACACCGCACTGCCTAGCGCCAGCCAAGTATTCGGAGGTGTTTTTGGCCGAATACCGAATATGCGGCCGCTGAATATTCGGCTTTTACCACACCGCCAAATATTCGATATTAGGCGAAATTAATATTCGTTGTATCTCTAATTACTAGTTTAAGAGTTACGTGGTTGTCCTGCTAAGATGATTCTATGAATTTATTTATAATATTTGCCCTGTAATTTATGGATGCTACGTAATTACGCCAGACCTCCTACAAAACAATAAAGTCTGATGTTTAGGATTAAAACATGAGCCGTAGTTACTCTTTGAATGTAATTTAATTTGGTTTTTTGATTGCGCGAGACAATAAATATTTCAATTTTTGACTTCAATATGACTGAAATTCGTGATGACATTGTGAAAAGACTCTAGGTATATAAGGAAGCAAAAACACTAAGCCAATCTTTACAGCGTTTTTGTGATAGCCCTTAACATCTAGCCGGATTTTCTAGATCCCTCTCTCAGCAATTTTCCTATGAGAGGTCGTAAATCATGCAATCTTTAATGTTTAACACTCCCAAGTCCCTTTCTCTAGTATTTTATATTACAGAGGCAGCGTATCTCAGCTCCCCTTTGAGACAATATGGCGTCTTAGCGTCAACTAGATTGACCGAGAAATAAGCATTTTGGCGCTTGTTATGTGCTGGTTATCAGCGCTAGATAAGGAACCTTTAGTTTTAGATAGTTTTTATTTGCGTGGGTCGTCGCACGGCTAGATGGATGGATCAGTGAAGCCTTTAAAGAGAACCTGGACAAGACTGGCACAGGGATAGTAGGTCTCTATAGCACAAGAGAGAGAAGGCTTATACCCAGCATTGGGTGGATAGAGGCTGAAATAACAATGATGATGATAATTTATTATTTAATTCACAGTAAGCACACAAGTCACAAGTATGATAAATAAACAAAAATTTAAAAATATGACTGCTTTCTGAAATTAAGCCTAGCCTATAACACTCGGGGTAATGTAAGGATTCTTCCGATACCATTCTCTCCCAATCGAATCTGTTCAGTGATTAACGAGTTTCAGTCCCTTTAAAGAATCGCACATATATACATACGTACATACATACAGGGTTATTTTTTATTCACCCCGGAATTTTTTCTACTCATGATTCTGAACAACTTTTATTATGGGGTAACCTGCGAAATCGCGATAAAAAAAACAGCTGCTCCATAGAAAAAATCATTACTCGAACAAATTGTATGGAACAGCTGGTTTTTGTTTTGCGATTTCGCAGGTGACCCCATAATAAAAGTTGTTCAGAATAATAAGTAGAATCACCCTGTAAAATTTCCGGGGTGAATAAAAAATAACCCTGTATACACTAAAAACATTAAACTCCTTTTTTGGTTGGGCAGACGTATAATAAATAGCAAAACGAACAAGATCAAATAGACGAGAGAAATAGGACCTAAGTTACCGTCTGGAAAGATTTTCACCCCTTTCAGTAGACCACGAAATGTGATTTTGTCTGTCAACATTATTCATGGTTTATAAGCTCAACGCGTCAAGTTCAATTCCATTTCTCTTTGGCTTTAGTCGAATTCAATTTATCAATAGCACTGCTATACAGCAAATTGAAAATACATCCAATAGATTCCTCTGTTGGATTTGATTGACATTGGCTGGTTCCAATGTACGAGATATGTTAAGGATTTCTAGAACGTGGCGTTGGAAATCCCGAAATTTCTTTGCTGGTGATTTAGCTTTGACAGATCTAATTGAGAAAGAAGCTTAAGCGAAAAATATGTAAGCTCTTACGGTTCATTCTGCGAAACAGAATTTTATTTAATTACTATGGCTTAATGGAAAGCACTTTTAAAATACCCCCTTATTAAGTAGATTAAGTGTACTTGGGAATTTAATTTACGTCAGAGATTAGCTTTTACAAGTAAAATGTCTGTTGCTTGGTTTGCTCGTAGCAAGGCAACGTGCTATTTTTAGCGATGAATTAAATTATTAAAAATTCTACACTGCTTGATTTCAATCTTTGAGTTTTATGTCTTTCAAAAGGCTTCAACTGAGATTGCTAGAACATTTTATAAGCTATACGGAAGATAGGTTTATATCTTGAGTTCAATACCGGTAGTGTAAATTTCCATACAAGCGTAACTAATACAAAACATGTAGGAATCTACTGGAAAATCGGGTTTGAATGCCTAAGTTTGGATACTAACAAGAATGAATATTAAATGATAATTTGTTGATGATTGCTTTATATCGAAATATGTGTGTGCCAGACCTAAGCAACGGTGCGCACAAACACATTATATTGGTGCCAGTAGCTGTCAGATATATTTTCGTCTGCAATCTGTTCAATTGATCTAAAGCTGATTATGGGGAATTGTATTCGTTACGACAGACAAGTCGGAGCAAAACATCGATCGATAGTTATAGGGTGAAATAGTACTAGTAACCGATAGCGAAATTTCAAGACGGGATGGTGATAAGGAACAATTTATCCAAGGCGAAAAAAGTAAATATTAGAGTTTCCATAGTAACTCCAATCAGCTGATCGGTAATTTTGTATGGGGGGTCCAAATCCTTTTTTCGTTATTCGACTTATATTCCTTGGGGATAGTTGTTCCATATCACCAGCCTGTCTTGTGTTTTCGCTATCGGTTAAATATTCACCCTATATTTGCGGCAGCCCTCCAAGTAAGGTGACAAAGCTCAATTTAACTACGGTTGGATGAAAACTACAAGAGATGTCTATGCCATAGCATAGCATGAAATTACTTCAGAGACAATCAAGCCAAGTTCAGCTGAATGAAAGCGGGTTTGAGGTTTGCCTTTCAATAAATCCCAAGTTGGATGAGGTAATTGAAACTCTGCGGATGAACTGGACCGCAGTAATTAGTAACTATTTTGGTGTTGTGATTATGAAAGTGGAAGTGTTGGTTTTGGTAACATTGAATATCTATTCAGAACAAATTGTAAGAAGTTTTCCAAACTTCGTTTATTGGTAAAGGTCGTGTCTCAGTGGAGTTAAAAGTTAGAGATAATATTGGCACGTTAAATCCATGTCAGAACCGTCCTTATGAGAAGATAAATAGTTTTTTTCTGGATTATGAGTTATCTCAAGAGAACAGTCGTCGTTTGGAAAAACTGATTGATAGCATAATATACATCACAGAATGCTAGTCGGTTATCCTTTCTTTTTAGAAAATGTTCGCAGGCAGTGTTACTACGTGGTTTCTACGAAATCAGTTATTTTTTTGACAAGGAAAAATGTATTTTCGATAAGCGTACGATACCCAGAATTTGGTAAACGCCCATGGACCCTTCGATTTTAGCCCCGGGACTTTGAAACCTACACTACACCTGACTGAGGGAGTCCCATGTATAGCAGTGGATTACGGGGCATGTTTATAAATAATATATAATACAAATATTTATTTTTTACTTGGCGCTATAACACCATAAATCAAACTAGGAAGAGTAACGTCACCCTCAAAGAAATATGCGTGCGTTTAGTTTACGCTAACATAATCACTAGTTTGGTCGACTGAATTTTATAGCCCTATACCTTTTGTCATCCCTGTAGTTAAAATAGATTTATTATTTGAAGGGGAAACATTGGTAACGCCATCTTTCTACAACTATATACCATCTTTATGCAACGAAATCGATACAAAATCAAAAAGTGAACCACGGATGTTGATTTAAACAGAACTTATAGAAGAAAATGCAATATGAAGATTTTAGAATTCAAATTAAAAACACGTTAGTAAGAGGTTGAAATGCTTAAATAGTTTTTTATTTATCCGTTACTTCCTTATTAAGGAGATCTGAAATTCCACAACAGTAGAATTAATTTCTGTTCAGATAAGGATAAGTATTGATAATTCATTTGGAATTAATTGAAATGACCGCATCAAAATATTTTTAAGTTCGATGACTCAAGCCTGTGTAATTTGCGATATTTTTAGGTACAACATGTACACAAACGTCGATTTACTCAGCATGTATCGTTCAAAGAGTTGTTACGATACGTAAAACACTTTCCAGCGAATATACGCGTTTCAAATATTCAAAAAGGTTACAATGTGCGAAGAAATGTTCCTGCTATGCGAGTCTCGGGAATGTTTTTACGAGTAGATCTTGAAGCTCAGACATGATATACGGACTTCGTTAGATAATGTTATTTCTTTAAATAGCGCTGTTACTTTCCTTCAAATAAGTTTAGAGAAGTATAGGAGATGATCGCGACTAAAATTGATTTATAATTTGACGCAAAATGCACGTTATCTGTCAAGATAAGGCGACGATTTAAAATATGGCGACTAAATAACTAGAAATGGCGGAGAAACCATAGACATTTTTACATTTTAAAATATGACATGACTAATATATCTATCTACTGTCTTTATTTAAACCTATTTGACAAAATATGACAGCGGTTTTTTAAGTTAATAGAAATTACAAAGAATGACACCAATACGAAACGCAATAATAAGAATACAGATTAGTCGAAAATTGACTATCAAGGCAAAGATTAGTCTAACTACAAGCACGTATAGGTATTAGGCACAAGTAATATTAAAGAAAGGCCAGGTCAAAAGTACCCGAAATCGACGAGCATGTTTGAAAAGGTATGGCATGTTTAAGAAGCAAAAGACGGGTGTCAGGATCGTAGCAAGTGGAAAGATGTAGTCTCTGCCTACCCCTCTGGGAAAGAGGCGTGATTATATGTATGTATGTAATATTAACACTAATCGGTAACCTTGGTAAACTCAGAGAAATATAACTAATTTTACTTTTACATACCTGTGGACATACACTTGATCTGTGGGCTATACCTATCATGATTTTATACCTGAGGTTATACTCTTGATCTGTTGCCTATACCTATCATAACACTCTTGAGATCAAGTCATGGGGTCAATGAAATCATTACCCTTCGTAAGCGAAGTTTTCTCCTATTACTTTGTCGGTGGCGAGAAGCGAAGAAAGTGGGTAGGGTTATTAAATGACAGTGGGCAAAATTGTATGGAACTTGGTCCAAGAACCTCCACTATTGAGACTTATTGGAAATGGAAGAACACACTTATCAGATTATCCGAGACAAGTATTACCGAAATCTGCACCGGGATTTCTTTTTTATGGTCACTTGAAGTTACTATAAAAATATTCTTAAAAAATGATTTTAACAGGAGCGTGATATTTATTTTGACAGATTTTATTGATATTGCGTGTCTCTCGAATGTGCTACAATGTAAACTCCATGTAACGAATCTCCACATAACGTCAAACTCCCCAAAACATTCAAATAACATGACTTTGGTTTGAAAAAAGTGGTCCAAGACCTTCCACTGTTGAGACATATTTGAAATGGAAGTACATACTTGTCAAATTATTCAAGACAAGTTTTATCGAAATCATATAGATATGTATTAGTTATAGCACACACAGTATATACTTTTATATCCATTAAGTCTCAACAGTAGAGGTTCTGAGGCCACTTTTTCCAAACCAAAATCATGTTATTTTAATGTATTTGTGAGTTTTGTATTATGTGGAGTATCGTTTCATGGAGTTTACACTGTATTACATTCGACTGACACGCAATCTCTATATTAATGTGTCACAGACAAGTATGTACTTCCATTTCCAATAAGTCTCAACAGTGGAAGGTCTTGGACCACTTTTTTAAACCAAAGTTATGTTTTTTTAATGTTTTGGGGAGTTTGACGTTATGTGGAGTACATTGTTTACATTCGATTGACTCGCAATCTCAATATTAATGTGTCACAGACAAGTATGTACTTCCATTTCCAATGTGTCTCAACAGTGGAGGTTCTTGGACCACTTTTTTCAAACCAAAGTGATGTTATTTGAATGTTTTGGGGAGTTTTATATGATGTGGAATGTCGTTTTATGGAGTTTACACTGTATTACATTCAACTGACACGTAATATCAATATAAATGTGTCACAGACAAGTATGTACTTCCATTTCCAATAAGTCTCAACAGTGGAGGTTTTTGGACCACTTATTTTACACCAAAGTCATGTTATTTGAATGTTTTGGGGAGTTTGACGTTATGTGGAGTGTCGTTACATGGAGTTTACATTGTGGCACATTGAAGAGACACGCAATATCAATAAAATCGGTCAAAATAAATAGCACGCTCCAGTTAAAATCATTTTTTAACAATATTTTTATAGTAACTTCAAGTGACTATGAAAAAAAAAACCCGGTGCAGATTTCGGTAATACTTGTCTTGGATAATCTGATAAGTGTGTTCTTCCATTTCCAATTAGTCTCAACAGTGGAGGTTCTTGGACCACTTTTTTCAAACCAAAGTTATGTTATTTGAATGTTTTTGTGAGTTTTGTATTATGTGGAGTATCGTTTCATGGAGTTTACACTGTATTACATTCGACTGACACGTAATATCAATATAAATGTGTCACAGACAAGTATGTTCTTCCATTTCCAATAAGTCTCAACAGTGGAGGTTCTTGGACCACTTTTTTCAAACCAAAGTCATGTTATTTAAATGTTTTGGGGAGTGTGACGTTATGTGGAGTTTCGTTACATGGAGTTTACATTGTGGCACATTGGAGAGACACGCAATATCAATGAAATCTGTCAAAATAAATAGCTCGCTTCAGTTAAAATCATTTTTGAACAATATTTTTATAGTAAATTCAAGTGACTATAAAAAAGAAATCCCGGTGCAGATTTCGGTAATACTTGTCTTGGATAATCTGATAAGTGTGTTCTTCCATTTCCAATAAGTCTCAATGGTGGAGGTTCTTGGACCACTTTTGCCCACTGTCCTTTACACCGGCTGCTTTCTCCGTTAGGACCCTGTTTATTGAATGTAGTGCTCAGATGAAAGCGAATATGGGAGATGTTTGTATTTGAACGTACAGTCAAGATCAGACTGGGTTAGACGGTTTGGACCGTTTTCTTATGCATAAGACTTACATTGGCAGTTTGAGTGTCTTACCACAGTATAATTAATAGTACTAGCGTACAGTATGGTTACTCCCTGCCTCCCCCTACAAGCGCCGCCCACCCGCGCTCGGAGGACGCTCAGACACCGGCTAGCAAGGATACGTGAACGAAGGTCATTTCATACTGCCGCACATTGCATTACCGATTCGCGAACGCAAAATGGCGGCAACCCTGACATTTTGTCTCACACACACAAGCATGGTCCGCGTTCACCTACGCGAACTTAGACTGTATGCGTAGCAACGCGTTTGTTTCATACATTTGAGCGCCAGTGTCCGAGGTGTGGTCTTACCGTACGTGAGCTTGACTGTACAAGTAATTTGATAATGCTTGGCGCTGTCGATTCCACGTGTAGAGTATTAGTAAACCACAAAGCCATACCAATATAGGTACGTACGAGATGCAGCAGCAGATCGCAATTTAAGGCCTCATCTGCCTATATACAGCATGTGAACCAGTAATTTTGAATCTTACTACCCTCACTTGAATTTCAATATGTATGAGAATACATACCAGTGTAGGTAGGTACACTACGAGTTAAAGATTGTATATAAGAAATAAAGAACTAGCTATACGTTATGGTTGATGATGAGCTAATGCCAATACATACATACTATATCACGCCTATAATCCCTTGCGGGGTAGGCAGAGCGTAAACGGCCGCAAAACGGTCACTTAGCTAATGTCAATATTAGGTACAAAACATTTTTTTTTCTTTTCCTGTTGAAATTGAATTGATCTGCGTCTGATAACTCCATTTTGAAGGGGCCCATTTGGACCCAAGTCATGTGAGCCCCTCCTAAGAACAAAAACATTTTGTGGGTATTTTTATGGGGTAGTTACCAGCCTTATTAATATGTAGGTATTAATATGATGTTTATAGCTAAAAGCTTATTAAGTGCCGGGAGATATTAAACCAAGCTGACGATAATAAAGTACTTAGCCATATTGGCTTTCGTGATTTTAGTTATTTACCTAAAGTAAATTTAGGTTTTGCGGTGTGATCTCGGCTTAGTTTAGCATCACCCCATTTCTTTCCCGTGGTTGTCGTAAGAGGCCACTAAGAAACTCAAGGGTTATATGGGCTGGCAACCTGTCACTATGGCGATACACAATATTTTGAATGACAATCAAATGTTTGTCAGATCAGTGGCGTAAATGTTTGTTTTTTACGGTCGTTTACGCTCTGCCTACCCCGCAAGAAATATAAGCGTGATATACGTATGTATATGTAAATTTAGGTTCTGCATACCGAAGACAACGTTTTCCTTACCTGAAAACAAAGATAGCGGAAAATTAATAAAAATAATACTATGAAACAAAGTTTTCATACGAAAAGGAATTTACTGAGATGTAGTTTGTTAAGGGAACTATATTTTCTGTCACCAACATTTATATTTGTCATCAAGTAGTATCACCAAATAATGAGATTTATCGTCACGAAATATTTTCGTTCTCAGATAAACAAATGTGTTCCCGGGTATGAATCACCAAATTAATGTTATATAATGTGTAAAATAAAAGATGGATTACCAAAGAAATTGTAGTGCATTGATTGAATTTATACTTCGTTCTCTTAATAATAGTTTTGTAACTTATATAATAGGTTAGTACTCAAAATGGTAGATCTGTCATCAAATAAATAAATTTTCGTTCCCAGACTGCGATTCCCTTTAATTTGCTATTTTGTCACCAATATAGTGGTAACATTTTATTTCATTGAGTTATCAAAATAATATTGTTCGCTACCAATTTAATACATCAATAGTCAATTTGAACAAAAAAATATTCAAAAAGGCGGAGCCAAATTGGCGCGCTTTAAAAAATTACCAATCGGACCTCAGCAATGGGTCGTAGGATTATATAGCGAGGTGCAACTTTACTTCATTCGCGTCAATTTCATTGCTGAAGGTGCATTACCTTTTTTTTGTGGTATAGGCTAACGCTTGACCAGAATCGCACCTGATGGAAAGTGAAGATGAGGTCTAGGATGATTCGCGTTTGCCTAGAAAATGCATTCTTTTATTAAATAGGAATAAATGTTGACTATTTCACGAGAACTATGTGTTTTACTATCCTACTAGAAATTTTATCGAAATACTGCTTTTACCTGTGGGAGTTAAGCTCCTTGGGGGAGGCATAATATGTCCAGTAAAGTAGTAAGAAGACTGTTTTCGTTGAAACAATGATGATGATAACTTCTAATTTTTTTGAAACTTTTTGAAATTTTTCTCGGGACAAAAATATGCTTTATTGGTGATCACTTTAAATACATTTTCTTCAATACTTCTTGGGACAAACCTGTTAAAATACATTCAAAAATATTAATTTGGTACTAGACCTTAAATCTCCATGATTTTAGGTAAATTTTTGTGGAACTGATTTTATATTGTTTGATGACTAGATTTTGGTGACAAATCTATTATTTTGGGGGCAAACTCTATTATTAAGGACACAGAGAACTACTTAAATTGGTGACAGATTAAATCATACCCGTTTGTTAAGGCAATCCCAAATAACCTAAATAAATTATTACTACCACTTTACCATTCAAACTTCAACAGCCCCAACAATCCAATACTGAACTAGGCTTCCCCCGATGGCGATATCTGCCATGCCATTATCTGCCATGCCATGCTTGCTACGCATGGCGGGCGGATTGGCGAGCGCAAGGCAAGGTTCAATTAACAGGGACGCTGGTGTAAATTCTCTGAACAACAACCTTTCAACCCGTAATCGTCTTTTGCAAAACCTACGCGTAGAAATGGTGATGGTTTTCTAAGCCGAGACACTACACAGTTAAACACACTTTTTAGGGAGCTGTAATAGGACAAAATATTTAATTTTTTTAATATTTTTATATTTGTTTAACTGGTCCTTATTATGAAAGGGCTTAGTGTGCATGTTACGCAACCCTTAGTGCGCAAGTCCATCTCGCACTTGTTATTTTGTACATACATAAATCACGCCTATATCCCTTAAGGGGTAGGCAGAGCGTTAACGGCCGTAAAACGGATATTAACACCACGTCTGACAAAAGTTTGAGGGTCAATCAGATAACTGTGTATCACTATAGTGACAGGTTGTCAGCCCATCGCCTATAATTGCAATACACATCCCTCGAGTCCCTTAGTCGGCTCTAACGACACCCATGGGTAAGAAATGGGGTGATACTATTCTAAGCCGGCATCACACGGCAAAGGTATATTAGTATAGTAGGTACCCAAAAATTTACAAAAAGTAAGGATTGATAGCTTCGCGTGCCTTCTTCATTGTAGACGTAGACTGACCAGCTCCTCAATCTTAAGCACTCGAAAGTAGAGCAACATTTATTACAGTCAGGTCAGTAGTAAATCCACTAACTTGGTATCTAGTATCTACTGGAGCGGGCACCTAAACTAACTGCACTTCCATGCACTCAACGATAGCGCTCGTGCACCCTCTATTACGTAACTCCGGGCCACATAGTTGTACTAACTTTGTATGAAATACGTTAACATCTCAACTACTTTAATTTAATACGAGCAGTATCTTTTTCTTTTTAAACTTGCAAAATATTCAAGCGCGGGCAGGATTTGAACCTGCGACTTTTGCATTACTAGTGGCGACGCCTCTTCCATCTGGGCTACCGCAGCTCATTCCTTGCCCGCCAATTTTGCAAGTGTATTTTAATGCCAGTAACGCGTGGCACGGCTTTATCTATAGGGTTAGTTTTTCAACTAATAGTATCAAAATGTCAATCTTTTACCCTTAATGTTATTCGTCATCATTAACAGCCGTGGGGCTGGTACTAATGATTCTGACCTCCGCTTACCTTCTAAAAATCTATCACGTTGACTAGATTGAGCGCCAACGCTGCGTCGAGGGTGATGCATGCGCGGACCGGCCGCATAGCAGCGCGGGCTGGTGCCTATGTTATGAAACTACAGGCTACAAGTCTACAGGTGAAATTCTTAGTACATTGCGTAGCCGGTTCATATTCCTGATATCATAATGGCTAACCGACTACGCAATGAACATCGAATTTCACCTGTAAAATTGTAGCCTGTAGTTTGATAATATCGGGTACTGGGCGACCTGCGTCACGCAGCGCTGGCTGGTCTGCTCTTGGTATTTTGCCGAATGTAACCCGCGCGCAGTCGGCCCGCGCTTGCAGCCCGCTCGACGTAGCGTTGGCGCTGAATTTTTTACTTAATTAAGCAACACGTAAATATATGCATATGTACTCTGCCAACACTCATTCATAGAAATTAATCTCTGACTGGAATCATTTATAGTAAAGAGCTCGAATAAAGCGAAATTCATAAGACTGGCGGGTCTAATGGTAATTTGTTCTACTTACTACCTAAACAAACTTTATAACCCTATATAATATTAGATAAGGCGACACAACAACCAATGTGGCGCAGTGGTTGTGCGACTGCCTGCGACGCCAATGTTCCGGGTTCGATTCTCGGTGGAACACTCACAAAGTTGATATTTATCACTTTGTGAATTTGTTCCAGGTCTGGTTAGGACATTGCAGGGTGAACCAACTGATTGTCGGTTGCTTCGGAGGGTACGTTAAGTCGTCGGTCCCGGTTGTCTATGATTAATTAGACGGCGGTCGTAACGTAACACAACAATGTCAGAGGCCTACCAGTAGTAGTAGGCGGTTGAAAAACTCTGACACCAGGGTTCATCGGGTCGTTGGACGACTCGGTGTCCCACACGAAAAGAAGAACAACCAATGAATGGTCAATTAGCTGGTCGAGCTTCTAGCCTGTTCTATGCTGTCATCAAAAATGAGGTCACTATTCTATTGTATAGATATAGCAATGCTTATAAAAATGATGCAAAAAACACAGACTAGCCAAACATTCGCAAGTCCAACCAGACCTAGTCTGGTTTTAGCTAGTTAAAACTGAATAACTCCAGAACGGTTATGTTCGTTTATATAAACGATGATACTATAGTTAATTTCAACTGCACACTACTAAGCTGTGGCATGAAGCCCGATATTACGTAATCAAATTAGGGAACGGTGTCACGACACTTGTAGGCGGCATTATAAACTTTATAAGCGTGAGTGAAGGAGTGAAAGAAGACAATACACTACAGTGTATTATATTGGCTTATGATGAGTATCGCGACTTCCATTTTCTTCACATGTTTTTACAAAATCCATACGATTTGACACGCCATGGCACGATAAAATGTTGTCACCGCATTACATCGTTTGCGGCTCACTTCACTGTGACCAAACTTTATTCATCCTGAAGATCTGCGCGCATAAGACGACAAAATATGTCGTGGCACGCATGTTAGACGAACTGAATTCTTCTGGCGCGCGAGATACGCCTCTTTTTCATAGTGCGCATCATAAGATTAATGTAGGTCGGAAGATAAGAAAACTGCCAACCTTAGGTCCACTCAGGGTGTTTGGTAAAAGGCGACGTAACGCATCTGACCTTGGCGAAAGATCTACCGAGCATGCTCAATTACATGGTGGCTGTGTGTGATCCACCTATAATAGCTTTTCCAAATAAAACTACGGCGGCGCCCCGTTCAAAAACTAAGGCTATAGCAGCATTTATTTGAGTACAAAACATGTCATGCCGAACCTAAATGGGATACGGGCAGGGCAAAGATGATAATTATATTAAAAAATACTGATCTAACGTCGGACACCCAGCTGACATTGTAGAAACATGACGTAGATTATTACACCTTTTTCTACCTTGTCTTTGAGTCATCAAGGTAAAGTTCAAGTAGAACGACCAGGTACAAGCATTACTTAACGACTTACATAAGAATCTTGACTCAGGCAAAAGATATTTCCGCCAAGTCAAGTACTTAGTCTTAAGATATTTACTTACTCTTTGTAGTGTACCTACTCAATTATTGAAATGGAATTACGGATATTGAATTATATTCCAAGATCGAAGTAAGAAAATCAAGCGCGAATTAAATCAGAAGCTTATGATAAATCAGCATTCATTAACTTATGTCACGTTCACACAATGCCTCTATGGGCAGGGAAATAGTAAGGGAAGTGGGCAGAGCAATCACCAAAACAGGTTACTCGTCATGCTGCTGCCAGTTACCGTGCTCCCTCCCGCTAGTATGGGCTTTTCGTGCGTTAATGTATTAGTGTCTCGCTACCTCGTATTACTGCGAGAGTATGACAGTGTCCGAACGCTCACTCGCATTCACACTTTCGCGGAATTATTTCAGGAAACATTCGCGAAAGCGGCAGGAGCAGTAGTAGTAGCATAGTGTGAACGTAGCATTATAAAGAAAAACCAGTAACCAGGAATTAGCAACTGAAATTATTGGGAAATTGAGCGAGCAAAAATTCAATTTAAAATTCGATTTAGATGGATTAAATCCATCAAATCAAATTAGCGGTGCCTGTGTCTTGTCTAAGCAATTTCGTTTCGGAATTAGGTAGATCCCTCGCCAAGCCACAGGATATAAAGATTAATTATCTGAAAATGATTAAAACTAATATGGGATGAATCTCTCACTCAAAGACTTCTTAGTGATTTTAACCTGTTTAGGACTACTAAACGAACCACAATCGGCCAGTTAAAAGATAATCATTCCAGGTGGGGATTTACTCACATTTTCGACCTTCTTCGGGGCAAATGTGGACCCACAACACACCCCATGCTCCATCTCATCTTTTGCCCCTCTTGTCCGCCAACCTGATGAGAATGCAACTGATGCTGGCGACCGACAAAGCGGTGAGGATGGCTGAATACTGTGCTAACGAAGTTTGATTCATGCCTTCTTAAGTTGTTGTTTGATGCTGGCTTAGAATAGAATAATTTCTACCTGATATTACAACTACTCCAGGAACACTTCAAACACGATGAATCTAGGGAATGGGCAGTAACGTTCCTAATGAATACACGTTGGTAAGCGGTTTGGCGAGCTGTCTAAGGTGTTGTGTTTTTCAGGAAACGCTGCTGACCATGGCCATTCCTTGCATTCATCTTTTAGAAGTATTTTATGACAGAGCAGAAACGGACTGAGCTATTCTAAGCCAACCAGCACCATACAGCGCATTAGGTTCTCAGTCGCCTTTAACGACAGGATTTGGGTAATGCTATTCTAAGCCAGCACCAAACGGATATTCTCTAAGATTTATTCCTGAAAATGAATTCTTCAACACTGAATAAATTCCTATTTTTGTGAAAGTGGTATGGCATATCGATTATAGGACGGTGGCGCCACGCTAGCCGCACAATGTCTCTGGGGATCGGATTTGCCGCCCGACTACTTTGCCTTCGCTAGGGTTGCGGCAAAGTATGGATAATAAATAACACTAGCTTCTCTAGGGTTGCGGTGAAGTCGGCAGGCAACCGTGTTTTGCGTGTCGATTTATGACGAATAAAAATACGCAATACGTACGAACCTAGGAACAACGCAGGCAGCCACAAAAAGACCAGTCCAGCAATAAATGGATGAGTTAAAAGAACGATTTTTACTTTTTATTCACCTCTCTTTCTTTGAAAATTTTGTTCAATAGGTAGTTGGAGCGGCCGTCTGCCTGCAGGCACCCTTGCTTACCCAGTGTTACCGCTTATTTAAATATGAATGAAGATGGGGTGGAGATACATGGAAATATACGACGATAGTGATAATATAATCATAAGTAGCCAGGTAATTATATGTACATTTTCAGCTAATAAATTCTTGATAATAGATAATTTCAACGTCTTCATACAGCAAAGCTCATCAAAAAGATTAAATAAAGTATCCATTAATATCCTGTACCTAAAAATACTGAATCCATTAGTGGCAACCCTTTAACCTATTTAAGCGAACTAGTGATGTTTACATCAGCTGAAGCTTGCAGGGGACGTTAACAGCAAAGTTTGTTCACCCTGAACACATGTTTATGTCAACTACCTATTTAAGCTGCGAGTTCCTTCGTGGTATATTGCTTTGAGCGGTGGCATCAGTAGAAGAAGCTCCTTGGTTCATTTCTCGGTGGAACACTCAAAAGTGTTTTTTGATAATTTATTACTTTGTTAGGTTGGTTAGGACATTTCAGGCTGAACCACTTGACTGTCTGCAAAAAACATAATTTCGTTCTTTGGATGGCCGTGAGCAGTCATTCCCTGTTGCTGTCTATGATTACTAAGATAGCGTCCATTGAGCAACCACATCAGAGATCTACTAGTTGCCCCTAGGCGGTTGTAACACTAATCGGGTCGTTCGTCGACTCAGTGACCTACAGAATAGGAATGATAAACCTACTTAGCATTGAAATCTCTACACGACCCAGCACACGGAAGCACACGTGGTTTGTATGTGTTTGATACTTAGTAAACGGGTTCTCGAGTAAAGACCACGTCTCGGCAAGCGTAGCGTTGGACGCCCTCCCCGGCCAGATAGACCGATGACTTAAAAAAGACGGCTGGCGAAAGCCCCTTTTAGTGGACTCTTTATCGGGTCGTCCAACGACTCAGTATACCCCACGACAAGAGATAGAGTGGACTATTGTGGGGGTTGATGAACCGAGCTGCATAGCCTCAGAGAAAACAATTTATCAATTTTGTTTGCAAATCGAGCTGGCTGATGTATGAAACTTGGAACATGATATGATATGGGAGGCTTTTGCGATGGGATCAAGTATGATTGATGTTGTTTTTAAATTATTTTACTATATCTGACTAATGTAAGATGGATGGTTATCTATATTTGCTTGGTGCTTTCTATACTAAGTGCGTTACCCTGCCGGGTTAACTTGTATGGGTGGGCCAACTTTTTTTTCATATTGCAACCTATATTCCTTCGGGAAAGTTGTTCAGATTCACGAACTGGTTCACCCCTTACAATATTCTCAGCAAATTTTTTACACCATGTATTTTATCTTTGATATACTTATTTGATACTCTTTATAGTAAGTATATTTTCATTTTTTTAAATTTGCAAAATTCTGCCCGCGTTTGAAAATTTTGCAAGTTTTCAAATTTTTTTTACTTATTATTATTAATAACTAGACTTTATTCTATATTTTCATTGTTTAGTAGGTAGGTATCTACTAAACAATGAAAGCTCCCGCTACTTCTAAAACTTTTTCCTGTACCTAAGACACTTCAAAGAGATTGCCTGATGGCAATAACGCCGTCTAACTGTACTCCAAAAGGGGTGAACCAGCCCATGAAATGGAAAAACTATCCCCAAGGAACACAGGTCTCTGCCTTCGTTTTGGACACCGAGTCAATGATCGAAATTTGAACAGAAAAATTTGACATCCCGTAAAAATTTACTTGGTTGGTTACATTTAAGGAAGGTCCAAATTTCTCTTTTTATACTTCGACTATGTTCCTTGGGGAAATATTTTCAGTTTCATGGGCTGGTTCACCACTTGAATATTCGGAGTATTTTGTTACACCGGATATACTATTTACATAGTTATTCCAGACATTGTTTCAGCAAGCTTAACATTTGATGTGAGTTACAAAATAAGGCACATAAATTTAAAATTCCTTTTTTTCCGCTTAAGAGGTCAAGGTTTAAGACTGGTTGTACTCAGAAACTCTCTGGCACCGGTGTCTTGCCAAGTTTTTATCCAAAACTGTCACGTCTATGTCTTTATTCATAAAAATCTACTGCCAGTCCGCAAGCCCACTTAAAAATTGCCTACCATTATTAGGCGAATGGCAAAAGGTCGGAAAAATTGTGCTTAGCAAGAATCAGAACCTAAAATTGGTACTGGAAGTAAAGGACTTTTTCACTTCTCATGCTCTGAAAGAGCTTATTGGTGCAGGATATAGGCTGCACAAAATCGCATTTTATGCACAAGTGCAAGAACGTATCTACTCATAAATGAAAGCAAAGAAAATGAGCCATACACAGCCAAAGGGCGTCTGCCCCGAACGCCGATATCGGCCCGACATAGTGCTATTTCATTTTATATGTATGAAAAAATTGAAATAGCACTATGTCGGCTTAAATAGTAGGCTGTATAGGTCTGCAGCCCAAGCCTAATGCCAATGTCGTAAGATTTAAAAAAAATAAAGCGGCGGGAAACAGCTGTTGTTTTTTCGTAATTTCTTCAGTTTGCTAAAATTGTTAAAAATGACCAGTGAAGAAGAGGATTTAAGACTCTCTCCTAATACGCTTATGGAAATTAATGCACAGAGAGTTGTGCAACAGATACTACCGCCAAAGTCTCGGGAAAAAACAATTTCTTTCAGTATTCAAAACTGTACAAATTTTACTTTGAATTTTAATTAAATAAATGTTACTTATATAATATACTACTAGCAGCCCGCCCAGCGGTTTCACCCGCCGGTAACAATTTCCCCCGGGAATAAGACAGTTTAATATAGCCTATGTTCATCAGGCATAATGTAGGATTCTAAAAATCTTGACTTCAATTTGAAACAAATATCGTTTTCAGATGGTGGTGGCGTAAAGTTACATGCCGTGTGATTAACCTGGCCAGCCCCATGGCAGTGCTTATATTTTTATTTTTTTTATCCAGCTCGAGCTGGTTTTCTATTAGGTCATAACAAAATTCACCCGTGTGATGCCGGCTTAGAATAGCATCACCCCATTTCTTACCCATGAGTGTCGTAAGAGGCGACTAAGGGACTCGAGGGTGTGTATTGCAATTTTAGGCGACGGGCTGACAACCTGTCACTACAGTGATACACAGTTATCTGATTGACCCTCAAATTTTTGTCAGACGTGGTGTTAATATCCGTTGAACGGCCGTTAACACTCTGCCTACCCCGTAAGGGATATAGGCGTGATTTATGTATGTATGCATAACAAAATTGTAATTAAAAAAAAAGAAAATTGTGTGATACAAATTTATTTTTTTAGAATGACGGTTCATGACGTCAATAAGTGATAATACTATCCTACATTGAATAAAGAATTTCAATTTCAATTAATGGTAAAAGAATTTTTCAAATCGGTTCAGTAGTTTCGGAGCCTATTCAATTCAAACAAACAATAAAAAATCCTGTTTCTAATATTAGTGTAGATTAGTAGATTATATAATTATTATTTTGGTGTGATGACGGCTTAGAATAGCATCACCCGATTTCTTTCCCGTGTGAGTCGTAGGAGGCGACTAAGGGACTTGAGGGTGTGTATTGCAATTTTAGGCGATGGGCTGACAACCTGTCACTATGGCGATACACAATTTTCCGAATGACCCTCAAACAATGTCAGACGTGGCGTAAATGTCCGTTTTTGCGGCCGTTTACGCTCTGCCTACCGCGCAAGGGATAATAGGCGTGATATGTGAATGTATGTATTATTTTGGTGTAGATTTGTTTAATGCATTATTTAATGTTTTTTGTCGTCTTTTTTTATACCGAGTAAGGGACAGTGTGCATGAAACAATACTGATAGGGTGCATGAAACATAAAACTGGACAACTTTCCCCTAGAAACATATGTCAGGAAACGCCAAAAAAATGACCTTCCATACAAAATCACAATCAGCTGACTGCATTCACTATGGGAAGTCAGTTTTTTTACGTTTCCTGAAATATGTTCCTAGGGGAAAGTTGTTCAGTTTCATGGTCTGCATGTACCCTATTAGTATTCTGAGGGCTATCCCTGACACCCTTTAATACAGTAATGATTAAATGTAATCATTACACTGGTACGAATAATGTGGCGTAGTTGGTACATTTTTGAATGAAAAAGTAGTTATTGTGGCATAACTTTAATAGTTAGACTTATGGTATCGCGGACAATATTATAGATATTGATGTCCTCTATAAAACTGTAGTACATCACTTTGCTCTATTGTCAATAATTTCCACAGCGTACCCGATATAAGATATTTTTTGGTACATTTGTACATTTTTAAACGAAAAAGTGGTTATTGTGGCTTAACTGTAATAGTTAGACATATGGTATCGCGGACATTATTATAGATATTGATGTCTTCTATAAAACTGTAGTACATCACTTTGCTCTATTGTCAATAATTTCCACAGCGTACGCGATATAAGATATTTTTTTGGTAAATTTTTCACACGTTGGGTTACATTATCGAAATTTTCACGCGGATCCCTATTTTTTTCTGGTATAAAATATAGCCTATGTTCATCAGGAATAATGTACGATTCTAATGGTGAAAGAATTTTTAAAATCAGGCCAGTAGTTTCGGAGCCTATTCGATGCAAACAAACAAACAATCAAATCTTTCCTCTTTATAATATTAGTGTAGATTGTTTTATTTCCTCGCAATCAAAGTGAAAAGCAGAGTTTATAACTCGTCCACAAAACCATTTTAACCTCGACATTACTATCAGCCCTCGCCTTCGGCTCGGGCTGCTAAAAGTCTCGGATGAAAATGGTCCGTTTTGTGTACTTGTTGTAAAATCTACTATTTCAACTTTCGGCCAATTTTAGGTTATGATTACTCTGATTCTTCACACAACTTTTCTGACCTGTGCTGTAGCCATGCGTCTCATAATGCTATCATATGACGTAGGCAGTTTTGGAGTGGACATGTGGACTATGCTCCTGTATACTTTACTTTTCCGGATTATATTTTTTAACGAAGCTCCAGTTTAAAAAATGTTAAAGAGTTTGTTAAGCTTATGTATAGCACAAAAAGCTCTTTATTCTTGTTCGCGCTTTACCCAGCGGCATCCTACTGTTCTTACGGATATCTCCTTATAGCTTTTTGATGGTAAAAGAAATTACACGAAAAACAAACTGAAGTTTTTCTGTAACGGATTTCCTGTATTTGCAGGTTGGGTTTCCTTTTGTACTGATTGAGTTTGCGATCCCTTGCAATTCAAAAGATGGTAGCAGATATGAACTTTTGGATATCAACGCCTGAAGCTCGGCTTACAGTATTAAAGAGAAGAGATAAGAAATGATTGATGAAAATGAGGAAGGATCAGAATCCCCCGTTTATCATTAGAAGGGTGAATGGATTTTGGATATAATTACTAAATATATGAATAAATTTAATGTAATTATTATTGAAGGGTTAGATCCGAGGGTGAGATGTTCTGTTCTGGTTTGTTTCTGATTTAAGATGGGTAGTTTTTTATACAAAAGTCTAATTAACCAACTCGATGGGAAGTCCCGTGTTAATATAACATTTAAGCAAATTATTATAAATAAATCGAAAATAATAAGATTTTTTCGTTACCGATTCGCTACTTTACGCCAATAGATGAAGTTACTGCTGCAAAAAAATTGTTTGATTTTATTGTAGAAGAAATACTCCCTTTTAGTAGTAGTAATGCGCCAAATTTACGTCGACATTAATTTCGCATAAGTTGTTTTTTAAATATTGCTTTTCGTCGCATGTTTAAGGCAAATTCACCTAAAAAGTTTGTCCCTTTTATTCACGCTACGCTAGAGAGAAACAGACACTCATTTTGCGCTCAAATTTTCGCGAGAGATTACGGTATTTCTAACATAGAAACTAGAGACATACCTTTAGAATGTCTAATTTAGGTATTCGTACTAGAAAATGTACATATCTAAAAAAAACAAATAGAGGTTGCTTTGGATTTTAATTTTATCGAGTATAGTTTGTCAAATGGTGTAACTGATACTTTATATCTTTTTCAGAATAACTCAGAAGACAATAACATATCTTTTTCAGAATTTTATGGCTGTAATTATAATTATTAACGAATATTTTGTTTTCTTTTTCACTTTATTTCAGGTTGAAACAACTTAAGAGAAAAAAAAAGCAGTAACTGAAAGGATTATATTTATAACTTTCAGTAGGTAGTTATTTTAAATTTAAAGCTTTCCCATTTCACAAAGTTAAAGAGAAGTTAAAATCTGATACTGTTTAGCAACCCGCGGCGAATATACCTATTGTAGTTACGTAAAGGGTCAGCATTGCCAATATCCGGGAAGGGACAAGGAACAGAAGCTTTTGTCATACAAAAATACACCCATTTTCCCGGGTAAAACCGACAAGCTTTGAATGAATGAATGAATGAATGAATGAATGAATCGTTTATTTGCTCGCAAACACAGTATACAATAAGTTCGTTTAATTATGATCTAGGTCAAGCGTGTTGCACCAGGTCGTGGTATGCAAAAATGTATACAAAATTAAATGAATTTAAAAGTTAAAACAATAAAGCATTCAATTAATTACATGCAAATATAACTATGTCAAGACTATAAATACAAACAAAATGTCAAATTAAAATTTTTAAGTAAAATAAAATGTCAAATTAAAATCCAAATAAAATGTCAAATTAAACAAACAATTAGGTGCATGCAAACCAAAATAACAATACAAAGTCAGAATTATAAAACAATTAACATTATCATGTCATGACTAATATTATACAATGTCAGATTTAAATTTTAATTCTATATAATTATAAAAACTATAACTCTTTATAATTATAAAAACATTTTTCTAAGCAAATTTTATACAGACAGGCTTTAAACTTTGATTTCGGCAAGTTTTTAACGTTATCTGGTAAGATATTAAAAAGTTTAATAGCCATACTGTAGCTGTTTATTGCGAATAGGGTTTCTCTTCGAGAGTTCTCGAAGCGAGAATTCCCGGGAAATTTTGGTTTATTCGAGACGAGAAAAAAGTGGTCGAGAAATCGAGAAATCGAGAAATTCGGTCAAAAATTATAAAAACTTAATAACGCGCTTCTTATACTTGCACACGGCATTAAGCTAGTCTGATTGACTGAACTATCTTTTAATGTTACATAATTGAAAAGTTTGTGGTACAGAAAGAGACTAAAGCAAATTATTTAGTATGTAAAGTTCTAAGTTTTATTGTACTGACTGACATAATTAGAATAAGATTATTAATTATTTATTCGGTTCTGGCGTTTACTAGCGTAGCGAAAAAACTGTTCATTTATAACAAAATTTTGAATGGTTGATTGATAAAAAGACGAAATTTAGATACCTAGGTTACTCGTAATTGTTAAGTTAGACTGATCTGATTGTAATTTTTTATACAGATTGTAGTAACATAGACTAAAGTAAATTTTTAGTACTGTCGAAGACTTAGTATAAATACAAAATCCACGTCCTACCAGTTGGGCCGCGGTCCCCGAGCTGAACACCTCGCTCGGCGGGAATTCCCCTTTTCCATCATGCAGTATTGAGCCTTCAGGCTACACCTCTTCATCAATCTTCCTTACACTGGTGACACCCAACATTGGACACGCAACCTTCTTCAAAAATTGACTCTATGCTTCACAACTTCGGAGACAGCCACGACCTGCGTCATCAGCGGCTACTCATCGCAAGTCCTAGTGCCGAGACCCCGTAATGAACCTGCTCGCTTCCTGCTAACTCTTCGGCGGCAACTACTCGTCTCCATAACTCCCGACGCACCGAGGACCTGGAGACTGCATCGGCTCGGCTGTCAGAGTTGCGCTACGCTCCAGCCAGACTGCCTGCCGCCATTGGACTTCGAGATGACACCGCATCGAAAAAGACGTTAATACCCCATGCCAATAACTAGACTATATCGACCTTCGGTCTAGGGGGGAGTACTGTAGCGGCGCGGATTGCAGAGAAATATGAAGCGCGCGCCGCACACAGAATGCGCTGACTTCGCTGGATGCATCTATAGCTGACGAGCCGACGACGACAACGCTGCCTGCACAATGTAAACACGATACGTCATACTCGTCATAGAAGATTACCCAATCAGAAGTCGAGGCCTAAAACGCGGTTACGAAGTTTGTCGAAGACTTAGCATAAATACAAAATCCACGTCCTGCCAGATGGGCCGCGGTCCCCGAGCTGAACACCTCGCTCTGCGGGAATTCCCCTTTTCCATCATGCGGCATTGAGCCTACTCTCTCTTTGCGTGTGGGACACCGAGTCATCCAACGACCCGATGAGCCTACTGGCCACAACCATCAATCATTTACAGTACTTAATGTAAGGTACAGGTTTTATTATGGTGCCATGATGGATGGCATTGTTTTTAGAAGATATTTATTTTGTTTTTCCAAAGAAAAAGACAATTTTATTTTATCCTAATTGTTTGTAGACCTAATGATTAAAAGATCTCACTAGAGTTTAATTTGTTCGCTTGGTTAAAGTTTTGTTGATTAATAAATGTTGTTTAATATTGCGTAAAAAGCGTAGTTTTATTGTTAAACCCCAATCATTAAAAAAGAAAAAAAAATCTCGACAACCCGAGAATTCCCGGGAAATAGTTGTCGAGAATTCTCGTGCTCCGAGAAATGAAAAAGGTCGAGAAATGAGAAACCCTAATTGCGAAACATGTTGTAGTATGCGGCACGGTTTTTAGACGGTTTGGGTATCTTGATGAAAAAGTGTATATCCTTTTTTCAAACATATGTAAGTTTTTCTTTACAAACATGCATAAATCTAATATGTACATGGAAGGCAAAGTCAATAGTTTCAACTGTTTGAAAAGAGGTTTGCATGATTCCATAGGTCCAGCACCACAAATAGCTCTTACACACTTCTTTTGAATAATAAATGCTCTGTCCAAATCGACTGAGCTCCCCCATACAATAAGACAATATCGTAGAGCAGAACACACATAACCATGATATGCAACTAATGCAGTTTTTTGATCGCATATGGTTTTGATGCGATAGAGTGCGTAGATGAACCTATTAATTTTGCTGCAAATCGTGTCAATGTGCTGCTTCCATGTCAATTGCGCATCCAGAGTAATACCAAGGAACCTAGTCACTTGAGACTCAGCAATCGGGTTATTTTGATAAGTTACAGGTATTTTTAAGGGTTTACCATTCTTATTATAAAACTGCATGTATGTTGTCTTTGATATATTAACGCAAAGATTATTACACTCTAGCCACTTTACTACTAATTCAATTGTATTGTTTATTTCAGCAGCATAATCTTGACGAGTTTTCATTGGGACTACAATTGACAAATCATCAGCAAATAAAGTGCAGGGGTATTGAACTATTTCCGGTAAATCATTAATATATAAAATGAAAAGTAAGGGCCCTAAAATGCTGCCTTGAGGCACACCTACGTTATTTTGTTTTAGTTCTGACTTGTACTCAATATATTCACCACAATCATTAAAGTTATTAACGACTACACATTGTGTCCTACCACTGAGATAGCTTTTGATCCAGTCGTTAGCCAGTCCGCGAATGCCATATAGCTCTAGCTTCGCAAGTAGAGTCTTGTGACAAACAAAATCAAAAGCCCTCGTCATGTCAAAAAATATTAATGTTACAGGGATTTTTTTATCCATGTAACCCGATACCCCTCTAACAAGTGTGAAGCAAGCATCCACTGTGGACTTTCCCGTCTGGAAACCATGTTGTTCTTCTCGAATGACTTTATTTTTAAGCAAAAAAGAGGTTAGCCGTTTATGCATAATCTTTTCCCAAATTTTTGATATAACTGGAATCAACGCTATTGGTCGATAGTTATCTAAACTGTCTTTATTGCCTTTCTTTAACAGTGGTTTTTTGTGTGTGTGTGTGTGTGGTTTTGACTTTGATAGTTTGCCTTTCTTGGTACTTGAACAAACTAATAATAGTTTTTGAATTTTAGAATCTTGCTGTGCAATTTTTTTATCCAAAGCTATTTTTTCTAATATTACATTCTCCATTTCTGCCTCAGTAGATTGTAATTGTAACTTCAGTTCAGTTATTTCAGATTTCAACGATTCAATTTCATGATTGTGAAGAGTAGATAAATCTGGTAAACTTGTGTGATAAGGAAAACTCGAATCGGACTCCGATAATGGTGAGTGTGTCAAAGACCAGTGCTGTGCCAGAGCTGTCTCTATTTTCCGTTTTGTGACGTTTTCTTGTCTTTGGTGAGGTGCCCCTGTTCTTAAAGTTGCATTTATATCTTCCAGTGTCGTATTCAGGTGCTGAACTGTTCCCGCGCAAGAGTCAGTTTTGCTTGGTAATTCTTGGGTTTCACACCTAACGTCAGAAGAGATTATTATAGGTGATGTTCGTTTGTTTTGCTGTATGTCAGGTTTATCATTTTGTTCTGAATATGAGCTATTACTACACTTTTCGATTTGGCCATCTTTATCCTGTGGTAGGGCTGTAGGCGGAGTCGCCTGTTCCTTGGGGTCAGTAGCGACTCCGATTTTAGATTGGGCTTCTGAAGGCGTCTTATTTACATTCTGTTGAGTTTTTGGTGTTGAGGAGCTTATTTTTTGTGTTATGTGCTTAGTGTTTTGTTGTTTTTTTGGTGGTCCTGTAGTATCAGGTACTTGAGTACTACGTGCTATACAACTTTTGCATTTCCAGGTGTTTTTGTTTTTCATAAGACGAAAAAACACGTCTGAAATACCAGCGCACTCCAGGTCATAATAGTTCCTGCAAGCTGTACAGTGGAGAAAATGTCTTCTAGGTAAAGCTTTGTTACATTTTACGCACGTATTCAATGTCGGTGCCATGGCGCATCTATTTTAAGTATAAGATCGACACCTAGCGGATTTTGTCTGTACTACTCGTAATGATAGGTGGCTATATTCGTTGTGTGGTGGCGCAGTAGCACTCCGTTGGTTGAACCAAGCCGAAGGAGGTTTGAAGTTAGTTCATATCACATGTCATAGGCACTGGCAAAATTTCATCAAAATTGTCTTGAGACAAATTAGGAATGCACCGAAAATAGTGTACTACTATTATAGAAGCGAATTCAGTAATAACTAATAACAATTTTCTTCAAAGTAAAATAACTCAAAAATTTCCAAAAAGTCAAATATAAAAATATTTCAATTCTAGTGGAGATTCGAACCATGCACCTTCAGAACTTCCATTGCAAAAAATCTCGGGCATCTAGCCACTACACCACGGTGTCACTAATTGGTTCGACGAAATTGGCAGTATGTTTATTCGGCACTGACTATTTTGGGTAGAAGTCCGTTAAAAAATTAAATTTAAAATTTATCACAGTTCCCGTATAAAATGTTAAGATTTTTAACTTTGTTTATGTTCACGTTGGTCACAAGTCACAATGTATGAATTTCACCACCTACTTATCACTACATAGTATAAAATAAAGTCGCTTCCCGTTTGGTGTCTCCTTATATCTTTAGAATTACCCAACGGATTTTGATGCGGTTTTTTTTATTAGATAGAATAACTTGAGAGGAAGGTTTATAAGTATAATTTATTCCGGGAAATCGTCACATTCCCATGGGAAAACGGGTAGCCCAACTGGTAGGAAACTTATGACACCCTTTTGACACCTTTAAGGAGTAAAATTTCAAAAATGCTGAAACACGTGTTTAATTATTTTAAGTTATGAGTCTAATCAGAAATTTTGAAACAGATAACATTTAAGATAAAAAACTTTCATACAAACCTTTAACCCCCTTTTCACCAATTTAAGGGTTAAAATTTCAAAAATGCTGAAACACGTGTTTAATTATTTTAAGTTATTAGTCTTATTACAAATTTTGAAACAGATCACATTCATTTGAAAAAACGAACTTTCATACAAACTTTTAACCCCCTTTTGACCCTATTAAGGGTTAAAATTTCAAATATGCTGAAACACGTGTTTAATTATTTTAAGTCCTTAGTCTTATCACTAATTTTGAAACGGATCACACTTAGGACAACGAACTTTCATACAAACTTTTAACCCCCTGTTCATCCCCTAGGGGATTTTAAAAAACGGAATTTTATCTTTATTAGTTGCTTCATTACATAAAAAACTTCAAGTCCAAGTTTTACCTCTCAAGCTTCAGTAGTTTTACATTTATACTATCACGAAAACTGAGAAAAGTAATATTTTAGTTCCATTATACAAACATAGATGTCGCTGTTAGTTTTCAACGCACTATCGTGATGTGTTTTTTCAAACACTATAAAATTTGTATTTGTTGTTATAGCAGAAACAGAAATACAACATCCGTAAAAATTTCAACTGTCTAGGTATAACGGTTCAGGAGGTACAGCTTCGTAACTGTAGGACGGACGGACGGACAAACAGACGGACAGCCGAGCCTCAGTAATAGGGTTTTCGTTATTACCCTTTGGGTACTGAACTCTAAAAAATATTTTGAGATACTAAATACCTAAGTGTATATAATAGTAGCTGTAGGTAAAGATAAAAAATATATAATAAAAAACCTCCAATGTGCAAAAAGGGTGTAAAATTTAAAGTGCATTTATGTAAAAAATAATTGTCCACCCGTGCGAAGCCGGGACGGGCCGCTAGTTTGTCTATAATTTAATTTATGATGTACTTGGTATTAACATGGTATTTACTAATGTTCCCGCGTATGGAAATTGTCACAAACACTTTCACATATCTATTACGTCAATGTTCAATGGTTTTTACTAGTTTTAAAACATTTAAAGCACTTTTACTATTTTTAATTTAAATTTGCCGCAGAGCTAATGTTTACTTGTGCGCGCCATCTCGCGTCGACCTTTTGTACACAGGTCGTGTAGATTACTAGCTATAAGGTAGTGTAAAAGCCTTTTTCTTGTTAATGAAGAGGTGATTTTGATTTCGCTCAAACGTGAAACGTGTTAAAATTACAGATTGTAATAAATTTTATGTTTAAGGCCTTAAGTATCGTCAAATGCCTAAAATCGCGTTCATATAAGTCAAATATTAGTAAAACTGGTATATAATTGAATTATTTGACAAAAATTATAGTGTTCTAGATTGATTTTGAAGTGAACCTGTTTCGGTCATTAATTACGATTGTTCTCCAAAACGGCCAAATTTATTAAGTTCGTTTTTACACACAATAAAACTGTGAACAATCCAATATTTTGTGTCGAGATTTTTTTTAATCTCGCATATTTCACGTGAAAAGTACCAAAAACTCCCCAAAACCGCGCTGAAATTTGCAAAAAATCTGATAGGATGATTCTCTCTCCCGTGGCAATGAAATCCTCACCCTACTTAGGTCAATCCGCCTGGCTGTCTCTTAGCGAATAATTCAGTCGGGAGTGCGCTTCGCCGCGGAAACGTTCGTCGTGCGGGTCGAATTTGTGAAAAATTTTGCAGTGTGTATGGCTGCAAAAGTGATGCGAGGAAGACTCCGCATCTAAGTTTTTTTAATTTGCCTAAAGATGAGCCAAGGTAAGTGATGATTTTACAGTAAATACCTAGGTACCTGCCATTCGTTATTATACGTAATTGTTGTGTGTACTCCTATTTTTACTTACGTAGGTACCTAGTTTCCATTTTCTAATTGAAAGTACCTAGGTGCCTAAGTCATTTTTAGCTGATAATGATAAATAAGCACATTCGTATCGTAGGTATGTTTGGCGGATGGATTAGCGAGCAGAGTGCAAGGTGTTGTATTCAAAGGGAGAACGCGTTTTAGAATAGAAATGCTATTTTAATCTGGCACTACACGGCGCCATTTTTGCACCTATTTTAAAGTTCTGTACCTACCTATTAACAATAAAATGGCAAGGTAAGACTTTAAAACGGGTAAATATTTTGTTCCCACGGGAAAACTGTTAGCAGCGGTCGCAACCGCTTGACTGGCCGCTAGTCTGGAATAAAATTATTGGCACGTGACAGCCCCGACTTAAAGCGCGGGAGAGTGCGGGGCGTTACGGGCTGCGGGGGGAAGTAGGTATTTAAAGCGCGGCATTTGGGGCCCAGACAAAGGAGTTTCGTTTCTATACGCTAGTATTATTATCTATTCTTATGGTAAAGTAGAACGTATTTACTTCAAACAAGGTCACCCCTTAAAATATTGTTTACTATCTGGCGAAAGAGTCATTAATATTTGTAACAGACCGCGTGGCACCTATCCCTACCGGGCATGCAGCCGTAGCCAAAGCGTTTATAATCGAGGATGAAGTTGACTTGGCAGCGTTGGCACTTGCAGAGATTATTTGCACGACAAACATTGGCTAGTGTACTGGCGTGAGCTGGGCCACGTATAACCAATGTTGTTACTGGTATACACGGCTGTCGGCTTCGCACAATGCATACTGATTATGTTCAGAATGGACGCGCGTGTGGAGTCGAAACAATAAGGTGTACCTAGAGACTAGAATAGATGGTTATATTGCCAATTGCATGGATTTCAACTGCCTGTACAAATGGTTTTAGTCTGACGTTTGGGGGTTTTATTCCGTATCGATCGTGCGTGAATTTGTTTTCCAAAGGGGTGGTCATCTCATCACAAAGCAGACCAGACCAGTCATACAAAAATTCGTCTCGTTACACACGGTATTTAAAAAACACTTATCAATTAGCAATTATAAGAACATTTATGATTTGGAGTACCATCATGTTATAACATAGGTCACCAAAAAGCGCAAATAATGTTGTGCGAGTTGAACACGGCTTGAAGTAATTTAAAATGACCTCACAGACACCAAAGAGTTATCAGGTCGGTCACTGACCCCACTACCCACACGAAACATGTAGAAGCCATAGCTGGGTCTATTGCCAATTACTGTGTTGCATGCCGCATGTTCGACGTGTACATGTTATGACAAGTCGTGTCCGATTTACTACACCTGGGCTATCTTAACGAGTTGGCATTGCAATGGATTAGTTGCTCTTGGTTTAAGATAGGAAAATTGCACAGGAGGATTTTTGAAACAGTAGGAACGGATTTCGCGTGCGCTTGGCTATGACGAATGATTTTACCACGTTGTTTTTTTCCATTGTAAGCCATCGAAACTCAACTGTCATTCCAATGCCACTGTGATTTACTATACTTCAAACGCTAGCGGAATACGAAACGGCCAAAACCATCAGACTGAAATCAAACTGAAACACAACTGAGACTCTTTTCAGATAGCGGAATACGGCCTCTGGGATACCAGAAGAATGAGTGATTACGCATTCTTCTTTATGAAACAAAAATGCGTACCCTTAACTTGTGGTAAGACCACTCATCGCAAAAATCGAAATGACAATACGCTACATGCAAGCTCTTATTTTGCTAATGACTAAAAATGCGCCTCCAATTAAAGTATTTGAATCGTTATCTTGTTTGAAATTACTTCGTTAAAAATATATTGATACTGGCGTGTAAGACACATTTTTTGTGATATTTTAATGTCACAATTAAAAACAGAGTTTTATGAAACATGAGTCGAAGTATCAGCAGCTAGGTATATTGAACACTTATCATCAACACAAAACATTATTAATTTAAATACGCTTACTCACAAGGGAAAACAACTACGCAGGAACCTGCCAAAACAACAGCACTAGCAAGTTTATTCCGTGATATAAACCCATATTTTTTTTACTCACGCAAGCGTCAAAGAGTCAAAGGTCATACTTTTATTAGCAAAAACTGGCGTGACATTCCAGAAGTTCAATGCCTACTGAGAATATAAGAAAGGTTAGGCAGCCTAACTTGGGCTTCTAGAGATTCTTATAAAACTTGCTCGAAAAGTTTGATTGGGAGAAACTTTCACAACGATATAAATTAAACGCCAAGATTTGTTCTGGCTTCATCGTTTACTTAAGTTGTTAGAAAATTATATTTCAAAACAGCAGTAGGTCATTGCAATTCTCAACAGTATATTTATATAAATAAAATATGTGGTAACGAAAGCCTTATAAAAAATTTATATCACAATGATCAACAAAAACCACTGCTTATAACATGAACTATAGGTAAACCAGAAAACGCGCGGCAAGAAGTAGGTAAATAACGATACACACGTAATTAGTTATTTGAAAATACATCTTGAGATATATTACTCCAATGCAAAATAAAATACCTACAGAGAGTGTAGACAGTCAATTCCTCCGCTCCCTCCTACATCTTGCCTCGCGGGCGCCCCGCGAATTATCTGGTTGGCCTATAGCTTCCTAGCATTCCATACAACAACAATAAAGAATCAAAGTCATTATAGAATCCAAGGCCGTACCCACTAAAACACCTGGAGTACCCTTTCCACTAAAAGAGCAGCCAACCCGCCACCTGACATGAATTCTTAATTGCTCAAACCCGCTGGTAACCCACCCAGGGAGAACTTACTCTAACACGACTTCCCCAATCCCGGATATGGTATTTTAGGAGTTCCTGTGGGCATCATATATGCATGTATCTATGCTTTTGTCCGGTTATTGCATAAGTACAGGATATGAAGGGTTTGTTTACGGGAATTGTGTAGAAATAGGGGCAACATGGGACTCGTTATTTTAGCCCACAATTCTACAAACGTTCATTTCTAGCATCTATATCCCATGACCGTAAAAAATGGACATTTAAGCCACATCTGACAACCATTTCAGTGTCATTAAAAAACTGTGTATCACCATAGTGACAAACTGTTAGTCCATCGCCTAAAATTGCAATACTCATGTAACCCTCAAGTCCCTTAGTCGTCATAAATGAATAATAAGTATCATTCAGTCTTGGAATGCTTATACGGCAGTAGAATTTTAAGAAACAGGAATTCTTACTTAACCACCACCTGGGTCTCAATGATCTGTATGAAATCTGTCTAAATTCTCTCAGCAACACCACCCTTTGTGAATAATCACGCAGTGGCATGTCGAACACAAGGAAACAAGTTTAGTGACTTATCGTCGAATTCATTGTATAGTTTCCTTAGCAACATTGGATCACTGACATTGAAAACGCACGATTTTATCATCAAATCTCTTTTTAAACCCTGTCCTTCTCTTATAAAGTTAAGACGACGTTAAAATGTGCATTTGTGACAGTGTTTGTACAAACAAACTGTCGTTTCTGTCAGTTCATCGGGTCGTTCGTCGACTCGGTGACACAAGAAGACTGTTCTAGTTCGATCAGATTATTAACCTACTGAGCGAAACTGATGGTAAAGTAAGTGCCTAGTTGGTACCTGGTGTAGGTAGGTACTAGGTAGATGCTAGCTGTAAAAGCGCTGAGTCAATTTTACGTACTACGTAGGACGTTTTACGCCCATATAGGTGCGGTTTCAACATTTTAGTACCAGCCTTCTCTACTTTACAGATTGTATAAACGTTTAGTTCTACGCGTGCAGAAACAAAATAGTTTACAAGACAAGTACGGCGCAGATTTAGTTAGATTTATTCAAAAACGTGTAGAGTAATTTGAGTAGTGTTCATTTTAGTATTTTTTACAGTTAGTCAAAACGGGTAGGCTGTACTGTCAAATATGTCTATACTTTTTTATTATATCAATTTCATTAACATTCATTAACAGCTACAACAGTCCACTGCTGGACATGGGCCTCCCTCTATTGGGGGAATTGCCATACTCACCAAGCTCGGTAAACGGATTGACGAGCGCAGCGCAATATATTACTGCACAATCCCTGGATGAATTAATCCCTCTGTCGCTTTTTACGACATCCACGGTTAGTATTGCTATTGGGGTAATATACGTATAGTATCACCCTAAACATCAAAGCTAGGTATCACACGGCATAATATTGCGATATCAAATCTACACTTATTTAGCTGTTGTTTTTTGTAGTTCAACCTACATAGCTGTGTATTAACACGATTCGATCAGAGTATCAACGCAATATATATTTATTAGTACTAGGTAGGATAGATAGTTACAATAAACAAAGTCAACCAGACATTTACTCACATCAATAAACCGCAAACTAGCTGGAACCATTCCACACCAACGGATCCTCGATCCTACAGCTGCTTATCTAACGATACGCACACATAACCTGCAACAATTGAAAACGTATAGATTAGCATTTCTATAAGATCCAAAATAGAAAAACAACATACATACAAACATACATAAATCACGCCTATACCCCTTACGGGGTAGGCAGAGTGTTAACGGCCGTAAAACGGATATTAACACCACGTCTGACAAAAGCTTGAGGGTCAACTAGATAACTGTGTAGGACTATAGTGACAGGTCGCCTCACATCCCTCGAGTCCCTTAGTCGGCTCTTACGACACCCATGGGTTAGAAATGGGGTGATGCTATTCTAAGCCGGCATCACACGGCATGAAAACCTACCTACTTAACGGCAGAAAAACTAAAAGTATCATAATTTGTTACATAACATTGTTGAGTCTTCCCAGTAAGTAATAAGATACTTTTGTTCGGAATGACTCGCCTCATCCCATTCGTCATAACATAACCTACTTGTAGGTATGTAAACTACTGAATACATTCTTAACTAAAAAATAAACGCTATGTGTGTGTGTGTGTAATCCAAGACAATTACATAGTTAAAAAGAATGGATAGACATAGTAGTTAAATAGTCAGTTGCAAGTTAATGGCATGATATGATGCTACAATAAAGTTTTAATTAAGAATCACGTTTTTACAGATAATCACTAGCATAGTATAAAGTCGCTTTAGATCTTTAAAACCACGCAACGGATTTTGATACAGTTTTTAAATAGATAGTGTGATCCAAGAGGCAGGTTTTTAGGTACCTTTTACCGCGAAAAGGTTTGTTCCTTCAGGTAAACGGGTAGCAGCACGTGAAACCGCTGGGAGGGTCCCTAGTGAGGATCTATAAAATATTATAAGTAATCCTTGTGGTAAGGAAAATACTAACCATGCCAGTTCAATAACCAACCGATAGCCAATATCGTAAACAACAACTATTTGTCGGTCGCATTTCGTTTGTATGACATGAACTATCTGTCTGTTCTAATTTAGTAGTAGTATATAATCTGAAATGTAGTATTGTTAAGGGGATTCCGGAGCGTAACTAGCGTCCTCATCACTCAAAAATTTATAACTCGATAAAAACGTAATTTATCGAAAGTCCGCTTCGGTCAGATTAAAGTACATTATGTTGAAGCTTATTTACAGAATGTTGTATTAATAATAGCAGTGCCGCTGAAGTTACAGATAGAGATTATATTAGGCTAATACAAAATTGTAAAAAAATTGTGTTATATAAATTTCTTTATTTAACAATGACGGATCATGACGTCAATAAGTGATAATGATAACACTATCCTACATTGAAAAGTTATTTCATATTCATTTAAGGCGAGTGTAGCCGTCAACGACCTCGACGGTGGCGCCACTTCACAAAAAAGAGTTGAAACTGCAAACTCAATGAAATATTCGCTGCAAAAGTTATGGAAAAAAGTACCTAAAAACGGCCACTTTTGGTATTAATCGCCATAACTTTAATTACACCGAATATTTTATTGAGTTTGCAGGTTCTTATTTTACATAAGGATGATACAAAAAACTTGGGCATCGGACAATCTGATAGTTTTCATAGAGTTATAATTTTTTAAGTGACCAGGGTGCCATTTACACTCCGGAATCCCCTTAATGTAAGGAAATAATGTGGACGGTATTTTGCTTGCTCAATAGTGGAATGTCTGAATTGAGCGAGTGACTTCGATGGAATTCAATCTGATAATTTATTATTCTTCAGGTTGCTTAATATTACCTGACCAGTAACAATAGTTTAGACGTAAATTACATTGTTTCTGTAGGGAGGTTTATTTCATGTATCCTCAAAAACAAACAGGCGATCCGTACTACTGTTTTTCGGCGGGAAATTTAAGCAAACGAACGAGGAAAAAACAATTTGATAAAAATTACGAACTTAAACATATTGCACATTTAACAAATGCAATAAAATTTTCTGTATTATCAGGTCTAGCCGCTGCCTTATGTAAGACCACTAATTGGCAATATAAATAATCTAAATCTATTCTTTTCAGCGCATTGAAAGAGTAATAAGTAAAAATAGGGTGAAATAATATATTTTGTTGTTATTTATATGTCTGGTTTCTATAGTTTTAGTCATAGTTCTGTGTGTAAGACAGTTTCTTAAAGCCCAACTCTCAAGGACATCAGATCATTCAACGCAAACATTCCAAGGTATGCGAGCCTTACCTAGGTACCTTACTACTAAGCCCACCTAGCTCGTGATTTATTTGTAGAATAGACCAATCGATCAAATGACCTAGTTTAAATTATCCGCTCCTACTACGTGTGAAGAATCACAGAAGGTACGAGAAAAAAAAACGTGTTAGGTAAGTCACGACCGTGACTACTTTAGTCTATGTACTTATTCAGCTAAAAAATCATAGTGATGAATTAATTACTTATTTATTCTTCAAAGTATATTTCATCGATGGATTTCGTATCGAACGTCACAACAAACTATACATGACAAATATAGTTCCTGATAAGAAGCCACGACGAGTCTGAAAAACCAGCCAGATTAACATCACGCCATGTAAAATTGTTAATTTTGACGAGTTGGTATGTAACTAGGTAACTATGTGACGTTGTTTATAGCTACATGATGTTTAAACAATATCACAGGCGTCCCGCTAACTGGAAGTAAAAGAAGAACTGTAAGAGGTAAGACGATAAATTGGTCACGTCTAATTTTGGAACATGTACCAACTTAGCAGGGGCGTGCAGTCCATATAGGCACAAAAGCACTGCCTACCCTGATATTTTGATCCACACAAAATTATAAATATTTAATAAAATTATTATTTGAAGAACTATACCCATTCGTAAAAAGGAACGTCATTTTCAAAACTTTCGCGCCCCTAATGAACTCGAACATTACCATTGTCAATCGAGCCTAGGCGCCTCGACCGCTGCCTGCTTTTATGAATGAAATGGACTATTACTACGTGTTCAAACCGGTTCAAACTAGTAGCGCTAACAGAGCCAAACAGACCTCCAAAGGTGCTGCTTATTAAAAAAAAAAAACGACTGCATACACACGGCGAGTTCCTATACTGCATAACAGTGTTTTGCACAGCAAAATCATGGCCGACACAGCTACGCAAGTCCCAAGCCTGCACGACAGTGGGAATTGTGGCTTGATCGCTCGCTTTATTCGCTCCAGGGGGTCACAACTCTAACCTAACCTACTGTATTGAATCTGTGTCAAAAATGTTTAGTTTTAATGGGCTTCGCCCCCTAAAGCCCCTTAAAGACGATCCTATAACTGTGTCGTACACAGTCATGTTGTACAAAACGTTGTCCGGCGCAATCGTGTTGTGCATAATCAACGTCGTGCAGTGATGGTTGGTCAAAAATCTAGTAACCAAACGCAAAAACTGTAGAAAAAAGCGCGCGGGTTGGGGTGTGAGGGAGGGGCGGTGCGTATAATCCGACCAATTTGTGACAGCTTTCTTTTGAACTATTTGCATAATAATGAGGTGCAATTTTGCTTGATAGTATTTTACTTTAGAAGACATTGCAAATTCCTCCATTGTTGTTGTTTACCCGTGTTGTTTATTTTAGGTTAGGTTTTTCAAGTAAAGCTTTAAAGTTTAATAGTGAAAATGTTGTTCGGTTGGTGTTCTATGATAGAATAGAATGAAAAATTACAGAACTTCTGTCATACTTTCTAATGTGCGCGATAAACAAGTGTAATAAGATTTGTGTTGTGTGTTTACAAAAGTTAAAGTACTGTTTTCAATACCTAAGTTGATATTATGTGTGATAAAATGCAGATCAACAATTGGAAATTACGCAAATAAAAGGTAACAATAGGTCCTACTTGAAAATTTAATTTTGTCAGATTGTTGTGTGCAAACATTGATAAGATAAGATAAGATAAGATTTATTTGCATGAATATATGTGAGAGAGAGATGAACAATCATCTTCGTGAATCGCACGCATTGGACCACCACCGGACAATACTGCGGTTCTTTACATCTTTGGTGACAGCCCCCGCACACATGGCATCTTGTGACAGCCGCAATTTGATGCGGTAACGTGTACTAATGATACCTATCCAAATTTTGTATGGGATCTCGTAAACTATTTTGTTTGTACTGCCTACCCAGTCGTGAAACCCTGTGCACGCCACTGCAACTTAGTATATGTTCGATCATGTTAAGGCGGGATATAGCGCGAACAAGATTTTTAATTCAGTTTTATTTAGACAATAACAGCCATATAATTCTGAAAAACATATGTTATTGTCGAGGATCTAACAGATAATATAGAGGTATACCTATCAGATACACAATTTGTCAAACTTTACTCGTTAGAAAAAAGTTGCCTCGATTTGATTTTTTTTTTTTAATTTTTTGCCTACAGTTTAAGTTATTACAAAAAAGTATATGTTATTATAATTTAGATGCATACTTTTCTAGTACGAATATCTAAATTAGATCATCATCTGCCTGTCCTTATCCAAATTAGATATATTGTAATTCATCTAATTTTTATGTCGGAAAAACCGTAAAATCTCTGTCTGGCGCAGCGCGAATGTAAAGGGCAAACTTTTAAGTTGAATCAGGGCCTTGACTGATACATACACAGTGCACCGAAACGTCAGCGACTTCTTTTCTCTTTGGATACATAGTAACTGGTAAAAATAATGGACTACTCCGTTCTCTAAGAAAGCGTTCCTGTAACTTGAAGTTTTCGTAACGATATCTCCTTGAATGATATCAGAATATAATAATATTCGAATCTAACCATTTATTTTTCATAGGGTTATATTTTAGGATAACGCGTTCAACCGTATACCCAAACAAAGGTCAAAGATCAGAGATTTGTTTACCGTTCGATCAAACGTCAGACTAACTACCTACAATACTACCTATAGCAAGCGATTTTTGGTCCCGTTTTGGGTCACGCCTTTATTAATAAAATAAGCGACAAAGTAACCTATAAATCGCAGATCGGTCGCTGTGGGTAAAGCTAGAAGGGTAGTCGATCCCCGCAGGGCCAGTAATAGGTACATTAAGTGTACAACTGGGATTATTTTGGCCCAGTTGTACACTTAATGGTACTACTCTAGTGTACAACTGGTCCTGCGGGGAGGGATCATGGGGATCCATGGTAACATTTTAAGATTGTTACTTCGGTGCGTATAGACAGTCTCAAGCTCGTTTACTACAAGAGCGATTTTCCTGCTCACTAAAATGGTTAGCTTTAAACAAGTACAGAAAGAGGGATAAACAACGCCAAACACAACGTTTTATCCCTCGTCATAACAGCCAATTTTCTATTTTCCCTAATTAATCAAGTTCACTTACAGGCGCCGAAACAAAATTTTACGTTTTCTTCTTTAAGTAGGCAATTCGTAAGATAAATTTATTCAAATTGGCCAAACTTCAAAGTAAATTACAATTCGTTTTGTAACATTTTGATAATTTGTTTTAGGATGGACTTTTCTTTAATTGTTCAGTTTTAAAATTCAAGCACAATTTAGGAATATTTAACATACAACTATACCAAAGACACAATGTAAAATTTTAGAAAAAAATATTTTCAGCATTTAGTTTTACTGTAGCGCGTGCCAAGTCTGGAGGCGACGACTTTAAGACTTTATTCTGATATGATAACAATAAGGTTCCCTTGCTTTGGCTAGGCCAGTGAGATCAAATTAAAAAAAAAAACAAACAAATTGATCAGTATCAAACTAATTCCTAACCTTTATTGGACGTGATTAGGAGAAGATCGGACTTCGATAGCTCATTAAAACTTTCCTTATCGTACCCAAATCTACCCGGGGTGAGTGGATCGGAGGTGGGTACAATCGAAAGCAGTTCAAGTAAGTCAATTTAAGGATTTAACCTGTACTGGTTATTCTTAATAACTGTATGAAAAACCAAAATATGTTTGATTCTTTCAAGGGGTAACACGAGGTGCAGTTGATAGTACATGGACGCACGCTTTTCACGAAATGAAATGGAAAAAAATAAATATGCAAATGGTAAAGTCAAACTATTAAAACTACGGAAAGTTGGCAACTTTATCGCCGATACCAGGTAACGTCGGACATTTCGTCAACTTTATTACGTGATAAAATTTTAAAAGGTGTACTATCTGTACAATAAAACTTTTAATTCCCTCCATTCAAAAGACTTCGTTTTGTTCGCACATAAGTGAGCCTAATGTAGGTATTTTAGACTGAGGGTCGTGACCACCGTAGGTCGCAGGCACTATTTAGAAGGCCTCTCTATCTTGGCCATGTGTATAGAGCCTTGGAGATTTAGGCGGGTAACTTCTACTACTGGCGAACGACAGCTCAAGACCGAGACAGCTGGCGGCTTCTGGTGTCGGAGGCCAAGATCCTCTTTGGGTCACTGAGCCACCGCAGTAAGTAAGTAGCTTCTACTATCTCGGACACGATAGCGTCGGTCTAGCGGGATCGTATTCTCTTCCCTTCAAAGTGGCCAACGAATATCAGCTTCTCTAAGTTGTCAGGTCCTCGCCGGGCCGCGTGTCCAAAAAAGGCGAAAGTTCTCCTCAGGCAGATGGTGGAGAGACTGTTGCTGCGATGTGCAGGCCAGAAAATTCCCAACATCTTCTATTCTTGACTTCACGCGAGCTTTCCAGGTCCATCTTTCAGACGCGTATAGAAAATGGAGATGAATAGGGTTCGCGCCGTACTTTTGACTAGCTTATAGAGGGAGTTAAAAAGGAGTATTTATCTATATCGGACCTGAAACTATTCCTCTTTCAACTTTAAAATCTTGGGCGTCGTCCCCTCGTTTCGCTCGTAATTCAAAGTAGCGCCCTCGCCTTAAAATTGATAACTTCAGGGCCTTTGTAATAAAAACTATTATTATAGACGAATAAGAATGCCTTAATAGGGTTTATGTAGGTATTTCTTACTAGCTTATATTGATTTTCTAATGCTTAAGTTTTTAATAGGCGAAATTAAGTACTCTTTTACGTAGGTATGACTGATATTTCTGCGATGTAATGTTACATTAGAATACATATTTTGGACTTATTTTCCATTCGAAAAAATATATGATCTATTTTTTAAAGGTAGGCTACGGAATAAGTAATTGGTATAGGTACATTAGGAACTGTTACCATCAACTTTACGAAGAGAAATACCTTACAAAAAAATGTGTCTCATAATTCGCAGATGAACTCTGGACAGTACAATAAATCATACATACATATATCACGCCTAAAATCCCTTACGGGGTAGGCAGAGCGTTAACGCCTGTAAAAAAACTGGCATTTACGCCACGTCTGACAATCATTTGAGGGTCATTTGAAATGTTGTGTTACACCATAGTGACAGGTCGTCAGCCTTTCGCCTAAATTTGCAATACACACCCTCAAGTCCCTTAGTCGCTTCTACGACACCCACGGGATGGAATTTGAGTGATGCTATTCTAAGCCGGCATCACACGGCCATTCTAAGCCGGCATCACACGGCCACAATAAATAAATCATTACATATCGATATTTATTTTAGAAGCGTTGAGCGACTATTGGGTTTATCAAACCACTGAACAGAAAAATTAAGCTTTTATGACGTGAATTATTACTTTAGGTAGAAGATTTTCTTCGTGAACGTAGGTAAGAATTTTATTAGGATTTTTCTATCAACTTCAACCAACTAAGTTTACAGGTTGAACATACATGTCGAGGCAATTTCCATTATTTTGTATATTAAACGGCTTTTTTGTGAGTTTTGAGGTTGCTAAAAGTTTACATATTTTACATCCTACTTTTTTCTTTAAGAATCAAATTGTATGAAAACGTAATAATAGTAATCTAATAATAATCCGTCATTGTAATCGGATCAAATTTTTAGTAACTATAAACGGTTAATTTTTATCATAAACTCAAACAACATCTAAAATTCATACTTCCAAGCCCAAATTTTGATGATGACAAAAAATCATTTTCGGAAATTGAAATGTATATATGATAGATAACTTCCCCATTTTATGACTTAAAATTGGACATGATGTCCGTACGTCGGTACCGGTATGTACAAGACCGTAAGGCATGAATATTTAAATAGGATATTCACAACTAAAATAGAAAGTCGTGTACGTTCCAACTCCAAGCAGTAGCAATATCTGAGACGGGTTAGCAAAATAAACAAGTGATTGTTAATGGGATGCCGTGTAGTGCCGGCTTTGAATAGCATCACCCCATTTCTTTTTCGGTAATAACTTTAACACTATAGACATTTTATTAAAAAAATGTTTCAATTAGAGGTGACATTGGCTTTTTTTCTGTCAAGTAAAGTTCGTAGATCCTCGAAAAAATCATTTTTATATCAGAATTTTACGATTTTAATTGTCTAAATAAAACCGGTTTGAATATCTTGCCAGCGCCTTAATAGCGAAGTTGAGGTGCAACTGAAAATACAGTATTGCATCTCATAGATACTTTAGGAGAAATTATTATATCTAAGGGTTATACGTTATTTAAGAATAGGCTGTAAGATTTCCATGTTAGAATAAAAATAATAACATACTCGAGGTAGGTAGATAACAATAAATCCGTACTAATATTAATCTGAGAGTTTTTGTGTGTGTATTTAAGTTTGTTACCTCTTCACGCTCAAAAGGCTTGACCGATTTGGATGAAATTTGGAACACAGTTAGATTATAACGCGGAATAACACATAGGCCACTTTTTACCGCGGGAAAACAACTATTACCACGGGAACATGAGTGGCCGCTGAGCGGAAATCTAGTTAGTATAAAATGTGTATCGTTTATTTAGTAGGTATAACCGAAAAAATTTTAATAAGTCAATGATAAAGATTACGCAACTATCTTATCATCAGTCAGCCTGTAGCCTTGTTAGTCACATTGTTGTAGTCATATAACTGTGTATGTAGGTACATAGATGATAAGAAAATGACGGTTCTAGTAATGGGCAACTCAGCTAGGTTAAGGTATGTTATCTTTAAGGGATACGTGGTTGAAAGGTAAGAAGATTGCCTTAAGTAGAAACCTAGACCGATTTAAATACTTACTTTTTATTCATTTTAAGTATTAGACCGGGTCTATCGCGATAGTATTTAAGTAAATATTAGTAATTGTTGACTGGGCCGATGGCGTAGCGGATAGTACCCCTGCCTGCTACGCTGAGGGTCGTGGGTTCGATCCCCATAAAACACAAATATTTGTTAAGTAATTTTCTGATATTTGTGTTTAGTCTGGGTGTTTATATGTATTCTATGTTTTTATTTACAAAAAAAAAAGGTATATATGTATTAATATCAGCTATCTAGTTCCCATAGTACAAGCTTTGCTTAGTTTGGGGCTAGATGGCGCTGTGTGAATTGTCCAGGATATTATTTTTTAATTTACCTGTGTCCCGACGTTTTAAATACAGTTTCATGTATTTTGGTCGCGGGTTTGTAACCAAGGGTTTGTATGTCAGTCAACCCGCGACCACAATACATGAAACTGTATTGAAACGTCGGGACACAGGTAACCTACTAATATTTACCTAAATACTTTCGCAATAGACCCGGTCTAATACTTAAAATGAGTGAAAGTGATCGCGAGTGCTTAAAAAGTTATTACTTTTTATTCTTCTTTTCGTGTGGAGCACCGAGTCGTCAAACGACTCGACGAGCTCTGTTGTCAGTTACAACTTTACAATAGTTTTACTTACTAAGATACGATAAGAGCCTATTTTAACAGGTAGTGAACTTATATTTGAATGTATTTGTTTCAGTTGACTGGTTGGGATATTGGTAATCGATCATACACATATCACTCCCTTACTCCTTACAGGGTAGACAGAGCTTTAAAGGCCATAAGGTACGGCGACAGCGACTGTATCTTCGGATAAACGCATCTGAAAAACATTTGAGGGCCGTTTCAGAAAAATCGTGTATCATTATAGTGACAGGTTGTCGCTTAACATTGTAATACACATGAAACCCTCGAGTCCCTTAGTCGCTTCTTACGACACCCGAGGGAAAGCAATAGGGTAATGCTATTTATCGATATGTTTACTGGTAACGAAGTATAAAAAGTAAGTACATAATTAATTTAATTGTCTTGAAATAATCAATAATGTTTATAGGTACGGAAATAGGTAATTATTTATAGTCCTTTCATATCCAGGTCAAACATTTGGTATGTTCATTTAATTATTTTTAATAGGATTGGTTTATGTGTCTATAACAAACACACTTTTGTCGGCTGTCTTTATTTTATTCAGTAAGTAACGTCTTTTTTCTACTGGCTGGTTTTGCGAGTGCCAAAGCCAATTTCGAAACTATCTGTTCCTGACTGATTCAAGATCTAAAAAACATAGAAAAGATTTCTCTCACCAAATAAGACAATAAGTACCTAGGTATACATCTAGGTAGATAAGGATGAAACGTCATCATCATCATTAATTTAAGAGCCTCGCTGTTGTCGGTGGAGTAATATCCGATCTGCTCTATTTGAGCCTTCTCTTTGACTTTCATATACGACATGACACCTATTTTTTCTTTGGTTTGGTCCATATACGCTCGTCTAGGTCGCCCTCTCCCTCTTCTTCCCTTTCATTATAGTTTTTAGTAGGTCGTAATGTCGTAACAAGTGTCCCAGCATATTTCCTCTTCTGCTCTCTATAACGTTCAGTATAGTTCTCTTCTTTACTAGATTTAGCACTTCCTCGTTCGTCTTTCTCTCTGTCCAGCTTATTCGCTCCATCCTACGCCAATACCACATCTCGAAGGCCTCAAGTCTTTCCCTATCCCTGTATCAATGTGCACGTTTCGCAGCCGTACAACGTATAAAGTGTATTAGGTTTAAAATGTACTCGCGTGAACTACCGTCTTGGCTTGCTTCCAAATGTTTCTACCGGAACATTTTCTTTCATGTCATCCGGTTTTATCCAATTGGTTACTTTTGAAAATCGATAAAAATGATACGCGACTGGGTCGGGAATACGATGTGAATATTTTAGTATAATATTTTAAATGCTCCAACAAGTAGGTACCTACAAGCTATTTCTGCATTCGGCTATAAAAATTGGTCGGTTGTTCCAAATTAGTGGCCTCAATACGGGAAACAAATTTTTTTTTTTTTTTTTTTTTATTAATGATGGGTTTGCTCTTGACTCTAGTCTAGGTCATAGGACAGAGACAGAGTCTAAGATGGAGCGAGCTCACCCAGAAGAAGCCTGTTAAGGCACTGGCACTCCCACACTCTGACGGAACGCAGGTGGCTACTTGGCGCCAGACTTCGGTGGGATGGTGGTCGCGAGCCAGGCGGCCCCTTACGGAGCCTTCCACCGCTTGGTATAAATTTTATTAATTTATCTTAAATAAGTGCTGTCACTTTCCGTCAAATAGGTTCAGAAAAGGATAGAAAATATCAAAATCATGTCATATCTCCTGTTTGACACAAAATAAGTACGTGTTATCTGTCTAAATAAGGCGACGAGGATAACACAATTGACTAGAAATGGCGAGGAACCCATTGAAATTATGAAACATGACAGAACTTCTCTATTTCTCTATCTCTAGATATCTCCTATTCTTTTCGGAGGTCCCTAATTTTTGCCCCATTTTAGAAACCACCGGCACGTGCCGGGTAGATTCAGTCCAATACTTTTTTTTCTTCCCAGAACAACTCGTAAACCCAATCGCGCCCCAAGGGCGCTATTGAGATGGTGCCTATGTTATGAAACTACAGGCGAAATTCTACAGGTGAAATTCTTAGTACATTTTGCGTAGCTGGTTCATATTCTTGGTATCATAATGGCTAACCGACTACGTAATGAACATCAAATTTCACCTGTAAAATTGTAGCCTGTAGTTTGATAATATCGGGTAATGGTTGTTTGAACAACCACAAAACTTCACCGGGTGAGCTCCAGCTGCTCCCCACCATACAGTCAGGTACAGATTTTAATAGCCCAATAAAATCATAGGGTGCAGAACTAAAAAAAAACAATCTGACGGAAAGCGACAGCGCTAATTTAAGCCAAGTTATGAGAATTTATATCCCGGATTGAGGCCAGTAATAACTTACCAACCATGTTAGGTATCCGTGAGGTGCAGTGTTATATGAGTGTAGATAGATACGCATGGGATAATCCCAGCATATAGGCCATATCTTGAACTGCGCTCGCCAATCCGCCTGCCAAGTGTGGTGAGTATGACAACACCCGCCAATATGTGGCGGCCCATGTCCAGGAGTGGACTTTTGTGGCTGTTGTATGGGCCAGTGCCTATTCGAGGTTTTTGTTATACTCACAACACTCTTTTATCATATCAAGCAAGTTGGCGACCTTTGTTTGAGAGGGAACGCTACAGCCCATTCCCTTGATTAGGATTAAGATTAGTAATCGTAGACATCCATGTGTAGAAATGGGATATGTCTTTGTAAGGCGTAAATTATTAACGTAACTTACACCAGTCAGTGCAAAATCTTAATACTTGGTTGCTTGATATGCCACAAAAAGTGATACCCTTGTCAAATTATATTACAACGCCCGGGCCAATCTGAATCTGACAAAGCCAATATCGTGTTTCATGTTCAGACTAGGGCCACGATGTGATAAAATGCTAAATTAATCCGTGAGAGATTATAATCAATAAAGATTTTATATAAGAACCTTATCATACCTATTAATATATCATTAAATTTGTTTGAATAGCGGACGTTCTTTAGAAAGGTCGGGGCAAGAGTAGGTACACAAACTAACGAGCATGTATGAAAAATATTGATGACTTTGGAGTAGAGAAAGCGAAAGATTATTACACGGATCGTAGAAAGTGGAAAGATTTAGTTTCTGCCAACCTCCCCGGGAACAAGGCGTGATTTTATATTTGTGAACAGATTTCTAAAATTTCTTTGTTCGACTAGCCGACTACCGACTATTTGGCTGAAAATCTGCCGATTTGTCACCGACTACAAAAAGACCGACTAGTCGGATCGGCTGAGCCAATCATTACTTCTGTGATGTTTAGAAAAAAAATCGCGTCTGTGCACGATTTTTGAACCTTGTCTACCAATAAAAGGAAATAGTCATGTTTTAATTTTGGAACATAAGTATTACTGGTTAAAACAAATTAATGTATCAAAATGCAATGTTGTTATTACAGTCGACGAATCGGCTATTTAGCCGAATGGTATATAAATGTTATCCTTCATCCCAAGGGAAGAAAGCAGCACGTGAGGATATGTTCACGTGTAAAAATCAATCGTTTTTCCTTGATAACACGCGATAAGCCAGCAACTCGGTCCACCTGCCAATTATCAGTTGCCATCCGCTGTTATATCGTTGGTTGAAATCATACTGTCGCGCATGACGAACGAGACCCGCGGTAGCGCACGCACAATACGCACATGCGCTATAAAAATTATCTATGCGCACGGAAATTATACGCTTCTTCTTCTTTTCGTGTGGGACATTGAGTCGTACAACGACCCGATGAACCCTGGTGTCAGAGATTTAAAACCGCCTACTACTAGTAGTGGGCCTCTGACATGGTTGTGTAACGACCAGTAATCATAGACAGCAACAGGGACTGCCGGCTTAACTTTTCCTCCGAACCATCATTCTTTTCGGACCATCAGTGTCCGATATTATCAAACTACAGGCTAAAATTTTACAGGTGAAATTCGATGTTCATTGCGTAGTCGGATAGCCACTATGATACCAGGAATATGAACCGGCTAGGCAATGTACTAAGAATTTCACCTATAAAATTGTAGCCTGCAGTTTCATAACATTCATAAAGTGATAAATCATTCATATACCAGACTGGGAAAAGATTCATAAAGTGATAAAGATCAACTTTGTGAGTGCCCCACTGAAAATCGATCTGGAACCTTTGCGTCACAGGCACTACTGCCACTACCACTCTCAGTGGGGCACTCACAATGTTGATATTTATCACATTGTGAATTTGTCTCCAGTCTGGTTAGGACATAGGGGACTGAACCACCTGATTGTCCGAAAATAAAGATGGTTCCATGCTTCGGAGGGCACATTTAGTTGTTGGTCCCAGTTGCTGTCTATGATTACTTAGACAGTGGTTGTTACACAACCATGTCAGAGGCCTACTACTAGGTAGGCAGTTGAAAAACTCTGATACCAGGGTCCATTATGTCGTTGGACGACTTGGTGTCCTGCAGGAAAAGAAGAAGTACAAAATTTTAGTTCCAGTTCAGAAGATGCAAAGACAGTTACAATAAATTATGTCTATACCTACTCATAATTCGTCGGTTGAATCACAAAAGGGCGTAACTGTTTTTTTATAACTTTACAGGAGAGCAAATTAAAGAAATCAGCGACCAGTTTGACGGTCATACAAAAGTTATCTTAATATTTATTTAGAAGGTAATTAAATTATTTCATAGCAAATTTAATCCTTTATAGCCAGGTATTAATAGATTTCCGATAACTTTATAAATTAATGAGATATTTTACTTTTTTTCACTGAAGATCCACTTACGCCTATTCGTGATGTAACATTTTGTTATAATTATCACTTGTGTCCATTTATATTAAAGTAAATTTGAACATAATGTATGAAATATTATATATTTGAATATACAATTAGACACTTATAATCAAATGAATCAGTCTGAACATCTCTCAAAGAGATATGCATACAGTTATAGGTAATCAAATAAATCAGTCTAAAAAAACATAAAAATAAAATGTATAGATTATTATATATTTTAAAGTACAGTTAGACACTTATAATCAAATAAATCAGTCTGAACATCTCTCAAAGACATATGCATATATTCTTTATTAGATACATACATCAGCCTATTACAGTCCACTGCTGGACGTAGGCCTCCCCCAGGGTACTCCATAGGGCACGATCTCCCGTTTTCGCCATCCAGTCGCTACCAGCCCCCATTTTTAAGGCCTCGGTCCATCTGGCCGGATGTCGTCCAACACTACGCTTGCTGAGGCGTGGCCTCCACTCGAGAACCCATTTACTCCACCGTCCGTCAGTTCCACGACAAATGTGCCCAGCCCACTGCCACTTCAGTTTGCTACACTTCCAGACTCTGTCCGTAACTTTGATCTTTTTGCGGATAGTCTAATTTCGATTCTCATTTTATCCATTATAGAGATACCGAGCATAGACATTTCCATAGCTCTCTGAGTGACATGTAACCGGTAGGCTAGTTTTAATGTCAGGTTCCACGTCTCGGCGCCATAGATCATGACTGGCAGGACGCACTGATCGAACACCTTGGTCTTGAGGCATTGTGGCAATGACAAGGGTGATTCCAAAATATGACGCAACTTCCCAAATGCTGCCCAGCCCAGCTGCAATCTTCTGGTGACTCCTCAAAGTTATCTACCCAGCTGCAAAGTTTGCTCAAGGTACACATACTTCTGGACAACTTCCTTTGACGGAGACCGGCTCGGGGATGATGTGTTGATTGAACATGACTTTCGTCTTGTCCAAGTTCATCCCGAGTCCAACACGACGTTCAGACTGGTCAGCATTTTTTGCAGATCTTGCAGCGATTCGGCCATTATTACTATATCGTCGGCAAAGCGGAGATGTGCGAGATATTTGCCGTTGACGTTGATGCCTAGTCCATCCCACTGCAAAGTTTTAAAGATATCCTCCAGCGAATTGATGAAATGTTTCGGGGAAATAACTTCACCCTGTCTTACACCTCGGAGTAGTTTGAAGGATCCTGTTTTGTGATTTTGTACTTGGACGGATATTGTTGTAATTTGATAGAGGGTTCTTAGCCCCTCCACATATCGCCAATCTACCTGGCACCGCTGTAAGGACTCCAAAACAGCCCAGGTTTCGATGGAGTCGAAGGCTTTTTTGTAGTCCACAAAGGCCTTACACAGTGGTTGGTTATACTCTTCTGACTTCTGTATAACCTGCCGTACAGTATGGATGTGGTCCACGGCGCTGAAGCCTTTACGAAACCCGGCCTGTTCCGGTGGCTGGAAGGCGTCAAATCTTAATGGCACCGCTGCAAGGACTCCAAAACAGCCCAGGCTTCGATGGAGTCAAACGATTCGTAACGACTCTCGAGAACAGCTTATAGACGTGGCTCAGAAGTGTGATCGGACTGTAGTTTTTGAGAAGTGTTTTGTCTCCTTTGTTGAAAAACAATGCCACAAAAATTCTGCTCCACGCTTTCGGGGTTGTCTCATTGGCTATAACAAAGATGCCAGAGTTAACAGAATAGCCTTTACAGCTCCTCCAGAACAGTTTTTCCACCAGCTGTAAGTAGCTCAGAGGCCACTCCGTCTGCACCGGGAGCCTTCCCATTCTTAAGCTGTTTAAGCGCTGCCCCGATTTCGCCTACATCTACGTCCGGGAGATCGTCTGTAAAGTGGCGAGAGAGTGGAGCTCTGGGTACTGTGGTCGCGTCAGGTGGCGGTTTCTGCGCATGCGAGGCATACAGATTTCCGTAGAAGTCCTCAATTTCAGCGAGAATCTCTGGATGTGACAGTTACACCATTCGAGGTAGTTATGAGTTATAGTTACTACTACTAGAGCTAAAAACAAAAGACATGGAAATTTGTTTAACACCTTGCCTCACTTACGCTTGCCAACTATGGCCATTAACACAAATAACGTTGAACCAAATAAGAGTGTGTCAAAGAGGTATAGAAGTAAGCTAGCCAAGAATGTTGGCAAGCATGTACTTCAGATGAAATGGAGATGGACAGGTCACACCCAAAGAGTGCATGAACTGCAGTCGCCTATTCGTGAAAAATTATTGAAGTATGAAACAGTAGTTAAGTCTCTTCGTGATTGTTCGTGCAGTCTTCTAGGACAGGAATTCAGATAAGTCCTCTCGTGACATTAAAATATGCATATTTTTCAAAGCCGTGGTGTATAAAACTAAAAATCGCCATTTTGTTGGTTACGCCCTTTTGTGATTCGACCGACGAATTGTCTAATTGTATTCAAAACTACCTCTTACAATAACAAATTCCTACAAAAGTAAAATCATGATATACACTTAAAACCCATTCAAACAATAACAATAGTCTTTATCTGCATGTCGTAAGTATACTGCGCCACATTCTTTACTTTAAGTAGTTCCTTGCAATAGTTGAAATGAACTGTGTTTGATTCTACCCTCTCATATATATTTAAATATTTTTTTCTTTGTGTGATCAAAGTTGGCTATTAACAAAATTGTAATAAGTGTTCGCAAAAAAATAGTTATAGTATGTTTGTTGAGGTGGTAAAACAATTCTTAGAAATTAAGTGTCTGCGTTCGTTACCTACCTACTCAATTGTATATCACCTACATCTAGGATGAAAGACTGGCTTCCCATAGCACAGGGAAACCTAGTTTGGGGGCCAGGCAAACATAAAATGTACTATGTAAGTTACAAATAAAACTTTATTTATTTATTTATTTATTTATAAGACAATAAATATTGCAAAGCAACTTGTATAATGTAAGTAGAACATACTTACTTAGTTACAACTCACTATTAAGAAAGCCAAGTGTTTATCAATCAATAGTTTCAACACTGTAGGTAGGTATTTAAAACTGAATATTTTTATGCATACATAATGGGTCTTCAAAGCATGATCTGTATATGCTCGTCATAATATAGGGTCATGTTTAAGGAAACTAAGCCCAGTAAAGAACACAAGGACAAAGTTATTGTACATACATTGGCTTTATGTTTTTATGTATATTGTGTCAACAGCTGTTGGTTTCCCAAAATAAATAAAATACATACTGAACCAAATAGAAAAAACTGTTTAAGTTAATATGCTGTACTATGAAGTTGTTGCTACGTATGTTTGCCTTCAGAGAAGCATAATTATGTGGTGTGATTCTAAACATAAAGGAAAATAGGTAGAAGAAAGATCCAGATAATTTTCACTTATTTATAGGATGTAAAGTAAGTACAAGAGCAACAATAACCATATTAATGTATATACTCAAATTATTAAAAATGTGTACAGACAAGACTACAGATCCAAATGTTGTAGGTATGTAACATTTTCATAGAAATATGGTTATCTAAAACAGGGTAAAACTGATAAGCTGTGAACTACTATTGTAAAATTATGTACCTAAAATGTATTGCTATCATTCAGTAAGGTCATGTTTGTAGGGTTGGCCAGTATTTTTACAATATATTTTAATTATAATAAACATCTTCTTTTTCCTGAGGTTGGGACGTCTGTTAGCAGACAGGTGATCAGCTCCGCTAGGCGGGAACTATTTCACCCAATTATAACTATTACAAGTTCATAATTAACAAAAAAAAGCTGTTGTTCTAGTGCCTTGCTTGCTCCTACGGGAAAATGGAAAGCAGTGTGTGAAACTGCTGAGCAGGCTGTTGGTATAATCTGAAAATTATTTGTGTATATTTTATCCTATCAAACAAACCACTAACTGAAAGTAGTTAAAGTCAATACTTGAATAATAAATGATGTATAGGCCAATCTAATAAGAATTATACATTGCAGTTAGATTTAGCAGATTCTGAGTAGCTATTTTAGTCCTCAAAGTAAAGCAAATGCTTAATGATATGGAAAGAAGAGTTGGAATGAAAAGGTACTCAATGCCCCAAAGAGTATACTCTGACTGCATAAAATCTCACACAGTTTTTACAATTTTCTGAATTGGAAAGCGGTCTGTTTCGACGCGAAACACTAGTAGGTATATGAAAATTCAATAAATTAAAGATTTAGAGTTGTAAGTAATGACATAGGGTAAGACGGAATTTGATTTCTAGGCACTATTGCAGAAGTACCGTCATTTAAATAACAATTTATTCACGGAAATTATGTGTAGTGATTCATAGCTGGGCGGGAATATTGCATTGCAACATGCTTGCAATTGAGTCAAATTCCTGAACATACTTGATTTGGCCCACTCATAGGTTATACTATCAAACTTTACTAAGAACATAGAATCATGAGAATTGTAAATTCAATCTTCGGTTATATCAAAATTTAACATCACTATCACGCACGTCCTGTTGAGAAGGCGGAGCCGTAATCGTCGGCAAGCTTGGGCGATGGCGGTCAAATAACGGCCACCGCACAGAGGACATTCACCACGAAAAAGACAATCTTACCAGATTTTGAGGGCAAACAGATAATGCAAATCCAATAAACAGAACGTGAAGAAACTCACCACATAACACGATTTTCCACAATTTTACAACCACCATTCACTCACACATCACAAAACACCGTTTCCACAGTTGACACAAAACTAAAGAACACTAGCGCCGCCACTGCCACAACGGCCACGATGAATGAAACGTAATACCTGAAGTTGGAAATGCAGTACAACCAACATGACGAACAAACTTAACAAAATCGGATACACTGCTCGCGTGTCTATTTTGTTCTAGGGTCCACAGCTTATTTCAAGATTCTGCCTTCACATAACTTTTGTACCCTTGATGAGATTGCTTATTTTGGTAATGAGAAGATTTGTACCGCAAGGATTTTAGAAATATCGCCATTTTACAGTGTCACAGGGTCCGAATGATTTTATAACCTCAAAATTGGAAAAGCTTCAATATCTCTGCAAAGAATTGATCTAGAAACAAAATGATCGCATAGATGCCGTTACAAATCGCAAATCTTTATTTGTACCGCTTTTTTATACCTTGTAAATACCAGATAGAGGAATAAAAGGCGATTAACGCTCATATGGCATTTGCTTGTTGGGCTTTCGTATATCTCCGTAAATATAGCGGTACAAATGTTCTGAAAGAAATCCCAGTAACAATACAAGCGGTACATTACATAGCTACAACCAAAAAAGCCGTATCTGCTCTAATTTACCAGAAAACAACACTGTAAAATTTACAAGAAAATGATATGTACATGACCAAAGCTCGGCCACGGTGTTCTACTTTTAGACTTTTAGCAGCGGATTAATGCGGATTTCGGATTCTGGACCTCGATTTGCACTTCATACTGACCGAAATATATTTCATTTTCTTCAAGCAAGTACCTTATAAATAGGTTGACCGTCAAAGGAATCAAGTTTGTATGGCGCAGGCCAAATATAGTATTATTCGTCTATTTACATTATTCTGCTTCAGTTTACCAACGAGAAGCGTTTAAGACTCATATTACCTTCGGCAACTTGTCATTATGGTCAATTCGTAGGGTGACCATAATTAAAAAAAAACAAGAGGACCAATCTATACATATAATAAAACTATAAAACCCGTGTATTGAACACATTTACGAAAAACTAATCGAAGATGATGTTAAAATATGATTAGAACAAATTTCATTTCATAATTTATATTTTTCAATATTTTTGTCTGTCTGTTTGTCTGTTTCACCGGGCTAATCTCCGAAACTACAGGAACGATTACCAAAGGCAATAGACCCTATTCCAGACGCACTTCTATTATTACTATGTCTAATTTGACGTTTCTAACGCCGTTTCCTATTCTGCATGTAACTGTCAAACTCAAATGACAGGATTATAATCTCTAAAAATAACTGACAGGATTAAACTTAGCATTAGCCGATTAGTGCAATTCTAGGAGGTGCAAAATTAAGCAATTTAAATATTTAAAAAGATTAAATTTACTAATCTTGGCACCAGGTCAGAATATTCTAGGCTGACACCGGGTTGAAAGGTTTTAAAGTGGCACCGGGTCGGAAAGTTCTAGAGTGGTACCGAAAGAAAGTTTATCTATCAATTTCATCTCTTTTTGGCGATTTTACACAAAAATGCACCAAATTAACATTAAAGCATTATTGCGTACTGCGCTCGCCAATCCATCTACCAAGCATGGTGTGTTAAGCAAATTCCTTCAAAGCCTCAATAGGGACAGGCCTGTTTCTATAGTTAAATATAAGAATTATTTTACCAAATATTAGAAAAATGCTCTTTCGTGGTGTATAAAAATATTTGTTTTCTTGCAACACTTTAATATATTTTTAAATTTGCAACACTAAATTTTGGTAAAAATAGCATTGTCAAAATCAAATTATATTCCTGTCAAAAACTTCCTAAAATCATAGCTTTTGTGGAATAGCCACACTTAAAACTTCTACGTTTAGGGATTTTATTTTAGTGATTTTAACATTAGAAACTTAAAATGATTAAAACGTGGAATCAGGACTAATATGTGTGTAAAACGCTTAAGGTTTGTAACTGACGCGACGGAATTTCAATTTTTGCCTTCACCACACAAACTTTATTTCTTTGACGGTCCATCTATGTATAAGTTACTTGTTTGAAGAAAATGAAATATATTTCGGTCGGTATAAAGTGCAAATCTGAATCAGAATCCGAAATCCACATATTACCGCTGCTAAAAGTCTAAAAGTGAACACCGTGGCCACACCTCGGCCACAGGCGCTCAAATGTTTAAAACAAACGCGTTGCTACGCACACAGTCTAAGCTCGCGTAGGTGAACGCTAACCATGCTTGTGTGTGTGAGATAAGACATGTCAGTGTTGCCGCCATTTTACCTTAATTTGTTCGTGGTGCGTTCGCGAATCGGGAATACAATGTGCGGCAATATGAAATTACCTTGTAATAGCGGGTTCGAATTTGATTTGCAGGCTTGTAAAGAAATGGCTGGCCGGCCGCCGCCATTGCCAGGCCAGTTCAAGTTCGATGACCCCAACTACTCGAAACTCATTGCGCGCGGATAAGGAATAAATAGGAATCATAACGTACTTATGCTGTAAGGTGGATGTCTATGCTCAAATTTTTACAATAGTTTCCTATCTCAAATAGTATAAACGAAATAACATTTTTTTTGTAAATAAATGACGGTCACCAAAATATTACGTAAGTTGAAAACATGATTTTTTGTTCTTATAGAATTTGCTTTGTTTTCAGCGGGAACTGATAGGATAAGGTCTTAAACGGATAATGTCAAAGAAATATAAAACATAAGCGCATATTCTTTGCTACTAAAACATGAAACTCTTTAAAAATACTTAGATTTGTAAAGACAGGTAGAATCGGTAGAATTTTCTTTTAATTTTGTCGTTTGCACTGCTCAAACAACCGTACTCCGCACAACACACACCGATCACAAAATTATTTCTAATATTAATTAGTTTAGTATAATTTACGCTGCCTTCGCTTGCTGCACCAAGTCGTCGTCGCGTCCTTGCTAGCCGGTGTCTGAGCGTCCTCCGAGCGCGGGTGGGCGGCGCTTTTAGGAGGAGGCAGGGAGTGACCATACTGTACGCTAGTACTATTAATTATACTGTGCCGTGGCCGAGCTTTGGTCATGTACATATCATTTTCTTGTAAATTTTACAGTGTTGTTTTCTGGTAAATTAGAGCAGTTACGGCTTTTTTGGTTGTAGCTATGTAATGTACCGCTTGTATTGTTACTGGGATTCCTTTCAGAACATTTGTACCGCTATATTTACGGAGATATACGAAAGCCCAACAAGCAAATGCCATATGAGCGTTAATCGCCTTTTATTCCTCTATCTGGTATTTACAAGGTATAAAAAAGCGGTACAAATAAAGATTTGCGATTTGTAACGGCATCCATGCGATCATTTTGTTTCTAGATCAATTCTTTGCAGAGATATTGAAGCTTTTCTAATTTTGAGGTTATAAAATCATTCGGACCCTGTGCTGTGACACTGTAAAATGGCGATATTTCTAAAATCCTTGCGGTACAAATCTTCTCATTACCAAAATAAGCAATCTCATCAACGGTACAAAAGGTATGTGAAGGCAGAATCTTGAAATAAGCTGTGGACCCAGGATTAAAATAGACACCTGCTCGCGCCGAGTCTGATAGTATTACAATATTTTGTGTCTATTTTTAATCTAGGGTCCACAGCTTATTTCAAGATTCTGCCTTCACATACCTTTTGTACCGTTGATGAGATTGCTTATTTTGGTAATGAGAAGATTTGTACCGCAAGGATTTTAGAAATATCGCCATTTTACAGTGTCACAGGGTCCAGATGATTTTATAACCTCAAAATTGGAAAAGCTTCAATATATCTGCAAAGAATTGATCTAGAAACAAAATGATCGCATGGATGCCGTTACAAATCGCAAATCTTTATTTGTACCGCTTTTTTATACCTTGTAAATACCAGATAATCAGGAATTCGCTGTGTGATGCCGGCTTAGAATAGCATTACCCCATATCTTTCCCGTGGGAGTCGTAAGAGGCGACTAAGGGACTCGAGGGTGTGTATTGCAATTTTAGGCGATGGGCTGACAACTTGTCACTATAGCGATACACAATATTACAAATAACCCTCAAACATTTGTCAGACGTGGTGTAAATGGCCGTTTTTTGCGGCTGTTTACGCTCTGCCTACCCCGCAAGGGATTATAGGCGTGATATGTGTATGTGTATGTGTGTAAATACCAGATAAAGGGTGTTAAAAAGAGTGGAAAAGGGTTTAAATGTTTGTATGAAAGTTCGAAGTTTTTGATTTGATCTGTTTTAAAATAATGGGAGTTTTTCTGTTGACAGTTCTGTTGATAGTTCTGAATGTTAAATCAGAGGGCGCTGTGCTTAGCTGAAATTTTGACGTTTCAGTATGGCTGATGGCAGCCATAGTTTTGTCACGGGTTCCGTTTCACGTTGTGTTTGTTACAAATTAAATATGTTAATACCTACAAAATAAACTTCTCGCCTTGCTATTGAGTGTCATTCGTGAAAGTAAACAAATGACCAATAATAAATTTAGAACAATTCAATAATCACAAAATAAAGAATAACTTATAAAGTAGTACAGATTTTGTGTAAAGAAACGTTATTTCAATTAAGCTCAGCGCCCTCTATATGACACTCGAGAATCCCTAGAAAATTTCCCATTGAATACGTGTTTAAGAGTTTTTGATTTTAATCCCCCAAAGGGGTCACTAAATGGTTAATGATTTGTATGAATTTTTTAGTCTTTGATGTGATCTGTTTCAAAATGTGTTATTAGATTTAATATTGAATACGTATTGAAGGACTTTTTATTTTTTACCACGAAAATAAGTGGCGTTTGGGGCGATATCTTTTATTTATTAGGATTAAACAAAAGAGCTAGAGTTATCAAATAAGCTATTTAGCATTTTCTTAATTTTAACTCCTAAACGGGTAAATAGAAGATATAAAGTTTGTATATAAATTCATCGTTTTGAAATGTAATTTAGTACAATGCAATATTTTATTAGATTAAGGAGATAAAATAATAGTGTACGTATTTGAAAGCTTTCGAACATATTATTATATTAAAAGTGATCTGTGTTTGAATTGAACGTTTTTAGCAGGTTTGTGTGGGATTGTTTATTGACTTGGTATTCTGTACGAAAAAGAATGCGCAAGAGAAACCGCAGCCGGAAACGCTTCTATAAGATCTTACATACTAATGAAAGCTATATAAACGTACCTATAAACCACGTAATGTTGTAGTAGTATTTACCTCTCGATGGTCATAAATCTCTACTTGAACAAAGATTTTAAACTGTCGAACGTTAACAACGCTACTATATTTATAGCTCCGTCAAATTATATTTAGAGAGTTGGGAATGAATATGATTTATGTCAAATACCTATATAATAGAACAGCTCGAGAAAGAATTTTAATGTAAAATACGTAATATGTAATTTGTCCCGCCAAGAAAGCAGTGGGTGGCGTGTTGTTTAAACCACGGGTTTAAATTAAAAGTAGGTGGAGAGCGCTATGTCAAGTAGCGCCTGGCGTGCGTCAACTAAATGTGCGGCACATTTTTCGTGGCGCGGTTTCTGTATCGTGTCGTTAAGATATCGGTTCGGGTAGTGTAAAGTTACTTTACAACCATAGACTAAATTTGTAAAATGGCGACACTATTCCAAATCAGACAGAATTTAAAAATGTAAATGTCAATCAGCTGAAAGAAAGAAATGCTGAAATTATTTTCAATTTTCTCCTTCAAAATTACTTTTCTCTGAAAATGTTGTCCCGTAAACTAGTTAAATTCGCGAGTCCTGCAAGAACTTTGTTATCTAGGAATGTTTCAAGGTGTCTAAAATGTAGTACTTCGTGTGTGTGTATTTATTCGACTTCTAGGTTAGTGTTATTTTGATTTGTTTTTCTCCATTATTTTCATTAATTATACCAAATAAATACCTAATGTATTTTTTACAGGTTTAATGCATTACTGATACCTATGCACCAAACACAAAACGACCAAATCAAGTTTTATTCAACCATAAAATCAAAGGCAAATTTTTTAGATGTGAAAGAGTCGAAAAAGGATGACAACAAAATTTCTAGCGCTGCTAAGCCCATGGAAGGCGCAATTGCACCTTTAAATGAAGAAGAACTGTTGGAGAAACATATAGCTGGTCTATCAACAGATATCTACACAAAACATAGGGTTTACAAGAATGATTTCCAGAGAGTACTAGCAAAAGTGAAGGAGTACAATTTCTCCAAGAAAAAACACGGTTTACTTTTATTGCGTTGTTGCACTGAGCTTATGCCAGATGAGCCACCGGCATCAAGAATGGCTCTGGTTGAGCAGGTGTGGGAAACATTAAAGTAAGTTAAATTTTCTTAAAAAGGTCTCTGGGCTATACATAAGGCTAATTGATTAAACCGGCTGTGTATGAAGTTAAAAACATGAATTAAGAATTATTTAACTGGTTAACATTTTATTGTAATCTTGATTATTTCAATATTCTTTTCACTCATCCTAATGTCTGTTCATTCATAATCTGTACAAAGGTTGTACATCCCAAATCAAATTAAAGCAATTTAAAATATCATCAGTTTTAATGATGAATAGCCATGGCATTTGTTGCATAAAACAGGGACATAAAACTAGTTAAATTTTTAAAAGTTCATCATCTGGTCATAATTTTCACCAAAGATTTTATAGAGATGTGAACCCTTATTACATTTATGCAAAATAGTATGAGCATCCATACTTTTGTGGTGATGATCTTTTTCAAGACATGTTTTATTTAGAAGTCAGTAAAATATAGAATACTAAAACAAAACTGTAACTCTAATCAAACAGTAAGAAAAAAACCAATTGATTTTGCATTTAATTTCTAAATTACTCAACAGACAACACACAACCTTTGAAGTTGAGCATTACAATGAGCTGTTGCGGGTTTACTTGGCTAACAAGAAGACTGTTTTGCCAGGTGTATTCATCCAGAACATGTTACCGTGCAAACCTGAAATGACAACTTATGAGCTGTTGCTAAAGGTTCTTGGAGAGGTATGGCAAAACAGACTAATAATGATTGTAGCCAATTTATTTAATCCACTGCTGGACATAGACATAATCTAAAGGTGCCTAAAATGGCAGGCCTATAGTTATATCTTCAGAATTTATTGTGTTGGTCAACAAATTGAACCTAATTAAGAAACTAATCATAACTATAATAATGACTGGCCCGATGGCCTAGTGGATATTACCCCTGCCTGCTATGCCAAGAGTTGTGGGTTCGATCCCCACAAAAATTTTGGTAAGTTTATTTACAAATATTTGTGCTAAGTCTAGGTGTTTTCTATGTATGATAAACAAAACAATAAATGTATATAAGTATAAATATCTGCTATCTAGTTCCCATAGCATTATTGTAAGAGGTGACTAAGGGACTTGGGGGTTACATGTATACTGCAATATTAGGTGATAGGCTGACAACCTGGCACTATAGTGATTGATACATGATTTTTCTGAAAAGCCCCTTAAATATTTGTCAGACGGAGTGATAGCGACCATATTTTACTGACTTTAACGCTTTGCCTACCCCGCAAAGGATAAAGGCGTGATATGCGTTTGTATTTACAGGCTGGAGATTTAGACCATGCAATGGAGGTGGTAGCGAACATAAAGTCAATGAACTTGCCAGCCACTGAAAGCATGTTTAACTCCCTCATAATTTGCCAAGGGAAGGCTGGGTAAGTCACATTATTACTAGCAATGTCCAAATAACATATATTCCACAAAAAGTAAAACTCACATGTTTTAGCAGGTACAAAAATTGCAATGGCTTAAAATGCTTGAAGTAAGAAGGGACATACATGTGTTTACTAAAAGACTTTAGAAATTAGATGCTGCAAATACTACTTTGCCCAGCTCTCTTAAACCATAATGATTGTACTAGGTTTGATTTTAGGCATCTCATTTGGCTATATGGCTTTGTTAATATTATAGCATTAGTATATAGATAAACCAATCATAGTCTGCCTGACTATGAGAGTAATTGTGTAATGTTTTCTTGAGTTTGCACAACTATTGCTCATCACTTATTTTTTAGAAAACTTGCAATATCTTCTACCATGGGCAGGAGTTGAACCTGTGACTTTCGCCATCACTAGTGACGCCTCTTCCATCTGGACTACCCTGGTTCATTCTTGCCCGCGAATTTTGCAAGCATATCTTAATGCCAAAAACGCGAGTCTTAGGTTCAAATACTGCCCGTGGTAGATAAAAAACAACAATTAACACAGGAAGTGTTAACACAACTTAAGACCTTTGATGAATAATTGTGTAATTTTTGTCAATGTGTTGATTTGTCATCTTGTTTTCTTACAGGAATGTTCAAAACATCCAAGAGGTTTTGACCATGATGCAATCCTTAAAAATTGAGCGTTCAGCAGAGACATACACTTCAATAGCAAAAGCTTTCATATTCAGTAAGCAACCTGAGAAAGCTTTAGATGAAATGACACTTGCACTGCAAAGTAGTGTAAAGTTTGATGAGAAACAAATCATGGATATTGTTAAAACTCTGGCTGAAAATCGCTTGTATGAATTTGTACCGAAAGTAAGTGTTTAGCTACTTAATTAATATTATGCAACTTGATAATATAACATGCGTTTAAGGCGAGTGTAGCCGTGAACGACCTCGAGAGTGGCGCCACTTCACTTTTTTTTTTCTCTTAATACAAACGATCTATCAGAATGTCCATTGCTCAAGTTTTTAGTACTATCTAAGTAAAATTAGAACTTGCACACTCGATGAAATATTCGCTATAAATAATTTTATGGCAAAAGTGCCTAAAAACGGCCACTTTTGGTATTAATTGCCATAACTTTAATTACAGCAAATATTTCATTGAGTTTGCAAGTTCTAATTTTACCTAAAGATAATACTAAAAACTTGAGCAACGGACATTCTGATAGATTGTTTGCCTAAAGAGAAAATATGTATTTTGTGAAGTGGCGCCACTATTGAGGCCGTTCACGAGTACACTCGCCATAAGATATTTCTACTCGGGCTGAGTTTAACTTTTTTATAAGAATGCATATTATTAAAAGGAACGAAACATCACTTTAGGATAGGACATTAATATAATTGAGTGAGAATCTTTTCTTTACATTATTTGACGGCCGATGTGGCGCAGTGGTAGTGCGACTGCCTGCGACGCAAAGGTTCCGGGTTCGATTCTCGGCGGGACAGTCATGAAGTTGATATTTATCTCTTTGTGAATTTGTTCCCGGTCTGGTTAGGACATTGCAGGCTGAACCACCTGATTGTCCGAAAAGAGAGATTGGTTCCGTGCTTCGGAGGGCACGTTAAGCCGTCGGTCCCGGGTGCTGTCTATGATTACTTAGACGGCGGTCGTAACACAACCATGTCAGAGGCCTACTACCAGTAGTCGGCGGTTGAAAAACTCTGACACCAGGGTTCATCGGGTCGTTGACGATTTGGTGTCCCACACGAAAAGAGAGAAGAGAATTATTTGAGAAAGTGACCAAAACAGCTTAGAATTAACGGCCGATGTGGCGCAGTGGTAGTGCGACTGCCTGCGGCGCAAAGGTTCCAGGTTTGATTCCCGTTGGGGCACTCACAAAGTTGACGTTATCAGGTTGTGAATTTGTTTCCAGTCTGGTTAACACATTACAGGCTGAACCACCTGATTGTCCGTGAGAAAGATGGGAGGGCACGTTGCCTATAATTACTTAGATGGCGGTCGTTACACAACCATATCAGAGGCCTACTAGTAGTTGTAGGCGGTTGAAAAACTCTGACACCAGGGTTCATCGGTTCGTCAAAAAAAGGCTTAGAATTTCACACCTCAAGAAAGTAAAGAAAATGTTTTATTTCCACAGGTTCTTCGGTTCCTCCCAGCAGAAACATTGGAATCGCCATCAATATCCCCCTATATGCAAGTGGTCACGACTCAACTAGTGTTCCAGAACCAAGCTATGACCGCGTTGGAGATCTACAATGCTTTGCCTATACCTGCTTTCGGGCCTAAAGATGACCAGGGCTTGCATGGCAGGAGTCTGGTCCGGGATTGTGTTAAAGCCGCTTTGGTAAGATACTATTTATGAAAATGAAATTACTTTATTCAATGTAGGATAGTATTATCACTTATTGACGTCATGATCCGTCATTGTAAAAAAAAAGAAATTTGTATAGCACAATTTTCTTTTTTTTATAACAATTTTGTATTGTCCTAATAGAAAACCGGCTCGGGCGGGATAAAAAATTAAAATGAAGGCACTGCCACGGGGCTGGCCGGGTTAATTACACAGCATGTAACTTTACGACACCACCATATGTAAACGACATTTGTTTCAAATTGAAGTCAAGATTTTCAAGGCGTGTTATTTACATGCGTATAATTAACTTAAATTATGTTATGATTTCTTTTTCTTTCGAACTTAACAACTTTCCCCATGGATGGAACATAGGTCGAAATACGTAATAGTAAATTAACCAGCTGATCGGCAATTTCGTAGGCGAGGCCATTAAAAAGTAATTTTACTCCTTGTATTGTGTCTTATCTATAGGTTTTGCGAAAAACGTTTCATTACATTAACAGCCATAACAGTCCACTGCTGGACATGTGCCTCCCACTATTAGGGGGGAAATGCCATACCACGTTTGGCAAGCGGATTCGCGACCACAGTACAAGATATTGCTTCACAGGGAACGTAGCTGCCCATTTCCCTCTCAGTTGCTTTTTACGACACCACCGTGTAGTATTGGAGTGATACTACTCTAATCCGGCATCATTGATCATCCAGCATTAGTTTTTAAATACAATATATTTTCAGCCGTCAAGCCTGGTCGGTCTTATAACCCAGAACCTCATGGCGTCTGGTCGAAACCCGATAGCGCTACAGAACGCTGCAGAAGCGGCGCTACAAATGGGCAAAGCTCCGCTGGCTCTTGACATGTTCCGGCGGATGAAGCAACTTGGAATGCCTTTACGCTGCCATTACTTCTGGCCTATTCTCCTGCAGTCAGCCAGGAGTTATGGCGAAAAAGGTGAGGAATTTCATATCTTTTTCTTCCTCGGTTTGGGACGGGTGATCAGCTCCGCATGTTGGGAGCTATTTCACCCAATTCCCAGGTTTGGGGCCCTTGACATGTTCCGGCGGATGAAGCAACTTGGAATGCCTTTACGCTGCCATTACTTCTGGCCTATTCTCCTGCAGTCAGCCGGGACTTATGGCGAAAAAGGTGAGGAATTTTACACCTTCTTCTCCCTCGGGTTGGAACTTCTGCAGACGGGTGATCAGCTCCGTTTGTTTGGAACTATTTCACCCAATTCCCAATTTTAGGCGCTTGGCATGGTTCGGCGGATGAAGCAACTTGGAATGCCTTTACGCTGCCATTACTTCTGGCCTATTCTAATGCAGTCAGAGAAGTCTTAAAGCGAAAAAGGTGAGGAATTTTACATTTACAAAGACAGAATTTGTATATCTACAAACGGGTAACATTCTGAACTGTTGCATCAGTGAAATCTAGACAAGAAGTACAATTTGTTTGTTTTATACAAAAATGAAAAAGAACGTCATTGCATCTGCCACTTAGAGTAACCAGCAAGGTATAAGCTTACACAAAAAGCAGTATAATCTCCAATATAGACATGTTTTGAAGCAACTTATAAATACGCTATCATTACTTCTGGGGACCTGTTCTGCTGCAGTTTGCGAAGTCTTATGGCGAAAAAGGTGAGGAATTTCACTGTGACAAAGACAGAATTTGTATCTCCGCAAACGGGTAAAGCGCCGCTAGCTATAGACATGTTTTGAAGCAACTTAGTATGCCGATACGCTGCCATTATTTCTAGTCTATTCTGATCCAGTCTGCGAAGAGAAAACTCTTTCACATTTAAAAAACAGTAGCATTTAGCTAACCTATATATCTTAAATCAAACTTTGTTTTAACTAATGTTATTATTACCTTGCAGTCGTGGTACAAACAACTTTCATTTCTATATTAAACGTGCCCTCGATTGAGCTTAAAGTGTGGTACGAAATTTCGCCTTCAGTGTCGTAGCAGTCGTGGCCGAGCGGTTAAGGCGTCTGACTAGAAATCAGATTCCCTCTGGGAGCGTAGGTTCGAATCCTACCGACTGCGAAATTCTTTTAATTTTTTTATTTTTCTTTTAGATTTTAAAGGATTATATCATCATATTAATAAGTACGGCAAGTTGGTCATCAATGACTCGATGTGCCAGTCAAGGCCATGCTTTTGATTTACTTTTTATCTTAACTAAACCTTTATATCTGTTAATTTAAATTTGCTCTTGTTGTATAAACATAGTTGTGTAGAATTGAACATGAAAATATTCATTCGAAAGCACAAGCACAAACGATAAAATGACATCGGTCGAAAAATTGCAAACAATAAATTAAGATGATATGTGGTACACCAGCAAATGGTATGCAAACATTGGAAATTATCAAATAAAATTAAACAATAACGCAATAAAATAACAGTGAAACAGAAAATACTAGTTAAATATAGGAAATGTCAATTAATGAATTAAATTTATGATTCATTATTTTATGTAATGAATTTTCTTACGGGGCGCCACGTTCTAAAATTAAACTTACTCAATTCAACTACTAAATAAAATCAATCAATTGTCTTTATGCATTTTGCACAAACACATTTTAAATCTTATCTCAGGTAAGACTTCTAGCCATTCAGGAAGCCAATTGAACAATTTCACACGCAATTGGGAGCTACAATTCAAATTCGGATTTTCAAACAATCGGATTCAAATTCTTTAAAATAGTTTTATTGTGATGACTTGACGAGAAATAGTTGTGCAACATGCAGAAAATATTATCCAACGTTGGATTAGTAAGTCCTGATTCAAAATAAACAAAAACTTTTTTTTTCCAGGCGTAGTAAACACCTTACAAACCATGATACAAATGACGGTAGCCCCCGACCACGAAACTATGATGCAATACGTTCTACCGCACGTCAGTTTCACGTCTCCGCAAAATCTCATGAAGAAGTTTATGGAAGCCGGTCTTACGGCTACCATGGCGCTGACTCCTATGATGGTGACCTTGGTGAAATCGGGGCAAGTCAGGGCGGCTAGTGAGATTTGTAAGTATATTTCGTTGCTTCACGTTTTTTCGTTACTGAACGAGGCAGGACGAATAATCGTTAACAAGGCATTTGGTTTACAATTAATCAAAGTAGAAAATAACCGATCATACACATAATTATGATAGGTCAGTGGTCAGAATTTTGCACGGTACGTCGAATGTCGTGGGTTCGATTCCCGTTCGTACGTATGAAATTTTTGATATCTATATTTCCATGTATGTATAAACCTAGTATGAGATATTCACTACTGGGCTTGCAAGTTAAGCCACAAGTTTTAGCTTACCTAATTTTATGTTTGAATTCCTTAATAAGTTTTCTCGCTACGTCTTGAAAGCAGTCTCTATGGGCACTTTCCAACGAGTGGATTCAACTCTAATATTTTCCGGTCTCATCGAACCAATCATCGCACTGTTCAGCATCGATGGTCATCATTCACATTTTAAGATAAATCAAATATTTTCTTTGCAGGCGAATTATTCAAAGGCAAGATAGACGCCGAAAAGCTAATAAAACCTTTAGTTAATGGTTATCAAATCAGTATGGACCCCGTCTGTACTGTTTATATACTCAACGACATATCTCTTAGGGCTTTAGATAAGAACAAAGACTGGGTAGGAAGGTTCCTGTGTGAATACCTCGGAACGAAGAATATAAAGAGCAACTTTAATGAATTCCTGTTTTTGCTTAGGGTAAGTGACACGACACGCATTTTCTTTTTCTAATTTTAAGCATTTTATTATATCTATCTATTTAGACATTAAGACTATACTACTCTACTGCTACACATAGGTTTTTTTTTTATTAATGATGGGTTTGCTCTTGACTCTAGTCTAGGTCATAGGACAGAGACAGAGTCTAAGATGGAGCGAGCTCACCCAGAAGAAGCCTGTTCACTCTTACTTTGAAGAGATTAGGGTTGTATGCTTTTGGAAACACAGACGCAGGTAGTAAATTCCACTCTTTAGCAGTGCGCATTATAAATGATGACTGGAAGCGCTTAGTCCGAATTGGTGGAATGGCAACAAGGTACGGATGGTATCCGGCGGTGCGTCTGGATGTCCGATGGTAGAAGGGAGCTGGTGGAACAAGGTCGTGAAGCTCTTGAGCACACTCTCCGAAGTACAATCTATAAAATACCGACAAGCAGGCAACCTTGCGGCGATGTGCCAGGCTATGTAGCTTGGTGTCCACCAGTTTTATGTCGCCTATGAGCCTCTTGGCCCTGCGTTCCACCGAGTCAAGACCGGCAAGTTGGTATTTGGCTGAGCCATCCCAAAGGTGACTGCAATACTCCATGCAGGATCGGACTTGTGCTTTGCAAAGAGTTAAAAGCTGTCCAGGCGTAAAGTATCGCTTCACTCTATTCAGGACGCCCAGCTTTTTAGCCGCCGTCTGAGCCTTGTACTCGATGATCGCGCCGAAGTTTAGATTTGATGTCAACTCCATGCCTAGAAGCTCAAGCCTGTCAGTGACTGGGACAGATGTACACCGAAAAGTAGGTGTCCAGTCGAAAGGTCACTTCTTGATTGCGCCATTATCTACGATCCTGTGCCACACGTATCAAACAGCTCCCTACAGCAAATACTGGTGTACATTCGATAATTAATCTTAACTTAAAATAGCGCTGTTATGTTACTTATCGTCAAATAGGTTTGGAAATAGATAGTAGAATATCTTAGTCATGTCATGTTCACTGGGGTTTCTTCGCTATTCAATTTTGCCGCCATCTTTTTAATCGTTGCTTAATCTTAAGCCGCAAATATCAAGACAATTTTAGTCGTGATCATCTCCTATTCTTTTTCAAATCTGTTTGACGGAAACTAACAGCCCTTTTAATCAAGAAAAAATATCGATTCGACACCATCATATCATTACACCATTCACCATGGTCTGCCCACGGGTTACAGTATTTTAGCTTGAGAAACATATCGTACTGAACAGTATTTTCTTACTTAAGAGTAGCTTGAGAAATAGAGGTATATCGTACTGTTACAATGCAAGCGAGCGCAGTGCCAGATATTGCTTTCACAGGGAACACTACTGCAATCAATTCCTTGTCATTCAAGCACTCTTATTCTCATAAAAGAAAATTATGAAAATAATATAGCACGTGAATACCAAATTTTTAAAACACTATCCGTGTTAGGTTTATAACTTTAGAAACTTGTATAACCGTGCCACGCGTTATTGGCATAAATATACGATACTACAAGCCGCGGTAGCTCAGATGGAAAAGACGTCGCCACTAGTGATGGCAAAAGTCGTAGGTACAAATCCTGCCCGCGGTAGAAAATTTTGAAAGTTTTCAAAAATTGTTAACCTACGCGTTTCAATGGTGTGATGCTAAATGTATTCGTATAGCCAGAAATTCTCAATTTCTGTTATTCAACCTTTTAATATTTACAGGAACTAAATAAACAGAACGTGAAAATATCTACATCTGCAGCAGACGTGTGCCTCAATAGAATACCAGACAATATACCTCCGGCCAAACTTTCAGAAATCAAAGACTTGATCTTAAAAATAACTGATGATAAACTGGTCGACGTCGGAGAGATGTTCACACAAAGTATGCCTCATCCTGTAAGTAGTTAACTTACAAACTGTTTTAAACCTTCGCGGTCACACATAATGACTCAATACACTAAAACGGGGTTGTTACTTGATTTTCTTGATATATGCCGTGTGATGCCGGCTTAGAATAGCATGACCCCATTTTTTTCCAGTGGGAGTCGTTAGAGGCGACTAAGGGACTTGAGGGTGTGTATTGCAATTTTAGGCGATGGGCTGACAAACTGTCACTATGGCGATACACAATTTTCCGAATGACCCTCAAATATATGTCAGACGTGGCGTAAATGTACGTTTTTTGCGGCCGTTTGCGCTCTGCCTACTCCGCAGGGGATAATAGGCGTGATATGTGTGTGTATGTATGTATCGAAGATCGCGGTAAGAATCCTGTTTTAGTGTTTTGAGTCGTTAGTCAACTTACATTAACAGTCACAAAATACAACTGCAAGATATACTATATAGGTTACCTCGGTTCCCTGAGTGCTGGTGCCTTGGGAACCTAGGTAACACTACAAGGACATGGGTCTACCGCTATTGGTATGCCATACTCACATGAGCACAGTGCGCGATGTGGCATTCACAGGAAACGCTGCTGCCAATTTTCTGAATGAATTTATCCCTTGTCGCTTTTTACGATACCCGCGGTTAGAATTAGGGTAATGCTAGTTTTAGCTGGCAATACACGGCACTTTAGGCAGTTATATAAGGTCCTATTAAATTAAGTGCAAAAAAATAGGCCCCACATACAAAATGAAAAGAAAATTGTTACTTTGTATTGGAGTGCCAATTCTTTTTTCATATTTCGGCCTATGTTTATCGGTAAAAGTTTTTCAGATTTACGAGTAAACCTCATCTTTAAAATATTTATACTAAATTTAATAGGATATTATATAAAGTAGCTACGTAAATAGAATAAACCTGCTTCAAAAGACTGCCAGACAACCCTCATGCCACAAAGCCAGAAATCAGCAATTTCATTAAAAAAACACGTGTCGATTTTGAAGATTTTTTCTGAAGAAGTTCTGTTCCCTACTATACAAACCACATACAAACCAAGTACAGCGCCATCTATCCAACGACTAGGGAAGAGTTTAAAGATAAATAAAAAGAAAACTCCCTTTTTCACAATAAACGTTTCAGAAACGTGCGTTGCCGGCTTAGAATAGCATCACTCCATTTCTTACCCATAGGTGTCGTAAGAGGTGACTAAGGGACTCGAGGGTTAGTGGTTAATTGTGTATTGCAATTTTAGGCGATGGGCCGACAACCTGTCACTATAGTGATACACAGTTATCTGATTGACCCTCAAACTTTTGTCAGATGTGGTGTTAATGACTGATTTACTGCCGTATGTATGTACGTTTCAGAAACACATGAACGAAGAAGGCTTACGGGCGCACCTCAACGAGCTCGAAGCTAAGAAGTTGAACACTCGCGGAGTACTGAGGAAGCTGCTGCAAGAATACTGCAGAACCGGCAACCTGGTTGCTGCCAAAGAGATAGTGGATAAATGTCAGACTGAGGGGGTGAGTTCATTAGATTACACTAGATTTCCGCCCAGCGGTTTCATTCGCTGCCACTCACTCATTTTCCCTTGGTAATAGCTGTTTTCCCGCGGTAAAAAGTGGCCGATGTGTTATTCCGGGTTATACTCTACCTGTGTTCCAAACTTCATCCAATTCGGTCAAGCTGTTTGTTTTTATGACTAGATGAATAAATAATCTATACTTGCTAACAGAAAAATTCCAACACACAAGTAGTCTTAAATTTACGCACGTTATAAATGTGTAATGTTCATTTTATTCATTTATCTTATCGCCTGAGCTACTGATATAGCTTCTTATTAAATTATGGGCTTAAAATGACACATGATGTAGGTTTTTGCGACTTATTTGTGTATGATTTGGTAGAGTAGGTATTTATCCCTCTACGTTTCGGCTGGTTAAGACAGCCTTTTTCACGGAGGTCGACAGATCACACACGCCCACCCGTCAGCTGTGATTGCCGAACACATATTGCCGTATGTGATCTGTCGACTTCCGTGAAGAAGGCTATCATAACTAGCCGCAACGTAGAGGGATAAACTCGGTACCAAGTCATATACAAGTAAGTCGCGCAAACTTAAATCATGAGCGATACTTGTTCGTTTAAACAAAATTAAATTTACACGTTTACAAAAGTCTCTTTCGTGGTCTCTGTGAGCTAGGCTATCCTAACAAGCCTGGTCACAGAACTATGACTTAAGCTAAAGAAACCAGACTAAAATAACAACAGAATATATCATTTCACCCTATTTTTCCTTAGTGCTCTTTCAATGCGTTATTCGCATTACAGGTTTTATTCACTATACGTCAGAATTCAGTTGTCATAAACAACGATATACTTTGACATATCGCCAGTAGTACTACAAGGAGTTTTTACTTTATTTCTTAAATTGTTTGGATAATTGGACTCCAATGCCATGGACTCCATTCTGGCCGGTTGAAACTGGTGACATGTACGAAAATTATAAAAACAGTCGGTCTTTTGCATCTTGCTTATACTTGCATATGGTATGAAGCAAAATTGAATAAGATATAGTTATTTTCGTTCGTCTTAAAGTAAAATATTGTGTTGATTCTATAGCTTTAGTCATAGTTCTGTGGGCTGGATGTTCTATACTAAACTAATGTACGAGACGTTAACCCTTTAATGGACAGAGCATGTCAAATGTATCATTGGTTTTGAAATCTATTGCGAGTAGGAGAGTTAAGGTTCAGTTTTAGGTAGGAACATTATTCCCATCGCCTTTTTAAGGTTTAAATATGAAAAATGGATCTTGTGACATACCTAACATTTTCATTCATGGATAAATTAAGCATATCAAATTATTATTATATTATATCAAATTCAACTGTACTTTTTGAAATCTTGCAAAATTTACAAGCGCGGGCAGGATATGAACCTGCGACTTTCGCATTACTAGTGGCGACGGCTCTTCCATCTGGGCTACCGCAGCTCGTTCCTTGCCTGCCAATTATGCAAGTGTATTTAATGACAGTAACGCGTGGCACGGCTCCTTTTACCGGGTTAGTTTTGCAGTTAATTTTTAGGTAATTACAGCTAATGCATTTTAATTTTTTTCAGGTTATCCTCTCAGCCGGCATGAAAGCCGCCATATTTGATTTATACGTCAAAATGGGTGAACTGGACCTAGCCGAAATAGCACTCGCAGAGCTAAATAAGACTGCACCTAACTTCTTATTGGACGAATTCAAAGTGATCGACTTAGCTACACTCATGGTGTACAAGAAGAAGATTGGAAAAGCTTTTGAATTGATCACTGAACAGTCTAAGAAAAGGTAAGACAAACACAGACAAGCACCACCGGCACAGCCAAAACGTGTCATTTGATTCACTGAATAATTATGATTTTATGCAATCATGTGATTTACCAAGCTGTGAACAGTTTCACTGTTAGTAAAAATAAACTAAAAGCCAAGCCAAAGCCAGGCTTTTATCACTCCATCAAGGGCATGTGTTTGACCCTTTCTGACGACTGCACTTCCAAAAAAGTTATTTTATTTTCTTGTGTGGAAGATTTTAATCTTTTATTACAATAAGGAAGTGCAGAAACACTAGAATAGCATTATCCCATCTCATTCTAATTTGCGCCTTACGACACCCGCTGGTCGTAAGACGCAAATTAAAGACTCGAGTGTTTCATGTGTATTACAATTTTAGGCAACAGGCTGACAGCCTGTATCTATAGTGATACACGATTTTCCAGAAACGGCCCTCAAACATATATCAAACGTGGCGATAGCAACCGTATTTTACTGTCGTTAACGCTCTGCCTACCCCGCAAGGGATAAAGGTGTGATATGTGTATCTAGATACTACCTACGATCCCTGTGGATCGTACTTATGATTGACCTGATAGAAGTTGTAAGTGGCTCGCCGGCACACCATCACACAGCCATTCTGGTCTACGGTCGGGCATAGACTGACCGGACAGACCTACCGTAGTGACGTATGTGCTCGAGACACTGATACTCAATATACTGCGATAGTCAATAGACCGACTCAATACACTACATTTACTGAATTGTAAGACCATTCCTAAATCGCCATGCCACGGCGAATTGCCAGCCATAGCCAAGCTATACCATCTATGCCCGCAGCCTTAAAGCCTTTGGTGGAGCTGTAGACAAGCCGTACACAGAGCCTTATTCTGTGTGCCAGCCAGCAGGTCCGGCAGCCGCCGCCATTTTGTAGTTTAGAAAAGATATTGCATTTGGACAAACAAGTGACGGTTGTGTTTCCTTAGACTTCCGATATAACTTTGGAATAAAGAAGTTGTTGTCCAGCATAAAAGTGTTTTATTTTCAGCGTTTTTATTTACAATAAAATTTCTTATTCCTTTCAGATCTGTAAAAGGCGGTCGCAGTATCTCAATGAATTGCTGGCGCCTCTTAGACGCAGTTGCCGGGAACAATTCCCACGTTGAAACCAGAAACATGTTCGAAATGCTTTGCCAGTTGAACTACTGCCAACCCTCCAACTCTTTACTGGGACCCTTGATCAGGGTGCATTTAAAAGTGTACGTATATAGGGTTATCGGCTGGCCCGATGGCGTAGTGGATAGTACCCCTGCCCGCTACGCCGCGGGACGTGGGTTCAATCCCCACCCAGCACAAGTATTTGTAAGTTTCTGAGAAAATATTTGTGTTGAGTCTTAGTGTTTTCTATGTATTTATTTACAAAAAAAAGAGTATTTATGTATGATATCAGCTATCTAGTTCCCGAAGTAAAAGCTTTGCTTAGTTTGGGGCTAGATGGCGCTGTGTGAAATGTCCAAGTTATTTATTTATTTTATTTTATTTATTATTATAAATCAAAAAACTGTACAGGGTGATTCTACTCTAATAAGGTCCCATACATTTTGGTCGAGTAGTGGTAGTTTTGTATGGAACAAAACAGCTGACTATTTACAAAAAGTTCTGCAAAACAAGAAATTGTAATGTTTTTGGACCATTCAGTTTGTAACTTTTTTCTCCCATAGTAAACCATCAAGACGAACACCCCAATAATAACTTTTTAGTTTTTAATCCCTTTGATTTTATGCCGTGTGATGCCGGCTTAGAATAGCATCACCCCATTTCATTCCCGTGGGTGTCGTAAGAGGCGACTAAGAGACTCGAAAGTTACATGTGTATTGCAATTTTAAGCGATGGGCTTACGACCTGTGACTATCGTGACACACGAACTTTCCTAATGACTCTCAAATGTTTGTCAGACGTGGCGTAATGACAAGGGATATAGGCGTGATATATGTAATGTATGTATGAGGTATGTGGTCTTAATCTCATAAGTTAACTACTCTTTAGATAATAACAAACAATCTGATCCCATTTGTATTCTATACAGCGACAATATAGACGAAGCAGTAAAAGAGTTCGTCCGCATAGGCGATAAGTACAAATGTACACCTCTGAAACACGAGTTACTTTGCCACATCCTGCACCACATGAGCGACGGCTTGTCCGAGGATAGTTTCCTAACAAACGAACGCTGCAATGGAAAGCTAAATAAACTAGCTATGGCCGTTCTCAATGTGAACAAGAAGATACACGGGGCCGGTGATATGCAAGTATGTATTACAGTCACTGACCTCTATATAGTACGCTGGACTGACTATACCCTTATAAATGACAGTTCTTTATGGGGGCTATTTGAAGTGCCCTCTACCTTTTGGGAATGGAACTAAATGTAACAAAAACAGTGGTGTCAATGATTCTTGTCGATGAAACTTATCGATATTTTAAGTTTTTTTTCTTAATAATTCTGTAAACTGCACTATGAAATATAATTACTTACGTATTTACTTGCATACTTGTTAAAAAAGTTGGTGTGCATGTCTGATTCTTTTTCATCACTATTTGCTTAATCTGAGTACCTATTTATTCACAATTGCTCGACCATTTTGTAGAATGATTTAATGCATTGGTAGCGTTTAGTCATTTCTATCGATATATTTTATCTCACTCTCCCCATCTCTGTGTATTAGTTCTATGGCCAAAATGACAAATTCAAATGGCGGAACTTTGACGCGGCTTATCGTCTATCCAGCGTACTAGTATAATATACATCAGTGATTACAGTTTACAGTTTAATCCTAATTAAGGCGGCGCCGACCGTCCAGTGGCGCCCGCACATGTTTTAAATGTATTTCTTTAAATCTGAAACAAATATCAAAAATCTAAGACGGACAAATTGTTGTCCTTAACGAAAAGTATATTATAAGGTACATAAATAAGCTTAATATTGTTGTGCGTCCTTAAAATCACTAAAACGGAAAATGGTGGCCACCACACACCGTTAAGTTGATTAAAATTTGAAAACACAAGCAAAAGCTGATTGTTGTATTTTGGAATAAACTTATCGTGTGGGACAACAATTCGTCCGTTTTAGATTTATGATATTATTATTTGAGTCAGATTTGAAGCAATTAATTAAAAACATATGAGGGCGCCACTGGACGGTCGGCAAGAAGGGTATAACAAGCCGAGAAGAGATCATGGTACTAAATAAATTGAACAACTTTCTCAATGTAACATACGTTAAAATGAAAGAAAATTGGATCTTTCATGGTAAATTAACCAGCTGAAGCTTTGCTTATTCAAGTGTATTATGGTTTATGAAAATAATATAGCACTTTAAGTGCATAATAATCCATAGTACAAGAATATGAATACACCGACTTCTTTTTTGGCATTTTTCAAATTCCACCACACCTATCATCCGTGAAGTGACTAGAATTGTGCTGATTTGTTATATGTCTACTTTTTACATACATTATTATCAATATACGAACAACAACTGAACAACATCTCACCAACAACTGAACAACAATGATTGAGACAATCTAATAAAACAACTGAACAATTACCGTACAACAACATCTGACAGGTGCGGCGGAAGATGGCGATATGAGTATTGGCAAAAAAAAACTTCGTTTCATTTCTCATCTTTATCGAAGTAAGAGCCTTCTCATTAAGACATTACGCGTCAGTAATTTTTATGATACTGCAATTTCTATAGGCAGAATGCATAAAGCAGTTCTTTATGCTTCTGTTTTCGATTCAAAATGCGAATATTATGAGACGAGTGTAGATAAACTATTTTGTAAGAATTCTTCGTGACCGAGACAGAGTCGACTACGAAGCGGTATATACCAATACATAATTGTACCGTTTTCAAAATTACTTTATATTTGTATACCTACGCTAACTTTTATAAATGTATTTTTGCATTTTTATAGGTTACTGTCATAGCTGCTTTAGCCGACGTTGGCTACAAGAAGTCCCTACGCCGAGTCCTATTAAATCCAGCAGTGAAAGTCCACCCGGACGCCATAATACGTCATTGCGTAAGATTTGCTGACGCTAAGAAACTGCACGCTTTGGAGAACATAGCTGAATGCGCAAAGGATTTAAAACTTATCGATGTCGCTGATATTTACGACTTGATGTTGGAAGTATACCGTAAGTTAATTTAAGATTGTAGAACATGGATCCTACCGGCTGCGCCATACAAATAAAGTTTCTGTTACTCATGTCAATGGAGACTAAGGGCCGGACTCATGCAGGTTACACACGCGTAAAAAATGACAATAGTTATCGGCTTTAGGGCCGCCGCAGACTAATCGTACTTGTTGCGAGGGACAGCTCGAGCACTTTTCACAGAAGTCCGAAAGGGAACTCTATCGTAGTTTAAAAAGAAGGTGACATTGTATAAAACGACAAACGGCTATCACGGTCGTGCGGCGAAAAGCGGCGGCGTTTGTCATTCTAGGCAATGTCACCTTTATTTCAATTACGTACGGTTCATTTTCGGATTTCCATGAAAAATGCTTATGGTGTCGCTCGCAAAAACGTACGTTAGTCTGCGGTAGCCCTTAGAACTCATTATGGTGGGATTGACAAGATCGGTCGGGTTTAAATGAAGTCTATAAAATGGGTCGGCGAGCGTTAATGTTAGAATTTTTCATGGCGCTTTCCTACCTAAACAAAGCTGGAGTGAATGATGCAACACGCTATTTAAATTACGATGATGATGTAATATTTTGTATATTGTAATAATTTTTCTGCAGAACGAGAGGACAACGTACAGAAAGCATTCGACTTGCTTACTAAAATGCAGGAACAAGACGTGACGCCATCACAAAAATTCATAAAAACCGTCGCTTCAATGGCAAGAAACAACAATCGGCCAGTACCTCCCGAAATCATCGCGTTAATAGACAAGGAAAAGAAAAGTCTTTCCCAATCTTAATTTGGTAAGAATCGTTTTGATATGATAAGTTTTCTTGTGTTTAAAAGCACAGCAAGCTTCACGTTGTTTTCTGAGTAAATGTTTTTTATAACGTAACAAGAAAAATGTCTTGAACTGTAAATTGTTGTTTGTATGATGTATTTGTAAGGCAGTAAAATGTGTGTTGAATTTAGTAGTAGGAAGTAAATTATTGATATGCCTGTGATATTAAATTATAAAGATTTCAATAATAAATGCGTAAACATTGTTTAAATATTGTTTTTATTTCCGAACTTAAATCGAGACATCATGTTTAAGGACCGCCGCAGAGAAAGAGCAGTTTTTGCGAGCGACAGCTTGAGCAGTTTTGACTAGAAATTCGAAAAGGGACTCTATTGAAATTGAAAAAAGGTGACATTGGTTAGAATGACAAACGGCCAAACGGCTCTCACGGTCGCCTGGCAGCAACCGGCAGCGTTTTTTTTCAATTACGTAAGATTTTGAATTTCCATGAAATGTTTGAGCTGGTCACTGGCGGAGAGGAGAGAAGATTGGAAGTTACTCCACCGACAAGAGTTTGACTCTTAAATTTGAAGAAGAAGAAGAGTTTGAGCTGTCACTTGCAAAAACGTACGTTTGGTCTGCGGCAGTGCTAATACTGCGCGGCTCATGGATACGCTGCTGGTCGACAAACAAAATCTAGAGGTCATGTTTGCTAGTCTTTATATGGTATTTTGTATGACGTCCAGCCTAAGCATGAGCCCGCGCAAGGTTTACACAAACTACTCTATTCTAATATGATTTAACACTATTCAAGTCTTCAATGATCTTCTTATTCAAAACAGCCAGCTCTTCCATGGCTTGTTTCTTCAACGGCTCGTAATCTGCTTTCAAAGTGATTGAAGCTATGTCTTCTTCAAGAACCGTCTTTCTGGTCTCCAGAGAAGCCAATTGTTCTTCTAAGGCGTTCAGTTTGGAGTACATTTCGTTGCCGTCTAGACTTGCCTGCCGAAATAAAAGACTGACATAATACGAATGCGAGTAATAAACGTGACATTTTTCCCTTCAGAGCAAAATGAGCAAAAAGCAAAATGAGCACAAGAATCAAAATGAGCAAAACGCAAAATGAGCAAACAGCAAAATGAGCAAAACGCAAAATGAGCAAAAAGCATAATGAGCAAAACGCAAAATGATCACCGGAAGCGAAATGTGCAAAACGCAGAATGAGCATATTTGTGCTTATTTTGCTTTTTGCTCATTTTGATTCTTGTGCTAGAGGAAAACATATCTGTTGGAACAGGGGTACTAGAGGGGCACAATTACCCCAGTTGTACCCCTGGGGGTGCGCTGTGCGCTGACCGCTTATACATTCTGGGAAAATTTAAACGCAATGGTTGGACAGGACAACGTAGCTTGGCCTGATTGTATAGGTAACCACGGTATAGGGAAGTTAAACGAAAACGGCCAACGTTTATTAGAGCTATGCTCTAAACACCTACTGTGTGTTACCAATACCTACTTCAAAGGCAAATCATCTCGCAAAGTATCCTGGTAACACCCTCGTTCTGGTCACTGGCATCAACTGGACCTTATCCTAACCAAAAAGAAATATCTCCGCGAGACCCTACACACGCGTACATTTCAAAGCGCTGATTGTGACACAGATCACTCCTTGGTGGCATCGCACATTGCTATAACTCACAAAACGATCCACTCGTCCAAACTGCCCGGTAGGAAGAAGATCGATCTTCCCGAAACCAATTGGACAGTTGTCCAGATGCTCCGGAGGGATTGGGTCCTTCAGAGCAAAAATGAGCACAAGAATCAAAATGAGCAAAAAGCAAAATGAGCACAAATTTCTTCATTCTGTGTTTTGTACATTTTGCTTCCGGTGCTCATTTTGCGTTTTGCTCATTTTGATTTTTGCTCATTTTGCGTTTTGCTCATTTTGCTGTTTGCTCATTTTGCGTTTTGCTCATTTTGATTCTTGTGCTCATTTTGCTTTTTGCTCGTTTTGCTCTGAAGGGACATTTTTGACAAGGTTTTTCAACGATATTACGTGTTTTCCCAAGCGATTGCACAGAAAATAGGTATAAATTTTATCATCTAAAAAATGTTTTCTGAAAAATGGTGAACCTACACCTATTTCTCAGCAACAGAGAAGAACAGGGGGGAAAAATGACGTGTCTTTGTAATTTTCTATTTGTTACAATAAAATTACCTGCAGTTTCTTCAGCTTGTTAGCCGCTTCAGAAACAGCAGCTTCGGTTGGCGTCAGCTTTTCCCTCAACAACTGCAATTCCGTCTCCAAAGCCTTCTTTTCTTCTTCCCCTTTGTCCCTCAGACTTTCCAAGTCCGACAGGGTGACTAGTTCGTCCTTCATTGCTTGGGTCTTCTCTGGTAGCGTTTGAAGTTCTGTAGCTAAGCGTTCGCGAGTTGCTTCAGCCTGTAAAAGTTACACAGAGGATCGGATCAATAGGATCGTTATGAATATTGTTAAAGTTTCAGAAGCTTATCTGCCTGTTTCTCGCAAGCATTTTATTACGTCCCAAGGTTACCCCAATAAGTTTGTTGCTTCTACAATATTATTTAGGCCATACCTACTTATGTCTGCTCTGATAGATGCTCTACTTACTTTTTTCAAATTTGCCTGGAACCTCTCATACTCTTTCGTCAAAGTATCGACCGACTTCTTACTATCATCATACGTAGATGTATACCCTTCCTTCTGTTTCAAGTTATCAATCTCGCTCAAATCCAAATCAATGTTAGAGCTGCTGTGGTCCAGAGCAAAAATAACGTCTTTTTCCAACTGTTCTATTTTCTCTTGTTCCTTTTTGAGACTTTCTTCGTAAGTTGACATGAAAGTGTCCATAGTCTCTTCTCGCTTTTTGAGCTCACGATATTTTTGATGGCGTTCAGAGTTACCTTCTTCTAAGTCCTGTCAAAAGAATTTCCATCTTGGCTATCATTCTTAGCTTGAAACATTATAATTTAGACTTCATAGCAAGCAGACGTGTCTTAAAAATAATAAAATTATATAAAATTGTGCATACAAATATTTGCCCTAGATTCAAGTGAGCAGTATAGTCACGTACGACTATGATTTGTATTAATATTGTTTAGTGCGTGAATAACAGTTTAGTTTGCTGTTTACTTAATGGCAATTTAAGATCAAAAGAAATATGGCAGAGACGGGTCAGGAAAGTCCATTTGGAAGTCGCAGCAAGCGGACAGCTCGAACACCGCCGCCTATACCACCTCAGCAGCCGGTGGACCCCCCGCAATTGGTGAAGACAGAGCAAATACATGTTTGGTTGAACGCTGTTGAAACATGCCTCAGCGAAATATGTACCATAACAGGAGAAAGCAAGCTCAACTCAGAGCAGAAGCTGAAAATTCAAACTCTTTGCCGTAAAATATCTAATGGTACAGGACAAGTTGCAGTGGAATATCAATCCGTTAAGCAAAAAGCTATATCTAAGTACCAATCTCATCAGGCAGCTGTAGAAAAAGAGGACATCTTTGTGGAACTTCAGGAAATGAAGTTGTGTATCAAGGAGACTGCCCAACCACAAAAAAGTTTGACCTTTGCCGATGCCATCAAAACAGGTACCAAAAACCTAATTCATCCATCAAACCTAAGCTCTTTAGCAATCTATCCCAATGATAAATTGAAGACCAGCGAGGAGACAAAAACCCTAGTCCAGAAGATCATTAATCCAGAACAGATGAAGTTACACGTTAGAGGATTACGCAAGGTGAGAAATGGTGGCGTTATCATCAGCACGGACTCTAAAGAAGACATCGAGAAGCTAAAGCAGTCAGTACAACTAAATTCCTGTGATATCACTATTGATGAGCCCCACAAGCGCAAGCCCAGAATCATTGTTATTGGATTACCATCAACAATGCCCGAAAAAGACGTTTATAAATGCATTTATGAGCAGAATCTAGCTGACAAGCTCCAGGACTGGTCTTGGGAAAAATTCTCGTCTTCTATTAAATTGAGCCATAAATCGGGTAAGAAAGACGCTGAAACCTGCAACTACATCATTGAAGTACCAGCAATTATTCGAAAAGCCCTCATTAATCAAAATAGAGTTTTTGTGAACTGGTCCTCCTGCCCTGTACGTGACTTTACCACAGTCACTAGGTGTTTTAAATGTCAGCAGTATGGTCATGCTGCTAAGACCTGCAAGAATCCAGCAGATACGTGTGCCCATTGTGGTGATGTGGGTCAAAATGTGCAACTTGCCGATTATACAAAAAGCCCAGCAATCACAAAACCGGTGATGATGAATGCCCCGCAAAAAAAATGGCCGAGCAAAGGTACATTAATTCTATTGATTATGAAGGCGCCTAAGAGCGCCGTCCATAAGTAAGTGGTCTAGATCTATATTTTGTATAAGTAGTTTTAGTTTCATTTTTAATTCGCCATGACTAATCTTTTAATGGATGACCTAGATAATTTCTCTGTTTACGAATTAAAATCTTGTGAAGTTGAAAACTGTAAACAATATCTTTCACGCTACCGAAATGCGCTGACAATACTAACACAAAATATTCGCAGTATCTATAAAAATATTGATAATTTCAGTACACTCCAACAAAGGTTAAATTTCAACTGTGACCTAATTATTTTAACAGAATGTTGGCTGACAAACCGTGGTAGTCTAAATCTACCTATAATAGAAGGCTACAGGTCATTTCATAGTAAGCTAAACTACTACCAAAATGATGGAGTAGTATTATATGCTAAAAATAACTTAGACATAATTGTTGAGGAGCCGCTTTTACTAGAATGTAACCGGCTATTAATAAAGGTTGGCATGGATACTGCAATTATTGCGATATATAGATCTCCTTCTACTGTGAAAATTGAAGCCTTTCTGGATTCATTAGATAAACTTCTTAAAAGTTTATCTCAGTTTAAAAATATAATATTAACGGGCGATATAAATATAAATATTATCTCGGTAGGATGCGATAACGTTCCCGGTCAAGAATATCTCAATCTATGCTCATCTCACGGTCTTCTTCCTGCTCACACTCTTCCCACGTTTCAGACTGGTTCCTGCTTAGATCACGTCATGCTTAAAACCAACTTACCATCACTTACATTAGTTACTAATTCGTCTATAACCGATCATTATGCTGTTCTAATAACACTTAGTCTAAAGAAAATGAGGTCACGACAAACGCAGTTTGTCAACAAATTAAATATAAATAAACTAGAAGAGTATTTATGCATGACCGATTTCAGTCCAGTTTACAATTTTGCTGATGCTGACTCTGCATTGTTGCATTTAATAAAAACTGTTCAACAAGCTATATTAGATAACACTGTGACCGTGAAAATAAGTAGGAAAAATTATAATATTAAGCCATGGATCACTCCGGGTTTAATCCGTTGTATGAAAAACAGGGATAAGCTTCATATGAAGGCTAAAAAACACTCTGAAAATTTAATTCTACTAACAACTTACAAAAGATACCGCAATTTTTGTAATGACTTGTTAAAAAAGGTAAAAAGTAATTACGATAGGAGTGAACTGGCAAAGGCTGGAAAGGATAATAAACAAGTCTGGAAACATGTTAAGACCTTAACCTACACGTCAAAGCAGCATGAAACATCCTCAAAATTATTAAAAACACATGTTTCTGAAACAGAATCTGTTAATAATGTCAACGATTTTTTTGTTAATGTAGGCAAAAACCTGTCTGAAAAAATACAGAGCACCGATGCCCACCTTCCATATACTAACACACAAACTACGTCAAAGTCTTTTGTATTGCTGGATACGGATGCACAAGAGGTTGAAAGAATAATAACAGGATTAAAAGAGGATTGTGCAGTAGGCTGGGATGGTATCTCAAACAAAATACTAAAAAAAATCAAGCACTTACTGGTCCTACCACTCACACACATTTTTCAAAAATGCCTAACTGAAGGATTTTTTCCTAATTGTTTGAAAAAAGCGGTCGTAGTACCCATTTATAAATCCGGTCCTAAAAATCTTGTTACTAATTACAGGCCTATATCCCTATTGACATCAATATCTAAAGTGTTTGAGAAAATTATTAATACCAGACTAATGCAATATTTAGAGAAGTACTCCATTCTATCTAGTATGCAATTTGGATTTAGAGCCAAACTTTCAACTTCCGATGCTGTCCACCACCTAACCGATCATATTACAAAGGAACTTGACAAAGGAGAAAAAACTATAGGTATATTCCTTGACCTTGCTAAAGCTTTCGACACTGTTTCCACCCCAATCCTCTTACGTAAGCTTGAAAACATAGGCATAAGAGGTACGCAACTGAAACTATTCGAAAGTTATTTATCAAATAGGTGTCAATGCGTCAAAATAGGTAATGTAATGAGCTCTTTTCGACTTAATACATCCTTTGGGGTCCCACAAGGCAGCATTTTAGGTCCAACCCTATTTTTGATTTATATCAATGATCTTTGCGACCTTAAATTAGACTGCGGTAAGATTATTTCATATGCGGACGATACAGCCATAATCTTTTCCGCCAAAACTGATAAACAGGTTTTCGAATATGCACAGCGAGGTTTTAATGTTGTATGTAAATGGTTGCGGTATCATCAGCTCACCCTCAATGCCGATAAAACAAGTTTTGTAAAGTTCTCAAAGAGCAACTATCCTTTAGCAAATCCCAATCCAAGCATTTACGCCCATCACTGTTATTCTCCAACGGACACAAATTGCGACTGTCCTGTAATTTCACCCGCACACCAAATAAAATATTTGGGCATCATAATAGATAATTTGCTTTCATTCAGACCACACATTGAAGCCTTAAGCGGTAGAGTTCGCAAGCTAATTTTCGTTTTTAAAAAATTACGCTCTTTTGCGGACTCTCAACTGATTACACAAGTCTACTTTGCCCTATGTCAATCACTTCTTACATATTGCATATCGTCATGGGGTGGTTCATCTAAAACTTTCCTTCTAACACTTGAAAGGGCACAACGAGCTGTTCTAAAGGTATTAAGTTTTCGTCCGTTCCTGTATCCTACTAACCTTTTATATAAGTCATGCCAAGTACTAACAGTTCGACAATTATTCATTTTAAGCACTGTACTAAAACAACACGCAGCACTTTCCTATTGCACGGATATAACTAACAAAAGACGTAAAGATATTGTCTGCACACAGAAAACACAAACAAACTTCGCCTTTTCATCGAGATTTTTTGTGTTCTTAGGACCCAGGCTTTACAATCGACTAAACGCAATTTTAACGATTTACCCTTTATGTTACAATGAATGTAAAAGGGTACTAAAAGAAGCCTTACAGTTGTTGTCGTATGAGGAAACAGAGAAATTATTGACGGTCTTTTCTTAGACCCTGTAGCAGAAGCTATTAGTAAAAAATTCACACACCTAGTTGATAGGTATTAATATTTTAACTGTATTCATCTAGATAATGTAAACATTTTAGGTATTTTATATAATTTTTAAAAAAGACGTATTATGTAATTAATAAATATGACCTTGTTTGCCTGAGATACAGGGTAATCCTAGTTCAGGCTAAATTGTAATATTTAAGTACTTCTAAGTATATTTACTTTATATGTAAATACTGACATTAAGCTTATAAATAAATTATTCTTATTCTTATCTTATTCTTAATTTTAATTTCAAAGTTGATGTTTACCTGTTCAGATTGTTCGATAAGTTCAACGACTTTCTTGATCTGTTCCTTTAAATTGGCTGCATTGCTGTCCAAAGAAGCTATTGCCGCATTATCTTCGCGAACCTGTAATTCATGAAAAAGATAAGTAGGTAACAGACGTATTAACAGCTGAACTGACTGTTCGCAATGAAAATGATTTTGGTACCTGCAGTAACAACTTCTCTCTTTCCTCTTGAGGGTCCAAGCGATTGTTCATCTCGTTCTTCATATTGTTACGCTTTTCCTCAACACTTGCTAGTCTTCGGTGCATCTCCAACAAATGCAACTTTAACTGGAAGAAGATTATCAATAAGTATCATCGCCACCAACTCTCAATACTTTTACCAAACTGATATGTTGATATATTTACCTGAGATCCAGATATTTCTTTATTGAATTCAGCTTTCTCTCTATTGAGATGGTCGATCTGTGTCCTCGCCTGTTCAACTTCTTCACGCAACGAAGCAGCTGTAGCTTCCAGTTCATTATATTGCGCCTTCTGCTCTGGAGTCATCTCTGCCAGTAACTGAGTCAGAGTAGATTGTTCCTAGAACATTGGGCATATTTAGTTAAAGTTGCGGAAAATATTGCAATACATCGCATTGTATTTGCATGTTTCGTTCAGGATATTTAAATGTTTTTACCTGACCCGACTATGAAGGTTAAATACTCCAATATTAAAACTATTTCGGCCCTCCACATCTCTTGTGAAATTATTAGTGTTACCTTTTCCATCTGTTCTCTCAATTGTCTCAACTGGTTATCTTTGCGCTGTTTCTCCAGAAACACCTGTTCTACCTCTTCTTGTAACTTCTGGTTGCTTGCTTCCAGTTCCCTAGTCTGTTCTTCAACAGACTGTCTTGTGGCTTCTCCATTAGCTATTCTTATAGCTGTGTTGTAGTCTGCCAGACGTCCTTGTAAATCTGTGCATAATTTGAATATTTTTAATAAGATTCCTCTTTTAAAAGTTTTATTGAAACCCAGCCAGGAGGACAAGTGTAACGAAGAGATTGGTGTATCTCATCCATAGATGCGTATACGCCAGTACCTTTGAAGCCTCTATTCCTTTGTATCCTGTGAGAGGACACCGAGAGGACCAACGACTCTTTAAGCCTATAGGTGAGTTCAGCTCACTTTACCGTCTACGAAAATCTAGATGAAACAAATATTTAGCAAAAAAATAAAGTACACCTCTGTTTACCTGTTAACTCTTGAGCCAACTCCCTCACTCTCTTCTCGTAATGCTTCTTAGCTGACTTCTCCCTCTCTCCCGCCTCAGCTTGTTCACTCAGTCTCGCTATTTCCGCTTTCATCTCTCTTACTTTCACCTGCATCAGCTCTTCCCAATATCTCTTGTCTTGTAACTGTCGCGTGCGAAACCCTCTTGCTGTTCCCGTGCGAAGCCCTGACAGGCCTTGTTGGGTTATTGGGCGGTCGATCTAGAAAAGACAATTGTTATTTTTAGTAGTGGTAAGTGCCGGCACAGTACACAGAACATTGTGGGTTCGTATACCACTTAAAACTTTAGCTTATTTTTTAATTTAATAATAAGTATATTTTTGTGAAATTTAGTAATGGAAACATTTTTCTTATTATTGCCAATAAGTCATTGAGGTAGGTATATTACCATCGAAAAGCCAGTGAGCGCAGTTGGTTGCCGGCCGGCAGTAGGCGGGGCAGGCCCAAACCCAGCCGTGGACATTCTAGAGGCAGTCCCACCTCGATACGCTGATGTCGGTCTCATGCTGCCACTCCTAAAGATGTAAAAAATCTGATAATATTTCATACATACACATATCACGCCTATAATACCTTTAGGGGTAGGAAGAGCGTAAACGGCCGCAAAAACGGTCATTTACAATACAATACAATATGCTTTACTTCTACAAAACACAACAAAACAGACAAAGTAAAAGAGAAAAATCAGAACAATTTAGGCGGCCTTATTGCTGAGGTAGCAAATTCTACCAGGCAACATTTACGCCACGTCAGACAAATATTTGAGGTCCATTCGAAAAATTGTTTATCGCCATAGAGACAGGTTGTTAGCCCATCGCCTAAAATTTCTAATATTTCAAGGGGTTAACATTTCAATCCAGTTTATATGCTGATAGTATTTTAGCCCTATTTATGCTGATAATATTTCAGACCATAAACCTGAACAACTTTCCCTAAAGAGCATATAGCGAAATACGAAAAATCGGTCGGTTAACACATTTTTATCGGAGGTTTTTCTTTTTCTCTGTCTTTCTGTAGGTAGGTATGTGTTTTAATACCATCATACCTACAGACCTACGATTGTTGAATATCTCATTTTTAGGTACTATCAGCAGAACCTTGAGTTACACTTAAAAGAGAATAGAGAGAACACTTGCCTACATGTAGGTACACTGAACTTTCGATAAATAAGAGCTGTTGAACATTTAAACAGGTTCGTATGGAGTAAAAGTATACTGATCACGGCGGCTGATTATATTTATTCAACTTTTCTGCAAACGCATCGGCCAGCCATCGCCATTGTTACAATCAAAGGCCGATCCTATAATTGGTTGGTTGAGGTGCTGCTGATAGCACCACTGATTTTAACTGTTTCTGTTGTTGCTAGCCGTTATTACTATTTTTACTATGTTTTTACTATAATGATATAGCTACTACTAGATAGGTATGTATAAGTTCTAAATCTCACCTAGAAACTCCAGATCCAGAATTAGTATACTCCCTATACCCGCGCCTAGACACCGGCCGCCTCGCCGCGCTAGACCGCTCACTGAGGCTAGAGTCAGAAAAATCCATATCAATACAATTATTTTCACACACGATGGACAGAGGTTTGTACACGCGCAATGGCTATGTTGTTTATGCGTTGCCATGTCAACGGAGTCCTGCAGTTGCTATGGTGACGGCGTGGATGGATTTAACTAGAGATTCAGTTTACACCTGTTTACACATGTAATAGCATGTACTTTATGGGCAGGCAAATTGTAAGAGAAGTGTGCAGCGCATACCATTCGTTCCCACTTCCCATGCTCCCGCGAGTGTCGGCTTTTCGTGCGCGAGTAGAATGTATTGCTATCTCGTTCACTCATATTGCTGCAAGAAGAGTATGACGGCTGTGTGTGAACAGCCACTTGCGTTGATACTTTCGCGGAAGTATTTCGGACAATATTCGCGACAGCGGCAGGTGCACAGTGTGAACCTAGCATAAAGCGTTGCATAGGTACCTACGTATTACATTGCTCCCCCTCTAGTTAGCTCTATTTTAAGCTCTAACAAGACGTAACATCTCTGTTTTTTCCTTTGACCAGCAGAAGATTTGGTTCAAGGTAGGTTAGATCAATCGATATGTAGTCTCCGCCAATAGCCCACCTGATTCAAATTAATATTATGAGAACTGAATGCTTTCAACGGTAGGATAATTATTTTTGGTAGGATAGGTAATTAGTTTGTCTTAATAATACGACAGTTCTCGAGTGAAGGCCACGTCTCGGCAAGCGTAGCATTGGACGACCTCCAGCCATATGGACCGATGACTTAAAAAAGGCGGCTGGTAGCGACTGGATGGCGAAAACGAGAGATCGTGCCCTATGGCGTACCCTGGGGGAGGCCTACGTCCAGCAGTGGACTGCAATAGGCTGATGTATGTATGCGTGTAATACGACGATAGTCTTGCCACAGCTGATAAAGGGTCGATCACAAATCACGTTACACAATTTAGCAGAGGGATCTGACAAGGCGTTATCGTTCATAAATACCAAAAGGGCGTTACGTCCATACTACGAGATGGGAGAGCATGGTTATTAATTTGGGAGTTTTACGTTACGTTATTTGTGGACAACCCCTAAAGAATGTTAGTCTTTTCCCATCTTACCTTCTATTTAAATCAAGTAATTAGTAAATGGCCACTTGCTACGACACGACAGCTTCATTAAGAACATTATTGAAGGGAAGGTGGAAGGAAAGAGAGGCAGATAAAAGAAAAAGTCAATGTCGTGTCGTATCAAGAGGTCAAGTCACTGGCGGAGAGGAGAGAAGATTGGAAGTTATTCCACCGACAAGAGTTTGACTCTTAAATTTGAAGAAGAAGAATCAGTAAAAACTTTATTTAGCCTGCGCTAAGGAGGTTCACAAAATTTCTTTCAACTTTTTGAGTATCCTACTTGCTTTAGGTAACCGTAAATAGTGGTACTTATCTACCTTATATTGATATTTTAATCTTTTTAGTTGTTGAATAGGTTAAGTAAGCTTATTATATTAGCTTTTATCAGTTGAAGTACAATGGGTAGCATGTAAACCTGCCCACTTCCGGTCTACAAAAAACCTAACTTGTATTCCGGACTATTATGGACGGTTATAGAGGTAGGCCCTAATTTTAATTTTTAATAGGGCTGCAATAAAACTTGTTTCGCCGGATCGACGACCCAAAGTGAGTCTTTGCCTCCGATACGAGATTTCGCCGACTATTCCGAACCTGACCCGAAATCCTAACCCGCATTCGGGTTAGGTTAGGAACTTGAAAAAAAATATAATAATTGTTCCGAACGTACCTAACCCTCACACTAACCTGACCCGATGCGGTGTTCCTAATCTAACCCTAATTTATTTCACACAATAAAAGATACATGTGTGTCAAATCAAAGTTTAATACTAATTATATATATATACAGGGTGTGAGGGACGGTGTACCGAAAACTTTGCAGGCATGATCAGACCATGAAACTGAACAACTTTTACTATGAAGCCTATGTTGGGAAATGACATTTTTTTTTCGAGTTTCCATAGAAAGTCAGTCAGCTGATCGGGAATTTTGTATGGGAGGTCGAAAAATTTTTTCGTTTACCAACATAGCTTCCATTGAAAAAGTTGTTCAGTTTCATAGTCTGATCATGCCTGCAAAGTTTTCGGTACACCGTCCCTTACACCCCGTATACATACGTAATTAAAATAGTATCATAATGATGGTGACGTAAAAGTTAACAAGAAATATTTGTAATATCACAGAATCAGCATGGTTAATAAACTGTATGTTTCGTGTTACGTTATGTGTCTGTCACGTACCGGGAGCCGGACAACAATTTTGAACCTTAACTACCCACAATAAAATTCAAAACCAATTAAATTGTTATAGTATGAAGCGACAGACGAGTGAATAATCAACATGATTAATATAATCTAACTCTATATATTAATTAACTCTAATGTAAAAATTATTTTAACATTTCTAAGCAGTGCCCTACACTAATATTTCCTTTATTTAATTGGTTAACGGCGTACATAATCCACAAATCTCTGCTAATGGAATCCTCACTCCTTTTTTCATCAAAAGCGTTTAAGACCGCATCTTTTTTTAGAGCATTTAAAACTGTCATTGCATCGTAATAGTCGGCTACCAAAAAATCTTTTAACTTTGGTGGAATTTCTACATCTTCGGGTTTAATAAATATTATTATTTTTACATTCTCTTTCTTGTTTCTATTATAATAAAGTGAGGTCTTAATGCTTTTAAAAGTGGGAACTTTGGTAACTAGTGGTATCCCAGTATCATTTAATGACGCTATAGTTTCATTAAATTTTGTCGGTACTGGCTCAAAAATTTCTAAATTTTTTTTAATTCGTCTGATTTTCGCGAAAAATAAATTTAATGATGAAAAAAGGAATGAGGATTCCATTAGCAGATATTTGTGGATTATGTACGCCGTTAACCAATTAAATAAAGGTAATATTAATGTAGGGCACTGCTTAGAAATATTAAAATAATTTTTACATTAGAGTTAATTAATATATAGAGTTAGATTATATTAATCATGTTGATAATACAGTTTATTAATCATGCTGATTCTGTGATATTACAAATATTTCTTGTTAATTTTTACGTCACCATCATTATGATACTATTTTAATTACGTATTGTAAATAAGTATTAAACTTTGATTTGACACATACGTATCTTTTATTCTGTGAAATAAATTAGGGTTAGATTAGGAACACCGCATCGGGTCAGGTTAGTGTGAGGGTTACGTTCGAAACAATTATTATATTTTTTTTCAAGTTCCTAACCTAACCCGAATGCGGGTTAGGATTTCGGGTCAGGTTCGGAATAGACGGATTTCGCCACTTGTCTCGGTCTTGTGTGGTTTCTCGCCAATCGCTTGCCAGAAGCTCGCTAAGATCCGCTTCCACCACATCATACCACCGGTACCGGGGGCTCCCGACCGGTCTTCGGCTAGTGGGTCGACCTATGTACGCTTTTTAGACTCCCCGATCTTCACCCATCCTTTCTAGGTGCAATAAAACAATTTTGTTTTAATAAAAAGTAATAGTATATTTTATTCATACACATTCCTTAAATTAGGTTACTCTTTAACCAACACCCTGCTTTACTAAATACATTGAGGATGTTGACAATTACCTATAGTAAAATAATATATATTCCACGAGGACTGACATGTTACTTACATAGGTTTTAGCGAATATATCCAGAAAATGCTTTTTAATATCAAAAATATTCTTTACAAATCGCTATTTACAGTTGTATATGTTAAATATGTTTGCTTTTGTTTATATGCCTCCCACAAAGCCTCTTTAGAAATCAGTATTTCGTGAGAGTCAAAAAGGTCTTTATATAATTTTTCTTTTAAAATAATGGGCATTTTTTAATATTCTATGAAGTGGTAACGATTGTAGCACCTCAAAATTCGAATCTTTATGTAATAAAATAGATATCCACTTTACAAACCATTTTTAAATATTATATTGGTATGGAATGTTACAAATCATGGTTCAATAAATTCTAAGTAAATGATTATAACACTTAAAAAACTTTACAACAATGCATACAACTTGACGTTTCAGAAGTCTATAAAAAGAATTGAGTATTAAAATAAATGTTTAGGAAGTAACACAATGAAATGGTTAACTAGGTCATAAAACTAATTCTATATCTCTATATTTACAAAAATAGATAAAAAAATGTCTAATAATTAAGTTAGATACACATTCATGTTATTATTTAAATTTTCCAACAAAAATCTATTCTGTATAGAACATACATAAAATTACGTTTGGAGTGACAACGGGCTTAAATACACAAGTGTACAAAGTCTCACGCATGTTCCATAGGAAATTGTTCAGTTTGAGTGTAACCAGTTTAAAAATATAAAATAATTAAAATATATTTACCTAAGTATAAAGAAATATTGTATAAATAAGACATTGTACAGATCTACCTACCGACTTTCAGTGTTTGTCAAATTAGACAGTATCCTGGACTGTTCCGTCAGTCTTATCAGTCTTAAGGCCGTAATAGTCCGGAATAACCAACTAATTATGGTAGACAATGGAAGTAGGTAAGTTGACCTGCTGCCCACTGTACAAGACCTAATCATTTATTCCCAACCCTGTTTTGACTAGGATTGACACCTTAACATTTTCGAAGAATATATTCAAGATGTTCAATATAGTGGCAGTGATCAATTTCTTCTCCTTTAACACCTTAAGTTCCTACCTAGATAATATTTTATTATTAACATTTAGTTATAATTTATATAAAAAATTAAGATGGTAAACATGTTTCTTAACTACTTATCAGTTTAAAACTAATTATTAAAAATATACAGATATTTTAAAAGAATTTATTGGTCGTTTAACTACTATTTCATTGAATCGAGTTTAAATTGTATTTATTTTTCTGGTTAAATATGCGCCTAAAGAAATGTGATCGAACATCTTAGCAAAAAAATACAAAATAACTACTTACCTAGGTAAGTAGAATAGGTACCTATGTTCTCGTATTGTGTTAAGATTAGAGTGTACAATAATCTTGAAAATAATACTATTTTATGGGTATTTACAAAACACTGAAGAGTCGTCCATAAAATTGTGTTTTCCCGTTATTTCATAGGTCCAATATTTCGATGTTTATCAAACAAGTTCTTGACTCAACAAAAATGAAAACCTACTTACTTTACTTAAAACTAGGTTTTACATTTTATAGTACTTTTTCGATTCGTTTCATACAGATAATTAAGAATATGTTTATTGTCTGACAACAAACAATAAAATGTATCCGAACGTAACTGTCAATTAGCGGCAAACTTCAGCCCGATCAGTAGTATAGCCCGGACCGCGCTGAAGTTCGTGCGTGTTGCGAATTGACGGTTACATTTGAATTTGAATTATCGATTTCAAGCCTTATTTAAGATGTTGCAGGTTTAGTCCCATTCCCCGATGAACATGTGACGGGCGTGGGACGCCGGAGGGGGAGGGAAGCCGCGGCCGGGGAGGGGCAGGCGACCGTACAGCGCATACGGGTCATAGTGGTCTCCATCTGTAATGAGGTTATTAGTAAAGGAAGGGTCAAAAGACTGGGTCATGAAGAGTTTACCTGGTAGGCAGTAGGTATTTTTTACTTAATATTGCTGTTTCTGTCGTACCTTCGTTGCAGAACGTCTTTCAAACTGCCTGTGCCAGGAAAACTCTTCATTTTAAACACCGACGGTGTAGCATTCCATGTCCACTCATATGTGGATGTTATGCCAATTTATTTGGCTTTAATTTTCTACTCGTCAAAAAAGGTTTTTAACTATCCTTTAGGTCAGTATCGTACCGACTATGTTGTACAATATTTTGTGTATTTTAAGTGACTACTAAAGTAAAGGAAATTAGTCGGTTAGTAAAAGAATTTATACTTCTAGCTACAGGTTAATTGAAAGTTAGTGTAAAATAATAAGTTTATATAAAAATACAGAGGGGAGTACATTTTAAGTCCTTTTAGAAAATGTTAATTGAAAGTAGGATAGAATATGTCCTTAGTAAGATAACTTCAGCATAAATGAAAACGGAATCAAACAGAAGTATTTATGTACCAAGCTTTGCCCAGCCTTAATGAATTAATTAAATATGGGATGGATATTTGAAGACGTACCTATTAGACAATAAATAAAAGTTACGAAGACGGATTAAGAATAAAATCAAATAAGACAAAATTAAGGTGAAGTGCCACAAAAGTGGAAATTAGAAGCCAGAGGCGGAGTGCTACCAAGCGAAGCGAAAATAACTGGCTGTTACCAAGATTGGAGCGAAGAAGTCCGGAGTTAAAGTGCGGGTTAGTCTGTACAAGGTCTATCGCGGCTGCTGGATGATGAGCGGCCGAACGACCCGCCGCTCCCTGTCAGGATAGAATTGGTACATGAGCTTCTCCTTCTTTGGACGATCGTACGCACCAATTCCGCTCTCATATGAACGAGCGTGCCATAATGCAGCCGGTGGCATGGGGGCGTGAGCGAACGGGGGCATCACGTGAGGCGGGAAGGGCCCCGGGTGCGCATGGGCCACGCTGAAGCGCTTGCTGGGCACCGGCAGGGGGCCGTCCTTCAGGCTGAGGCGCTCGGTCATTTGAGGGAGGTGTTTCACGCCATTGGTTTTCACGAAGTTCGGGACGCGAGCGCGCAGACCGCAGTAGTACGGGTCGTCTGCAATTTGAGAAAAAGGAAATGATGATAAAAACTATCGTCAAGAAAATAGGTACATAGATATAGAACAACTTTCCCCAAGGAAGGCCGAAACATGAAAAATAAATTGGTCCTCCCATACAAAGTACAATAAATCGAAAATAAATAAATAAAAGTTACACATTTTTTTAACATAACATTTTTGTATGGGTGTCAATTTTTATTTACTTCTTGCCTCGCTTCGCTTATGAAAATGATAGGTACGTAAAATAAGTAGGTACCTGTGTATATATTCCACAAATTTAATTAATCGACACGCTAAGAACGAGATCAAATCCAATATGGCTTTATTGCAACTAAGTTTAAAAATATTTTACTGAACTAATCTGTTGGGAGGCCTTTGCCCTGTAGTGGGACATGTCTGCCTCAAAATAAATAAATAAAATCTGTTGGTATAGTAAACGAATGCAGCCAAAATTATCAGCTTTGATCGTTGAAGCGTAAACTTACTTAATACCAAAATGCGAGTTAATTTGAATAATCCTTTCAACTGATCATCAAATACGATTACTCAGCCATCCATTGCAGCATATCAACCATGACTAATGCAAATCTTTTGAAGAAAAGGGCCGATGCATTCAAAATCCTTTAGCAGAATGTGAATTGTTCCGGATCCTATACGCCTGCTCGGATTGGAAGGAAATATCAAGGATAGACCGAAATGCCATACTGTTGCGACATTGCATTGTCTCGATAAAGCAGAAGATGGTACGGAACATTCAGACTCAAGTGGAATTGAAGATTTAAATGGTTGATCAGGTGTTCTGGTTTGTACTCACACTCACTAAGTATAAAGGGTGAAATTTTACGAGTGACCGATCCTGGAAACTGAGGACGGCCTGGTGATATGAAACAACTTTCCCTAAGGAACATAGGTCGAAATATGACAAAAATGTTTTGAGCTTCCATAGTAACCCAAATCAGCTGATCGTCAATTTTTCTTTCGTATTTCGGCGTATGCTCCTTGGGAAAAGTTGTTTCTTATCACCAGCCCGTCTTGAGATTTCGCTATCGGCCACTAGTAACATTTCACGCTATATAGCCGTTTTGATTAGAAAAAATCTTATCAAAACATCCTTTAATATAAAAAATTTGTATTAAGGAATGGGTTTCAATACTGCCATTTCTGTTTTAATATTATTTAGGCATTCCGGCGCTACGGCTTTAATGGAGAGAAATAAACTGGGTGGAATGTTTTTTTTTGGGAATGAATATTTTTACAAATATTACTTACGACCTAAGGATTGTTGTTGTTCTTTGTCACAAAGTTTTCAGTAAAATAGTAATTTTTTTTGCCTACGTTTACTTACAATAAACACACATTGATTACTAGCTACAAAGGAGGGCCGATTTTTACGATCTGACGTTGGCTCTATTTTGAAAGGACCTTTTAGTACTAATGCAAATTCTTTTACGTACATTGTAGCGATCCAATTTATAGTTTTACCCAATAATGACCTAAACTGTAGTACCTTTAGCGTAGGCCGATACAAAATGAACTTTTTTCCGGCATACCTATCTATATGCACTCTCCTTAGTAGGTCGGCTATTTACCATATAGGGCGAATTTATTACTTTCGGCATACTAATTGCGGTTTATTTTTAGATTCTGCATTGTATTCGGCGTTCTTTAAGACAATGCCGCCATCAATTTAGCATGTAACTTGTTCAGTTGTAATTAGGAATGGATTTCGTACAGTCTTTACATTAAGGATATATTTGCTTTTGAAATATAAGCCCTAATACGACGTAATATAGACGACCTAATGATCAAAGTGAATCTGTTGGTTGACTGTTCAATCAGCATCTCGAGGGATCAAGATATATTGGTTATATCTGTTATTTGTATGAATAACCATTATATGTTGATAATTTAAATGGTTACTTTGGAACGAAGCTAAATTGAGAGGACTTGTTTGGTGAACTTTCAAATGCCAATCCCCAAGTGATTGTCTCTGAAATATATTGTCTGTGAAAAGCTCTTTGTAAAGGCTTCAATGTATAAAAAAAGGAATGATACAGTTTCATTTACCTTCGTACTTACTTACCTACCTACTTACTTATGGAAGCATATGAATTAGGCAAAGTAACCGTTCAAAATGTACCTACTCGCTAAATAACATACATACACACACATATCACGCCTATTATCCCTTGCCTAAGGCCTACTAGTGGTAGTAGGCGGTTGAAAAACTCTTACACCAGGGTTCACCGGGTCGTTGGACGACTCGGTGTCCCACACGAAAAGAAAGAAGAAAGAAGAAGATCCCTTGCGGGGTAGGCAGAGTGTACACGGCCACTAAAACGGACATTCGTGCCACGTCTGAAATAAATTTGAGGGTCATTCGGAAAATTGTGTATCACTAATTCACCATAGTGACAGGTTGTCAGCCCATCGCCTAAACTTGCAATACACACCCTCGAGTCCTTTAGTCGCCTTTTACGACTCCCACGGGAAAGAAATGGGGTGATGCTATTCTAAGCCGGCATCACACGGCATAAATAACACGTAGGTAAGTAAATATTCATTTTAATTTTCATAAATTTTACTATTTGGAACGTGGCCCATCTTATGCTAAACGATCGCCGTAACATTGTGCAGTTCTTCAATAATATACCACTTACCACAAAACAACCTTATAGGGTGAAATTTTACTAGAGACATAGGCCAAATATGAAAAAGAAATTGGACTTCCTATAAACATTACCGAATAGCTGGTTTGAGTTAATAAGGAAGGATAAAATATTTTTGTCTTGTTTCGACCTATGTTTCTTGGGGAAAGTTGTTCCTTATCACCAGCTTGTACTCTGTTTTCAGTATCAGTCGCTAGTAAAATTTCATCCTATATAAACTGTGCCAGACCAAAGAGTAGAATCAGAATCAGAAATATTTATTTAATCAGAAATATAGAGGTAGAGCATACTAACCAAATTTCTTGTTGTCTTTTCCCTTGTCAGATTTGCCTCTTGGGAACTGCGTCGGTACGCGGCCACCGTTCACATCAATGTCATCGTAGTCCGGCTGAAAATAAAGTTATTTTTTTTATAATTGTGATTATAATATGAAAATACTTAATAGTAGTAGTTTATCGAAGCGTATCGTGCGTGATCATTTAAAACACCACAACAGTCCACTGATGTTCACGGGTTTCCCTTTCGGGCTTTTGTCCTCATACTAGTCAACTACTTTTAAACAATATTTTGTATGGAAAACTGATGTTGTAACGACATTATACCTACACTTTTTAGGTTGGCGTCAAAATAGAAACTTTTAATTTGTTTCTTAGTTCAATTAATCTTATCTTTCATATTTTGAAAAAGGATACATGAGAACTATACTCTACTTTTTTCACAGATTTAAAACATCCAAGTCTCGTATTTTACTAATTACACAGGACACAACTCTTGGCAGGCGGATTGGTGAGTACAGTGAATGTTCCGATATTCACAGAATTGTGTCAATTATCTCCAAGGTGTCTTTACGACCACCACAGTCAGAAATAAGATTATGTTAGTATTATATCCAGCACAACAACGTTCAACAAGAAAATAAGAACCCGCAGCGTCTGGCCAATCTTGCCTAGACTCTGTTCTTGATAAAGTTGTCATTTCCCAACGTAAAAGCGAAAACAAGACTCTAATATACTTGTAAACGCATAACATAAAATGTAAAGTCTCGCCTTGTAATGTTATCGAACGAATACACCACATGAGCAAGAAAATTACGATATCTGTACTTTTGGCCGAAGCACATTTGACCGATTTTCATAAATAAAACTTCATTATGTAAGCGTTTTAATAAATGTCTAATTTAACTAACAGCTCCTTTGTCAAAGGTACGTTACCTATCTCTATACCATTTCTTAGGGCGAAAATAATAAAAGTAACTACACTTACCATTCTAAAAGTTGTTAATCGGCTATAAATTTTTGTACAGGGGGTGTAATTAATCCTATGTTTCTAAAAGACACACTAATTAATTTGGTTTGGTCTTATAAGATCCTAATCTCACAAATACAAAAATCGAATTTTGTACCTCATCATACTGACTAAATATCAGCCATATCTCAAATGACTGAAATCATTAAATTGACTAAGTCGTATTTATATAGGTAAAGTGTACGAAAATACATTGCGTAAGAATTAAGCAGAATTTTAATGAAATAGGGTCTGGAATACTTGCTTTCTTAAAATTTTGTTAACATTTTACAAATGAGAGTTTACTTAACGTCGTTTGCTAAGTAAAAATCTGCCAAACGTGTTTTGGCCACAACACACGGAGCCGAAAATAAGATCATGTATTGGCGAAAATCGAGCAAAAGGTGTAGTCTACATAGGTCTACATATGCTGCGTGGGCTCAAATGGGGTTTATCTGTGTAAACATGGCCTTAACACGGGCGGATGAGCATTAACACCTCTTTAAATGGACCATTATTTTATATTGAGTAAGTAATAAGTATATCAGACAAAAAGGCGTTATTTTTATTATGCATTGCCTGTTGTATTTTTTTACATTATTCCGATCTCTTCTAAGCTTCTATAAAAATCTTTGATTGATATGCCTTGGAAATTTTTAAAAAGAAGCTCAAAGAAAAGCCACAACCAATAAGTATTAAAAAAAATATTAAATTTAGGACATGACTAGGAAATAAATCCGGAATCCACCGCAAAAGAAGGAAGCTCGACCGACATGTTGAAAAAATCAATGAGGGTATTTGAAAATGTACCATTTTGGGGGTAGGGTAGGTACCTACCTAGGTAGCTAATTGAAAACATTGACGAGAACCGATTAAAATGTATTTCACCAGTATTTTCATACCCGATAAGTAAAAGCCTGGTTAGGACATTACAGGCTGAACCACCTGATTGACCGAAAAGAAAGAGGGTTTCGTGCTTCGTAAGGCACGTTAAGCTGTCGGTCCTGGTTGCTGTCTATGATTACTTAGACGGCCCATAGAACAACCATGTCACAGGCCTGCTACAAGTGTGAGGCGGTAGAAAAACTCTGACACCCGGGTTCATCGGGTCGTTGGACGACTCGACGTCCCACACGAAAAAGAAAGAAGAAGTAAAAGTTATCCAGAGACACTTGTGTTAGTCGTTTGATAGGTCAAGACAAATATGTACACTTTAAAAGATCTTTAACCCAGTATAAATAATATTACATAATCTCACCCTCTCTGACGAATATATGTCACTCATTCGCCCATATCCACACGATCCGCAGGAACTCCCCTGCCAAACATTTTCATATGATACATAATTACATACATACATATGTACTTATAAAATAAAAATATAAACATATTCACATTGGTTCCAAGATCTTTTAACGTTTCATATAAGTCAAACCCGTGTAAAGACAGTCAAGCATATGGCAGGCGAAAAGGATGGAATTGTTTAGAGTTTTTACAATTTAAAACAGATAAATCTCCAAGATGCCCATCCTTTGTCCCTTACTCTAGAATTGTTTTCTTTGAAAAAATAAATACGCCTAAGAATTATCTCTTTAGACTTTATTTCGCAGATAAGTAATACAAACATATAGCATCAAAACACGAGCTTTACTTGTAAAAAGAGGAACAAAAATGTATATTAATGGAACTGCAACCAAACAGGTATAAAAAATATGAAGAAAAGAACACTGTTTTAATGCAAAGTTCAAAAGTCAAGCACCATACAAAGGACATTTTTCCTCTCTGTACGCAAGAGTTGACCACCGGGCTGACACTTTAGATAAAGAAATAAAAGCTTCCTTTATAAGAAATATAACATGTAAAGAACAACTGAGATTGGTAGAACGACAGCAGACAATTAAACAGCCGGTGAAATAACATAGCCAAAAAAACCTATTTAAAAGTTATAAATTCCCTACCACAAACTTCCTTTTATCGTCTAAAGTTTATTGTGATTTGATGAAATCGGACATTATAAGAGAAATATGCCGTATCTCTTGCGATCACTAAAGAGATTTATGATAGACCTCAGTAGGGACTTCTGGTTGTCATATTATTTTGCAATATATTACGTTAGATCGTCTATTGGATGAGAGACGAGGTAGGTAGGGAACCTAACAAACACACTAAGTACTTCATAAGTTATCACGGAAACTTCAAAGCGGCGAATAGGCCACTAAAAAAAATTCTGTCGTATCTCTCACAAACTAGTGGTGTAGGTACTCGTAATAGCCGCAACAGTATAATAGTAAATAGGGTAGCTTGTTTTTAAATTCAGAAATAGTTATACGTGTTCCTTATTTCATTTTTATGATTTTGTAGTCGATTATCAATCATTATAAGAATTTAAAACATCCGCATTTTCTGAACTTGACAATCTACCGACTTCCAATTGCGCTCGATTTTTCGCAAAATGTCGCCACAGTCGTCATTCGCAAATCGTTGGAATAAACGCCATTACAGTCAATCATGATTAATTTAGGGAGTTTTTAAAGCTATCTGCATAAACTTGCATCTTTATCGACTAATACATTCGGCAGAATTTATTGATCTTTCTCGGTGATTCATTTCAGAGGATTTAGTGATGTTATTTAAGCTTTTGGCTTTCGAAAAAGAATTATGTCCAGTTTCTGTTGAAATCATACCTTCAAGAAGTACCGCCTTAGGATCAGTAATAGTAAAAGGTTTTTCTATTTTAGACTCCACCTTATTCCAACTTTGCATGACTTTTCTTTAAGTTTTAATAAAATTTATAGATTTTTATCACAATAATAAATTAAAGCCGGTTTTCTATTAGGGCATTACAAAATTGGTATTAAAAAAGAAAAAATTATGTTGTATACAAATTTCTTTTTTTACCTTGACGGATTATGACGTCAATAAGTGATAAAACTATCCTACATTGAATAAATAATTTCTAATTCAATTTCGAAGTAGTTGGTGTCTGCAGCAATTCGATATTGTCTTATATAGACTGTATAAAGAACTAGTTTAAGACAATTCCTGAAATCGATAACTAGAGGCATTACCTACTGATAATACATGCAATGCATGCATACATTTACGTCACATTTGAGGGTGATTCAGAAAATTGATCAGACGTGACAGAAGTGACAGATTGTCAGCCCATCGCCTAAAATTACAATACACATGTAACCCTTAAGTCTCTTAGTCGCTACCTATAGAAGTTACCTACATACATTCATAGTAACAAGGTAATAAAGTTCGTACCAGCCAGGGAAAAGTGAAATGATTTGCAGTATAAACCAAGTTGTAAATAACATCAAAACCGCAGCGCATATTGGGCAATTCTGCGATTCTCCAATCAAATAAATTGCGGTAACCAAGTGTGAATTATATTAAAAATAAGCGTGCGATTGCCAACTGGCTACGAGTGAAGTATAACAATGGATATATAATTTGGTAAGGCAATTTTCACTTGCAGAGGAAATTACTAAGTCAATTTTGCAAGCGGCTTATGTGTATCGAATTTTTATTCTCATCTGCAAATTTTTATTTACACCTATGCCCTACGTTTTGAATCTTTAGGCTACAGATAAAATTCTTAGTACATTGCGTAGCCGGTTAACATGCCTTGTATCATAATGGCTAACCGAGTACGTAATGAACATCAAATTTTACCCGTAAAACTGTAGCCTGTAGTTTGATAATACCGGGCAATGCTAGTATAGGATGCTTCGTTTCGTTACCAACATTGAATTCAGAATTATGTCAAATGCGCATTTTTGCAACAATGTATCCACAATGGATATTGATGAAACTCTTACAAAACAAAATACAACCTACCTATATAATAATAACCGAGGGCTTTTAACACTAATCTGCAAATTATTGTTATAATATAATGCATTGCTTACGTACCTTACCTATCTAACTTCGCTGGAAAGAGTATTGCTTATACAAAAACGACTGTCACAAGTTAGGCGGGGATCACACTTGACGTAACGCATGCGTCTGTCAGCCTATTAACTTGTGTGCATCCGTTGACGTTCTGTAGTCGTATTTGTATGGGAATAAGATCAGAATTTGCAATATTCTTTCATCTGACAGACGAATGCGTGACGAGGCGTCAAAAATACGCAGCGACGGACAACAAGTGGGAAAACCACATTAAGATCCAAATATATGATTGTGGATGTAAAAAACCTTTTTAGGTATTATAATAATCAGCTCTATATTTCAAAGATTTTCTGTGTCGAAACATCCTGTGCAAAACTCTTATACAAAATGCAATGGTGGTAACATAACTGGGCATCATTATGTTTAATTTGGTATGGAGGGCGTACGTTTTGCGCCTTAGTGAGATCTTCGTACGTATTTATACTGTGATTTCAGTTAAGCGGGCGTAAGGTGTTTCAAATTGATATTATGTGTGTCGGTGTGTCGGCATTATGATTGTATGTTCGAGTAGTATTGAAATTTTTATAGAGCATTTCGATTTTATTCCTTTTTTGTTTGAATAAAATAAGAACTGCACTGGCCTTTTGCACAACGACAACAGTCCACTGCTGGACATGATCATCCGCTTTTAGGGCGGTATTGCAATGCTCGTCACGCTTTGCAGGCGGATTAGCGAGCGCAGTGCAAGACGGTGCATTCACAGGGAATGCTGCTACCCGTTCGATGGACGATTATCCCTAAGTCGCTTTTCACAACACTCATAAGTAGAATTGGGGTGATGCTATTTGTAATATTTCTTTTAAACTAGTTTGTTTAATGTAAATTTTATCAGGAAAAAAGCATTAAATAATGTGTACTAAAATCTTCTTACAAAAGACATCAACGAGTTCATGTATTGTTGTACAGAATATTATTAAGGCAATTTTCAATACCTACTAAGTTTCAAAACATTTCCGCGTGTTGGATATAAAATTTTAGGAACTGCGCTATTTTAAGAAGACGCAGGTTAGAACATAATATTTAAAAAATAATGTTTTGCTACAGTATTGTTCGTACCAGTTTAACTAAAAAACAATGACACCCATTCAGGTCCCCTGAACTTCCATTGAAGCTAAGGATTCTGTCAAGGTCCCTTCTTATAGCACGTTCACACAATGCCAATATGGGCATGGGAATAGTAAGGGAATTGGGCAGCGCGAATGTGTGAACAGGTTACTCGCGCTGCTACTTGTCATACCGCTGCTATGTGCTCCCTCGATTGTCGGCTTTTCCTGCGCGAGTCAAAGGAACGGCAGCACGAACGGGTATGGAATGTATTGCTATCTCGCTCACTCATATCGGTGCGAGAAGAGTATGACGGCAGTGTGTGAACGCTCATTCACGTTGATAAATCCGCGTAAGTATCTCGAGCAATATTCGCGACTGCGGCTAAAGCAGGAGCATGTGCATGGTGAGAACGTGCTATTAGACAAGTACAGCACTTATTCTCCATCTACATACCTTGGGAATATCAGCAGGCCCGTATCCATTCTCTCTGGGCGGCAGCTTCGGAGGCTTGTCACCTCTCCTCTGACCCATCTGCATCATCAGCTGTTCCCTGGTTGCAGCCACGACTCCATGGCCGTTCATTCCGTTCATGCCGTAGCCGCCTAAGATAAGATAAGATTGATTATACTTTATTGCACAAAGATTCATCCTTAGAGAAACACATAACAGATAAAGAGTGCAATTTCATCTAAATTGCTTTATATGAACTACGTAATTACATACATACATACATACACTATATCATGCCTATAATCCCTTGCGGGGTAGGCAGAGCGTAAACGGCCGCAAAAAACGAACATTTACGCCACGTCTGACAATTTTTTGAGGGTCATTCGGAAAATTGTGTAGCACCATAGTGACAGGTTGTCAGCCCATCGCCTTAAATTGCAATACACACCCTCGAGTCCCTTAGTCGCCTTTTACGACTCCCACGGGAAAGAAATGGGCTGATGCTATTCTAAGCCGGCATCACAAGGGACCACATAATTATTTATTGATGTTTATAATTTGTTGCACATCGTACAGAAAGGCGGGCTTTATGCCACGCGGCATTTTCTACCGGCCAACCAGAGGGTAGTTTGAGAGAAAAAGAAGCGCGTGCACTAGAAAGTTAAAATGAAAACACAAGAAAAACAACATGTCATACTACTATGAAAATAAATACCTACCAATACTAATAAATACATATTGTTAAAATAGCTTGTATACCAGGCAACCAAAGGTGTAGTACTAAAAAGTAAAAGCGGGATAGTGCAGCATGTACATCACATAAACTAAATAAACGTGTATTATTATAAAAATAATTCAGTTCTTATGGTGTACCCCTGGTACCTTATGTGCTACAACCGACTGTACATAGTCTATTACATACTCGTATATGTCATACCACAATAGTCTAATAAAAAATTTATTCAATGAAAGATAGGAGACCTGAGCTTCCACTGGACCCTGAGCCATTGGCGTTGGAGCTGGCAATGCTGTAGAGGTCTTCATCAGGAATCGGGATGCGAGGTCTGTTCTTGATGTCCACCATCGATCTTTGGACTGTGGAAGAAGAAAAAATACGGATATATATTTATGTATATAGGTATTGAGAGTAGAGAGTAAAGATATTGCCGTGTGATGCCTCAGATTAGCATCACCCAATTTCTTTCCCGTGGGTGTCGTAACAGGCGACTTTGGGACTCGAGGGCGTGTATTGCAATTTTAGGCGATGGGCTGACAATCCGTTACTATGGCGCTGTTGTGGCTGTTTATGTATGTATGTTATCATTTTAACACAAAATCATTGTGATCTCATTCAATTATAGTGAATAGATTAAAAGTAAAGGTAGTTGAGAAAATGGGAGAAAGATTTTTCTTTTAAATTCAAAACCCAAAATAGATTATTATTAAAAGGACTTTAAAACTGTCGCAAAGTTGTAGGTACTTAGTTTTATTTATAAGCTTACAGCCCGAACCATAAAATAAGAAGACGATTGAGGTAAACCGCCATTATTGGCAAAACTTCTTCATATATACATACACATATCATGCCCTTATCCCTTGCAGGGTAGGCAGAACGTTAACGGCTGTAACCCACAAGCTTAGATAAAACCTAAATATATTGGAAATATATATAAAGAAAAAATACCAACCAGTTGAGCCAAGTGTCGAGAAAAAGCGATAATTACTATAACATTTGTGGCCGCGATCGTGACAGGCTAAAGCTAGGCAAAGTTTAGTAAGAACAAGAGCTCAAAACGCCATAGGTATTAAAATCCTATCTAAAACTGGGCGACTTAAAACAAAGTCTTAACAAAATCATGCTTAAAATTGATAAGTTGTTTTATTGTTTATGGCCTTCCTTAAACCTACATTATGAAACGTAAGTACGTGGCTTGTAAAAAACCATGAAATTAATTTTGAAATACATTAAGCTGATCGCATTGTTTCATAAAGCACGCGTCGAAAATCGTCAATGAGTGCTCCGGGCAACTATTTATTTACGTGCGTTTACTTGCGTTTGCGCAAGTAGTGTCGTGATCCGCTCATCTGCTACACTTATACGAAACACGACTGGTAAAGAAATAGTTTCACGTGTGTCTATTTTGATGTACTTACTAAGTAATAGTGTAGGATAGGTGCAATCAGATGAAAGGCATATTACAGTATGTAGTGTAGATTGATAATTTGCTTTTTTACCATTTTGTTTGACGGTTTTTAGTGTGATAGCAATTTTAGGCGGACAACTTGTCACTATGGCGATACACAATTTTCCGAATGATACTCAAATGTTTGTCAGACGTGGGGTAAATTTCCGTTATGCGGCCGTTTATGTTTGCCTACCTCGCAAGGGATTATAGTCGTGATCTGTGTGTGTGTGTGTTTGACGGTTTTTGCACTTGTCGTTTGTGTATATTTTTAACACACTGTAACGCGTGCGTCTGTCAGACGAAAGGAAATTGCGAATTCCGATTATTCCCGTACTAAAACGGCTACGGTGCGTTTACGGATGCGTTTGTCAAACAACTTCACAGACGCATCAGACGCACCTTCACACTGTAGCCATATTTGTAGGGGGAATCGGATCGGAATTTGCAATTTCCTTTCGTCTAATAGACGTATGGGCAAACCACCTATGTGACCATCTTGTTGGACCTACATCTAAATCTACAATGTTTATATCCAATACTAGTCAGTGTACGTAAAAAACTGTGATTTCTACCATTAATAACACGTCTCAACAAATTGTCTGTTGCAGTAAAGGTTGAAGTAAAAACTCACGAATGGTAAGGTCAGGAAAAATTGCAGATTGTATGACTGTAGGAATTACATGATATCATAATTACTAACCGTATTTTCTTACTATGATATCTGTCTTGTATAAAAGCTTCCATTATTGTTGAATAAAAGGTTTCTTTAAAGATTTTAGTACCTGCCTCAGTTTGCCAAACCAAAAACTATAATACAGAGATTGTTTTTTTTTTCTATTTACCGATTGTTAATCTACAGTTCTATATGGTATATCTTATTTATTTATGAATGCATGTATTTATTTTATAAAAGTTTATGTTATTTAATTTTATCATGTTATGTGATTATATTCTTTATACCTGTTTATTCGTCTTATGTATTGTATAGTGAGAACTTTTTGTGTCATCCTTTTTTTTTTATGCGCAACCGCTTTGACCCTTTCTGTTTATCCTTTGGTTGGCCGGTAAAGAATGCCGCGTGGCATTAGGCCTGCCCTTTGTACTTTCTGTGCAATAAAGTTCTTCTGCTTCTTTTCGTGTGGGAGACGCCGAGTCGTCCAACGACCCGATGAATCCTGGTGTCAGAGTTTTTCAACAGCCTTATAATAGTAGTAGGCATGGCATGCAATAAATAAATATAAAGGTATATAAAAATATCAAATGCATATAGTATATAAAGTAGAACAGGATGGAAAAAGAAGATGGAGACCTTTGACCCAGCAGTGGGACGAAGCAGGCTAATTAATATAAAGTACACAAAAAAAAAACAATAAGCTTAATAATGCACAAACTTGTAGGTATGTACACCTATTCATTACTCTAGCTAAATTGCGGTTTACTAATTTCATTATACATTTATTACGACACAATAAGTGAGTGCATAATCTAAGAAACGTAACCATTACCCCATAAAAAAACTATTTTAAAATAGATCAATTATTAAATATGATCAAATGCCTGTTTACGATCTATACCGAATTATACAGGATGATCAGCCGAAATTTTTCGACTGTTATGTTACACACTTTGGAGAAAAAAGATGCGACTTTCAGAAGTTTATATTGGTAATATTTATTCACGTACTCATCTGTTTTTGGTGACAATTGCTTACAAATTGCATTTAAATACAACTATTTCTGGACGAGAGTAGTTAATCGGATGATCAAGGTTCATCGGGTCGTTTGTCGACCATAGACTAAGAATAAGAATAAGGATGATAGGTGACATCGTCTACTGACTTTATCAATATACTTTAGATCGATATCATTTTATAGATCAAACATAGCTTCCTGCATTTCAGATCTTTAGTTCAAAAAATCAAGGCTTTGATGCACAATATGATTAAATTATATTTTTATTAAAAACATAAATTTAATTTAGTTTGTAATATAAGTAGAATATATTTTTTAAAGATACGTTTTAATGCCATCGTGTGGCCGAAAGATTCAAATATTTAAGTGCACCCTGCAACGGGCAATTAGATCTAATCAAAATTACGGGTCCCTTCGATTTAATCATTATAATATGTGTGTTATTAGGAATTATGGAACAATTACTGACGATAATGCATTAAGTCCAGGTCGGTTTATGTAGTAATCGAATTTGTAAGGTTACTGTTTAAAACTAATTGATTTGGATCTGAAAGAATTTGAAGAATTTGATTACATAGAAGCATGATCTGAAAGAAGTTGATTAAATCTATTGTTTTTTAAATGAAATATCTAAGTAGATTCTCCTCAATCCTGAAAATCAGTAAAGTTTTATGAAATGCAAAATTATTTTTTAATTACTTTTTCTGGATTTTATACTTTGAAGGTTTAAAGTGCTCAAGTCTCGTTGAAACATTATATTCCAGCTTCATTAAAAAGTCGTACCTAGATTATTAGGCCAATTTGCCAATCACGGGATCTTGGGTCATAATTTTTAGAGTAACGTAAAGTAAAGCAAGAAAACCTATCAAACAGTAGTGATTACAGACAATGCATTTATAGGTACGCTTCAAAGTATTGTTGACCCCAAAGAGATTGCAGACGCAGATAGGCGCACGAGCACGCACCAAGACAAACATAGTTAAAATAATCTACCAAGCAACATGGAAATACCAGAAAATGGCACACACGGGAATAGAATCTAGATTAGGTAAAGACTGGAATACTAATTCCGTTAAGTATTTTTAATACTGAGTTTGAAGGTACACAGGACACATATGTAAAAGTGCGATTTTTTTTAAGTCATAGTCAGTCCTACCCTACCTCAAGATTACGACTAAATTTCTCTATGAACATACATCTCTAAAAACATATTCTTATACAATTTGTCATGGAAATAGTTACCCCCATTACTATTAGTTATACCAGCTGAGAGTAGAATCACCCCAAGTCTACCAAAGGCACTTTACTAAACCCGTCCAGTGAATGGGCAGCACTGTTCCCTGTGAATGTTCTCCATTTTGTACTGAGCTCACCAATCCGCCTGCCAAGCCTGGTGGGTATGGCAATACCTCTCAATAGGGGGAGGCCCATGTCCAGAAGTGGACTGTTGCGGCTATTAATATTATGCCCATCTTAGCGTGTGTAGATTGGTATGATCAAATATTTTGCATGAACTCCTGCCATCCACTAGAATACCATACTTAAGTACATTTTAGTTAAATAAGGGAGTCTATCGTGATAGTTTTGAGTTGAATTTAAACGATTTAGTAGTTAGTAGGTAGTGTGCTCCACCCGCGACCACAGCTGATGCTGAATAGTGACATTAGTCAGCAGAAACGTCAGGATCCAGGTAAATCGTATATATTTACCTCAAAACTCTCTTAACAAAACTAAAATGTGTGTAAGTAATCGCGAGTGCTTAAAAAATATATGCGTAGGTAATAATGAAATTGAATAATATTTTCTAAAGAACTACCAATGAAACTGGTTTCAATACTCTACTCACATCTCCCTAAAGTTCTTATTAGATAAATAATTTAGTTAGTTATCTTAAAAAAAGCTCCGCTCGCGTCCCTGCTCCAATTCTGTTGTCAGATTTCTCGCAATCAGATCACTTTCGATTTCAGCTTCCTATTGTCGATGGCTCGCGCTGTTTTGCATAACCTCGTCACGACTTGATAATGTAGCCTCAGTGAACAGGGCCGCAATGTTATTAGGTGTAATGGGTTTGAGGGATTGTAAGACTGAGATTTTTGTAAGAGGCGTTTGATAGGAATTTAGACAAAGATGGATGAGGAGTTTGAGCAACGAAATAATTTGAAAACTTTGCAGATGTTTTCAAGCAACTGTTCTGGTCTAAAATGAATGTAAGTGTTGCAGATCACTAAGGTCACAATTACAACTCACCTAAGTGTAGTTCAGTCGCAGCATATCAGATTGTTAAGAATGATAACCGGTGCGGAAAATTGATAATGTCATATTCAATTAAAAAAAAACTTTGTTTATCAAAATCGCGCACGATTTTAGACACTCAGACAATCCCTCAACCACCTCTGCTAGGTAACTAAGTAGTACCTATATGTATGTACATACGAATAGTTCCTTATAATAGCCATATGAAATGCTAGGTCCAAATAACTTTCAATTAATACAATAGTTTCACGGCCACACCAAAGTCCATCTCTGAGCATCGTTACCATTAAGGCAAATCCACGAAATGGGCTATACCCAAACTGTGCCATTTGGACTATGATCTAGTTATTCCATTACACCATTATGCCACAGTAAGTCACGATGTGTTCGACCTTCGTGTTGTAAGCGAAATTTGACGGTCTATCAGTTAGTATATGCTCAATGATTATTTTGAGAAACAAATGCGTTTTAAATTAGCTATATAAGATGATGTGCTTGTTATATCTGCAATGAAATATCTAGAGGCAGATAACGTCAACTGGCAGAATAAAAAAGAAATATATGTGAAGATATAGAGATAAGCTTAACTTGTTCAAGGTAAAATTAATCATCTTGAACATTAACAAACCACACTAAATACACCACATAAATCAGTCATATTTGACTGGTAAATTAGATAAAGTTGATATAATACACGAAAATACTAATGGTGTTGACGTAATTGACACCAAAATCGCCAATAACCAAACCAAAAACGTTAAGATTGAAGGTTCTATACAAAAAGGGAAACAAAACAACACAGAACAGGTTCCATGACACGAACTTTACTCATTTGATGTAATATCTGGTAATATCAACAAAACGGTCCCCACGCTGGCGTCACGACTATAATACAACACGAAAAACATTTTCTATTAGCCAACGGATTTATTTGAAATCCGCTACTGATAAAAACTATAAACTTACACTCGGTTTTAACATTGCTGAAGCTTTATTGGCTTTACCATACGTTGCTGTTTTTTTTCGTCATGTGGGTCCCCAGTGTCAGAGAGTCAACATACGTCCCTACTACGGGAGAAAGATATACGTGAATTATAATGTTGACTAAAACTTTCGAAAAATTCAGTCGCATAAAATATGACAACTCGCACTGAACAAATTCTACGAGATTCTACAAAATGACTGATCCGATGGCATAGCTGATAATACTCCTGCCCGCTACGCCGAGGGTTGTGGGTCTATCCCTACAAGACAAAAATATTTGTCAGTCCAGTTCAATTATTTGTGTTGAGTCTGGGTGTTTTCTTTGTATAATATACATATATAAAAAAAGTATATCAGTATTACATCAGCTATCTAGATCCCATTGCACAAGCTTTGCTTAGTTTGGGACTAGATGGCGCTGTGTGAATTGTCCAGGATATTTATTTATATTTTTTATTAAGGATGGGTTTGCTCTTGACTCTAGTCTAGGTCATAGGACAGAGACAGAGTCTAAGATGGAGCGAGCTCACCCAGAAGAAGCCTGTTCACTCTTACTTCGAAGAGATTAGGGTTGTATGCGTTTGGAAACACAGACGTATTTATATTTATTTATAAGTACTAGCGCTAGCGAGCAATGAAAAGTGCTTAACAATAGTTCCTCCTGCAGAATCCTTCCAGTATTGTTCTCGGGACCATGAACCAACAGGAAATCTAAGCAATCTTATCCAGGGTGGGAAATCGCGGAATCAGCGGCTGCGGTTTTATTTCCCATAAACTCAATTGTATCTAAAACCAATATTGGATGGTCGCTAACTTTTGTTAGAAAATGGCAATATGGATCCAGTGAAATGAGGTGCAATACATGATGGGATCTGAAGATTGCATTGTTAGCCAATATTGCTAAGAAAAGTCGGACGATGTGGTTGCAAGCTCTGAGAAATAAATCAGGTTTGCAATTTGTTATAAAATTGCTTGTCTTTATTATCTGTATTGTCTTCTGTGACTGGTTGCTTACCGATTGCTTCTGATTTTATCTCGGTGTCGTCAAGTAAGTTGAGTCTTTCATAATTTTATATGAAATCAATATTTATTTTAATGGCACGAGTTATAAAAAAGGTTATTTGCGATTATATCTTGCGAAATTGTCTTTTTTGTCTTGTCTCCATAATATATCTTTCTTAAACCTTTGTTTACTTTTCCTCATCTGTAAAACAGAAACCCATTCCATCATCTGCCGTAAAGTTTATTTAATTAATATACCTATTCGACATCTGCCATTATCAGCACCTGAGGGCATATCTTCCGGAAGTGTTGACTAATAATACCCTACCCAGTCGCTGGTCTCACCTTGTTTAAAAAAACCAGTTCACTTTTGACTTTTTCTTTTTTAAGTTGACCAACAATGGCAAGAATGGGTCCAAGATGATCCTGGTTATAAGGTCGTTCGATCGAGTGCAATTGAAGTTAATCGATTTTCTTTCACTGCCTTCCGGGTGGTGTATTTTTTTGTAAAATAAATCAAGCAAAATTAAGGGCAATGTAATTGTATTAAAATATTTATCCAATTACTACTATCGGAACAGTATAATTTATTGCAATTGTTGTAGCGTTGTTGAAAAATTATAGTTTTTTTTAATGAGCCAAGTAAGACCACACAAGTACAAAGATTTAAGTAAACTTTTAAAATCAAGGGTGTTAAGAAAAAATATATTTGTAACTGAACCGTTTTCTCGTTAATCTCAGGTTTAGTCAGTAGACTAGATCCAAGAGCACCTTTAAAAAAATAAACTCGGTGTCAATTACAAAAATATTACAATTAAAAATGACTGTCATGATGTTTATTTTGTAATTGTTTTTAAATTAGTTTGTTTGAATAAAGCCTTAATATACTATAATTAAAAAGTATACAAATAAAGATCATCTCAAACTAATGGTAACAATTAATCCTGCTAATGATAAGTTAAAAGTCAAGTTAATAAGTTTAGCAAGTCAAGGTGAATGCAGCTTTGATTAAACGTTACATAGCCGAATTTGCGTGAGAACTGGTTTTATGAAAATTTAATACTTGTGAGTTTATTAATGATAAGAGAACAGAGGTCGTTCTATTGTTGTGTGAGAGATATACGCGGGAGTTGCGCACTTTACAGACAAGGTAATTGGAACTACACTATTTGCATTTTTTACGAACATATCTGTACATATTTTAATTCATATTATTAGCATATCTATTACCTATTGTACATATCAGGAATACCGAATTGTATCAGTTAAATATGAAACATCAACACGCATACACATATCACGCCTTTATCCCTTGCGGGTAGATCGTTAACGGCCGCAAAATAGGGTCGCAATCACCACGTCCGAGAAATACTTGAGGGCCATTTCATAAAATTCGTGTATCACTATAATCACATGTTGTCAGCTCATCCCCTAAAATTGCAATATACATGTAACCCTCGAGTCCCTTAGTCTCCCTCTTACGACTAACGCGGAAAATAAATGGACTAGTGCTATTCTAAGCCGGCATCACACGGCCACATAAATTAATTAACAAAGCAAGTAATAATTCTTAGTAAGTCGATCTCAATTTCAATTTCAATTTATCTTTATTCAATAACAAATACAATTTGTGTTTGAAATAACTTAACCTAAAGGTGTAATACAATGATTTTGATCAAAAGCTACCCATGTATATTTTAGGCATATTCATTCTTTTCTTGTTGACTTCTTAAAATGATTTTTTTTAAGTAAGCATCATTGAAAATAAGATACTATTTAATATTTTACATTTTACGAGTAAGTTTGAGCATTACGGATATCTGCATCTTCAGTGACATTTGACAATACATCATTGACCTTTGTGCTACACCTACCTGCCTCAACAAAAGGTTAGGTAGCTACATAAATCAAATCACCAATTATAAAGTTCATCAATAACGTAAGATATTTATTTACTATTTTTGTCTTAGAAAGTATGCATGCAGGTTCTCGTACTCTTAGGTACAAAAGGAGTTATACGAATTGCTCTGTATTGTACTCGTAATAATACAAAAAGAGTCCAAAAGCGCTCCCAGTAGCTAAAAAAAAAATATTAGTTAGATCATTCTAAGTAGCTGTCTTGTGTCATCTTCATGTATCAATTTATGTTAGTGTTTACTTTGTTTTTTTATAACAACTATATGATTGCAAATTTAGGCGATGGGCTGACAACCTGCCACTATGGTGATATACAATATTCCAAATGACCCTCAAATGTTTGTCAGACGTGGCGTAAATGTCTGTTTTGTTACAGCCGTTTACGCTCTGCCTACCCCGTAAGGGATAATAGGCGTGATATATGTATGTATGTATATGACAGCATCCTCAGTTAAGGTTGATAAAATACTGTTGGCTGGTAGCCAATATTGTAATGGTACATTATTATGTCCACAGATAAACTGGACGACTTTAGTTGAATAATGTGATTGTCCGGATCGCGGCGTTAGGCGATTTATACGCTGTGACAAGTATCGTGCAGTTGAGGGCTGAACTACATTTGTTTGGAAACTACTTGGATGGATATAGTTACGAAATTTGCTTAAGGCGAGTGTAGCCGTGAACGCCCTCGACAGTGGCGCCACTATACAAAAAAAAAATCTCTTTATACAAACAATCTATCTCAATGCCCAAGTGTTTAATATTATCCTTAAGTAAAATTTGAACCTGCAAACTCGATGAAATATTCGCTGTCATTAAAGTTATGGCAATTAATACCAAAAGTGACCGTTTTTAGGCAGTTTTTGCCATAACTTGAACTTTTCTTTTTTTATCTTTTTTTTACGTTTTACACTTTTGTACTGACTCGCTTCGTTACATAAACAGATAATAATCATACATGTAAGTATTCGTATTTTTTGTGACATTTTTACTAGGACGAAAATATTTGTAAAATATACTTTTAATGGAAATCTGGGTACTAGCAAAAGTGGTTCATAACCTACCTGAGCGAGCATTAACAATTTTTCCTTTAATCCACTTCGTTTCCTCAGCCATTGTGGTTCGCGTGAAATCATTTTGCTACCTCTGTCGTCTAACGATGCACCATTATGGGTATCGCCGGCTAGAAATGTGAAGTGTCAGTTCTGATTTGTTATTCATCGGTAATCTAGATCATTTGTGTTTTAGCTTTAGTGTGCTTCAGACGGATGCAGTATCCTTACTCCTTTTGTATGGGCTGACGTTTCTGCAGCTTGATCTATGTTAAATGTCAGTTGTGTGAATGCAAACGCCTTTAAGTTTCCATAGGCATTTACTTTGTGGATTTGCCGACCTAAACATTATTATCACTGCATTCATATCGTGACCCCAAAGAGGTAGTTGGTAGGACAAAGTTTTGCTCAATAGGTTTTCTTAAATTTCCTTGAGGAGTGCGCTTATACATACATACATAACGCCTATATCCCTTTCGGGGTAGGCAGAGCGTAAACGGCACGGTGACAAAACTTTGAGGGTCACTTATAAATACTGTATCACCAAAGTGACACGTTGTCAGCCCATCGCCTAAAATTGTAATACACATGTAACCCTCGAGTCCCTTAGTCGCTTCTTACGACACCCACAGGAAAGAAATAAGGTGATGCTATTCTAAGCCAGCATCACACAGCACAGTGTCCTTATAGTTTGTTTTAATTACGTCCAGTCAAATCAGATAGGTAAAGTAGTTATAGCAGGTTACTTTTGGTTAATTAAAAATATCTTAAAACTAATAAGGTAGGTACCTATCGAATTGGTATAAAAAAACCCGGAACAGTTAAATATTATTACGTAAAGCTTTATTTACAAAATAACTATAGGTCTGTATTAGTATTGCTATTATATTAGTTTTGTAGGACGTATTTGGAGAGCTATACAATTATATCAATGTGTTAGCCTTACCGAGTAAACCTTTACGAGTGTGTCTATCCAATTTAAACTTATTGAGTGGTCTAATTAATATAAATAAGTCTTAAATTGGACAGAATTGAATTGCTTCCTGTGTTTAGTTTTTATTCTCGGGAGGTAATGAATTTTATTTTTATACATACATACACATACACATATCACGCCTATAGTCCCTTACGGGGTAGGCAGAGCATAAATGGCCGTGAAAAACAGCAATTTACGCCACGTCTGACAAAAGTTCGAGGGTCAATCAGATAACTGTGTATCACTATAGTGACAGGTTGTCAGCCCATCGCCTAGAATTGCAATACACACCCTCGAGTCCCTTAGTCGCTTTATTTTTATATCTTGTGAATTTAGTTTAAATCATAATCCGTACTAGTAGTAGTTTGTGTGTAAGTATGTATGTATGTTTGTTACCTCTTCACGCTCAAACGGCTTGACCAATTTAGATGCAATTTGGAACACAGGTAGAGTATAACCCGGAATAACATTTAGGCGACTTTTTACCGCGGGAAAACAACTATTACTATGGGAAAAAGAGTGGCAGCGGGTGAAACCGCTGGGCAGAAATCTAGTATAATTTATACAGGTGCTCTTCTGTCGATTTTCTTTGTCAGTCGGCCGATAATCTCTCTCTCTCTTTTCGTGTGGGTCACCGAGTCGTCCAACGACCCGAAGAACCCTGGTGTCAGAGTTTTTCAACCGCCTACTACTAGTAGTAGGCCTCTGACATGGTTGTGTAACGACCGCCGTCTAAATAATCATAGACAGCAACCGGGACCGACGGCCTAACGTGCCCTACGAAGCACGGCCGATAATGAAGTAGTGGAAATATGACTTTGGAAAACAAGGGAACGCACGGTAAAATTACAAGAAGGTCATGGATGTAGCTGCCCGCTTAATTTGTAACAGAGTAGCAAGTATAACTGTCCTTCACATGAAAACAACCCAAAAATTCGGTAAGAGCACTATATGTTCGACCCTGCTACCTAGTCTATCAGGTCAACTAAAATTTACGTTCCAGAAAAAACCGATAACCATTTATTACGAATCGCATTTATCATTGAACTTGGAGATGATATCAAATTTAAGTTTTTTTAATAGTTTTTAGTAAGGAAGTTGCTGATTTTTATACAAAAAATTAAGAAGTGTCTAATACTACAACATCCTACGACTCATATGAGTTATTAGACAAAACTAATTCTTTGTTCTGCCTGATATGTAAATTTTATATCTGTTTTGATTCCTCTTATTTTTTGTTTAATGGTCATTCATTGCTAAAATAATGTGGTCAGGTAGATACCGACAAATTTAATAATCACAACGGTATTTTGCACCTTTGCCCAAAAATCTTGAGTATCATATAACAGCTTGAATTTTTTTTGCACTCAATAAAGTAAGAATGACGAAATAGTTCGAGGCCGACTGCATGACGAAAACGGGAGATCGCTCCTTGTGGCGCACTCAGGGGGAGGCCTACGTTAAGCAGTGGATTGTAATAGGCTGAGATGATGATGATGATATGACGACTATTACCTTTCATCATTTCTTATATTATGGCATTTTTAATAGACGAGAATGATTAAATTTGATAAGGGATAAATAAAATGTATTATTATATTATTGTATTAATATACATTTTGTTTTATTTTAATAATAAGTGCGAGCTATATGCTGTCTTCAAAAAAGTATTTTTTAAGGATCACGTTTTATACGGGTAAACGAAATGTATAAAACATAGATCTTAATTAGGGTTGAACTTTTAGGCAACGATTTAATAGTTTGAATAGTTGTTTTTTTTTCTTTTTACAATTTACCTTCTGCTATCAGAATACAATAATGCTTAATTGAATTTTACAAAGCAAACACTTAAGTTGCGCTTGCGCATAGAAAGCAACATTGGCCGCGCATTGTCAGCGCCAAGGCCGTCGCCATGACAACCGGATTTACTTGTCAGTTCCTTATTAAGCACTCATAATTTAGCATAGCGGGCCTTATGGTTTAATACAGAAAAGTTTGATTGAACTTGAAAAAATATTTTATACCAGTCATAAAAAATACTTTGAAATTGGAAGAAAATCATAGAAGGAATTGAAAAAAAAAAGATTTTCTTTTCCTAAACTAATTATGTTATAAATAATTAACACAAAACCAATTTAGGTATTTCTATATTAACCATTGTCATACGCTTATGATATTTTTGAGCGCAATCTCACAAAAGTTATTGTAAGGAATATCGATTAATTTTACTGAAATTCTAAGTTGTTTGTCATAGGACCCAATATTAAAACAACCGAATACTGCATAAACAAATGTTTTGCTTATTACTTGTGGAAAATAACTGCCATAGGTTAGACTAATGAGGTTTGCAATCACACTGACAGGAGATTGTAATAAATGGTCCTAACATTTATCAAAATAATAATCTAACGGGGACAGTCGTAGTTCCTATAGCAGTTATTAGTTCAAGAACATTATGGGTTGCAATCAAGTTTCAACATTAATGTTGATTATAAATAATACATGATATCACGCCTTTAATCCCTCGGGGGGCAGGCAAAGCGTAAACGGCTGAAAATAGTTACGCCTCGTCTGAAAAACAATTGAGGGTCATTCAGAAAACTGTGTATCGCCATAGTGATAGGTTGTCAGCTCAAAGCTTAAAATTACAATATCTCGAGTCCCTTAGTCACCATTTACGACTCACACGGGAAAGATACGGAGACGGCAAATTCATCATACTAAATAACGAAATATTGAACAAATTTAGTTTTTAAAAATAGCTACGCAAAATAACGAAAAATATAAAAAATGCAGACTAAGGACGAAATTGAAGAGTTTACCTTTTCACAAGAAGTAGAGGCCGGTCTAAACAAAGCATTGTACACATATCAAATAGTGTTCATTTTATCGCACAGAACCAGTTCCGTCTTTGCTATAGGGGCGCTGGGGGCGCGCGCCCAAGGCCCCCATCGTCAGGGAATGGCAAATAAAATATGTGACTCTAGGTTTCGGGTATCCCACACGCTAAAAGAGAGGAGGCCCCGAACGATCAAAATTTTCTCACACATAAATTTAACTTCAAATTAAATTTCGCGCGCTTTTACTCGAAAATATTTAAGAACGAAAATCGGTTAGTTGTTCGAATTCGATAAAACGCCATCTTTCGATAATTATGCAAACCACTCTGTCCGATATGATTCCATAGACAAGTTGATCAATCTAAACGAGGCGTAAAATTTATTTCGTTCATTCATTGTCTATTCTAGGTTGATGTCTATGGTATTTTCCTTTGTAAAAAAGTTTGTTTTGCACTTTTGTGTTTTTGTTTTGCACTTTTGCTGTTAAAAGTTTTAATCTGAAGACTTTGAAGTGAAAAACTGTGTAAAACTATTGCAAGTTTTCATTAGCTCGTTTGAACACTGTTTCAATATGTCGAAAAGAACTTATTTAAGTGGTTCACAAAAAGTGTCTATTTTTTTCTAGGGTCCACAGCTTATTTCAAGATTTTGCCTTCACAAACCTTTTGTACCGTTAATGAGATTGCTTATTTTGGTAATGAGAAGATTTGTACCGCAAGGATTTTAGACATATCGCCATTTTACAGTGTCACAGGGTCCAAATGATTTTATAACCTCAAAATTGGAAAAGCTTCAATATCTCTGCAAAGGATTGATCTACAAACAAAATGATCGCATGGATGCCGTTACAAATCGCAAATCTTTATTTGTACCACTTTTTTATACCTTGTAAATACTAGATAGAGGAATAAAAGGCGATTAACGCTCATATGGCATTTGGTTGTTGGGCTTTCGTATATCTCCGTAAATATAGCGGTACAAATGTTCTGAAAGAAATCCCAGTAACAATACAAGCGGTACATTACATAGATACAACCAAAAAATCCGTATCTGCTCTAATTTACGAGAAAACAACACTGTAAAATTTGCAAGAAAATGATATGAACATGACCAAAGCTCAGCCACGGCACAGTATAATTAATAGTACTAGCATACAGTATGGTCACTCCCTGCCTCCCCCTAAAAGCGCCGCCCACCCGCGCTCGGAGGACGCTCAGACACCGGCTAGCAAGGACGTGACGACGACTTGGTGCAGCGAGCGAAGGCAGCGCAGCGTAAATTATACTAAACTAATTAATATTAGAAATAATTTTGTGATCGGTGTGTGTTGTGCTATGTACGGTTGTTTGAGCCCTGCAAACGACAAAACTAAAAGAAAATTCTACCGATTCTACCTGTCTTTACAAATCTAAGTATTTTTAAAGAGTTTTATGTTTTAGTAGCAAAGAATAGGCGCTTATGTTTTATATTTCTTTGACATCCGTTTAAGACCTTATCCTATCAGTTCACGCTGAAAACAAAACAAATTCTATAAGAACAAAAAATCATGTTTTCAACTTACGTAATATTTTGGTGACCGTCATGTATTTACAAAAAAATTGTTATTTCGTTTATACTATTTGAAATGGAAAACTATTGTAAAAATTGAGCATAAACATCCACCTTACAGCATAAGTACATTATGATTCCTATTTATTCCTAATCCGCGCGCAATAAGTTTCGAGTAATTGGGGTCATCGAACTTGAACTGGCCGGGCAATGGCGGCGGCCGGCCAGCCATTTTTTTACAAGCCCGCAAATCAAATTCAAACCCGCTATTACAAGGTCATTTCATATTGACGCACATTGTATTCCCGATTCGCGAACGCACAACGAACAAATTAAGGTAAAATGGCGGCAACCCTGACATGTCTTATCTCACACACACAAGCATTTTATCGTTAGCGTTCATCTACGCGAGCTTAGACTGTGTGCGTAGCAACGCGTTTGTTTCATACATTTGAGCGCGAGTGTCCAAGGTTTGGCCACGGTGTTCACTTTTAGACTTTTAGCATCGGTAATTTGCGGATTTGGATTCTGATTCCGATTTGCACTTTATACCGACCGAAATATATTTCATTTTCTTCAAACAAGTAACTAATACATAGATGGACCGTCAAAGAAATAAAGTTTGTGTGGTGAAGGTGAAAATTGAATTTCAGTCGCGTCAGTTACAAACCTTAATCGTTTTACACACATATTGCCTTCGGTAATCGTTCCTGTAGTTTCGGAGATTAGCCCGGTGAAACAGACAAACAGACAGACAAAAATATTGAAAAATATAAATTATGAAATTTGTTCTAATCATATTTTAACATCATCTACGATTAGTTTTTCGTAAATTTGTTCAATACACGGGTTTTATTGTTTTATTATATGTATAGATTGGTCATCTTATTTTTTTTTAATTATAGTCACCCTACGAATTGACCATAATGACAAGTTGCCGAAGGTAATATGAGTGTTAAACGCTTCTCGTTGGTAAACTGACGCAGCATAATGTATATAGACGAATAATACTATATTTGGCCTGCGCCATACAAACTTTATTCCTTTGACGGTCAACCAATTTATTAGGTACTTGCTTGAAGAAAATGAAATATATTTCGGTCAGTATGAAGTGCAAATCGAAGTCCAGAATCCGAAATCCGCATTAATCCGATGCTAAAAGTCTAAAAGTAGAACACCGTTGCCGAGCTTTGGTCATGTACATATCATTTTCTTGCAAATTTTACGGTGTTGTTTTCTCGTAAATTAGAGCAGATACGGATTTTTTGGTTGTAGCTATGTAATGTACCGCTTGTATTGTTACTGGGATTTCTTTCAGAACATTTGTACCGCTATATTTACGGAGATATACGAAAGCCCAACAACCAAATGCCATATGAGCGTTAATCGCCTTTTATTCCTCTATCTGGTATTTACAAGGTATAAAAAAGCGGTACAAATAAAGATTTGCGATTTGTAACGGCATCCATGCGATCATTTTGTTTGTAGATCAATCCTTTGGAGAGATATTGAAGCTTTTCCAATTTTGAGGTTATAAAATCATTTGGACCCTGTGACACTGTAAAATGGCGATATGTCTAAAATCCTTGCGGTACAAATCTTCTCATTACCAAAATAAGCAATCTCATTAACGGTACAAAAGGTTTGTGAAGGCAGAATCTTGAAATAAGCTGTGGACCCTAGAAAAAAATAGACACCACAAAAAAGGAAAAAAGTGATTGCTCAAAAAGAAATAACAGAAAAACTTCCTAAACTCACTCACTTTTTTACGGTTGAAGAAACCAATAAACCGAAGGATTCCTCATCCTTATCACCTCAAGATACAAATAGCTCTGAATATCACCAGGAAAAAGAAGTAACGTGTGACGAAAATGACAAAAACACTCCAGATGCTGCTCCCTCGACTTCAAGCAACTGTGCGATAATATCTGGCAAAGGCAATAAACAATATTTTTATTTTATTTTATTTTTTATTTTATCTGCAAGTACTGAAAACGAATTTCATTCTCCTAATCCTGACCCTGGTACGTACAATGATGAAATTTTAACAGAAAACGTTCGTGATGTTTGGATTCGGAGAGGGCCAGAATTTTTCCAAAATAAAAATTGCGACTTCTCTGAAACTTCAAAAACTTTCACAGAATCAAGTGCTAGTACATTATCTTATTCATCTGTGATCAAGTGGTACATCAACAAGACACTTGACAAAAAACACGTTTACACGTAAATTGACGAACGATGAGACTTTAGAAAGAAAATGGCTACTTTATTCACCGACAAAAAATGCTGTATATTGTTATTGCTGCCGCCTGTTTAACCATCATACTGGCCCTGGAACTGAACTGAGCTCTCCAACTGGATATAGCGATTGGAAACATATAAGTACCTTACTTATTAAGCATGAGAACAGTTTGCAACACAGGCAATCTATGATGTACTATGTTGCCAGAACGAAAACTTCTGGAAGAATTGATAGTGAGTTGCTCTCCCAATATGACACAGAAATTAAATACTGGAAGAATATGCTTAGGAGGATTGTTTTAGTAGTAAAATTTATAGCTTCAAGAGGTCTTGCTTTTCGTGGCGATAATGAGACATTGGGGTCACAAAGCAATGGGAATTATTTGGGATGGTTGGAACTAATTAGCGAATTTGATCCATTTCTTGCTGAGCACTTACAAAAGTTCGGAAACCGTGGTAAAGGCAGCACATCATATGTATCTGCAAACATTTGTAATGAATTTATCAACCTTATGGGACAGCGAGTTTTACAAACAATCGTCGACGACGAGATTCGACGCCAGATCTGTCCCACGTCGACCAGCTAACTTTAATCGTTAGATACGTGAAAGATGGACAGCCAATTGAAAGATTTTTGCAGTTCCTACCCATGGATGAACATAAGGCGCAATACATAGCTGATACTATTTTAGACCTTTTGGCAAAACTTGACATTTCTATAAAAGACTGCCGAGGGCAGAGTTATGATAATGCATCAAATATGTTTGGAAAGTACTCTGGCGTCCAATCAAGAATAAAAGAAGTTTGCGAATTTGCAACTTATGTTCCATGCGCAGCACATTCGCTGAATTTAGTGGGTGTTCAGGCTGTTGAAAGTGTTAATGAAGCAGTAGCATTCTTTCAATTCGTTCAAAAACTGTACACTTTTTTCTCAGCTTCGACTAGACGTTGGAAAATTTTGACAGAGCATTTAGGCGAAAATAAAGTACTTAAATCTCTTTCGGAAACGAGGTGGTCTGCACACGCGAATGCTATTAACGCTTTGCGAAAGGGCTATTCAAATATTTTTGAAGCTTTGTCCACAATCGCAAGAGATATGAATCAACCAGGAGACACAAGAAACGAAGCCGAAAGCTTGGCAAAAAAATTGGAAAAGCTTGAGACTGCTGTTTTAACGGAAATATGGGATGATCTCTTGGGGATTATCAATAAAACAAGTCTAAGTTTACAGAAAAGCACTATTACGATGGATGTTGTGAATAAACTGTACGAATCACTCATAAGTTACGTCAATAACGCACGTAATAGTTTTGATCAATACGAATCTGCTGCTAAAGAGAAAAATCCAAATGCTGATTACAAAGATAAATCCGAACGAAGCAGAACTCGCAGTAAACGCATTACTTTTTTTGACGGTACAGCAGAGGATACATAATTAAAAGGCAAAGAAAAGTTCCGTGTGCAAACTTTTATCCCTATAATTGACACATTGATTACACATTTAAAAAAAGCGTTCGGCAGCATACCAAGAAATTGACAATCGGTTTAGTTTTTTTAGCCAGTTGACAACAATCGAATCTGAAGAATTGAACAAAAAATGCAAAGAATTTGCTGAATATTATCATGAAGATATTAACGCCTACGAGCTCATATCTGAATGTAATCATTTGAGCCAATATTTAAAAAACATGAAAGGCCAATTAGCGGATTTGAATATTACAACTTTACACAATCTAATAAAGTCTGACAAATTAGAAGAAACTTTTCCAAATATAGAGGTTGGCTTGGCACCCGAATATTTCTATGCCTAATGGCAACGAACTGTAGTGGAGAGCGCTCATTTTATAAGGATGTGGAAGGAGGAGACAAGCATATTTCTTTACGCTGAGATAACATTATTTTAGTACTCTTAATAAGATTCCTTATTTCAGCAGTTAAACTATTTGTACCGCTAGGATTTCAGAGATATTGCCTTTCAAGATGGTCCTTTCCATCCACTTGATTTTATAACCTCAAAATTGTCAATGCTTAGATATCTTGGCAGAGGAATTATCTACACACAAAATGATTACAGCGTTGCCGTTACAAATCACAAATCTCAATTCGTACCGCCTTCTTATTTCAGAAAAATGTGAAATATGCGAGGAAAAGGCGATTGAAAGTTTTCCAACATGTGGTTGGACGTTCTTGCTAGATCTCCATAAATATAGCGGTACAAAACTTGTTATTCAAATCACAGCATTAAGACGATACGTACCAAGCATTTGGTACATCAAACAAAGCCGTATCTTCTCTAATTAATGAGAAAACACCAATTGAAAATTGCAAGATTAAGTGACGTACTGATGTACATGACCATAGCAAGACTACGATCTACCTACATCCATACCTACTTAAATAAAGTGTCTTGTAGAACAAAACCTGAAAATAATTGCACTGATTTAAAAATAACCATAACTAAATATGAATGAAAGAAAGATGACTAAAAATGATAAATAACAATAAATTATTGTATACCAACTTTTTTTGTAATGCGATTTTATTTTGTGCTTTTGTCATAATTTAATAAAGATGATTATCAATATATATTTTATGGTTTATTCAGAATGTTTTTACTGGGCTCCAACAATCTGCAGCAGCTAATTTCATACATATACATTTCACGCCCTTATCCTTTGCGGGGTAGGAGCAGCTAATTAGATAGTGGAATCCTGTAAGCGGTAGAACATTACGCAAGTTTTAGAAAATAGGTAGTAGAATAGTAAGAACTACCGAAAGCCCCTTCTCTGGAGCACTCGTTTTAAGGAAAAACTTTCTACTAAGATGGAAGATCTTCAGTATGGGGACTTCTCTATCTGACAGTTGCCGGCCTTTTTTATAAGTTGTTAATACATTTCATCTTTTTTCATAGCTTAATTTAAAAAAAGAACAATTAGCTCAGCGCCATTTCACTTTAGCATGAAGTTTTTCTAGGGACCGGTACCGAAAACTTAGGATAAGGAACAACTTTCCCTACGGAACATAGGTCACAAAATATAAAAAATGGACCTCCCATACAAAATGTACCAGCCATACAAGTCCCTTTGTATAGTAGGCCAAAAAAAACATATGGGTGGTTTCTTATCTTCTTTTCTGCCCTGAGTTTTCGGTATTTGTCACTTGTAAAATGTCCCCTATATTTAACTCAACAATTTAGGTAAGCTAGAATCGAGCCCACCTAAGAAAAATAATTAATATTATTGTTGTTGTCACCATACTTAAATGCAATTCACTATATTTAAATAGGTATGGCTTATGGTACGTAAAGATCGTAGTCTAGCTATGGTCATGTACATCAGAACGTCACTTAATCTTGCAATTTTCAATTGGTGTTTTCTCATTAATTAGAGAAGATACGGCTTTGTTTGATGTACCAAATGCTTGGTACGTATCGTCTTAATGCTGTGATTTAAATTACAAGTTTTGTACCGCTATATTTATGGAGATCTAGCAAGAACGTCCAACCACATGTTGGAAAACTTTCAATCGCCTTTTCCTCGCATATTTCACATTTTTTTGAAATAAGAAGGCGGTACGAATTGAGATTTGTGATTTGTAACGGCAACGCTGTAATCATTTTGTGTGTAGATAATTCCTCTGCCAAGATATCTAAGCATTGACAATTTTGAGGTTATAAAATCAAGTGGATGGAAAGGACCATCTTGAAAGGCAATATCTCTGAAATCCTAGCGGTACAAATAGTTTAACTGCTGAAATAAGGAATCTTATTAAGAGTACTAAAATAATGTTATCTCAGCGTAAAGAAATATGCTTGTCTCCTCCTTCCACATCCTTATCTCATTTTCGCGTCTGAAGCGGATCAAAAATGAATTAAGAACAACTATGTTACAAGAAAGACTGAATAGTTTGTCAATAATGTGTATTGAAAATGATCTTCTTCAGACCATTGATTTCGAGGATATAATTAGAAGATTTTTCGTTCGAAAAAAATCGTTTTTATGATTTAGTTTTAAAAAACAGCTGTATTGTCAATTTATTAGTTACCTACCTACATTATATTCAATTTATAAAACCATTCATATTTTTATTTTATGACTAGAGGACCGCCCAGCGGTTTCACCCGCTGTTACCCGTTTTCTCGTGGGAATGAGACATTTTCCCGCGGTAAAAAGTAGCCTGTGTTACTCAGGGATGTTGTAGCTTTCTAATGGCGAAAGAATTTTTAAAATCGGCTCAGTAATTTCGGAGTTTATCGATTACATACAAACAAAAAACAAACAAATCTTTCCTCTGTATTAATTGTAGAGAAGAGATAACTTAACAATCCACTCTAAATGATTCATTGCATAGACTTCCTTTTAAACTCGCAAGGCGGCGGCGGCGGCGCGCAGACCGCCGCGCCTCGAACGCTAGGAAAATGTAACCGCGCCGCGCGCAATATAATTCATTCTATACATTTCCTTAGAAACTCGCGACGAGCGGCCTGGTCACAGCGGCCGGCAAGTCGTTGAGTATTAATCCGAACCTTATACTAAGCGCAGTATGATATTGTCCCAGTGGGCCGGATCCGTCGTGCAAGCAGCAGCTTGCATGGAGTTGCGGGTCAGTGTGAGGTACCTCATGCAATTTTTCTATACAGCACAATAAAACAATTTTAAACGGATTTAAGTTGTGTTTATTTTGGATTTTACAATTCCTACGTTTCGAGCTCTTTACAGAGCCCGTGGTCACGCACGGATGACTAAGGTGTTAGACGTCATTATTTAGAATTGAAATTATTTTTGTTCTACCGCCATCTATTTCTTAATTGCCTAGCGTAACGTCCTGGTTCCACACAAAATGCTGAAACCGTATCTTGTGTAGTAGGTCTTACAGTATGTTGGATCTGGTTCTTCTGCTGTGTAATCAGCGGAGTCCAAGTTGATGAGATTCCCCATCCAGTATCTCTGTTGAAATTCGGATGTTTTTGAATTTCTATGGCTTCCCGTACTTTCCTAGGAATGAATCTCTTCTCTCTCGCTAGGATTGCAGCCTTATCAAATCTGACATAATGGGTGGGTTATCCATGATATGTTCACACACTGCAGACTGGCTGTCACGACGGTTTTTTACATCAGCAATATGTTCTTTTAGACGTGTAGATACACAACTTAAATCCGTTTAAAATTGTTTTATTGTGATGAGTAATAGTTGTGCAAACTCAAGAAAATATTTTCTATACAGATCAAGATTTTAGTAAAAAATTCACTCACTCCTCCCAAAAAGGGCCCCCTAAAGCTTATGTGCCCACGGCCCCCACATAGTCAAAGACGGCCCTGCACAGAACTGGATACTGTTAATTTTGTGCTTGATGTTTAATAAAGACCTAGATACGATCTATAGCATATTAATATAGTCTTACCTGGAGGCAACTTAGACTTGAGCATATCCATAGCGACGACATTGATTATGAGGACCCAGATGGGGCAGTCCAGGAGTTCGTTTTCTGACTTGACGAATGCGATGGCGCTGAGGCACTGCGTCTCCAACCGTCTGCGGTCAGGATACGACCTGCGGAGCTCCCGGTTCACGTTTGATTGGAACTTCTTCATGTCGAACAGCTGGAAAGATAGAACACAGTCAGAAATATATTTTAAAGCATTTATGGTTATGGGGTCTGAAGCTAGGTATGATAAAAATTGTAATGGTAACTTTGTTCTATGATATACAATGTTAAGCCTACAACAGGGGCTATTTCACCCCTCAAAATATTTGCCCCAAATTGCTTAAACGATATGTATAGATAATGTGACATTTTACTAGTGACCGATACTTAAAACAGAGTACGGGCTGGTGACAACTTTCCCCAAGAAGCATTACGTCGAAATAAGACAAATATATTAAGAGCTTCATTAGTAACTCAAATCAGCTGATTGATAATTTTGTATGGGAGGTTTAATTTTTTGTCGTATTTCGACCTATATTACTAAGGGAAAGTTGTTCCTTATTACCAGCCCGATTTGAGTTTTCACTAGTAAGATGCACCCTATAATGAAAAGGTAATTCGTATAAAAACCGTTAAAACAGATCAATGTAATACTACGCTTCCTAAAATTATAGCCATTGAATCAAAACCAACAATCATTAAACTAATATTGATTAAAGTAGCAAACACTCAGTTAAATTTACTATTGGATGTTACAACAGAAGACATTGATCGCAAGATAACTATTAAGTAACACAAATCAAATTTAGAAGAATGAAAAGTCACTGCCGCTGCTTTATCTAAATTAAACATACACAATGATGGTAATCTAAATAAACAAACCGACGAAGTGGTTTGAAGATGTTATCAAGTCTATTACAAAACTAGTCGTCAAAGGGATAATGAAGAAATAATCATTCGATCAAACATTTATGATCGACACGAGGGCGGGTGACGAAAGGGAAAAAAGTGATAGAAACCAATATATGAAGCCATAGATGGGTGGGCAGTACATGCTTTTGGTTCAATATTTTTTTCTATCGATATCAAGTGGATAATGTAATAATAGAGTTGACCAATTAAATTTATTAGGAAACCGTTAGGTATCCATCTATTTATCTATCTAATTAGCCTATATTAGCCCACTGTTGGACATAGGCCTCTTCTTTGATGCGCCACCGTTAGGTAAGGAATAAAAAAGTACAACTTGCATGTTGGCCAATATTTTTTAACTTTTTGCCTTTCACAGTTTTTTCTGCTAGTAATATAATAATCTAACCTTCAGTTTACATTGTTATCGAAAAACTTAAAATTTCACCATTGAATTCCTTTAGAATAGTTAAAAAAGAAATCTATTCACGGAGAAAAGATGCACCGAGCTAATTCAATATCAACGCATTTCAATCTTAATCACGGTTTCTCAAGTCCAATCTCAAAGCCGCAGAGTAAGATGCATCATCAAAAATCCTTATGAAGTTGTTACACAAGTGTACGTCAATGTGGGCTATATCAAGACGTCCACTGGACTGGACAGTTGATACCATCTCAAAGTGACCGCCGAAACATACCAAACTGAAGCGAAGGGAAAGGTTTGTGAGAAAAAACTTTGATGAGGAAAGTCGGTTCTAGGTTCCAGACATGTTTCATATGTTTATAGAAAAGTTATGAAGATGCTTATTGAAAATTTTTGATGCTTGTTTTAGCTCCTTCATTTTGAAAATATGACTGATACCATCAACGACAATTTAAAGAAACTTATGCCATTTTTAAAGGTAAATTAGACAAAATTTTTAAAGAATTAATTTGATCAACACATTTTTGTTTCTCTGTTTCTGTAATATGCCTACTACTTTTAAAACAGAACTGCTCTACATTTTCAATACCTATGTGCAATACGATAGATGGGTGTTACTAGAATGATTTCCCAACACGGTAATGAATACCATCTTTTCATAATATTTAATGTATTCCATCAACTTTTTCAACCATCACATCACTTAGGGCCCTCCCACCGGTCAATTTAGCTACAGTTTCTATAGCGTTATCTGGCGCTACGAAATTTTTAATTATTACCGGAATGTCCGTCCATCCATTGTTGTGTTACGAAACTAAGTCTCCGGTTAATTGGAAACATTCTACCTCTCTATACCTCTATAATGAATTGCGTTTCACCAAAGACCATTGTAATCTTTGGTTTTACGTAAGTTCGATGAAAGTCTCAAGTGGATTCGGAAATGGTAAATGTCAATTTGATTTTGATGAGACATCTGTGACATTTTAAAAAGGGCAAAAACTAACAATACCAGATGGAGCTTAGTTAAAGCCAATTAAAATAAAGAATAGTGATTGACAGAATATTACATGTAAATAATTGAGTGTAACAAACAATAGTATTAGGTGGTCGGTATAGCTAGATATGTTAATTGCATCTGCCAAGCATAATAGTAGAAGAAATATTAGACAGAAAAAAAAACACGAATAGGAACAAACATTACAAGAGAATCTGATGCTCAGTTTTCAACTAGTTAATACAATACAATACAATATTCTTTATTTGTACAAAACACAACAAAACAAACAGATACAAAAAATGAAAAACGATCGGTACAATTTAGGCGGCCTTATTGCTGAGGTAGCAATTTCTACCAGGCAACCTTTGGGTAAAAAAAAGAAAGAGTATGTATGGTTAAGCAGGATAGTGCATAGGTACATCTACATACACTAATAAACTATTTTACATACTAATGCCTATAAGTACATTATTTAAGTTAAATAAATTAGTATATACTAATATGATAAACTAATATATAATGATATGGAAGAGGATAATAAGAAAAACAATCAGTGAAAAGATAAAAGAAATTAAATGAAAAATGTGACAGCTGTACATAAAAAACATACATAAAACATAACTAGTAGCTAGTATTAAAGGTATACATACATGCTTACTTAATATTAAGAGACGTAAGAAAATGGTTTTTTAATACTAATTCACTAGGTATAAATAAGCCTAGTAAACTTTACCAAAATCTTATTCACACTGAATTCAGTTTACCCTATTTAAAAACGACTAGGTGACACGGGTGACGACGATAACATTGTTTCTTCTTAATTCAGTCACGAGGGAATCCAGTGTGAGAACCAGCGAAGCGAATGCAAAAAATCTCAGGGATCAACCATTTTCAACACCTCTGTATTGTTTTATAGAAATTATTCTTTTATAATTAATTGGTGAGCATTTATTCAAGCCAAGTCATAAATTGCTACAATATGTTGAAATAAATGACTTGCATACGAGTATAGAAAATACATTCATAAGCCCAATGTATAAAATAATTATTTAATCATCTTTAAACTACCGCAAATTATTACAACATATTCAGAACGGTCATTTCACATTAAAATAATAAGTATAAATGTTTAGGTACCTCTTTACATAGCTTTATTCAAATTTAAATATTACTCCTACTTTACAGTGGAAATCGTTATTACAATCGCTTGTACCTGATTGAGACTTCCACAATTTATTATTACTTACTTGAAAAGCACAGACAATAGGCCGTTTGCTTTCTGCGAGCTCGCTTTCATTACTCCCAAGGAAATACTAACCAAACAAATAAGTGAGGCAATGACTATTCTTCTCCTTACTTAATGGCGCTATCTTCAGTATTGTTTATAATTATGTAACACGAAATAGCAAATGAATTGTATTTACAAATTGGATAATGTTCTCTTACAAGTTAGTCATTGCAAGCACAGTTAGTATCTATTAAATTGGATTCGATCTTCGGTAGTTTCTTAGTCCGTGTTGGATAAGAATAGGAAACGGATTAGAAGATAGAATTTGTGTAACGATCTGGGATAGATAGTAGATATGAAATCGTGATCGGAATATAATGAAATCATCAAAAGAAAAAGGCTCAACTAAAAAGTAAACACGATGAAAAAGATAAATTTGAAGATTTAAAAACTGACGTGTAATTTGGGGATTTCGAAAGGGCGTCAACTAAAAAGAAATTATGTGGCAATGTCATGGGCAGACTAAATCGTGCTTGTTCAAGCACTTGAGTCGTGATGCACCACAAATGACTGCATCACAATGCAATGAGCATTACTCTAATGTTCACTCTAAGTCGCCAGTGATTATTGTCTTTAATAATGACGAAACATACGGAAATTATGGACCTGCGGGTGTCGAAATAGTCACACTAATGTAGTATGTAGTCATGTGTGTCCACGGTCCGGATGGTCGGTACCGACGTGAAATACAATGTTCAGTGGAACGTGAAGTTGATAGATGATTTAATTATGAAAGGCAAGAACGAACGTGTATTTACATTAAGACAGGAAAATCTATTACCAACTTGCACCTTGCGTAAGTCCAAGACAAAACATCAGGCGTGCATCAAATAAAAAATTATAATCCAAAACATAAACGCAAGCATTGAATGAATAAATAATCTCCTCATCAAAAATGTAAAACTTGACCATAACAACATGTACTAATAAGCAATCACATCGTATTCAACCATGAAATTAATAGAACGCATTTCGACATCTCACTCGGGCTACCAACAGAAAATATTACTACTAATCACTTATTTGGTTACAACTGGATTAACTACTTGAAGCACCATACTCTTGATTTCTATCAATATACAGATCAATATCCATAGTGAAGTGGAGTTAAGGTGAAGTTAGATGATGCTCACGAAATAGCACCGAGGCAGGCACTTAGAAATAGTGCTGGGCAATCGTTAGAAAAACAATCGATGAATATGGCCAGAACAAATTTTCCAAACGAATTGCTCGTAAAACTTAACCTAACGATTTAATAATACAAATTATCATCGGTATATTATGACGGCTGATGTGGTGCAGTGGTAGTGCGACTGCCTGCGACGCAAAGGTTCCGGGTTCGATTCTTGGTGGGACACACTTACAAAGTTAATATTTATCACTTTATAAATTTGTTCCCGGTCTGGTTAGGACATTGCAGGGTGAACCAACTGATTGTCCGAAAAGAAATGGTTCCGTGCTTCGGAGGGCACGTTAAGTCTATGATTACTTAGACGGCGGTCGTAACACAACCATGTCAGAGGACTACTAGTGGTAGTAGGCGGTTGAAACACTCTGACACCAGGGATCATCGGGTCGTTGGACGACTCGGTGTCCCACACGAAAAAAAAGAGAGATCGGTATATGGCAAATTTTTCGTAAGTATTAATTATTGCCGAACTCGAAAAACCACAGTGCAAGTTCCAATGCTCGAATGTAATTGTATAATGCTATTCTAAGTAATATTTACAACATTATAAATTATAAGTACTTCCAGTACTGAGATATTTGAATAATTTTGTCTGTTATGCTCATCTCTATCTCAGAGCATATAATTAGGTGCATCTATTGGTAACTCAGCTTCCGAACATAGCAATCACGTCATGAATTGCAGTTTGAGTATTTTGAAATGCGGATAAACTATGCTTTGGGTTTTCACAATCGAAATGACTCTAATAAAAGCTAATCGGTTCGCAGTCGATCGGATAATTTAATTTTTATTGCCTTGGAATTTTAATATCTAGTTCCACTTCATTGATAAAGGTATTGGAAAGAGTTGTGGAAGAATGTTTCGTGTAAATAAGTTTATCCTCGCCATTACTTCGCTAGAACTGGGCTTGGCACGATACCGCATATTTGGATAATACTAAGCAAATATTATTAAAATACATACATACATACATACATACATATATCACGCCTATAATCCCATACGGGGTAGGCAGAGCGTAAACGACCGCAAAAAACGGAAATTTACGCCACGTCTGACAAATATTTGAGGGTTATTCGGAAAATTGTGTATCGCCATAGTGACAGGTTGTCAGCCCATCGCCTAAAATTGCAATACACACACTCGAGTCCCTAAGTCGCCTCTTACGACTCCCACGGGAAAGAAATGGGGTGATGCTATTCTAAGCCGGCAGCACACGGCATAAATTATTAAAATACAGGTTGATAATGAGACAATTCATACAAGGTGTAAGGGACAGCCATCTGAATACTGATTGGGTGCATTCAGACCATGAACTGAACTAAACAACTTTTCCCCAGGACATATGGCAGAAAACGACAAAAAATATCTTCCTCCCATACAAAATTACGATCACCTGATTGACTTTACTATGAGAAGACATTTTTTTACGTTTCCTGATATATGTTCCTAGTGGAAAATTGTTCAGTTTCATGTTCTGCATGCACCCTATCAATATCCGAAGGGCTGTCCCGTATACCCCGTATATATTTAAGATTAGATCTGTTGGCTGTAAAGAAGATAATCGAGGTTCTAGCACTGATTGCGGAGATAATATTGATTATTGAAAGAAAACTTAATATTGTGGAGGAAAAATTTTGACGAGTGCAAGTGGTGTATTCACAGGGAACGCTTTCCATCCCTGAATTACCACATTATGACATCCACGGGCAGAAACAAGGCGATGCTAATTGAAAAGTTTTCGATCTCACCTTGAATATTTTCTCTTGCTCCAGCGCGTATCCAGGCAACTTGAGTATGTCCTGGCCTATGGCAGTCTCCTCGTTACTGGTGGCTGCTGTACTCTTCACACTTACACTACTCTTGGAGTAGCGTCTGATGAGTATGTTGCCGGCGTCGTCCATTTTTATTTTCACACCCTGTAAAAGAATAACTCATTTAATGATTGAATATTATTAATTAATGACATCAAAGTTAGCGCCACAAGTACCAGCTAATGTAATTTCTTTACATGAAAGATTCCATGGGTGTTTTTAAAGTTATCTAATATCTATCCATGTCCAAGTATTGCAACAGCTAGGACAGAAAATGAATAAAAATATTTGATATCGTGTATTTTTTTAAATATCTTTATCATATATTAATTAATAAAAGGGCGAAATCTGTAGGCATATTGCAGGTCTTTAACTTTCAAGACAGTAATCCGTATTGATGACGATAAATATCCTTAAGTTAAAAATAATTATTTAGTGATTCATAATATTTCCATAAATATCATTGTTCATATAACGGTATCGAGTGTTGACCTTACGGATTAGCTTTAATTTCAACAGTGAATTGAATGGCAAACATAATATTTACATTTGAATTTACAAATTTAACATACGGCCAATCACCTTTAACACTTCATGAATCTTTTCAAAACGGTTTCATGACATCACAAGCATAACATCATCAACATATACAAGGCCAATGTTACGGGCTGATATAGTTTTTATTATTTTAACACCATTTGTCTTATAATTTACTACATGACAGGTTTTAACAATAGAATAAGCTCCAATACATCTGACCTATGACATCAGTGACCTTAACTTTGCTGGAGCATGTCGAAATTTGACTATTGTAACGCCTATTTTAGTTTTAGGAACAGAATTGGTCATGGGTGCAAAATGCGGAAGATGTGATACAAAAATAATTAAAAGTAACTCGGAAGACAAATTAGAAGAAAATGTGACTGTTTATTCTTAGAAAAAAATACCCTACAAAGAGTAACAAAGTTACAAAAATTTATAGTTTTTTTTATCTGAATCTAAAAATAAACATTATCCTCTCCTTATCTAAAAAGTATGACAGTAGTTTTTAATGTTATAGTATAACGTAATAAGATTGATAATAATAAAATGTTGACATAATTTTTGCCTTCAAAACAATAAACAATTTGTCTAATAATAATCCAACCAAATATTATCTATCATGCCTTCAAAGCGAAGACAGATAGACAACTAACCTTTGACTCAGTGCAACCTTGTCCTTTAGAAAGCAAATGTTATAAATGCTACATACGAAGAATAAGAACAATGCATTCCTTTTGATATCATCTAAGTACATTAGCGATTTGCCATACAAACAACTTCGCGCGCTTCCTCTTAGTCAAATTTGATTAGGCTGCAAACCAAAATGCCAAAGCTTTTAGGGTTAAAGTTCAGACGGAAACGTATTATGTACAATCAGCAGAATAAGAGATCAATATAAAGTGGTTCTTCTTAGTAACTACATGGCAAATTAGTATTTGTTGCTCCCTTTAATGTACCTTGACGTGTTGCTGACAGATGAGCTAATTGTATTATTGACAGATAAGATGGATTAGTTTAGAGTTAGAATATTTTGTCAGACCTACTTGGTGTTAAGGTCAAAAACTATATTTTTTCTGCTAGCTACAACATTGAAGTTATCGCTATATATTTTTTTATTAGAAACAAATTGGCAGACAAGAAACATTTTGTTGATATACATTAACATTCATATGAATATTTTGATAGATGAGATGGCTCGGCGTTTTTATTGAAACAGAAGTGCAAAATGCTATAGACTCCCCACTGTGTATAACGAATCTCGATTTTTATCACATTTTGATCAATCATCCTTCACGTCATGACATCGCCTTGTTATTGAAAATTAAATAAGATGTTAAATAACTGTTTTATTAATTGGATTATCATTATCTTATAAACTTGTTTTTAAACGAACAAGTATCACTCATAAATTCATGATGTAGGTTTACGCGTCTTCGAAACGTCGTTGGCTAAACTCTCTACCAAATTATAAACAAGTAAAGCGAGTAAACCTACATCATTATAAAGTGTGTTTTGTTATCTTTTGAATACTCAACTAGTGATAAAATAACATTTGTTGATGAAGTTACATATTGCTTAAATTTTTAGTACCTTGCAACAATAATTTTTTGAGGTGTTCCAAATTACGAGTATTTTTAAAATATATAATTATGTACATCAACTAACACCTATTTTTGATATTAAATGGACGTTGAAGCTAAAGCAAACCTTATCATATCATTAATTTTTTTGCACTATAAAACTATCTGTTTTTTTGCTCTTCATCCCCCACCCTGAAAAGCTGGCATCATCGGCATTGCTGGTGTTGCCACACTTCCTACAGCAACAGCGACTGGCAACATTGACGAAACGCTGTTTAATCGTCGCCTCGTAGTTTCGAATGCCTGCGGTGCATCTAGCCGTGAATAATGAATTCATAACTCAGGGGTGATCAACCAGTTTGTAAATTAAGTTGTTCTTTGTGTAGTTTGAAATTTTACCAGTTGAAATTAATTTTTGATTTTCACAAACAAGTTTTAATTTTGTTGAATTACTTTATATAGAACTCGGATAAAGTAGGTATAGGAGGTACCTACTGCCGAGTCTTTTTAATACCCACGTTTCTATGAGACTCATTTGTCGACCATAGTCATATAACAGTCGAGTTTTAACTCTGAATAAAGGTTCGAACAAAAAAATATGAGAGATCCCACTGCTTTGCGATCCAGTGCCAAATTCGTCCACTATTTTGAGTATGTATCAAGATCGTCGCGCTATCGTTTTCGGGGCCTACCTCTACGCCAAACAAACGAAAATATTCCCCAAAAATAAAAGGCGGCATAACTAAATGAAATGATCCAAAGTTTACCATCCCTGTTATAATGCATACCTATAAAGCAACATTGAATTTGAAATAGAATAGACGTGCTCCATATTGAATTACCATAAAAAGCTACCAAATATCATACTTACTTATTACATTGACCTCGGAGATCTAATAATTCAAATAGATGGACCGCTTGATTTAATTTTAACTCAAGAACGCATTTAGATTTAGTAATAAAATTATATTAGGAATGCAACTGCTGAATTACGTATATGACCTTACTTAGTCATAGGTACTCATGTTTTAGGCAATCTTGTTACAGACAATGTATTGCAATTTAACAAGTAGGTGTAATTTGGTAAGCCGATTTAGTTATTATCGTGGATAACCTTCTCCATCAAGAAAATCATTTTATATGGACTGTTTAAGTATTAAATAGCAATTAATGTGTGATTGTGTTTGATTATCTCTAGTGTTAGAAGTATTTTGTTTCTATGAATTGAAGGTTTTATTCACAGTATCGCACGCCCAGATTTTTATAAAACGATTAATCTAGTCATTTAGGTTTATTAATTTTATTATAGATAAACTGAAGAGTGTAGTACTATAGACCCTGTCCTTCAATATTGAATACAATAATTTTCATCATCTTTATTGTATATAGGGTGAAATTTTACTAGTAACCGAAATCTCAAGACGGGCTGGTGATTATATGACAAAAATATTTCGAGTTTCTATTGTAAATCAATGTAGTACCGGAAATTGTGTATGCGGTGTATTTTTTATTTTATTTTGGCCTATGTTTATTGGAAGAATGAAAGTTGTTCCTTATCACAAGAACCGTTTTGAGTTTTTTTTTACTAGCAAAATATACATGCGTAATGTTTGTTCTGGGTTTGATATTAGTTGAAATCTGTTTTAGGTTTTACCGTTGCCCTTTTTTGCAGTTCGGCCTTGGACTACACAGATACAGTATCGTTAGTCTGTGCAGATGTCAGAACATCGAAACTAATCTAAACCCATTGTTCGCTTGAACGTGTATTTCCTATACAAATTTATTATTATTTTACTAAGCAGGTATTATGTTCGCTATGTTATTCAATGCTTCCCGTACAAATTCATCGTGAGGCGTTGTATTTAAAACTATTTAATTGTTTGTTTGTTTTTATGCTAGCTTTATGCAATGATTGTTTCTTTTCTTTTTCAAATAATATTAAGATTTTAAAGATTTCAATGCATTTTGCTCGCGAAGCCAATAGTTGATATAGAAGCAAGCAAAATGTATGTCAGGAGTTGTATTTGTTAATACTTCGTGACCTCTATAAGTATTTGTTTTTTGTTCCTCTATGATGTCAATTTGATTCATAACATCAATTTTAGCATTACTTCCTCCAATTGTATGTTCATTATGACTAGAAGCATTAGCATTAAAGGCGCTTACAATTTATTGTGGTTACGTTGTGTGTTTTAATGGTCAGTTTTTTTGCTCTTAAGGCGTGGGTGTTGACTAATATTCATCTTTTAAGCTTTTGCCATCGATCTGGTCATCTTTTTAATCATCTCGGGGATGTGACGCTATTGTTTTGGTTACGTCATCATTTGTATCATCGTCACAAAAAAGCTTGCGGTCTCAGTTATATGGTTGTTTTGCTTGGTCAATTATGTGCATGCACAGTTTTTTACCATATATTTTTTTTAAATATCCTATCTTTATGGTTATGCGTTAGTGATTTATCTTTGAAGTGTTCAAATTTACTATTTGTTTATTGAACATGTCTGTCTATTTTCATTTGTCAGTGTAAGGTGTATGAAAGTAATAAAAAGGCTTCCTTTTTTAAATTGCAAAATTTTTCAAACGCGGGCATAGTGGCAAAAGTCACAGGTTCAAATCCTGCCCGCGCTTGAAAAATTTTGCAATTTTCAAAAATTGTATATCTAACACGGGAAGTGTTTTAAAAATTTGGTATCATAAAAAGGCGTTTAGGTACTTACCTGTCCTATATGTCTTTTTAATTCATCCGTTTTCTGGTCTCTGTGAGGGTTGTCGAATCCGCAAAGGCCAATTCTGTAACAAAAAAAGAATCTCATAAGTCATCCATTCATAAAATGATCATTGCTGCAAATAATATTCAAATCACTACAAATACTTGGATAGACCGATATCGCTTGGCATGGCGCCAAGTAATGTTAGTAGATAAGAAATAAAGACGACTTTTTAAATTATATTCTATTGTTTATTAACGTTGGTGACCACAGGAATAATAAAGACCATTCATACTGTCAAAGCAAAGCGAAATGTTGTGTATTTATTCAATAGTTCATTGTAATTTTTACAAATTCCAACGAAAAGAATAGCTTGTAGCGTGTTTGCAATAACAAAAAGCCAATGAATACTTATTACTATTCAATTATATATTTCTAAAGTGTGGATATTTACATACATACATACATATATCACGCCTATAATCCCTTGCGGGGTAGGCAGAGCGTAAACTGCCGCATAAAACGGACATTTACGCCACATCTGACAAATATTTGAGGGTCATTCGGAAAATTGTGTATCGCTATAGTGACAGGTTGTCAGCCCATCGCCTAAAATTGCAATACACACCCTCAAGTCCCTAAGTCGCCTCTTACGACTCCCACGGGCAAGAAATGGGGTGATGCTATTCTTAGCCGGCAACACCCGGCAATGTGTGGATATTTTATCGATTTAAAATTGCTATTCAAATTTCACAAGCTCGTGAATAGAATAAATGGTTACGTTTTGCTAGCTACCATCACCTCGTTGCAAAAGATACCTTAACTTTTGCATTTGTAAGTAAGTACTATTACAAAAATCTATGTTAGCTATGCTATGAAACATTTTTCGGTATATAACATATTTAGTTCCCACACAAATAACATTCATCACAAGAATTCGTCCAAATATTTCGTATGTGTCCAGCGTATTTTCGGAATTATTGTTTCAGAAACCGTTGGGATGTCCTGAGAATGTCCACCATAGCTCATTGGCATTCATGATATACTCTGCACTAGCTTCGCTTACTAATGGATGGTTTCTATGTACCGTTCACATAATATGTCCACTCGGTATCCACGGAAACGATTGGTGACGAAAGTTGACGTGAGCAAGTGTTTATTCCATGGGATTTGTTTGAGAAAGTTAGAAAGCCATTGTGTGATTATATCGATGAGAATTGAATTTTCACTATCGATTTCATTTGAATTATTTTATGTTTTATTTTCTCTTGCTTGGTTTGCGTACTGTGTTTTGTCAGACGTCATTTTAAAAGTATGTTTTGATACAAAAAATACGAATGTGGCTACTCTTATAGGTTTTTAATTTCAAAGGATTCACTGTTGATTTATTCTTAAGATGCATTGTACGATAATCTACTGTAAATCTTACTATAGTTAATCATTTTGTCGTTTCAACGCAAGGTAATGTGACAAATCTTTTTGATGAAGCCTCTTCTATGTCCCACTGTAAGGCAAAGGCCTCCCCGCTTTCGCGCCACCACCTGTCCTGGATACATACATATACATATACTACACAAAAAAAATGCTCTATCTACCAGAATCACGTGTCATAGCCATGTCATAGCGAAATTGGAATTGTAACTCAAGTTCAATGTGTGTATATACAAAGTATGTCTATACAGTGTGTAAGTGATTTGACTGGACAAACTTTCAGGGCGTGTTCTAGACGTGAAACTGAACAACTTTTCTTTGAACCGTTTTTTTTCGAAATATGAAGTAAATATTCGGCCCTCCTATATAAATTTTAATGCTGTGCGAGTGATTTTGCATGGAAGATACAATTTTTTTGCATATTTCGACAAATTGGTACCATGAAAAGTTGTTCAGTTAAACGTCTAGAACACCCCCTGAAAGTTTGTCCAGTCAATTCACTTACACTTTGTATATTTGTAAGACTATACAAAAATAACATGTTATTATTAACACGTATGTTTCAATAAACGAGCATGTTACCTACATCTGACCTTTTGTATGCGAATTAAAAGAGGTCAAGATTAAATTTAATAATGAGAAAATTAATACGTTGACAATGCTATATTTATAAGTGCGAAATATATCGTAAACAATAATACTCATCTTGTCAAGGCTAGTGTCAATATTAATAAAAATGCAAAATAAAAATATTACGAGTATATGCAAAATAGTTTTAGAGAACAGAGTCGTGTGTAGTCATGTAGCAGCATAAAATATGAAATATCATTATTATCATTCCTGGACGTAGACCCCTCTCATTGGCGTAGCTACAAACGAGGAACCCGGGGTGGTAGCCCGGGGCTTCTGAGCTCAGGGGACCCTCGACCCATCAGCCCATGGGTTTTGGCACAAGGATTTAAGAAAAAAATCCTTTTCCTTTTACACGTACCTATTTAAATGGACGAGTAAAAATCTAAAGTAAGAACATCGAATTCGGAAGAAAGGATTGTAATTAGGTAGATAAGGTTCTAATTTATCCCAGCACCTTTATTAGCTAGCTACGCCACTTCCTTCCAGCTTCTTTCATACTAGGCGATTTTGTGAGCTTTTCCGTTCCTCCAATAATATCAAGGAAATATAATTATGATTCTAGTTTTTCATTTAATTTAGAACAAGATTATTCTAGAAGTGTCAGTGCGATTAGGTTCAGTATGAGTTTCGATCGGCTGTTGAACCGGTCGCGGTGAACGGCGGCCTTGAGTGCGCAGGCGCCGGGTAGGGCTGCTCCTTCAAGTTATTTCAAGCAAAAGGTTTATGATCTTTGTTTATTACTTCAGACAGTATCAGTTACGTACACATAATAATCAGTTACACAATAAAGAATATATACATGGTGTAAAAAAATTAGCTGAGAATATTTTAAGGGGTGAACCAGTACGTGAAACTGAACAACTTTCCCCAAGGAACATAGGTCGAAATATGAAAAAATAATTTGACCCTCCCATACTTAGTTAGTGTGTTACCCGGCCGGGATAATTTGTATGGGAGGGCCAATTTTTTTTCATATTTCGACCTATGTTCCTTGGGGAAAGTTGTTCAGTTTCACGTACTGGTACACCCCTTAAAATATTCTCAGCTAATTTTTTTACACCATGTATATGTACACACAGCATATTTCTCTAGCGATAGGCATACTATGAAAGACGCAAATAAGTGGTCAGTGTCGCCATCGCCATATTAGTCAGACTAATATTTGTAATATGAAATATATTATATACAGGGGGTAAGGGAAAGTACTGAGTTCCTTTCAAGGAATGAACTAGCCGATGAAACTGAAAAATTTTCCCCAAGAAACAGGTCGAAATATGACTTGGTCGGCTGCTACATTTTTATGGGCTGGTTCATCCCTTAAAAGGAACGCAGTTCTTTTCTTTACACACTGTATAGTACTACTAATAATATTATACGTCATATACTAATAAAAAAAATACAGGTCATTTTACAAAATTGTGTATCATGTACATTCTAGTGAAAAATTGACAGCTCATCGCCTAAAATTGTCACAGACATAACAACAATTGAGCTCTACAGTAGACACAGTTACGACAGAAACACACAAGAGAAGGTAAATAAGAGTGAATAAATTATATTTCAATTTCAATTTCAATAAAATAAAGATTCAGTGGAATTTTCAGCAAAAAAAGTGTTTTTACTACATATCTACCGATTTAATGCTACGTTTCTATTTAATTTTTTTATGTTGGCAACCCTACAGTGCTACTGTGTCGCGCTGAGCTTGCGCGTGCCCCAATAACCAATAGGCACTTATTGGTAGAAAATAGATACTACACCAGAATATACGTAGAATAGTAGAGAATTGTTTATAGGTTTACGTATGATTTGTGGGCTGGCAATTTTATTGTTGTGGTTCTAAATTATTTGTTGTTTATTACATTATAAACGCATGGTCATTCACGCAATATTACAAGTATTACAACTTTAAGTAAGCATAAAAATCTGTGTGATGCCGGCTTAGAATAGCATCACCCCATTTCATACCTATGCGTGTCGTAAGACCCGACTAAGGGACTCGAGGGATGTGTATTGTAATTTTAGGCGATGGGCTGACAACCTGTCACTTTAGTGATACACAGTTATCTGATTGACCCTCAAGCTTTTGTCAGACGTGGTGTTAATATCCGTTTTACGGCCGTTAACGCTCTGCCTACCCCGTAAGGGATAAAGGCGTGATTTATGTATGTACTAGCTTTTACCCGCGACTTCGTCTGCGTTAGATTGTTTTTTTAGGCTCTGGTTCTAAAGTAGATATGTATATTCATAGTAAGTATGACAGTGATATTAGAACAGTTCTTATCTCTACTGTTTAAGGATTACTTGCTTGCTTCTGTTGTTAAAGGGACAGTTAAAAATTTGCTATCCGGTGTACTGCCCTGAGAGATCAATATTTATAACCATTGAATTGGTACAAAAGTCAGTAGATAACAAAAAAATCCTCGGTAAAAAGTTGCCAATGTCCTTTCTCAACTTATTCCCATCATACTGAACAACTTTTTTTTAGAACCATGCCTGTATCTCTAATAGTTTAGCTGGGCTTCTGATGGTACACCTGGCGGTCTACATAATGTACTCCAAATCCTCAATATCCTTGTGAAAAGAAGCAGCCCATCATACTGAACAACTTTTGTTTTAGAACCATGCCTGTATCTCTAATAGTTTAGCTGGGCTCCTGATGGTACACCTGGTGGTCTACATAAGGTACTCCAGATCCTCAATGTCCTTGTGAAAAGAAGCGGCCCATCATAATGAACAACTTTTGTGTTAGAACCATGCCTGTATCTCTAATAGTTTAGCTGGGCTCCTGATGGTACACCTGGTGGTCTACATAATGTACTCCAGATCCTCAATGTCTTTGTTAAAAGAAGCGGCCCATCATACTGAACAACTTTTGTTTTAGAAACATGCCTGTATCTCTAATAGTTTAGTTGGGCTCCTGATGGTACACCTGGTGGTCTACATAAGGTACTCCAGATCCTCAATGTCCTTGTGAAAAGAAGCGGCCCATCATACCTAATGAACAACTTTTGTTTAAGTACCATGCCTGTATCTCTAATAGTTTAGCTGGGCTCCTGATGGTACACCTGGTGGTCTACATAATGTACTCCAGATCCTCAATGTCCTTGTGAAAAGAAGCGGCCCATCATAATGAACAACTTTTGTGTTAGAAACATGCCTGTATCTCTAATAGTTTAGCTGGGCTCCTGATGGTACACCTGGTCGTCTACGTAATGTACTCCAGATCCTCAAAGTCCTTGTGAAAAGAAGCGGCCCATCATCCTGAACAACTTTTGTTTTGGAACCATGCCTGTATCTCTAATAGTTTAGCTGGGCTTCTGGTGGTACACCTGGTGGTCTACATGTGTACTCCAGACCCTCGAATGATGATAAAAAGTAGCCTATGTCCGTTGTCGGTATGCTAGCAATCTCTGTGCCAAGTTTCATGAAGATCGGTTCAGCGGTTTGGCCGTGAAAGCGTAGCAGACAGACAGACAGAGTTACTTTCGCATTTATAATATTAGTGTGGATTAGTGTGGATGTATGTAAAAATCTGTATATAAGATGTTTATTACGTGTTGATGGCTGTATTGTACATTTTGGAATTAGTTACAAAAAAGTACTTTTAATGATTGACATGTAGATAGATAAACAGATATTATACTTCCTGATTAGAAATTGTTTTGCAAATTCAAATGTAGAATTTTATGAAATATGACATATCACGCGGAACATCTTTGATGTCATCTTGATACAACTATGTTTTGATATACTTTAATCGTGTATGGATCACATAAGAAGAAGCCATTTTTTTTTACGTTGAACCTCAATCTTAAATAAGTTCATGCAATAATTATTGAAATGACCGTAATTATGGAGTCGAAAAGGAATGTTGACCACCATGTACTTTTCCATACATATCCTTTTGAACCGGAATAGGTGTCAATGTAAAAAACATGTTGTTTGGCATTGAACACTTGAGTTAAAAAGGTACATTACTGTCAGTTTTGCTAATTATCGCCTCAGAAGTTTAAACAGTATAAATAGTAACATAGTTTTAATATGCACTGACAACTAAACACAAAACAATAAATAACCTTAATGGTTAAATCGAACAGTTCTTTGTAAGTAACTCTTTCATATTAGACAAGGCATTAGTTTATTGTGAAACGAAAGCAACATTCATAAAAAGTAAACTATAATCATACGTGTAATGAAAATTAAAAACCCTCATTAAAATGATATTACTTACATTCGGTGTGAACATACCCTTAGGTTAAGGTAGTTACACACCTGCGTGACCAAGTCATGGACGTGTCAAGTGATCATGTCATATCGTCGTATCGTAATGAAATGGTGCAATCTAACCCTGGTTGGTAGTTATAAGTTATATAACCTATAGTTATATTTTAAACTAAGCATAATTTGATGGTATGTTAATTTAATCCTAGGTTATTTCATACTTATACAGAGCTAACTACTGTTGCTGATCACGACATGGTTAAAACAGATTGAGGTATTTCGAGGCATGTTAATTGAAAGCAGATTGCTATTAGATTTGCGGAGATATGTTTTTATAACATACAGAACAATAGACTAAGGATTAGATTAGATTATTACCTTGAAAACTAGATTAACTTAGCGCTGGGGTGACCAAGTTTGTAAGACCCAGGTCAAACTTTACAACAAAATTACACGTTACATACGTGTGTTTTGTTGGCGTTTTTTATAATATAGAATCAAAAGGTAGAGTCTGTGTAAAGAAAATAGGCGTGGGCAAAAAGTGAACAAATATTTTTTTCATAGTTTGCTATGACATTTTGTTATACTGAGGCATGACTGAGGCGCCCTCAATTTCCATGCCTATTCTCTTTCCGCACAGATTTTACATTGCGAAATTAACAACACAGTAAAGCTACTGCGTTTTTATTGCAAAAAAAATGTACGGCTGAACGCTATAAAAAAAACTTTACAACAGCAACAGGATTGTCAGATAGATTTTTTTTTACTTTAAGTATTTCACTTACTACGTGTGGTCTTCATCTACGGACCATGGTTTTAAGATCCCTGACTGGCCTATATTCGAAAATCTAATTATTTTGAAGTATAATTTTGTCTGACTACTGATTTTGATTGATATAGATCTGCTGATATGACCTTTAGATGTAATGCCTACCTGCTTATGAATACTAACAAACCTATATTTATGGTACACCTGAATAATTACTTTGAATACCTTGATTGTGAGCTTGATCAAATCTTAGAGTGTCTATAATTTACACCTAGTAAATATAGGGAAATCATATTAATTGGCGAACTGACTAAGGTTTACCTATAACAAAGAGAATGTTAAACTGTTCCTTATACGATTCAAATATAATTGACGCTCAAATGTCGCAATTCTATAGAGAAACATATCACACAACCGTATTTAATGCCTTAAGGTGGATGGTTTTTCATACAAAAGTACAATGGACTTATGTGCATAAAGTTGACAAAAGTTTTAAAAAACAACCTGATGGGAAGTCCAATGGTTATATAACATAAAATCAAAATAATAAAATTAAATTGTATACCATAAGATTTTCCTGTTATAACCGTTTCGATACTTTACGCCAATTAATGGAGCTACCAAAATTTATATTTATTTTATTGTGGACGAAATATCATTTAACCAAAAGTTATTATGTGCTAAATTTACGGGTGCCTTTTTCATTTCATATAAGCAGTTGTAAAAATACTTCATTTCATGTTTAAGTCCATTGAATTTCAGTTTTTCGTTTGTATGAAAAACGACTCCCCTGAGAATAAATAATAGTTCAATTATCTAATTTTTACCTTGAAACAACATGTGACCGTTTCTACAACACTGATGACATAATAACACAAAGGAATTCCAGATGCCTCGAGAATTGTACTTGGTATTTTGGCATTTATTTCAAATGAAATCCCTTATAAGTGTTGTGGTGGTGTCCTTTACCACAGAATAACTGGTGAAGTCAAAACCACAGACATTTAATTTGTCTAAAAATAGGTTTGTTAGGTATTTTCTATTATACTTTAGTATTTGTCAGTTGTGATGGCATTTAAATAGAATATCATTGCTCGGTTTAAAATTGTGTTGCATTGTTAACTGATTTATAAACAATTGTATACCTAAAAAGTACGCAATACTGGATTTTGAACTAAACTATCTAGATGCACGGAATCGCGTCATACTCTGAAAACCCTGAACAGTCTCGCAGACATTTATATCAAAAGTTGTTCCTGTGTTTGTATGTAAAATAACACACATTACGTTTTATAAATAATAGTATCTATCGGTCGATACAGACCTGCTATATCATGAGCCAAGGAAATGTAGTATAGATTTGTATAAAAATATGACAACTAATGAGAAAGTCATTGATGTCATATTCAAACAATTCAAATGTCGCGACTGAGCACCTAGGTGAATTCCGACCATAAATTTGTAATTCATCGATAAATTGCCGTCTCACACATGCACATTCTCATTATACATACCACAGCTCATCTTGGCTCATCTATAGCATAACCTAGATCCTTCCACACCTTCCATTCACTATTCCCCACGCTCCAAATATCAAATCACCTCTGAGCATCAAGCGATGGGGCTTGTGCAACCGTGATCACGCGCATCTGCCTTTACCTATAGTGGTATGCAAAATACTCAAATATTCTGACTATTAAATTAGATATGTGTTTTCAGTGTCTCGTTTTGTATTCTATTAATAAAGTGGTTGCCTGCTAGGCTGCTAGCACGTCGTGTGGGACACCAAGTTGCCAAACCACCAAACAAGCCCCCCATTTTCAAGTGAGTCGTGTATGCTCATAAAAATCGTTACGTATTCCGCAAGTAAATCTGATCCGGATTTTTAACGCACCTTTAGTGCCCTAAGTTATGCAACTACAGGCAAGTCTACCAGTGTCATTTTTAGTACATCGCGTGGCCGGCTAATGTTCCTGGTATCATAATAATGGCTGACCGACTACGCAATGAACATCGAAATTCACCTGTAAAAATGTAGCATGTAGTTTGGTAGTATCGATGTTGAATATACTAATGTTGATGAATAGGTAGTTTAATTTTTCTATTGTAATGGGATGGTGATGATGACAGATCGATCATATAAATACTGCATACTATTATAGAACAACCAGTAGCAGATACAAAGGTTGTTTCATTCTTTTTCTTTATTTCGTGTGGGACACCGAGTTGACAAACGACCCTTTCATTCTTATAATATAAAGACAAAGTTACAACTTTGCAGATACTTAATTGAATAACCCAACGATCCTCACCACGCCACGCTAACCCATCACGTCAAATTGTAACTTTGCATTCACAGATGCATTTTACTTGCGCAATGTCATGTGCACTTTAATTCACTGCATTAGATCTTTACCGCACAAGATGTTATCATTAGCAATGTGCAGGAGTTGCGTCATATACCTAACTTCTTATACATGGCGTATCTGTAAGAATACATACGTACATACATATATCACGCCTATTATCCCTTGCGGAGAAGGCAGAGCGTTTACGGCCGCAAAACGGACATTTACGCCACGTCTGACATATATTTGAGGGTCATTCGGAAAATTGTGTATCGCCATAGTGATAGGTTGTCAGACCATCGCCTAAAATTGCAATACACACCCTCAAGTCCCTCAGTTACCTCTTACAACTCCCACGGGAAAGAAATGGGGTGATGCTATTCTAAGCCGGCATCACAAGGCAAGAATGATTGATCTGTAAGAATGATTCTTTTAAATTCGCTTTGACTTTCGCTGTTTCTCATTTGGTTGGCCGGTAGAGAATTCCGCGTGGCATTAGGCCTGCTCTTTGTAATTTCTGTGCAGGTTTAATAAATAAATAAAATTATAATATTCTGAGTTTCAAGTGTAAGTTTTTGACCGGTGTCGGGCTTGCAACTGTGTGGCTTTGCAAACAATAGTTTTTTAGTTATCATGGTAAGAAGGCATATAAGGCGTGATATGTGTATGTATGTATAGTGAGAAAAGATATCAATAGTAATTGAATAAAAAAAAAGATTGCTAGGGTCTATCACGATACACAAGGTTAATTGACTGAAATATGTGATAGTTATCGCGAGTCAAAAGTTATATTACTAGCGCTAGTAACTTCAGTCGCAATTTAAAATTATTTAAATCAAAGTCATCAAAGGAGTTATAAATATGCACCTCAGTTGACATGATTTCATACAAATCAAATATTTCTCTACTAAGGTCCTGAACTCAATAACAAAAACTTCTTCATCAAAGCTGCATTTACATAAATAAATACATAAACCAGGCCTCTTTCCCGGAGAGGTAGGCAGATACTACTTTCTTCCGCTTACTACGATCCTTACATACTTCTTTCGCCTCTTCTACATTCATCAATCTTTCCAGATACGCTCGTCGGTTATTCTTGACCTGACTTATACGTTTAGGATCGCTTTTTTAGCAAGTCCTCGATACATAGCACGTCCCTGATACACTATGTAGTAAATGCGACATGTTAGTAGAGCTTGAGCCTGTTTCTGTGGTTAGTAAGTAATCGTGTATGTAAAGTCAAATTAATGATAAGTCTGTGGTCTGAAGCAATTTCAAAATAAGGGTGGGAAAATCTTCTTATTTTTCACATGTCTCAGTTTAAAATTAGGGTATTAAGTCTTACTAGACTACCTGTGTGTGTACCGACTCGATTGCACCGACGAAAAATAAAACAAGATCCTGTAACACTCGAGCTAATGTAAAGATACTTCCAATACAATCCTTATTCGAATCTGTTCAGTGGTTAAAGAGTTTCAGTCCTTTAAAAAATCGCACGTATATACCCACATTAACACATAAGTTTAAAATTACTGTTATTAACACATAAGTCTAAAAATATTACACTTTTTGCTTGGTTGGGTAGTTGTGATATAAAAGTAAATAGGCATAAATACCCAACCTAACCTGATATAAGTAGAAATTCGTAGCAAAATCATGTCAAATAATAAAATATATGATGGTAAATTTCACTCACGAAGAAGCTATACAAGTTTCTTATGTGAAATGTGAATTAAGAGACGGGACCAGCGAAGAAAGTCGTTTCAGCAAGAAAGTGAAACCCTCATACCATGCATTTTCCATGACATTTTATTGGTGATAACACCGAGATACAGCTACAGAGAAATCACATAAAAACAGCGTTTAGTAGTTTCTGTTTTATGCACATGACGTAGAGGTGCAAACTCAAATATACATCACGCCTTTATCCCGTGCGAGATACGCAGAACCTCTAACAAAAGATTCTATCGTCACGTCTGAAAGATTTTTTAGGGAAATTCCAACAGTGTTTTTAGATGTTTTACATACATACATCATGCCTGTTAGTCCTTGCGGGGTGGGCAGAGCGTGAACGGCTGTAAAAACTGGTAATTTTCCCTACGTCTGAAAATCATTGAGGGTATTTTTTTTATTTCTCTCAGGCAACTCTTTCGACACCCATGGGATATAAATAGGATGATGATATTCTAAGCCAATATGACACGGTAAAGGACAGAAGTAAGTGATGTTTTAGATGGTTTGATGACAAAAATATGTGAATTTTGGTAAACAAGCTTTCTACACAAATACTGTAAGAAACAGAAACAGTTCACCGTCAAGCGAACCGAACTAACCCGAGTTTCAAACTGAAAAACCACTTGTTCATTCAAGTGAAATGGGCCGTTATTCTATTAGCCAAAGCAAACAATGGCGGACGCGAATTTCATGCCAACTCAGGCTTGGTTCCGTCGCGACACTCTGAACTTGGGTAAACTTTCCCGGATAAATAAAAAGCAATGGTTTATTTGTTTCGGTGAAATTTAGGAAACTATATGTTATTTTGCTGTTGTTGGTAAATAATTAAGAGTTTTATAAAAATCAGCATGTAATCGATATTCTTCTTTTTTGAAAACAGCTCAGTATTAGAGCGATGGAACTTTGGTATTCTACCGGTCCGGGTTCAAATTTTGACTGCAGTCGATTTACCTATTTCGAATCTTTAAGTACTATGAATGCATACATTCATAAATCCTGCCTTTTTCTCGGAGGGGTAGGCAGAAAGTACTACCTTTGTTCTACTACGATCCTTGCACAATACTTTCGCCTCCTCTACACTCATCAATCTGTTCAATTTTTCATTGTTCGCTCATCGGTTTGGGGTACTCTTGACCTGACCTTTCTTTAGCACGTCCCCGATGTGGCCGAGGTACGTTCGTCAAGGTCTTCCCCTTCCAACGTTCCTATCCATACTCGCCATTTACACCTATTTCGTTAATCTTCTTCTAATCATACTCTCAAAGCGAAAAAACCATCTAAAGTATACCCTTTTCTACAGCAGTCACCTACGTCTTCCTTTATACCACAACGTTCCCTTATTACGCTATTGATATGCCTAAAATTGATTGACAGGATAAAAAACAGCGCAATATTGAATGGAAATAATCAAATTATTGAAGGATTGGCGCTAAGCAATAGTTTTAAATGTTACGGATTTAACAAATGTAGGACTTAGTAAGTTCATATGAATATCGTGGCATTAAATTTCTTTAAATAGGATGGCTATTTTCTTTTACATAGTTGCATGTACATACAGGCATAGCTTAATCAGTAATACGATATCATGAATCTAACCACTATATAACCACATTGTAAATAACTTAATAAAATTTCTCACACAAAACCTGATAGATAACTTTAAGTTAAGTGGTAACTTGACACCCACGGTAATTGCATTGAGTTAAGCTAAGTAGACAGTTAGTTCCCCATTGATACTTTCTATAAACCGCTACTTTCAGGGTTGACGTACTAGGATAGGTAGTATAGTGTAGTGGTAGTATAGTGGTAGTACTTATAACCAGTTGGAAGAAAGTGGACGGAGTAAATATGCATGAACGATGAGAGGACTCGATAGGGTTGGGAACGATTTATCGATGCGATTCAGATTTAAAGATATTTTTTTTTACTAATGGGCAAAGGAGTACTGAATAGTGACAGACTCTCGAGATGTTGCATAATCCAAAAATATTTATAAACGTCGATGTTGACATTGGCTAACAAAAATGAAACATCTGATGAAGCGTTTTGATCCAACTGAAAAACTTTTTGCTGGATATGTCGTATTACTCTGTAAAAGAGTATCTAGATTTTAAATGTAATTACTTAAATTGTTTTCTAGAGATTGCAATATTTTTTTTATTGTTTTCATTATTATTATATATTTTTGACAAGCACTATGCGAATTCTTATGACGGACATCTATAACTTTATAATGTTATGATTTCATTGTGTGATATTTTTTTTTAAATTCATTGATCAATCAATCAGCATACCTTGTCAAAAGTACAAAGTTTATTCACTCGTTCAGAATAAATAGCATGTTTATTTAATTTTCATTTACTAGACTATGAGTTTACGCCGTCTTTTAAGTTTTTTACTACAAATTCCAATCAATGTTGTTTTCTGAAACACGGAACTCAGCTGATCAATATTTGTTTACAAAAAAGTAATCGTGACCGTGTCTTGGCAAACTTTTTGTTTCTACTTGTTAAATAGCAATCGATCAATGATGAAATTTCCTATCTAAGAAATATAAACAACATAAAAGGTATACTTATATACCGCACATCAATCACCGAAAGTTCGTGAAACATCTGACATGGTTACTATAAAAATACATACTTACGTACACATATCACGCCTTTATCGCTTACAGGGTAGGCAGAGCGGCCGTAACAATATGGTCGCTATCGCAACGTCTTACAAACATTTGAGGGCCGATTCAGCAAAATCATGTATGACTATCGTGCTAGGTTGTCACTTGTCAGCATGTCGCCTAAAATTGTTATGCACTTGTAACCCTCGACTCCTATAGTCGCCTCTAACGATACCTGCAGGAAGAAAAAGAGTGATGCTAGTCTAAGGCATTACCATAAAATATTATTAGGCAATTATTTCGTTTCGTTCTATGTTTATCAATGTAAAGTCAAGATACGCGTTTGAATCTTTAATAATTACTTAATTTTGAGATATTATTAATCTGCAGCACCCTCAGCCAACTTAATTTGAGGAATCCATATTATTCAGGTTAATTTTAATAACATTGGTAACAGTAGATGCTGTTTATAATAGGCCATCACTAATGCAACTGAGTTGACAGCGAAGAAAGAAAGTACTTTCATTTGCGGAAGCCTGCATCGGCTGCGCCGGCGCATCGAAAGTAAAAGCCGATTGGCCGGTGTCGGTACCGGATTTAAACTCCATATTTTACGAGCCTGCGCTTACTCCATACTTATCAAGCTGTTAGTTGCAGTTCAATGAGCGGTGAGAAATTATTTGAGGAAGTATTTTTTAAGCTAAGATCACCATGTCCACGATTAAAATATTATTTTTTGATTAACATTTTAACATTAACAGCCCCTGCTGGACATGAGCCTCTTCCTATTAGGGGGTTTACCACGCTTGGCAAGCGGAGTTCGGAACGCTGCTACCCTCCCATTCCATTCTATGCCCTGGATGAATTTATCACCTCAGTCGCTTTTTACGACACTTGCGGGTTGTATTGGGGTGATGCTATTCTAAACCGGCATCACACGTGTTTTTGATTGATTGACAGTAACAGAACTTAATTATTTCACATACCTACGCTATAATGCTATATTCTTCGTCAGTCAAACTCACACTGAAGCGGCTATATTCTTAAATTATACCTGTCAGTCTGGTTGTAGGTTCTAATTATAAATCAATTTATACTATTGTGTCACTTTCACTTTGCAAGCACTGTATTAATATTTCTTAGAACTGTTTTCATTTTTTGAATGATTGATAGTTTTTCAATTCAATTTTATTTTAAAGAAGAAGACTAGTGGAGTTCTTTAGTAGGTATACTACTAACCTAGTTGTAAGTGTTGAAACCTAAACTACTGTTAACTATCCGTTTTACATTGTACTTAGTAAAACCACATGTTAAAAATAGTCTTTAGTAAATCATTGGGAGCTAGGTAATAGTTAGTTCGGTTTAAAAGGAAGTCTAAAACACACATATGTAAGTAAACATTTAATGAGTTCTTGTTATGTAATTGTTGAGTTGGAAAGCCTTTGGGCTAAATAATGTAATTGATGGAAATTTAGAAAACGGCGCTGTAGGTCTATTGTGTGTGATGAAATTTAGAGAAGTAGAGATTTGTGATAATTATGTTCTTAATAAGTGCTTGAAATTAATAGATGCGGAAAAATATTGAAAATATTTTAAGATGTGTAACAGACCATGAAACTGAGCAACTTTCCCGGCGAACATAGATCGGAAGCGATTAGTTCACCTCTTGTAATAGTTTCAGCGAAGTCGATGACAAACAAAATTTCACTAAATTATCTAATACGATACCTGAGCTCTTTATGTAGTAATTATGAAATTATTTCACATGATGCAACAATCTCTAAAATCCACGATACAAAAAAAAAACTAAAATGAATGATGATAAATAAACTAAAAGAACTGCTAAATCATTAATCACCAAACCAACTAGAGCAGCGGCGAAGATACACAATGGTATCAATAAAAAGAAAGCATACCATAGTACAGTGAGCACAGTCGATTTAACGCGTGGTTAAATCGATTTTATTACCGAATCGGAAACCGTTCTTTTTACGGAAGTGATTCATTTCGGTTGATCACCTTTTGATTCCAATTTTGATTCTATTGCTTAGGATTCAGAGGCTGGTTTTGTTGTTTATCTTAGAAGAAATGGAGCATTGGTATTTCAAAGTGAGCCAATGACTTTATGGTCTATTCCATGGTATGATTTGCATTTCTTTCCATGGTTTTACTTTCCCGTTGCCTTGACATTCAACTGTAGGTAGGTATTTAGACACCTACTATTTTTATGGTCTGATTCATGTTGTTTTTTATAACGAACCATTCGACTGTCTTTTTTTAAGAACAGTCACGATGTTTTACTAGACACTATACAAGACGAAAAATCTGAAATCAATTTTAGACGACAGAAAATTATTTGTGTGGTGAAAAGGACATTGAAATCAAATCATATCACATTTGTTTTACCTTTTCTGGTACGTAAAGGATAACTTTATCAGATACCTATATTATATCCTGTCATTACATCACATCTACGAGTCAAAGATACATGTGTAAATCTTTTAATGCCTTTCTTAAACAATTCCTCTCCCTCTATAAGGAAGATAGTTCCAACAATAATAACATTTACTATTTCAGCTGCAAGTTATCTCGAAACGTGATCAGCGCCATCTACACTTCGATTGACCTAATTCTCGAAGGCGACAGCGCAAGCGCATCCTCCACAGTCAAATGTCCTTGGCGAGTATGGATACAGTTTCATGGATCACATGCTTTGTTGCCCAGACAAACGAACTACATTCAAACTGCAAGTAAACCGCGTTTCATTAACCTAATATTCGAAGATGACAGAGTAAGCGCATCCTCAACAGTCAAAATGTCTTAGGTGTATTCGGATACAGTTTCATGGATCACATGCTTTGCTACCCGGACACAAAACGCATCAAAACTACAACTCAACCATAGTTTCATCTTCAACAGAAGTTCACTTCTGGATTCAGCGGTGGTGGCACCATAGCCGCGATTTTGTACCGACTGCATTAATTGGTTGCCCGCAGCACTAACGAAGTCGTTGGTCCTCCTGATAGAGAAGCTGTCCTTCCAATACGATGTATGATGTAAGTTTACGTTAACTTCAAATGAGTAAAAACATGCAGCTACTTCGCAGTCCGACTGCAATACCAGTCTGATACTTTTGAACACAATACTACTACTAATAATGTAGACAACTTTGACCTACAACCGAGTTTATGATCCGTAAGAGTTGATTTGTAGAGCATTTAGTGTGATGAGCCCTTCCTCCGCCGTGTAGGTGTTGTATTATCTTTGATAATTATCTTGTCGGCCATTTTTCTTTCTGCTTATCTACTAGAACTTGTATGAAATAAAGTCGCTTCCCGTGTCTGTCCCTATGTATGCTTAGAGCTACGCAATGGATATTGATGCGTTTTTTTTAGATGGAGTAATTTAAGGGGAAGGATTTAAGTAAGTACATTTTATCATGGGATTTTTTTTACTGATACAGGGAAAGGGGAAGTCCCCGCTGCTGCCTCGGGCCGGTCTCGAATTTAAAAGAAAATGTTTAATAACAATCGGAGAACATTTTTTGAATTAATACGATATTGGCATCAGGGAAGTTATGGGTATGTTTCGGTTACGGATACAGATCTGCAATTGTTCCGGATTTTCTGTTAGTTTCGGATATTTTTTACAATTAATCTTTCATTTTATTTCGGATTCGGTTGCGGTAACAGATAGATTTTTATATTAGTTAACCGATAGTTTCTGTTACGATCAAGGAGCCCCTTAACATCTCCGAACGGAATGTTTTTCTTTCGGTAGGTATTACAACTGTTTTTACTAACAACTATAATCTTCGTAGCGAATCAATGCGTTCATTAAGCTAGGTAGCTAGTTTTTTGTCATTGGTTTTTGTTTAGTATTAACCAGTATACCTATTTCATAACTGCATGCGTTATTGTAACAGTAAAGGTTTATATCGTTTTAAAGTAACCGATATATTCTTATCTTTAGGTTGCAACACTGCATTTACATAATTTCTAGCCTTCTACTCCGTACTATTGGCTACTTATCCAACTTAGGGCATAACTCCGTCATCACTTATCCAATGCAATAAAAGTCCGTTTCTGGCATTTTGCTCTCGATCACCAAATGGTCGCGGGTTTCTTAACAAACGTTTACGGCGGGTTCGTTATCAGGAGGTTTATTCTACAGTAAACCAGCGTAACTTTATTAAAGGATGTAAAAATATTAGTTGCAAATATTTTAAGGGGCGAACCAGTCCATGAAACTGAACATCTTTCCCCAAAGAGCATAGGTCGAAGCATGAAACAAAAGTTGGATCCCAATCAACCCGGTCGGCTGGAACATTTTGTATTGGAGGTCCATTTTTTTCCACATATTACGAAGTGTGTTTCCCGGGAAGAGTTGTTCAGTTTCATGTTCTGGTTCACCCCTAAAAATATTTGCTGAATATACAGCATTAATTCTTCTTTTCGGATTTCCATTTAAATTGAAGCGTTAGACTCTTGTTGGAGGGGTATTTTCCAATCTTCTTTCTTCTTTGCTATTGACTTGACCTGATACGACACGAAACTATATTTTTCCAATTTGACTAAAGTAAGAGCATTTAAGTCCACCTCTGTTTATTTTTCTTTCATGAAACTTACAAAATTTATTCATGTTTGTCAATTTCACGACAATATTTATCGAACAAATGTTAATAGTTTTCACAACAGATATAATAATTTAAATATTTACTCTCACAATGCATAAACTTATGATTAGTTGTAATAATGTTAATGTGACAGCTGTAACCTAAAATAATCACTAACAGTGTATTTCTAGAATCACCCGCCCATTTCAAAAGCAGGCATTACAGCCAAGTCTAGTGTATCTAAGTGTTTGCCTTTAGGCCGGCGTGGTCCGCTAGAGGGCGGTGTTGCCAAACGGTTACTTTTAGTTCTGCCCTTCCGGCGGTAGGACATGAAAGTCTATTGGTCTGTTATTGGACGTAAATTTATACGACTATAGCCTTTTCACGTGTTCTTTGAAGAGGTCACGAACTGATCTTAGTTATGTAGCTATCAGTATTTTATAGTTCATGATACCTACTCATATCTAGCAGTAGGTACCAATAATTCAGTATTTTATGTAATAATGAGCTAAACAGCCGTATGATACCGGCTTAAAATATCATCACTCCATTTCTTTTTATGCGGGTGTCGTAAGAGGTGACAAAGGGACACGAGAGTTTCATGTGTATAACAATTTTAGGCGACTGGCTGACAGCCTGTCACTATAGTGATACACATTTTTTATGAAAAGTCCCTGAAATATTTGTCAGACCGTGATAGCGACCGTAATTTAAAGTTAAAGCTCTGCCTATCTCGCAGGGGTTAAAGTCATCATATGTGTATGTGTATGCGTATGTAGTTATATTAAATTGATTAAAGGCCGTTCATTTTCTATGGCAAGCAATATTGCTTAATGAAACTATTAACAGTACTGTAAACACAGCACTATTAGAAAATACTTACTTACAATCGCGAAACAACGACAGATGCTAACAATAGCGACCTCAAAATGGAAGCCAATATTTACATCAATATTTTACACATCTTGACATTCCCCAAACAGTGTTGCAATGTGATACAAACATGAATAATGGTACAATCCTGTACAATCACTCATTGTTTCATACAATTTATTCTATCTAACTTTAGCTAACATTTCGACAATATTTGCTCTAAAGTTCAGAACAGGCATAAATTTTAAGGACCACAGACTACACCCAGTTGTTTGGAATTTACAAGGTGGTATTACAAGAGTATCTGTTCGAGGTGGATTTATAAGGCGATGAAGTGAGTGATGAGTTCATTGTGTAGGCGAGTAAGCCTAAATACCTTCTCTAACGGAAATATTTCTTGTTAAAATAACATTGCCCGCCCAACAAAAGGGGCCGGTACCCACTTGCGCATTAGCTATATTTATTCAGTCGTGGATTTGTAGATTGTATATAATTTGACATCTTGCGCAGAAAGTCTTTCATGCCACTATCAAAACAAAAAATCTTTGATGGCATTTCTTTATACTGACAATCTGAAATTCCGCGAGTGAACTAATCAGCAGTCGATTTTTTGTTACCTACTTAAAATAGAAAAAAGTATTAAGTACTTAAATTTTTATAACATTTCATCGTATTTATTAGATATACAATTCTGGAGAACTTGTGAGCTTACAAATCACACCGCAGGAAGAATTTGAACCTACGACTGTCGCTATCACTACTAGCGACGCCTCTACCGACTAGGCTACAGCGGCTCAGCTACCCTTGACAAAATTATGCAAGTGTATCTTATGCCATTTAAAGCAAAAAGGTAAAAACAGAAAAACAGGCAAAAAGAAAAGTACTCAAATTACTTTTGAACTATTTACCTATGGAATTCAAATATGTCAGACAAATTTATTGTAAGGAAAAGGATAGTCCCATAACTGGTTGATTAAATAAAATAGAAGGACTAAATAAACATCCAACAAGTAGACACTATAAATCGCGAGACAAAAATTATTTATTACTATCGTTACTCCACATTTTGACAGCGAGATGCAATTAAACTCTTTGACAAGTAGACGACCATATACAAATATTTAATAATGTTGATCGTATTTCTGTCATACTACAATGAAGCTGGGTGTACATCGTTAGACCTATTTCTAAGCGTAAAGCTATGGCAAATATTCCTATAAGGTCGGTTAGGTATGGTCTACAATTTACACTGAAAGGAAAAAATAAACTACTGCATGAAAAAGGTATTTTGAATAACTTGCAAAATTTACAAAGCAATGGTTTGATCCCAACCTGCAGCATAAGAATTTCGCAACTTTTTAAAATGCGATACGACTTTGCGTAAAAACATAAACGAAAAATAAAATAACCAAGGTAAGTTATTTTTTTGTAGTATCTTGGATCATTTTTGGATATTTTTATTTCCATTACAGTCTCTTAATTTAATTGTTTTATATCGTGTTAAAATGAAACCAATGAAACCGGTGTCAGAGTTTTTGAACTAACTACTAAGTAACTAGTATATAAATAATATCTCTGTAGGTGGTAGAATTGACGAACTTAATACTACAGTATATTTCTATACAATAAACTTAACAGATATGCGAACGATTGCTCACACATTACTACGAGTACATTATTAAGCCGTACAAAGGCAGAATTTTTATATTTATTGAAACTAAAACGCACTTACTAGTAAGTAATGATCAAATAACAAAAGGATTGAACAAATAAATCTGCAACAAAGTGGACCAAAATGGCAAAGCAGTAAAATGAGTGTGAAGTGTGAATGGTACGATCGACTGCAGAAAAAGCGTGATATTTTGACTTGTGCAGTTTTATCTCAAAGCAGTAGTGCCTTTACATGGTGTTAGGAAAAGTACATTCTGCGTTTTATTTTAGGAGTGAACCAACCTGCCTTCAACTTGTTTTCGTGTGGGATACCGAGTCGTCCAACGACTCTATGAACCCTGGTGTCAGAGTTTTTCAACCGCCTACTAAAAGCAGTAGACCTCTGACATGGTTGTGTAACGACCTCGGGTCTAAGGTATCATAGACAGCTACCGGGACCGAAAGCTTTACGTGCCCTCTGAAGCATGGAACTATTTCTTTTCGGACAATCAGGTGGTTCACCCTGTAATATCCTAACCAGACCGGGAAAAAAATCACAAAGTGATAAACATCAACTTTGTGAGTGTCCCACCGAGAATCGAACCCGGAACCTTTGCGTCGCAGGCAGTCGCACTACCACTGCGCCACATCAGCCGTCAGTGAAAAATAATGTAATTACAACTAGAGATTACCAAACGGAATATGCTGTATGCTTTTTTGTAGGGTACATTTGACTTGTAAACGATATTAAAGGGTTTGGTATGGCTCGTGACTATATACCACTTCTCCTAAGAAACTAAGGTCAAAATAAGAAATATTTAAATCTTAGGGAATATTCTAATTATTTCCAGAACCTTAGAAATTTCCGAGGAACATTCCCTTGGAAACATTCCCATTAAATTACTAAAATGGGCACGGCACATTGCTACCCCTTAGCAGCAACGCAATACTTTCCTTAACACCCTGTGTGCAAACAAGTGTAAACTTTTTATATTCTTGACCGTATTTAATGTCTTCAAAAGATGTAACAAATTATTGTATTGAAGTCGTAATATCGATCAACATGACAAAAGCAACGCATATTAATTTAGGTCCAGATTTTAAAAAACGGGCACGCTTGACATTTTCAATGCGTTGACGGCAATTTATTTTTATGGAATACCTTTCAAGTTAAGAAAACCTTTACTAAAGAGATGTATGTAGCAAATTAATTTAAGTCTGTCGAGGTAAGTAAGACTTTTTTGTATTTATCTTGTCATACCTACGCCCTTTACTGCGTGGAAGTGTAGTTAAAACAGCGAAACAAAAGCCCATATCCATAATCCTATGTCCATAAACAATAAATAACCAAGAAGTAAGGCGCAAAAGTTTCAATTTCTCCATAGTTCACATCCACATTGCAGTCGCATTCTCTTATCTTCTCAGATAACTGAGATCTATGTGTCATGCGCGCGAGCAGTGTTTAATATTATAACCTCAGAGCCATGAAACTATCAGAGGGAATCTAAGTAACCAGAATGAAGTCATGAAAAACTTGTCGCTTACTTTGCAAAAGGCACAAGAGTCAACTGATGTACATGTTTTTTCCACTATTGATACGTGTTTGCTATATAGGTACTTAGGATTACTACTCTTAGTAGGCGTATTAGCAAGCGCAGTGCAAGCTGAAACATTCACAGAAAAAGCCATTGCCTGGCTAGCATTCCCTGGAGTCATGTATTAAGGCTTCAATAGGCAAAATTGAGGTAATGCAATTCTAAACCTCATATTAAAACCAACTTCTTAATGCACAAAAACAATGTTGTGTTTTGTTATCGAGTTTTAAACTACGATTTTGTAATGGCTTCATTCTGGTGTAGATAATACGTTCATATTTCATACGTGCCTTGTGACGTGGCGACTGTTCCATAAAATATAAACTTTTTAGTAGTGCATTCAATAGTATTTCAGTGTGCCAAGTCCGATTGTGACGAGTTTTTCATGGCTTCAATCTGGTTGTTTAGACTTTTCTCTGAAAACTTTGCTTGCTCTGCGCATTAACGCGTTCATATTTCATGCGTGTCTTTGCAATGATACATTATTGTGCGCCCGTGAGATAGTGCCGTTCCGACCATTTATATTGGACGTGGTGACTGTTCCTAAAATAGACACCTTTTAAGTAATAGAGTGAAGTAGGGGAGGAAATGGGAACCTTAAATGTAAATAAAGCATTTATCACATGAAGCGAATTCTGCTACCATATTGTATATACATACATACACATATCACGCCTATGTTTCTTGCGAGGTAGGCAGAGCGTAAACGGCTGTAAAAATACCATACTCCACGTCTGGCAAACAGTTGAGGGTCATTCAGAAAATTGTGAATCACCATAGTGACAGGCTTTCATACTTACATACATACATACATAAATCACGCCTTTATCCCTTACGGGGTAGGCAGAGCGTTAAAGGCCGTTCAACGGATATTAACACCACGTCTGACAAAAGTTTGAGGGTCAATCAGATAACTGTGTCTCACTATAGTGACAGGTTTCATACTTTATTTATATTAATAGTTTTAGAACCTTAATTATACTTTTATATCATAAAATTCAGTCACAAAATTCTGAATTGTATAATATATCACAACTTGCTCGGTAAATCACGACCAAATATGCTAGTGTGTTTTGTTTGACATTAGCGGATATGTACTACGGTAGATAAGCAAAGACAAGATTATTTTCTGTTTTGCATATGCAATGAGTTCTCAGACGATATACACAGATCTTTGTCACCGCACCCAGATTTTATTGCCTACTTAAATATTAGTGTGTTCACTCGAGTTTCACGCACCGGATTCGACTCGACGACCTTCGACGCCTACTGGAACAGCCATTGGACCAGACCAGAACAGGATATGAAGTTGTCACGACATTTTTGTACTGCATTTAAATTTTAAACTATTTTGCATGCAAATATCGTGAATTTGAAAGGATAATGATGGTTTAATACGTATTTTGATTTATTAAAAATATTCGCAAAAATAATGCGCGTTGATGTCTTTTATATGTGAGTTTTAAGTTTTTTGTTGTAATTGCAAAAGTAATAAGTTCTTAAAAAAATGTAAGTTAAAGAGATATTAGGGCGAGTAGTGTCGTAATACTAGCGCAATATAATGAAAAAAATCATAGCTCTCTATGCAAACAATACCTCGGAATGTCTTTTGCACAAGTTTTGTTTTTTTCGTTAAGTGGCGCTACTTTCACGGCACCAGTCTTACTATTTTTGTGACAATAAGATAAGGCTATTCAACGCGTTTGCGCTTACTTGATAGAATCGTTGCACAGATTTGGATAGTTTCCAACAAGGAAATTCTAAATACACGTTCCAAGTCACTTGTGCATTCTTAACTAGATTATCACGTTTATAGCACGGTTTAGCGTTGAATCCAAGTCGAAACACACCTGTATCTATGTGAACTATTTCGGTTGCAAAATTTTAGGTATTACCTATGGGACATGACGTATTCGAGTCGCGCAAGAAATATTTAATGACATAATCTTCTTCTTCGTCGTCGTCGTTTCCTCATGACTGAGGGACGTGACTTTTCTGGGCTATAATCGTCACCAGCTTCCTCCAAACTTCTCTGTCTTGAGCCATACGGACGCCTATAATGTGGTGTGAGTGGCTCGTACAAGACGGACATATTAAAACAATCCAAAAATGTGTTTGTTATATCAACGGAAATTCTATCAAAGCACTCAATCTATGTTTCAAATGCATCTGTAAATATGATGAATAATTCAGTGTGTATGGTGGTTCACTCACTTGTGTCGCCTGTCCTTTTTTTTCAACGCAACGTAACGCATGCGTCTGTCAGACGAAAATAAATTGCGAATGCAAATATGGCTACGGTGGGTTTACGGTGCGTAACGGAGGCGTCTGTCAAGTCGTTTGACACACGCGTCCGTTACGCGCCGTAAATCGACAGACGACGACGGACGACAAGTGAGAAAACCGCCTATACTCTTACGATGGAGTTGTTTTAATGACCGTGTGATGCCGGCTTAGAATAGCACTACCCCATTTCTTACCCGCATATCATTTTAGGCGACAGGCTGACCACCTGTTACTAAAGTGATACACGATTTTTCTGAAACAACCCTAAAATATTTGTCAGACGTGGCGATATCGACCATAATATACATCCGTTAACGCTCTGCTTACCCAGCAAGGAATAAAGGCATGATATGTATATGTATGTATGTTTAAATAAATATTAGATCACCCATTTGTTTATCATAATTTTTTCTGATTAGCTTTGCAAATGTAGCGGATAATCTTATTCTGGTTCACTAATTCAAGGGCAACTTATAATTAAGTTATTAAAGTAAAAAATTGTAATTAAACATTTGTCTGTTTTAGACACGTACGTGTGAATTGCTGTTTCTTATACATGAAAATATCGAAATCAAAATCAACTTTGTTCACCAGAACAGTGAGTCCCAATCATAAGAAATCTATTAAAATAAGTAAAGTTATTCCAGCGGTTAGAACAGAAAAATATCCATGCTATTTTTAAGTACAGTATCCAAAATATGTTTTCGTGTGATGTCGGCTTAGAATAGCATCATCCCATTTCTTTCCCATGGGTGTCGTAAGAGGTGACTAATAAACTCGACGATAACAAGGTTTTTGCGATTTTAGGCGATGGGCTGACCACCTGACACTATAGAAATACATAATTTTCTGAATGACATTCAAATGTTTGTCAGACGTGCCACAAATGTTCGTTTTTACGACCTTTTCGCTCTGCCTACCCCGCAAGGCGTGATATCTATGTATCCAAAAGACTTTACTGGTTGAATCATATAATTACGAATATAATTTTAATTTACAATCCACAATATGATTCAAGGTACTTCTCATCATAAACCCTGGTGTAACAAGGATTGAACCTATAATTTTATTGTACAAGAGACTGTTATTTTTTAGTATTGTGCTGTTTCAGCTACCGTATTGTATAGCTACGTATGTTTAAACATTGTTTAGAAACATATGTGGTATCGCAGAGTTGAAAGTAGACATAATGAATACTTTTATGCAAATAACTTGATAAGGTACTTACAACTTGTTTGGACAAGTAATTAAGGTCACTAGACGTCATATTTATAAACATGCTACTCGTTTTTTAATTGGAAAGAAATACTTGTAACTTGGAAATGAACAATGGCTGAAGAATGTTAATATTACGAAACTAGTTTTGAAATTGTCGTTTTAGAGTTTAGAGGTAATTAATGAGTTGGGACACATTTGAGTGATTTCTTTGAGAAAACATTTCAGATGATATAATGATAATAAGAACTTGTTCCTTTGAAGTACCGACCCAAAAAATATATATTTCGAAATAATATAGCACTGTGAGAGCAAAATTAACAGTTAGTACAGACATAAAACATAGTATTTTAACTTAATACTTAGTTGTTTGGATGTGAGTTTAATCGTAAATTTGTTTATTTCAATATTTTACGAACTAAGTTTAAGTAAACTAATCTTTGAGAAGTAAATGTTGCAGTTGCAACATGACGTAAAATTATGATAAACTTAAAACCTGATTAGTTTATCGTCAAATTAACTAACATCCTGCAGTGCATATTTAGTGTAAAAGGTCACTTGACCAATTTGAAAACATCAAATATATGCACATTTTGCAACCTAAAGATGTGCTCTTTGGAAATAGACGAGACATAAATAGTAGCTTTTACGTTTGCAAATAGAATACCTAGGTACTTATTACAATTTAAATTTTGCAATAAACTTCCTTCCAAAATTTTTGGGTGGAACGAAACATACGTGAGTATAGTTCAGACGCGGAAGTTCAGATTAGTTTAGATATCAAGCCTTTTCTTTTACTTACATACATATCACTTAACACGAGCTTAGCACTTACTTACAGCTTTGGTAACATGAGCTAAAGGCAGGAACAAATGGCGAAATATAATCAAGAAGATATTGATTCCAAAGGGAGATCACGACCCTCAGTAATAAGAAAAACCACGCGAGGAGGATCTACATATCCAGCCTTATTTTTCTCTTAAGTTGTCATTATTATGCCATAATAAACCATAATAACATTAACAGCCACTACAGTTCACTGTCAAGCACGGGCGGTATTCCCATACTCACCACGCTTGGCAGGTGGATTGGCAAGCGCAGAGCATGATGTTGAATTCACAGGGAACGCTGCTGCCCATTCCCTGAATTGTTATCCCTTAGTTGCTTTTTACGACAAACACGAGTAGAATTGAAGTGATTTCATTCTAAGCCGGCATCAGACGCAAAACCTCGATAAAAAGGAACAAATCATAAAATTACTATAAATATTGTGTAAAATGAATCATATTTATATTACCGATTAAAAACGAAATGGTTTTTAATCGATAAAACATTTGTAATCAAGAATGATAAAATGGGGTAGTACTTTCCAAACCGCAAACAAATTAGTTTTTAAAATATGTTAATGTTTTTCAATCAAGTCAAATAGATTAGGGTTACGACACATACCATTAATACCTACCGGTATTTTTAGAAAATTTATATTGTAAATTGTAAAACATGAAATTGAAAAAATAAGACAATGATCTGAATATTAAATATACAGTGATTTTACTAAATATTGAATGAATCCTGCTCGCTTAAGTGAACACGGATTAAACTCACTGTTATTTTGTTGCGCGTTATCGCGACGTATTCGGACCAGTCGGTGGTCCTTCCTCAGGCTGAGTGCCGCTGCACGCTCGCGCGTCTCGCCAGGCGAGACCACCGACTGGTCCGAATACGTCGCGATAACGCGCAACAAAATAACAGTGAGTTTAATCCGTGTTCACTTAAATGATTTAGTTATGTCTCACTTAAGTTTAAATAGTATAATCCTGCTCGCGCTTGAAAATTTTGCAAGTTTAAAAAATAAATAAAAAATAAATATAATTTTATATTATTTGAATAATTAACAAACAATAACTACTGAATTACGTACCCTTAGGTCACCTTCGTAGACTTCATTGCAGACTTATTTTAATAATATTATTATGATGTCGTTGATACGTACCTGAAACAAAAATGAAATAAATTTAGTAAGATGAATATTTGTCGCACCAGGCGAAAAAATATTGAAGAAATAAATTACTTAATATTTGTGTCTTATGGGGATCGCTATAGCTATGCCATCGGGCTTGTCAAAAAATAAAGATATTTACAGCAACTAACGGTTTCATTAACTGTGATTTTGTTTTCTTTGTAATACCTACATACATACATAAATCACGCCTATATCCCTTACGGGGTAGGCAGAGTGTTAACGGCTGTAAAACGGATATTAACACCACGTCTGACAAAAGCTTGAGGGTCAACTAGATAACTGTGTATGACTATAGTGACAGGTTATCAGCCCATCGCCTAAAATTGCAATACACATCCCTCGAGTCCCTTAGTCGGCTCTTGCGACACCCATGGGTTAGAAATGGGGTGATGCTATTCTAAGCCGGCATCACACGGCATGTAATACCTACCTAACTTATATTAACCAGAATTCCTTAGAAGTAGTATGTACATTAAGTTTTAACCAAATAAGTTTCAGTTGCAGTAACACGTCGTAACGGATAAAATCGCTACCGTTCATTGCTCAGCTTAACACTAAATCCTCACCAAAGGTCGTTCAAGGCTCCCAAACTAGTTTAAAAGTTGATGTTTAGCCCCAGGCGATAGCTAGCGTGATATTTTAAAATATTAAATGGTCGTATCCAAACTAATGAATTTTATATTTAAATGTTCATTGCTTGTCGATGTAAGTACTTGTGATACACATGTAGGGTAAAACCGGCAATGTACTAAGAATATAGTAAATAATGCAACAGGGGTTCTACAGCTACTAGTTTCACATCGTCCCATTAAGTGTAATGGTTCATTAATACACTTCTAATTGTCTAAAGAAGCGTTTTAATAGCTATGTGGCAATAGTTGGTAAAAATGGTACTTTGATTCATGTATTGTTTGGAATTTTTATGATTATTTGTTCACCATGGAATGTGGGTCGAAAAATACAAAAATAATTAGAGTTTCCATTGTGAATTAAACAGCTGCTTGGCTATTTTGTATGGGAGGTGTAATTTTTGTATATATCAGCCCATGTTCCATGAAGAAAGTTGTTCAGTTTCATAAGTACCTTCTCCTCCTTTCGGCTTGTTATACTTTTTTGTCACTCCTTTTTTTACTACTTATATGGTATGCAAGTTCATCAAATTCTTTATTATAATAATTGATTTTAAATCAATTCAAAAATTCGCAAGCCGGTTGATATCGTATACCGTTAAGTAGATAAACTTCATCAACAACCCCAAAAGCCTACTGCTGGCCATATGCCGTAGAAATCACACTTTGCAGACGGATTGGCGAGCGCAGCGGAGATAAACTTATCACACCATAAATCTACCTTATATACACTACGATAGGAAAATTATAGATTACATTTCCCCATACAGAGTAACCAGTCTCACACATAGCGCGTTTGAAAGACATTTGTATTGCATCGTTTGTCTCTTTTTAACACCTCTACAGATAACAGATAGATGTGAAGAGATGAGATGAAGATAACATTGTCACCCACGTCTCACTTTCACTCATGGTTTATTTAAAGTTATGTATATTATTGTGGTTAAGAAAAGTTAAGAAAAGCTAGAGATAGAGACGGTTGGAGGAAACTGGGGGAGGCCTACGCCACTGAGGCGACTTCCACATACAAATAGAGAAAAAAAAAAAACATTTCGTAATATAGCATTTCAACTTGCCAAGTAATACTATAAGCTTAGTAATACTATAATTAATATACTTAGATTAATGAGTGTTTTAAAAATTAATGTTTTGTATTTGTTGCACTGGTTTACTATTATTACTGTAGAATGATTTGTTTTGTATAATTATCATTGATTTATGTTATTGAATTATTGTATTTTATTATTTTAACAAGCATGATTTTATACAACTTAATTTGTGGTAGAATAAAGGCTATTTTCATTTTCATTTTCATATTTTTGTGGTAAAAAAGTAGGTTGGTTTAGATCCGAGGTTTTCTTTTTCCCTAAGTGTGCATTTTTGCTAATAACAATAATCTTACAAACAAAAATAACAGTAAGGGCGTGTTACGGGTATGAACCCCTATACTATTGCGCAACTGTCGATGCTTCATCAATTACTTCTTGGAACTGATCGCCTGATCATGGAATGTGCTGATGTGATGTGAACTTTTAGGAGGAGTGATGATGAGGCCAGAAGGCCGAGTGACGACTGTGAGGAAAAGGGTAGCTACCCGCCTGGTCGGGAGTTGTGACCAGGGGAACGACTGTTCCAACCGGACATGTTTGGAAGTTGTATATATAGCGATCAGCGGAATAACTTCAATACCGCGTTTCAGGACTTGTATGTGGAGCGCATGCGCGCCGCCACATCACTCCCCCATTTTGGAGTGTCGAAGACGCTGTTCAGCCGTTGATGTCTTGAGGCAGTTGATTACTTCATCGTGCAGTCAGGCGGTGAGGCTAGCAGGCATGTAGCAGTGGTAGAGCAGGCTGCACGCTGGAATGTGTCGACAGTCGTGGCTGCTGTAGACCGTGCGATGCTGAGTGCCGACCGAGGATAGAGCACTTGTCGTACTGTAGATCCGTTTCTGGTACTGCGATGGTTGCCGAAGATCATGTGGCTTTCAAGATGCGTTGAGGTTGAGAAGTCCAAGTTGCGCTGATGTCCGGTAGAGCTGATGACATCATGAAGCGTGATGGTGCAGTCAGGTGTGGCGATTTCTGGCTCCAGGTCTTCGAGGCGTCGATGACAGATGGAGACAGTGATGATGCTGGGTGTGACTGCAGAGGCCGCTGATGTGATGACGTCTGGCTCCGGGTGAAGAAGGTTGTGGATGTACGTCACGTCGTCGCTGTTGATCACGTCGGGGTCACCAGTTTAGGAGGAGTGATGATGAGGCCAGAAGGCCGAGTGACGACTGTGAGGAAAAGGGTAGCTACCCGCCTGGTCGGGAGTTGTGACCAGGGGAACGACTGTTCCAACCGGACATGTTTGGAAGTTGTATATATAGCGATCAGCGGAATAACTTCAATACCGCGTTTCAGGACTTGTATGTGGAGCGCATGCGCGCCGCCACAAACTTGTGAATCCATGTTACCGTGGGACATCTTGGCAAAGCGTCGGTGCCTTTTATGCTCCAACCGTGGAAGCAAGAGGACGTAGCATTAATGATCAATCGTGATCAATTAAAATAAGTGAATTAAATTAATTAAGAACTTTTGCATGAACTTACTCTGTGCTTTGAACTTTGTGAAACGTTTTTAAAAACACCTCCCGACAGCCGCCAATGGTAAGTGGCGCAGACGGTTGAGGTTAGTTCGCGTGTGCGTTAGTGCGTGATTTCGAACTTTAAGTCCGCCAAATAGTCGAATTGACGACTACGACGACGCAGTGCTGACTACCCTATAAAAGAATCTACGGCCGGTTGTTGGAGGTATCCTGCAGAAAAATCGCATTGAGAATCGCCTCAAAAATAAACGACATCATCTAGATATCGATGAGTCAACGTGGACACATTAAGCAGAGTACCATGCAATTGTGAGTGTTAACGTTAGTTACATAAGTCCTATTGGTTGCTAATTCCTTTGTTTTCTCTTCCCCTGTACATAAATAGTTTCCAAAATTTTCTTCCCACGTAGAGATAGGGGTATTAAACCCAATTCACCGCGTAATATTCGCGAGAGTTATAGACAATCTCGTTTTCATAGAGATCTTTTATTAGCTCTTGAAGGGCTCGACGAAGAAGACGAATTAGACATGGCAGAAGAAGGAATTCCCGCTGGGCCCACTGGCCAACCCATGGGTCAGCCGATAGATAAACTCGATACGATTTGGAAAGCTTTGAGATTAGTTCCCGAGTTTGATGGAAATTCAAATGTTCTCATCAGGTTTTTGAATATTTGTGATAAGCTTATACAGACTTATATCGATCTAGCTCCAGGAAACGAATTAAGTAATTCTGCCTTAATAAATGGAATTTTAAACAAAATAATTGGCAAAGCTGCCACTACTCTGGCAACAAATGGAATTCCTAGAGACTGGAATGGTATAAGAAGTGCTTTAATTAATTCATTTTCCGACCACAGGGATGAATCAGCGCTTTACACCGATTTATCAATGTTAAAACAAGGTAGTGACACACCACATGTATTTTACGAACGCGTTCAAAATTTGCTCAGCACTATAATGACTTATGTAGAGTTACACGAATCGGTAGACACTACCATAGAAGCGAAACGCGACCTTTACAAAAAACTTGCCTTGCAGACATACACGAGAGGTCTTCATGAACCTCTGGGCTCTCGGATCCGTTGCATGCGCCCGGATTCGTTGCAAGAGGCATTGGAATTTGCCCAGGAAGAATTAAATGTCCTTTACTTGCAAAATAAAAATGTTCAACCAGCTTTTCCTAAAAAAACAGCTCAGTTCTCAAAACCTTTTAATTTTTCTCCTTTTAATATGCCACTTATGACACCACATAATCAGCAAAATTTTAGACAACCTAGTCTCAATTCCGCTATGCCGATTTACCAGGCAAGACCGAATTTTAACTTTGAACCCCCGCATAGAAATAACCAGATGCCTACTGGTAATCAATTCAAGTTTAATCAACCCTTGCATATGGTACCAAATCCCCAAGGCCAAGGACCATCAAGAACTCAGCAAATGATGCGAGCCCTGCCGCGATCGAATATGTCAACCGGGTTCAGAGTTTCACCTCGTTTTTCTTCCCAGTCAAACAGTAATTTTCCGAAACCCATGAGTGGTGTGAGTCACCCCGTAGCCCGTGCGTTACCACTAACTACGCAAAACGAACACCAACAAATTCACGTTAATGAGACGTGCTATGATCCCTATTTTTATGACTATGACTACGATAATACTTACGACCAGTTTACTGACTATGACATGAACGTGACCACTGAAAACGAATTCTCGGACTTCCCTACCGAAAATAGTACGTACGACGAGCAAGCAAATTTTTCCAAACTGCCTCCTATTCCCCCCCCAGAATAGAATTAAACTTGCAAAATAAAAAAATGCTACCATACATACAAATTCAAGACCCACCTCTGAAACTTTTAATTGACACAGGAGCAAATAAGTCGTTCATAAGCCCGGAAGCCGTACGTAACTTTTATTCAGACTTCCCTCTGAACTATGATCCTTTTATAGTATCAAGTATACATGCAACTACAAAAAACGACTTTTCTATCACGGTCCCATGTTTTCGCGAATTCAATGACCAAACCCCTATAAAATTATACATTCATCGCTTTCACGACTACTTCGATGGATTAATTGGTTTAGATACTTTAAAATTATGGCAATCAAAAATCGATCTAAATTCGCATGTTTTAAATACTAAATTCGCTAACAATACCATTCATATGTATGAGTCACCACAGAGCTTCAACTTAATGGAGACAATCATACCGGCACAGTCAAGCCAAGTAATTACTATACCGACAGAAATCAACAACGGAGATATTATAATAAATCACCAATCTATATGCAATTGCTACATTTTAGATTGCCTATCCACGGCAGAAAATGGTTTTGCAAAAGTAGAAATTTTTAATCCGACCCAAAATGACATAATTTTAAATTTATCGCAACCAATTCGCGCACATTTATTTAACGCAGAGACTGTACCGCAAAGTGTGCCAGTCACAGACAGCCGCGGCAAGGCTGCGCGCTTCCAGGAAGTCTTATCGCGTTTGCGAACTGACCATATGAATGCCGAGGAGAAAGCTAACTTGATTGCACTTTGTAAAGAATATTCTGACGTTTTTTATTTAGAAAACGAACCATTGACCTTCACAAGTAAAATCAAACACCATATAAATACCACTGACGAAGTCCCGGTTCATACGAAAACTTATAGATATCCCTTTATACATCGACAGGAAGTTCAAGATCAAATACAAAAAATGCTTGATCAAGGTATTATCAGGCCGTCTACTTCCGCGTGGAGTGCACCAATTTGGATTGTACCAAAAAAATCAGACGCCTCCGGCAAAGTGAAATGGCGCCTGGTAGTGGATTTTAGGAAACTTAACGAAAAGACAGTTGACGACAAATATCCGATCCCAAATATTACGGACATACTAGACAAATTAGGCAAATGCCAGTACTTTACGACCCTTGACCTCGCAAGCGGATTTTACCAAGTAGAGATGCACCCTGACGACATCCACAAAACCGCATTTAGTGTTGCGGACGGAAATGGGCATTTTGAATTTTTACGGATGCCTATGGGATTGAAAAACAGCCCTTCTACGTTTCAAAGGGTTATGGATAATGTTCTCCGTGGCCTTGCTAACGTGATATGTACCGTTTATTTAGACGATATTCTGGTTTTTTCGACCTCCCTCCAGGAACACATGATTAATTTAAGGAAAATTTTTGATAGACTCAGAGAATCAAATTTCAAAATCCAAATGGATAAGTCCGAATTCTTGACTCATGAAACACCTTACTTAGGGCACATCATTACACCTGATGGGGTTAAGCCCAACCCAGACAAAATCGCTGCGATTATAAAATATCCTATTCCCAAGACAACTAAGCAAATAAAAGGCTTTTTAGGACTTTTGGGATACTATAGACGATTTATCCCCGATTTTGCTCGACTGACAAAACCATTGACTACTTGCCTTAAAAAAGGAGCGAAAGTGAAACTGACCCCTGAATATTTGAAATGTTTTGAGAATTGTAAGACTTTACTGACGAACGACCCTATCCTGCAGTATCCAGACTTTTCGAAAGAGTTCAATTTGACAACAGATGCATCAAACGTGGCCCTTGGAGCGATCCTTTCACAGGGACCCACTGGCTCAGATAAGCCCATAGCCTATGCTTCTCGGACCTTGAATGATAGTGAAATGAATTATTCAACTATCGAAAAAGAACTTCTTGCGATAGTGTGGTCAACGAAATATTTTCGACCTTACCTTTTTGGCCGTCAATTCAAAATTATAACAGACCACAAACCGCTGCAATGGCTTTTACAGACAAAAGAACCCAATTCACGCTTAACTCGCTGGAAACTGAAATTAGCAGAGTATAATTTCACAATTATCTACAAGAAGGGCAAAAGTAACACCAATGCCGATGCTCTGTCCCGCATTGAGATAAATATGGAAGATTTAGATTCAATGGTTGTGAACATCACTTCTGGTTCGTCATCTCGCAGGTCATCATCAACAATCACTGCTCCTGACGACAGACCTTTAATCAGCCAATCCTCGACAGACACAGCACCATCTTTTCGAGCTCTAAGTAGCCCAACTCCAACAGATAATTTTCAAAGGAATTCTTCAACTATTACAGCACCTTCAATACGAGCTCTGAGTAGCCCAATTCAATCTGAAAACCCACAAGAAAGTTCAGATCGACATGATAATTATATAGGCAGGGACGACGACCTACCATCAGATACTGCGCACACAAGCGTGGAACATCCAATTCTTGACATTCCAATTTCTGACGATCCTTTGAATAAATTCAGGAGACAACTTGTAATAAAATGCACAAATAATTGCACTAAAACTAAACCAAAGATAACATCACCATTTGAAAATTTCAGAAAAGTTACAGTTCATGTGTCTGAAGAAAATTTGCAGCAAGATTTAATATCAGTTGTAAAAAACCACATTGACCCTAAATTACGTACAGCTGTATTAATTGAACCTATTGACAAAATCTACACCATAGTACCAATTTTGCAGAATACTTTTCAAAATTCGTCTATGAATTTGGTATTAGTAAAGCGCGAAATACAGAATATGAGCGACTATCTGGACCAACAGGATGTTATCTCAAAATATCATTCAGGAAAAACTAACCACAGAGGTATAAATGAAACATACCTTTCCCTCTCTCAGAGATATTTCTGGCCAAAGCTTAAAGAAAGCATTAACAAGTTCATTAATGAATGTGCTATATGTAGCCGAGCAAAATACGATAGAAACCCAGTTAGACCTGAATATCAGATTGTACCCCCACCCTCAAAGCCGTTTGAGCATACACATGCTGACGTCTTAACTATTGAACAGGACAAATACTTCACTATAATCGATGCTTTCTCTAAATATGCTCAAGCATATCGTTTACCAGATTGCACAGCCCCCAATATAGTCAAAGCTCTCATAACATTTTCTACTCACCATGGATATCCTATGTCTATAACTACAGATAGAGGTACAGAATTTACTAATCAAATAGTTGCAGAATTTCTGAAATTGCATAAAATCCAACACCACACAATTGCTGCACATGCCCCAAACGAAAATGGCATGATAGAAAGATTTCATAGCACTCTATTAGAACACTTACGTCTATTAAAAATACAACATCCAAATGAGTCTGCAATGAATTTGGTTCCCTTCGCACTAATTGCATACAATAGTTCAATTCACAGTTTTACCAAATGCAGACCATTCGACCTAATATCTGGACATTTTGACCCAAGAGACCCAACTGACCTAGACTTAACCCAAAGACTATTACAACAATACTCCCAAGAACACCGTGAAAAAATGCAAACCGTATACAAGATAATTCATGACCAAGCACTTTCGAATCGCGAAACAATAATGACTAGACGAAACCTTGATAGAGAACCTGATATTAATTATGACCCTGATCAAGAAGTGTATATCCGAAACCCGGCAGCAGCTAGACAGAAACTGGCGCCTCGGTACACACATGACAATGTTATAGCTAATTTGCCTATTCACATATATACATCACGAAAAAAAGGACCTGTCGCCAAAACAAGACTGAAAAGGAAAAAGAAAAATAACAACTCTACCTTGTTGCAGGATCCTAATACTCGCGAGTCTCGTGACCCTGTCCCTGGTCCGAGCGGAACTCAACCAACCTTCAGAACAGAACATACGACTTGACAGTTTGTTAGATGGACCTGGTATCTTGCCGTTCAAACTTGGACTTACTAGAATAATATCACATGACCATACATTTTTACAAGAAATTGATCTTGACAAAATAAAGATACAAATTGACTTAGTACAAACTCAATTGACTGACATTGCTAGTAAAATATCAAATCAAAATTTTCCACTTTTTAAACATCAAATTATTCATTTATTTGGCAAGTTAAATAAAACTTTAGTTCAACTAGAATCCTTTGAACCAAGAAGGATACGTCGCGGGATTTTTGATCCTTTAGGTACACTTATTAAGAGTGTGACAGGAAATCTTGACCATGATGACGCCCTGAGGTTTGAAAATGCTATCAAAATTTTGCAGACTAATGATCAAGAATTATCAACAGCTTTTAATAAGCATATTTCTTTATACAAGGATTTGACAATTCAACAAACTCATATATTGAATAATTTAACTATTAATCAGAAAAAATTAGATAAAGCTATTATATATCTACTTAATAGTTCTAGTTTAGATAAGGAACGTATTGCACAATATGCACAACTCTCTCAAATTTTAACCATTCTCACAGAGAATGTTCAAGATCTTTCGTTTGAGATGACTAGATTAGAAAATATTTTAGCTTTTAGTCGCACAAATTCTATGCACCATTCAATATTAACCATTAGCGACCTAAGCACTATGTTAAGCAAAATAAAAGGTCTTTATGGCTCTGTTTCGGTTCTTGATCTTGATATAAGATACTATTACGACATAATTAGCTTAGGCTCATACTACGTTGGTAAGAAAATTGTTATTGTCCTCAAGTTTCCTATCATGTCCACAGCTACCTATGACCTGTACAGACTTTGTCCTGTACCTAATAGATTTTCCAATATTATCCTACCACCCTTCCCATATATGGCAACCAATTCCCAGGAATTTATGTACTTAGAGGCTGAATGCCCGAAGTTAGAAACATGGTACATCTGTAAGCAAAAACTTATACATCAAGCCCGAACTCATCGTGACTGCATCGCCAATCTCATACACGAACGAGAAATGGACCAATCATGTCAACCAACAGCAGTAACACTAGCCAAAGAAGCTCTTCTAGAACTCGATAGCCAGCATTACATTATCTCTTTTCCGAAGAAAACCAAAGTACAAATTTCCTGCGGTAAAGAAGTACATCGTTACTTGGAAGGCAGTTTTTTAGCAAACATCCCACGAAATTGCGACATTCGCACACCTGAATTCACGATCATTAACACTGATGACAAACTGCGCGGGCATGCTGTCGAAATAATGGATTTCTCACGAATATTGTCATCATCATCGATTTCTGCAGAAAAATCACTTCGTTATAATTTAACTACCATTGATTTGAATACATTGCACAATATACAGCATCAAGTACTTATGGAAAATGCCGTGAAGCCGACATCAGCAGATACTTCGAGTATATACCATACAACAATTCCTACCTACATAGTATTATTAAGTGCAGCTGCACTCATTAGCATACTATATTACTGTCATCGCCGAGTTAAATCTTCATCGCCAACCAGTCTCGAGTTGCCTACAATGAATCCAATGCCTACGAATATTGCCAGTACACCTGAAGAACGTAGAGCAGCAACATTTGCATTAAACATTGGCAAATAGTTGCTTGTCCAGGAGGGGAGGTGTTACGGGTATGAACCCCTATACTATTGCGCAACTGTCGATGCTTCATCAATTACTTCTTGGAACTGATCGCCTGATCATGGAATGTGCTGATGTGATGTGAACTTGTGAATCCATGTTACCGTGGGACATCTTGGCAAAGCGTCGGTGCCTTTTATGCTCCAACCGTGGAAGCAAGAGGACGTAGCATTAATGATCAATCGTGATCAATTAAAATAAGTGAATTAAATTAATTAAGAACTTTTGCATGAACTTACTCTGTGCTTTGAACTTTGTGAAACGTTTTTAAAAACACCTCCCGACAGCCGCCAATGGTAAGTGGCGTGTAAATAGGTGTGATTATTAAACGACGCACCTAAACATTCAAGTAGCACAGGACAGCACAGCATGGACAGCCGATGTGGCGCAGTGGTGTTACGACTGCCTGCGACGCAAAGGTTCCGGGTTCGATTCTCGGTGGGGACACTCACAAAGTTGATATTTATCACTTTTTGATTACAGGGTGAACCACTTGATTGTCCGAAAAGAAGGGTTCCGTGCTCCAAAGCACGTTAAGCCGTCGGTCCCGGTTGCTGTCTATGATTACTTAGACGGCAGTCGTTACACAACCATGTTAGAGGCCTAATACTAGTAGGCGGTTGAAAAAGTCTGACACCAGGGATCATCGGGTCGTTGGATGACTCAGTGCCCCGCACGAAATGAAGAAAGTAGCACAAAGGCTTAAAATCCTTTTTCAACAGAATCATCTAGAGCTCTATACAAAAGACTTCAACGCAACCTTGTTACATATTTTCTATTGTATTTTGTATGCATTTTGATAACAGCAATTTCAAAGCTTTTATACTCGTAACTGTAAAACATACTTTTAAAATGATAATTTGAATGATCCGTCATTAGCTCCTGCGCATTATTCTTCTGATCCACAAATTTTTAAAACGAGTGCTAATGCATATGGAGACGTACACCAACAAATTTCTGACTATGTGTCCCACCGAAACAAACGGTTTAGAGACGACAGTACAGAGCCCTCGGAGTTCGACCTGTTTAAAGAAGAAATTAAAAATATGATCTCATCTTTCACCGAAGACCAAAAAATCCGTTCAGAAGCAATCAAGAGCGATCTAAAAGATATTAAGGAGACAAACACCAGAATCGACGCCTCCATGGCTTTACTTAATGCGCAGAACGAGGAATTTCGCCAAAAAATTCAAATACTCGAACAGCAAACCAAAAAAAGACAGGGAATATATTTACATTCTCGAAGATAAGATAGAAGATTTACAAAGAAACTCACGAAAAACCTGTTTGGAATTGAAAAATGTTCCGAAATTAGCCCAGGAATCGCAAAGCGACTTAATAAAGCTAGTAACCAACCTGGCAACCACCATCCAGCTAGACATGTGTGAGCGGGACGTGGACGACATCTTTCGTATGAGACCCAAAAGCAACGAAGAGACCAAACCTCCCATTATTGTGGAGCTGCGTTCCTCGATCCTCAGGGCCGACTTCCTAAAAAAGGTCAAAAACTTTAATCTCGCTAACAGAACTCGACTACAGGCGAAGCACCTCGGGTTCACCAGACAAGAAGACACTCCAATCTACGTATCCGAACAGCTGACGTATAAAGGACAACGGCTGTTTTTCTTAGCTCGGGAGCTCAAGCGAAAAAACAAGGTTAAATTCTGCTGGACATCACACGGGAAGGTCCTAGTGAGAAAAGACGAGACTTCAAAAGTTGTCCACATTCAAAATGAAGCCCAAGTGCATGAGCTGAGTCTGGAAACGTGACTATATAACTATTTCTTTAGTACTGTGCTCCTCTTTGCTTTTATTATGTTACACACTAACGTATCAATCGCATTTACTATTTTTACCTACTGCAAACCTCATATCACATACTCACACTCCACATACACACACACAGACGTACATCTAACTCACTACTTACCTACTAAAAGCGTGCAACATACTCAAAAGATTGTAAAATTACCTACCTACCCAAACTTGCGCAATCAGTGTATTCACTCTTATTTACCTACCACTGGAATCACTACAAACCTCCCCTGCTACTACGTGAAGTATTCCTACATATATCTAAATGGATAGTTTCAATAACCTGCTAGAAATAGATTCGCTTAGGCCGGCGGAATCTATAAAGTGTAATATTCAAGACTTAAAATTAAATAACTCAACTAATATTTTTTCCATCCTTACCCAAAACATAAGAAGTATATACAAAAATATCGACGACCTACAAATAACTCTCTCGCAATTAATTTATGATATCGACATTCTCATCTTAACTGAATGTAGATTAAACTTAAATAAAAATATCCCCCGGCTTATAAACTACACTTCGTACCAAACTACTAACCTACTCAATCAAAACGACGGAGTCGTTATATACATAAAAAACACTCTTATGATTAAATGTAAAGAACTTAATCTTCTAGATGCCACCGGATTACAAATTGAAACTAATCACTATATTATTTTAGGTATATACCGCTCCCCGTCGTTTCTAAACGCCAGTAATTTCATCCAGTCCCTTGACTCCCACCTCGAAACATTAAATACCTACAAAAATGTAGTAATACTCGGCGATATCAACATTAACCTTATTCCTTCACCCAGGGAGAAATCAAATGAAAAAAGTAACAGACTTTCCTACCTAAATGTACTTTCTGTTCATGGACTAATGTCCGCTCATAACTTACCTACACGATACGACAGCTGCCTGGACCATGTACTTCTTAAACTGGAGACAAACAATTCGGCTTACGTCGCTGTTTTAAACACCACCATAACGGACCACAATCTGGTTGCATTATTCATCGCTCAGAAGTGCAAACAATCATCTTCCCCTAAATACAAAACGGTGACTAACTATAATAAAGCCATTACCTGTCTTATCTCCACAGATGTCTCTTACTTAAATATTTACACGGATCCTAACACTTATGCAACAGCATTAATTAACCTAATTAGAACAATTATACAAAATAACTCTAAACTAGTGCTTATCCCAAATGGTAAAAGGTCTAGAAAGCCATGGATAAATGAAGGAATTCTAAAATGCATAAATTTACGTAACAAAATGCAACTTAAACTAAAGTCTGAACCACATAACAAAACCCTATCGATTACATATAAACGCTTTCGAAATTTCTGCTGCAACCTAATAAAAAAAGTTAAAAGACTATACTACAGGGATAAAATAAATAAGTCTATCAAGGTACCTAAAAACCTCTGGTCGACGGTAAATGAAATCACTCAATATAAACCCCCTAAGACTCCAAACACCGAGTTACTTAACATACTTCCCTGTCAACAATTAGCAGTCAACCACGTAAATAAATACTTTGCCAATATCGGGCGTAGCCTAGCTGAAAACATTATTACTAGATTAGGCCCCCCCGCGCATACTTCAATGAGTTCATATACTCACTCAACCTCCCTAGTGCTACTTGACTGCACACCTAGCGAGATCATATCTATCCTTATGAATCTGGACTCAGGAAGTGCGCCGGGCTGGGACGCGATTCCTACTCATTTCCTGAAAAAATCATGTGATTTTCTCGCCCCACTAATAAGTAACCTAGGAAACTTAATCTTTGAAACTGGAATTTTCCCCTGTGAACTGAAAAGAGCCGTAATTACCCCTGTTTACAAGGGTGGGGACAGAAACGACGTAAATAATTATCGCCCTATCTCGGTACTTACCTCAATCTCCAAAATTATTGAGAAACTTCTAAATTCCAGACTAGTTAGTTACTTGAATAAATATAAACTTTTAGCTGACTCTCAGTATGGTTTCCGAGTAGGGAGATCAACTCAGGATGCCATAATTGATCTCACTTCACATATAACAAAAGAAATAGATAAAGGCAATAAATGCGTAACAGTCTTCCTTGACCTCAAGAAGGCTTTTGATACCGTTTCTGTGCCCATCCTCGTGGACAGGTTGGAGAATCTTGGTGTACGTGGAAAAGCACTTTCTCTCTTCTCCAGCTACCTCTCAAATAGAAAGCAGGCAGTTAAAATTGGACAGTGTCTTAGTCGGGAGGAATTTGTAACTTTTGGAGTCCCGCAGGGGAGTGTCCTCGGTCCAACGCTCTTTCTCATATATATTAATGATCTATGTAAGCTTACTGGCGTTGGAGGGAGGATACTCTCCTACGCTGACGATACGGCTATTATTTTCTCAGGGAAAACATGGGATGAAGTAAGGCAAGTGGCAGAAAAAGGACTTGAAAAGGTCTCTAATTGGCTAAACGCTAACCTTCTAACCCTTAACATACAAAAAACTAATTATGTATGCTTTGGACCCTACATAACCTCACAACCGAGTACCAACTTTAACATTACACTGCACAGCTGCTTGAATAACAACCCCTGTAACTGTCCACTTATACAGAAAGTTAGCTCTGTAAAGTACCTAGGCGTCATGGTGGATCAGAGATTGAGCTGGCACCCACACTTGGAACTTACCATGAGTAGGGTCAGAAAACTGATATGGGTATTCAAATCGCTGCGGCATGTAATGAACAAAGACATACTTCATAATATCTACGTTGCTATGGTCCAATCGGTCTTGGTTTATTGTATCCCGGTCTGGGGAGGAGCTAATAAAACGAACTTCTTGGATCTTGAACGAGCTCAGAGAGCACTTGTAAAGGTCATGCTATTTAAGCCGTACAGGTTTCCTACGGACACGCTATACACTATCAGCAATATACTGACGGTCAGGAAGCTGTATATCACACACCTACTTTTAAAATATCATAAAGACCTGCCTTATGATCGTAACATCCTTAACAAAAGACGAAATTACATGGTGGCTCCTACATGTCCTGTTCGTACTGCGTTCGCCGAACGTCAATATATAGCTCAAGGTCCCTTCCTTTATAATAAGATAAACCGAACACTTCAGATATACCCAATGCCTTTACGCCCATGCAAACACGCCCTGATCGAATGGTTGAAAACCCTTAAATATGATGAGGTCGAGGCACTTTTAACTAGAATTGGCTGATATGCACCTACCGGCTCTTCTGTACTCCTCCTCCTGCATGTGGCTAATATCACCGATCCCAAGGATTTTTATATATCCGTAGGGCATGTAGGAGGTGGAGACAAACGGTATATAAATCAGCCAGTAATTTTACCTACGTATAATACGCGTGTAGAAACTACGTAATACCTACGTATTCCATACCATTTCAACCAGGGCTTGTAAGTATTCTCTTCTTGTGCCAGCGCACGTGAAGCAAACAAACAATCATTTAATTATTTTATTTTCTTCCAGTTGAATTTTAACCTAACTGACATAATAAGTATTGTTACATACCTATCTACTAAATACCACTGTCGCATGTTGGTCGCATTCACCCTTACTTTGCACGCTACTACACATACACACACTATCACGCTCACACAAACAAGTACGTCTTACACTCACAACTCAACAATCAAATAGGTATTTCTAATATAACAGACTCTGTGATCGTTTACCGTGAACGATCACAGAGTCTGTTACCTACCTAACCTAACTTTGATCTTTTTTGTAATATTACGTTCCTTATTGTTATATTATTGATAAGTTAATGTAAGTAAGTGTACCTAACTACCTACCTACTACTTTCTGTAACACACATCCTAAACAAAATGTAAAACTTGGGAAGAGCGGGGTATTCCCACTACGAGTGTCTCTGACTACTCAAAGGGAAGCCTCCAGCAACATTGTAAATAGGATTTAAGAAAATAAAGATTTTTAATTTTTTTTTTTTTTTTTTTTTTTAAATCAGTCAATGAAACCAACACCAAAGGTCACTGCGCATTCTAAATCAAATGACACGCAAACAAAGCCGATTAATTAACTCTATTAAGTACACAACAATGGTCCAAACGACCCACATATCTCGATACCGTTGTTCAAATCGATACAAAATCGATATTCTGATCGATTACCGAGTTGATTACTTCAACTTTCGACCTTGAGTCGTAGGCAGAAAGTTTATTGTTTCAAGCAACGATCAATCATTCTCGCTTTACGTCACCCCGTGAATAGATATTGCTCTCGATTCTAGCAGCAGGTTTTCTTAGCTTATTCTTAGCTTATCTTGTCATTTTCTTAAATAAGTAAAAGAAAAGTAGACAGAAAATCTAACTTGAACATTCATTGGTCATTCGAATTCGGAACTGAGAAATACAAGACAATTTTGTCAATGTGCTTCTGTAAAAATGCGGAAACAATAGCAGTGAACGGGAAGCTTAGGAAAAACTGATAGCGGCAGTGCTCCTGTCTCATGCCATAGCTCATGCCTTGCGTATTAAAAAAATGGGAATAATTAAAACCCTGTCGGAATCGAGGCCACTAGTGTACTAACTTACACATAGCACTTACTATAGGCACTAATAGTTTCAAGGGCTTAGTGTTCTGTTCCGTTATAATACAGATTGAAACATAAATCTTAGTGAATAGAACATGCAATGAATAACGTCATTTAGTTAATAATTGTCAAGTAGAACAGAAACCCAATTTATAGATTGGTGCATTTAGAACGGTCAAAACTAAATTGATGGATGTTGTCAAATCGTAAAATACTTGACACAATTGATGATCTAATAAAATTCACGGATAGTAAATAAACTGATTAGATGAAGGTGTTACTAAAATTAAGGAACAAAACACTTTATGGCGCCACTAATAACTCGAGTTTTAATGAAATTAAACTGTTATACCAACATTATTATTATTATGTTGGTACAATTCCAAATCCTGGGTATTAATAGCCTTAACTATCCCACTGCTGGGAAAAAGCCTCCCCTTGGCAATCACCATCATACTTAAAAAAGATCATTGACTTTACACATATACATTCGCATAACCTAGGTTATCTTGATAAATTTGTACTTTGTATTATATAGCCAACTTACCCATATCTATGTTGTTTCATACAATCATAGTTTGCATACATACATACATGCATAAATCACACCTATATCCCTTACGGGGTAGGCAAAGCATTAACGGCCGTAAAACGGATATTAACACCACGTCTGACAAAAGTTTGAGGGTCAATCAGATAACTGTGTATCACTATAGTGACATCAGCCCATCGCCTAAAATTGCAATACACATCTAACCCTCGAGTCCTTTAGTCGCCTCTCACGTCACCCATGGGTAAGAAATGGAGTGATGCTATTCTAAGCCGGCATCACACGGAAAATCATAGTTTGCATTGATCAAAATTAAATTAAATGATGAAATGCGTGACTTAAAAGGTCAGGTGTATTCTTGGAACAGGGTGCGCAATCGACGAACGCAAATTCAAGTTTACATTGCAATGTCGTAAATTCTATCGATTCCTCGACCCTGTTCTAAACATAACAGGGCGAGAGATCTAAAACGGGGCGTGCATGCAAATGCTCGCGAGATGCGCGCGAGTCGCCCGCGCTTCTGTCGCGATGCGAGCCGCCGATTCTACCCACATAGCCGCGCGTGCGCACTGGTACACTGTTCAGGTGAATACACACTGAACATTCATGTTGTGATACTGAGGTGACGAACGATCGAAATGTCAGTGTTTTATGTCTGTCATTTCAAATAGCATTATATTATTAATGTAAATACATCACGCCTATAATCCCTTACGGGGAAGGCATAGCGTAAACGGTTGTAAAAACTGTAATTTACGCCACGTCTGACAATCATTTGAGGGTCATTTGAAATATAATGTATCACCATAGTGACAGGTTGTCAGCCCATCGCCTAAATTTGCAATACACACCCTCAAATCCCTTAGTCGCTTCTTTAAGCTGGCATCACACGGGCAGTTTATGTGTGATATATATTATTATCGCCTATTAAGCCTCTATTGGATTTATAAAGACCATCATCTAATTACTAATTATACCTCTACTATACTCCATGGCTTTACGCGCCATCTGAAGAACCAAAAACATATCAGATAGTTCAGCATGCAGTAATAAAAATAACAAATTATTTCTACGTTTTAGAATCCACATCGTGTATGTAATTTATTTTTAGTTTCAGTTAGTTTACACTTTGGTTTTAGCATATTAGCGTTTAGTTGTATATGATGCTGAATAATAACCAATAATAAAAAGAAAACTGAAATAATTTTTTTTTCTTACTAAAATGCATATTTATGGCATAAAAAAGAAAATAACAACTTAAAACAGGTTTCGTGCAAAAACAGACATATCTGCATTCCAAAATGTCCACAATCTTGAATAATATAAGCCTGTTTCACTTTTAAAAGCGATGTAAACAAGTACCAAGATCTCTCACATAAAAGTAAAGTGTTAATAAAACAAAACAAGAAGTATGTTTGTCATGTATTTTTACACAACTAAAATTTCTTTACAAAAATGGTGTAAACTAGTTTAAAGTAAAATAACACCAATGTAAGTTCCTCTTTATGTGAACTTGTATTTTCTTGTTTAAGGACATATAGTTTAGACTAATGTCTTGGTATTTTGTGTAGGTTTTGGAGGATCGGCAAACGCTATGAATATGACATGAGCTTCCTTGTAAGAACAACAAAGTCACATAAATATCCGTTGAATACACATGTTATTTCAATGATGGGAACGTTTGGATAAACATACCTATGACAAATAAAGATATTTATAGATAGCACTCAATTGAACGATATTATTGTGCTATGGTACTTTAACAATTTCACTACTCAGAATATGTTTTATTCATCTAATCGCACAAAGCAGACATTTGTCAATCTAGGACCATGAGATGAGATCGCACTATGGCTACTTTTGTTTATTTATATGTGTATTTTTCATCAGAATGCTGAACCCTAGAAATATGTCGAAAATGTTTATAACTAATTAAGTGCCATACTAGGGAACATCCAAGTTATTCGTCGAGTATGTGTCCCACGTGAAAATATATATTGAAGCAGAACTAATCAAGCGTAATGTGTTTATCACCCCTTAACTTGAATTCTCGAACATTTAGAAAAAACTAGAATAATTGTCGTTAGATTGTCACGAGAGGCGTCGCATGTGTTAACGTATTAAAATCTTAATTGACATCTTACGAGCTGTTAGAAGTAGGAGTGACCACTTTGCTAAATTAGATCTGGCACGCGACGTGTTAAGTTAGTGTTTTAGAATGTTATTGCAACTTTAAGTGACGGTTATTGGCTGAACGTCTTAATAGAACAATATACTTTAGACAATCAAGATAATTTTATTGTTTAAAAAGAAAAACAGCGAACCAGCTAACACACATACATATCACGCCTATAATCCCTTGCAAGGTAGGGAGAGCGTCGGCCGCAAAAAACTAACCAGCTAAGTTCGTCACTTCATTGGTATTTTTTCGGTTGTGGCTCTACAATTTTAGCCCCGGAGCTATCAAATCTACACCTGATTATTTGCTGGGGAGTGCGGGTTCACCTAGTGGTATTAGAGTGGTTGTTCAAACAACCAGCCCAGTCGCGACCTTGGGACTCCTGTTTGGACGAAACATTGAGCTTGATAGTAGATGCTTGACAATGCGGTGCATTTGAGTTGGGCACAAGAGTGCCGGTGTCAAAAGCTAAATTGTTCATCAGGGATGAGTTTGTTAGTCTCCGCGTGGTTTCAAAGTCGGGCATAGATCATGCGTACGTAAAGTTTTCCGAGAAGGATCTGTAAACTGATCGGGCGATAGGAAGTGGGCTCATTTTCCGGTTACCCGGTTTGTAAATATCGATGACCGTTGCCTCCTTCCAGCGAGCCGGAAAAGTGCAGTTAGCCATGGTGGCATTAAGAATCAGGGTGAGGCGATTGATCATGTGATCGAGGAGAATCCAAATTTGACCAGTTGATATTTTGTTGCCTATAAACACTGTGGAGCGTTTTGGTTTTAGTTTGTAGGTTGGTATGTTATAATTAAATAGTTTATTAGATACCTTAGGATCCAAGCACACTTGTATATAGTTCAATTGAGGAAAATTAGCTTGCATGAGATATGACCATCGCGCGAAAACTGTTTGATGTTATATTCAAACTATTTGAAATTCCGCGACAATTCAAAAACATTTTCACCTTAAACAAACTTGGCTAAAACGAAACTTACGACATTGCTCGAAAATTTAATCAACATTTCTTTAAACTTTTAAAATATCAATATTTTTAAATCCGTAACCGATTGCTGTTATTTCAATCCACGAAGAATTCCAATTGCATAATGTCTGAAACAAATCGTTGACACTGACCGGGCATTGCACGTCTCAATGTCGCCCTACTTTCCACTCTATATCGCTGCAATTAGGTACCTTACACCGTGTTATGCCGTCTTAGAATAGCAACACCCAAATACAACCCGTGGGTGTGGTGAAAAGAGACTGAGGGATAAATTCATCCAGGGAATGATATATAGTGAAAAAATATCTTGTACTGCGCTAGCCAATCCGCTTTCAAGCGTGGTGAGTATGGCAACATCCCTAATAGGGGGAGGCCTATGTCCAGTAGCGGGCTGATGTGGCTGGTAATGTATGAAATGTAGGTACGAGTAACACATTATAGTTGATCAACAAACACTGCAATCAAATAGAACAAAGATAGTTTTTGCGTGTAGGTTGCTTGAAATTTGCTTTTATGAGCAAGAAGATAGATTGGATGATTGTAATAATAACGCAAGCATATTTAAGGAGAAATGTTACTATTGCTCGATACTGACAACTAATAGAGACGGGCTCATAATAAGATACAACTTTTCCCAAAGAGACATGACATAGGTCGACATGCAATAGACATATTTTTAACTCCTTTTTTAACTCAAATCAGCTGATCATCAATTCTCAGATATGAAAAAGCGACATAATTTTATTCTATTTCTACTAATATGTTTAATCTGCAGCAAATAAGAGACAATAACATTTAGAGAAATAGTGGTCGCACACAATCGATAATATATTTTGTCCGCTTTAATTTAAAGGCAACATTTGAATCTCATTATATTCTAGTAGGATTTAAGGCTGGCGCCAAGTTATAATTTGTAACTTTAGAAGTCACCAAGTAATGCAGTTGTAGTTACTAATATGCTTTTGCGAAATTATTCTGTAGGAGGTAAATAGCCTGAACTAGTGTAGCTAATCCGTAATCCTTGATAATAAATCTAGGTAATTTTATGTTTATTTCAACTAAATTATAGGATCATGTCTAGCTTGCATGATAATTTACTTCAATGCATAGAATGTCAAAACGTAATTTTAGGTTTTGGGTGATAAATACCAATTTCATATCGTAATTATCTTCATTTTAATCACACGGCAGCTGTAGCTATAGTTAGTACTACTTGGCTGTACTACATTAAGCCCGAAGAGACACTTTTAGGTAGGTACAGGTTTATATTAAAAGTTACTGAAAACCACCAGAATCATAAATATGTCGGGCTAATCACACTTTTGCTACGGCGTAGCAACCTCTACACAAATAGCTACGAAAATGAAATATTTACGCAAGGCGCATCCAGCCAGACTCATAAAATATCATTTGAAAAGTTTAAAAACAATGGAATTTGAGTATAACCGTAAATGTAATGGCAAGATCTCAGATTTCACTAAATATTTTTTCATTTCAACTTTTTCTTCACTGTCATTTAGGGTTAGTTATACATAATCATTAAAGAATAATGACGCATGCGCATAACAAACGGTAATTAAACCTCGACGAACTCTGCACTACCGTACTACGCTTTCCACAAAAACCAAGGTTGTTTAATACGACCTATTGTGACTTGTCAGCGTAGTGCTGTTTGCAAACCTAGTATTTACCAAGCGAATACAGAAAATTAAAAACAAAGACAAAACATTTAATTAAATGTATTTTAAGATTTTAACCAGCCTATGAAATCAAATAACTTTTTTCAAGGAACATAGGTCGACATTTATAAGTTCTTTTTTCATATGCATGTTCCTTAACGCAGTTTTTCAGTTTGATGGGCTCATTTACCCTTTTGAAAATATTTTCAACTAGCGGCCTGCCCAGCGGTTTTACCCGCTGCTTACAGTTTTCCCGCCTAAATAAGATATTTTAATATAGCTTATGTTCATCAAAAATACTGTACGATTCAAACTGTAAAAGATTTTTTTTATCGGTCAACTAGTTTTGGAGCCTATTCAATTCAAACAAACCAACAATAAAATCTTTCCTCTTTATAATATTAGTGTAGATAAATACTTTTGACCTTACAGAAAAAAATATGCTATAATTCTACTTTCTCTGCGTCAAAAACACATACTCGTACTAAAACGGATACGTTGCGTCTAGTCGCTTGACAAACGCATCAGTTTATGCGCCGTAGCCATATCTGTATGGTCCTTTTCATCTGACAGACGCATGCGCTACGGTTCGTTATAAATACACAGCGACGAACGAAAATTGTAAGAACCGTCCTACAAAGACAAATACTTAATACCTGGTCTAAATTAACTGCTACTAAAAATAACAATTACTCCCACACTATGCTAAACACACACCGTGCCTCGGCTCAAACACACACGGGCTCCGCACGTAACAAAGCGAGATATCGATAAGAAGACAATAAACAATAACATTCAGCTATTGCTGTTGTAACATGGTGAACATACTGTCTGTCTGTTGTACGCAGGTACTATCAGCAGCAGCTCGAGTTTCCTATTGGGGTTTCTCGGATGTAAAGTAACAAATCAACATATGAACAACGTAGTGCGCGTGGCTGAATACTGGTCCAAACAATTTTAGTAATTGCCAGAATCGATTCGCTAAGAAGAACATATGAAAAATTGCCATCAATAGCCATGAGACTCTTTTTTTCATATTAATGGAAAATAAATAAGTATTTTTTTAAATTTATATAAAATTTGCTACAGCAACGCCCTTGTGGACGATTTTTCTTGAATTCGCTCGCTTCATCACTGCTTTTCCCGAATTTCCTCCTACTCTTTTGGTCAGTAAGTAGGTCAGGTAAAAGATGATCTGTTAATTAAATAATGGTAACGCGAGGTTAGTTGGATGATTGCGATACTAATTATGAATGGAACTAGGGTTGGTGAGCGCAGTGCATGGCAGCAACCTACCTGGGCCCCGATTCTCTAATAATTTAGTCATTGTAGTTCCATTGAAACTCAATTTTCATTCGATTCCCATTGTGACTTCCTATATTTCAACCTGTTAGCGGAATACGAAACGGCTAAAACCATCCAACTGACACTCTTTCAAACCACAACTGAGACACTTTTCAAATAATGGAATACGGCTCCTGTTTGCTGGATCTAACTTAGTCGCGCTTTACGATACCTCTGGTGGTAATGGGGTGATGCTATTCTACCGGCGACACACGGGCAGACCCATAAACGCTACCTTTCAAATGCAAATTCAATTTCTGACAATCATTCATCAAGCTGTTGTGTTTGTGCCAATTTTTAGACATGAAACACAAGACAATTATGATAATTGACAAAATTTCGCCCAGCCCAAGTGGTATAATAGTTTAAACAACGATCGAGCGCCACGTGCGGTTTCAAAACCTGCGCGTGGGCAGCTGTGCAACGCTGCAGCGCTGTTTTATTGACGGGGTTGGCAGAATTGGGCCAGAGCAGTGTTGCCACCTTGGTAAAGGAAACGTCGGTTTAACATAATAATGTATTCAACAATGCATTACTGGACTAGCAATATTAGGTGGGCAAAGGCCTCAAAACAAGTACTATTAAAGTCTTCGAATGTGGAAAATGATATTAAATATATCCTGCTCTCAATCGGCTAGGAATGTCGAAGTATTTCTGTTAAAGGTGTAAGAGCTAGTTATCTGTGTTTGACGTGTTTTTTTTCTGCTAATTTACTGAACCATATCGGCTAAAATATAATTATTTAATATTTTCTAATAAGTATTCCCTGCAGATTGTCACCATCAAACTTGAATGGCAAGTAACTATTTAGGTTTTGTGTATTATTTCCTGAGTCAAATCGAGTGCGGAAAATAGAAATAAGCACAAACAGCTTAAGCTGGCAACACAGATGCTAAGACCAGGTGGGACGATAACAGCCTGTAACAGTGCTATTGTGATTTATTCAACGCCTGTGCTTGATTTATCGAGATAAAACTGAGTGAATCACGAATTACGATAAAATTGGTGGCTATTGACAGGTCGGGGTTACAGAATTTGTAAGAATATTGATTGCTAGATTGCTGGGTGGTGAAATCTAAATCTGTGTAATTTGAAATCATTGGTAAAATTAAATTTTATTTATATTTTAAGGTTATAAAGATTTACGAGACTATATTTTGGGTAATTCTCAAGAATTTCAGACATCGATTTTTTTACTCATGGTTAGGGTACTTACTAAGTCCTGTCACCTATCATTTAGAAAATTCAGCAAACTCTGTTTATAAAAATTCATTTTGCCCGAAAAAAATATGTACCTAACGCTTTCATCCAATTCCCACGTTTTTTATTTATTTGAAAAGCAAAAGTTATCAATTCTATCGGAACAAAAATCAATGACACAACAAAAATCTCCAATAAGAAAATCGATTTCAAACAAAGTGCACTTTTGTTGACCGCCTATTCAATGCCACAGCACTACTGCTTTCAGATATTTTACCCCATTTTTGTTGAAAGTAACGTGACAGGAGGGCTATTCTTTAGCATTGTAAATAGAACGATTGTTAACCTTAAAGAGAGGTGGTTTTATTTATCGCGAGCAATGGAGACCTATTCTGTACTATAACGATTACGATCGAATCTCTGTAGGAAATCTGTTCTGTCAGCGTGTCCGACAATTTGAAATTTGTTTTATTTTGCGTTTGTGTGGTTTGTGGAATTTCTTTAACTAGACATAGCACACAAATAATCTCTCTTTATAAACAATATTTTACTAAAATCGATAAAAAATTATAATAATTTTGCATTGATTACTTTTCAAACACGATTGAAAACATAAAGTTTTTTAAAAATTCCTAAAATTTTATAAAATCAAGTAACTTTCTTTACTTACAACGTACCTATTAAACTTTATTGCGACTTTTGTGATACGCGATCAAATGTGCAGAATAAGGTCACAGAACATTTTTCTGATACCTATTTTCTTACCAATTCGACGTCCGCTCAGAGTTTATTATTTTGACATTTAAAAATTTCATTGTATTGAAAACTCGGCGGCTTGCCTTTATTAAAAGTTTTAAAACGTAATTTATTTCTGACCTATCAATGGGAAACCTTTAGGTTTATTTTGCATTGCTCTAGTAAAATTGTCCATTCATTTTCTATCAACTTCTAATCAGTTTAGAGTTACAGTTAAATGCGTTTACATAATACAAAACGCCCATTAAAATAAAACGGTACCTAGCCTAGAGCAAATCATTCAAAATCTGGTTCTAACTGGTGTATATAAGGTATATTTCTGCTTGTCGCCGCCAGGTGTCGCGTGCGGCATAGGTACGGGAAGTGTCGCCTAGTCGCTATCAGATGCGCACACACGAAAATCGCCATTTTAATGAATCTCAACTAACTTTTAGAATAAGCCACGAGAGAAGCGGAATAAAAAATTGTAGCAACCATTTTCCGATATTAAACGTGCACGTGCACCATTTGATAACTCCGTAAGTATTACAGGTAGTATTACCTACCATTTGTAATTGTATTGAGAAACTAGAAAATTGATTTTTGTACGGTTTAGAAGTCAAAAAGTAATTTTAGCTGTGCCTCTCTGAAATAAAAATAAATCTGAAAATAGAGCCTCAAACTGTTTTCAAAAGCTTAAGTTTTCTAAGAGTTTTGGTTTATATAAAAAAAACTACTTGCCTTTTATTGATAGTGCATCAAAAGGAAAACCTATATTCTGAATTATTCTTATTTACCTATATCCTAAAAAAAAACACAGTTTTTGGCTTGAAATGCGTTAAAATATACGGTGTTAGACAGTGCGTAAATTATTTTTCCATAAGATTTGATGTTGTCCAACAGTTTTAACCATGTCTTACTATTTTTGTTATGAAGTTTATGTAAAACATACACTGTCTCCTGGCCGCACCCTCGCCCTTACACCCCGATTTAATTAGTCCAGATCTCAACTACTTTACTCCTAACAGCGAACAATAAAGATCAGACATTTTCTCTCAATAATTAGGGCTTGTTCGCCCTTCGATAGGGAAATACTGCCTCCTGCTAATGTTATACGATTAATTGAATTTATCTTGTAGGAAGTAGGGGCCTTACCGGCTGGTACAGATGGCAACGCAGCTAAGACTAAGGTTTCTAGAGTTTATATACAGTTGTAGACTAAGTTGTGTTGCTGGCGGTACTAAACCGTTTTAATTGCTTGTCCTTCGTGGTTTGTAGTGGGAATTAGAGAAGAATGGGCGTGTGGGAAGTGGCTGGTTTTTAGTGAAAATGTCGGTTTTTGGAATACATGTTTGACTGAGGATGAAAAGTAATATTACCGGGGTACCTAGCGTCGTTTGTAAGGAGTACGGGGTGGTTTTGAAAGCATGATTGTTTCAAGTGAGAGTTTTTAGACATAATGACTTTTGGGGAGAAAGAAGTAAGAAAGACGTATTTGATAGACTCGTCAAAACTTGATTGGGTAAAGAGAAAAAATAAAGCATAATTCATTTAAAAATAAAAATAGTATAATTTATGTACCCTTTTTAGACGTAGTGAGAGCTTCTGATAATGCTACAAGAGAGGTAGGTGAATAATTATAATAATAGTGTAGGTAATGACTTATTGTACCCAAGTATTTCCTTTGAAGTTAACTTGAAAATTGTTCGACACTCAAAACAGTGTCCAGCAAGTGTTAAGTAAACATTCAACATTCATATCAAATCCGTCTAACAACTGTAAACGCTAAGGTTTCGTGCAGACGATGATACCGCGAGCCTGCGCAGGCGACGGCCGACGCGACAACTTCCGCGTGATTATGTCGTATGTAGACGACACTCGATTGTCGCATGTACTGTAAGAGACGACACGGCTTCCGTCTCTAGTCTGATTTGACGTGTCGATGCTTGACAAAGTGTATACTGTGTTGTCGCGAAGACCTCTAGTAGACCTGTCGTGGTTGAGGTAATCTTAATCATAGACAGCAATCTGACACCAGGGTTCATCGGGTCATTGGATGACTCGGTGTCCCACACGAAAAGAGAGAGAGAGAGAAAAACTTGCCCTCCGAAACATGGTTCAGCCGGAAATATCCTTATATCACATAGTTATTAACCGACATTGCAACTCAATTTGGGACACAAATTCTCTTAACTTACCTTTAATTAGTCATATTTCTTCAAATAGGTTTAAAAAAGGATGAGAGGTATATTAATTATGTCATGTCTTATAATTTGACGCGAAATACGTGTTATCTGTCAATTAATGCGACGATGAATACAATGGCGACTAAATTGACCAGAAACTGCGACGAATCCATTGGCATTTTTAAAATGACAGGTCTTAGATCTCCCATCCTTTTCTAAACCTATTTGTCTCAAAATAGTAGTAAGTTAAGTAGAAAATGTATATCCCGAATTGAAGGCAATGTGAACCTTGTGTAATCATGAAATTGACTTTACCTACAAAGGGATGTGCTTCACTATAAAAGCTAAATACAAATTATTAAATATTTTGTGCACAGCTAGCCATTTAGTTATAAGATCCATAATATGAATATGAAGTCATAAATGTGCGAGCGTAGGCGCATAATTTCATAGGAAATACTATAATTTTCATAATTCAAAAAGCACCGAAACAAATTAAATTGCCTATTAACATCCTAATTCACTAATCTTAAGGTTAAATCAAAAATAAAATGCGCTAGTAGTTTGATGTTTTGTATGAGTGTAAATTGCCTGCCCTTTTATGATTATTTTATACTAGATTCACACGCTGACACAAATTTTCCCATGGTAATAGTTGTTTTCCCGGTAAAAAGTGGCCTATGTGTTATTTCGGGTCATACTCTACCTGTGTTACAAATTTTATCCAAATCGATCAACTCATTTGAGCGTGAAGAGGTAACAAAAATACATACTCACACAAACTCTCAGATTTATAATATTAGTATGTACGGATACATACTAATTTTAGTGCCAAAAATTTTATATACTGGTAGTTAAATACTTCATTTTGAAGTTTTTGTAAGTTTACAAAGACCCTTTTATATATTATTTATTGCGGTTCGGCATATTTTTATCAATCCTTGTATTATTCCGAAAAACTGTCGAAAAACTAACGGATCCCGATTTTATTTATTTTGTGTCTTTTTATTTCATTAACGTGTCTAGGGATCAATCAAGCGCTCTCTGTGAATTACGACGACCCCTATCACTGCGCTCGCCAACTCACTTGCCATGCTGCGTGATGAGTATGGTAGCACCTGGATCCGATATAGAGAGGATCATGCAGCTGCTGATGATGAACATGATGAAGGATAAACTTTTGCTGTGTACCGGCATCCTTTGATCAGGGCCTGAAGTCTACTAAATGAAAATCGTTTCAGTTGTGTATCAATGGCCTGTCAGTGGGACAGTTTTGGTAATTTCGTATTCTGCTAACAGTTTGGAGTATAGAAATCACAGTGGCATTATAATGACTTAATAATAAAAGAATCTGGGTCCAGTTATATCCTGAAGCTACACCAAAAATTGACGAAGGCTAACCGATCACGATTATGTCAAAACGTTACCAAATAACGTGTCAATTTAGAATGTAACGTTCGTGCGTGATGTTGGGCAACCAATAGCAACCAACAACCAATAACCGATCGTTGTTATCGGCGCACACGCAAGTGCTTAGGAGGGTTCAGCAAACAATCGTCTGCACACTTGCGCCATTTTGAAAAAAAAAAACAATAAATCATCCGCAAAAACTGCCTTATAATGACCTGATGACGTAGCGCACAGTAGAGGATGGTGGGATTGATCCCCACAAGACACAAATATTTATTAAGAAAATTTTCATATTGTCTGGTTGTTTTCTATGTATAATTTATATTTATTTAGAAAAAAAAAAATATAAGTATTAATATTAGCGATCTAGTTCCTATAGTACAATCTTTGCTTAGTTTGGGGCTAGATGGCGCTGTGTGGATTGTCCAGGATATTTATTTATTTATTAATGCAGGTTTGGGATAGCGGCGCCACATTACCATAGGTGGCGTAGAGGGGTCAATCTTGGGAATAGGCAGCAGCGCGTTCTATTTGAAATAAAGTGAATACAAAAGTGTTTTCAAAAATTAAATAAAGTACCTCGCACTGCGCTTCTATGGCTTCCCAGTTTTGTTGAATCGATCCATCATTGAAATATCTGCCCTGGCAGAGAGTTTAAGTTTGCAGAAGGCAGATAAAAAAGATCTACGGTACATTAAGTAAGTTAAAGAATTTTGATAAAAATCTTAAATACTTGCGAATAATCAAATGGCACAAGTTTATTGGTACACCTTAAAGTAACAGTGTTACTTTGATGTGTTTTAACCAGCTTGGATATTCGCTAGATCTCTAATCGATGACACGAATTATGTTTATTGCTTGAATAGTGTAAATAACTTTGAAATTGTACTATTAAATGTTGCATAAAGTCAATAATGCCTTTAATTGCTTTATATTTACTAGGGCTTTAGTTGTAGGTATATATTGGCGGAAAATGTTTCAAAACTTAAAGAGCAATTTAGATTCGACTCACATACATACATATATCACGCCTTTTCCCCTAGCGGGGTAGGTGGAGCGTTAATGGCGTAGAAATACGGTCGCTGTAGCGATTACTGACAAATATTTGAGGGTAGTTTAAAAAATCATGTTCCACTATAGTGACAGGTTGTCAGCCAGTCGCCTAAAATTATAATATACAGACTTTATTACAAGCCGACTTATTCAGTTTCATTTTTACCAAAGTATCAACATAATTCGTGATATAATACGTTTGACTTTACCTTACCTGATTACGTTAATTTCGTAATTGCAATTCACAGACTCGCACGCACATCTTACTTTATTATTCAACTCATTGACGCAACTGTTTTCACTATCACACGTCGTGCTGTTTATACTTAAGATCTAATAAGTAGTTAGTAAATATTACTAGTGACCGATAGCAAAAACTCAGTACGAGCTGGTGATAAGAACAACTTTCCCCGAAGAACCAAGGTCGATCAGCTGGTTTGAGTTGCTATAGAAACTCAAAAGATTTTTGTCTTGCCAGTCCAGCCCGTCTTGAGTTTTCGCTATCGGTCACTAACAAAATTTCACCCTATAAGTAGCGTAAAAAACTTGATGAACCTTATCTTATATTAAATGATTTCAAAAAAGTTGTTAAAATTGTCTTTAAATACTTCTGAGCAAGTGTGCAAGATAATAATTTGTATATTTCTCCTCGCAAATGTTGAAAACTACTTATCATTTTCCATCATGTTTAAAGTACAAGTCGCAACAGATAAAATAAAAAAATCTTTAAAGGTTTTGTTAAATACATACATACATACATACATAAATCACGCCTCTTTCCCGGAGGGGTACACACACACACATTCATCAATCTCTTCATGCATGCTCGTCGGTTTAGGGTACTCTTGACCTGACCTTTCTTTAGCACGTCCCCGATTTGATCGAGGTACGTTCGTCGAGGTCTTCCCCTTCCGACGTTCCCATCCACACTTGCCATATACACCTGTTTCGTTAATCTTCTTTCGTTCATCCTCTCTACATGACCAAACCATTTAAGCATACCCTTTTCTACACCAGTAACTACGTCTTCTTTTATACCACAACGTTCCCTTATCACGCTATTCCTTATCCTGTCACTCAATTTTACGTCAACCATACTTCTTAACGCTCTCATTTGTACTGCATTTATTCTACTTTCATGCTTTTTCTGCCATACCCAACTTTCACTCCCATACATAAGTGTCGGAACTAACACCCCTCTATGCACAGCCAGACGAGCCTTATCAGAGACTTTCTGGCTGTTCATAAAAGCGTGCAACGCTCCATTCACCATGTTGCCGGCATTCACCCTTCTTTCGATGTCACTTTCACACTTTCCATCTGATGTGAACATGGAGCCCAAATACACAAACTCTTTCACTTGTTCCACCCTCTCTTCTTCTATCATAATTTTACACTCTGTCATATTTTCCTCTTTCTCAAAAACCATTGCTTTCGTCTTACTTACATTCACTTTCATTCCTTTCTTTTTCAAAGCCTCAGTCATAATATTTACCATCTCCTGCAACCCTTCAGCCGACGACGCAAGGATAACTTGGTCGTCAGCATAGAGAAGACATTTGACGAGTAAACCATTCATTCTCAGACCACATTCACTCTCTTTCAAATCTTCCAAACAACTATCCATGAACAGATTGAACAGCCACAGTGACGGAACACACAACATTTGTTAAATTATGACTTGTTTATGTTTCCCAAAGACAAACTTAGCAAAGTAGGATTTCAAAACAACTCCACCAAAGAAAGTCACGCCTAAACACTTCATCAAAGGTGTGACCATTTCCCTGATTGAACCGGCATCTGATTAGTTCCCTGCCTTAATGAATTCCGATTGAATCGCTACCTCTTCCCGCTCCCATAAGCGTAACCTTGTACGGTTATCTGTGGACTGCTAATCTGACAGACGTCAAACTTTCACTCACACGCATGCGGCATAACAAGATCATAATCAAACTGTAAAAAAACAGGTGAAACTGAGAATAACCTTGATTCACGCTTGGCTGCCTCCACTTCGTCTATCACGGTTAAGGAGTGGGATTATTAATAGCTGGTGGATTTCGTAGCCTTAAAAGAGGTTGTGACTATGGCGATTTTAGTATCTAGAAATTTCGTATTGGCAAATGTATACAAAACAAGCTCGCAAAATATTGCAACGGAGAGTATTCGTACATTCCGTTACAATAATAATACGCTAAAGAAAATAAAACATCGCTACCCTTCTACTAGTATTTAATTTCAATCCACAATAGAAACAATAATCTAAAATTAAATGATTAATGTAAGTCCTATAGTCTTGTACCTATATAAGGTACTATTAAATTCAGTGCAAATATTTTTAGAGTGAGTTCCACTCGTGAACTGAACAATTTTTCCCACTACACATAGGTCGATATATATGTAAAAAATAGGATTTCCCATACAAAAATGAAAAAGTATGTGTCACTTTTCATATTTCGACCAACGTTTATTGGGAAAAGTTGTTCAGTTTTACGAGTTGAACTCACCCTAAAAATATTTGCACTGAATTTAATAGGATGCAATATAACCTATAAGTAAAGAGATTTATAGAGACAATTTGGGTTAAATACCTTATTCATTAGTTTATCTATTAGAGCTCAAAATGTGTTAACGTCAAATTAGTTAACTGCAAACAATGCTTCATTTGCATTTCGCATTCCACCAATCCGGTTCAATTAATACTAGAATTAGAACAAAGAGACACGATACATTCAATTGAAAGTTCCTAGGTGCCTATGTATAGGGTGAATTTTACTAGTGACCGAAAGCGAAATCTCAAGACGAGCTCGTGATAAGAAGAGCTTTCCCCAAGGAACATAGGTTGAAATATGACAAAAATATTTTGAGTTTGGAAATTTTGTATGGGAGGTCCATTTTTTTTTCTTATTTTGACCTATGCACCTTGGGGACCGTTGATTCTTATCACCAGCCCGTCCTAAGTCTTCGCTATCGGTCAATAGTTAAATTCCACCCTATATAACGTGACCTTACCTATATGGGTTACTAACTACTACTGCAATTAGATATTACCATTTACATAGTACCATAGTATTATTATCTATTCTTATGATACATACATACATACACATATCTCGCCTATAATTCGTTGTAATACGGGGTAGGCAGAGCATAAACGGTCGCAAAAAGTCTGACAAACATTTGAGGGTCATTCGAAAATTGTGCGTCGCTATAGTGACAGGTTGTCAGCCTATTGCCTAAAACTGCAATATACATTTAACCCTAGAGTTTTTTAGTCTTACGACATCCGCGAGAAAGAAATGGGGTAATGCTATTCTAAGTAGGTATCACACGGCATTTAAGTACATATTAGTATTTATTTTACGTGTAAAAAGGTTCTGTAAACAGTGTTTACAATTATTTATTGTTTCTTGATAGTGTTGAATAAAGAACAATTTGGTATTAAGTTTTCCATCTACAAGAAATAACTTACAACTACTTTTCAGTCGATTGTACTCTAACAAACGTGACTACGACCTATGTCCATGTACCGAATTCGGTCCATTCGTGATCTCTATGTCACAATCGCAATTATGACAGTTGTGAAATAATTAAACGCGACATGGCAAGTGTACCGCCGTGTTTCGCTATAGGGGTTCTTTAATTGTGTTGTTGACCGTACTTTTGCTTAAGGCGACTATTTATCTTGTAGTGTTGCATAAATGTAAAAGGGAGACTTTAACATCAATAACAGTCTTAAATTGAATTGCCTAATTATTTCATTATTTGTTTTGTATGATGATTATCGACTTTGTGTATCCTAATTTTAAAGAAATTGCACCGCAGGCAGGATTTGAACTTGCGACTTTCGCTTTCACTAGTAGCGACGCCTATACCGACTTTGGCTACCGGGGCTTAGCTACCCTTGGCGAAATTATGCAAATATATCGTAATAGTAGTAGTAGTATCTTAGTACTTATTGGGTTTGTTTATCTTCACAAGAATCGAACCAGGGACTGCCGGATCCTGAGATACAACTAATACCATAAGACTACGGAGGTAGTTGTGTCATTTAGGGCGGGCTGGTAGCAATAGCAAACTTAAACGCGTCATAGGTAAAGACTTTGTTACTTAGTTTATTATAGAATAAATTAGAATAGCATTCACCCTATTTTTTAACGTGGGTGTCGTAAGAGACGACTAAGGGACTTGAGGGTTACATGTGTTTTGCAATTTTAGGCGGTGGGCTAACAATCTGTAACTACACAAATTTCTGAATGATCCTCATCTATTTGTCAGATGTATCATAAATGTCCCTATTTAACGGCCGTTGACGCTCTGCCTACCCCGCATATAGGCGTGATATAAGCATGTATATAAATAATAGTGGGTATGCAAGTAGGCAGTGCTTACTAGCCACATTATTATCTATAGCTAAATTCTATTAATTGTTAAACTAAATTGTGCAACTGACTGTCCCATAACTGCAGGCCACAAATTAATTGTGCTTGCCATAGAATTATAAGTCTACTACTGACTAACGGTAGCAATAGTATCTATTACAAATGGTCGGAATTAAGGAGCCGATTAGAAAACCGAGGTCGCTTTTAACAAGCATACAGCCAACGTATTGAGAAATGATAACTGCAGTAGAATTTTGTTACAGTTGAAACCTTGGTGAGCAAAATGAACACGCATGCCAAATAAATAGTGTTTTTTGAAACTAGCTGTTGATTCTCATGTTATGTATTTATTTATGAATGTGCAATAAAGTGTTTTTAATTTAATACAAAATTTTTAAACACTTCCCGTTTTAGGTATAAAGTTTTTAGGAAACTTGCAAAATCCTGCCCGCAATACATTTTTTTTTAAATTTCCTAAAAAAAACAAATGTGCTTTTACTTACTCACTTAACAATCCGGATAGAATGTAATTTTACTCATTGCCAGCATTCTCTGCATTTTTTGGGAGCCGCCATTGACAGCTCCAAAAAATCCAGCATTGGTTTTTAGAACTATTGCTTACTCAGCAAGAAATACTTTTTCAAAATTACCATCCATACAGGTTGAGTTATGGTTTATGTAGAAAGTTTTTACTTAATAAACATTGCAATACATTACATTACAACTGCTGGATATAGGCCTGCCCTATTATATAAGCCATATATACCTAGTATATACTTAGAGGTGTCTAAGGGACTCGAGGGTGTGTATTGGAATTTTAGACGATGGGCTGACAACCTGTCACTAATGCGATACACAATTTTCCGAATGACCCTCAAATATTTGTCAGACGTGGCGTAAATGTCCGTATTTCGCGGCTGTTTGCCTCGGCTTACCCCGCAAGGGATTACAGGCGTGATATGTGTATGTATGTATACCTAGACAGACAACAATGCTTTCTATAGACGGTTTAAGAACATGGATATTGAACTCGAAATTAAACTTAATTATCAGTCTGTACAGTCAACTAAAAGAATTTGCCCTGGATTGCGCAACTTCGATAATAGTAGCAATAAACCGACGCATGCCTCTAACTATCAACAATTACTACTTTTCTTCGCTAAACACACTATTAGTCACCGTCTAATTTTGTCAAGCGAGCTTTGCACAACGGCCGTGTCTATTCGATTGTGCTTTAAGAGGATCGCACACACGTGCCGCACGATAATGCGGTTTTTGACAGGCACTAAGCAAATTAAAGCTGCACAGTGATACGACGTCGTCGTGCGCCATGATATACGAGGTTTCTACATACAAACATACACATATCACGCCTATAATCCCTTGCGGAGTAGGCAAAACGTAAACGGCCGCATAGAACGGACATTTACGCCACATCTGACAAACATTTGAGGGTCATCCGGAAAATTGTGTATTGCCATAGTGACAGGTTGTCAGCCCATCACCTAAAATTGCAATACACACCCTCGAGTCCCTTAGACGCTTCTTACGACTCCCACGGGCAAGAAATGGGGTGATGCTATTCTAAGCCGGCATCACACGGCAACGAGGTTTCTATGCGATACTAAACAACTTTTCAATACCGCAAAAAATCCGCAAAATCGTGTGGTGCGTGTGAGAACCATCTTAGAAAGATAAATGCGGTAGTTAGAGTGAATGAACAAGATAATGCTAATGTAGGACAGGCACGTGCCGGGCTGAGCTAAATCTTTGCAACTGGGTTAGGCAATGCACTTTTGCAACTGTTTGTTTCTATCTAGGTGGCGTATCAAAGGGTTTTATCCTAGAGGTACAGGCGAGCAGCTAAAAAGCTGTCAAAGAGACACTTCCGTGCCTTATGTCGATCGGAAGAAGCCAAAACTATTTATTACTTTTCGACGTTGGTGCTTCAGTGCCAAGATCGGTACTCATCATTTCAACATAGAATAACATAACATAAGGAATGGTAGAAGCTCATAACATAACATAAAGAATGCTCCTTTGGGGCACGTTGCTTACCTATTGTAGACATTTTTACTCATACGAGTTATCGAGTGTGGCAATACCCTCCAATAGGGAGAGGCCCATGGATAGCAGTGGACTGTTGTTGCTGGTAATGTATGTATATTGTGAAGACATTGAAGATATTAATGAATTGTATCACTTGTTTATTTAGACGCAATCTAAAAAGTTATCGTACCAACACTTGATGAGCCGAAAGTGAGGCGAATCAGCTTGTAACCTACGACTTTGGTAGTCATCAGATCAATGTGAAAGCTTACTACATATAAACATATATCACGCCTATAATCCCTTGCGGGGTAGGCAGAGCGTAAACGGCCGTAAAAATGGATATTTACTCCTCGTCTGACAAACATTTCAGGGTCTTTCGGAAAATTGAGTTTCGCTATAGTGATAGGTTGTCGGCCCATCGCCAAAATTTGCAATACACACCCTTGAGTACTTTAGTGGCCTCTTACGGCTCCCACGGGAAAGAAATGGGGTGATGCAATTCTAAGCCGGCATCACATCATCACACAGATAATTCTAAGCTGGCATCTCATGAAAAAAAGCTTACTAAGTACGTATAATTGTAATTTCTCACAAGAATGTTTTCAGCCGCTTACTCAAAGGCGTTGACTATACCATACTTGCTTTGCAACTTGCAAAATATATTTCAAGTAATAAATGGGTCCACTAGATTAGACCAACTTTATGACTCTATGAACGTTTTATTATTACTTGACTTGAATGTAAATTTTCCACACAGTCATATTATGTTCTGTAAGTTTTACATGCTTGCAAAACTACGTAGCTGTACTCAAAGATCACCCAATAAAATATTAACTACAAGAGCTTAGTTAACCCCGAATGGAAATGCCTTGGTGTGCAAGATAAAAAATACGACTAACTATGAATGACGTTTTGGCTGGACCAACATAATCAGGACAATTTCCTTAGATCGTCACCGGTAGAAAGGTCCGCGTTATAGAGGCCAGCTTCTATAATTGCGAACGGCCTATCGAAATAAGGCGCCAAACAGCGTTTAGGTTTCTGAGTAAGCTTGATCGATCGTTATGTTTTACTTACTTATACAAAAAAGTACATAAGTATAGAAAAGTTTTAGAGTTTTTTAAAAAACTGATCTTACTAGTATCCTGTCGAAGCCATTATCGGGCTTGTTGATAGTAAGAACCGGCGGCATAGCGACGCGTTCCGTTGCGCTCGAACACTACTACTTCGGCCAGATCTCGTGTAAACGATTTTTAAGTATGTCCATGTAATGTTATGTTATGTTGAGTTGTGTTGTGATGCCTAATAAAGAAAAAACTGACCTCATCCCGTCGAATCCATCGTCGGAGCCGTTGATAGTGAGCACCGGCGCGCGCGCATACGCTTTGGCGACACGTCTGTTGCGCTCAAAAACTATCACCTTCGCCCAGATTTCGTCGTCGATCTGCGTCCATTTGTCTAGCACTTCTTGGATGTGTTCCTATGGGCAATAGAAAAAAAAACAATTAATTTTTTGCGATAAAAATATTAAACAAACAACACATTACACTATTGCAATAAAGAAGAAAGATCAATTTTAGTAAATTCCAAAGAAAAGTTGATTATACTTGGTTTAACGGATGAAACCGCTGCTATGCGGGCTAATAGAATTTTATAAGTTTGATGAACCCATAATAAAACAATAATAATTATTAATGTCAAGAAAAAGTCCCAAATAAGTAATGTTTGGACTTTGAGTTTGAGTATGTTTGCTTGCTTACATCACAAATAAGAGAGACGGCCTGCGGCTGAATAATATTTCAACGTTCCAATATTTTAGCAACGTTCTTATCTACTTTACTTATTTATTTTATCTAGCTAAAATCTGTATAAAGAGTACCCGGAATCAGTTAAGTATTCAACATTGAGTCAATTAGAGCACTGCACTAAAACTAAAACTGCGTCATGTAATTGATTGCAAATTATAATCAATCTTACGTATATTAAGTGGAATAAAAAATGCAATGAATTATCCGGTGCTTGTTTTTATTAATATGATTATTAAAGTACTAAGGATACGTTCTAGAAAAAGTTTCAACTAAAATTGTCTATAAAATTTAAACGGACATGTTATGTATTCATTCTGTCGAGTCAATACAGAATGCCTGTCTCGCAAAAAGACACCTGCCTAAAACTTACTTCTTATTGAAATTCGTTTAATCAAAGAGAATATAACTTTAGCACTTTGAGTTTGAGAAATCTCAAAACAAATTCTGGTTTTTATATATTTAATAAAATGAATTAATAATGTACATACGACCTAGCAGTTATGTTGCTTCAAACACAACACCAAGTCGACGTCCGACCCGATGAACCCGTGTCAAAGTTTTTCAACCTCCTACTACTACTAGTAGGCCTCTGACATGGTTGTGTAAAGACCACCGGCTAAGTAATCATAGACAGCAATCGGGACCGACGGCTTAACGTGCATTCCGAAGCACAGAACCATCTTTCGCAGGAAAAATCAGGTAATTCAGCTTGCAAAGTCCTAACCAGAATAGGAACAAATTCACAAAGTGATAAATATCAACTTTGTGAGAGTCCCACTGGGAATCGAACCCGGAACCTTTGCGCCGCTGGCAGTTGCACTACCACTGCGCCACATCAGCCGTCGATGGACGACATGTGATACTTGATATGATCTCGTGGTTAGTAGAGCATAACCACCGGCGGCGCCATGCCTTTAGTGCTTATTTGACAGACTTAATACTGATTCGGTATACATTGATGCTTATTTCAAGTATTCCGTTGCAAGAACGACTGGTGAAAAAGCAATGTGTACCGTTATAAGTAGCTGCATTACCGGGTGTCTCGCTCGGCTTGCTACACTAGGATTAGTATCAAACCTTTGGTAATCTCTTACAAAACTATCTCAAGGTCGAGAGACTGAATGGGATTCGTTTTCGCAGTGTCGTTTGTTACAATTGTTTAGGGACCTACAAAGATAGAGTTGCAAAGTTATTGAACAAAGCAGTTTAAGTTGACAAGCACTTGTAAACACCTCTTTTATCAATATTTTTTTACTAGTACTATAACAAGGTTACTTGCAATTCCGTTTTAAAATGGAAATAGGGCGTGGCAGGAAATGAAACTAGAGTTTGTAATGAAAATTGACTTATAGTACTTATTTATGACAATTCGTGAAGGAAGTGACAAGGTGCTATCGAACACGTTCTAATTATAGATAGTTAAGTAATTAATTTAGATACTCGTAGCATGATTAAGATATGATATGGTTCATAGCTCAATATGTCAAGGTTATATACTAATTTATTTGCCGTGTGATGTCGGCTTAGAAAAGCATCACCCCATTTCTTTCCCGTGGGTGTCGTAAAAGGCGACGAAGGGACTCGAGGGAGTGTTTAAAAAATTTAAGCCAATGGGCTGACAACCTGTCACTATGGCGATACACAATTTTCCGAATGACCCTCAAGTATGTCAGACGTGACGTAAATGTCCGTTTTTGCGGCCTTTCACGCTCTGCCTACCCTGCAAGGGATAATAGGCGCGATATGTGTATGTATGTGTTATACACTAAGGTTCGAAGCACACCTTCGTGTAGTTACGCCGCAGAATCTTGGATAGTTTAAAAATGACGTCAATGATTTCCGTGCGAGTTGTCATATCCCATAGTGGCCATAATGTTCAGCTGTAGGCTAATTACATAGATGTACCTTCGATCTACAGAGAGTAACAAAAAGAGTTTATCAAGCCGAAAGGAGTTTAAGGTACTCATGGAACTTATCAACTTTCCCATGGAACATGGGTCAAAATATTAAAATAGAAATTGGATCCCCATATATAATTTCCGATCACATCCGGTGAATTTATTATTATTATTATTAAACCGTTTATTGCACACAATAAAAACATAGGACACATACATATTATATGGAACAATTCACAACAGGTCTACTTATTTCTAAAAAGAAATCTCTTCCAGCAGACCTTGAGCAGTGAGATGTCATAAAGTGAGGCAGATAAGGCGTGCACAATCACAAATTTAAATAATCATTTTGACTTTCTTAAATATTCACTGCATAAAATACCCCATGGAATAGAATTTAGTATGAGAGATCCAGCTTTCCTTTTCATATTTCGACCTGTGTGCCATGGGAAAGTTGTTCAGTTTCATGAGCACCCTTTACCTCTTTTCGGCTTGTTATACTTATTTTGTTACTGCTTGTATAATTCTGTTATTGAACAGACGGTTACGGTTTGTCTAAGAAAGCCTGCAACATTTGAAGCATTGTTGTCAGTCAAAAGTATTTTCTGCCCTTTCAAAGCCATGGCAATGTTATTACCAGCATTTTCCCCAGCTAAAGTAAACTAGTCCAAATCTTGGAGAAAGCAGCCAGTAATGTACCATGCAGTAGCCATAAAATGTACCATTATTCACACCACACTTTTATCTACACCTACCTTACAAAATTGTTGAAAGCAAAACCACGATGTTAGTAAGAAGAAAAAGTCTTGTTGACAACTGCACAGTTCACATTGTGAATATGATTAATGATATGTAAAGGTACAAGCACTTTGTGTATTTGTGGACTGCTAGCTGTGACTGATCATTTATAATTCTTGGACATTTGCAAGAAAATATCCGAGATAAAATTGAAGTGAAGTGAGTAGTGACACAATCTTTTGTATCTCTTTCTCGAAGCTTCTGCTTGTCTACTCATTTATTTATGTCTCAGATTATGTTTACAGGTTAGATGGAATGTAAAATAACACGTTTAGTATGGTCAGAAAGTAGTTTTGATTTAGGACTAACTTCTAGTTTTTCAAATTGTCGAATAGAGTCTTAACTGAAAAAAAAAATTCACTTTAACTGAGAAACAGTATTTCGTTTAAAAAAAACATCCTCGTACAAAAGTATCTTCACATCAAAAATACAGAAGTGGATAGGTATAACTTTTTCACCATCACTACCAAAGAGTAATACTGTGTGGTGCCGCATAAGAATAGCATCACCCCATATCCACCCGTGGTTGTCGTAAAAATCGACTAAGGGATAAATCAGGTATGTGAATATAATGCCTTGCACTGCGCTCGCCAATCTGCCTGCTAAGTATATAGTGCGTGGTGAGTATATAGTGAGCAAAGAACGTCCTAATCCCAGTAAACTATTGTGGCTGTTATAGTAGTAGTAGAAGTACCAAAAACTCGTATTCACTTTAATGTTTCATTGTAAACGTACGAAAGTAAAAACGATGACCGTTATTTTTATAAGAAACTAGGCGTGAAATCTCGCGTTGTTAGTGCTCAATTGACTTTCGGTCTCGTTTGGGTTCAAATTTTGTAATAAACTATGTAGATGTAACAGCTTTTTATTTGCGGTCTCGCTATTTAAACATTGTTAAGATCAGCTACTGACGGACTGGATGATTACCCTATTATCTTTTTTGAATTGGTGTAGTTTTTGTAGATTAGTTGAGTAAGCTAACTATATTTTCTGATCTTATGCTACTTGTAAGATAGTACTATGGTTTTATTTTGCACTCACAGTGCTATATTACTTTCATAAATGAAAATAAGAAATTGTAAAAATGTCAGTGCCCGCCGGGACTTGAACCCTGGACCGTGGAGTATCGTTCCACTGCTCTGCCAACTGAGCTACCGGCGCCCCGACGTAAGCCGACGAAATCTTCAACCTCTTGGTACTCGTCTCGAAGGGACGACAAGCGACATCATCACTATCACTACATAGTATAAAATAAAGTCGCTTCCCGTTTGGTGTCTCCTTATATCTTTTGAATTACCCAACGGATTTTGATGCGGTTTTTTTTATTCGATAGAGTAACTTGAGAGGAAGGTTTATAAGTATCAATTATTCCGGAAAATGGTCACATTCCCATGGGAAAATGGGTAGCCCAACTGGTAGTAAACTTTTGACCCCCTTTTGACACCTTTAAGGATTAAAATTTCAAAAATGCTGAAACACGTATTTCATTATTTAAAGTTATGAGTCTAATCAGAAATTTTGAAACAGATCACATTTAAGATAAAAAACTTTCATACAAACTTTTAACCCCTTTTCACCCATTTAAAGGTTAAAATTTCGAAAATGCTGAAACACGTGTTTAATTATTTTAAGTTATTAGACTAATTACAAATTTTGAAACAGATCACATTCATTTGAAAAAAACGAACTTTCATACAAACTTTAAACCCCCGTTTGACCCTATTAAGGGTTAAAATTTCAAATATGCTGAAATACGTGTTTAATTATTGTAAATCATAAGTCTAATCACTAATTTTGAAACGGATCACACTTAAGACAACAAACTTTCACACAAACTTTTAACCCCCTTTTCATCCCTTGGGGGATTAAAAAAAACGGAATTTAAAGTAAAGTCGCTTCCCACGTCTGTCCCTGTCTGTTTGTTTGTTTGTATGCTTAAATCTTCAAAACCACTTAACGGATCCGGATAAAGTTTTTTTTAAAAGATATGGTGATTCAAGAGGAAGGTTTTTATGTATGATTTATGTCGGGAGAAGGTCTGTTTCCTGTGGGAAATCAGTTAGCAGCGGGTGAAACCGCTGGGCGGGCCGCTAGTCTAGTATAAGTTATTTTTTTTATCTTAATTTTTACATTTACAGCCACAACAGTCCACTACTGGACATGGGCCTCCCCCTATGGGGGTATTGCCAAAGCAGATTGACAAGCGCAGTACAAGATATGGCTTTCACAAGGAACGCCGCTGCCTATTCTTGAATGAATTTATCCCTTTGTCGCTTCTTACGATACCCACGGGTTGTATTTGGGTGTTGCTATTCTAAACCGGAGGCACGTGCATAATTAAAGTCTACCTATAATGTATGCATTGTCAGAAGCTAATTAGTCTAAAGACTTGAAACAAAAGAAAAACATTAATAATAAAAACATATGATTACATATGCTTCGATTACCTCAGTAACAAATTCGTCACATTTTAAAGGAACAAATTTTCATAATTTTAAAAAGTATTTGATTATTTATACTCATCAATGAAATTAAATTGAAAGATTCATTATTGTTTTACATAACTGTCCAAATATGTTAACATAATTATTATTTTGGATAAGGTTAAAGGCAATGACAGTTATTGTATTCTGATGAATACATTAGAAAAAAGGTCATTATGAAATATTTGTTGTCAATTTACTTTGATGCGTCTTGCTTGATCTTTAGTAAGGATTTGAATAACTTTTGTTATTCAGCCTTTAGTTCAAATTTTATTTGAAATCTATTGAACTGTAGTTAAAATATGTTTAGTTCTTTTGCTGGCTTGAAACAATATTAACAACGTTTTGCAACTTTCGAGGTAGTGTACTCAAATTTTGTAAACAACGTAGAAAGTTGGAAAACGATGAACAATTTTCGAGTGAACGACCTCGAAAATTGCAAAACGTTGTTATTACAATCGTGATTTTCATTCCAATATAATATTTTTAAATCTTTTCTCATTGATTTGTGCAATAGTGTTGGTTTCTTATATTTCAATAACGTTTTGTACATATATTTTTTACTTTTAACGTGACTATCAACTATCATTAACAAATACGTATTACTTCCCTTACACTACTACATAATTTGCTTGGTCACTGTAGTTTAAACATAAGCTACCTTAAAGCAGATATCGAGCGTTTATATTCGAAAACTTTCCATTTAGTACAGCTGTTTTCACTTAGTTAGGAAAATATACTTCAGATTTAGCATTAGAAATACAATTAGACGATACAAACAATATAGAACCATGGTCAGGAGTTTCGTGATGGACATCACGACAAGGCTCCACCCCATTTCTATACAGCACACTATTAGGAAGCAGGCACAATGTGCAGTTCTAAGCTGCAGCAGCTCTAAGCCTAGTATCAATAGCCGTAGGGTTTTCTCCACTATTTCCACTTTTGAATAGCACGCTAATATATCGGACCGTCATGAGAAAACTAATTAAGTAGTTTTTAATTTTTGAAAACTAGCAAATTTTTTAAGCGCGGGCAAGATTAGAACCCGCGACTTTCGCCATAACTAGTTTTTTTAAATTTTGTGTTTAACTTTTCAGCATAATAAGCGTTTTCGGTGAAATAACATCGTAGTAAGATAAATAGAAAAGTTACACTTTGGAATTGACAAAACTAGAAAAAACTCGTTCACTTCCTGAAAAAATTTAAAGCACTACCTATGTGAGTGTAAGATGACATCATGACATAACTTAAGTATGTTTAATATTTGGTAGCAATAAATGAGGTGAAACTTAACTATTTCTATCGTTTCCGATATTGACAGTCGGAACCATACGCCTGTTAGACACAATGGACACAAACCCCACCCGATAATACTTTCGCTAACGTCCGATTCATGCATTCCACAATCTGCCATTATTGTCCATACCTTCGTATGTTCAATAGGAATCGTTAGTTTATATTTATTGTATTATTTGTGGGCTTGTTTATCGTATTTATTCGCTAATGTGGTCTGACGGACAGTCGTGTTCGATCGGTTGTTCTGATTTATGGAATACGCCCTCATTGTAGTGCAGTGAGTTTGAAATATGATTTACACTATAAAAGGTGATAGATTTGATTTAGCGTAGGATGATATTGCACTTAACTACCTACTGTTTACTTCAGAGTACAAAGGCATATTTGATTCCATCTCAAAATACCATCACCTCATTTCTAACCGTGGGTATCGTAAAAGACGAATAAGGGATGCATCTAAAATAAAGGCAACAGTGTACCATATGAATACTACACTGCACTGCATTCGCAAGTCCACCTGCCAAACTTGATGAGTAAGGTGTAACTACTAGTAGTAGATTCCCTCAAAATGTGGGGAGATGTATCCAGTATTGAACTGTAAATGATCACGATGATGAATTAGCCGCAAGTTCTCAAGAATAAATCAAATTTAGTTTTTTACTTGTCTGACTAAGCAATCTAACTAAGCTCACCCTTGAATTAACAAGATTTGATAGTCCCACCGCAGATTTGCGGTTTCTCATACATTTCTCGTACAAAAATGCGGCTTTTCTTGCAAAATGTGAATATTAACCGTGCACTGGTTTCTCGTTATGGCAGCTCAACATTTGTGCCGGTGACCAAGGCTGACCACACCTCGATTACCTTACTCGATCCAATCTCGGTCGTCAGTTGATACATTTACAATTTTACACCTACTTCAGTCAAAGTATTTTATTAATCTTGCCTAAGAATGTAGGCGGTTCTCCCACTTCTCTTTCTTTTTCGTGTGGAACACCGAGTCGTCCAACGACCCGATGAACCCTGGTATCAGCGTTTTTCAACCGCGTACTACTAGTAGTAGGCCTCTGACATGGTTGTGTAACGACCGCCATCTAAAATAACATAGATAGCAACCGAGACCAACGGCTTAATGTGCCCTCAGAAGCACGGAACCATCTTGCATGCAACGTCTTAACCTGACTAGGAACAAATTCACTTATAGTATTCTCTTTGTGAGTGCCCCACCGAGAATCAAACCCGGAACCTTTTTGTCGCAGGCAGTCGCACTCGCACTATGGACTGACGAATATTGTTGATACATCCGTCTGCTAGACGAAATGAAATTTTGAATTCCCTTACAAAAACGGATAACATGGCACACTGTAACGCATACAATTTCACCAAGGTGATTGACAGACGCATCTGTCTGTCCGTCGAAGTCTGGTATTCGCCAAAGACCTTGCTCTATCGTTAACCCAAGTAGAAATTAAAAAAAAAAAAACCACAATGAAAAAGAAATCAAACTATTTAAAGTTCTGTCTTCGACCATTATTTTTTAACGTCCGCAAGGAAAGAAAAACGTGTACAAAAACTACATAACCCGTAGATTCTCCTATTTACCGTACGTTTCTACATAGACCATAACGTAATTTCTTATAATTACTTGGTATGGGAAATTATCAACAGGATATCAATCAAAGATGAACATTCTTACGCGACATATCGGTATTCACAGATAAATAAAATGGTTTGACTACAATTTACACCATAGCATATCATCTTTTTCAAAGGGATAAAAAGTATTATAACATTATTTCAAGCACATTTTCAGTTGCATAGGTATTTATAAATTTAAACAGCTAAAATGCCCAACCTTGCACTCCTAAAATGTTTTTTAAATTTCGTAAAAGGATTTAACTGCACGCAGAAGACACCTAAGGATATTAAGCCTATAAATTATGGCTTTTATAAGTTAAGATTTGTAACAACATATTTTAAACTGTATAGAAGGTAAAATTTATTATGAACGATGAATTTAAAAACTGTTACCAGAATGAGACCTGAAAAGCAGAGCTAAGTGCAGAAAGCTGCGTAATTCATAGCTAGACTGGAAAAGATCCCTTTGTGGGATAAGTCCGACTTTCCTTTATTACTTGACTTTTTTGATTCCATCCTTTACTGATAATCTAAATTTGTTTCGTGGTACTATAAAGTTAATACATATATACATACATACATACTAGAGACCGTATAATACGTATTTGCATTTGTATATTTAGGCCCTTTTCACCGCAAATAGCTTACATATATCTGAAATCTTGTTAAAATGCAATATTATCGACACATATTGTCAAAAAAAACCCTGCGTCTAACATGCATGCTTTTAAAAATTGTTCTCATTGTTGGCGAGTGCCCTCACTAATCTGTTAAGATTAGAAAAATAACTGTGCCTTGGTGGATAGGGTGGAAATATTCTAAATTTTTAAGCTGAGGATGTAAATTAATGTTATTTTGTTCTTGGATATTTTGCCAGTTTCATGTTGCACTTGCTGTTACCCGCGTCTTTGCCTACGTACTCATAAAAACTGTTAATCCATGTTACCTTCTATATGTGTGCCAAATTTCATTACAATCAGTTCAGTAGTTATTGCGTGGAGAAGTAAAAAACAAACAAACATACAAACTTTCACATTTTTAATATTATTAGTAGGATCCTTTCCCTATTCATAACCATGTTTTTCTATCCATATATACTCCGCTCGTTTTTCCCTTCACCAGAACCTACCAGGCATTATCGGGGTCTAACAATGGCCAGCTACCCCCAGGCCTGAGCCAACAAAAACACACACAATCAAAGGCACAGCTCCCACGTTGCATTGTGAAATGAACGCATAGCCGACTGCTGAGTTGCAGATAGTTATGATAATCGTCGAACCATATATGCTCGTTGCAAATCGTATGCTTCACGCGTTGGTGAAGGTCGAAGGAGTAGTATATTTCAAGAGGTACAGTAAGGCCACCTCAATAAGCACTAATTGACAGCTGTCAGATTCGTACTGCTGCTATGGCCGATGCCGTGAAACTGAACAACTTTTTCTATGGAGAATATGTTGGTAAACGTAAAAGAAATCGACCTGCCATACAAAATTTCCAATCAGCTATTTAACTTACAATGGAAAACCGTTTTTTTATTTTTTTATGTTAACCAAAATTGGCTCCATGGTGAAAGTTGTTTAGTTTCATTGTTTGATCATGCCTGCAATGTTTTCGGTACACCGTCCCTTACACCCTGTATACTCTTATTTATTTACAAAATACCTTCAGAGCTTTTAACAAGTTGCATTCAAATGTCTACTCTAACACAGGTGCAGACGGTTCATTTAAATGGTAAGAGTGATTGCTCTACATAGAGTAACAGTCCAACGTCCTTGCTAGGCCGTTTCCGCAGCGCATTCTTGGGTAAACTGGTCTGGCTAAACCTTGCATTAAAAAAGAACTTAGCTATATTTGCTTCTGTCTCTATTTAAATTTAAACATACATACATAATATCACGCCTTTGATCTCTTACGGGGTAGTCAGCGCGTAAATGGCCGTTAAAAACGGACATTTACACCATGTCTGACAAACATTTGGAGGTCATTCAGAAAGTATAAAGTATGGGTATCGCCATAATAACAGATTGTGTGCCAGAAAGTTGTGTATCGCCTTTGAGGTTGTGAGCCAATCGCTTAATTAATGGCAATACTCATGTAACCCTCCCTTAGTCGCCTGTTACGACACCCACGGAAAAAAATGGGTTAGTGCTATTCTAAACCGGCATAACACGGTAATTTAAACAAACATACACTGTAAATAATATACTATTAGCAGCACACTAACCTAGCCTTTTAAGGGATCAACATATTCTGGTTCTCCATACTGTTATTAAGCTAAGCAGTATAGATTGATCCCTTAAATGGATAGGTTGATGTGCAGCTGACAGTACCTACCTGCGAAACGTACGTAACTAGAAAAATACCTCAGCCATAGGCACTATTTGACTTTTCAAAAATGAATATTTGGTATGTATATTGCCGTTTAAATACTCTGACACCAGAGTTAATCAATCGACTCGTTCGTCGGCCCGGATTCCTGAAATTTATTTTTTGCTTTAAATTGTGTCAGCTTTAAAGTCTTAAATATATTGTCCTAATAAATTTTGTACTTAAGTGCGATTCAACGTCTTTTTGCAGTTCCAAAATTAAACATTGCACTTTCTCAAAGCAAGTGGTATGGACAAGATTTTTTAAAAGCTATATCTTGTACCTAATTCATGACTAATTTTGAAAGGCGGTTCTCCAATTTGTCGTCCGTCACTGCGTTTTTTTTACGCACCGACACGCATGCCTTTGTCAGACAGAAGAAAATTGTGATTTCTGATCTAATAATCCTAATCTTAAATAACCTAATCTTAAATCTGGGCCGTGTGATGCCGGCTTAGAATGGAATCACCCCATTTCTTACCCATTGGTAAGGTAAGAGGCGACTAAGGGACTCGAGTGTTTATTACAATTTTGTGTATCAACTTTTCACTATAGTGATACACAGTTATCTGATTGACCCTCAAACTTTTGTCAGATGTGGTGTAAATACCCGTTTAACGGCCGTTAACACTCTGCCTATTCCGTAAGGGATATAGGCGTGATTTATGTATGTATGTATTCCCTTAAAATTACAAACGACTTGACAGACGGTTACGCATTGTAATGCACCGAAAATGCACCGTAGACTTATTTGTATGGGAATAGAATCAGAATTCGCAATTTTGTTTCGTTTGACAGACGCATGCGTTACGGTGCATTTAAAATACGCAGCAACGGACGACAAGTGGGTGAACTGCCAAAATGCCGTCCGTTTTATTCACCAGAAGGACGCACTTTTTAAATTTGTCACAGTCCATTTGGTATTTCCCGTCCTTTATTACACTTTATTCTTTGAAATAAATCTTTTCCTAAATCTTGCGGTTTCTTATCCTGTTTATTTTGGTCTTCAATCTAATCTTGGCTTTAAAAAGTTTGCATAAATGTAAACGTATTATTTGCCAACTTGAGGGCGTATCTTTTGATAATCGTTTAAGTTATCGACATATTAAATACGTACAACTAATAATTAAGAAGTTATTAAGTATAAGGATGATGGAGATAAGGACCTCACAAGAATTAAGATAGGAGCAAATAATAAAAAATTGATTGTTGGGTTTTTGACGCAATCTTTTAATTATGAGATAGAATAACATGTTACAATACATAGCGCTCAAATAGCATGTACGTAAGCTCTTTGGTCTGTGATTTTAACAACAATTTTAGGACGATAACAGACTAGACAAAAAAGAGTATTTTTTTTATTAAAAAAATTAAGTAAAATACACTGGCCGAAATTCGACGCTAGGACTGATGGAACGGTAAAAATACAACGTGTATTTTGCCCTTCTCGAGGGAATCAAAATTCATAGAGTAACTTCCCTTGAACCTAGCACACCACCGTTTGTACAAAATTAACCACGTTGTCCATCAGGCAAAGGGTTTGATGGCACTTGTCCGCTTCCGATTTTTACCTATAGAACAAAAAATACTATATAAGTCAGGGGCTCTATGAAAATTCACTCATATAATGTACCGGAACCGTGGCTGGGCGAGTTTGACTCGCAATTTTCAGTTCTCTGCTGTGTATAATAATGTCAGTTCAGAGTTTGCTTCTTAAATCGTGGCCCGGCGCCCCAGTAGACTTTGAAATTTGGCATAACTATAAAATCAGGTGGCCGGCCTTCCTATACTCAAAGATGCGTCTTATTCAAATAAATAGTTAGGATAGCTTGATTCAATTCAAGTAAATTCATGCTAAACCTAGCTTGAACTAGATATTTAATAAAACAAGTTTGCTATAAATATGCTATCCTGCTTTATACCTGTACTCTAATTACTGTGTTACGTCTGACATTGAGTAACATAATCGAGAGAAAACAGCATTCCTTTAAATAAATATGTTTGTAGAGTTGGCTATGTTGCCAGCTGTGGCAGTTTTACAGGTAATTTTTATAAAATCTAAGGTTTAGCGTATAACCAACGTTCTTCAGTTAAATAGATTTTTACAATCACAAATACTCTTACTATTGTTATTTTTAATCTGTAACCTCATTAACAATACTACCAGACGCATGCATTTACGCTAAATTATTATCTTCATTATTTTAAGGACTTAAAATTTCTTACTAAAAAGAAATCCGACCAGACAACTTCATGATTCGTAAAAGTGACAAAGTAGTCTGGAGGTTCTAAATTGGCGACAACACATAGGAGAGCGCAGCGTGGGACGACCTCTTGCCATGCGGACCGAAAACGACTTTGTTAAGGGTTAAGGGCAGCCCGTTGGTGGCCACGGCTCAAAAACGTGGTCTTTAAGGAGGCGCCTGGGGAAGGCCCTTAACTGGCAGAAGACGTCTCGAAGCTTATTATGATGAGCTTAATGGCAACCCTATAACCTGCACTCATTACATCTTATTAGAGCAGCCTTGAGCATCTCTGGTTGACCTTTGGTGGAAACGTTCACTTCAGAGCATTTAAATATTCGTGACCCCACGTCAATGGGAGAAGCGACAATGTAAACGATTTCCATTACACTGCGGAATTTCTGAGAAGAAACAAAATTATAAGAGACGTTAACGCGCATTGTATTTTAAATTGCGAATATTTGTTTACAAGGTTTGTTGGATCAGAGAATTTATTAATTGCTGCACCTTCTTTAGGAATGAGATAAAATTTGTTACAATTGATACATATTTGTTTTAATTAAATTCAAAATTACACTTATATACCTTGCGGGCTAGGTAGGGTAATTAAATTTGTTAAACATTTACTGGGCTGCTCGATCAACATCAACCTCCTGAACAAGCTGGTTTTAGACCAGGCCTTTCCACAACTGACCATTTACACACGCTTAATCAAGTCATCGAGAAACATCACGAGTATAACTTACCACTTTACCTAGCATTTGTTGATTATTCGAAGGCATTCGATAGCCTTCGCCACACAGCGCTCTTCGAGGCTTTAAAAAATCAGGGGATCAACGAAACATACATTCAACTTTTAAAAATCATTTATACAAGTAGTTCTGCGTCAATTAAACTAGAGTCGATAGGTCCATCATTTCAAATACAAAAAGGGGTCAAACAGGGCGATCCGCTTTCCCCAAAACTATTCAATAGTGCCCTCGAGGAAATTTTCAGAAGGCTGACGGAGACATGGGAAGGACGAGGCATTCCTATTGGCACAAGCAAACTTACTAATCTCCGCTTTGCCGATGATATATGTAGTCCTGTTTGCTTCCTCAGCTTCTGAAATACAGTGCATGCTCCAAGACCTGAGCACTGCGAGCTTTGAGTCGGGACTAACAATGAATATGTCAAAAACTATGCTCATGACAAATGGTCCCGAAACCAGGGTAACTGTGGATAACGGAAGAATGACATATGTCCATGAATATATATACCTAGGCCAAATAGTCTCCTTCCAGGCTCGACAAGACAAAGAAATTGCGAGACGCACTGAAAACGCCTGGAGGAGCTATTGGTCAATGAAAGAATACATGAAAGGCGATTTACCGATATCTTTAAAGCGCAAAATTATAGATATGTGTATTCTTCCGATACTCACATATGGGGCACAGACATGGTCTTTGACAAAAGCTCAAAAGTCCCGACTCAAAGTTTGCCAGCGAGCAATAGAGCGCAGTATACTAGGTCTGAAACTAGTTGACCGAGTCAGAAATACTACTTTGCGTTCCAAGACTCGAATCGCGGATGTAGCCCATGCAGCTGCAAAGCTTAAATGGGATTGGGCCGGTCATGTTTGCCGCATGCCTCACGAGTTATGGGCTTATACCACCACCATTTGGAAGCCAAGAGCCGACAGACGTCGTCGCGGGCGACCTAGACGCAGATGGCGAGACGAATTAGACGGTTACTCAAAAAACTGGTATGCGGAGGCACAGGATCGAGATCAGTGGAGGAAGGGGAGGGAGGCCTTTGCCCAGCAGTGGGATCCCGATGGCTCTATAAGATAAGATAAGATTTTATGTATTTTTTAATACCCTACCTACTAAAAAAATGATGATAAAAAGGTTACCGTGTGATGTTAGCTTAGAAAAGCATCATCCTATTTCTCCTGCGGGTTTCATAAGAGGCCTCTAAGGGACGACGAGGCTTTCATGTGTTTGACAATATTGCACGACAGGCTTAAAACCTGTCACTATAGTGATACACGATTTATCTGAAACGGCTCTAAAATATTTGTCAGACTCGGTGATGACCGTATTTTTATAGCTGTTAACGCTCTGCCTACCCCGTAAAGTATAAAGACGTGTTAAATGTATGAATGTACACAGGTAAAAAAGTCCAAATATACATTCAAAGAACACAAAAAAAAGTGTGAATGAAAATAAGATTGAACTTGTTTTAATATGAACGTGCTACAATCTCGCATTTAATTAGATACGCAGCTACCATTTAATTATTTTCTAATCTAAATTAATCTCTAACATATCAAACTCTAACAGCCTCTAAAAGACACTTATTGGATTAGACAAAGAGCAATACTAACTAATAGGTGAGTATGACCTTTGACAGCGAGTCACGATTTTGTAAATACCGTACATTGTATACGCAGCCTTATCCTTGGTTATATTCTATTGTCATCGAAATACATAAACATACTTTTATTTTATTGTTGGTTTTAGATATACTTACGGTATGTGCTAGATTGCACATTAGGCAGAATCAAAAATCACGGTAACAGTACAAAATAAGGATATTTTTCTCTAATTGAATTACACCAAGGTATATTTTATTTTATTAGGTAAATACAACAGGTAACAACATTGTCTTATGTGGATACAAAAATATATAGGTCTATATAAGATTTTGAGATAATTGGCATCCCCTTTCAGAGTAATAGGTAGGTTAGAGACTATGACAGAGTTACTTCTGTCCATCAATACCTAATTACCTATGCGATATTAAATTTAAATTTAATTTAGTACAAAATTTAGGGACACTTTATTTACAACATATTACATACACGTACAGATATCACGCCTTTATATCTTGCGGAGTAGGCTGAGCATTAACGGCCGTAAAAAAACGCGGTCGCTATCGCCACGTCAACAAATATTTAAAGGCCGTTTCAGAAAAATCGGTATCACATCAGTATAGCGATAGGTGCTCAGCCTGTCACCTACAATTTTAATACACATAAAACCCTCAAGTCCCTTAGCCGCCTCTTACGACTCAAACCCTATTTAAGTGATTGATGTCATTAAAAGTTTTTTTTCGAAGCCGTTTTTAAAACATGCTATAGATTACGTATACCTAGGTATCTAAGGAAATTAACGCCGATGGTATAACAACAGTGACCTCTAACCCCAAATATTTACAGATTAAACACCGCTTTGATTGACGAAATAAGACAACCGTGTCAATTAAATTCAATTGTTTGCAGTAGTCACATTTTTTAAGTGAAGTGGAAAAGTTAACAAATCTTCGGAGGTTTGTATTTGCACCAGTTTCACAACTAAATGTACGATTTAAATGTTTCACGAAGAGGATTAGTTTTATACTCAATTGAAAGGCAGTAGGATAATTGTTTGCTTCAAAGAGAAACCGAATACTTATTTGAGTTAACATACAATGCTATAGAGCTCAATTAGATAATTAATGTTTGATTACAAACAAACCGTGAAACAAAGAGAAAAATATTCAATATAAAACAGGTTTCCTAATTCGCAGTTCATCACCTTGCATATTAAATAACAGAGAAAAATCATGTGAATCATGTGTATTATCGTTCATTGTGTAAACTAAAAATGAACGATAATACTACAACAAAGTTAAATTGAAATTGAAATTGGATTTCTTTATTCAACGTAGGATAGTATTATCACTTATTGACGCCATGATCCGTCATAATAAAATAAAGAAATTTGTATCACACAATTTTCTTTTTTTCATAACAATTTTGTAATGTCCTAATAGAAAAGGGCGGGATAAAAAAATAAAAATAAAGGCACTGCCACTGGGCTGGCTAGGTTAATCACACGGCATGTAACTTTACGAAACGACCATCTGAAAAAGATATTTGTTTCAAATTCATAAACACAGTCTTAGTCGTTTGGCAACGTCAAATCGTAGTGAAATATAATTTAAACAGCGAATAAATGCTCGTCTAGCTTTTTTGTAATAACTCGTAAAGCTTTTCTAGATTGGAACAAGTCAGAAGTATTCTTAAGAAACAAAACATGACATAGATAATTTAATTTGGGCCATTCTTTCGTAACTAAAAAAAGTTGTTCAATGAGCTCTAAGAACAGGTGTTGTACCTGTATGAACTGTTCAATGACAATGTTTTCTTTGCTGCCAACATCTTTAAAAAGAACTTCAAATTAGTCTCTAAGACCAAAGACAAAGGTGTAAGTTTCAATCATCGAACAGCAAATTCGAATTGGTACTGGCTTGTCCACTTCGACAATACAATGCATGGTGTTAATGACAGCAAGAACATGAATGAGGCAACTCTAGCGCGTGCTTGATGAATATGGATTGTAAGAATTGGTCAAGTGTGAGCAACTCTCTCTCTCTCTCTCTCTCTCTCTCTCTTTTCGTGTGGGATACCGAGTCATCCAAGGACCCGATGAACCCTGAGCAACTTGAAACAGAAGACAGTAGTTTTACACACGATTATTCGCATTGTAAGTTAGCTAACAGACATAAAAATTTTAATTGCATATTTGTCACAATGGTTTGGTCAGAGATTGAAAATAACAGATGTTGAATTGAGCTTCTCAAAAGCCCAAAAATGCAAAATCATCATTCGAGATCAGGCAATGAGTGCGTTTGTAAACTATTTATAAGACAAAATTGATTGTATTGTTCATGCACAATAAAGAATATCATAATGAGCTCGATAGTGATCTGACGTGTAATACTGTAAACAGATAATGTATTGCTCATACATTGATACAGAACCCTAAGAAAAGAGTCAAAGTACTTGTTAAGGCGCTATATTAGAGTCAATAGAAGAGCCAGTGTACCGTTACACATTTGTCAAGAAGATGGTGATAAATGATGTGGTTGGGATGTCATACACTACATGGACGATCATTAAGTAAGTAATTAAGTAAAAACACTTCTACATCTACATCAGCCTATTGCAGTCCACTCTGCCTCTTCCAATATAAAAAGTAAGAGTATGTTTTTTTCATATTTGACTGAAACTTATTCTCCTCAATCCCAGACACTATTTTTGATGTATTTTTTCAAGATGGCTAACTATTTGTATGTTTTATGTATTTTTGGATAGGGTAGGTAGAGGCTCAAGAACATGAAAATTTTCCGGAAAATGGTTTTCCACTATGTCTCCAATTGGGTTCATTGGGTTCCAATATGTAATAAATAAGATATACTCCAGTATACTACTAAACTGTTTTTAATGCAAGCGCATACCTTTTAAGATGGTTTAAAAATGACTGCCTAATATGGAAAAGGCTATAGCAACATAAACCACGTAAATTAATTACTTCACAAATGTGACAGGTGTGTCTAAACGTCCTCTATTTACAGAAAAAACTACAGCAATAAGTTTGATCATTACCAAAGTCTCTTTTAACTTTACGTTGTCAACAAAAATGTAATCATTAGTGAACTTGACACCAGAAGTTAATTGTCTAGCGACCATGTATACCTTTTTAGCTAAACATGCATTTTCATTTTACAAGTTTTTGAAAGCTTGTCAAACTAAGTGCACATATTAGATATTACAAAAATTATATACGAATATCGAAATTCAGTGATGTCCTCTAATATTTGTAGCGACACTACACACACACGCGAGTGCAATTTTAGATTTTATGAGTTACTAGCAGCCCGCCCAGCGGTTTCACCCGCCGCTAACAATTTCCCCCCGGGAATAAGACAGTTTAATATAGCCTATGTTCATCAGGGATAATGTAGGATTCTAAAAATCTTGACTTTAATTTGAAACAAATATCGTTTTCAGATGGTGGTGGCGTAAAGTTACATGCCGTGTGATTAACCTGCCCAGCCCCATTGCAGTGCCTTTATTTATTTATTTTTATCCCGCTCGAGCCGGTTTTCTATTAGGTCATAACAAAATGTAATTAAAAAAAAATTGTGTGATACAATTTTTTTTTTAGAATGACGGTTCATGACGTCAATAAGTGATAATACTATCCTACATGGAATAAAAAATTTCAATTTCAATTAACGGTTAAAGAATTTTTAAAATCGGTTCAGTAGTTTCGGAGCCTATTCAATTCAAACAAACAATAAAAAATCCTGTTTCTAATATTAGTGTAGATTAGTGTAGATCATATTATTATTATTTAAGTGTGATGCCGGCTTAGAATAGCATCACCCGATTTCTTTCCCGTGTGAGTCGTAGGAGGCGACTAAGGGACTTGAGGGTGTGTATTGCAATTTTAGGCGATAGGCTGACAACCTGTCACTATGGCGATACACAATTTTCCGAATGCCCCTCAAACATATGTCAGACGTGGCGTAAATGTCCGTTTTTGCGGCCGTTTACGCTCTGCCTTCCCCGCAAGGGATAATAGGCGTGATATGTGTATGTATGTATTATTTTGGTGTAGATTTTTTAATGCATTATTTAATGTTTTTTGTCGTCTTTTTATACCGAGTAAGGGACAGCCCTTTGAATACTGATAGGGTGCATGAAACATAAAACTGGACAACTTTCCCCTAGAAACATATGTCAGGAAACGCTAAAAAATGACCTTCCATACAAAATCACAATCAGCTGACTGCATTCACTATGGGAAGTCAGTTTTTTTACGTTTCCTGAAATATGTTCCTAGGGGAAAGTTGTTCAGTTTCATGGTCTGCATGTACCCTATCAGTATTCGGAGGGCTATCCCTTACACCCTTTAATACAGTAATGATTAAATATGTAATCATTACACTGGTACGAATAATGTGGCGTAGTTTCTACATTTTTAAATGAAAAAGTAGTTATTGTGGCATAACTATAATAGTTAAACATATGGTATCGCGGACATTATTATAGATATTGATGTCCTCTATAAAACTGTAGTACATCACTTTGCTCTATTATCAATAATTTCCACAGCGTACCCGATATAAGATATTTTTTTGGTACATTTGTACATTTTTAAACGAATAAGTGGTTATTGTGGCATAACTGTAATATTTAGACATATGGTATCGCAGACATTATTATAGATATTGATGTCCTCTATAAAACTGTAGTACATCACTTTGCTCTATTGTCAATAATTTCCACAGCGTACGCCATATAAGATATTTTTTGGTACATTTTTCACACGTTGGGTTACATTATCGAAATTTTCACGCGGATCCCTATTTTTTTCTGGAATAAAATATAGCCTATGTTCATCAGGAATAATGTGCGATTCTAATGGTGAAAGAATTTTTAAAATCGGGCTAGTAGTTTCGGAGCCTATTCGATGCAAACAAACAAACAAACAATCAAATCTTTCCTCTTTATAATGTTAGTGTAGATGAATACTATGATACGTATTTTTTTTTACGTATTTACTAAACTTCCACGACTGTACTATACGCATGTGTGTTTCGACACTAATCTGAGAACCAGAAGCAAAGATGCATCAAAGTGTTTCAAATATGACCCTCCATTTTGTATAAATCGTGTGAAAACCAGCGCGCACGCATTGCGAGCACGCACGGTCGGTCGTGAGCGAAAGCGAGTGGGGGTGTTACGTTGTGTGTATGTGTGTGTGTGTGTGTGTGTGTGTGTGTGTGTGTGTGTGTGTGTGTGGAGTATTTACAAAGTAATTTATGAAAACAACGTATAATTTTGCACAAATGTCAAATGATAAGTCAATTTGCGAGGTAACGATCTTGTTGCAACTAAGCAGGAAAAAACAAAACAAAAAGTAATTCAAGTAGAAAAACCAGCAGTATCCATTATCGGAGAAACATGCCTGTAAATGTTAAAAGTAGTCCATCATTTGGCACTCTTTATAAACCGATGTATCATTGTGATTTCTCATAAAAGTATTTATTCTGTGATTGTGCTTGATAAAAACAGTCAAGTAGACTGACATTCACTTGTCATAAAACGTTTAAGGGCCGCTCAATACGTGATGCATTAGCATCACTTCTTCTATTTGCTTAAAATTATAAAATCATCACTGCCTTTACTGTAAAGATTTTTCTGATATACGATCAAATCGTTTCCCTGACGCAAATAAAAACAAGACTACATAGCGAAATGACCAACAATGAAACCTTTTAATCAAAAAGAGAACTGTGATCTCACTGAAATAGTTGAAGCAATTTTAAACTGTATAGCAAAAGACAGTGTGACTTAAATGGTAAAACAAGAACATGGCGAATATAAAGCTGCTGGGCAAGACAGGTGGTTGGAAAATGAAAGTTGTTCTCTTCCTGTTCGACTCGCTGCGAGGCGTGTGGCGCGCGGTAGGCAAGGACGCGAGAAACTATGCGCTAAAGCATGCGATGGATTGTGATGTTGATGTAGATTACGACGATAAAAGTTATATTACATGAATGTGTTGACAGAAAAGTATAGTATTTCGTAGATATAAAAAATACGCAAGTACGGAATTTTTACACGACTCAAGACATTCGCAAGGCACACAATTTAAATGGTTAGATAACAACTGAAAATACGCAAGTACGGAATTTTTACACGACTCAAGACACACAATTTAAATGGTTAGTTACAACTGTTTTACTTTAGTAAAGATTTTTCGACGTTATTTCATGACTCGTAAGCAACATTTTAGTGTCTTTTTTTTAACTCACTTAACTAGTTGTGTTTATAAAGCTGTTTTTTTGGCATCTCGCTTTTCTTCCCACTTTTTTCAGCATTAAATTGAATCAAAACCGAACAATTCTTCATATTAACAGTCCCATGCGGAAAATGCGGAATATGCAGAAAATGTTTAAATTAATGTTATTTTGTTTGTAATGTATATGTAACTAGTTAGTTTTATAGTGTAGGCTTCGGCTGTCATTCTGTAAAATGTATTTTTGGAATAAATAAATAAAATGACATTGATATTATTCGCACATTCTACAGATCGCCCGCGATTACGAATGCTCTTGTTTGAACTGATAGCAAAAGTGTTCAATTAAGTCCAACGCTACCAAGATTACAAAAACAGTTACATAGTGAGTTGTGGTTTTTCCATCGAACAGGTTAACTTTTTGAGTTTATTATGCACGTCAGACGAAAGGAAGAGTATGGATCGACTTTCACCCGGCACACGCTAAAAAGTGAAACTGGAATCTGCGAGCGCTGCTAAATAATAACAGTGACGTCACCTGATAAAAAGATTGATGGACTTCTAAAAGTGCATGGAAGGTTTATTGGCTGTAAATTTTATTATAGGAATCACCGACTCTGTTGATAATTGAGTCGTTTTATTATAAATTTTATTATGTGCTTTTTTATTGTTAGCATTTAACTAATTCCTTGAATTCGACAATAATTGAATCCTTTAATTGAGTTAAGCACTTTATTTTGAAAATCGTTGAAAACACATTAATACCACAAAAAATGCGAAAGCGCAAGCGAAACAACTTGGTATACATAATATTTACATAGAAAAGTTTAGGCACAAAAAATACCTGCAAAATGGAGTAAACAGCTGACACCCAACAAGTACTTGTCGAGGTCATCAAGTTTAATGTAACGAGGGAAAGGAACGGACGACATAAGGGCAAAATAACCAACGCCTCATCGTGCTATTAATAAAATCGGTAAGTATAGTGAACCAAATTTAAGTGTTCATACCTTTAAAGGAAAAATTATTGCTGACTATGAGGATGCACTAAGATTAAGAGATAAATTTTATAGCAGCAAATAACCAGTGGTATTTTCAATTATATCAGGTAACTGCTTCTAGGTATACCTAAAAACATAACTAAATATTTTCAAATAAAGGAGCAAAACACAAAGAAACCTATTAAGGATTCGATTAGAAGTATTTATGCTTCCACGAATTTGGTATAAAGAGAACTGTAATTATCCAAATCTGCCGATATGATGCCAGTGTAGAGCGCCGTTGAACTTTGCAAAGAGGTCGATGTTAAACCAAATGTCAATAGAGCGATTGAGGTAAAACCTAAATAGAATGGAATGTCTTGGGCCGATAAAGAGTTTTATGCGAACAGCCTTTGTTGAGATTGTATTCAGTCTGTTATATTTATAATTGGCTGTAAAATGTTTTGCAAGGTCATGGACAATACATTATTCTTTGAAAATAAACTGTCGATGTTTGATTCCGATATTTCCAATGTTCCCCTGTCATGGGGATACCTTCGTCAGCATTGCCCTCGCATCATCAATTTGTTTTGCTTATCTCGCAAACTAAGCGTGACAGGCCTGCCGATACGTATGAGCATAAAGTTTTACCGACGTTGATATTCTAAGTATTTGGCATGTAAAGCCCATGAACTCAAGTATTGTGCATATCATTCTCATGGGCAATGTTGGCATGGGGCCAATCAAGGATAAAGCATCTTTTCAAATGCAACATAAAAATAAACGTGCATTCTTTAACAAGCAGATTCTACAGAACCGCTTAACCTTATTATGAGTGCTCTTCAATTTTCATCGGATTGTTGAGTTTGGTTTGGACGTCCTCTGACAAAATAATAATTCAACGGCATAAAATTCACCATCTTTTTAAACGGATGTGAAGAAGTAGTTCATGCAAGGACATCTCGAATGCCTTTAGTTCCCACATTTTAAGGCCATCAGGAATAGGGTCACTATTCCAACAGTTTTGAGTGCAGTTTTTTGTTTCTTTTGTCACTAAAGCCTTACTCAGACGTGTTTCATAATCATTATCTGATACAGATAATACTAGTTCACTTTATCTCTAAAATTGGAGATATTATGCTTTGGAGACCTTTTGGCTTGGTTGCATGCTGGTAAAATATCAGTATCCACATAAGTGACAACTAGCTTTTCGCAATACTTGTTAAGGCTTCGCCAAAGTATACCGTAATGTCCGAGGTGTGACGTAATATTATATTAACCTACAGTCTACAATTTAAATGTCAAATATTGACCTACGACACGAAGATGGGGCCACCTGTCTAGCTACTGATATTATTGCTGAACTAACCTGGCATTTGAATCTCTTTGATATGATAATTCAAATATAAATGAATCGACGTATGAAATGTGATGGCATTTTACAGACACGTGTTTTTAAAAAGAGTTTTTTTAGTCAACAAAATACACCTCAGGAAATGCAAAATACATCAGTTATAAATCTTCGCGCAAATGAGTAAAGCCCAATCATGCAACAAGATAATTAATAAACTTTTTTTTCATGCAAAAAGATTAATCATGAAATACGCGGCTGAAGAAAATGCAAAGACTTGGAAGGAAATACCAAAGTACCAGCTAAACGTGAAATAGCAAGATGCAAGTAACAAAATATTCATCGATATATTCATCGATTAATCTCAAAAGGTATTGGTAATGAAATGGTCCTATATTTCCAAAAAATAAATTTTGTATGTTAGAAATTTTAAATAATTTATAATTTACATATACCTACATTTTGCACGGACCGTGAGTGCATGATATACAAAAGTTTTCACTTTCCGTGTCGTGACATGTCGTTACTATGGTCACGCGCACATCGTACAGTCGTGATTTAACCACAATTAAATTGTCCACATCTATTACAATCACACAAATTACTAAGGGGAATGTTTCGTTATGTAAATGAAATTAAATTTGAGGAGATTGTTTTGTGACACAAAGATGATAGGGGAAGCAATTTGAGAAATCAGAAACGACATGTAGGTAAAAATACTTCAAAATTTATTTGCTGTAAGAAATTAAATATGAGTTACTTTCTTTTATTTTTAAGAAATTACCTACTACCTCATTACAACTAAAGTTTACAAATATACTTGTAAATAATAGCGCTCGTAGAAATAAATACCTTCATTGATATCATTAAATCGATTTAGATTTCATTGGTGAAAATTGTACGAATACTTAATCTCAATACTTCCTTGAAAAAGACAATGATTATGAGTGCACTTTGACATTTTACAACATAAGACAATACGATCATTTGACAAATTGGTAACCCATTGTGCGCACTCAAAAACAAAAGACATCTTTAATCAATCGGTAGAAAAAGTTGTGAAAGCCTGCAAACATACTGGCAATAATTTGCCAACAGATACGAACATTGAGACAACGCCCATACAAGCTGTTATAACCAACACGAACTGGACACCGCAGGCGCAACAGAGTGTCGCAACCGCGCAAGCGTCAGGTGTCTTGCGACAGTCACTGCCAAGCAGAATAAGGACATTGCTGTATAATTTCACGTGTTCACCGCTGTTTTTTGGACCTTGAACGATACGTATGAATCGAACTGCAGTCGTACATATTTACTTTTAAACGCAGAATAAAAGAAATGTGTAGGTTCTTATTAAAGTGTTGAAGAATGTTTAATATAACACTCCAAGGTAAATAAACATAAATAAATGTTTTGAATGAGGCATGACAAAGTTTATTGCAAATATTAAAATACTTACATTGAAGTTGTTTAAAAGCTATTGAATGCTAAATGGCAACATTGAAAGATTATGCGAATGAACTATTCTAAAACTATCGTATTATAAAGATACTACGATTTATAAGAGATCAAGGCAGCCTTGGTCTAAATTTCAATAGAGGCTCTTAGAATATCGCAGGCAAATTCTTATTTCTTAGCAGGTTGTTGCCTTGATATTCTGAAACTCTAGATTAAACTTTGTTAAGTCATGACTGGAGTTTTTTTTACTAATACTAATTTAGTCTTTGTCCTGTATTTAGAATTGATTATCGCGACTTGGAAATATTGAACTTTTAGAACATACGCACAAATAAAGACCATTATTTGTGCATATGTTCTAAAAGTTCATTGATTAATTAAAATTAGGTATTAAAAATTATATTGAAAAAATGATATTAATTAAATAACCTCGTGTCAATATGAAAAACTAGTTTTATTAACAAAACAGTAGTTTTTTAATGAGTTTTTCTTACGATCACTAATTTCCAAGTTGCGAAGACCATTGCGTTTGATAAAAAATAATATTTGGGAATGCAATTTCGATATAATGCCAAATTAATTTAACATTAAAAAACAAATGTCAATAACATTGTATTTGTACTTACTTAATGCTATTGCACATTTTTTAAATTAATTTCACATTAAAAAAACAAATGTCAAATTAACATTGTGTATGTAGGTACTTAATGATATTGCACATTTTAGGTCCCATCCCACATGTAATTTTATTAATGACATTTCAAAGACGCTAATCTTTTAGCCTTTTAGCATATGTCTGACATAATTTTAATAAACAGATACAAAAATATACTTTTTAGTTTTAAGGATAAAATTAAATTTAATTTTGTTGACAGTTTTTGAGGAACACTTTAAGGAACATTCAGAAGATATTATTACTGAGCACCAATTTTCAGTAAGAATCTATATTACCATTGACGACTTCCTCGGTAGTTCTTTTAAAACCATTACCTCCTACACAGTAATTTCACTGACATTGCATATTCAATGAGGTCAGATGTTAGACCAGATGTCTGTTTAGCGGGCGATCGGCGGTGCTGTAACCCACCCAGCGATTGTTACTGATCGGTCACGACCGGGCAATAAGCAAGCGGTGGTAGATGACCACGGGCCAGCTGGAGACCAAATTGTACAATCTTATCATTTGGTCGAGTCTTTGATAACTACTACCCTAGTACGATTGTATTTTCTGTGTAACGACGACAGAAATACAAAAGAAAGGCTGACACAATTTAAGAACTCCCGGTTACAAACCCTTATTAGTAAAAATTAAATCCAGAAATATAAGTACAGTTAAAATAAATAGGAAGTGTTTTAAAAACTTGGTACTCAATAATCAAAATACCATGATTGTACAAACGCCTCATTTATTCATTCGCTGTAGCAACAGACACGGTTAATCCCAAAAATAACACAAGTTTGAGCACTGTTTAAGAGCGGTTTCGTTGTAACTTTTGCGGGTCAAGTGGCCATTAAGCCGAGCGATAAGTAGGTAAATTTTGAGGTATTGCAAATATAAATTGGATAAACGATTTGGCTGTTTGCATGTTTATGGTTCTGCAATCATACTGTAGAAATAGAAACAATTCTAGTTTGGAATAAAATAAGAGGTCAAATTGTTACATTAATTTGAAAACAATTAAAGTTTTTAATCTTTGTTCTGAATGAATGAAAATATTATCGATAAAAAAGGAATAGCGAAAACATTTTTAAACAAGAACATGCTATAAATAAATATAGTAAAGTGAACATTAGGTGGACCAGAGGTTGCTACCAAACAGCTACTTCACATAAAGAAAGAAACATACATAACAGTTGCAAACCATAGATTGCGCTGACGCACGTAACACAACGGAACCACTTGATAACATCGTGTGTCAAAGGATGACCATTGTTGATTCGTTCCACCGATTACGGTAACGGTCCAAGCAGTTAGCCTTAGATGAAGTCGCATGGAACAAAACGAAACGAAAAATCAAGGTCAAAGGCTGGTCGATAAGCAGGAAGATATAATGGAAGGTCGTCGGGAATAGAAATAGAAAAAAACAGGTTCTGATTACAATATACAGAATTGTATGGAGAAACCGGAACTGTAGATGTATGCAGTGAAACCAAATAATGTACTTGTGGTGGCTACAAGAAATATCACCAATTACTACCCAAAAATGCTTTGAGGTAGTGGCAATTTCACTTTCATTCGCACTTTCATTGTCAACCACAATGATTATTATAGACGCACCAAGTGTGGTAAAGTTTACTGGAATCGAGCTACAATGTACGAAAGTGAGAGTATAAGTTTTTATAAATCGACAAATTTAGTGTAGGTAGATAAAAACACTGATACCGAATATTTTTGACAAATGGATGACAAGATGACTGAAGTTGCACTGGCAATGGATAACCAAAAGAATGATGTTATCGATGGAAACGACGCAGCAAAATGTAACGTTGTAATCGCTACTTGCTTTGTAGACATGTTCTCACGTCCTTAATAACTGTAGGCACTCGGAAATGGTTACAAAAACGCAGGCATAGACAAAGGAAAGGGAAACGTAATACACGGAACACGAGAGACAGTGTTTGGTAACGCTAATTAAATTAGGATTCAAGCTTATGGAGATGTAAATTATTCAATTTGCAATGAATTTAGTAGTTTAATTTTGCTAATGAGAGAATACGTATTGTAATTTTTAGATAATAAAAAATCATAGAAAATGTTAAGCATCATACTTAACGTCGCAACTAGGACAGTATATATACGAGTATATTAAACAGGTGAGGTATTTATCTCCCAACCACTATCTTACATCATGTCATGACTAAAAATATTGACAACATGCATGTCATACGTTTCAATTCAAAAATTGTCATTGTCGCCCGTCACCCAATAATTTGAAGAAAGCACGGCCATTAGATTTCTCTTTGTCAGCCGACATAATAGTCGATTTGGTTTCCACTGCGGTCTATCATTTAGGTCCTATTACATTAACGGTGTGAATTCAGCCGTGGTCGTTACTTACACCGCCTCGACAACGTGGTGATTGATGTATAGAAAGTTAGAGAATTCAGCTCTTGTCATTTTTGATTGCTTGGCAATTAATTTAGTAAGGCATCTGTCAAAACTTTTGTAGAAGAATTTAAACTTGCTTTTAAATATTTTTTAAAATAAATGTTTTCTTCAAAGTCCCTTTTGTTGTACTGCGTTTAGTCTTTGGTTGAGGTTGGCCTACATCAATCTAAAGGATCCATCATGAAACGGGTTCCTCAAACTAACAACTGCAGAGTTGTCAGATACCACGCGACATGCGACACAGCAAATTTCTACTTTCGAAATTCTTGACAACATTGCTTTTAAATTGATAAGTGCGTTATTGTAATGCATGCAAACAATAATCCGATTGCAAAAGAATACTAATATTTTGTGATGCCTGAAGCATTGCGTTAATGGGCGATGAAACGAATAGAAAATTTATTTGAATTACGAGTAAGATAGACCTATCTTATTAGTGAATCTTGTTGTACACTATAAATTATTACATTAACCAACCTATTTATTGTGACATTTATGTAATAATTTGTTTTATTAAGTGTTTAGAAATGAATAATGAGTTATGAAGTTTTAATTGATTGTTTTTTATGGTGATTAGACGGTATTTATTCAAACCATTGTGAGAATCATTCAAGCTTTATGTTAAAATGGAGTATTTTGAGATTTGCTTTCCTATACTTTAGCATAAATAATATGGATCATCTTGGTTGCGTTTTATTATGAGTGGCCAATTTGGCTTTGACCTGAATAATTGCACTTTTCCTGAAACGAGAGCGGTGTCTACTTGCTCATTCACCAATACAATAGCTTAGCCCGCCTGGGTTAATGGATTTCAGTCTTACCTTGTAAAGTTTGTCTTTCTGGTACCACACATCCTCCTCCTCCTCGACCTGTGTGGCGAAGGCCTGTGTGAGGTCGTCCCTAGATCGAGACAGTATCCTACGTCTCGACACCATCTCCCCTCCCGTCGCCGCCTCAAACGGGCCTAGGCTGAAACAAACAGAAATGTCTATTAGTGTCAGTTGAGTAAAGCTAATTATGAAATTGGAACCCCTCATAATGAATTGGGGTAAAAGTAGTCAGAGAATGATGACGAATTATGATACTGGAAAAAGAGAACCATAATAAGTAAGAGAAACGTAAAATAAAAGTTGTCCCTTAAGGACCCATGTACATACAATTGTCAACTGTTAAACCTGATGATAGTTTTATATTCAATGAACCACAGTAGGTTTTTAAACTTGACGAACAGACAGATCTATTGTCTTCAGAATTTGTTTAGCAAACAACTTTTCAAAAGATATGTACTGAAAACATTTCGAAACGCAAGGCAGGAGAAATTGCCAACATTTTCACACTGAGTCACTAACTGTAGCTAACAATCGGCGGTATCTTAGAGCCTCGCGGCGTTTAATGCATAGCCTTGACTCGCTTTTACCTTGCTCTAGCGTACCAATGTGTAATATAAATACTCGTGATCATAATAAAAGTAATCTCTTATCATACAGGCAGAAGTACAGATTCAAATATCCGGTTGTTTAAACGGTTTTAATAACGGTAGTCAATAAGATTTTCTTATTTTGGTTTGGGACACCGAGTCGTTCAACGCCCTAATGATCCCTGATGTTGGAGTTTTTTAACCTACTACTACTAGACTTCTGACAGGGTCAATAAAATAAAACAGTATGGTTTCTTTTCCTATCAAGCTTTAGGTTACGCAACACCTTCATTTGCAATTTATCAATCGCTAAATACCGAACTTGTTTTGACAGTTGTTTACAGTTAAGTCAAGGCGTACAAAGATTAAATTCTAGATCTTTATCGATATTAACAATCAATGATCCAATTGTCATACTTTCTACACCAGATTAAGTTTATACGTAACGCGGTTATGAAACTTAGACAATAGATGGAGAAAGCTTTACAGTTATTGCCTTTAGAGTATCGTGCCAGTTAAGCTCTTCATCAATTCGCCATTCAGATGGTAATGATAGACTATCAGTCAAAATAGAAGCTTATGTGTTGTTCGGTATTAACACTTGTACTGTGGGAGTATGATCTATAAGTTCATCATTGCCTGCGGCTCTAGGGGTTTTACGTTCAGTAATTACATGTAATTTTGTGTGCATATTGTTAATCTGCTTTTTAACTTTCGACGTTGTCAATCTCTTGTCGTGATCTTTGAGTTTGCGGTTTATCAACAGTTTCATTATAAGTTCGTCAGTCAAATTAAAAACTGTTTTTCTTTAACCTTTTCTAAAGTTAAGTTCATTATATTTGTTTCTCACAACAATATTAATAACTTTATTTGTTCTATGAGAAACGGTTGGTACATTCTGTGCCTCACCAAGATCTCACATCAACTAATTAGTTACCCAAAAGGCCCGAATCGTTTCAAGTTCTCTACGCGGCATCAGTATCGTTGTTTCCTCCACTCTCAATGTGGGCAGCTACTCCGCTTCCTTCCTTCCAACAATGCTTGGCATTGGATTCGACATTGGGGCCGAGTCGCAGACCGTGTCTGACAATCGCTGTATGCAGTTGGCGCGCTCAAATATACATCGCGGGTTGATGTCTAAACCCGTGAATGTATGAGGAACACCAGCGGCAATGAATAGTGTATGCGTCAATCACCATCTAGCACACTACACTAAAATGCAGTATGTTGGCTGTTGGCGGAGGTTCCTTCTCTTCATACTACCTACGTTTCTTTTAGGATTTAGCTATTTAAGACGATGAGTAGGATGATAAAATATAGCTGATGATGTTAGTAGATTGCAAAAATAATCAGATTTTCGGTAACTTGGCATCCCAAACGATACAAACAAATACTTAAGCATCAAAAAATTCTGTACTTGCAAAAAATCATACCTATCTTGAAAATATCAAAATTTCACGCAAACCTTTATTCACCTGGCCGTTTACAAAATTAACTCTATATCTGTACACACCTCACCCGCAAACACAAATAAGTGGCAGGTAGAGTAGAAAGTGCCATTATTATGCACCTGCAGACGCTCGCAATGTTTCATTGTTGGTAATGTGTAAGAAAATGTGGCTTAGAAAATACGTATTGCGGGCAGCACTCGACCGAAAGCTACATAAACCACTATGACAACAGCAAAAACAGTCCACTGCTGGACAAAGTCCCTATTAAATATTGACCATACTCACCAGGCTTGACAGGCGGACTGGCAAGCGCAATGTAAGGTGTTTTTTTCTTTTTTTAAATTAATGATGGGTTTGCTCTTGACTCTAGTCTAGGTCATAGGACAGAGACAGAGTCTAAGATGGAGCGAGCTCACCCAGAAGAAGCCTGTTTACTCTTACTTTGAATAGATTAGGGTTGTATGCGTTTGGAAACACAGACGCAGGTAGTGAGTTCCACTCTTTAGCAGTGCGCATTATAAATGATGACTGGAAGCGCTTAGTCCGAATTGGTGGAATGGCTACCAGGTACGGATGGTATCCGGCGGTGCGTCTGGATGTCCGATGGTAGAAGGGAGCTGGTGGAACAAGGTCGTGAAGCTCTTGAGCACACTCTCCGAAGTACAATCTATAAAAAACCGACAAGCAGGCAACCTTGCGGCGATGTGCCAGGCTATGAAGCTTGGTGTCCACCAGTTTTATGTCGCCTATGAGCCTCTTGGCCCTGCGTTCCACCGAGTCAAGAGCGGCAAGTTGGTATTTGGCTGAGCCATCCAAAAGGTGACTGCAATACTCCATGCAGGATCGGACTTGTGTTTTGTAAAGAGTTAAAAGCTGTCCAGGCGTAAAGTATCGCTTCACTCTATTCAGGACGCCCAGCTTTTTAGCCGCCGTCTGAGCCTTGTACTCGATGGTCGCGCCGAAGTTTAGATTTGATGTCAACTCTATGCCTAGAAGCTCAAGCCTGTCAGTGACTGGGACAGATGTACCCTGAAAAGTAGGTGTCCAGTCGAAAGGACTCCTTTTTGCAGTGAAAAGACACGCCTGTGTTTTGGTGGCATTGAATGAGACCAGATTGTCGTCGCCCCATTGGCAAAAAAAAATCTACAATATCTACGCTTCACGTACATAAACACATAAGATATTAAAATGGTTTCTTAAAAAAAACTGATAATAGCAAAATCTATTTATACGAGTTTAGTGACTAAGAACGCAAAGAAAAAATAAATGAAAAGTAGGTATGAAATAAAATTAAACAATGATGATTTATTCGTAAAATTTGGTTGTGAATGTAAATGAAACATGTCAATAAAAGTCACCTAAATGCCAAGGTATGATTTAATTTACGGTCAAAGATCATTAATTATGCCAATTATAGGGAAATGCAATTTGTCCATCGATTATCTAGGGGTCAGAGACATTATACGAAGGAAATAACTTAAATAAGTAAATAATTATTATTCTATAGTAGTTTTCTCAATAAAACTGAAGACATACAATGCAGAATTGCAGAGTATTTGAAAGTGGAAAGTAACTTTCAAGAATACCTTAGTACAGTTAGCTACAATAACGTTCTTGATATTAATAAAGGATGAAATATTTCTAGTGATTGATAGCGAAAACAAGAAAAATGCTGGTGATTTAAAACAACTTTCCTCAAAGAACGTAGGTCGAAATACGAAAAAGAAGTTAGACATACAAAATTGCCGATCAGCTGATTTGAGTTACTATGGAAACACTCAATATTTTTGGCGTATTTGAACCTGTGTTCCTTGGGGAAAGTTGTTCCTCATCACCAGCCTGACTTGAGATTACGCTATCGGTCGCTATTAAAATTTCACACTTTAGAAAATAGGTGTTTTTTAGAAAACAATTAATCAGCTTTTTAAGGTAATAATCTTAAATTTGGTGACTGATGTACCTTGCTAATGAAGGTAATAAATTACTTGTTAAGACACAGAAAGGTAAATATCTCAAATCGCAATGTAGTAACTTCCCATTTTGAAAAGCAAATATTTAATAGTTGGTAGCTGGAAAATATCTGGGGGATTGGGGGAGGCCCATGTCCAGGAGTTGACTTTTGTGGCTGTTGAAGAATAAGAAGAATATATAGAAGGATTTGTTACAATAATTTAAGCTAGATGTCGCTTGTACGTCGGTTCGAAACGAGTTCCAAGAGATTGAAATTTTGGAAGTGTCAGTCGAGTCGAGTCGAGGCGCCGGTAGCTCAGTTGGCAGGTTGGCTTACCCCATGGTCCCGGGTTCAAGTCCCGGCGGGCACTTACTTATGTCTTTCAATTTTTATTTTCATTTATGGAGAAGAAGAAGAAAAATATCTCGCAAATTAGAGTAGGTAAAAAAACCAAAATGCACCAATAAAACCCGTTCCCCAAGCACACTGTGAAGGCACCTAAATATTTTGAAGTATCTTGAGTAAAATAAAAATACAATACTCGTACTTTTAATATACTATTTTTCTTTTGCTGCCGCTACTTTTCTCGTATTTTTAGTAGTAACTGTCACCCAGCCGCATAAAAGCTAATAAAACTGTATAGTTTATACCCCACCACTACCAGTAGGCCACTTTCACAGTCGGTTGATTTCACAAAAAGCGAATAATTTACCTACTCTTTGTTACCGTTTTCGTTACTATATCGATTGATAAAAATCTAGATCGATTAGATACAAAATTGATTATTTGTTGCTAGATAACAAATTGGAATTCGGTCGATTTTATCTCTTTCGTAAAGGTTACAAACATATTTTTGGTAATTTGAAATTGAACGTATCAGCTGCCAAAAAAATCCACTCACATTCGTGCACATTTGATTTAAACAATAAGGTGTAATACAAAGTATTAAGCTCATTTACCAAAAGTGGATCCAATATAACACTAGCCTAACAATGAAACGACGACACACAAACCAAACAAAAACAAAACCGTTGGAGGCAGCCGAAATTCGCCTTCAAGACCACATTACGCGATTCAAAGAGCTCATTAACTTCGCAAGCCTCACCCGAGCCAATCAGAGCGTGACATAAGTACACCTTTATATTGTACGTACTTACCTATCTACTATTATATCTACGTAGTCCGTTACAGTGAATGAACTTCGTGACGTCACAGGACCTGTTATAAAGCTTAGCACAGTGACCTGTTAATCCCAGTCATCAGAGGGCAGTACAAGGGGATGGGTGGATTAAACTGGAACAACAGGTGTGTTTAAACTTACTATAAGTACATTTTATTTGCTATTTATATCTAGGTACGTACCTACGTAGTAATTATCACAGTAAGAAATGTCTAGAGGATGCTTGTTAAATGGAAATCCGAAAAGACAATTAATGAGTGCCTTTCCAAATAAAAAACTGAATAGAAAAGTAATAATAATAATAATAAATGTTTATTTCTCAAAAAAAGTACACAACTTTATAAACAAAATGATTGCATACATTATTAAGTTTCGAAGGGTTGTGAACCCTGTCTAACTAAACTAGGTTATTCACCTGTATCTCAGTGAGACAGTGTTCGTCCGAGGATCAGACGTTACCATAGATATACAATCGCTTTATTATAATAACAATGAAAGAATAAGTAAGAAGAGTCTGTGTGTTGGGGATAAAGGAAAAGTGATGGGGATAAAAGACCATTTTTCCCTACTTAAAAAGTAGACTAGATACACATTTGTGCTACATAATGGGTCGTCAGACGACTCGGTGACCCACACGAACAGAAGAAGAATGGGTTATTATTATAGGAAAAAAAACTGTTAAAATATTTACAAAGAACATGTAGAATAACTACAAGTCATTCCATCATAATTATAATTAATTATCTACGTACAATAAAGCTAGTCACGGTGAACGAACGCAATGATGACGTCACAAGACCTGTTTGTGAGCACTGGAAAGCACACTGACCCATATCAGGGATAAACGCATGCGATAGAGTTGATATCGATATCGATAGATCGTAAATGAAAATAATAAATCGAAAAATAACGAACCTAGACCGTGGAGTAACGTTCCCATTCCAATAACAATAGTTGTAATCGTGGAGCATAAAAATATTTAAATTAGGAGTCAACTGTTAGGTTTAAGGTCGACCGACGTCGGCCGCCGCGGCATATGCTGTCGGCCGTCGGCCGCTCGGTTCGGAATAGTACCTACCTTTATCCGTGAACATGAAACTGAAGGCAAAAATATTGGAAACTCAATCAAATTATCAAATGTTACACACAAAAGCGATAAACCAGCACCCCGCTTTCACTATGGATGCTTTGTAGAAACCAACGAAGAGTATTTTCTTGTCTGCTACGTTAGAAACCTTTATTCCATATCGCCATGCATGATGCCGTGTAATGCCGGCTTAGAATAGCATCATTTCTTTCCCGAGAGTATCATGGCGACGGAGTAATACTAGTCACTGGTAGAGAACTAAACATGATTAGCAGAATAATGAACGACTGCCTGAAGGCCGTTCTAAAATGGTGCAGGGACAGAGGTCTCAATCTAAATCCCTCCAAAACCAAACTAATCATCTTCACCAAGAAAAGAAACAATCAACTAGGAGTACCAGTCCAGATAGATAATACTGACCTGGAAGTGGTAGATGAGATAAGATACCTGGGTGTTGATATAGACAGCAAACTGCTTTTCAACACACATATAAAGAACATTAGCAACAAAGCCAAGATAGCGCTGATGCAATGCAAACGGGCTATTGGGAAGACATGGGGACTAAAACCATTCATAGTAAATTGGATATACAAATCAATTATCCTACCAAGACTAACATATGGAGCAATAGTGTGGTGGCACAGAGCCGCCATAACCTGTAACAAGAAGGCACTTGATCAAGTACAACGCCTAGCTGGACTCATGATAACAAGCGCTATAAGGACTACACCAACCGCCGCCCTTCAAATGATCCTAGGCCTGCACCCAGTAGACCTACAAGTGATGAAGGTGGCTCTAGAGCAATGGTTTAGAATGAAGTCTTTTTGTCAATGGAAAGGAAACCGTTTTGACAAAGGACACGCAAAAATAAGCTCAAAAATTGAGGAAAACATCTCCATGATTCTAGCAAACAACGATTTGATACAGAAACAAGAGATGTTTGACAAGAAATACAAGATACACATTGGACCTAGAAACGACTGAAAGTAACAACGGACAACCCGATATTGGCCTGCTATACAGACGGGTCCAAGAAAGAAAGCACTAAACTATCGGGGGCGGGCATATACATCCAAAACCCACCGAGTCTACATAAAGTCATACCACTGGGGAAATTCGCAAGCGTTTTCCAGGCTGAAATACTGGCCATCCTGGAATGTGCTAGTGAACTGACCTCCAGAGAAGTGGACGCAGAGGTGGTAATTTATAGTGACAGCCAAGCAGCTCTAAAAGCTCTAAATAAGACCAGTACCACATCAGCTTTAGTAAGAGAATGTAAGCTGGCACTCAATAAATTATCAACCAAAGCAAAAACTACAGTTGCATGGGTCCAGGACACCAAGGCAACTTAGGCAATGAAGCAGCAGACGAACTGGCCAGGCAGGGAGCTGATGAAACCTTCATTGGCCCTGAACCCCGCCTACCTATCCCAGGACAGTCAACAAAAGGTGTCATCAGCATCAAAATCAAAAATGAAAGCAACAAAAGATGGAGAGAGTTGCAAACATGCCGTCAATCCAAACTCTTTATTAAGAGCATGGATCCCAAAAGAACGCGCAACTTTCTGCAACTAAGTAGGAAAAATACAAGACTGATTATAGGTCTATTAACGGGACACTGCGATCTCAACAAACACCTATATACTATGAAACTAAAAGACGACCCATCTTGCCCCGAGTGCGGACAGGAAGAAAGTAGCTTCCACTACTTAGCGGAATGTCCAATATCTAGGTAATGACAAACTTGAAGAAAGGGATTTAACCAATATATCTCTAAAAGATGTCCTGCATTTCTGCAGGGCAACAAGAAGATTCGAGGAGGTGACGCTGCCGGAGCACCAGTGAACCCAGTGCCCCAAACCTGGGAATTGGGTGAAATGGTTCCCGCCTAGTGGAGCTGATCACCCGTCTGCGAGCTCCGCAGACGTCCCAACCCGAGGAAGAAGAAGATCATGGCGATTAAGGGACTCGGGGCTTACATGTGTATTGCAGTTTTAGGCGATGGGTTGACAACCTGTCACTATGGTGATACACAATTATCTCAATGACCCTCAAATGTTTGTCAGACTTAGCGTAAATGTCCATATTATACGGTTTTTTATGCTATGCCTACCCCGCAAGGGATATAGGCCTGATGTGTGCATGCATGTATGATAAAACAGTAAACTCATCGTATCGACAGTTCTACTACCCTACAAAGAGTCAGCTAGTCATTACCCCTAGCGGGACGAGTCTACTCTTATTTTCCTTTTCTTGCGCCGGCGCAATTACCTCAAGTTATAGAACAGGATAGCCGGCACGTGTTATGTAACGGGCCTGTCCTTACTAGTGCGCTAACGATTTGAGCTTCTTACTTTTTGATTTCATACACTACTGATTTTGTTTGACGCGTGTGTTACAGGTTGGGGTGTAATGCAGTGAGGCCCTAAGGCCTACTAGGGTACTAGATTCTAGCTCAGTCTCGAATCATAATTGTCTTAATAAACTCATAGTCGACGATAGGGCAACTCACATAATATGAGAACATCTCGGATGATTTATGTTACTTTATAGTAGCGTTTGAATTACATTTCGTCTGCTCGTAAGTTATGAAAACGCCTAAGGTTTTAGCATACTTGCTTAGATAGTGTATATTATTCTGGCTTGGATAGTGACTAATGCAAGTGGCGGTAGGTAGCCGGACTATAGACCCCACGGAAACTGGTGAAAGTGAAACGCAGCAATCGGCTTGCCGATAGGACGAAAATTTGCAGTAATAAGTAAAAAGTAAAAATGTGATGCGCACCAACACCAGTGAGTACAGAGCCGAATAGTTTGTAGGCTTTCAGCCTCTTTTTAAAGTCTGTTTTTTACTACGCGGGAATTAAACGGTTTAAAGCGGTACTTTTAAGATGTATTAAGAGGCGGGAATGAAATTGAAATTAAGATTGTAGTTTGAGAAAGGAATGTTGGTGATTTGATTTTGGTTTAGGAATATAAGTAGTTATTAGATTAGATAATGTAGAGTTAATGCGTTGTTGTTATTAATAATTATGTTACTTCAGTGCCACTGTATGAACTTTAGTAGCAAAGGATCCTAGTCTTACTAGGTAATAAGTAGGTATATCTCTTTTAAAGACTTAAAAAATAAAAAGGCACCTTCCTTGCAAAAACATTAAATAAAGATCAAAATTTTCCCAACGCCAAGTTAACATTTTTCAAGAAATATGTAGGTAGGTACTTTATAGTCCTTATGAAATTTACATAAACTCGTTTACATAGGTATATTATGACAAAAGTAAAAGACAATCTTGTCTGACACATAACTTACATATTTGCAGTTCGTATTTCAATACACCACACTCACTGGCTGGTTTTCTTTCATGATTGGACGCGTTCCATTTCCAAAATACATTTTCTGTTTTTTCGCAACGAAGCATATCTAGCTAGGTAGGTACCTACATAACTGTGAAATTTCGACATTATCTTAGTTCACGGTCGCTCAAATGTCATATCTCCATTTTAGGATTATTATGTTATCTCTCATTATTTTTAGGCTCCGATTGTGTCATAATTATAATTATACGCTGCGAATATAATACTTGAATGTTATAAGACTTTATTGAAACGATTAGTGTCATATTTTGAGGCTGCCTATCATTATTTTGGTGTAATTTTTTATGAATTATTATGCTTTGTACAATTGTACATCATTGCTACTTCATTATTAAATTGATCATACGGGGTGTAAGGTACGGTGTACCGAAAACTTTGCAGGCATGATCAGACCATGAAACTGAACAACTTTTTCTATGGAAGCTATGTTGGTAAACGAGAAAATTTTTTCGACCTCCCATACAAAATTCCCGATCAGCTGACTGACTTTCTATGGAAACTCGAAAAAAAAATTTCGTTTCCCAACATAGGCTCCATAGTAAAAGTTGTTCAGTTTCATGGTCTGATCATGCCTGCAAAGTTTTCGGTACACCGTCCCTTACACCCTGTATAGTAACATAATACTCATTAAACTAACAAATGGCTTAGTTGTACTTACATTGGAAACTAAAATTAATGGCATTATAAAACGTGTGCCTTTATAATATTCAACATGCAAATTAAATACATAACCTGGTTTAAACAAATAAAATATATGTTTATGAAAAAATCTGCACCCAAGTCGATTTTACACAAATAAATTCAAACTTAACATTCAATTCAATTTGATTCAGTCTACATACATGCGTATATTACCTTAGTCTTTTATAATCAAATATTGGCCTCAATTTGGGATATAAATTCTCTTGACTTACCTTAAATTAGTGCTGTCACTTTCCGTCAAATAGGCTTAGAAAAGGATAAGATATAGTTTAGTTCTGTCATGCCGTATAATTTGACCCACGTGTTATCTATCAAAATAAAGCGACAATAAAAACAATGGCGGCTAAATTGACTAAAAATTGCGAAGAACCCATTGTCTTTTGAAAAAAAAATTAGACTGAGAAATCTCCTATCCTTTTTTAAACCTATTTGACGGAAAGTGACAGCACTAATTTAAGGTAAGTTAAGAGAATTTATATCCCGAAATGAGGGCGTTATTGGGCGGATCAAACCTTAAGCTGTCAGTAACAAAATCAACAGGTTAGCAAAACCCATCTGTCTATCAAGATTTCTAACCCTCCCAAATAAATAACAATAACAAAATTCTCTCTCTCGCACTTTTCTTTCCAACTACAGAGTAAGAGCAAGACAATTGTAATGTTATGTGTTTTACATTTCGGCAGAGTTGTAGTGTTGATTTGGCAGCTATTATATGCGTAATGTGCCTGTCTGTTTGTTCGTCACATCGTAAATATGTATGACAGCACCGGTGAGATGAAAGTCGGTATTTACATATGCCGGTATTTACATATGTCGAACTTCCGGATCGATTGAAATGCGATACCTACGTGGACAGGAAAGATACTTACACATGCGCAAGCGCTTGTCATTCAATGATTGTCAATTTACACACCTATGATGAGTGGTGGGCGTTATGACATTTTATTATAGATATCATTAATGTTGATATGCTACTGGGCTGTATGTAACTAAGCAAATACGTGTACGTTACAACATTGTTATTAACGTATTGAGTTATATAGAGTGAAATTTTACTAAAAACGGCAAAATCTAAAGACGGTTTCTCATAACGAACAACTTTCCCCGAGGAACATAGGTCAAAATATAACAAATATTTTGAGTTTCCATAGTAACTCTATTCAACTGAAAGGCTATTTTGTATGGGAGGTCCAATATTTCTTTTTTTTTTGCAATTCGATCTATGTCCCTTGGAAAAAGTCGTTTCTTATCACCAGTCTTGGGATTCCGCTATCGGTCCCAAGTAAAATTTTACCTTATGGTCCTTGACCTTATATAAAGTTCGAAATGCCAGTGAATATTTCTTCCGCAACTGCTGTTACTATAATAATATATTTGTTTCTGAAAAAGAAGCTAGTTCTAATCAGGGCCCCGAGACTCTTATTTATATTCATTGTAATGCCATCGAAACTCAATTAACAATCTATTAGAATTTTATATTCTTCAAACTGTTAGCGGAATACGAAACGGACAAAACTATCCAATTGACACTCTATTGAAACACAACCGAGACGCTATTCAAAAAGCGAAATATCGCCCGTCGTGAGAGGACTTATGGCGAATTATTAACATTAAAAGGATTTTTTAAATACAATTAATACAACTTGTAATTACTTGCATTGTAGCATTGGGTGATAAGTACACCAGTGGTTAAATAAGGTTATCAATTTGTTTAAAACAGTATCGGGAATTCTTGGGTATTCCCGTTAATGATAAGAAGAGAACGGTGTTGCCAATATGATGTCGTAAATTAAATAAAACTTATTTCATAAGGCTTGTTTTCAATCTATTGTAGTACTCTCGTAAAAACTGCAGTGGTTTTATGAATAAATGATACATTTTATTCTGTATTTGGTTAATACCTACTTAATGAATTAGAAATTAAAAGAAATAACAATAGTATACTATACGTAAGTAGTGCAGCCACTAAAACATTTTTTTGGAGGTTTTAATATGGCATTGCTCTGATCATTAAATGAGCAAGTTTTTGTTGAAAACGACGAAAAAGTATACGATGAGCAAGTGTAGAGTAATACTTCAACAATATAAATCTGCTATATATTCTTCATAAGGCCTACACTAAGTCCTTTATAATGTGGTCTTGTTTCTCTATCGTATCCTGTGCTGTGGGTCGTCAACCTAATGATAAATGATGTGTGTATATAAAGCGACAGAATAAAATTAAAAAACAGTCTTTAGTATACATCCCAACACTCACGGAGACGCTACACAATTTAAACAGTGAAGAAAGAAAAGTGAAGTAGTGCAAAAATGCTTTATTATTTGCTACTGTTACCACTATTGTTCGGGTCTTCGGAAAGTCTTCAAAAGTACACGATAAATAACGGCGAACTTTGGAGCGCCAGCGTTGAATCGTGCACTAATGCGGGCAAACAAGCAAAATCTACTGGATTCACTTTACCGAGTTTACCAGCGATCGGATTGAAATACGAGACTATCGAGGAGCTCACAACCGTCATAGTCAGGCTTAAGGATACTAAACTTGTATCACAGCACGTGGTACATCCGTTGTACCTGCTTTTATTAGACACCCGATCTACGTCGAAGGGAGTGAAGGAGTTCTCTGGGAGTCACAAATTGACGGCGACGGGAGGGTGGGCCACGCAAGAGAACATTGTGGACGTGACTGTACTGTTCTACGAGACTGGGACTGTCAAGATGATACTTCGTGTGGTGGCGGAGTCGCGCTGGTCGGTGTCTTGTGCTGATACTTATGCACAAGTGCGCGCAATTGATATTATTGTTTAATTTCGGACACTAGAAATGTTAAAAATGAGTTTACTGGGCCTAAAGTCTGCTAATTAAAACTCATTACAGTAGTGTGCCAATGGCCTGTCAGTGTGACAGTTTTAGTCATTTCGTATTCTGGTCAGAGTTTGAAGTATAGTAGAGTGTCGCTGGCATTGCAAGGGTACAAAATAAGAAAATCCGGCCCGGTTTACTTGGTATCCTCACAGAAAAGGTTACGGAGCTAAGTTTCAATAACTTTTAAATTTGTTGCACTATTTTGACACAGTAAACTTTATTTTATTTATTTAATATCACAAAATCAAAGTTAAATAAGTACAAAATAATAATAAAAACAGCAACGAGCGTCGTCAAAATATTATTGTACATGCCAAACTCTTTTAACTTTCCCTAGTCTACCTTACGTATACTTCATCATACATTTGCGGAACAAAAAGTTTCTAGAGTAACAATAAGGTATAACAAGCCGAAGGTATTCATAAAACTGAACAACTTTCCCTAAGGAACATGAGTAAAAAAAAATTAACTCATACAAAATTGCCGATTAGCTGGTTAATTTATTATGAGGCGTCCAATTTCTTCATATTTCGACTTAAGTTCCATAAGGAAAGTTGTTCAGTTCCATGACTATTTTGACCTCTTATCAGCTGGTTATACCCATTTTGTTACTCCTTGTTTACCTAACCTAAATTTTTTCCAAGTAACATAGGTACAGTCGGTTGTAGCACATAAAGTACAAGGGGTACTCCAAAAGAACTGAATTATTTTCGTCCCCATCAATATTGTTTTCTTGAAATGATTAGGTGTTAGTAGATAATCACTTCTTTTATGACAAAAAGTTTAAAATTTTAAAAATGTTTTAACTGGGAATAAAAATAATTCGGTTCTTTTGAAGTACCCCTGGTACCTTATGTGCAACAACCGACTGTACATGGCTTGACACCTCGACTTGTTATTTGCAACCTGTGAAGACCTTTTCGCCTGGTCCTACTGTACTAACCTTTACATTCGTGTCGTAAGGCCCAGTATACACGAGATCATTAGACTGTAATCATGTTCAACCAATGTGTAACTAGCTTAAGTTCAAATAATAACGTAAATATCTTATAAGTAGATTTTATATCATATATTTTATTTACCTACCTATAGAAATTCCATTAAATTTAAGCATTTTTAATCTTGAACAATAAATATTTCATGTTCAATAAACTCTTTTTTTTTGTATAGAAATATGTAATATGAAGAGTAGGAACCTAGTTGCCTAAGAGGTATGTAAAATGCCTACCTACTTATTTGAGATAATTGAGAATTTGTTTGTTTTGGAAGATATTTTAATAATCTTGAGTTTCACATAGCCTTTACACATAAATCTATGGTGCAAAGTTCAATGCACATCTTGTGTTTTTTTTTCATCGAAACTAAATATGATGAAGATGTACTTTCTAGTTATATTTTATTAATTACTTTGTATTAATACTTTATTTTCTTCAAAGGTAATACGTAGGTAGATAAGCGTAGTGTCGGACGACCTCCGGCCAGATGTACCGATGACTTAAAAAAAGGCGGCTGGTAGCGACTGGATGGCGAAAACGGGAGATCGTGCCCTATGGCGTACCCTGGGGCACAGATAATATAATGCTACTACGTACCCTGGGGGAGTCCTACGTCCAGCAGTGAACTGCAATAGGCTGATGATGAAAGGTAATACAATTAAATTATACCATATTTTACTAAAACCAAATAACATAGACTAGAAATGGACCAAATCATATGTTTGGTATTCGGCATGTCCAGCAGATTTACCGAACATTCGTGTTCGGCCGAATATTCAGTTAATTTGGCGTATATGTGTCCGAATACTCCCAATAAAAAGTATTGTTTAATATATTTTTTTAATGGTTATTTATTTATTTTGTAAACTCAACAGCACATGTTCTATTATTAAAATGGCAAAACAAGGAGTAAAAGAAATTTTAATTATTTGTAACCAATGTTTCCAATATGAATAGGGTAGCGAGCGAAAAAGTTCGGTGCTAATCCGTAGACTCGAACCTGTTTAGGGTATCAATTCGTGCTAAATAGTTCGGCGGAATATTCGGTTTGGTAACATTTTTACCGTAAATTCAGCCGATTATTCGTAAAACGTATGTTCGGCCCATCTCTAACATAGATAACGAGATTGCTGAAACGGCCCTTAAATATATGTCAGACGTGGCATAACGGCTGTATGCCGACCGTTGACGATCAGCCATATCCGCAACGGTTTATTTATTTATTTTATTTTTTATTTATTTTTATTTATTTGCAAGAATACATGGTATTTCATCATAAATAATGAGATCTTATTTTACATTCCAGTGCAGTATTCTGCTTGCTTCAAGCGTGCAAATTAAAATATATTTATATATACAATTTTCAATGTCAAGTTCTCAGGGTACATAAAAATTAATCCACACTAATATTATAAATGCGAAAGTAACTCTGTCTGTCTGTCTGTCTGTCTGTCTGTCTGCTACGCTTTCACGGCCAAACCGCTGAACCGATCTTCATGAAACTTGGCACAGAGATTGCTAGCATACCGAGAACGGACATAGACTACTTTTTATCACCATTCGAGGGTCTGGAGTATAGATGTAGACCACCAGGTGTACCACCAGGAGCCCAGCTAAACTATTAGAGATACAGGCATGGTTCCAAAACAAAAGTTGTTCAGTATGATGGGCCGCTTCTTTTCACAAGGACATTGAGGATCTGGAGTACCTTATGTAGACCACCAGGTGTACCACCAGGAGCCCAGCTAAACTATTAGAGATACAGGCATGGTTCCGAAACAAAAGTTGTTCAGTATGATGGGCCGCTTCTTTTCACAAGGACATTGAGGATCTGGAGTACCTTATGTAGACCACCAGGTGTACCATCAGGAGCCCAGCTAAACTATTAGAGATGCAGGTATGGTTCCAAAACAAAAGTTGTTTAGTATAATAGGTCGCTTCTTTTCACAAGGACATTGAGGATCTGGAATACCTTATGTAGACCACCAGGTGTACCATCAGGAGCCCAGCTAAACTATTAGAGATACAGGCATGGTTCTAAAACAAAAGTTGTTCGGTATGATGGGCCGCTTTTTTTTACAAGGACATTGAGGACCTGGAGTACCTTATGTCACCAGGTGTACCATCAGGGACCACGTAAACTATTAGAGCTACAGGTATGGTTCCAAAACAGAAGTTTTTCAGTATGATGGGCCGCTTCTTTTCACACGGACGTTGAGGATCTGGAGTACCTTATGTTGACCACCAGGTGTACCATCAGGAGGCCAGCTAAACTATTAGAGATACAGGCATGGTTCCAAAACAAAAGTTGTTCGGTATGATGGGCCGCTTCTTTTCACAAGGACATTGAGGATCTGGAGTACCTTATGTAGACCACCAGGTGTACCATCAGGAGCCCAGATAAACTATTAGAGATACAGGTATGGTTCCAAAACAGAAGTTGTTCAGTATGATGGGCCGCTTCTTTTCACAAGGACATTGAGGATCTGAAGTACCTTATGTAGACCACCAGGTGTACCATCAGGAGCCCAGCTAAACTATTAGAGATACAGGCATGGTTCCAAAACAAAAGTTGTTCAGTATGATGGGCCGCCTCTTTTCACCAGGACATTAAGGATCTGCAGTACATAATGTAGACCACCAGGTGTACCATCAGGAACCCACGTGAACTATTAGAGATACAGAAATGGTTCCAAAACAAAAGTGGTTCAGTATGATGGGCCGCTTCGTTTCACAAGGACATTGAGGATCTGGAGTACCTTATGTAGACCACCAGGTGTACCACCAGGAACCCACGTAAACTATTAGAGATACAGAAATGGTTCCAAAAAAAAAGTTGTTCAGTATGATGGGCCGCTTCTTTTCACAAGGATATTGAGGATCTGGAGTACCTTATGTCACCAGGTGTACCATCAGGAGACCACGTAAACTATTAGAGATACAGAAATGGTTCCGAAACAAAAGTTGTTCATGATGATGGGCCGCTTCTTTTCACAAGGACATTGAGGATCTGGAGTACCGTATGTAGACCATCAGGTCTACCATCAGGAGCCCACCTTATTGGAGATACAGAAATGGTTTCAGAACAAAAGTTGTTCAGTATGATGGGAATAAGTTGAGAAAGGACATTGCCTTCTTTACCGAGGACAGAAAAACAAAAAATGTGGTATATAGAGGTATAAAAATGTATAACAGTAACTTATATTACCTTTTGATCTGTCTAATGCTAACCATTTTAGTGTGCTCAAATCGGCACCTCTGGAGTAAGTACTCTGTTATCTACTGACTTTTGTATTCATTGGTTATAAATATTGATCTCTCAGGCCGGATAGCAAATTTTGAATTGTCCCTTTAACAACAGAAGCAAGCAAGTCATCTTTAAACAGTAGAGATAAGAACTGTTCTAATATCACTGTCACACTTACTATGTATACACATACCTACTTTAGAACTTCTGCCTAAAAAAAAACTATCTAACGCGGACGAAGTCGCGGGTAAAAGCTAGTTGATTATAAAATGTCAAAAGACTAATAATAATATAAAAATGAAAAGTAAATTAAATACACGAAAAATTACAATGTCGAGTTATTCAGTTACATAAAAATTAATGGATTATAAAATGTCAAATGTCTAAAATAAATTAAATACATGAAAAACGAATTACAAAAGGATAAAAGTGTCAAACATTATTCAAATATTCCCCTACGCTATAGAAACAATTCGTCTGTAACCAGTCAAATAATTTTGTTTTAAATACATTTATACAATTAGTTAATTTCATGTCAATTGGAAGTTTGTTATGAATTGAAATGCTCATATTGTATACATTTTTCTTATAAATATTTGCGTGACTTTGTGGTTGATGCAACAAAAGTATATACATAGACCGTAGCTGCCTTTTTTGTACATCTTTACGTTGTTCATAAAAACGTGGATACATTTTAACAAAAATACAAATTTCATAGATGTAAATGCACGGAAATGGAAGAATCTTTAATTTTTTGAACAAAGGCTTGCACGAATCTCTGAACCACGCGTTACAGATTGCACGAATACACTTCTTCTGCACAACGAATGCTCGATCACCATCGACAGAATTTCCCCACAGTATGATGCCATAACGGAGTACAGATGAGACGTAACCATGATAAGCCGATAACGATGCTTCCTCTGATACAATATTTCTCAAATTTTTCAATGCGAACACAAATCGAGTTAACCTGCTGTACACATCATTGACGTGGGTTTTCCAGTTCAGATGTTCATCGATAGTGAATCCTAAAAACTTAAACTTGTTTACTTGATCCAAACTAGTGCCGTCAAAAGAAATGTTTAAAGGTATTTGGCTAGCGTTGTAAGGGCGGAATTGGATTATTTTAGTTTTATCTAAATTGACTTTAAGATTATTGTCATTCATCCAATCTACTATATTTACCAACGTTTTATTAACTGTTGATTCCCACTTCGCTTTTTCATCACATTTTATTAGTACCGTTGTGTCATCAGCAAAAAGTAAGCTTTTATGTGGTGTTATGGCTGGAAGATCATTGATATAAATCAAAAACAATAAAGAGCCAAGCACACTTCCTTGAGGCACACCGGTAGCATTAACTTCAAACTGTGATTTATAATTTTGTTTAACAAAAACATTTCCATTCCTCACAACTCTGGACACCTCCTTACATTGTCGTCTATTAGTGAGAAATGATTTGATCCAGTCTAGAGCCCTTCCTCTAATGCCATACAGTTCAAGCTTACGTGACAGCTGAAAATGGTTGACGAAATCAAAAGCCTTACTAAGGTCCAGGAATATAGATATAATAGGTTTCTTTTTGTTGAAAGAGTATTCGTCCCCATTATACATTTTTCACGAATTAAAGTTGTGTTTATTATTGTTTTTTTTTTCTACGTTTCTACCTCTTAAAATAACACAACACAACACACATACAACTTAAATCCGTGAAATGTGTTTATTGTAATGAATAATAGTTGTGCAAAATCGAGAAAACATTAGGTTTTATTTTGCAAGTAGCAAACTCGTATTATTTAAATTCCTTACTAATTGCATTATACATTAAGAGCTGATATAACATGATATAATTAGCTATTAAACATAATCAAATGGAGAAAGTAAAGCATTGTCCAAAATATTATGCAAAAAAACGTTAAAATTATTCAAAATATTCTTAATGTTACGCAATTTGCATTTAGGAAGCAGTTTCATATTATTTAGATATAGTTTGTAAATATGTGTAACAGTGTTTTCCGCATTTCTACTAATCCCACACTATGACAAACTGACAGATGCGTCTGTCAAAAATCTTGTTCAAATATCCGTTACAGTGTGCCATGGTATCCGTTTTGTGTATGGGAATTCGAATTTTTTATTCGTCTAACAGAAGGATATCATTATAGAGGTATATTATTTATAATGTGGACAGTCTTCTGTATCATATGAGGTATCCTGAGAATCTTCAGAAATAGTACGAAACTTTAATTTTTCATAATGAATCTGGATTTCACCGGCTATGCTAGTACTAGCAGGCACCGACCGTAGTAGGTAATACTGTAATTTTTGTTAGTAAACCTTAGTAAAAAACAATCCTTCTTTTTCTGTTACAAACAAACATACGCATATCACGCCTATAACCCCTTGCAGGGTAGGCAGAGCGCAAAACAGCCGCAAAAAATGAACATTTACGCCACGTCTGACAAATATTTGAGGGTCATCGGAAAATTGTGTATCGCCATAGTGACAGGTTGTCAGCCCCTCGCCTAAAATTGTAATACACACCCTCGAGTCCCTAAGCCGCCTGTCTCTTTCTGTTTATTATAATAAATTGTGATTATGATTATTTTGCTGTTCTTCTTCTCAGTGTTGCACCTAAAGCTTTAAGGGCGGGCCGTAAGAAAAATGGATATTTTTGGATGCACGCAATTTTGTTGGTAAATACGATAAACACTTTATTTTTATGTATAATGATTTTTCATTATATCATCTAGATTTTTGACGCAGGAAAACACGATTAAAGAAAGTTTGCTCGATAGATTTATTTTTCAAAGTTTAGTCTATTTTCACACTTTTTTGCGTTTTGTACAGCAATCTTAAGAACATAACACATTATTTTTTGCGAATACGATACGTCTTGTAAATTACTAGTTTTTTGTCGTTCAGTTTTTTGATTACTTGTTTATGTGGTGAGAAATTTCCAAAACAGTGAAAAATTGGCTAACTATGGTGATTCCGCTCTGTTCTCACACACGGGATTTGCCATTAGTGGGAAAGGGACGTTTAAAAGTTCAAGGCAGGCCCTTAAGTGAAAGTTTGCTTTAAATTTTGTAAAGTTCGCGTAAGAAAAAAACATGATATGTGCCTAAGACACTAATGTACCTACTTAAGGTGGTCCAACGATCCGGCCAAAAAGTCACGACTCGCAATACATCTTTTGAGTTGATTTTTACTCAGTTATTAATCGAATCATGGAAAATAAACGGTTTTTTGTTTAAATATGATATCAATCAATCTGAGTTCGATAACCTATCAGTTTACATTTAGGTACCTATAATAGGTCATGGAAAGGTTCATTGGACTTATTTTAATAATATTACTATATTGAGGGAAAATAATCAACACATACAACAATTTATCTTCTACAAAACAAGTTACTAGTCTATATTTTTTACAATTGTTTTGTTTTTTTGTTAACGCATATTTGTAGAAATATTAGTGTAATGTTTATTTTTTCTTTATGATGTGCCAGGTTAAGCTTATAACGCCAAGATACCTTTTTAAAGGTATGTAGCTCCAAAGTGATACGAGCCCAAGCATATGCAAACATTACATTAGAAAGAAACCTTATAGCTATGAACTCGGGCATATGTTTATTCTTCATTTATGTACACTTATGTGCGTCTATTTATATTTTTTGGTTAAAACAAATTATCAAGAGGCCCTGAGGCATATGGTTTGTATTAGTAGACCCAGGATATGCTGGAACTGCAAGCTTTGATGAAGCATACCTTTCAAAAGGCATCTGGGCTGCTATCTGTGAAAAGCTCACAGAAGCCTGGGCGTTGCGAGGTTAAATGGATTTCAAAACGTTTACGTAAAAATATATACTTTTATGATGTGGAAGACCCAGACTATACCCACCGCAAACCCAGCAGCTGGTAGCTAGGTAGGTCACTCACTCATAACTGCTGGGAGATTATGATTGGTATGTAAATAAATCTCTTCTACTTTTCTTGTGGGACACCGAGTCGATGATCCCTGGTGGCAAGAGTTTTTCAACCTCTTACTACTACTAGTAGGTCTCTGACATGGTTCTGTAACGATCGCAGTCTAAGTAGGCTTAGACAGCAACCGGGACCGACGGCCTAACGTGACCTCCGAAGCACGGAACAATCTTTCTTACGGACAATCAGGTCGTTTAGCCCGTCATAAGCACGATGAGAATATAAACTTTGTGAGTGCCACTACGGGAACGAGCCCGGAACCTTTGCACCGCGAGAGTTGCACTACAACTGCGCCATATCAGCTGTATAAATAAACAAAACTCAATGATATAAATAAACAAACATACATAATATTAAAAAAGAATGCGCGAATAGGAATCTGACTACACTCAGCTCACTCTGCTTATAACATATGCTGAGTGGAGACCTTTTTTAGTCGCATAAGTACTTACATTTCAGATACCTGTATTTATGTTTAGTATCTAATTGAATGTGACTAAAATAAACGTATGTTATCTTTATCTAATAGTAACCAACCTTGGCACAGAAACCGACACGGACCGCGCCAGCAGTCCTTTCTTTCCAAAACGAAACAGTTTCCTGTTTCGAAAATCCATTTTCACCAACACTTTCAACACAGATTATACAACGTAGATGGCAACACTTTTTCCGTACCACGGCCACACTTTTTACCCACGGAGAACAATCACTCTACGGAACCACACGACCAACCACTCTCCACTTACATTTCAGACTAGTATTAATTAGAACATAGTTTGCAATCTAATTAACATAAAAATTTCAGGTTTTAGCCTTAAAGAGTCGTTAGATTGTAAAGTAATTTGCGTACTTTACATCGACACTATCTCTTTCTTACATGCAACAAAAGTCATTGAACAGACTGAGTAAATAAATTTGAACTGTCGCAATCACTTGTTTGCGATGTCGCAAGTATAGGGTAATTAATTAAGGTCTGGTTATTAATTTGTTAATTTTGGAAGCAAACGGAAGTTAATTGCAAAACTGTGTGAAATACCGTAATTTATTAATACTTTACAAAGACAACTTCAACCAAAACATATGTATTAATTATTATTAATATTTGAGAGCCGTTTCAGAAAAATCGTGTATATTGGCAGCCTATCGTCCAAAACTGTTATACACATGAAACCCCCTCGAGTTCCCTTGTCGCCTTCCACCACACCCGCGGGAAAAGAAATTTGGTAATGCAATATTTAGCCGGTACTACACGGAAAATAAAACAAATATGAGCTTAAATAACAAAATTCAAACTATTTTTAAATGCCTACAAAACCATAATTGATCCACGTAAAAGATACAGCACGGCTAGTTTTGTAGCGGTTACTATGACATACTGCGGTATGGTATACTAAGATAATGTCTAGTACTGTTACATTGCGAATATACGAGTGGAAGATCTGGTAACACTAATGGATACTAAACTTCCTACGAGTGAATAATGCTAAAGTACCTATGAAACTATGAAATTCATCACATAGTCTCTCTCTCTCTCTCTCTGTCCTTGGCAATTATTATTCTGATGGGGGGTCTGACACTCAAAAGCACTATGCTCACGTCGTATCCTTAGAATTTCTTGAGGGTTGACTGGAAGAGATCCCTTAATAGGCTAAGTCCCCCTTTGTGTCATTTCTTGTTTTTGTTTTAATATGTGTTTTCTGTATTCGTTTTAACATACATACATATATCACGCCATTAGCCCTTGCGGGGTTGGCAGAGCAGAGCGTAAACTAAATAACGGGTGGGAGAACCGCCTCAATTTGACTACAAAATGGCAGTTATAAAAAAGGAAGTAGTCCCTCCGGAAAAGAGGCGTGATTTATGTATGTATGTATAAAAGATCTTTGAATAAAATTATTATTTCATAACAGAAAACATAGTAGGTATCACCACAGAATAATATGGTATCACTCACAATTGTGTAATTTCTTAATTTCCCTCGCTCAGCAGGTTCCCAACATTTTAAAATTGAATCAGTGGGTTTCCACAATGAACACGAAATGAAAAACTTTTCCACCTCTTGACACGTAATCGATAAAGCCTTTTACTTATTTTGGGCTTGCCGACTCGTTTCATTGAGTTCACTTGACATAATATTTACGTAAAAATAACAATTTGCGGTAAGAAAACTGTGTCAGTAAATAAACGAAATGAAACCTGAGAAAAAATAATTATTGTTGCTTGGAATAATAATTTAATAGCATTTGTAACGCTTCATCAACTTATTACTGATTATCAACAGCCGTGGGATGTCCGCAGTATATTTTAATATTTTGATCAAAAACATCATCAAATCAGTCTATAAGGTCCTATTAAATTCAGTGCAAATATTTTTAGGGTGAGTTCTACTCGTAAAACTGAACAACATTTCCCAATAAATATAGCTCGAAATATGAAAAAAAAATTGGACCTACCATACAACAATGTTCAAAAAAAGTGTCACTTTGTATGAGAGGTGCAATTTTATTTTTCGTATTTCGACCTATGTTTATTGGGAAAAGTTGATCAGTTCTACGAGTAGAGCTCAGCCTAAAAATATTTGCACTGAATTTAATAGGACCTTATATAGCAGTCCACCGCTGGACGTAGGCCTCCCCCAGAGTACGGCATACGGCACAATCTCCCATTTTCGCTATCCAGTCGCTACCAGCCGACCTCTTTGACTGAAATATTGAAATGATAATGTATTAGGTTCAGAAATCAACCGTGCAAGGTTGGATAGTGTTCCAAATTCTGTATCCCATTTCTTAAAATCTCTTAATTACGAAACGATATATTTTTTGCGCGACCTTCAAGCGACAGACTGGTGTGAAGCTGCCCAGGATCGGGACAAGTGGGGGAAACTCGTGTGGGAGGCCAAGACCCACTTTGGGTCCCTGCGCTACAGGAGTAAGTAAATAAGTTTTTTTTTTGTAATAGTTCTAGATTATATGCTACAAAATTATGGGCTCGACCGAAAAAATCTTAAAGTAAGCTGTAATTTTGCGTTTTTGGCCTGCTTTGTAGACTAAAAACCTCAAAAAAAAAAAACATGAATGATGAGATTGTTATTAACAATTTCATTTTTAAAAGCTTTTATTTAACTTGCAGTGTATGTAAGTAAGTAAGTAAGTAAGTAACAATGTTTGTTCGGTGCAAATCTTGCAAGTTTAATTTGAACCACTTCTCGGTATCCGATTGAGTTGAAATTTTGCATGTTGGTCCAGAACCGATGACAATGCATGTTAATCATAAATTTGACCTGATGCTGCTGCCAGGATCGGCTCCGTACGAGAGATCTCCTCAGCGGTTTATAGCTGGGAAACAAAATTTTGTATACGAATTCGTTTATTATAGGCAGTTGGTAGGCCCACCATGAATTAGACGCTACATCCAGGGTTGTCTTCGAACTATGGAACTCCTCAATATTCAACTGCTGAGACTTGCAATTTTGTATACGAATTCGTTTATTATAGGCAGTTGGTAGGCCTACCATGAATTAGACGCTACATCCAGGGTTGTCTTCGAACTATGGAACTCCTCAATATTCAACTGCTGGGACTTGCAATTTTGTATACGAATTCGTTTATTATAGGCAGTTGGTAGGCCCACCATGAATTAGACGCTACATCCAGGGTTGTCTTCGAACTATGGAACTCCTCAATATTCAACTGCTGGGACTTGCAATTTTGTATACGAATTCGTTTATTATAGGCAGTTGGTAGGCCTACCATGAATTAGACGCTACATCCAGGGTTGTCTTCAAACTATGGAACTCCTCAATATTCAACTGCTGGGACTTGCAATTTTGTATACGAATTCGTTTATTATAGACAGTTGGTAGGCCCACCATGAATTAGACGCTACATCCAGGGTTGTCTTCGAACTATGGAACTCCTCAATATTCAACTGCTGGGACTTGCAATTTTGTATACGAATTCGTTCATGATAGGCAGTTGGTAGGCCCACCATGAATTAGGGTCACGTCAATAGAAGGCCTCCTGATAGAAGAATTAGACTGTTCGAAATTAACTGGGACTCGGCCATGTAATAATGACGCCATCAATGAAATGAAAAGACTAAGACATATTACAAGCTAATTCTTCTATTAGGGATGCCGGAGGAGTAGGTACCAACCTTCTTCTATAGAATATAAAAGAGATAATTATACTTTATCCTAATGTTAGTTTTCCCCGTGCCTAAAGTTTTTCTATTGAAGGTCTCTTCGTTTTATAGAAAGACTTTCGTATTGATCAATAACTATCGTAACATAAACTAAAAAATATAAAATAAAATTATGTAAAAAAAACTTTTAAAACAAGCTTTTATTTAAGTGCTCTGAAAAGATGAAAATAAAATTTTGAATGACATTAACCACATTCATTTATGACTTTACAGAAATGAAAATATAATAAAAGCTTGTCGCGAATCTTTCAATTTGTGATTGAAATTTTGTAATAAGGTGTAACTGTAATTAGGTAGTTTCTTCTAGGCATCGCGATAAGCTTTTATTATATTTTCATTTCTGTAAAGTCATAAATGAATGTGGTTAATGTCATTCAAAATTTTATTTTCATCTTTTCAGAGCACTTCAATAAAAGCTTGTTTTAAAAGTTTTTTTTACATAATTTTATTATTTTATGTCTTTTTCTTTCTCATTCAATCAGCAATGAATCTTTGTGCTTAGTTTTTGAAATATTTGTTTATATATTGTTATAATTAAACAAATGTTCGGTTTTCTGGATTTGAGTCGACATCGCCTCTTTAACGTGGTAAGGAAAGGGACTTACTTTTGGGACTGAAACATAGCAGAAACATAGCAGAAACATAGGTACGAAACTTGAAAATATATTTTTAATGTTCCAATAATACGGCTCTTTTCTTTTACACCATGAAGTAGGGATAACTACTTAAATTTATTACATAACCTACACTCCACAAACGAAACTGCAGTGTCGCCACACACCGTTTTGACACACCGTTACTCCCGTGCTCTGCATATTAATACACAAACCAATAGTTACGCGACAGTGCATAACTGTTGTTTAACTGGGTGATTCCATTACAACGTCCTCTTTCAAAGGAATAGAATGTAGGGTCAGACGAAACGAAAGCTATGGAATGTGGGAATTGGAAGGTACAAGTATAGTAAAAGATGTAGGTCAATATTTGAAACGGGATCGAAAAAATAGTGATTTCCGGGTGAGGCTTAAAGTAGCATCACCCTATTTCTTTAAACTTGGTGTCATAAGAAGTGATTAAGTGACTCGACCGTTACACTTGCTGACAACTTGTTACTATAGCGATACACAATTTTATCAATGAACCTCAAATGTTTGTCAGACGTGGCGAAAATGATCGTTTTGTATCTACAAAAACATATTAATGTTCCTAAAATTGGTTCGAAAAGGACACAATTTTCTTTCTATAATAAACATGATACTAATGCAGTTTAATCCAGCCTTAAATAGAACAAGCATCCGCCTCTTATTACTACTAGCTGAGTAACAACACACTCTGTGACTTATACCCAGCTATTTACTATAAAGTTGAGAACCTTTAAGAACGCGAAGCATCTGGCCAGGCCGCATAGCATGCGTAGTACACCGATTACTTGGATGGGAAAAAACATACTAGGATACAGAGACCGCTATTAGTCTTCTGTGATGTAAGCAAGTAAAACATACTCTCGTTTTATGAATTACATTGCGATGTGCGTAAGGTGCTATCAGCAGTACTTTGAGTAATCCATTTATGAGATCAACCTTTCTGGTATCTCTTAATCATTATAATATTTAAAACATAATACACCTGTGTGCTTGTGTGGTGTGGTATGGGGTAATGCCTTAGAATGGCATCACCCCATCTCTTTTTCGCGGGTGTCGTAAGCGGCGACTGAAGGACTCGAGGGTATCATGTGTTTTACAATTTTAGGCGACAGGTTTTGACAGACTTGTCACTGTAGTGATACTACCTCGTAAAGAATTCAAGCTGATAAGTGTTTGTATGCGTATGTAATCCGTACTAATATTATAAATCTGAGAGTTTGTGTGTGTGTCTGTATGTTTGTTACCTCTTCACGCTCAAACGGCTTGACCGATTTCGATGAAATTTGGAACACGGGTAGAGTATAACCTGTAATAACACATAGGCTACTTTTTACGGCGGGAAAACAACAATTACCACGGGGAAATAATTGGCAGAGGGTGAAATCGCTTTGCGGAAATCTAGTATATTATACTTATTTATATATGCGAGTGTTGTTCAAAAAACTTTTACACTGAATGGGATACCACAAGTTTAAGGATTAGTTAAACGTTTTGGCCTAAGACGTATTTTAAGTAAAAAATAAACAAATCCAACTGATGGAAGTATAAATAAAACTTTGCGTGTTAATCGAACTAGAATCACCCTACGAGCTGTCCGATCGAAAACAATTAATCCTGAATTAAGACACAATAAATTAGTACTTAAAAATATCTCTTCACGCAATCTTTAAAAGAAATGCGTTTAAAACTGGGTCTGTAGGCGATCGTAGGCGATTCTGGGGACCTAGTAGGGGGAGGATTGATTATACTAGATACAAGTTAATTGTTTAAAAATAAGCGACATTGATTAACTTGATTTGCTATCCTAGCTTAAACTTAATTAGCTTTTGATATAGCTTGAAAAGAAGCCAAAAAATAGTTACTTTATATTATTATTAGATAGAATGTTTTTGTATCTATTATCGGCTATTGTATTGCTTGGAAACCGTAGAGACATTTACTTTGTTACTTTGGCACATTTAGGGATTTACTTTGTAAAAATGATTTTACAAAAGCACGCAGTAATACCGTGCGATGCCGACTTAGAATAGCATCACCCCATTTATTTCTCGCAGGTGTTGTGAGAGGCGACTAAGGGAATTGAGGGTTTCATGTGTATTACAATTTTAGGCGACCGGCTGACAACCTGTCACAATAGTGATACATGATTTTTTTCAAAACGGCCCTCAAATATTTGTCAAACGTGGCGATAGCGACTGTATTTTTACGGCCCTTTACGATCTGCCTGCCCCGCAAGGGATAAAGGCGTGTGTATGTATGTACGCAGTAAAATTTTCTGTGCAGCTATATCCTGTTCGTCGTGGTAATTTTTCTTCATATGCTGCCAATTTCTCCTGATCAGTATGCAAAGTATTTGTTACGCTTCGGTTGTTTCATGCCTATCACGTCACAGTCGCCGAGAAGCTAAACGTCATAGTAAGGTACAGTCAGCATAAAATAAACTATAAGGCGGCTCTCCCACTGCACCGCACTCCGTCGCGTAGCGCGGGATCGCAGATTTTAAAGTTGTATGCAAGTACATCAGTACGTATCGAAAAACCGCCTAGTGCTACACACCGACAAAGCGTCAACGCGCAGTGGCGGGATCTGCCGCTCCGCGCTACGCGTCGGGGCGCGTTCCCAGTGTGTGAGGCGCCTTAGTTATTGCAGTTTCATTCACTTCGTTGTACTGTATGGTTTAAATTGTTACCTTTTCTTATAGCATACAGAACATAATGCTTTTTTCTTGAGGGGCAGAGGGTCAACGCCGTATTGTCTTACCAAAGAAAAACTAATAAAGATGGCCTTAAAAAAAGTTGATAAGTACCTGTAACAAAAAAATAATAATAAGTATTGTCCACCATAGATAAAACATTCTGTAAAGAAAGTAATAAATTTTTTTTAAAGATTATTGTGGAGAATATATTATGAAAAGGGACTTGGGACTAGTATTTTATTAAAGTTCATCAGTCAATCATTTCAAGAAACAGGTTTACAATCTACTCGGTCCATAGATATAATTATTCAACCCATTAACTTAATTACTTAATACCCTGGATGCTGGAAGTCTTTTGATCAGTGGCCATATAATTTAGATTTTGTACATACCAAATGAGGTTTTTGATAAAAAAAAAAAACGATCAAGCGCGAGTCGGACTCGCAAACCGAGGGTTCCGTAACATTTACATCAAGCCCTTTCATATGATACCCCACTTGAACTACAAGGCTCAATTTTAAAATATGGATCTTTTCGGTTACCTTAAAAATCACAGTAAAGAAATCAACTGTCTAATTCCAAGCTAAACTCCCGCAGTGGAAGCGATTTACACAGGTAAATTTCTAGTAAAATACCAGGAGTTCAACTGAAGGCAGACAATGGCCGCGTTACGCAGCGCTAAATAGCATACGCTGCACAATATAGCAGCGCATACTATGAATTAAACGTGAACCTAAATCTATTTAACTTAATTAACTAAGTTGAGTGAAATTGGCAAATGATGTGTTCTGACCTTTACATAACTCAAGTCGGTAGTAAATACCGTCTGCCGATCTGGCGTTACGTCACACGTATTATCACTAGATTATAAGTAAGTACCTCCAAATTATATCACCCCACGAATTCCGCAATTCGTACTAAGGAGTCACAATGATATGGTACAACAAATATGACTAAAGGGAACACACCATTAACACGAATAAACAGGTTTACCACTTACAGTCAACGTGCCGGTCCAAATGCATAAAATACCCAACGGAGAAAGGAAGTACAGGGAATGGATCAAAGAGGAATTCCGTGGGTACTTACAGGGCTGGGTGGAAAAGATATCGACACCCAGCATTCCACTACAGCCTTGGCGCGTTATTCACGTCAAACCACTCACAGCTTCTGTTCGTATTCCACTTTGATATTAGTCATTACGCGTGACCCAACCCGAATTTGGGCCGTACAAACGCGGGCCAAAATGGCCACCTGATGCCTATTCAACGCGACGCTCACGTGGAAGACGTCGAGACATCCAACAATCACTAAGCCTGGCATTCCAGTACAACCCAGGAGAAACGCAATAATACGATGCATCAACACGCGCGATCTCAAATTGAATCGTCCATTACACGCGGCATCACAAAACGCGTGGCGGGAAATCCGTACAAAACACAATACGTTCGTCCGAACGGTTTTGAGTGACTGCCAGTGCGGTGCAGAAATCACCGCGTGGCGCCGTCAGGCGGTCTGCGCGCACGTCGCCAGTCTCGCCCTGCGAGTGAGAAAGGGACAACACACGCCCAGAGCGACGCGTGCGATCGAGCACCGCGCCGCATTCATAGACCGTCATTAATACCTACCTTACCCCAGCATAGCAACGCTAAATTAAACATCAACATTTTTAAATGTATTATTCAAAACAAAGCAAACTGCCATATTTCATACTTGTAAGTCCACGGAAAGTGATCCATGAAGATTAGTTCCGATGAGAGGGTCAAAAACACGCGCTTTTTACAGCATAAATGGCTGTATCTCTTTTTACGTTAAGTTAGGAGCTTGCTTGTTTACGCATCCGTAACGCACTGTAGCCGTATTTGTATGAGAATAAGGTCGGAATTCCAAATTTTCTTTCGTCTGACAGACGAAAAAATGCAGCAACGGACGACAAGTGAGGAACCGCCTAAGAGATGTACTCCATGTTCTTAATGATTTCATCATCTCTTAACGTGGTTTAATTATTAGTGATTATAGAATTGCACTTTTTTTCGGTCACGTAGGTAGGGTAGACATGCATTCCTGCATGCATTCATTATCATTACTAATAGAAAAAATTACAATCGCAAGTTTTCGATTAGTCTGTACACTTCAACCTCAAACCCAAACACACGTAACATTAGCTGCAATAAACAACATGAAACAACAACAAACTCGGGTTTATTGCCCGTAAAATAAGTTCATCAATTACAGTAGCTTCTAATTAGCTGGGTAGCGTGTTCGATGCCCGGTTTGGGCATTTATACAGTCTGTGGTTTTATTGTGCTGTAATAGTAATGTAATTGTTGCCAAGACATGCTGTGGCATGAAAAGACTGATTTTTGTTATGTTGTAAGGCCAGCATTAAAGGGATCACCCTATACTTAGTACTAGCCGTGTAATGTCGCCTTGAAAAACTTATTTCTCTCCTGTGGATGTTGGAAGAGGCGACTAAGGGACTCGAGGGTTACATGTGTATTGCAATTTTAGGTGATGGGCTGATAACCTGTCACTATGGCGATATCTATTTTCAGGGTGATCCTCAAATTTTTGTGGCGTAATTGCCCGTTTTACGTCCGTTTACGCTCTGCCTAACCTGCAATACCCTATGGGCAGGCGTGATGTATATGCATCTATGCAAAATATCAGGTATGTTAGGTACTCTAACACTACACCAATAGGGAGCCAAATAATGACAGATGTCAAGGGAGGCCCTGGTTCAGATGGTTTTCCAAGAATTAACATGTGGATGCACAGGATTAAGAACAGTGGACAAGGGGAAGTCTTTGCCCAGTAGTAGGATTTCGATGGCTCAATCAGATAAGTTAAAATTAAAAAAAAAATATTCAATGTAGTATAGTATTACTACTATTACTTATTGACGTCATGATTGTAACAAAAAAATTTGTTAACACAATTTGCCTCTTTTTATAACAATTTGTTTTGTCCTAATAGAAAACCGGCTCGGGCGGGATAAAAAGAGTGCTTAGCCTGGCTTTAATATCACGCCGCCACCGCCAGTAAACGACATTCTTTTCAAACTGAAGTCAAGATTTACATACATACATACACATATCACGCCTATAATCCCTTGCGGGGTAGGCAGAGCGTAAACGGCCGCATAGAACGGACATTTACGCCACGTCTGACAAATATTTGAGGGTCATCCGGAAAATTGTGTATCGCCATAGTGACAGGTTGTCAGCCCATCGCCTAAAATTGCAATACACATCCTCGAGTCCCTTAGACGCTTCTTACGACTCCCACGGGCAAGAAATGGGGTGATGCTATTCTAAGCCGGCATCACACGGCATTCAAGATTTAGAATGTGTTATTTACATGCGCATAATAAACAACGAATATGTGATTGTTTTTTTTTTACTTTAAGACCATTTATGAACTTTTTTTATACATACATGATTGACAAATCCGCAGTTACTATAAATATTAATTCACTCGCAGTTTAAACTGAAAAATGAGTATCCCCATTTCATAATCATAAATATTAAAACTCATGTCCTTCCGAGATCATTATTTTTATGTAAAGCATCATACTTGGCATTTACACTAATCGATTCTGAATTTAAATCAGTATTGCGTTTGCGCATCAGATATAAATCATACTTTCCCGAATAAATTCAACACCTACTAGACTCCTATTCTACTATGTCTATTTTTTTAACCATTTAAGCGACTTTCAATAAGGTTAATAAAGAATATAGAAGGAGAAATAACAATTTAAACTAAGCTAAACTGAACTAAAATTAAATAAAGTACCCAGTAACTAACCTAAATCATTAATCTGAAAAAGGTCTTCCAAACCTCCCCAATGAGACATGGTACCTACCCTTTGGATGGCCAAAATTAGCCAACTATGTTTGTTTTTACATAATTTACCTACATACAAATGATCACTGTAGGATAAACAGAAAGAAGTAGATTAAATACAAGGGTCCAAAAGATGGTATAGTTTATTCGCGGATTTTTTTTATGTCTTATTCAAACAATTATTGTTCTCCTAGTTGAGAAGATGTCGTGTCTAACTGGGTGGGAGCGACACAAGTCGCATCCCATATCAGACTCCTGCCTATTTCCACTTTACCAAAGTCTTTTCATCTGGGCGCTTGCCTTGCCTTGCATCCTAAAACTGAAGATACTTTATTTACTCAACTAGCTGTTACCCGCGGCCTTGCCCGCGAGAAAAACTATCCTATGTGTTAATCCATGTTCCCTTCTATATGTAACAATCGGTTCAGTAGTTTATGCGTGATGAAGTAACAAACAAATATACAAACTCTCGCGTTTAAAATATTAGTAGGATTCTACAAGTATAGTATGATTTTACAAAGATAATATTTCGAATGAGTAGAATCGATGACTTGAAATTAGTCAATTAATCATTGTGCAACTGTGCATCGCTCATAAAACTAAACTGATATGCATTCGATCACTTTATAACTTGTTTATGTACTTTCACTGCAGCGTGGTATAAACCGGACATTAGCTTATCTTTCCGAAGGGGGAACAATCTGACTGCATCTTATTTTGTCTAATGTTAGGGAGGCAATACACTTAAAACGGTTTAAGTAATTTTTAAAAGAAATTCTGACACTTCCTGTGCCGTATCCGGCTATTTGAAAACCGTCTTAGTTCTATTTCAATAAAGTGTCATTTGGAATGTTTCGGTCGTGTCGTATTCTACGAACAATTTTAAGTATAGAAACCACAGCGGCAATAGTATGACAGCAGAATGTCGAAAACAATACCACTGTAAAGCTAAAAATAAGGAAATCGGGGCCTCGTTTGATGACACACGGCATGGTAGAGAAAGACAGTAAGATTAGAAATGTAATGAAAGGTAAATAGCGATCGAAGCACCTACTATTTGCAAATCGTAGTCCATGGCTGACAATAACTTTGACCAGAAAATATGCTTGCACAAAATTCTGAGAAAATAATTACATAACCAACCAGATTGTCAAACAAACCTATTGGTTACGGAATAGGTATATTGTCTAATCTAGTCTAGACTTTCCATTTTGGACCACTACTATCATTTTTACTCACTCACAAATCGTACCTATTTATATTGAACCAGGGTCTTAATAATTTTCTAACCGGTCGCTTGTCCGTCAGTCCGTCACGCCTCGACACAAAATGATTTATTATCAATCGATCAAAGTAAAAAGCATTTTATTATCGTTTAAGTAGAGTAGTTTTTATAGCAGATACAACTCTATATTGAAATTATTGAATGTGTTGAAAACATTTTTTTTTATTATTGGCTGTAGCGTGAAAGTTTAATATCGTGTGAAAAAATTTAGATGAATCAATAAGGTATTTTATGAATTTAGAAGTTAATAATTTGTTTAAAATCTCTGGCAAGTATAAAAATAATAAAACATATCTTACCACATGTTAAAAATAAATAATGTAATACATATGTCACGTTTTTATCCCGTGCGAGGTAGTCAGAGCGTTAACGACCATAAAATACAGTCATATCTGTGAAAAGTTCGTTCTTTACGGAAGTTTACGCTCTGCCTACCCCGCAAGGGATTTAGGCGTGATATATTTAAATTACACTAACACCTTACGCAACATATACAACCAGACACCTACACCATATAAATTATAAGTAGCACGTTTATAAGATCAGATAGCTTTGAATAGATGCTGTAACACTAACACCATGAAAGTTCACTTGCAATATGATGTCATTAGGAATTGAGGGTAATCCCTACGTTTCAATAGGAAATGTAGGACATCGCATCTTAGTAATTGTCGCAGGTTATCTGATGACATTTTTATACACCCACGCTTAACAATCAACACCCACTAGTTCTTGATTTGTTAACAAAGAGTGACTTTTATCTTTTGATCGAAGTTTTTGGTATGTGAGTAACGAGACATAGGTTTTTTTACCTGGGCCCCGATTTTCTCATCTTTTAGCCATTGTAATGTCATATCTAAACTCAATTAAGACTTTTTAGCTGACAGTTCTTGCGCTATATTTATAATACTATACAAGATGGCGTTGTCTTAAGTATTTCGACATTTAAGTCATAAATAAATACATTTCATCTATTTGCATACGTTTCTTTGGAAATAAACATTTTCAGTTTAGTTCAGCGCCATCTAAATAAAGTTGAATATTGGCTAGGAAATTTCCCATTGTTATTCTATTGCCATTGTGATTGTCTATTCTTCAAATAGTTAGCAGAATACAAAACGGCCAAAACCATCCAAGTAACGACGCTTTTCAAATAGCAGAATACGGTCCCTGTACGATGACGATATCTTGCAAGAAGATCCCAAATTACTTAATTATTTCTCATTCAAGTGACTAGCAAGTAATCTAAGGGTTAAATAGATTTGCATAAAATTGCTTCAATGCAAACGTCTCGTTTAACCTCTGTCACGAGTTACGCACTTCACTGATTAACCTTTTAGTTGCAAAATACTACGTGTTAGGAGGAAATTACGAAACTTAAACTGGAAAACTTTATCTATTTCATCAGAAATGGTGCCAGAAGTACTTATTATTTTAAGCAGTTGAAAAACTCTGACACCAGGGTTAATCGGGTCGTTCGTAGACTCGGTGTCAACGTCTCTTTGCTTTACAATAATATAATTTTAAAGCAAAGAGACGTAGAATCTAATATAATGTGTGGAATTAAACGTTTGAGATTTTTTTCATCACTAGCCATGCAAATCACAACTATAAATGTTCTGTCTATTTTCGTTTCCTTATTTAAGTACGAAGAGCTAAATGATTTATCGACGAAATGAAGCCAGTAGCGTATCATATAAACTACAACTATAAGGTCCTATTCAATTCAGTGCTAATATTTTTAGGGTGACTTCTACTCGACTGATAAATTTTTCCCAATAAACATAGGTCAAAATAGGAAAAACAAATTGAACCTCCCATACAAAGTGACATATTTTATAAACATGGGAGTCCTTTTTTCTTCGGATTACGACGTATGTTTCTTGGGGAAAGTTGTTCAGATTCACTAGTAGAGCCTACCAAATTTTTGCACTGAATTGAATAGGACTTTATTATATACTGCCAGAATAGTAACAATTTATTTACAAATCGCATCCAATGTTATTGACTCTGATTATAATTTCCACCCACGATTCTATAGCACCTACAGTCACGAGGAGGTGACATGTCTATACTTTGGTTCCGGTGTACCCCACTTCCGTTAACAGTTTACTGTTCGTTACCCGGCACTGGCGACACACGCTCGATCGACTTTCAGTGAATTTTTGTCAATGTATGACGAAAGGGAAGTGTATTTTAGTGATTTAATGAGCTGTATTGGTATGCAAAGTTATTATTTTAATGATGTTGGTATACTTATTAATTTAGTTATGTGAGATTACTACAATACTTAATGCTATTATGGACAATTGATTTTTCACTGTTTAAGTTCTTATTTTATGAAAATCCTTCATCTCAGTCCTGTAGAGTTGAAAACTACATCCTGGTGTGGTAGCATTTTAACAGACGTTAATATTGAAAGTTTATTTTATTATAATATCGATGTTAGAGATGGTATCTCAAGATATGAACATACATGGAACTATGAAAGAAATACAATAGATAAAATAGTTTATAATATATCAGTATTGTGCTTCAGTAAAACAAGTAAGGGTGCATTTCCATAAAATAAACTGATGTCGGTAAATATAAAACTGGACCTTATGCCCAATTCTCTTTTAAGTTTATTATTATAAACAGTAGTGCCCTTTTAAATACTTTTAAGTGTTGCTATACTCCAACCGGGTTATTAATATATAAATCCTATTTTTTAATACAAATACTCGTAAAAATGTCCATAGTTAATTATAATACGCTATAAAATTTATGACTAGGACTACAGTATTAGTATTTTCAATCAGATGAATCGTGAAGATTTCTCTGGTTTGTTCAATCAAATTCAGGTTTAATCTCACTTATTTGTTGGTTTAGATTGCTTTTTCGGGTCAACATCTACTTTGAACTTTTCGTAAAGCAATTGCATTAGAAATATTAAATCAATTGAACTTGATTTGGTTTGACAATAAAAACCCCGGCTACGGTAAGTGTTCAAAATGTTGGGCACGATTGAGCTGGTTGTTTGAACAACCACACAAACTTCTCCGTTTGAGCCCTCGCCCCCACCAACCAGTCAGGTTTGGGTTTTTAAAGCCCCGGAGCTAAAATCGTTGTGCCAAGCATAAAAAACATACCTTATGTACATCACACACACAAATCACGCCTATCCCTAACGGAGTAGGCAGAGCGCAAGACGGACATTTACGCCACGTCTGACAAACATTTGAGGGTCATTCATATCGCCATAGTAACAGGTTGTCAGCCCATCGCCTAAAATTGCAATACACACCCTCGAGTCCTAAGGTCACCTTCTACGACTCCCACGGGAAAGAAATGGGTTGATGCTATTATAAGCCGGCATCACACAGCCTAGAAGTACTATCATCCAAGTAAAATTAACCAATAGCATTAGCACGGATTAAAAACTATAGCTAGACAAGACTCCAACACTTACGCCGAACGTGAAGCGGACCATTAGTCAAAACCGTGTCAGAGTCCGACAAATGACGCAACAGACAGACAAACTGACAGACAGACAGGTGGACACCACTAATCTTCGCCGACAAACATTTCGACCGACTAAGCCGCTTCTGATAATAAATCAAGCCTAAAGATGCGGCAGTTTGGTAATCAGTCATCGAATATTGATGTTTGACCGTTTAGGTTGAGGGTTAGGGAAATAAAATTAATCTAAAGCCAAGGCTCCGATTCTCTTCTTTTAAGCCATTGTTATGCACTCGACACGCAACAGTTATTCTATTGTCACTTTGATTTTATATACTTCAAACTGTTAGCCGAATACGAAACGGCCAAGACCATCCGACTGACACTCTATTGAAACAAAACTGAGTTGCTTTTCAAATAGAATACGCCCCAGTTTGCCTTTAAGAAAACACTGAGTACAATATTAAGATTGAAAATCTCTGTAAATTTATGCTAATGATTGTGAGTCTTCATTGCAAATCCATTTTAATATGACGATAATATTGTAAGACATGGAAAAATGCTTGAATTTTGAAAATGTCCACACGCAAGTGCTAAATACGTACAAGAAAACATACAAATAAAAATTATACACGAGCGGAATATGAACCTACTACACGACTTTTAGGCGATTCACTAACTTGTCGTCATGTTGTTCCGTTTTTGTAACGCAACTGTCAAGTCGTGTGTGAAACGACTTGACAGACGCCTCTGTTACGGAGCGTAACGCACCGTGAAACCCATAACGGGAATAAGATCGGAATTCGCAATTCCCTTTCGTCTGACAGACGCATGCGTAACGTTGCGCCAAAAAAACGGAACGACACGACTACAAGTGTGAGAACCGCCTTAAAAGTGCCGAAGATCTAACCACTGAGCGGTACACTAAAAGAGACATACCTACCTATAATATAATACAAAACAATTACGATAGACGTGATCAGCAGCCGAACGAGCCGAACTCATATATTGACGTAATTGCCAGATGCGCTAACGTACGGTTATTCAACCTCTTACTTTCCAAGAGAGAAATGCAGAGAAATTCGCATTCATACAAAACGATCATGCACGAATCAACCACCGTGACCGAATGCACTGCCAAGCGATTTTTATCGTTAAATGTATTGCGATAATGTCGAAAGTATGTTAGGTGTTAGAGATGAACACGAAGATCACAATTTTTAAATTGAATCACTTTTTAATGGGGAAACGACAATGGGTAATTATTAGAAACTGTGATTTTATATTATTTTAAGCAAGGAAAGTGGTTAAACGTATGATAATGCTTCACTCCTTAAACAGTTTTGAGATAGTCCTTGCATAGCTTGCCAAAAAAATGGGAATGTTCGAGTATAAATATGACCCATCCAAGTAATTATTCGAAAACTGTTAGGCTAAACTTTTCCCAAGCGCAGCTAAAAATACTCTACAATTTTTTAAGGCTCTCCGTTTATACTTTTTTCTGTACAACACTTTTATATTGCATTATAAACATAGACTACTTACTGCAGAAGCTTTAACCTCTTAACCGACAAAAAATACACAAAGTGCCACGGTTCGTCACGACATCATTTCTTACTAAATTCTTTATTAATACCATTTCACATCAAAGAATGTTCTAGGAAGGCCAGCGGTCGTGTCCGGAATTGTGTCGAAATCAGTAATTTTCTAAAGAAAGTATCCAATAATGTCGTGTTCGGATTATTGAAAAGCGTTTGAAAAGGTATAAGATGTTGTGTCACATCTCATTGAGTCTACTTGGACATCACAAATAGGATAATTTCACGGGAATCAGTAAAAATTGAGAACATTCTTCATTTATTCAATTTCGTCAGATTACGATGGTTGGTTACGTAGGTATATAATCCATTTTGTAGTTCATCTACTCATCGTTATTTTCGGCTTCATAATAAAAACATCAGCTTTAGTTTTTGTTGGTCATATTGTAAATACAACTACTCCGAGGTGTGAGACAGGGTGACGTTATATCATCAACGTTAACGGCGAATATTCCACACATTTGAGTGATAATTATGCTATTTATGCATCTAAGTTCACCAAAAAAGTCTTCTTACTTCAGAATATTACGGTGTGTAAAAGGACAAAAGGACGGTGTACTAAAAACATTTCCTGGCATAATCAGGCAATAAAACTAATCAACTTTCGCCAATAGGGTCGCAAGTTTGACTACCTACCTAGTAACGTTAGTCAGCCGATCAAGATTAAGTTGGGTGGCAGATTGAATTTTATTTTCATTTCGCAACATAGTCATTGGGAAATGTTGTTCAGTTTAATCATGCTCTTTTGGTACACCGTCTCTAATACCCGGCAGAGACATTTTGTAAGACAATAGTGATACATCTATGTGAGTTCTAACATGTTCCTAGAATAGTGTGTGACTGGGTGAAAGGTTACGTCTTCAGTTACGTAAACTATAAACAAAGACTGCTTAGAGTATAGAGATTTATTTGTTTATAATAAATTCGGATTGCCCATAAGCTTAAATTTTTTTGGCATATTAAGGTGCTCCCGAACCTAAGTCGGGGACTGTTCCCTACAGTCGGCGACTGTTCCATACATCCAGTGTGGGAGCGATACCGGCATGTCGGCCGCCGACATTTTTCTACATTCTCCGACTTTTCTCTACATTTCTATACATATGACGTCACAGCTATTTGATTAATTTTATTTGATTAAAAAGGGATGGGATACCTGATAAACTTCAATACTTGTTGTTACATGGCATAAAAACCTGCTAAGAGCGGGTCGGTCACACCTAAAGCTAGGGTTTTTGTAATCAAATATGTCGAATCCTATAATTATAAAAAAGTGATGAAAAACCGTAGGTCCGTGAAAGCCTCCCAATTGGTGCACATGAGATAATTCTACATTACTTTTTACGTGAAAAGTCAAGATCGCTTCCCTCGCAACGCAGTATGTCGCCTCTCTTGCTATTTTACGTGATATGTCGATCTTGCTTCACTCGCAATACGTGTAGTGTTGCTGTGGCGCAAAGTAAAAAGACGACAGGCTCCTCTGTTGCCTTTCTAATATGAAATTTATAGCTAGCTTCGCTCTTTAATATAAGTTATATTCGTAGAGTGCGGTGTAGGTCCTCGCTTCTCCTAGCCTCTCTTGCCTTTTTTAGCATACGTGCAGTGCTAAAAGACCGGAGTATTATACTATTGCTTTTTTTACGTAAAATGTCGAGCTTGCTTTGCTCGCAATATGTTTATTGTTGCTGTAGGGCGGAACTCTCTAGCCTTTTGAATTTTCAAGCTCGCTTCGCAGGCAACTTTTTAATTGTAAATGTAGAGCTAACTTCATTCGCAATACGTGTAGTGTTAATGTAGCGCAATGTGGCGCATCCCTTGCCTTTCTTTATGTGATGTCTAGTCGCTTTTCTTGTGATGTATATCTTCTTTCACCCGACGCTAGTCTTGCTATGATATGTGTTGTGACCCCCACTGATCAGAAGCTGTATACGCCACTGGACTAGACCAGCATAGCGAGTAGGTAAATTATGAGCGTTTTTTGTCGCCCTGCAAGTAGTTGACTACGGAACTCTAAAACACTATATTTACACTGCATAGTTACCTATTGTGTCAAATTTGTTTATGAATTCATAATAATTATGCATTTTTATGGATATCATTCTGATAGTAATACTTAAATACGGTGTTTCGGTGCTATAAATAAATAAAGAGGTTGGTTTTTCAATTTCTGATCATCTCGGTATATTTATATACTCGGTATCTTCAGATCTGGATGTTATTGGATCTTTTGCCAAGCAGAATCTCAGCAAGAATCTTATTCGAAGTTCAGAGGATAATAAACAACGGACAGCTTATCAAGCTCATATCTGGTTGTGGAACTTGTGGATGGTCCTGCAGGGAAGACTGCGACCATCTTTCCAAATTATAGGGTATAGGTACCCCATGGACTACAGAAATAAAAGCAGATGGCTATCGTAAGCTAGTTTATTTATAAGTAAATATAGAAACACATCACAAGGCTTTATATAGTAAGAGGAAGAACAATTGACAGCTACTTAATTTAAATATAGAACAAGGGAAGACAAAAGTTGTTATTGCTATTCGGCCTGAGCTGTTTTACACTCAACACTCCTCCTCAATAAATACCTTTTGACTTATTATGCAAGTCCAAGGCTTTCCCTGCACTTCACAAATTTCACTTTAGGAAGTGCTTTTGTTAGTACATCTGCGGGCATATCTTCAGTCTTTATATAAGCAACTTCAATTAATCCTTTTTCAATTACTTCTCTTATATAATGCTGTTTGATGTCAATATGTTTGGATTTAGAGCTAATAATAGGATTAGTAGCTGATTTTTGAGCTGCTTGGTTATCATTGTAGATAGTTACTTTATTCTGTTTTTGTCCAATGCTGTTCAGCAGATTTTGTAGATGAATGGACTCTTTAGCACAATCTGTAAGCGACATATATTCAGCTTCTTGTGTGGATAAAGCTATTGCTTTCTGTTTGCGAGATTCCCAGCTAATAGCAGCTCCATTCTTAATATGGCAATGTCCTGTATAAGATTTTCTGTCCAGTGTGCAAGAGCCCCAGTTTGCATCAGCAAATCCTGTCAGTATGTCATCCTTAATCGATTCATATGTTAATTTTAGATCCTTTGTTCCTTTCAGATATCGCAAAACTCTTTTGGCAGCAACCCAGTGCTCTTTTCCATAGCATGTATTAAATTGGCTTAGTTGACTGACAGCATTTGCTATATCAGGCCTTGTTCCAACTGATAGGTACATAAGCGCTCCCATTAGATTCCTATAAGGAATGGTTTCATCTATCTCCTCCTGTCTTTGTAGTTTTAAAGAAGTTTCCATCGGAGTACATACAGAGTTTGCGTCTTCCATATTAAATTTTTTTAATAACTCATTTATATATTTAGTTTGTGACATTGATATTCTTCCAGGTTCTACAGTAAATTGTATTCCAAGACAGTATTTTAGTTCACCAATGTCTTTCATTTCAAATTGTGTCATCAATTTTTCTTTTATGTCATTTATAATTGTTTCTTCTTTATCTATTATTAATATGTCATCGACATAAACAGAAATGATAGTAGGTGAAGATTCTTCTCGTTTCAATATGTATATACATGGATCTGCTGGTGATGGTACAAAGTTCAGTTCTTTTAGTTTCTGATCAAGCTTGTTGTACCATTGTCTACCAGACTGCTTGAGTCCATAGATTGCTTTATTTAGCTTACATATTGTTTCTCCTTTTGCATGTCTTAAGTTTTCTAGCATCTGTTTAGCTTTCATGAAGACTAATGGGTCTTCTTCTGAGCTTTCTTCCAACATAATTTCACTTAGATGATGCTCCAGATCTTTTGGTTTATCTATGTAGATTTCTTCCTCAATTTCTCCATTTAAAAATGCTGTTACAACATCTAGTTGTCTTATTTTCAGGTTGTCTTGTGCAGCTTTGGCTAATACACTTCGAATAGAACTAAGTTTAGCTACTGGCGCAAATGTTTCTGTAAAGTCAACTCCAGGAATTTGAGAAAATCCTCGAGCCACCAGTCTAGCTTTCTTTCTGGTTATGTTTCCATCGGGACCAACTTTTTCTTTTAACACCATCTTACATGTTACAATACTGTTACTTATTCCTTTATCTACAATTTTCCAGGTATTATTCTTGAGATGTGCTTTTATTTCTTCTCTTATTGCTTTTTCCCAGGTTTCGTCAGGTTGTATAATTTCATCACAGAAATTACAAAGCTCATAGTCTTTCAACCATACTGGTGTTCTCTTTTGTCTTACAGGTCTTTTTGTTTCAGGGTAATTTTTTTTTTTTTCAGATTCAGGTTGTATATTTTTATTTTCAGGTTCTTCATCTTCATTTTCTGAAACAATTTCATATTCATCCTTTTTATTTTCTGGGTTATTTTCCTCTGGTTCAGTTTCAGGTTCTTTTTCTTCCCTTTCAGTTTCAGAGTCACCTTCATCCTCCGTTTCACAAGAGTGGATATCTTCATCAGATTGCTGAAAATAAAATTGCTGAAAAGAAAGACTCTTTTGTTTTTCATCTTCATCTGTTCTCAATCTATATTCTATGTCATTCTCATCATTATACATCTTGTAAATAAATTTAACATCTCTGCTTATGACCAGTTTATTATTGATCCATATTCTGTATCCTTTACAGTTCTCGGAGTATCCTATAAAAACTCCTTTTTCAGCTCTTGATGCAAATTTATGTTTTTTGGTTTTGTTAAGAACAAATGCTTGTATGCCAAACTGTTGAAAATGTCTCACTGATGGTATATAACCAGCCCAATTTTCAAACGGTGTTTTTCCTGTTGGTCTTGTAGGCAATCTGTTGGTTATATAGTTTGCAGTATGTATGGCTTCAGCCCAAAACTTTTCTGGCAGAAGAGATTCAATCAGCATACAGCGGGCTTTTTCTATAAGTGTTCTATTTTTCCTTTCAGCTAAACCATTGTGTTGCGGTGTGTATGGTGCTGATAATCTTCTTGCAATGCCTTGTGATTTTAGATATGTATCAAACTCTTTGTTACAATATTCTGTTCCATTATCTGTTTGTAATACTTTAAGTTTTTGACCAGTAAATCTTTCCATTTCTGTTTGATATTCTATAAAATATTTCAATGCTTCATTTTTATGCTTTAGAAAATATACTCTGCAATATCGGCTGTAATCGTCAGTGAAGGTGATAAAATATCTATGGCCTGCTTTACTTTCTATCGGCATTGGACCACATATATCAGAATGTACTATTTGAAGTTTTTCTGTGGCTCTTGTTTCTTCCCGTCTTTCTGTAGGGAAAGGTAAGTTTGTCATTTTTCCTTTTACACATGTTTCACATTCTTGTAACTTTTCATTTTCATTGAAGCTTAGACCACTTACAGTTTCATTTTTTAAAGCAAGCTTTAAATCTTTTTCGTTGATATGAGCCATTTTCTTATGCCAAACATTAATATCACCATGGCATTCTTTATGTACTACATATGCTTCTTCTGTTTCTTTATTTAAAATTGTGCTATCCGTATGTGCTATATGAGCTTCATTGGCTCCATGTGGATTTTGTATATTCTGAATGTAATATAATCCATTCTCACAGATGCATGTTAATATGATTTCTCCTTCTTTGTTTTCTATAAAGGCATCATATTCTCTGAATGTGGAATAGCATTTCTTTTTAGCAGCTCTAGATACAGAGACTAGATTTGCAGACAGTTTTGGAATGTAAAGAGCGTCATTTAATTTTATGTTTGCATTTCCAACCTTCAAAGTAACAAGGCCCTTTCCTTTTATACACTCAATTTTGTCTGTACTTGCCAGATAAACAGTGTCTTCCATTTCAATGAAGTTTTCAAACAGGCTTCTGTCGTTTATCATATGGGATGTACACCCACTGTCTAAGCACCATCTATTGGGAGAATTTATATCTATCTTAAAGCATGCTTCTATGGCGCAGAAGTTCTGGTCATATCTTTTTGTCTCAAACTTCTTACCTCCTTGGCGTTTACCAAATTTAAATTGGTTATATTGGCCTGGTTTTTGTTTGTTATATTGCTTAAACTTATGAGTATAGAATGCTTCCTCTGGAGTATCTGCATCCCTTTCACGTGCTTCACTTTCTTCAATTATTTTTGTTTTCAGTTCATCAAGTGAAGGAAGTTTGTCCCTGGTCTCTATGGCAACTCTAAAGTTTTCAAAAGATTCTGGGAGGCTGTACAGCATCATTATGGTCAGCAGATCAGCATTAACATCTATTTCCATGTCTTTTAGTTTGTCAACAAGATCCACAAATTGGTTTATGTGATCTCTTACATTTTCTCCAGGTTTCAATTTCAGGTGAAGCAATTTCTTGAGCAGAGTTGCTTTTCGGGCAGGTCCTCTGCTTTCATAAGCGGTTTTTAGTGTGTCCCATACATCTTTGGATGTTTTACATGACCTGACAATCTTTAACTCGTTTGGGGAAATTATCAAAATTAACTCTGCTTTTGCGAGAGAATCTTTCTTTGTATCATCTATTCCACTTATACATTCGATGAGTCCTGCTTTCGTTAGCACAGCTTCGGCCTGGACCTTCCATGTATCATAGTTTGTGTTTGTCAAGGGTTCGATATGAACCTGGAATTTTGATGTAGCCATTTTTCACTTTTTACGCGCACTATGTCTGGGCCCATAACCTATAGGGTATAGGTACCCCATGGACTACAGAAATAAAAGCAGATGGCTATCGTAAGCTAGTTTATTTATAAGTAAATATAGAAACACATCACAAGGCTTTATATAGTAAGAGGAAGAACAATTGACAGCTACTTAATTTAAATATAGAACAAGGGAAGACAAAAGTTGTTATTGCTATTCGGCCTGAGCTGTTTTACACTCAACACAAATTGAGGTCGATCAACTTCTTAAAAAGAGCGATGCTTTTGTCGGTGGACCAATGAAACACTAAAACCAGCAGCTGACGCCATGAAATTAACACCTTATACCCGTTTTGTCGTCTAAATTCTCCCTGTCTATGTAATAGGTACAAAATGTGCTTTAATTTTGGTACACTTTATCAACAAAATACCCGATGAATATCTGATTATTATGCATGTATCTCTTTCTAAATAAATTACACTAAGTATGTATTTTACTTGTATTACGGTCGAGTTACATAGCCGTTACTGATAGATAGAATCATTTATTCTTTAAAATAAATAAAACAAGTAGGCAAGTCATTGTCACGGTATAATTTTGTTATTACAGATATGTTAAATATAACACAAACACCGGCTACATAAAACACCTGCTTAATATTTGCCGTTATGACACAAATTATTCCAAAAATAAATAAAGCGTAGGATTTAAATGAATGTAAATCAAACAATGAATTGTAAACATAAACAGTAAACAGTCAGAGTCCCTATAATGTACGACAGTAGAGTTATGTACAACCCAAGCATGCACGACAATGGCACTAGAATCAAAACAATGTCGCCAAAAACACCCCTGTACCAACAATGTACACCCCGCGCATGCAAGACACGATCATCGAAGACATCACGTGACCATATTGAAAATCTGTAGTAGTGATTTAACTTAATCGATTGTTTTACACACTCGTATAACTTAATCGATATTGTTTTTTTCTTATATAATGTTGATATTTTTTACGACTCGCTCACTTCGTTCGCTCCAGGGGGTCACAACTCTAACCTAACCTACTGTGTCGGATTTGTGTCAAAAAAAATTAAAGCGGGGGGCTTCGTTCCACCGTCCCCCCCCTTCGCGGCTTTATATGTCATATTAGAATAATTGATCGAGAAGTCGATTATAGCCAACACTAGTACATGAGTTCATTCACTTGTTGACGTCAGTTTATTTTAATTTAAATAACATCCCTGTACATTATTTGTCCGCGCCAGTTACTGAAGACGATCCAATGACTGTGTCGAACATAGCAATGTGCCGTTCCTACTTTGTTTCTAAGTTCTTAGTTTCCGGGACTTTTTCTCAAGTTTTTTTTTATTTTTTATTAATGATGGGTTTGCTCTTGACTCTAGTCCAGGTCATAGGACAGAGACAGAGTCTAAGATGGAGCGAGCTCACCCAGAAGAAGCCTGTTCACTCTTACTTTGGAAGAGATTAGGGTTGTATGCGTTTGAAAACACAGACGCAGGTAGTGAGTTCCACTCTTTAGCAGTGCGCATTATAAATGCTGACTGGAAGCGCTTAGTCCGAATTGGTGGAATGGCTACAAGGTACGGATGGTATACGGCGGTGCGTCAAGATGTCCGATGGTAGAAGGGAGCTGGTGGAACAAGGTCGTGAAGCTCTTGAGCACACTCTCCGAAGTACAATCTATAAAAAACCGACAAGCAGGCAACCTTGCGGCGATGTGCCAGGCTATGTAGCTTGGTCACAAAGTAAGTATTGGCGGCTGCGCGCTGAATACAGAGAGCTCACTTCAAGCAAACGTCACGAAACTCTCCACAATTTGACACGCCGCCGTTTACAAGGAAATCCAAACCATTCCAAACACACTTGTAGTCGAGTGTCAAACTGTCAACCGCGTTTGGTGCGGACTAACAAAATGGCTTCTCACAAATATAAATAGGTAACAAAAAAGTTTATTAGTATACGATGTGATTTGTACAATGTTCCTTTAATATTTTGTACCAACTTAAATAAAAACTTGCTTTCATAAAAGAACAAACCAGATTAATAACTCTAATCAGTATATTTATTTATAATGTGATTTGAGTTTCTACTTAAATAAAGGCAACTTTTCATTTTTGATATACATACATACGCATACACATATCACGTCTATGCTCCCTTGCGGGGTAGTCAGAGCGTAAACGGCTGCAAAAACGGATACTTACGCCATGTCTGACAATAATTTGAAGGTCATTCGGAAAATTGTGTATCGCCATAGTTACAGGTGGCCAGCCCATCGCCTAAAATTGCAATACACACCCTCAAGACCCTTAGTTGCCCTTTACGACTCCCACGGGAAAGAAATGGGGTGATGCTCAGTCTTAAGAGCCCCAGAGCAGATATCTACCTACTCGTCATACCCCATTTCATAATAATTGTGCTATGTAGATACCGATTTTACAGGGAGTAACAGAAAGGGTATACAAGCCGAAAGGAGGTCAAAGTGGGGAAATGGGGAAAGTATTTCAGTTTCATAAGCACCTTGATATAGCCTTTCTGTTACTCCCTGTATATTAAAGTACCTACTCCATTGAATAAAATCGGTAAGAAAACTGTGGCAGCCCTTGCCGAAAGCGGAAATAATCGAAAAAAGGGCCGAGTGATCCTTCTGTACATTCTCTATTTTGTGGCTTGGTGTCCACCAGTTTTATGTCGCCTATGAGCCTCTTGGCCCTGCGTTCCACCGAGTCAAGAGCGGCAAGTTGGTATTTGGCTGAGCTATCCCAAAGGTGACTGCAATACTCCATGCAGGATCGGACTTGTGCTTTGTAAAGAGTTAAAAGCTGTCCAGGCGTAAAGTATCGCTTTACTCTATTCAGGATGACCAGCTTTTTAGACGCCGTTTAAGCCTTGTACTCGATGGTCGCGCCGAAGTTTAGATTTGATGTCAACTCCATGCCTAGAAGCTCAAGCCTGTCAGTGACTGGGACAGATGTACCCCGAAAAGTAGGTGTCCAGTCGAAAAGACTCCTTTTTGCAGTGAAAAGATACGCCTGTATTTTGTTGGCATTGAATGAGACCAGTGGCCTGTGCTAACATTGAACAACTACAATTCTACAGATTTAAATAGCAACACTGATGAAAATTACAACTACAGGCGTTTTTTGAAGCTACAGGTCTACAATTTTACAAGTCACAGCTACAGGCACCTGTAGATTTCTATCGACAAACCATAGGGTAGATTTTGCTTTTAAAAACACAATCGAGCAAATTTTACAGGTGTTCATCAAAAGACATGTAAACTACAACTGTAAAAACTTACAACTTGTGAATAATTTTACAGGTCGACTGACCTAGGTAATTATTTTACAAGTGCAAGATTTCTGCATAAAAATCTATTCAATATGTTCAAAAGTACTCAAAATGCGTTCCTTGGCAAATTATTTTGCTTGAGGCGTTAAATAAAGCAAAACTTTATCGTCAATTTGGATTATTATTATTAATTCACAACAGTACAATTTTAACGTACTCTATCAATAATATAATTTTAATTAGAAATATTGTTGATTTCATTTTTATAATTTCCTTTTTATTAAAATAATAATTTTCAGTGTAATGTCTTATATATTTAGCTAAGTGTTTACATACTTTCACATTATTTAATCTGTGCTATAACATTGACGTTGAATTTGAGTGAATGAAATGAATGAATCGATAGTGTTGTACATCGACTTGTAAAATTTACATGTAGTCGAGATTTTGGAGCGGTTCTGACAGTGGTAGCTTTACAAGTGTCTTCATAAAACGCCTGTAACCTGTAAATTGTAACTACAAGTGCGTTACAGGCAGATTTCCGCCTGTAAATGTGGACCTGTACCTGTACAATGATAATACATGGCACAAATTGTCGTCGCCCCATTGGGAGACAAGACTTAAGGTCAGATCTGTGCGCTCTACCATGGCCTTTCTTAACGAACGTATTTCATCCCCACTGGTCCCTGCACCTGTCAAGTATCTCTCTGAAACGGTACTATCATCTGCGTATCCAACAATACCATGCCGATGGAGGTCATTGATGTGCAGCAGGAAAAGAGTTGCAGAGAGAACAGACCCCTGAGGAACTCCGGCATCAATGGCCATAAGGTCAGAGGAGCAGCCGTCAACGACTACTCTGATGGACCGTTCACTAAGGAAGTCTGAAATCCAAGTACAAAAATCAGCTGGGATGCCATAAGCAGGAAGCTTGCTGAGCAGACTTGCATGCCAGACCCTGTCAAAGGCCTTCGAGATATCGAGTGAAACGGCAAGTGCTTCGCCGTTTTTCTCGATGGCTTCGCCCCAGCAGTGCGTGACATACACAAGAAGATCACCAGTAGACCACCCCCGGCAAAAGCCATATTGACGGTCACTGAGAAGATCATTGTTTTCAAGCTAGGTCAGCAATTTACTATTACGTACCCTCTCCATGACCTTGCATAGGATGGAGGTAATAGCAATTGGACGGTAATGGGCTGGGTCAGCACGGTCGCACTTTTTGGGAACTGGTTGCACATTAGCAAGCTTCCAGGCCCCCGGCACCGTTCTTTCTTTAAGAGAGAGGCGGAACAAGCCTTTTGACCTTATTTCCTTGGGAAAAGTGGTAAATTTATAATTACGAACTAAAGCAAACCTTTAAGATTCACTTTTTAAAATGTACCCTACAGAAATACATGCCTACAGCATAATATTCTTTACATTGGTACTCCCTAATCCCTCACTATATTATTTTACTATACACTACATTATTTTACTATAAAATTCCTAAAATAATCGTGGACTTAACAAATATTTGTGTCTTGTGGGGATCGAACCCACGACCCTAGGCGTAGCAGGCAGGGTTACTATCCGCTACGCCATCTGGCCTGTCAATGTTTCTATGTTTCCGGGGAATATTCATCGTGCCCGGGAACGTAACTGGGAATATTCCCAATGTTATCGGGAACAGCACATTGCTAGTCGTACATAGTTATGTTGTACAAAACATTGTCGGGCGTAATCGTGTTGTGCAAAATCAATGTCGTGCATTTATGGTTCCAAATGCCAGCACACAGCCTATAAGTCTATATACTTTGACAGCCTATAAGTCAATATCAGTAATCCACAGAGTTATGTCAACTTGCAGGTCAATATCATTTGACTCAGAGCAAGTAAATGTGAAACCTACCAATATAATACTTGAAGCTATGAAAAACTCATCTCACCGCAATTAGTAGACTTGGCTTGCCTACACTAATATTATAAAGAGTAAAGATTTGGTTGTTTGTTTGTTTGAATTGAATAGGCTCCGAAACTACTTGACCGATAAAAAAATACCATTGGAATCATACGTTATCCCTGATGAACAAAGGCTATATTTTGTACGAAAAAAATAGGGATCCGCGTGAAAATTTCGATAATGTAACCGAACGCGTGAAAAAAGTACCAATAAATGTCTTATATCGCGTACGTTGTGGCAATTATTGACAATAGAGCAAAGTGATGTACAACAATTTTATAGAAGACATCAATATCTAAAAAATATCCGCAATAGCATGTGTCTTACTATTACAGTTATGCCACAATAACAACTTTTTATCTTAGAAAGTGCAATAGTAACGTCGCGCCGGTACAAACTACGCCACATTATTCGTATCTGAGTAATAATCATATTTAATCATTAGTGTATTCGTTATCAAAACCACCAGTTACATTAACCATGTAAATAAGCAACATTATGTCACATGTCAAGTGTGGAGTGGCAGAAGCGGGGTTTACCACACTATCATTTGCTGTTTTGACTAGAAAGAAAAATCCAACCAGACGAAATTGATAGTGTCATAACGTGATAATGTGAACTACCAAAAATCACACACACACACACACATATCACGCCTATAATCCCTTGCGGGGTAGGCAGAGCGTAAACAGCCGCAAAAAACGGCCATTTACACCACGTCTGACAAATGTTTGAGGGTTATTCGGAATATTGTGTATCGCTATAGTGACAGGTTGTCAGCCCATCGCCTAAAATTGCAATACACACCCTCGAGTCCCTTAGTCGCCTCTTACGACACCCACGGGAAAGATATGGGGTGATGCTGTTCTAAGCCGGCATCACACGGCATAGCCGGCATCACACGGCATGTGATGCCGGCTATGCCGACACTACCAAAAATACCTATTAAAAATATGGTTCGTATATTCTGTGTAAAGATTAAACATGCTCTCTTATGCTTGATTAAATAAATAGTATTTCGTGTCTTTAAGCATTTGTTTTTGTTATATTGTAACACATGCCTTTGATTGCAATGAGTATTTCATGGTTTCATTTTACTTGCTTCTAGGGTTCTCTCTGAAATCTTCCCTTGCCCTGAAATACCATAGAGAATTTACCACAGAAATAAGTAGGAGTGCATAAATAATATTTTCTTTGGTTTTCTTCCTTCTAAGAGAAGAGACGTTATTTTTTGTCAAAAACGTTAAGAAAGGGCATTTAGCGTACGTGATCCAATAATGTAATCTAATCAATTATAGTATATATCTGTTTTTGTATTGAGAGTAAGTATTGGCCTAAAATCAGTTTAACAATCTCTTCATCTTCTTATTCTTCTTCAACCCGTTGCCACCTAATGCTGAGTGTAGGGTGGTGTAGGTCTCATCTTTACTTACCTTTTATTAGTGCTGCCACTTTCCGTCCAATAGGTATGGAGAAGGATAGGAGATATCTAAGTCCTATCATGTTAAAAACGTCAATGGCTTTTTCGCTATTTCTATTCAATTTAGTCACCATTGTTTTATCGTCGCCTCATTTTGACAGATTACGCGCATTTCATGACAAGACTTACATATCTCTTATCCGTTTCTAAACCTAAGTATTTGACGGAAAGTGACAGCGCTAATATAAAGTAAGTAAAGAAAATTGTTATCCCGAATAAAGGCCATAACGTTCAGCTTGGCTACTGAGTTTATTTAAATGAATGAAGTTTTAAAAATTAGGCATGTTCATATTTTAAACTAGTTGATATCAAGACTTCGCTTGCCCTCCTGAGCCCTACTCAGAGGTGCATCATTCTAGGCCAATTTTATTTATAATAATATTATGTAGTTTAATAGTAAAGTTAATAGTTAACTATAAAAAAAGTTTGGGATAGATATCCCATAAAATTTTACTTTGAGTATTTTATGATTTTCGTTTATTGGTGATTTTATTCTTGAAGGTGGTTTAGTTTTTTTTTTAAAAGTACAACCATAATCCCATAGATAACTAGCTAGACAATGATCCATGATGGAACTATTTCCATTAAGATTTCTATGAAGTTTTTTTTGCAAGTTTTTGTATCCATCAGTCAGTAAGTTTCTTTAAAGACTGAGGCAGACCAATTGTACGTGCATCACGTGCGCATCACGCGTGCGTGCGATTATACGTTGCAGCAAAAAAAATAAAAACATACAGCACAGCATCAGCATTGCGCAGTAACATTATATGTAAACAATTACCAGTCACACACTCGCCCTCACACATACACCCCGAGGCGTTATTAGTCGATAGAAATAAATTACTTTTCCCTGAATTATATATAGTAAAATATTTGATATGTAATATTATTATTATTAAAGTAAAAAATAACGTCGTAATTAAGTTGTAAAATGATAGAAAATATTAAATTGCAACAATGCAAACTTGCAGACTTTAACATTCCATGATATAAGATCTTCGGTTGATTGAAATATTTCAAAAAATTATGTTAAGTATGTAAACAGCGGTTTTTAAGGCGTGGGAAAGATTGGCTTCACGCGTACCACCCGATGTTGCGGTATTGGACAGTTAATATGGCAAACATGTTTGTCTGGTAGTGTGGCAGTGGTCTGGTCACATCTGTCGATGCCGATGGATGGTAGAATAATCCGGTTCTGGTGGTGGTGGAGCCCATGCCTCAGCAAGCGTAGTGGCAGGACGCCCTTCAGGCAAATAGACCGAAGACTTAAAGACATCTGACTTGATGGCGGAAACAGGAGATCGTGCCTTATGGCGTAGCCTTATGGCATAATGCGTATGGCGCTGACGTTTAGCAGTGGACTGCTATAAGGCTGATGTGATGCGTGATGTGTCATATATGACATATGATTACCGCACAACGATGCCGTGTGTAGTGCGGTTGCATTTAACTGTGTTCGTCTGTAATGTCGGACCAGAAATATAACTACAAAATTGTGCGGGACGTCAGAGGGGCTAAATGTTTGGTTACGGAAGGAATTCACATTGATAAAGAGAGATATAGAAATATATATATATATGTCGCAGTATTATGGCAGAATTAGGATTTCGGCCGAAATCCTAGGACTTCGGCCAAAAGCCGGATTATGGAAAAATTGTAAACTACATTCGACCATCGTCCTAAGCAGATCCAGGATTTCGGTCATAATCCTAGGATTTTGGTCGAAATCCTGGATCTGCTTAGTATTATGGCATTAATCGCGATTCGGGGGAATCTATGAGCGGGGAGGGAACAATACGCTCCTCCCCCGCGTTTATGTGAAATTATTTTTCTTCCCGAAAATACTGATTTATTTTAAAAAAGAAAAGTGTTTATTTCTATCAGTCATAATCTTTATTTAGATACTAGGTGATGCAAATGATAACAGGATGTTCTGTTTACCTTGTTATATTTTGTAAAAGAGAAGACACCCAAATGTTTATTTTTTTACTCATCTAATAATATTATAAACAGTAACTTATGTGATTATCTAAAAAATATTGTTTTTACTACTTGAAAAATCTTTAATGAAAGAAATGATACTCAAAACTTTATGTTAGTGACAGAAAAACGAATTATTTAATGTTTGTTATATTAATCATAGTTAGAAGAGGTTAGCACTTAAATGTTTATGAAAAATGGTTAATTTTTATATCGAGACTAGATACCTAATAATAATAGTACATACATACATACATACATATATCACGCCTATAATCCCTTGCGGGGTAGGCAGAGCGCAAATGGCCGCAAAAACGGACATTTACGCCACATCTGACAAATATTTGAGGGATATTCTGAAAATTGTGTAACGCCATAGTGACAGGTTGTCAGCCCATCGCCTAAAATTGCAATACACACCCTCGAGTCCCTTAATCGCCTCTTACGACTCCTACGGGTAAGAAATGGGGTGATGCTATTCTAAGCCGGCATCACACGGCACTAATAATAGTGATTAGTACATTATATCTAATAATAGTGATTAGTACATTATATCTGGAATCAATAAAAATAAAAGACTGATTTGATTATTATAAATATTTTTTGTGTCATTTATTTTGTTTCATCAAATTTTCTTAAGTTCTTATTTTTCTCTCCAAAAGCATAATAAAAATACAAATTAAAGTAGAGACAAATAGTAATGCATGGTGATAGTCACTATTTCGTGTAATGACGGCTTAAAATAGCATCACCCCTATTCTTTCCCGCGGGTACGACACCCAGAAGCGACTAACGAATGGAAGTTTTCATGTGTATTACCATTTTATTTTTCTATAGTAGTATTTATGTATGTATGTGTATAGTCACTACAAAATTTATAAAAAGTTTTCTGAAGCCTTCGTTTTACCATATTACTACGTAGATCCAGGATTTCGGTCAAAATCCTAGGATTATGGCCGAAATCCTAGATCTACTTAGGACGATGGTCGAATGAAGTCTACGATTTTACCATAATCCGGCTTTTGGCCAAAATCCTAGGATTTCGGCCGAAATCCTAATTCTGCCATAATACTGCGACATATATATAGATATATATATGCAAATACATATATCACACTTTCAGTACAACAAAGTAGACACTTCTTCTACTGCAACGTACACTTTTGCACACGCATCCAGTGTGAGTAACTCTTTAAATTTAAGATTTTAAATTAATACATTTATATTGGTGGCCAGTGTCATAGTATATGTTATATTTTATCTTTTCTTATAATACACATCACTATGTACATGTCATCAACGTGCCGTCAAAAGAAGTGTTATCAGCACAATTAAATCTGTCTGATACTAGATTTATTCATAAATGATTGTTTACAAATTTTATCAAAGATAGCAGCACAAAAAATTGGTCTCAAACACGATTTAAATTATTTATTTATAGAATCAACATTAAAATCATAAATGAGTGGATGCTTTTTGTGTATTATTGTCAAAGAAAGCAAAAAATCTAAGCTTTACTGAAAAAATGATACGTTTAAAGCTTTTTGTTATGTTTCTGTGAGTCGATAGTGAAGATTGTAGAGTATGTGTTCAGAAGTTATTTTAATGGTATTTAGTGTCGAAAAGTCAACATGATTTTGGCCCTTTCTTGTTTCTGTGCTGGCAACACGTGTTTTCCAAAAACCGACGACAACCGACAACAACCGACGACATACGACGACAACCGTATACAACCGACGACATCCGACGACAACCGACGACAAGTTCGGATGTATCTAAATGTCGGATACAGTCGCCGACTTAGGTCCGGGAGGACCTTTATGTAAGATAGTATTTTTATAAATGGGCTTTGCCGAATTTTATTAATGTATATTTATAAAGGTTAATAACTTTTCGTGCGTTTTTGTGTAGGACTTATTTAATCAACTGTCTGGTTTGTTATGTTTGTTAATAAATTCTCAATTCTTTTTAAAGTAAAAATGTATAATAGTCATATGTATTTTTTTATAATTTAAGCGAAGTTTCTCGGGGAAAGATATTCAGCAATATGCAAGGCCAGGCCAACCTTTAAATTAACATCTTTTTTTAAATTAAATACCTTGTAGAGTCGTTATCATCTATGTGCCCAATTTCGCTTTAAAAGACAAACCCAAAACTTGGAATAATAGTTCAGTAGTTGATCCCCACTGTACTGACCGGTAAGCTACTAGCTATTATACTATACATACATACATACACTCGCATGTTTATCTTAAAGTCTATTTCCAACTGGTTCTCAATGCGCTATAAACAATCACTTTTCCCTGCAACTATATGAAACAGCTGTTTCTACGGCCTTACTGTATCTAGACTAGAGAAAGTCTAGGCTCAATTTAATAGGCTTTTCTTATAGCAATAATAGTTTTCTCTCACCACGCACCCGCACTTTGTGGATACCAAGTGTACAATTAGCAACTGCTCAATCAGCTTACTCTGGTTTTTCGTATTAACTGTATAGAAAACTAATATTTCTTGACCCTGTTATTATCTCTGTTTGTATAAAGATATTCAAAAGCGGTCAATTGATACTGGTTTTTTATACAGTTATTGAGAAAAACCATAGTATGTCGAGTGCTGCCGCGATTGTACACACACGTTAACACTAAAGTGCCGCCGTTGCAATAAGTCGTATTTAACAGCCATCAGATTCGTGATAATACTATAGCAGAGGATCCATTTTCCTTTGTTGACATCTTTTTTAGTAAGGAGATGACAGCTGTCAAATACGACTTATTGGAACGGTGGTACTTTAATAAGGCTTGTAGTAGGCATACTTATTATTAGAAAGTGATAAATCTATGTGGTTTAAGTAGATGTAGATTACCGGATATGAGGTTGGAAGATCATTGAGTGGTATTAGAAAATTGTGCTTTAGACATGAAAAAGGTGTGTGTGCTGATTACGAATAGAATCGTGCTATTTAGGATATAATTAATAAATTTCTTAGATCCAGACAAAGCAAATGTTGTTAAGAAAATCTGAATTTATCTTATTTCATTATTAAATTTAAATAGGTACTCAGTTATTTTGAGTAAGTATTTAAATGTGTGTGTGTTGCCGTGTGATGCCGGCTTTGCCTAGCATCACCCCATTTCTTACCCATGGATGTCTTAAGCGGCGACTAAGGGACTCGAGGGCTAGATGTGTATTGCAATTTTAAGCGATGGGCTGTCACTTTAGTGACACACAGTTATCTGATTGACCCTCAAACTTTTGTCTGGCGTGATTTCAATAACCGTTTTACGGCCGTTAACGCTCTGCCTACCCCGTAAGGGATATAGGCGAGATTTAAGTATTTATGTAATAGTGTAAACTTTAATTTTACTAATAAATTTTAAAAGACCTAAAGTGATAAGGTCATAAACTTCACAGTTGATAAGTGTTCGGCCTTTTGACCTCTATAATTTATAGATAGACTTACAGATTTTGGCTAAATTAGTAGTAATAAAATAAAGTACTGGTTCCTATTATAAAAATCTTTTGTATGTTATGCTGTATGATGCCGGCTAGGAATAGCATCGCCTCATTTCTTTATCGACTCGAGGGTGTGTATTGCAATTTTAGGCGATGGCTGACATCCTGTTACTGTTGTGATACACAATTTTTTTCACGGAAAATTTCAGACACGGCGTAAATATCCGTTTTTTGCGGCTGTTTACGCTCGTCTTACCCTGCAAGGGATTACAGGCGTGTTTTGTGAATGTTTGTATCTTTTGCTATAACAGATTCGCCTTATAAATATTGGTCTTATAAACTACGTACAGGTAACAAAAATAAGGTCTTTGAGTGTGTGTAAAAGGACCTATTATGAGTTTTACATACATACATCGCGGTCTGCGGGGTAGGCAGAGACATTTACGCCACTTTTAACAAACATATGAGTTTTGAAGATGAAAAATCATCACTAATAAAGAAAATCCCTGTTAATCTGATTTCTACACGCTTTTACTCTCATTTATTACTCTTCTTGATTCCCTTCTATATAATTTTCCGCCTTTTAAACACTTGTTTCCAATTCTTGTGGCAACTCTCAGTCTCAAAGTAGAAAAAAATGCTTTAAGTGTGATATCATATCGCATTCATAAATCAGAAATATCACTGTTTTACCTAAAATAAATAGATGTGTCTTTACAAAACAACATCATTTAATTATATTCACTTTAACGTACATCACTGTTTAAAAAACGAGCTTGCCAAAACATTTTAACAACCATCAGCAATGAATAACAAACATGATTTTGTCGTCATCAGAGGACAGTATCAATGAGAGTTTAAGGCTGACTACTTAAGGTCGACAAGTTTCGTTTTAATTATTAATAAAAAAAACTAGTTTCCAAATGTCACAAGCATGCGATACCAACATGGACAGCCTAGAAACTGGCGCGCCAATAACAATTAAAATAGTAGGTAGTTAGTAAGAAACGCCTATAATCCCTTACGGGCTAGGCAGAGCGTAAACGGCTGTTTACGGACATTTACGCCACGTCTGACAAACCTTTGAGGGAAATTTGGAATATTGTGTATTGCCATAGTGACAGGTTGTCAGCCCATCGCCTAAATATGCAATACACATCCTCGAGTCCCTTAGTCGCTTCTTACGACACCCACGGGAAAGAAATGGGGTGATGTTATTACACGGCATTGCTTTCATTACTATTATTTTGTACTTTATTCAAACATTTGTGATGTCGGTTTAGAATAGAATCACCCCATTTCTTTCCCGTGGGTGTCGTAAGAGATGACTAAGTGACTCGATGTTTTAATGTGTATTACAATTTTAGACGACAGTTGAACAACCTGTCGCTATAGAATTTCACGATTTTTCTGAAACAGCCCTCAAATATTAATCACACGTGGCGATAGCGCCTGTGTTTTATGGTGGTTAACGCTCTGCATACCCCACAAGCGATAAAGACGTGATAATTATGTGTATGTTTAAGTAAGTGTATTTAAACACTAACAAATATGTACATATAGATTACTAGATTTCCGCCCCGCGGTTTTACCCGCTGCCACTAATTTTCCCGTGGTAATAGTTGTTTTCCCGCGTTAAAAAGTAACCTATGTATTATTCCGGGTTATACTCTACCTGTGTTCCAAATTTCATACAAATCGGTCAAGCCGTTTGAGCGTGAAGAGGTAACAAACATACATACACACGATACCTCGTAACTACATGAAAAATCGAAAGAAATTACATTTAATACTGCTTTGAATGCTAACTGGTAATTAAATGTTATAACCTAGGTACCTGTTTGCATTTTCCCACATAATTATTCGTCTCCAAGGTCCTACTTGAGTTCAAGGTGTTTTGAGCGAATAAGGCAAAATTAATATTCACCAATTTTAAAATCGAACAGGTTAAATATATCAGCTGAACATAAAGTTAACAATTTCAGAGATCAACTTAAAATATGATATGATACAGTTCAAAAGAAAAAGCTGCATAGATTGACCCGTGAGTGCTTACTTAAGGTGCTGTTGATTGTACCTATGCTTTGATAAAATGTTACAAATAAGATTATGGTTCAATGTTACCTTAGGACATTTTATTAGCATAAACGGGGATGTTATGTCATATTATAGTTCGTTACGTTTTATTTCTTTAATCTTTTCGAATCGACATCTGTGTATGATAAATTTTTAGTAGTAGTTGAGTCTTTTGATTATTACTCTGTCATTTAAATTAAAATTGGAATTGATTGTTTCTCTGTCATGACTGTTAATTTTTAACACTTACATACACATCTCACGCTCATAATCCCATACGGGGTAGGCAGAGCGTAAACGGTCGCAAAAACGGACATTTACACCTGACAAATATTTGAGTCAATCGGAAAATTGTGTGTCGCCATAGTGACAGGGTGTCAGCCCATCGCCTAAAATTGCAATACACACCGTCGAGTCCCTTAGTCGCCTCTTACGACTCCCACGGGAAAGAGGTGATGCTATTCTAAGCCGGCATCACACGGCGCGTTACGTTAAAAGTTTATGACTATTTCTAGAGCTATCTTCATAAAAGGCGCCAGAGTCTGAGAAACTCCCTTACAATGTAACACATTTTTTTAAACCATTACTAAAGCACTCAATTAAATATAATAGAACTGATACAATATTCCTATTATACGCTCTATACCCAATTAGAAATGTTCATAAAGCATTTCTCCGTGATTAATCAATGTTTAATTAATCTGCCTTCACATGTTCAGACTAGTTTTAATTAGAAAGTGATCTGACAATCACACGTGTTTCTCATCTCACCATACGAGTAATGAACATGAGAAACATCGTTGGTTAACACCGACCTTAAGGTCAGTACAAACCTACAGATTGTGATTTGGTACGGGAAGTCGTTATTTTTTTTCGTGTCCTGACATATGTTTCTAGGGGAAAGTTGTAAATGAATGCACCCACCCTATCAGTATTCGGAGGGCTGTCCCTTACACGCTGTATAATGGGTGCCTAAGTAAGGATCGTAGATGTTTTTTTAATCGAAATTTTTCACATACAAGAAGAACGCAGTTACAAGCCTGTTTGACATTACAATAAAGAATTAAGAATACTTGCAAAGAAGAAAGAAGAAAAAAACTGACTGTTCATTACACTTAATCCGAAGCTTCACAAAACTGGTCAATCTACATCATTAGCCAAACCAAACGACAATCGTTTGCGATGTCCATAAAAAATTACAACTTGAATAAATCGTCCTGATTTTTGCATCGGATCAAATGTCATTGTGCGATTGGTGGCTCTCACACGTACCACGTGTTATTCCGGTGTTTTGCTAGATCCGGCTTTTTGACGATAGGAATATGAAATCCTACCAAAAACCGGATACCATGGCACAGTGATAAATGCAGCTGTCACAGGTTGTATTTTGTATGGTGGCTGTCATAAACCGCAATATCGTCCGATGCGTGTGTATTAACCATATTGTGAGATTTGACAGAAGACTTATGAAATCCTACCAAAAACCGGATACAAAAGCACTGTGACAAATTGAGGCTGTTACAGGTTGTCATTAGTAAGATGGCTGTCAAAAACCGCAATATCGTCCGGTGCGTGTGTGATTAACCATATTGTGAGATTGAGCGCAATGAATTCGCACTTTCTCATATATAATGGCGGCTAAACATGTAATGTATGACAACGTATTTTTGTAAGTTACTACCTTTTAAAGTGCGATTTTAATTAGGTTTGCAATTTAGTTGCTTTTCACATGCGAAATGAATATTGCGAATGATTTGGTAACAAATTAAATTAAATAATATGCACGCGCAGAATACGTTTCAAATATTACAATACTATAAAAACTATGCCGAGGGTCGTGGGTTCGTTCACAAGACACAAATATTTGGGAAGTATTTTTTTTTATATTTGTGTTTAGAAGCACCCAGGTTTTCTATGGATAATAAATATATTAACAAAAAAGTATAATAAGTAATAATATCAGCTATTAAGTTCCTATAGTAAAAGCTATGCTTAGTTTGGGGCTAGATGGGGGGCTGTGTGAAATGTCCCGGATATTTATTTATTATTTCGTATGGACCTAAGAAAGAGTGGTAAAACTTAATGGTTTGGTTTTCCGCCAAACTTACATAGACCTTCATTATTTTGCAAAAGCATTGAAAAAAATTGCTCTTCATCGCATGTAAGTACAAGTCCATTGAATTTTAGTTTTCGTTTTTATGTGAAACGGACCACCTTAATTTAAAAAATAAATAAATTCTATCATATGGAATAGATTTTATTAATATCTAAAGCAACTTTTTACTCGCAGTGAAATCTTTCCTCATCAACACCCACTCATACACCTCTAAACAACTAATCATCTAATATTGAGTAGGTTGCCCCATCAAATACTTGTTTGAGATTGTTCATATGAATTGTATAATAATGTATCGCTGTTCGTTTAATTTCTACTGCTGACCTTAGTACGCCAATCAACTTATTATCGTCAGTTGGATCAAGTACTTATCTCTAGATTTTTGTTGTAAGTTATAGAAAAATGCATTTCGGCAAACGAAATCATTTCATGCTTCTTTCGAGCAATAGCAATACGCATAATAATACGCACGCAATAAATTTTTTAAGCCTTTTTGAATAGTTGGAGAGTCCGATTTCAGATACGTTATTTGGAATATGTCATCAAATATATGACATCCTTAGTACATACATACACATATCACGCCTTTAACCCTAGCGGGGTAGGCAAAGCGTTAACGGCTGTCGCTAGTCGCTATCGCCACGTCTGGACAAAATTTGAAGGTAATTCAGATAATTGTGTTTCACCATAGTGACAGGTTATCAGCCTGTCGCCTAAAATTGTATCAAACATGTAATCATCGAGTCCCTTAGTCGCCTCTTACGACATCCACGGGGAAAAATGGACTATTGCTATTCTATGCCGGTATCACACGGAGTTTATACTGCTTTAATAAAAAAGCATAACCGTGTAGTGACAGAGCGATGCGCACGAGTGTCGCAAGGAAAGCGCATGCGTCGGCAGCTAATTGAAATGGCGCAAGTCAGTGCGCTGTAGTACCGCAGGACTGAGAATTGCACGCATATGATATAATAGTTTAAGTCACAAATTAATATGCCTACAGATGGCACACTCGGTTCTACGTACACTATACTGTGATTAAAAAAAATGACTATCTACCGGGTTAGTTTTGTAACTAATACCCACTCTACTCTGGTTGTCTGGCTTTTATCGATAAGACACTTTAAAATAAAATTTTATGTTTATTTATCACGTATTCGTTTTGTTATAAAGTGTATTTTTTACTTAGCATCTATACTACGCTAGACGTTGTCACAGAATCTCAAGGGACAAAAATCTATGCGAGTTTTCTGCAACAGATAAATGAATTTTCCATCGAATTACGATTGCTTGACCACAGTAACAAGCCTAATAATAAAATACGCTTATACACCACAAATACTAAGTGAGATAGAGTATTTTCTTTTTTACTTGCAGAATTAGAGACCTAACACGGGAAGTGTTTTAAAATTTGGTATTCAAGATACTGCTGTACTGCTCCTGAATCGAAGGTAGTTAAGTTCAAATATGGCGAGAGTCAACCTTCTGTAAACCCCTGCTTTACTTTGAGTAAGTATGCTATATCATAGTGCTGAGAAACGTAAGTCACGTATGATATAATACTTTAAGTGGACAGAAGATTAGTTTAAAGGAAAACTGAGCTATATACTGCTACCGTATACAGTCAAGTCAACAAGATCGCTACATGGTCCAAATATAAAATGTGTTCCCGCGTAATGCTCAGATGAACCGCTTGCGAGTAGATCACACTCCACAAGCTCTTCAAGCAACCGACGCCTCCGCCAGCAGCAGCTGGAGTTCCCTCATTTGTTCCCCATTTAAGGAACTACCAGCATAAACCGGGTAGATTTAGTCAGATCCGTTCTTCCCAGAACAATTTCTAAGTCTAGTCAGGCCGCGATTAAGCTGGTTGTTTGAATAATCACACAAACTTCTCCGGGTGAGCTTCTGTTCCCAACCAATAAGTCAGTTGTAGGTTTTAAAGCCCTGGGGCTAAAATCTAAGAGTCCAGTCTTAAAAAGAGACGATAGACTGAAACCGTACAGAGGTGGAACTTTCCGTGTAATAAGTGTGTCACAGGTAACCTGAGTAAGCGTTTCGATCATATCTTTCAGTCGCTGAAATAAAGTTGTCATGGTGCAAAATTACTTCAATTCTTAAATCAAGTCAGCCTTCATTCAAAGTTTTAATGTAAAACAATACCAAAAATCAATTCTTAAAACTCGTAAATCTTTTAGAAGTAATATTAATAAATCACCAACCCGGATCTTCGAAACAAGATAGAAAATAAGAAAAAGAATCAAGTTTATGGATTTGTACTTTTTGCGACCTTTTGAAGGTCACGATATTTAATAAGATTATTCGGTTTTATTACCTAGACACATCCTAGGCATGCAATTAATATGTGCAACTTAGTAATCTACCTACAGCTAATATTATTAAACATTGCCTTTAAAGTAGTAAAGACGCCTATACTTTTATTGTTCTATGAGCGTATGTAGGAACGTGTTAAATAAGTAATTTTGTATAGGCAGTTTTTTTATAAATTCAACCTGTGTTTGCATACGAAAGTTATTCAGTATCGTGAATTTATATCTTTAAATCTGAAACACTACCATAATAACAAAAAAAAAATATTTGCCGTGTGACGCCGGCTTAGAATAGTTTCACCCCATTTCTTTCCTGTTGGAGTCGTAAGAGGCGACCAAGGGACTTGAGGGTGTGTATTGCAATTTTAGGCAATGGGCTGACAACCTGTCACTATGACAATGCACAATTTTTCGAATGACCCTCAAATATTTGTCAGGCGTAAATATCCGTTTTTTGCGGTCGTTTACGCTCTGCCTACCCCGCAAGGTATTAAAGGCATGACATGTGTATGTGTCCGTATGTACTATTTGCCCTCTGTCCTTTTATATATTTCTTTTTAAATTAAAATTTAAAAAATAAATTCGGAAATTAATACAAATATACAACAAAATAATTTGTCTTCAATGGTTTTTCCCAATTTCTGTCACCAAGCGCACTAATGACCTCATTTGAATATTTTTATAGTCAACCAAAGACAGGTTTTTTTTGTATGATTGCCTTAAAGTAGGTAGGAATTTTAAATAATTAAAACTTGTTTGCCAAATGTGTTTTCTATTAACAGGCAGATATATTAGGTTTTTTCGTTTCTATAAGGTAGGTAATAATAAGAAAAAATATCAAATTTGGTACTGTAGTAGCACCTTGAATTGCTATTTGGGGGATCAACATTAACTGGTTCTTCATACAGTTGTCACGAATAACCAACCCATGTTGGTTGACGCCATAAATAGGTCACTTGAAATGCTCCGTAATGTAGACGATGTTCTTACAGAAAAAAGGATAGTGGTACGTACGGCCAAAAGTATTAATTATATAAATAAATAAATATTCTGGACATTTCACACAGCGCCATCTAGCCCGAAACTAAGCATAGCTTGTACTATGGGAACTAAATAGCTGATATTAAATCAATTGATGATTCGGTTACGCCTTGCTCTAAGAAGCGTAAACCAATCTTCATACCAAATTGGTTTCTCCTCATAAGGCACTAAACTCGTCGAAAAATACCGGAAACTCCACCCAACACATCTTGACCCTCAATGTCCTCTCGTAACTCACCTGTTAGAGTTCAAACCCAGCTGGTTGTAAATATCCGGTCGGAAGGTTTCTACTGAATCGGAAGAAAGATAATGCTATAATGTTTGAAAAGATACTCAAATGATTTGTTTCCGACGGCCTTAGTTTGAAAATGGAATCGGCGGGTAAAACAATGCGCCGCGGTTATGTGTTATAGAGTACGTAGGTATATGTATTGTATACTGAGATTCTATTATTTGATGTAGGTTGTTTTTGTATGCGAGTAAAGAGGGTTTAAAAGTTTGCACAGTGTTAATTACTAGGTAAGAATATTACTGTTGAACATCAATATAGATTTGCTTCTAATTTATATTATTTGATAGGTTCCCATTAGCAAGCATTTTTTTAAATCTGAAAATGGGATACCAACCATCACCATTATTTTTTTAATTTAACCAAATTCACGAAGCATAACATTATTGTAGATATTTATAACATATATAAATATATGTGTGTGTATTTTATTGTGGTGATTAATTTACCTTTTTGGACGAAGGTGTCATTACAACTACCAACAATATAAGTGATCATTTCTAATCATTCTAATATGAACCGAGATAGCCTTAAAAAATCTAATAGCATTACAATATTTCGAAAATTTTCGTTTAACAAAATCTCAACACAAAACTATGTCACACTCATAACAATGCAGAGAAGAAAGCCTTGTCGTAACCATACATGAATAAATTAAGTGAGTTTATTCACAAAATGAGCAGGTTCTGATTTTCCATTGACCAGTCCCACGCCCCGCGCCGCCGCACCCTCCCAAAATGTCGACACCAAAGATTTGCATAATAAAAACTATTTTGTCAAACTCATTCTAATATAGGGTTGCCATGCATTAAACGGCTACATAAACGCTTGTCTGTGTGTCAAAAAGGTGAGTTGAGCAGTATTGTATTTTTTATCTAGTTATATCCCACTGCAGTACGAAGGCCTCCCTTTATAAAACAGAACTCATCTCTGAGTATGGAAAGTAGCGGAAGCGCACAAGTGTTACCATGTAGCAAAGCTAATTGACGAACGAATCACAAGGGTTGCAATAATACGATTAACATAGCAGAGATAAAAGAAAAATAAGTGAAAGTACTTTGAATTTATTTGTGTCACATATAAAAATAAGCAACTTAAGATATTTTGTAAGTTATGCATACATACACATATCAAGCCTATAATCCCTTGCGGGGTAGGCAGAGCGTAAACGGCCGCAAAACACGGACATTAACTCCATGTCGGACAAATAATTGAGGGTCATTTGGAAAATTGTGTATCACCATAGTGACAGGTTGTCAGCCCATCGTCTAAAATTGCAATACACACCTTCTAGTTCCTTAGTCGCATCTTACGACTCCCACAGGAAAGAAATGGGGTGATGCTATTCTAAGCCAGCATCACACGGCAAAGAAAGTGAAACTACCTTGTATTTATTGTGTCACATATGCCCAAATTTCGGTAAACAGACTACCTTATCTAGACTCTGAGATCTGCTAACCCTAATTACAAGGGAGTGCTGCCAAAAATGCGTTTTAATGTTGACAAAGGAAAAGCAACCGTTGGTAATGGTCCATTTAGCGTAAATAGCAGTTACAGTGTTATTATGGTGAACAATGACAACGTTTGAGCAATCAATTGTGTGTAATGCATTGTCGGATAAACGCAGTGTGATAAAAAAAGTCTGTAAACAGACAGACCTATCCTATGTTCAAGTTAAATGCAAGTTGTCAAACAGTCAAGATTTAATGCTGATCTAAAATGAAAGTATGATGGGTGAAACTTACAGTTGCAAATCATAAACAAATCTATTGGAAACCATTTCTATCTAAGCCATATTAGTACCAATAAGAACTAAATTTAATTCTAAATAAATTATTTAAAGAAAAAGGAAAACATTTTGCGTATTAAACAGGCTCTACTTAAAATATGTCAAAGTAATCGCGAGTGTTAAAACATAGAACATTACTAACTTTGTCAAAGAAAATTGCATAGCAAATACACAAATATGTGTTTTGTACATGAGTAATTTCAATAACACTGATAATGATGTTCCAATATCAACATTTTTGAAATGTAATATAACGCTACCGATTTACGTGCTAGAAATCTCGTGTAGAAACTAGTTTCTCGAACTACATTACGTATTAAACACGATTTACTCTGGTTATTATCATCATATTACACACGTCACATGTATGTAATATTTCTCCGATTATGTGAATCATTTAATCGGTCGAAGAGTGACTTTATCAATAAGACTTAAGAAATAGTTCCTTTATATTTATTTGTTAATATTTTTATAAAGGTGTATGATTTTTTTTAATAGCAATAAATATTTTGTAATATTTGTTACGAAAGTTTTTTTGATAATATTTTTATCGGTGTATTATTCAATTATATTCCAAACATTTTGAGAAAAATTGTTATAAATTATTGTAAATTGCTGGACACTATTATTTTTATCAAAAGCAAAGTTTTTAGATAAAATAATATGAGTACGAAATATTTTTATATTGCACTCACAATACTATATTATGAGAAATATAGAATTTATGAAAATAAATTGTTTAGAATAATAAATAAACAATACAAAACTCTTATAAAAATGCGTATAGGATAAGCTAGGCTGGAAATGTAGCAAACTGAAGTGGCAGTGGGCTGGGCACAACTGTCGAAGAACCAACGGACGGTGGAGTAAGCGGGTTCTCGAGTGGAGGCCACGGCTCGGCTAGCGTAGCGCAAGCGTAAAATAGGCGGCTGGTAGCGACTGGAAGGCGAAAACGAGAGATCGTGCCTTATGACGTACCCTGGGGGAGGCCTACGTCCAGCAGTGGACTGCAATATGCTGATATATGTTTGTATGTAAGGATAACCTATATTATGCATATAGTGGAAGGTAATAAGTAAAGGTAGAATATTATGTACTGTCATTCATATTTTTATCTCATTCATAATCAAAATACGTGATTTATATTAGCAGGTTTCATTCAATGCTGATTGACTCATATTAGCTGTTATGACTTTTAAACTTTTTTATTTAATATCATGATTAGATTAGATTTTTTATTTAAGTATTGATGACATAATCAGTAAAGATTCCTAACAAACAGTTAATTTTGTTACGTAATCTACTATTTTGGAGGTCTGACTTAAACTATCAACATAACTTTATCGCTTGATGCAAATTTTATGAACGTTTCTGCATATATTTGTGATTTTAACGTACACACCTACTTATATATTTATGCAGATTTTACAAACATAATTTTAAAGTAAGAAGATGACACGAAAAAAATTGTAAAGTTGTAAGAAGTTACTTTAATATTACCTATGCTCCAATTTATTTTCTTTTAACAAGATCTATATCAAATTGTATGTATTTACACAAAAAAGTATAAAACATACGTTTGTACTCTCCGGTACTTTTTTTCGTTTGGGACCCGATGAAGTTTTTTAACTGCCTATTACTATTAGTAGGCTTTTTACATGGTTGTCTCCGGTACTATCAGAAGCACATCAACCTACCACTTTAAAGAGTCAACCTATACTAGTTTTTCTTGTAAAATATATGATAAACCAATTTCAATTTATCCCTTATAGGAGTAGGTTGTATATTTACACACCTAATGAATTAAATTCATCAGTAGGTAGGTAGAAGCTTACTTATAAATTTCATGGTCATGATCATGAATGAATGTAATTCAAATTGAAATCGCATAAAGAAATCTATTGCCATGTTATTGCCTATAAAACAGCGACGAAGTTCTAGAAAGTCTTTGCCGTGTGTTGCCGGCTTAGAATAGCATTACCCATTTCTTTCCCGAGGGTGTCGTAAGAGGCGACTAAGGAACTCGATGGTTTTATGTCTATTTCAATAATAGGCGAGAGGCTGACAACCTGTCACTTTAGTGATACAAGATTTTTCTGAAACGGTCCTTAAATATTTGTCAGACGTAGCGATAGCGACCGTTATATTACTAATGGTAACGCTCTGCCTACCCCACAAGGAGTGATATGTATGTAAGTTCTAGAAAGAAACGCAACGCAATGCATTCACACTTAGAATGCATGCGTAATGCGTTCATAGCTGGCCGTATTGATCGCTGCCTGCCACCGGCCCGCGCGCTCATTGCATATAAAAGACTTCAACGCGACTCTCACAACTTTTTTTGTCATAATTGAAAATTACGTAAGAGGATATCTTCCATGTCCAGACATAATTCCTCTTACTAATACTAGCGGCAAAGTTCTAGAAAGAATCGCATGAAATGCTCACGCTTAGCACGCATGCGTAATTCGTCGTTTACTGCTGACCGGGGTGTACTCTGCCTGCCACCGGCCCGCGCGCTCCTACCATATAAAAAACTTCAACGCAACTCTCACATCTTAAAAAATAGTCATTTTGAAAATGATTTCAGAGGAAATCTACCAAGTCTAAACATAACCTCTAACTAATACTAGTGGCAAAGTTTTAGAAAGAAACGCAATACAATGCACTCGCACGCATGCGTAATGCGTTCACTGTTGACCGCGGTGATCGCTGCCCGCTCCTAGCATATTAAATACATCAACGCGACTCTTACTACAAGTATCAATTGGATAATTTTATCGACTTTTTAATAAGAAGGTTATCAATTCTCGTAATATACATTTAACATGTTCGGAACTACTTTAATGTTATGGTTTTTTGTTAGACTTAATGCTCTTATTGCTGCCGGCCACTGCGCCCACCTCGCATACAAAAGACATCAACGCGACTCTCACAACTTTAAATTAAATTATTTTTTTACAAAGCGTCATTGAGAGTAACGTAAAAGGTGTTTTGTTGCATCGGAAAATTTAATTATCATTCTTATTTAGTTACTTTCGTATTTAGCAATAATATTTTTTGTGAAAATGTTCCGATAGTTTCAGTTTTAGGTATTGTGTACTTATTTTTAAAAGTTTAAACCAGTGTTTTTTACTTAAGGGTCGTAACGGACTTAGAATTTCTTATTGCTGTATGATACCGTTCTATATGAGTACGTATGTATGTACATGACAAGATGCGCCAAAAAAAATTTGACAATAATCTTGAACTAAATGCAAGTGTATAACGACGCTAGTATTTAATATAACCTAACTATTAATTTAACTTTCTTGTTTCTACGTAGGAACTAAAATATCTAAGTATCTAGTTCCAATGCAAGCCACAGACTTTAATTGCCAAACCGCGAAAATCAATCAAATGTAAAATCTAATTTGTAGCAATTACGAATGTATTAAAACCGCATCAAAATACCATTTGACTAGCATTTTAATATCGTACTTAGAATAGCTTTCCTATTCAAAAGTTAAATAAATTATGAAATAAGGTACACGTTTCTTTAGGCAATTTTCATAGAAAAAACTCACAGCATCACAACTTCCGCACATCTAATGACATTGTGTAACAGACAATTACGCGATTAAAAAATAAACCTAAAACACTCACCGCTTGCAAAAACTCTTAGCACAGGTGAAAGTTGCACAGAGCAACTCCGGGCAGCTATTCGCAAGCGTTTAAAACACTGGCACACAACACTGAAATTCACTTCAACATTAATCCCAGAAGAAGAATAAATTAAAAGTAAAAAAAGAAAAAAGTTGGATATCACTTCGAATGTTCGGATTTTGAATTTGGCGCGCGTGGGTTCGCGCGCTCAGGCGTGCGCACGGGAGGCTAGCGTCGAGAGACTGCGCTTACTCCCACCAACGACTTGGCGGCCGAAATACTAATCACCTTGCTATCGACAGTGAGATGACGATGCAAGACACGGGAAATAGCGACAATTATTCGTATCACTCACTACTATTAAATTACTGAATGTAGAAATCACTAATTTAAAAAATCACGTACCTAACTTTTTGAGCAATACCTAATTTATTAAAACGCTGTAATTTTTGTGTAAGTGCGCAATAAAGCTATGAATTTCATGAATTAATTTAAAGTAATTAGTGGCAGTAACAAAGATAGTCTAAATTTATGATAAGTTAGAATTATTATATCATTATAAAGTACCTATTATTGAGTAAAATATGAGCTGAATTTTGTTCTTTCTCACAATTTGCGACTTCTACTTAATGACTACCTGATTGTTTTAAATATCTACATGACTACCATATTTCTTATTTCTACCTATGAATGTCGTAAAAAAATATATAAGTACCTATTTTAGTTGAGGGATAAATCCAAGACTATCATTTTTTTTAATAATATGTTTCTGTGAACTCTCCAAATTTTCTGATTTAAACCAATCGATAACGCACAAGTTACGGATCTGGATAACGTTCGGCATTTCTCTCATAGATACTGAAGGTCACACGACATAAATGACCGATCTGAGGTCTTTTCAGTGACGTCACAAAACTGACGTGTACTGTGTCAATACTCTATTCGTCAGCTACTCCACTGCTCACCTTTTCCGGAAAAATTAAGAATTCCAAGCCATTTAGGTCGAGGTCAAATGTCATTTATTTCATATGTACTTAAATCGCACAACATATGACCGACCTGAGGTATTTTCTATGACGTCACAAAACTGACGTGTACTGTGCCAATACTCTATTTGTCAGCTACTCCACTGTTCACCATTTCCGGAAAAAAATTAAGAATTCCAAGCCATTTAGGTCGAGGTCTAATTTCATTTATTTCATATGTACTTAAATCACACAACATATGACCAATCTGAGGTCTTTTCTGTGACGTCACAAAACCTACGTGTATTGTGCCAATATTTTTTTCGTCATCTACTCCACTGCTCAGCTTTTCCGGAAAAATTTAGAAGTCTAAGCCATTAAGGTCAAGGTCAAATGTCATTTATTTCATATGAACTTAAGTCACATGACAAATGACCAATCTGAGGTCTCTTCTGTGACGTGACGTCATGTAAATATGAGCCAATGCTATATTTGTCAGCTACCTAGGCTTGCTTACTGGTCAGCTTTTCCGGAAATGTTTAAGAGGTCTATGCCAGTAGGTCAATACCAAGGTCAAATCGCATTTCTCTCATACGCAATCTGGGGTATTTTCAGTGACGTCATGAAGATATGCCATTACTATACGTCAGCTACTGATTAACTTTTCCGGAAATTGTTAAGAGGTCAAACAAAACCAAGTCAAGGTCAAATTGGATGACGTAAGTGTACAGGTAATTCCTAAATATATTCAATGGAAACTTATTCAAATCTAGAAGATCGTATCAGACCAGTCAGTAAAAAAAAATACAAGTGGATCATCTCATTAGATTTACTAGTCAAATATTATGTTTTGATAATTGCCAAACCTATTGTAGTCGTGTTGATGTGCATAAAAAAGTATCGAACCTTAGCAGGAAGTAATTTTATAAAGTATTTGTTTATACTAATGTAAAATAAAAAAAAAACAGTTCTCAAAATTTTTTAGTATTAGACATAAGTATATCAAATTAAAAACTACTTATGTAGAAAAGTAAATGCGAACCAAATTGTAGTTTTTATTCTAATATTATATATTTTTGTTAAATAGCTATTGAATCCGCCTAAGTAAGTAGGTATTTAAATTGTTAACCGCAGAGTAATTTTATCAAATAGGTAACCCAACAATTATAGTTCCTATGATAATGTACTATGAACTAATGTAGAAATGAAAAAAAACACAATGAGTACCTAGACATAAGAATCTGGAAATCCATTTTCCACATGAACTCAATGTCAATATTGATGTTAAACATTATGTAGGTACTCACTTGTAATATAAGTTTCAGTGATTCGAACCCTCAATGACGTAGCACAATATTGCGATCGTTGTCAAAATTTCGGTATATCCTCGCAAAAAATGGTCCTCTCCATCCTCTTGGTGAGTGGTCAAACGACACGTCATAATCAAGTTCCGACTGGGTTTCCCCAGATCCGTAGGATCTTTATGTGACTTCATGTGATGTAAGAATATCTTATTAAGTACCAAAGAGTCAACCGCTATTCAAAAAGGTTTAATGCACCTGTAGGTAGTCTAGGTAGCTATATATTGACAACTTTAGCCGCAAACAGAAAAGGTTAGTATTAGTAAGAAATAAATTTTGGTTTTTTACAAGCTTTACAATTTCGGATTAGCCAGTCGTTAACTCCTTGTCGGTACTACAAATTGTAAGTTAAATTGATTTCACTGCTGGGGACAAATGTGACTAAGGCGCTGTCCAAATAATGGACTACCTACTCGCCTGTCCAAACCCCTGTACGCTTCAGAACTTGCAAAAAGCAAACCCCAATTCAGTTGCCAAAATTGGCCATGAAAATTGTATATGTTGCTAGTTGAAGAATCTGTTGAAGAATTGATGAGATGAGATGAGATTGTAAAAACCGTTTTAAACCTCACAAGTAATATGGTTCATACGTACATACATATATCACGCCTATATATCTAAGGGGTAAGCAGAGCGTAAACCGCCGTAAAAACGGACATTTACGCCATGTCTAACAAACATTTGAGGGTCATTTAGAAAATTGAGTATCACCATGGTTTATAGTAAAATAACGGTTTCTTTAAATTTTTTCTCTTATTTTATTATTTAAGACCCGGCTCTTCGATTTTCACCCCGGGGCTTTGAAACGTACACCTGGCTGATTGGAGCTCATCCTGAGAAGTTTGTGTGGTAGTTCAAACGACCAGCCCAATCGCGCTAATGGCGATTTTTCCAAGGAGTTGTTCTGGGAAGAATAAATCGGACTGAATCTACCCAACATGTGCTGGTAGTTTAAAAAATGGGAAACAAATGATGGACCTCCGCGCCCCCGTTATTTAATTGTAGGATGACCTAAGTCGATATGGAGGTTGGCGTTGCGCATGTACCAGGGCGCCCCGGTAGCCATGCGCATGAAACGGTTTTGGATGATCTGCAGCATTTTCAGATGTGAATCGGAAGTGTTTTCTAAAGACTCAAGGCTCAACTTATATTAAGTAAAGCGAGTCTGACTGTCTCACCAAGAGAAACATGATAATTATCACGTCAGCAGGAATGTCTTAAACAATATTATGAAAGTATACCGTGATATGAGTCCACTGAGCCTATGTCATTTGGTAATTACAGTACGGTTCACCTTGTACGCATTCCTTGCGGATCGATTCTTTGAATATAAACATCGAAAGTGAGACGTCATTGCCTACAAGAATTCAAAATATATATTCCTAATAGTTGTTATCCGCGGCGTTGCCCACATAACCCTCGAGTGGTGATATAAGCTATCCTATGTGTTAATCCATGTTACGTTCTATATGTGTTTCAAATTTCATTACTATCAGTTCGGTAGTTTTTGCGGGAAGAAGTAACAAACAAACTTTTGGATTTATAATATAATATAATAATATTATAGTACGTACCTATCTACCAAGTTTGTGTTCCGGAAAACACTTGCATCAGTTTGCTAGTTCAATGAGTTAGGTATTATTCATAACCTCATAAATACAATTAGCCAAATCAAAGAATCCAAAAATAATAACTTCAAAGTGTGCACGAAATTGTAGAGATTAACGAAACTTAAATGACCTTCGTAGAAGAATGACAAAATGAATGAAACGTTACGGAAAATTAAATGAACAGAATGAAAATGCCGTAGTTATAAATTGCTCAAATCTTTTCCTGAGGCAGGCGGGTAAAAAGAAATATGTTTCAAAAACGACACGAAAAAACAATTCAAAAGCCGTGTCATATAAATATTTTTTATGGGAATTTCATTTTAAACACTTATTTTTGAAAGATGTAGCATATACCTATTGAAATATACTTCTAAAGAGTAAAAATGAACATTTTTATATTTATCTAATAATTAAAATATTAGTGCTTCCAATCAAGGCAACATCTTCATTATACATTATTTTTACATTAATGTCATGGACGATCGTAGATTCTACTTCCAATCAAAGGCGACGATTCAAAATCTCAAACGACACATTAATTATACGTCAGTTTTAGATCACAGATTCGTCGCCTGTTCGTATATTGGTTACTTTAAATAATAGACACGTGAAAAGGAACATATAATAACAGTCAAAATCATAATTTTTTGCTTCATTAAATATGACATCAAAGACTCTCGCATGGCTTTTTACTAAAATCCAGTGGGATTCAGTACTTAGTCGCGATTTACGATATCCGCACGATGAAACGGGGTGGGGGGGTGTTACTATATTTTAAACCCTGTTCCACGCGGTATTCTAATTAGGTAATGGATGGCCAAATGAACATAGATTTCCTTATTTGACATTCTGAAAGTGTTCACTGTGAATCCACTTGGAAATAAAAGTTTTGCAGTTTGAACAAGTATATTTGTGCATTTTCTTTACCAAAACTCATGATATTGTCGTGTAAACATCATCCAACCATGTATCACACATCTAGCACTGGTTTAATCTAATTTATTCGGGGTGTCGCAACCGAATATCGATGCTATGTAGGCCAATGTCACTTCGTCACTTGCTAGCACAGCCTTAGGTGTCATTTACACTCATCGACAAGGCCTTAATACTGATGTACATTGCTGGCTCTACACGCTTGTCCAAGTTCGTTCTCTTGCAGAAACAGCAATGAAAAGTAAATAACGTGTCTCGTTTTGCTGTGGTTGTCGCCTTCGGCCATCTGCATGCTTTAGGGAGGTTTGTGTGATTGTAACGCTGGTTGTGAACTGCTTACATAAGTGCTGAGTAATAGGGTTGGGGTGTAATCGTGGTGTAATAATAATGTAAGATTGTATTCTTACTAGTAGATGACCTTGCATGGTTGGTAAGTTAATAAATAAGTAATCAACAGCGTCGCAAGTCAAACTACTAACACTGGAATGTTCAATATCTTTAAGAAAAACGTCTTTACAAGTAATATGAAAATGAAAGCCCGATAGGTTTTATATAAAAGACATTTATAATTCTTTTAACCTACCTTAAATTAGCGCTGTCATTTTCCGTCAAATAGGTTTAAAAAAGGATAGGAGGTATCTAAGTCCTGTCATGTTTAATAATTTCAATTGGCTCTTCCCCATTTCTAGTCAATTTAGTCGCCATTATTTTCATCGACGCCTTTTTAATAGAAAACGCATATTTTGCAGCTAATTATGAGACATGACATGACTTGGATATTTTCTATCCTTTTCGTAACCTATTTGACGGAAAGTGACAACAGCTAATTTAAGGTAAGCTAAAATAATTCCCGAATTGAGGCCAGCTTCAAACTAATTTCACAACGAGACTTATAGTAAAGGCTATAGTGTGACAGAAATATGATACAAGATATTTGACAGTGTGTGACCTTCCTCTAGTAACAGGTGAATTCTTACCTGAAACAAAAGAGCAAACATTGGTTATAATTAGGTAAAAACGTTTAATAATTAGTCATTTTACAACACCTATTCTTGAGCTACGCCTCTCTAATTTAAATGACAGACACAATCCCAACCCACAATGACATGTCACTTGTCTGTGCGTGCAAGTGTGATGTAGACCTTCGGAGGTAATTGGCGTTCGATGAGAGTATAGTCATCAGTTCATCACGAGTCATCCCACATAAGGTGGGCCATGACACATAGAACAACGGTTTACACGGCCAAGGGCATGGAAGATCAGTTTTATGAATTGTTCCTTCTCCAAAAGATTAAGTGTCGTTCAGTACATCTGCATTACCATAAAATTGGACAGGGTGTTCAGGTCATCTTTCTAAACAATTTTCATTCATCAAGACCATGTTCTAAGCTGCATGTAAATTTTATTGCATTTCCTCCGAAACAAGATGTATATATTGAGGGATTTACACACACACACACACATACATATCCCGCCTTTATTTTTTGTGGGGTAAGCAGAGCGTTAGACAGTAATAATACGGACGCTATCGCCAATTTCGACAAATATTTGGGGGCCGTTGCAGAAAAATCGTGTACCTATCACTACAGGTTGTCAGCCTGTCACCTAAAATTGTAATACACATGAACCCACGAGTTTCTTCTTACAACCTACATGAAAGAAACGGGGTGATTCTTTTCCAAGCCGGCATCACACGGTGGGATTTACAATTATTTAAATATGGTGTCAAAGATTTTCCGATGGCGTCCAGATGGACCTCTAATCCAAATGTGCGAGGCATTATTATCAAGAGTGACAATCCTTCAATGTTCTGGATGCCATGCAAAGATGTTTAGGCACTTCCTTCCATGCCTGATGACCGTGGACGAAAAAACAATCTATACTTTTCGACTTTGGTACTTAAAAGTGGTGTGCACATTGTTTAGTATTAATGAAACTAGCCTTCAAATATATTTTTTTATACTTCATAGTTATAAGCAATTTATGTTTTGATATTGTTTTATAAGACTGTTTAGTGTCTATTATTATAATTACAAGCAAACATGTTAATCACAGGTTGTCTGTATGTTGTATGAAAGCAAATAAGACACCTCAGTGCCTTGAAGTCAAGGCCACAGAAGATAATTTCAACTTCAGGCAAAATTATGTGAACTGTTTCGTGCTAAATTGAGGCTGATTCCTTATAAGCTTTATCTAGAATCTAATTATCTCATTTCAGAACAAAATTAGCTTAAGTTGGGCTTTAAATTGCTTACTGTGCGCTGTCAGTAGTCTAATAAGCTCGAAAAACAGATATATCTGATTTGGTATGAGAAGTTATGAACAGACTCATTCTTTCTATCTTAGTGTGGGAGATCGAATTGTTTGACAACCTGATAAACCCTGCTGTGAGAGTTTTTAACCACCTACTACTACCAAGCCTCTGACAAGTTTGTGTAACGACAACCGCCTAAGTAATCATAGATCCATTTGATTAAAACCACTTTAAATCTAAAGTAATATTGAAGTAGGTACCTACCGGTCCCAAGTCAGGCCCGAATAACAGACCGATTTTGCTCAAAATTTGGATTATCAAGAGATTGCACTATACCATACAATATTCGTATCTCATTTGATTGTGTTTGGATTGCTAGGTAGGAATGTGAGGCGGTCCTATGAAAACTGATTACATTTTGTCAATTATATAAAATAAAAAAAAAAATTGGTTTAGCGATGTAAAAAAACTGGTTTGAGACTGTTATGTTGACGCTCATCATTAGGAACCAAGTCAATAATGACCTTTAATTTTTTTAACAAAACAAATAAACACCTTTTTGCAGTACTCAAGTAAGTAAGCCTATTAATCCTTTAGGTAAGACATCATTTGTAATTATGTTTTGTTCGGCGCACCTTAAATTAAGTATGAGTCTGAACCAAAAAGTTTAGCGCCAGGTACTTTTTTTTACTGCAATTTGCCTAACGATGTTTCGAATTTATGATTTAGATTAATTCTTTTATGTTATGATTCTAGTTTTTTGTAAGTGGCAACATGCTTGAACAAGTAATTATCAGATATAGAGTTACTTAATAAGGAAATATGTTTGAGCTAAGTAGGTAACTTGATTTGCGGAATTGACAAGATTTTAGGTTTGCCTATATATTATTTTATTTAGGTTGTTTGGAGTCATTTTTACCCAGCACTTATTGGGCTAAGGTTGTGATGATTATGGTTATGATGAGTACCAAAGATATAAAGTACCTTCACCTTCCTTTCTGCTCAGCAGGTATGAAATTGTCCATCCATACGACCAACTTGGATGTTTCATGTAGCTAACCGTAAAGGATGAAACTCAAAAGAGTTGTCACAAGACGACCGATGCACGCAGATTTGCATCTTCTTCTTTTCGTGTGAGACAAAGAAGAAGAAGATTTGCATCAGTAGTGCATATTGCATAACTCTTCAAAGTTGTTCCAAAATGTATTTAAATGAAAATAAACATTGTTACTATGGCTTAGTAACAGTATTATGTTCTGCCCCTATCTGTTGCAGGGTCTAATGTTGTCCATCTTCTTTTGAACATCTACTTAGAACAACTATATTTCTGATCGGAACACTCAACATGTAAGTAGAATATTGTTTTAAATTCAAACCTGAATAGAAACCACATACATCCTCACGTAGTCTCATAAACAGCGCACGCGCACGTAGCGGGGGTCCATTGTTTTCTTAGTTGAGACATCAGCAGTCTAATTAACGCACGATTAATGGCTCTTCCTACTAGCCGTGTGATGCTTTAGAACAGCATCACCCCGTTTCTACAGGTAGGTCTTGAGATTGATGTCATGAGACTTTGGAAAAAAAATTGCAGCAAAACGAAAAATAACAGCTAGAGATGCTACTGAATACTGATAGTACCAAATTTCAAAAGAAGAATTCAAGATAACGAAACGTGTTTTATCATTAATTTCAAGTTATCATTTACGCTGATGACACAAAATACTTTAATAGCATGAACTTGTAAAAATCAGCTATTTTATAGGTAATGTTGTAATCAAATCATACCGCGTTGATATGGTGACATAGGTATAATTACATCATTCAATAATGATGTTATATGTATGAAATCTTATATGTGCTAATTCAAGTTAGTGCACCATACATACATACATACATAAATCACGCCTATATCCCTTACGGGGCAGGCAGAGCGTTAACGGCCGTAAAACGGATATTAACACCACGTCTGACAAAAGTTTGAGGGTCAATCAGATAACTGTGTATTACTATAGTGACAGGTTGTCAGCCCATCGCCTAAAATTGCAATACACATCTAACCCTCGAGTCCCGTAGTCGCCTCTTACGACACCCATAGGTAAGAAATGGGGTGATGCTATTCTAGGCCAGCATCACACGGCTTTGTGTGCACATTGCACATAGTATATACATACACATATCAAGCCTTTATCCCTTACGGGCTAGGCAGAGTGCTAACGGGCGTTAGCACTACACCAGTTACTACACCACGATGGCAAACACCAATGCATCCTCTAGTCCAGCCCTAAAGCCGGCTTTGTGCGTAGTCTCGATTAATATCGAAGGTTTCTCACAGGCCAAGTCAGAAATCCTTTCTGAACTCAGCCGGACTACACACTGTGACATCATGTGTGTACAAGAAACCCATCGAGACGAAACCCAAAGCCGGCCACACATTCCTGGACTCACGCTCATCGCCGAGACCTACCATCCGAAACACGGTAACGCAGTGTTTGCTGCTCCCGGCGTGAGCATAGCATCTGCCGAATGTACGACACAGAACGGCATTGAGATCATAACCGTAACTCTTGGTTACTGCACTGTCACCTCTGTTTACAAACCTCCTGGAACCCCTTTTCAATTTCAAGCTCCTGGAAATTTTGACGATCATCCAGTCAAAATAGTGATCGGCGACTTCAACAGTCACAGTACAAGTTGGGGATATAGCAACACGGATCCATGTGGTCAGGCTGTTGAGGTATGGGCTGAGACGAACGATTTAGGTCTGATCCATGATGCCAAACTACCGGCTTCTTTCAATAGTGGCCGGTGGAAACGCGGCTACAATCCAGACCTTATCTTCGTCAGTGAATCTATTAGTCCCCAGAGCATTAAAACTGTGTGTGCTCCTATACCTCGCACCCAACATAGACCGATCATGTGCACAATCCAACCTGTAGTCCGCCCCGTAAATGTCCCATTGAAGCGCCGTTTCCACTACGATAAGGCAAACTGGGAGCTGTTCTCGCAGTCAATAGACCAAGCCCTTTTGAATGTTTCGCCAGTACCCGTAAACTATGAACAGTTTGTTGACATAGTTGCAATAATTTCATGTAAATTCATACCAAGGGGCTGCCGGACTTCCTACATCCCAGGGCTGTCAAAAGAGTCTGCAGAGCTGCTGAAAGAGTACGAGTCCCAATACAGCCAAGACCCTTTTTCTGAGGACACCACATTAGTTGGCGAGGAACTGCTATCACAGATTGGCAAAACTCGACAGGAAAGGTGGATCAGCACTGTTACCAGAGACTGCTGTTGTCCCGCTTAACAAGCTTCATTGACCCAAAATTGATCCCAGAGCAAGCGGGTTTCAGACCGGCTAAGTCTTGCAGCAATCAGACACTGACACTGACGCAACACATCGAGGATAGTTTTGAACTGGGGAAGATAACCGGTACTGTATTCGTAGATCTGTCTGCAGCCTACGACACAGTTAACCTTAGGCGACTGTTATGGAAAGTAGAGATCATGACAGGGGACCTCAAATTCGTCACAATACTCCGAGAGCTTCTTCATAACCGTCGTTTTCAGGTACATCTTCTTCAGGACAAAAGTCGTTGGAGGTCGCAAAAGAACGGGCTGCCCCAAGGCAGCGTTCTTGCCCCGTTGCTCTTCAACATATACACCAACGACCAACCATCCTGCCCCAACACCCACCGCTTTTTATACGCCGACGACCTTGCGCTGACTTCCCAGGCGTCCAGTTTTGAGGAGGTTGAGTTGAATCTGTCGGATGCTTTGAATGACTTAAGCAAATATTATAGAGAAAATTCACTCAAACCCAACCCATCAAAAACTGAGTCTTGCGCATTCCATCTCCGCAACAGCCAAGCAGGTCGTAGGCTTAATATTGAGTGGCAAGGTGTGCCTGTAGCTCACAATAGTTTTCCAAAATATCTGGGCATTACTCTGGATAGGTCACTTACCTTTAGTAAGAATTGCCAAAACATAAAAAAGAAGGTGCACACTCGGAACAATCTATTAAAGCGCCTTACTTCTACTGGATGGGGAGCAACACCTCATGTTCTGCGGACTACTGGGCTGGCGTTATCCTTTTCTGCAGGCGAGTATGCATGTCCTGTATGGAGCCGTTCAGCTCATGCAAAGCTGGTGGATACAGCCTTAAATGAGACTTGCCGGATCATAACTGGTTGCCTGAAACCGACCCCGGTTAGCCAACTGTACCCACTAGCCGGAATAGCGCCTCCAGTTGTTCGTAGATCTGTGGCTAGCTCCTTTGAAAGAGCAAAGATGGAGTCAGATGCACGGCATCCTTTGCACGACCACATCCCAGTGACACAACGGCTGAAAAGCCGTAATGGCTTTGTTAAGTGCGTCACTCCTCTTTGCACAGACCCCGAACAAGCGAGGTGCAACCTTTGGCGGCAGGGGGTGACCCTACCAGATCCTTTCGTCCCGATTGCTGAGAGCTTGCCGCCTGGCCATAATTTGCCATGGTCGGTTTGGAAATCTTTAAATAGACTTCGGACTCAGACCGGCCGGAGTAAGGAAAACATGACCAAGTGGGGCTTCTTGGAGGGATCCGATGTAGGTTGTTTGTGTGGTGCAGTTCAAACAATGAACCACCTAACATCGTGTCCTGCGTGCCCTAGCACCTGCACGCAGGACGATCTTATGACAGCGTCTGTCAGCGCTGTCAACGTAGCCAAGTTCTGGGCCGCGACGGTGTAGTGTCTGCCATCGACACGCTAAGAAGAAGAACGGGCGTTACAATACGGGTGATAATTAAAAGTACTATTTGGTCCTCCTATACAAATTGGTTGCTGTTTTTGAAAATTTGCAAAATTTTCAAACGCGGGCAAAAAAAAATATTCAAGTTTTCAAAATTGTATACCTAACACGGAAATTGTTTTAAAATTTGGTACTCAAATTTGTTGCTGGTCAATTAATTTTGTATGGGGGAGAGAACTATAATTTTTTTCATTTTCTCATCCGTTGGCTTTGAGACCATGGGTCCCTGAGGCCCATCTTCCAAGAAATTAATAAACGAGGTGTCAGGGCGCCTCAATGAGACCACTGGTGACCAGAGAGCTGGCAGGTTCCTCGGCCAAAGGATTAGCTTGGTCATCCAAAGTCCCCCTTTGGCTTACTGGGTACCGTGTCTCATGGGGGCGCACTAGACGACCTTTTTTTAACTTAATAATTTACGTTAGCCACTAGGTACTTACCTATATTACCTTTATTTACCGGAATAACCATTTAACGTTTCTGCATTACTAAGAAATGTCTCGAAAGACGTGAAACTGAAACTCGCCCTATTTTATTTATGCTCTCCACCAAATTTTGGAGCCGTATTCCGCTAATTGTTTGCGTCTCAGTTGTGTTTCAATCAATTATAGAAAATCACGGTGGCAATAGAATGACAGTAAAGTGTCGATGCCATTACAATAGCAGAAAAAATAAGAGAATACATACTTAAACATATCACGCCTATATTCCCTTGCGGGGCAGGCAGAGCGCAAAACATTTACGCCACATCTGACAAATATTCGAGAGTCATTGGGAAAATTGTGTAACGCCATAGTGATGGGCTGTCTGCCCATCGACTAAATTACAATACACACCCTCGAGTCCCTTAGGCGCTTCTAACGGCTCCCGCGGGAAAGAAATGGGGTGATGCTATTCTAAGCCGGCATCACACGGCAATAAAAGAATCGGGGCCCTGTATAATAGACTTAGGTCAAGAACACTAACAGAATCTGACAAACAAAACCATAGTTTGCATAAAAACGAGCTTAGTTTCCGCACGCACAGACGGACCGATATGGTGTTATGTGGGTTCACTGACCTGTTACTAAGGGCTAGTGATGCGCTAGTATTTGCATAACTGCTATCCTACTTCCTATAGTATTCTCTTATCCCTGCTCATATTATTAAGGTGTTATCGGTGTTAGAACTGTGCGCCATAACATCTGCATAGAATCGCAATACATTTTGTACAAAAATACATTAGGATAAAAAAAAACGTTTTGTTAGCGCATAAAACCCATTTTTGAATGTTACTGGTTCAAATTTAAAAAGTAAGTAGAAAGCTAAATATTTGATGGTAAGTAGTAAGCTAAATTGGGTCGTTTGTGACTCGGTGTCCCACACGACACGACAGACGAAAGTAGTAAATAAAAACAACCAAGTTTATGTATGTATGTATGTCTTTGGTCTTTTTGGATTTAATGTAAAAGCCAGTTAGGTATGCTCAAATTACTTAGGTACTTATGTAGAGTCATAGATATGGGAGAAGTTTTGCTAGTTCTAAATAGGTACCTACCTATACGAACTTAAATACCAATTATTTTAAATATAGTGAATGCATTTCGAAATGTAGGTATTTTATTACCGACACATTTAGACACAAAATCTCAATAAATTTATCCTTTGCCATGTGATACCGGCTTAGAATAGCATCACCCTAATACAACCCATGGGTGTCGCAGAAAGCGACTAAGGGTTAATTAGTCGCAGGTTCAAATCACAAAGTAAGTATTGGCGGCTGCGCGTTCAAATCCTGCCCGCGCTTGAAAATTTTGCAAGTTTAAAAAAAATCTTGTTATTCTCAAGAATGCGTAACGGTACTGTCTCAACACTACGTAGGACATAATTTTCCTTCTTCGAGTGTGTGACATCATGCGATCCCGCTAAGGACAGACGCTGAATACCTACATAATACCTAAGGTGACAGATAAGACTAATAAAATTTGCGTAGGGCCATAAACTTTTCTCAACTTACGTGTAACATAATATCAACACACAAAAATTTTACACATAATCAGCCATAAAATATTCTACTTATATTATATTCAATAGTGTGAAATTTTACTAGTTATCAATAGCGAAATCTCAAGTCCGACTCGTGATAAAGAACAACTTTCCCCTAGGAACATAGGTTAAAATATGACGAAAATATTTTGAGTTTTCATAGTTACTTAAATCAGCTGATTAGAGAAAGGTTTTTCCTTATCACCAGCCCGTTACGTAGCTATCACTTGTAAAATTTCACCTATTATAACTTCTGACCTAATGTATCGTTTCAATAAAAGTAAAATAAACTCCTTCATCGTAACTTTTCAATTAAAACTTTGAAATATCACCTGCTGATAAAAAATAAACGCAGTAACGCATACTAAATCACGCAAAACAAATGAAGACCGCAATATTATAATAACCAACACTAAACATGACTAAATTCATTTCATATTCAAACATTTTAATTTTACCAAAAGTTTTTTGTCCCTACCCTTTTTTAATTTTTTTTCATTGTGGACTTCTCGATGATATATTATCCAAAACGCGGTGAGTATAAAACCTATTAACGGGAACACGGTACCGAAATTAATCTTCAATTTGTTCACGAAAAGAATTCTGAATCGCTTTATTGTGAATCGATCGTAAGGTCTCGAACAACCGTCGGAAGTTGTTTGATATTTATGTTTAATTAGAAATATTTTAAACGCTTTTTAATCTTTTACGTATTTAGAACTGACAGATGTCATTACTAATAAGTAAGTATAATATACATACCTAACCCTACCTAACAAAAGCAGGGTAAACTACTTAATCGTCGAAAAAGCAGTGTATTTCAGTCGGAACAGTTTATTCCTATAAAAAGTTCAAATTCTAACAATTTTCTGTTTTTTCTAGCCTACGAGTATCATTTACAAGTTTTCTCCACTTAGGTAAAAATGATCATCAGGTCATTCTGGAACATTCAACTATAAGGTAATATTTTACTATTGACCGATAACGAAAACTCAAGACGGGCCGGTGATAAGGAACAACTTTCCCCGACGAACAAAGGTCCAATTACGAAAAAAATTGGACCTTCCAGGCTCCCATACAAAACTGCAGATCAGCTGATTTGAGATCCAATGGAAACTCAAAACATTTTTGTCATATTTCAACCCATGTTCCTTGGGAAAAGTTGTTCCTTATCACTACCAGCCCATCTTTAGTTTTCGCTATCGGTCACTAGTAAAGTCACACCCTACATTAGGTTACATTACATAAGGGCAAGACCGCCACAGGCCCCGCGGGTTAATTTGTAGAAATAAATCAGTTACCTGGTAAAATACGAGAGCATATTGCGTCTGTACTTCCGCGAGTCATCAGTCTTCTTCCAAATAAACTACCATGTAGGGTTCTCAACGAGAAAAAGTTTCAAAAACGATTTTAGTCTTCTTCCTCTATTCGTGTAGGACATTGAGTCATCCAACTACCCGATGAACCCTGGTGTCGGAGTTTTTCAACCGCCTACTACTAGTGGTAGGCCTCTGACATGGTTGTGTAACGACCGCCGCCTAAGTAATCATAGACAGCAACCGGGACCGACGGCTTAACGTGCCCTCCGAAGCACGGAACCATCTTTCTTTTCGGAAAATCTGGTGGTTCAGCCTGTAATGTTTTCACCAGACTGGTAACAAATTCACAATGTGAAAAATATCAGCTTTGTCCTTAAAGATAATCAAACCCGCAACCTTTGCGTCGCAGGCAGTCGCACTACCGCCACGCCACATCGGCAGTCAAATAGTAGTATTTTGCTGGGATGCAATATTTAAATAGCATTTCATACCTATTTTAAGGCGTGAAATTTCTTCTCACCTTTTAAATAACATCAACAATTGCGATCAGGAATTTGCCTGCAAGTGAGTGAATGGAAAATGGCCGACATTTTGTTGGAAATCTATGTCCAGCGGTGGGCTCGCAGTAGTTTAGACTGATGTTAGGTATTTCCCATCGTTGAAGATTTTTGCACTTATAAATGAAATGAATTGTTCAAATACTGCCTTGCTAATTTTATAATGGATTTCTTTCGCGGTGATGTGTGATTAATTATTATTCACTCTTGTACGTAATAGGTCAATATATTAGCACAGCTATGTCCAGAATAGCAAGAAAGCAATGTTACTTCACAATTGTCTCGTTTTTTCTTATTTTTAAAAATCACTATTCGGCGTATTCTCGCTTGATCCAAAGCTTATTTTCTGTGGTGACCGTGCATTTTACTTAATGCCATAAAAACAAAAACAATCCCTATAAATGCTACTGAGACAACCCTGAACATTTCAGCGCGGTGCCAAAACAAGAACAAATTATTAATTACTTCGCGGAAAAGAGAGTTGTCCGAAACGAAAGCACGTAGTTATTAATTTATTGTATTAAATATTTATTAACCGCGTCACAATATTTATGAGCTCAAATTTTGTATCGCCGTTTCAAAACAGTTGGATCTTATGAAAACTTAAATCATTCCTATAAACAAAATTCATTAAACATTTGTTGAGATCATTCCTTTTATATGTAAATAAAGGTATATAAAGACAGAAAGAAAATATATTACGTTTTTGGCTACTGAGTGATCATTATTACTCAGTGCAACAAACATACAGTAAAGTACTCAATTACATTTTGAAATTGATAGATAAGAAACTTCTAATTTACTGCATCAAAATCGAGGCCCTACCGACAGTAAAAACAAAATTGCCTTTGCAAGTACCTTAAACTAATTTTTACTATGACTCATAAGATTACCTACAGGACCAGGTACGTTTGTACAAAGATCTACCTACACATAGACTCAGTATACTTAGAAACCTCGTCAAACCCAACCTACCTGTTGCCCTATTAGGCAGTGCGGAATAACGCATATTCACCACAAGAACAGTTACAGATATGAACAAAATCGTGTTAGCTATGCTTTTCTCGTAGTGTAAGAAATTATAGCATTTGGTCACAGTAAATTTGATTTGGCATGCTTAAGACAAGTGTTGCATGAGGATATTCAAGTTTTTCAAAATAAAGCTTTCAAAAATCATTTTGTGAAACAATTAGGCGGGGATCAAATGCCCCGCATGGTTCTGCTGGGTTTGCTGGATCCGGTTGTTGGACGAAATGTAATCAGGAAACATACATACATACATACTTATATTGCACCTGTATCCTTTACGGGGTAAGCAGAGCGTAAACGGCCACAAAAAACCGTCATCGCCATAGTTACTGGTTGCAAGCAGATCGCCTAAAATTGCAATTCCAACGTAATCACCGAGTTCCTTAGGACATCCCTTAAATTATGAATTTCTAAGAAAAAATGGAAATCAAGGCACACGTCACCGCGTCAAAGTGCGGCTGTTATAAGTTGTCATTTGTATGGTAGCTGTCACGAACTGCGCAACATCATGCGATGCGTGTGCGATACACCTTACAGTTATCGAAAAGGAAGATATGAAAAGAATTAAGAGGCACACTTTTATTCCCGCATTAGGTCAGTAAGCGTCATGTACGCTTAACGGTTCATTGTTCACTAAAACGACAAGACAAATAACTCCTTTTAACGGCAAAACGTAGGAGGCGCAGTTTTTGCGAATATCTACAAACTTAACTTTGCGAACAATATTTTAATACTTAAGAACATTTACTACGCGACTTTTATTTAACGGTCAGCAAAATTGATTTGGCAAAAATCTTTAGCACATTTTTCGCGTGAATTTTGCAAAAATATCTTTGCAGGTCAAGGCGTCTTCGGCCGGAACACTTCTCATGTAAATTTATTTTCCGGCACGCAAAATTTACTTTGTAAGGTGCGTTTATTTGTATTTTTGTATAGAAGCGTAGTGTTTGGTTACAAGCGACGCCGCGTGCGCTCACTTCCCGTTAAGAAGATTTTCGGAACACGAACGATGTTGTGGAAGGATCACGTGTTGGTTTTTATTTTATTTTTTATACTGTGACGACAGCCTTAGCCCCATTAATATAACAAATTTAATGCTCCTCGAAATTCGGTGACTTAAGCCAATTTATGTGCGCCTGTAGTTATAGTAATCCGTTTACAATTATTTTTATATACTATAAAGTCCACCTTAAATCTATCGGTCATTTTTACTTCTGATCTCCTACGTTTTGACTCATACTGATCTTCTACACTGCAGAAAAAGTGCACTTAAAAATGAGGTTGGGCATTGTTACCTTTCTGTTTTCTGAAGTTACACCAAAACAAGGTCGTATAGGCACTGGCAAAGAAAATTTTCATTTCTCACAACACTAAATATAAAACTACTCATCAAAGTAACAGTACCGCAAACATAAAACAAACTGTCAATTAAGCCATATATCCTGTAACCTACACGGATGGCCCGAATACCGCTTCCCTTGCAAGTCAGTCAGTAGTGTACCGTGCCATCTCCCGCTGCGAGCGACACCGGGTGAGCGCGCTAGTCGTAACTCGTAAATAAACATCCCGGGAAAGTAACGGGACTGGAGCGAACGGGAGTACGCCGGCTGGAGTGACGGTTACATGGTGGTCGGCGGCGCCCGAAATTTGCAGTTGTATACAGTATGTGAAGAGAAAAACGATATACGATATATATAAAACGGAAGGAAAATAAAAAAAATGTGTGTCTGTAGCCATTGTTCAAAAACGTTATCAACCTTGATAAAAAAAATCTATATATTTATGTAAAAATACGAAATATTTAACAGATTAACAATATAAAGGTTTATTCATGTTTTGACTCTTACATTAATAGTTAACGTAGAAAATAAAATGTATTGACGAATCATTCATTTTTATGAAATAATCTATTAAACATTTTAACTATCAATAAGTTTCTTTATCTACAAATTGAAAGACACAATAATGCAATTGCAAATGATGCATAACATATCGCAATACTATGATCGTTAAAATTGATATGCTTATTTTATTGCGTGCATAAAGTACTTATTTTTTATTATTATCTGTGTGATGCAACGCAACATAATTTTTATTCTATCTTACTTACATTATGGGACAGATTTTAACGCATACTTTTTACTCCTACGTGTGTAAAAAATCAAAATCGCGGCGGCGTACTCTACTGGCCAATTGAAATTCGATGATGCAATAACGGGTTTCCAGCCCAGAGTAAGAGTAGGTTTCAGAGGGGATCCTAAACATTGTCTTTGGATCAGTAGTAATCCGATCCCGATTGATCAAATCATCATGTCAAGGATATGTGGGAATGCGTCTAAGAAAACGTGTAGATAATACGAGCTGCGTTGAAAAATTTATGCCAGATTGACACAGACAGTATAAAATCCCGGATCCATACTAATATTATAAATTTGTAAGTATCTCTGGCTGTTTGAAACAATTTTGATAAAATCTGGCATAAACATAGAAACATAGGCTTTTATTGGTGGAAATACTACTGCGCTGCTTTATTCGAATCAGAGATTCATTGCTACCATGGCCTTAAACAGTGTCAAAATTAACATTGATGATACATTAACAAAGGATATAGGCCAATTTTTGTAGGCACTCGAGGGTCTTGAGTAACCGATGTGAACCACGAGGACCCCAGCTAAAGAATAAGAGATAAGAAAATAGCCCCATAGCAAAAAATATTTAGTATGATTGATCGTTTCTGCTGGTACATAAATATGGAGGATATAGACGACCTGATGTAGACCACCAGACGCTCAGCTCAACTGTAAGAGATACAAAAATGACACCAAAGAGAAAGTTAGTCAGCAGGATGTGCTGTTTTTTGTGGCACAAAGACGGCACATTGACATCAAGGACCTGGACGATCCAAAAATTGCATAAAAGACATTGTCTTGCTACCACATCATGTAAATTAAAGAACATTGGGTGAAAATAGTTTGTTATCAACGAAGTTCGTGGGTGGGTCAGCTAGTTAAAAAATACGCCACCGCAAGGCAGCGATGAACGATTCAACATAACATTATATTTGAAAGGTCTTTGATACTTGACTAAAGTAGATTTCTGTAGATTTATGCATTTACTTAGTTGTCTTTAAGTCTGATTTAAACTAGTTTTTCATAGCTTCATTCTAGTTATTCGTAGCGTTCCTCTGGAAATATTATCCTGCTCTGAGGTTTACGGTGCCTGTATTTATGTCCAGTGAGAGTCCTATAAATAACTCATCCTGTACGCTTCGAACTCCTGTCAGATGATTAATAAATGTATAGCCGCGCGAAGATATCTTATGGCCAGTGTTGTGGCCTAGTTTGTTATTTTTTGTTTGTTTATACAATAGAGTACAATGTAAAATTAAAATCCTTTGGAGAGTAATATCCTCTAGAAGTAACATTTGTGTAAGTATGTTGATTTAGGAACATAGGAACAATAGGATGATAGGAACAATTTATTTTCTTATGATGATTTATGCATCGAAGGGCAAGCAAGGCTGTCGTCAGTGATATTTTTTTATGCTAATTGCATATTTATTTTTATTTTATCTCTCTCACAACACATTGATTGACGGGAAAAGATCTCTTCATTAGAGTACGTATTTGGGACAAATTTTTATGAACCTTATTCTGTGTACTTCATGCTTTAAAGAATATAACATACACTTCAACCACCCCAGAGGATTACTACTAGTAGTAGGCAGTTACAAACAATTTTTCATTGGGCCGTTTATAGATAATTGTGTCAACAATATCAAAATCGTGTGCAACCATGGTTACTATTGGACTGTTCGGAATAATAGTGTTTTTCAGAGCGGTCACCTATTCCTAGCGGATCATCACTCTTGTCACACGTAAGTAAGTAGGTGTCCCGCGTTCACATATCGCGATATTTATGACGTCATGGGCGATATCGCGGATCGCGCGGCCGGTGCGCAAGCGCAGACCGGAATGCGCGCACGATGACGTATCTCATATTTATGTTCGTACGGTTGTCGCAGTGTAGGCTGACATGTAAAGGGTGCCAATGTATAATAGACACATTATTTGTACGATATTACTTCTTAAAATACATAATCAAACTACTCCCCTGCAAAACAACTAAGAAAAATGACAGAAACGCCAGAAAAACAGAAAAATATATTCCATAAACAATCGCCTAGTAAATCATTAAAATTATTTTCTCTGGCCTAGAACAACGTTGGCTGGTCACGCTAAAATAAGCAACACATTCGAACACAGCTTTAATATTAACAGTCACAAAAGTCCACTGCTGGACATGGAGCTCCCCTTTCATTCCGATTACAATTTGCAGCAGCGGAAAAAACCCTCTTATTAAAAGGTACTTTGTAAAAGAACTATGACCTAGCAAAAATCACTATTCATCTGAAAATGTGTACATTGATGAAAAAATACTCAAAGGTAAAGAAAAATTACTCAAATTAAGGTGATCTTTTTAACACCCTATATTCCTGCTTGGCACAGATGGATGGCAACTCATAGGCACCCTAGAGTGGGTGTCGTCTACAACTTATGGGTTTCACAAAGAGGGTTGAAAGCACCCGCCATTGTGTGAAAGTAAACATGGAAATGGTCTTAAAGCTAGTGTACCTATCTAACTATGTTTCTTATCATAAATTGTTTATTTCAAACTAATCACTGTCTGACTCAGACACTAAGCTAAGGCATTTTTTTAAACATTTCCTACGACATACATACAAAATATATTCTGTAACATTGTTCCGTTCATAAGTTAATTCATTTTCTTCGTGCAAACAAACACAAATACCACCCAATAAGTAGATTGTTCAGCACTGTAGTGGCTGTTGTGTAAACACAATTTCTATCAGCGCTACCAAAAATAGTGCAAAATAGTTTACCTTAGCTTCACCATTCCAATCTTCCTATAAAGCATGCGAATGCCCCGTTTAGGCTAAGTCTACATTTGCTACAGTGTCTGTTTCGGGGCGGGCCGCGTCGCTGCATGCGTATGGGCACCTTAGGCAGCTCAATACGAGAAGCTTATGTTGCTACTAGCAATGCGGACAATTTGGGAATTGTGTAGAATTACCTACAAGGGTTTTATTTCATTTCATTTCATTTCAAACAGAGAATTGCTGCTTACTTGCTATCCGGTGTCGAAATCAGAGTGTTGTCAAGCAATTAAGACAAAAACTCACTTAAATATTTGTACGTTTCTTTTTTTCTTTTTTTTTATTAATGATGGGTTTGCTCTTGACTCTAGTCTAGGTCATAGGACAGAGACAGAGTCTAAGATGGAGCGAGCTCACCCAGAAGAAGCCTGTTCACTCTTACTTTGAAGAGATTAGGGTTGTATGCGTTTGGAAACACAGACGCAGGTAGTGAGTTCCACTCTTTAGCAGTGCGCATTATAAATGACGTTCTCAGGAATATAAGGCTAAAGTTTGTCAAAAGATTAGTGAATTGAGTTTTGTGGACTTCAAGTTGCCTTGAAGTTCTGGGTGGTCAAAAAGTTTAGGTGCACTTTAGATCACGTCTAATTATTGTCCATTCTGTCCTTTACAGGGGTTTTAACACTTTAGTATTTAAACGAAAAAAAGGACCGGAGGACATTCTGAATTCATTGGGTACTTTTATTTGGTATCTCGCTCGCTAATCTAACTGTAATAAAAAAACGTCAATCAGTGATAAGTGTAAAGACACTTAATTTGAGATAAGTCGTTTTTCATACAAAAATAAAATAGAGTTATGTCTTAGAGAGAAAAGACTTCCTATAAAAAAAACTTTATAGAAAGTCCCGTGTTGATATAACATTTTCGCAAAATATTAAAAATTAATTGTAAACCATAAGACTTCCTTGATCGAACCGATTCGCCACTCTACGCAAATAGATGGAGCTACAGCTGCAAAAAAAAAACGATTTTATTGTGGACGAAACACTCCTTATCCTTTTACCGAAAGTAAGTAGTGTTGCGCCAAATTTACGTGTGCCTTCATTATTACGCATAAGCATTTGTAAAAAATTGCTTTTCAGCGCATGAATAAGTCTGTTGAATTTCAGTTTTTCTTCTGTACGTAAAACGGCCCACTTTAAGTAACATAAAAAGCCTGCAGCATAAAAAGGCTGGTCAGTTTACAGAATACCAGATTCTACACATTGCAAGTGACACATACAATAGGTACGATGCGCATACGCATTGCCTTGTCACTTGCACTGCACTTTCCTTTCCATTCACGCACTTTGCATAGCTATTCATTGCCCAGCTGATGGACAATGGATACTTCATTTTTAGAAAAAAAATAGTAACGGTGGGAGTTTTTAAAATGTATGAGATGATTTTACTTTATAATATGTCTGAGTACAATGTTTTGTTTGGGAAATCTGAGGGTAACATTTTGTTTTTGATATTATACAAAATATAGCTTTAGGTAAAATGAAATAAGAGGGCCTCCGTCGTCGATTGCAAATAGGTGAAGTGCCTTAAATATTTTTTACTTAATAAACGTAATTAATAATAGGTAAAACTGTACAAAACAAACAAATTTCAACATTATATTTTGCCTTATGCCTACATAATATTGTATCTATAGATAGGCATGGTTTTGGTGATTGACGCCATTTGCCACGGCGTTAATTTTCGATCCGTAATTTTTAAGCAATGTGTTTTTATGTATATTCTCTTTGGCACTCAAGGTCTGTGACATGTAAAACTTACTTTATGATTTAAACAATGTATGACCGTCTGTTGTCCAAAAAAAAAAAAAAAAATTATAGAGTACCTTAGGTAAAACCTCGGATCAACCATAAGTTGGTTGGTCTGAGGGTAAAACGATAGTCTCATGACTGTATTATTTTTAAATATTAAAAATAACATACATACATATTTCACACCTATTCCCCCTGCGGGGTAAACTGAGCATAAACAGCCGTAAAAAACGGACATATACGCCACGTCTGACTAACATTTGAAGGTCATTTAGAAAATAGTGCATCACCATAGTAACATTGTCATCCCATTGCCTACAATTGCAATACACATGCGACCCTCAAGGCCCTTAGTCGCTTCTTAAAAATAAAACGTAAAAAATTTTTTGGTTTTTAAAATAAGAAAGGATCACTTACATAATTGACTGTAAAACTAATGTGTTTTCAGTCAATTACCACACAACATGTTATCTACCAGTTAATGATTTATTACGACTTTCGTCGATTTTATTTAAAAAAATGGTAAAGTGTGAGTCGGAGTAGCGCACGAAGGGTTCTGTACCATTTTGTATCAAAATGGCAAAGAAATCACATTTGTTGTATGAGAGCTTGAATATCAATTTTAATCAAATTTTTAGTATTTGTTGTTATAGTGGCTAGACTAGAGTAATACTTGTTCTGTGAAAATTTCAACTATCTACCTATTACCATTCATGAGATACTCCAAACAACTTACAAAATCGGGCAAAATAAATAAGTTGATTTGTATGGAAGCCCTCCCCCCCCTTCAAATCTTTAGTTTTTATAACGGCTACAGAATTAATTGAGCATTTGTGAATATTTCAACTCTCTCTACCTATCTAGAGTACTCCTATGACCTAGACTAGAGTCAAGAGGAAACCCATCCTTAATTTAAAATAAAACAAAACACGATTAATGATATACATGCTGGTGACAGACGGACGGACAGCTGAGTCTCAGTAATAAGGTCCCCTTTGGGCACGGAATCCTAAAAATGAATCACATCTGAGATGAATTGGGAACTGATATCTGTTACGTGCCGTGTGCATTCATCATTGTAACGGGCAATTGATAATTTGGTCAGCTTAGTGGGTCACCTGCCATGCTGTGCATCGTTAAGTATCTTTCAAAGTGTATCAAAGGGGCGTTATTTAATATCTGAGAATCGTATTAACTTCTTTAGATTTTGATTAGATTTGATTAATTGCCGTGTGATGCCGGCTTAGAATAGCATCACCCCATATCTTTCCCGTGGGAGTCGTAAGAGGCGACTAAGGGACTCGAGGGTGTGTATTGCAATTTTAGGCGATGGGCTGACAACCTGTCACTATAGCGATACACAATATTCCAAATAACCCTCAAAACATTTGTCAGACGTGGTGTTGATGGCCGTTTTTTGCGGCTGTTTGCGCTCTGCCTACCCCGCAAGGGATTATGGGCGTGATATGTGTATGTATGTATGTAGATTTTGAGGTTGCTGTCCTTTTATCTCGTTTCAAGGATACAAAAATGGGCCGTACAAAAAGTAAAAGTATAAATGTAGATTTCGACTAATAAATCCAGCCCTCCTATTCAAACGAGCCATTCCACTGTGCGGCTCATAGAAAAATCCTGTTTAGCATAAGCAGATTCACCTTTCAGCCTACAGTCGGCAAGTGTATTATAATGTCAATTTGAGACCTCCGGGCCTAGCCACCAGTATACAATTACAAGATGTGTTCATTCTGCAATCTGTCAGGTGCACCCGCGCCGTCTCGCCGTAAATAAACAGCCTGATTTATTTGTGTGCACTCCGCCTAATTTATGGGTATTTTGGACACTTTGTGCCGGGGTGCTATTCTAGCAGAATAACAAGAGTGTGGATGATTTAAGCATAACTACATACAAAAACACACAGATAATAATACGGGGCGTAAGGGACTGTGTACCAAAAACTTTGCAAGCATGATCAGAACATGAAACTGAACAACGTTTTCTATGAAGGATATGTTGATAAACGAGGAAACCAATTCGAGCTTCCATACAAAATTCCTGATCAGCTGACTGACTTCCTATAGAAGATTGATGAAAAAAAAAACGTTTCCCAACATGGGCTCCATAGTAAAAGTTAATCAGTTTCGTGGTCTGATCATGCCTGCAATGTTTTCGGTATACCGTCCCTTACACCCTGTATAATAATGACAGATAAGTATCGATTAATGTATATGTCGCAGTAAGATAGATAAAGCCGTAATATAGTTATATCCCTAGAGATATAACTATATACCGTAACATAGTTATACGAAAGCGATTCATTACTATCTCGCTAGGAATATAGTTATAAAACGGTCCAAGTTTAGTGATATACATATATTACTAGATTAAGTTTAGTGAAATAGTTTTCGGAGTGTGCGCCGACTCCCCCGCGCCGAGAGAGGGTTTCGTGTTTACGCGCTCCCCACTTCGCAGTCAGTCGGCTGCAGTCTGCGGTAGTTTTCGTGCCTGTTCATTAATTGTCGCTACGTTTCCTTAATATTTGTTATATAATCGTTTTATCATTGCTAATTACTTGTGCCATCTATGCATAAAGATGAAGAAATCAATGCAAGGCGACGTTTTGAACAGGAGCTTCGTCTATTTTACAATGCGAGATGCAAAAAACCAGAGTGGGCGCGGCAGAGAATTAGTGAAGTAATAAATTACATAGAAGAGTATGAAGCGGCGCCTCGGCTTAACGTAAAGAGAAATCCTAACTATCATTTTTATGCAAACCATTATGACGTTATGCAGGTAGGAGAAGAAATGTATTTAGCTTTGAAACGAAAATCGACTACTGATCCTATTATAAAAATTTTGCTCTCCGAAGAATATTACAATGTTTTGTCAGAAATTCATAAAAACACAGGACATGGTGGTCGTGACAAAATGTTATATACCTATGGTAGATTTCTATTTCACTAAGCCTAATCAAGTAATATATTTATAAAACTAAACTTAATCTAGTAATATATGTATATCACTAAACTTGGACCGTTTTATAACTATATTCCTAGCGAGATAGTAATGAATCGCTTTCGTATAACTATGTTACGGTATATAGTTATATCTCAATGGATATAACTATATTACGGATTTATCTATCTTACTGCGACATATACGCAACATTAGGAGATGGCACGTACTTTGGAGATTAATAATACGGCTCTTTAAAAACACAGTAATTATTTAAGAAAAATACCTAATGCATTTTCTACAATGTCCACAATCGCCCAACTAAAACAGTTCCAATTATTTTTTTCTTTACTGTACAGAACCTTGTTTTGAGCTTTTGACAACAAAAGCTTCCAGAATATTCCTGCGACGTTCGTAATAAAATCTTCCTTCCTTAATCTTCGTAATAAATTCTTTAGGTTTTGTTTCATACAGCTACCATCCCAGTCTGAACCACCCACAGTCACCTTTGCAGTCACATGATAGTAAAAGCTTTAGCTGAAAACTCTCGCTGATACCATGACCTGGGAGACATCGTGTTTAGGGTAGAAAGTGGATAATTCGATTGTTATAATAAGCTCCATTTTCAACAATACGCTGTAAAACGCCAAAAAGGAAAAAAACTATGAAAAGGGAGGCTGCTGGGGCAAAAACCAGTACAAAATATCTGACTTCTCATCGCTCGCGCAGAAAAGAGCAATATCGCCCCTTGAATCCGCTCCCGCTAACAGTGAGACCACATCCAGTGAGCTCTCTTACTCTTACTAAATAGTGGAGAATTAACATTGAATCAAACGTAGGGAGGTCTGTCTCGAGTTGTGTGGGGGGTGAATTATGCCTATACGGATTTTTATTTGCTCATGTCTATTATTCTTTTTGACGGGACCTACCTGTGTACAACAGCTAAAAATCATCACAAGAAAAGGACATATAGGGTAAAAAAAAAAACACCGATGGCGAAATCTCTAGGCAGGCTGGTGATAAGGAACAATATTCCCCAAAGGACATAGGTTGAAATATGTCAAAATTATTATGAGTTTCCATACAAACTAAAATCAGATCGGCAATTTCGTGTAGGTGGTAAAAAAATTTGAATTTTTGTTTTCGTATTTCGACCTTGTTTCTTGGGGAGAGTTGTTCCTTATCCCCAGCCTGTTTTGACTTTTGCTATCAGTCACTAGTAAAAAAACACTTTATATACTTAATTTACGTAAAATCTTGTTTCTATACTTGGATAATTATTATGATTGACTGGAAACTAAATCATTTAGAAGGGAATCATCTCGGCAGTCAATCACATTAAATTTATTAAGTGCTAAACAAATTTTAATGCATGAGCATTAAATGGCGAAGCGAAGGCCTAAAAACTAATAAAAAGATCAATTATCGAAGGAAGTTTACTACTGTAACCTATATTTATGTAGGTAGGCAATATAACATTTGGGTGACGAAACAGTGAAGGGATAAAATTAGATTGACAGGTCAGGGCTTGTTTAAGCACTAGAGTATAGTACGTAACCTACGGTTGAGCTTTGTCGGTAAAGGTATATGGACGTAATAGGACCAATCATTTTACTTGAGAAATGATAAAATATGACAGTTTGAGTTTGTGATTGAATTCAAGATTTAGGTACAGGGGACCTAAACTCAAGCTTGGTAGCATACATTATATCACGCCTATATCCCACGCGGGGTAAAGAAACAGGCATTTACGCCACGTCTGGAGAACATTGAGGGTCATTCGGAAAATTGTGTATCACCATAGTGACATGTAGCAGCATAGGAGCTTGATAAAGAAGATCTAAATAAGAGCATTGTTCTTCGAAGCTGTACACCGTGTTTTGGAGGAAATTTAATTAGACAAGTTGTTTAGGACCCCATACTGAACAACATACTGAACAATTGTCACTAGGAGGACCAATGCTGAAATAAGAGAAAATAATTTCGACATCCCATACAAAGTCAGTCATCTAATCGTGAATCTTGAATGAGAAGTCGAGCATTGGAAACACGTTGTATATTTAACTGAACGAACTAGTATCATGACAAGCTCTGCCTACCCCGCAAGGGATAAAGGCGTGATATGTGTATGTATGTAATTTTTCTATCACATTTTCTTTTATGCTATCATGTACACCTTCTAATACCACAACCTCATCACATTTCAGCACCAAGATGTAGTTCAGATGGTTATCTAAGTAAGTAGTTATCGAACCAAGGCCGCGCCAATTTAAATACCTCTGTCCCCATACTAGTATGGCCACTGACTTACTAAATGATTAAGAAATCTTTGACATAAATATGGGCCTGTTCAAATTTAGACCTAGGAAAAATTCTAGTTCAGTGAAGAAAAAGGGCACCAGGGACGTTTAACGAATTTATAGTTTACCAGAACAATACTACAGGTTTTTTATTGGCAAACTGTCTAGGCAATAAACATCAAATTGTATTACTCATTTGTAACTTTTAATTACCTAACTATAAGTTTATATTGTTGAATATTACTATTGTTACCATTTAAGCTTTTAATTTCCTAAAGAAACCAATTGAAATTAATAAATAAATTCAAGGTTCGTAAAAACAAATTATTTTTAGTCGTATTTAGTTGCCGCCTAACTATTTGAGCGAAGTCCAACGAAGCAACTAATTATCAATATCGGATGAAATTTTAGTGGTGACTAATACTGAAAACAGACTGGTGATAAGGAACAACTTTCCCCAAGGAAAAAAGGTCAAAATATCACAAGAATCTTTTGAGCTTCCATAGGAGCCCAAATTAGCCTTTCTGTATGCAGCATTTTGTATGAGAGGTCAAAATTGTTTTTGCATATTTTGACCTATCTTCGTTGGAGTACGTTGTTCCTTTTCACCAGCCTGACTTAAGTTTTTGCTATCAGTCACTAGTAAAATTTCACCCTATAAATCACAAAATTATATTTGGAACGTCTAAAAAGAAGTTCAAATCCAACCCGCGCTTGACATTATTGCAAGTTTAAAAAAAAAAACTATTTAGAACTTGTCATTTTTTGTAACTCTAAAAGTGTCCTAGCAAACAACGCCATCTTCTTTCACACGAAATCCATTAACGCCTTCTAATACAGCGAGATGCAACTTAGATGCTTATCTAAGTAGGCGCCCCAGCCAAGGCCGACCCAATTTAAATGCCTCAGTCCCCATACAAGCAAAGTTGCCTTAGATACTGTGCTCATACAAAGGTGAACGGCTTCGGCATATTGGGTAGAGGCACTTCTATTGCTCATTATGAGAGGCTGTACGGTGAATTATGGTGCGATATAATGCAGTATGTCTTCAAAATTGTTCAAAAAAACATACACACACACTTATATATCACGCCTATAATCCCTTGCAGGGTAGGTAGAGACGGAAGAAACATTTTAGGGTCATTCGAAAAATTGTGTATCGCCATAGTGACAGGTAATCAGCCCATCGCCTAAAATTATATACACACCAGGGGTGTCCCCTACCCACCCTAGTCGCCTTTTACGACTCCTACGGGAAAGAAATGGGGTGATACTATTCTAAGCCGGCATCACACACCCTGCAAAAAACATGGCGAAAATAAAACCAATACCCTAAGCACTACCAGATGTAGGCCACTAATACCGTGTGATGCTGGCTTAGAATAGCATCATCCCGTTTCCTTCCCGTAAGTATCGTAAAGGGCGGCGACGGAACTTGAGAGTTACATTTGTACTGCAATTTTAGGCGATGAGCTGACAACCTGTCACTGTGGTCAAAATCAATCATCTGTTTGCCAAACGGGGCGTGAATATCCGTTTTTTACGACCCCACAACGTATATACGCGTGATATTATGTATGTGTATATGCTCAAAACAAAAAGAAACGAATTACCTATCTAAGGGATGAACCTTCTTTTGATCCCTTAAATCGTTAACTTGAAGTGCTGCTGGTAGTACCTACAGTTTATAAATTACAGAGGTTTACATGAACACATTTCTTCCTCATTACACCTTTCATCAAATTATTTAATCATTCTACATTCCAAGTTGATTGACCAAAGGAAGTAAATAATATAAGTGTAACTTGTACTTATTTCCGGACCAACTGGTCAGATAAACAAGTTATAATTATCTTAAGCAGCGTATAAAATCAAGAAAATGTTGAAACTCTGGCAAGTTAGTAATTATCTTGTTTAATACCTAGTAATGAATTTGCAGTTTCAGAAGGAAATATTTAATAAATTATTGGCGTTTATAGTAGGTATTTAACTTGCCTTTTTATCATTTATCATATAATGGGCACACAGTTAAAATTTGTCTTGTCATTTAACCACTATATGAATTTGTTTTCAATTTAGTAATGACAATGCAAAAGGGTGCGTTAAGCCGTCTTTCCCGATTACACAACTTTAACTAAGGCTTACTAGCACTTATTAGTGTTAAAATTTCTTACACTAGGGTAAATCAGGTCACTCCTTGACTCAAAACAATATATACAATAGCAAGAGCAAGGGTTCATCGGGTCGTTGGATGACTCGGTGTCCCACACGAAAAAGAAGAAGAAGAGCAATTAAGTACAAAACAGTGTCCTACATAATTAGAAGAATAACCGCAATTATTAAAATATGCCAATTTTTAAGAACCTGAGACTTTCGGTATCAGTACCATAGATCAATTAATTCTAGAGGTCAGTACTACCGGGGCCTCTACCAACTGGGCAACCTCCTCAAATTATGCAAGTATATCTTAATTCCGTGTGATGCCGGCTTAGAATAGCATCTCCCTATTTCTTTCCCGTTGGTGTCGTAAGAAGCGACTAAGGGACTCGAGGGTGTGTATTGCAACTTTAGGCGATGGGCTGACAACCTGTCACTATGGCGATACACAATTTTCCGAATGACCCTCAAATGATTGTCAGACGTGGCGTAAATGACCGTGTTTTTTTGGACATTTATGCTCTGCCTACCCCGCAAGGGATTCATCATCATCATTGGCCTCACACGTCTGTGACAGACGATTTAAACAGTGTCTGAGGCAGACACTGCATTGCCTGGGACGTAATTATGGAAAACACAGGGCTGCCCAGGACCTGCGCCACCCTCTCGGCCTTCCTGGCTGGATCCGCAGGAACGACTAGTCGATACGTGCGGAGCCAGGTCGGCTGCAGGAGTCTGCCGCGCGGTAGATCTCTGTCACACGCGCCCCCAGGAGACCCCGTTCCGGGTTTAATTGTGGAGTTGGCCTCTCCAGGACCGTTGTGCTTGGGTCGGATTTATCACTCGGTCGCTTCTTACGACCCCCACGGGAAGAGATGGGGTGGTGCTATTCTACTCTGCCGGCACCACACGGCTACCGCAAGGGATTATAGGCGTGATATATGTATGCAAATAACGCGTAGCATGGCTCCATTTACCAGAATACCTGGGCCTTTTCAAGGCGAGAGTGAATAGGCATTGTCTAGGTGAGCATATTCCAACATCATCTGCATCGTCGCTTAACATCAAGTGAGATGGCAAACACATGCGACCTATTTTTTATAAAAAAAAAATAGATTACTAAGAACTAATTTATTTGCAAGTTCTAAAAATAAAACGAATAATTATTACAAGAAAATTATATACACATACACATATCACCTCTACAATCCCTTGCGGGGTAGGCATAGCGTAAACAACCGTCAAAACTGACATTTACACCACATCTGACAAATATTTGAGGGTCATTCGGAAAATTGTGTTAGTAGTTACAGTTTGTCAGCCCATCGCCTAAAATTGCAATAGAAATCCTCGAGTCCCTTAGTCGCCTCTTACGATACCCACGGAAATTGGGCGATGCTGTTCTAAGCCGGCATCACACGGCCAATGCAAGTATATCTCTATGCAAATAAATAACGTGTGGCATGGTTTTATCTACCAGAATAGCTAGGAAAAAAATCATTTCAAGTTCTAAAAGCCAATATTATGTACAAGAAAATAATATATAATAGTAGTTTCTCGCACCCTAGCTCCTCGAAAGAAGAACAACATCTAGGGGTGCGCTATACCGACGCGGTTCACTGTCGTAAGATCTTTAGGCGCCGCACGCGCTGTAGGATAATGAAATCATAAGTCACGATCAAGCTGTCTCCTCTACACAACTACACAACTCAAAACACACCTTATTACCACCTTCATAGATCTCAAAGGTGAACTAAAGCTAGCTAGTCTATGAAATGCCCTATTCAGTAAAAGAATGTAGGTATTTATTGCATTGCATTTGAGTCTAGGCGTTGTCGAAAGGTCTCAAATTAAGTTTTATTCTAATTTCAAATGCCCTAACCCTTGATAGAGTCGTTAAAGATCAAAATGGTTGTATTGATTTATTGATTGTTATTTCATTTTGATAGCTCAGCTTATCGATGGCTGATGTAGCGCAGTGGTAGTGCAACTGCCAGCGACGCAAAGGTTCCGGGTTCGATTCTCGGTAGGTTGATATTTATCACTTTGTGATTTGTTCCCAGTCTGGTTATAATATTGCAGGTAGAACCTGATTGTCCGTAAGAAAGAGGGCACGTTAAGCCGTCGTCAGTCCCAGTTGCTGTCATTACCTAGTTAGACGGCGGTCGTTACACAACCACGTCAGGGGCCTACTAGCAGTAAGGTGGTTGATAAACTCTGAAACCAGGGTTCATCGGGTCGTTCGTCGATTCGGTTTCCCACCCAAAAAAGGAAGAAGAAGAAGCATATCTGATTCACCTGAACGCAGAAATCAACGTGAATCACGATGATTTCTGCGTTATGGCGGCTTAGAATCATCACCTTAACTATATCCATGGTAGTCATGAAAAACGCCAAAGGGATAAATTAATTTAAGGAATGGGCAGCAGCATTCCCTGTAAATGCAACATCTTGCACTGCGCTCGCATATCCGCCTGCCAAGAGTGGTGAGTATGGCAGGACCCTCCAACAGGGGGAGGCCAAAGACCAGCAGTGGACTAGTGTGGCTGTTAATGTTAATTTCAGGTAAGACATATAGTTTATATTTATTGTGTTTGAAAGAACAAATTATCTACCGCCACTTGTCTGTGACTCTCAACACGAAAAAAACACGTTTTCAACACGAAAGACATCAACGCATTCGCCATTAATATTTTTTGTTCCAAAGAACTTTGATCTTCTTTTAAGTCTTTGCCGTGTGATGCCGGCTTAGAATAACATCACCCCATTTCTTTTTCTGAGCACCCAAAATAACTAGGTAGTTATAATATTTTAAGTTAAATATAATGTACCAAAACATGTTGTTTGATTTGGTACTTATTAAGTTGGTTTACTGAAGCTAGCAGCTAATACTCACAGCTGCTTATTTACTTTATCTTTCGTAAGTCGGGTCAGTATCGAAACTAGTTGCATTTCCAAGTTCCTAGCAGATATCTATAACAGTAACTTATCTGTGTTACAGTTCAGTTGCGTAACTAAATCTGGACAATGTACTTTCCATTTACGGGTTGTTCTTAAGTAAGTAAAAACTCTTTATTGCACATGAATTCAGGATAATGTAAAACAGAAAAACTCAATCTAAAGTGCGTAAATGCTACCTTACCGCTAAAAGAGATCTCTTCTAGACAACTAGTTAGAGGAAAGCAAAAACAGAGTAGAGCATAAGAAAAAAGTTATACATAAACCATTTTTTTATTCACGTTGTTAATTAATATAAAAATTCATACATAATTTTATAATTACGTGTATTAAACATTCATACACTATGTGGACATATCGACTAATTTGAATACTTTAAATAGAGATTATTAAAAGTATTTTATGAATTAATATTTTAATTTGGCATAATTTTTTTTTATCTATCGTAGGAACATATATATTTGCCGTGTGATGCCGGCTTAGAATAGCATCACCCCATATCTTTCCCGTGGGAGTCGTAAGAGGCGACTAAGGGACTCGAGGGTGTGTATTGCAATTTTAGGCGATGGGCTGACAACCTGTCACTATAGCGATACACAATATTCCGAATAACCCTCAAACATTTGTCAGACGTGGTGTAAATGGCCGTTTTTTGCGGCTGTTTACGCTCTGCCTACCCCGCAAGGGATTATAGACGTGATATGTGTATGTATGTATGTATGAATATATAAGATGGATGCATATACATTACATACAGTAACGGCCACAACAGTCCACTGCTGGACATGAGCTGTTGTGGCGTCTCACGATGTGTTCATGTCCTCTATGACAAGTGCAAACGTCAAACTTTGGCATAGTCAACTTCTTGACGGGAGTGTCGTGACGTCTCATGATGTTTTCATAGACAATGGGAATTTCTGGCAGCACCGGAAAGAAATACCCTATTCCAAAGTTTGACGTTTGCTCTTGTTATAGAGGACGGTGGCAAAATATGTCGAAAATTATAATTTTGGTGAGTACCTAATCATCAATATATTCCGAAGAGAAATTAACCTTTTCGACATACGCTTCTGCCTATGGAGCGGTATTGCCATCTCAACGCTTTGCAGGCGACTTGGCGAGCGCAGTGCAAGATGTTGCATTCTGCTATACATACCCTAGATTACCCCAAAGACGCTTTTCAAAAAAAAAAATTGGGTTGATGCTATTCTAAGCTAGACAATATGGATGCACACTTTCTATTAATTTCGGTTTATTCAAATATTTTATCTGTGATTATATTTATTTAAAATTGGCCAGATGGAATATTTTTATCAGTTTTGCGAAGTGTCCGGATACTTATTAAATATTCCATGTGGCTAATTTAAAATAATTATTATCACAGTTCACACTTAATTTTAATCTTAAAAAGGTCCTAACGGGAACAACCCAAATGATAAACGTATTAGTTACTTAACTCAAAATTAAGTATCTATTCGGTCAAGTGTAAATTAAGTTACTTAAGCTCAATAGCCTTTTGAAGTTAGGCTTATTAAGATGCATTGTTAAAAATGAATATAGTTTGACAGTAATTGCCTAAAAGAGTTACTTCAGTTTGAATGGCTTTGTAAAGAGTAAATTTTTATTGTAGAGCAATAGTAAATGATCCATACAATTTGAAAAGTGGTCTACGGAACCGTATAATCACAATAATTGTTGTTTCATACGCATTAGGTAAAGTTTCAAGTGAATACACTTATAGTTTCTTTAAGTTTAGATAGTGAAAGTATAGTATCGAATTAAAGGTTAAAGCCGAATTAACTTTGTTATGGAATGAGGTAATTCGTATGATGATTTTTCGTCATAGGTAAAGTCTAATTACCAACTGTAAACTAATTAATAGTAGTTTGCACAATTACAACTTAACAATAAAATCTCTACCGATAAGTGTAACATTCCACTTACGGTTAGTGTATCTTACAGTCGCAATATTTGTAGAAATATCATCCATTTAAGCCACATTTGACAGCTGCCATCTCTGTACTAAAACAGATTACAACAAAGGAAAATTGACCCTCTGCCATAGCATTAGCATGAATCTGGCAGCTGTTAATTATGGTTTATTGGGATGGCCGTACTGTAGGATGGAAGAAGTTGCTGTCTATGATTACTTACACGTCAGCCTACTATAGAGCTTTTGGTAATTCCGTGTAAAGGAGTATTTACTTTGCATACAAACTGACCTGTCATGTCCCGATTTTCGACAATTTGTAAGATGGGTCAATGACTTTTTCACGAGATGAAGTAAAAAGTACCAGAGTGTTTAGGTGGTAGTAAACTCCGAATACCGGGTTCATCGGGTCGTTGGACGACTCGATCCCACAAGACAATAAAAAGTGGAACATCTGCTATGCCATATCAGTAAAACGCTAAATTTACGATACGGAATCTTACAAAAACCAAAGGCGAATGAACCAAAAATCTAAAAAGTAATATGTCATTTGCGATTTATGATTTAGATAAACACTTGCAATAGTGAATTTGCTAAAATACTTGCAATAGTGAACTTTACTACCAAGACATCAAAGTATGTATTTGCAAGGATCTAAAATAAATTATAAATTTTAAAGTTCGATCTAATTCTGACAAGACACAACACTAACAAAAAGCTTAACAATGAAGATGTCGATTCTGATTTTATGTTCAATGAACTGTAGCTTGAATATATTATATATTATTTACTTATTATATCCCACGTCTTAAAGACGGTTCACCAACTTGTCATCCGAACGACACTGCGTATTTTTAATGCACCATAAAGTCGTAACGGCTGTCAGACGAAAGGAAATTGCGAATTCAGATCTTATTCCCTTACAAATACGACTAAAATGCGGTACAGTGTGTAATGAATGCGTCTGTTGAGCTGTTTGGCAGACGCATCCGATAAGGGATATTTGTATATGAATAATATCGGAATTTGCAATTTCCTTTCTTGAGACAGACACATGCGTTACGGTGCGTTAAAAATACGCAGCGACGGACGACAAATTAAGCAACGAAAATATGTTGCACTAGGAAAATGGTCGGTATCATACATACATACACACACATATCACGCCTACAATCCCTTGCGGAGTAGGCAGACCGTAGACGGCCGCAAAAAACTGACATTTACGCCACGTCTGATAAATATTTGAAGGTTATTCGGAAAGTGTATCGCCATAGCGACAGGTTCTCAGCCCATCGCCTAAAATTGCAATACAAAAATGGCTAGTTTATTATAATTTATCCAGCTGACGTAAGGCCATGATTTCATATAGTAAACTAACACTGTGACATTTTGCAGACATTTCACAGGTGTGCTATGATTGTTGCTAGTCATGCCTTACCAACTGATTTGGTTGCAAATAAGTGATACATACCTACTGTGGCATTGTGTGTGACCAATTGAAAATTATATTATAGGGTTATAATTATTTAGTCAGATTACGCACTGCCTTCAGGCTATGGGGTAAGAATAAGCATTGTATGTCAATGGAATTATATTTTTCTTGAAATTCTAATAGAAAAATGGCTGGTTTATTATAATCTATCCAGCTGACGTAAGGCCATGATTTCATATAGTAAACTAACACTGTGACATTTTGCAGACATTTCACAGGTGTGCTATGATTGTTGCTAGTCATGCCTTACCAACTGATTTGGTTCAAGATAAGTGATACATGCCTACTGTGGCATTGTGTGTGACCAATTGAAAATTATATATAGAGTTATAATTAATTAGTCAGATTACGCACTACCCCCAGGCTATGGGGTAAGAGTAAGCATTGTATGTCAATGGAATTATATTTTTCTTGAAATTCATTTCGTGACTCAAATATTTAAAATTTAGTGCCGTGTGATGCCGGCTTAGAATAGCATCACGCCATTTCTTTCCCGCGGGAGTCAAAAGACGCGACTAAAGGACTCGAAGGTGTGTACTGCTATTTTAGGCGATGGGCTGACAACCTGCCACTATGGTGATACACAATTTTTCGAATGACCCTCAAATATTTGTCAGACGTGGCGTAAATGTCCGTTTTTTGCGACCGTTTAAGCTATGCCTACCCCGCAAGGGATTAAAGGCGTGATGTGTATGTATGTACGGAATATTTAAAAGATATATATTCAACACCTGTAGAACAAGTTAGATGCTTTAAAACATTTCCAATTTTAATTAGGTAACCCACGCCAAACCTCACTGAATGCATTCCATATCAGAGCTAAACCTGCCAATATATTTGCATGTGAATAAAAATAACAAAAAAGGAAAGTGTTATAAACCGGTAGAGACATTTTTATCTCACACCCACACGAGGTATTCAAACTTCATTATGAATATTTAATAAATAATTTTGAGCGTTATATTAATTCATGGCAACAAAAAAACATAAAATAAAATAAAAGTATTATGCACATTAAAATTAACTATCTTTGCATTTTATATATTTAATGCTTTTTTATTATTGTTTTGTTTTTAGCTTTGTATACTTTCTTATAGTATTGAAAGCGGTTTGACAACAGCGTAGTCTGATTTCTCGTCGACAAGATGTAACGAACAAAAAAATAAATTCTGACCAAATTGACTCAATCAAATATTTTGTTATTACTATCTTTTTTTCAATCTTGATTATTGTGTATTTTATCTGGTGCCTGACTTAAAATTTAAAAGACTCTGTATATTCAAAGCTTTGTATATTTATCCTCAACATTTTCGAGACCTCTTCGAAAGTTACGATAAAAATGTCCGTACACCCAAAACATTATTACCTAATCTCAGTCAAAGACCTCTTAAGGTCCCTTCCCAATTTATACTTACGATAATAAAACCGCAAACATATACCTCCTTAAAACACCTGCAGATATTACGCTGGCTACAAAGTTAACTACACCCAGTAGGTATTTTATATATTTTGTGCCTAGCATCTTCATTAATATATGGTTTAAAAAACTACTGTAAATATTTCAAGGGTTCCACCGTCATGAAATTGAACAACTTTTCCCAAGGAATATACACATATCACGCCTAATAACCATTGCGGGGTAGGCAGAGCGTAAAAGGACGTAAAAAAACGGCCATTACGCCACGTCTGACAAATATTTGAGGGTCGTTCGGAAAATTGTGTATCGCCATAGTGACAGGTTGTCAGCCCATCGCCTAAAATTGCAATACACACCATCGAGTCCCTTAGTCGCCTCCTACGACTCCCACGGGAAAGAAATGGGGTGATGCTATTCTAAGCCGGCATCACACGGCATTGGCATTCCAAGGAATATAGGTAGTAGAAATTATTTAAAAATATTCCAGCCGACCGGGTCAACATGTATTCGGTTCCATTTTTTTTTCGACCTACGTTGTTTAGTGTCATGGGCTGGTTCACCCCTTAAAATATTTGCAGCTAATGTTTTAACATCCTGTAGATAACTTTCTATCAGAATCGTTGGATTGTATAAATATCATAACAAAAAAAATACTGCGTCATGTGTCATAACTCATACAATATTTTTATGACTAAATTATAATGCAGGTGTGTTTGAGACACTAACTTGATATGTTATTTACTTGTAAGAAATTCTTTCGAGAAAGTGTGCACTACTTACAAAATTTTGAATGCAATAATCAAGAAAAACGAATTCTTCAAATTGATGTACACTAAAAAAGTCTGTTGCATACAAAGTGAAGTTGTTCAGTTTAAAGAATTGTTTAGGATATAAACGAGACACTGATTTGTTACGAGAATCGTATCTTGTGGTTTCGATCGGAATTTTAATGATTTTAGGACACTTTACTTTACCGAAAATACTGTCATAATGTAACAAATTCAATGCGACATATTTCGCAAAGGTTATTTCTATTGAAATATAATTTAAACTGCGTGATTCTTAGGGTGGTTCGAGAGCCCAGTGGCCCCCCCAAACAGGAAAAAAATCCCTAGCTGGACACGCTAGTCATCTGCAAACCAAAGTATCAGTTCGCGGCAATAACATACTACAAAGATTGTTTAGAATTAATAAATTCTTGTAAAAACCAAGCGCTTTATATATGTATTGTAATTTTGCTAAAAGTGAACACTTTGTGAATTTTTGGAATACACAAATAAATCGCACAGCTTTTACAAGGTTATATTGATTTTAAATAATCTTTGTAGTTATAGCCGCGAATTGATACTTTGGTTTACAGATGACTAGCGTGTCCAGCCAGGGTTTTTTTCTGTTTGCGGGCGCCACTGGGCTCTCGAACCACCTTAAGCTTTCCCAATTCAATTTTCAGGCAGTTGATGTGCCAGATGTACTTCCGTTGGTGCATCATGCACTAATAATAAATAAAAATAATTATTAGGAAAGCGTCTACGTAATTTATCGTTTAGGTAAAATAAAAATAGATTATACTTGAAACTTAAATTGTAACAGCAACACTGGGACAATAAACATGTCAAAATTAATGATTAATTGTAGTTTGGTTCAAAACTTTGATATTTAAATACATTTTATGTTGTTTAACAATTGTTTTAAATATTTTTAAACAAATCACGTTTGCACTGAGATTTACCGCACTTATTTTGAATTTCCCGAATACCGACACGATTTTTATCGCCGTTACTGACAATGGCAATAAACTCAGCTTGACGATATTATGAAACGCATATTTGAATAATGCACATGCACTGAGGTCAGTGAACTTCAATTGACAATGAGTGAAAATACTTTAGTTTTACTTTTGTCATTAATAGCCATAATAATAATATACAGCCCAATCGCCTATTCCGAATGAAACGACGACGTAAATAAAGTGACTATCCACCCCCTTACCCCTACCCCCCTTCCAAACAAAATAGTTACAAACAGTATGATGGCGATTTTCAAAATTTCCGTCACAATTTATTAGGGTATAACTATGCTATAAGAAAATATCGGTGAGTGAAATATTTAGTAGGTTTTTTTATTTAGTTTAAATTGAACATTCAACTCAATATCCATCCCAGATCATTCCCCCCAATAACACTTTAAATTCTTCGAAATCCGTACAAGCCGTGTAAAAGCCTTTTAAAATAGCAGAACATAATTCGCAATCAGCTCCCCATACTGTCTGAGACATTGTCCACTGAATGTATAATTCTCTTATCTTAACAACATACGTCTTTTAGGAGATACGACTGATTTTTATCTTACAAATTTCTATTTAATTGGAAATTCCTTATCTATGAAGATAATTGAACAAACGAGCCTGCAGATAAAGGCTAAGTGAGAATTTATGTTTTCATAACATTATTCTTGATTTGTTTTTTTATTTTATAACGCGATCTGACTTTGAATAGATAAAGAGAGTAGAAAATATTAGGTACCTATCAAAGTTTGATTTAAGTAAAGTAATTTTGGTGTATTCATAATTAAATTGATCGCAGCATAAATCCCACTGCCCAACCTCCAAAATTTAACATCTTCCAGGATATAATAATAATGTTCTCACTCTAAAAACTGTCAAAGTACTCTTTTTACACGACTGCCCAACCAAAAAAGGAAGGTAATGTTTTTAGAGTTCATATATGTATAAATGCAGATATTTATTTTTGTCTGTATTTAAGTGCGATTCTTTAAATTGCTGCAACTCGTTAACCACTCAACAGATTCGAATTGAAATTATATCGGGAGAAGCCTTACATTATCCCGAGTGTCATAGGCTAGGCTTTATCTCAAAAAGCAGTCGTGTTTTTTTTTATTAATTATGCTTGTTGCCTTCAATAGGGTCTCCCGTTATAAAAGCTCACTATTTATTTCCCTTCGCTCATTCCTTATCTCCATCGAAATTACAAAGACATTACAGGTTGCACACAAAAAGTAGTGTCACGTACGGAACCCACTGTGAGGATAACGTTACCAAATCGCCACCGCGAGCTATATTTATGAATTTATCACCTTTTTGTGTCGGTCAGTAAACTTGCGCGCGCATCTTTTACGTTGTTTGGATAAAAATACTTTTTGGACGAAAATGCTTTTGACCTTACTAAAGTTTTATATTCGTGTTAATTTTTCATAGTCTGGAAAGGCTAGGTTGATAATATACTTACATAATCTATTATTTACAAATACTTTTACATAGAAATGAGCAGGATAATAGATCCATACACATACATACTCATATCACGCTCTTATCCCTTGCGGGGTAGGCAGAGCTTTAAGGACCCTAAAAATACGGTCGCTGTCGCCACATCTGAGATATATTTGAAGGCCGTTCCAGAATAATCGTGTATTACTATCATAGTGACAGGTTGTCAGCCTGTCGCCTAAAATTTAAATACTCGTTAAACCCTCGAAGTCCCTTAGTAGCTTCTATGATAAATAGATATACTTATAAATATTAATAACAAGAAATTTGATAGGTACCTCAGGTACGAGAAAGTACCAATTTAACCTCATGTTATAGTTTTTTTGGTGTAAGCATGGTGTAAAAAGTACAGTATTCTTTTGTAAAATTATATTATACCAAGAGTCAAGACAAATGTGAAATAAAAATATGTAAAACACAGCACAGATATTTAAAGTTTATCAAAATTGCATACACGTAAAGGCCATCCCATAAAAACTGCAAATAAAACCTCGAAACTGCGTTTTAATGGCAGATTTGTGTGAGTTCAATATTTTGTGGCCCGCGACGAATGGGAAAATATTGACTTGGAAAGTGATACCTATATTTACTTACGTTAAAAAAGAGTAATGCTGTGTGATGTCGTCTTAGAATAGTATCCCCCCATTTCTTTCCCGTGTGTGTCGTAAGTGGCCACTAAGGGACTCGAGGGTTACATGTGTATTGCAATTTTAGGCAATGGGACTGTCGTGATACTCAATTTTCTAAATGACCATCAAATGTTTGTTAGGTTAGGTGCAAATGGCCGTTTTACGGTAATTAATTAAGTTTTGTAATTAGTATATGTATGTTAATATATAAAGTACAGCCTACAAGAGCTTTCGACTTATTTTTGTTGTTACGAATTTTACATTACATTTTAAGTAAAAAAGGTTCCTCCAGTGCCTTTATTTTTATTTTTTTTATCCCGCCCGAGCCGGTTTTATATCAGGACATTACAAAATTGTTATAAAGAAAAGAAAATTGTGTGATACAAATTTCTTTTTTTTACAATGACGGTTCATGACGTCAATAAGTGAGATGTTAATACTATCCTACATTGAATAAAGAATTTCAATTTCAATTTCCAAAGAATAAAATAAAAATAACATAGAACCATATGGGAAGTTAAGTAAGTAAGTATGTGGTAAGTATACCGTCTTCAAAATATAATGTAAAAAATCTATTGCTATATTTTGTATCAAAGTTCTATTTTAGCGCCACCTGTTGCCTCTCTCTCGTACTAGCTTAGCTTTACCGTTGCGAGGTCGCCAGTCACCGCGCATAGATAGATGCAAAATATACCATTCACTTTTTTACACACTTGCACTTAGTGACAGGTAGAGTGCGCGCGAAACGCCTGTTATAATATTTATGTTTTCTATTTTAGCGATTATTAAATATGACCATTTTAATACTAAAGGCAATGAATAATGAGCTTTCAATGGAGATACCTAATCATGAAAAATACAATACTTCTGGTTGCCGTGTGATGCCGGCTCAGAACAACATCACTTCATTTATTTCCTGCTGGTATCGTAAGAGAGGTTTTAATTGAGGTTTGAATTTAGGCGACAGGCTCACAACCTGTGATATATAAAAAAATTCTGAAATATCTCAATAGTTTCTCAGGTGGCGAGATATTTGAAGGCCGTTAACGCTCTACCTACCCCGCAAGGGATTTAGGCGTGATATGTGTATGTATGTATGTACAATACTTCTGTTGATGTTTTCTACCTAAAAATATGTGTCTAATCATTCCTATCGTACTTACATTACACTCTAATGTTGTTGAGTTGAATAGGCCAAAGAGAGCTAATTAGGTATTATATGAAGGTATGTGTAAGGACAATTGCGGAACAAGAAAATATCTCGAACAACCTTTGACAGTTCAGGTAGGCAGCCAAGATAACAATGGTTACAAAACCACTTTCCCCGCTCCCGATCTGAATTGTAACCTTTAGCACACGCTACTGATTTCCTCAATAGACTGGCTCATGACTCATAGTCCAGTTAGTCAAACGGCAGGACATATCTAGATTTATAATGGTACCTTAACCGACCTAGACTATCTGGGTTTCAACATCGTCTAAATCTCCAGTGCCTACAATCCGTTACCAGATTTAACAGTGACAAAGTTATCTGAAATCTTGTGCGGAATTCAGCCTAGATTTTTAAGATGGATGTAAGATGATAGTTAGGAATATTATTACGCTAATATTATAACGTTAACGCACCGAAACGTTAACATGCGTCTGAAATAAGGAACTTGTGAATTCCGATCTTATTTCTTTACAAATACGGCTACGTTACGAGCGTTTACGGTGCGTTACGGTGGGTAACGGATGCGTCTGTCAAGTCGTTTGTGTGATAGAACATGTGGAAGAGCCGCCATAATTTACATAACGCAAGTACCTTGAGTTCAGACGCGAAATTTCAGGCAGTAAACATCTTTAATATCTGACTGAATTACATCTACGATGCTGTGTTTTGACTAAATGTATAAATTTCAGAGACCTACTACGTGTGGTAGGTGGTTGAAAATCTCTGTCACCAGAGTTCTTCGGGTCGTTTGATGACTCTGTGTCCCATACGAAAAGAAGAAGAAGAAGAAGAATGCGAGTTAAAGAATGAATAGAAATTACAAAATTTTCAAACCCTTGCAAGTCTTTTGTATTACACAAATTGATATGTAGCCGTCTTGCGAGGTGCGACCGCCTCGCTGATGAGATTTATAAGATTATATATAAAAAAAAAAAAACTTTATACTGTAAAATTATTAATAGTTTACCTTCTTTCTCGCCTTTTCCTTTTTGTAGTGCTCGTCCCTTTGATGGTTCGATACAGGGTCATCATTTTCGACGCCATTTTGTTTTCTTTTTCTCTTTACTATTATTTAACTTTTCACTCACACAGGCCACAACCACTTACTTGATTAGATATAACATTTATAATAATTATCACTAGATTTCACTATTGACATTATTTAACTTAACTAATTAACTTAATTATTTTCGACACTTCTCACTTCGTTTTCGTAACCTGTAACAAAAGAAAACGAATTAATTACCTTTGGATTAAATTAAAATAAACTACCGTGTAATTGCAAGTAGGATTTTTGCATAACTTAATTAATGTGTTAAGCAAATACGTAGTTCCAACTTTGAAAAGAGTGAAACTTTTGTTGTTTATGTGTAAGATTCACGGCCTTTGATTACTTTATTATCAAGAAAGTTTATTCGCAAGAATATATAAGGTGTAAAAAAATTAGCTAAGAATATTTTAATAATATTTAAGAATATTTTTTACAAAAAAAAATTGCTGAGAATATTTTAAGGAGTGAACCAGTACGTGAAACTGAACAACTTTCCCCAAGGAACAATAGGTCGAAATATGAAAAAATAATTTGACCCTCCCATACGAAGTGTGTTACCCGACCGGGATAATTTGTATGGGGGGGCAATATTTTTTTCATATTTCGACCTATGTTCCTTGGGGAAAGTTGTTCAGTTTCACGTACTGGTTCACCCCTTAAAATATTCTCAGCAAATTTTTTTACACCATGTATACGCCACGTCAGACAAAAACTTGAGGGTCATTCAGAAAATTATGTATCACCATTGTGATAGATTGCAATACACAAGTAACCCTTGACGCCTTCGGCCGGCATCACACTGAGTCAGAGACATTTCTAGTTAGAAGGTAGGCCTAAAATCAACTTCTGAAAGGAGGTTTGTTCACAAATGATAGTCACTCAACCGCCTCTGACCCAGTCTTTCACTAATTAGCAACCAACCACCAATTAATATGGAAACCAATAAACCGGAAAATTTGAGGTCTTGTCACTCATGTGGTTTTTACATGTGCCGCACGATTTTGCGAAATTTTGCCGGTCCGGCGTTACTCTGCATTAACTGCATGTAGCACCACACACCGGCTGTCAAATACCGCAACGTTGCGTGGCACGTGTGAGAACCACCTGTGTTTATGAATTTCTATGCGATATGGGCGTAGTGAAGGCGATAGTGTAATAACCGGTCCGGTTAGTCTATTGACCTACTGAAAGGTATGTGTAATATGTTTTTGATTATTTATCATATTTATTTTAAGTTTCCGTAGAATTTGTTAAAATTACGGATGTGGCATATACATGGTGTAAAAAAATTAGCTGAGTACGTGAAACTGAACAACTTCCCCTAGGAACATAGGTCGAAATATGAAAAAAAAATTGGCCATACAAATTATCCCGACCGGGTAACACAATGGGAGGGTCAAATTATTTTTTCATATTTCGACCTATGTTCCTTGGGGAAAGTTGTTCAGTTTCACGTACTGATTCACCTCTTAAAATATTCTCAGCTATTTTTTTTACACCTTTTTAACTTAGGTACTGTGAAGTCCAGCCTCCTTCGTATGGCTGGCACCTCGAACTATTCTCAATTTAAATTAATTTTTCGGCTGTCGCCAGGACAGATCATGCAATTTTGAGACATTCTTGTAGTTAGTTAGTCTACCATATAGTTAATCTGTGCATTCTTGTGTAGAGCATAGCCTCAGACGGACTGTAAAAAGGATAATTTTTTAATATAGTCTTCTGTAAAAATTGAGTTCTTTCAATACTGTATAGTGCCTCCCCGTACCGCTTTTAGTACCTATCTATGAGCGAACAAACTCAGACGGATTAGCTGAAACAATTCAAATGATTTTATATATCTTTTTAACGAAAACCTGTATAAAATTAATCCGAGCTTGATCAATCAATGACTGAGGCCGGAACCCAAGAACTCGTAAAACCTCGTTTTGAGTCCAGAAATGGTTAGGTTTGTGAAATTATTTCGACGTTATGACCATTATATGAATATGACCAAGGTCATCAATAGTGCAAAAATCAAAATATATTACGTGTAAACAATGCTAATAAATCGAATTTTACCATGAAAGATATTATATTTTACATTGAATTACTTTTATCTCCAGTTAATACATAATACTCATAAAAGAAGTCATTTTCTACTAATACATATTCATGACAAGAAAAAATATTGCTGGGGAAAAAATAGTTCAGTTCTTTTGGAGTTCCCCCGAGTACCTTATGTGGTACAAGGGTACAACTGACTGTACTACAGGAGATGCAAACCTGAATCAAAAAATGTACCTCAAATATTTCGTATTAAAGTAAGTAAGAAAGCGCTGAAGGCTCTTAAAAAAAACAAATAAAAAATTACCTCTTGGATTTATTGAGATTTAGAAAATTCTTAGTATAAATACAAATAGGGAATGCTGCCAGCATATTGGAGGAAGCAATGGAAATCGTTTTTCCTCTAACTCGTGTATACAGGGTGTAAGGGACAGCCATCCGAATACTGATAGGATGTATTCAGACCACGCAGATTCAAACTATGAAACTGAAAAACTTTTAGAATCTCAGAATAGGCCCATATCTCGTTATTGACATTATCAGCTGATAATGACAGATATTTAGACGCTCGCATGTGCGGTTTATAGCTTACAATATGATCCTACATTGATGGCTCTAAACAAAACGAGTGTCAGTTTGGACACAAAATCCGTATTGTATAGAGCCAAAAGCATAACCGAAGCTAGAACCGCTATATCTCGTTCGAGATATGGTCTCAGATTTGGCCCCCTGGAAACGTCAGATTTATTTGACTTCCCATAGTAAGTGCAGTCAGCTGATTGTGATTTTGCCTAGGAGGCCGTTTTTTGTCGTTTCCTGACATATAGGGAAAGCAGTTTCATGGTCTGTATGCACCTTATTAGTATTTGGTGGGCTGATCCTTACATCCCGTATAATATGTAATAATATAAAGTTTGTCTTCAATCTTTTTTTATGTATATATTGTGTTAATATTATAAGCTCTAGTAAATAAACGACCAGCTGATCGACTTATTTACCCATAAATCAGAATTGAAAAACCCTGACACCAGGGTTCATCGTGTCGTTGGACGACTCGGTGTCCAACACAAAAATAAAAAAGAAGAAGAAGCATTTAAAGATTCCACGAAGAAGAAGAAGCATGTAAAGGTATGACAACAGATGGCGTAGTATAAAGAAAGTACGCTATTTAGTTTAGGATTGCCTCCATTCTAGTATATTTCCTCCATGCTTTTACAAACCATCCATAGCTGGTATCTCCGATGACATCAGCAAGCATGCTGTCAGTGAACAACTCTACTGGCAAAACTCCTCATTTTCACTAATAGAATATTCATACAACTACCGCCTACTAGTCGCCGAGTCGAGAACTCAGAGCAAAGAATAATTTAAAGGGAACACTTTGTACGAACAAACTGTAGCTATGAAACACCTGTCGCGATCAGACTTTTTTGGAACACATTACATTAACAGCCACAACAGTCCACTGCTGGACATAATGCGTCCCCCTATCAGGAGTAAAGCCATACTCAGCACGCTTGGCAGGCGTATTGGTGAGTATGTAGAAATGCACAAGACAGGTAAAATTCTTAACTTTAATAAGCACTCTTATACTTGACTAAAGTCATCTAAAGTAGTGTTTTGAGTTTTATTGCATTTTAGTAAATTTATTTCATTTGCACTATGCAAAACCAACAGTTATAATTTACAGGTAACTTAACGCTAAAACAAATTTGACAGCATATTATTGGTTTTCATCAATACCTACAGTTGTGATTTAGCGCATGCCACTTCTGCGTAGAGTTTTTACATGGATTCACTTTGGGGAGCGTGAGTTACGTCTAAAACATTTTTTATACTCTGAGGGTGAGAACCACAGTCTGATTGGAAACATACCAGCCTTGTTACTAATTTTTATAGTTTACTTTTTGTATGCAGTTTGTAAGGTGGTGTGAATTGTTATTTTTTTTATTTGAACAAAAAGGTACTTGGGTAAGAATGCGAGCGTAATATACATGTCAGTACTTCAACTTCAACAACCACAACAGTCCACTGCTGGACATGGGCCTCTCCCTTGGGAGGTATATGACATACTCACTTCGCTTGGCAGGTGGATTGGCGAGCGCAGTGCAAAGTGCTGTATTCACGTTGCTGCCCATTCCCAGGATTCATCCCTTAGTCGCCTTTTACGACACCCACGGGCAGAAATGAGGTGATGCTAAGCCAGCACCACGTGGCAAGTAAGTACATTGAATTATATTTACGTAAGTATTTATTGTTATTCTTCTTCTATTTATATATATGGTTTGACTAGATGACAACTAGTAATATATACATAAATAACAAACAATCTAATTTACACATACATACATATATCACGCCTATAATACCTTGCGGGGTAGGCAGAGCGCAAACGGCCGCAAAAAACGGACATTTACGACACGTCTGACAAACATACATACATACATACATCAATCACGCCTATATCCCTTACGGGGTAGGCAGAGCGTTAACGGCCGTTCAACGGATATTAACACCACGTCTGACAAAAGTTTGAGGGTCGATCAGATAACTGTGTATTACTAACTTACTTACTGACAAACATTTGAGGGTTATTCAAAAAATTGTGCAACGGCATACTGACAAGTTGTCAGCCCATCGCCTAAAATTGCAATAAACACCCTCGAGTCCTTTAGTCACCACTTACGACTCCCACGGGAAAAAAATGAGGTGATGCTTTTCTAAGCCGGCATCCACAGCACAATAGACTAACATGATCTTAATTAAAATATTTTTTTTGCTTTCCTTGTCACATAGGGTATAATTTAATCTACTCGTTGCGTTGCCGAATTTCACGCTTCTCGTTGACGATTACATTATGAATACTAATTATTAAGACATATAGATACATATAAACCTAATTTGCGCCATATAACTACGGTGTGTCGAAACTTGCTTAATCGCTGTTTTATCATTTATACACTCGAGTTAACCAAAAGGCTAGCGATCACGTTCTATAACAATTTACTCAATAGTATAGTGCAGAAAAATGTTTAAGTATATTAGAAAAGGTAAATCGACCATTGAAACTGATATTTGTTTCCCAAAAAGCGACCTTCAACACAAAATCACAAATTTCTCTGACGTTGAATCATTTCTTAAAGGAGGCCCCTATATTTTTTTGATAAAGGTAGGTACTTATCTCAACATATGTTCCTTACAAAAAAAATAACAGCTTCTTTCCGATTGTAAGGTTTTATCGCATGATATACCGTGGTGCCGGCTTAGAATAGCATCCTCCCATTTCTACCCGTAGGTGTCTTGTGAGGTTCTCTGTGAACATTTATAACACCTTGCAATGCTCTCGCCAATCCGCCTGCCAAGCGTGGTGTGGAGTGGGTATGGCAAATACTATCCAATAGGGGGAGGCCCTTGTCCAGCAGTGGACAGTTGCGGCTGTTGTGGTTGTAGTGATACATATCAGTGTAACTTTATTTACATACATAAATCACGCCTATATCCCTTACGGGGTAGGCAGAGCGTTAACGGCCATAAAACGGATATTAACACTACGTTTGACAAAAGTTTGAGGGTCAATCAGATAACTGTGTATCACTAAAGTGATAGGTTGTCAGTCCATCTCCACATTCATCCACCATTTAACCCTCGAGTCCCTTAGTCGCCTCTATGACACCAATGGGTAAAAGATGGGGTGATGCTATTCTAGGTCGAGATCACACAGCCATCTAAACCGGCATCACACGGCCGCTAACTTTATTTACTTAATTCTTTCTAGATGATACCTTTTTAGCTATGAATATAATTGTTCCGTAGCGGAATTAATTTTATTTTTCTTTTTACAACACATTTGAAATGGAAATCTTATAAATTTCTAAACGATCATATCATCGTTTTTCTGAACGAAAGGCTGGTGACGTTTAACCATGGCCTCCTATTGGCCAAAAACCACGGCGTGAATCGTGCGCATATCAGACCATACGGTCAATCAGAGCTACCTTCATTCTGCTCTGAGAAGTCGTCGCGCTCCTACCGCGTTCATGAAATACACATCTACGTGTGAAACCAATGTGAAACCAACAAAAACATTTCTTTAGAACTATCGATATAAAAATACAAACTTTGAGTGTCCAGTGTCCTGTGGATGATTTTCTCAAGAAAACGCGACTGATGGGTTCCCATAAAGCGCCGCCGAAGCAGTAACAAAGGTAAGCGGAACCAGTGCTATTTCGCGTTAACATATTTTTTGGTCACTTCGACCCAGATTTCCATCTCAAAGTGTTGTATTTTAGTTCAATTTTTCATTTTCATTCCTTTTTGCGTACATACGTACCACGTGTTACAAACGTAACCTCTTTCTTTGTTTTCGTTTCGTGTCGGCCATCTTTCATACAAAATGCCGGACGAACAACCTAATCCCAACGAATCTAAATCCGTTGATAAAGCTTGCCTTTCATACCAACAAGATGTTTTCGAACGCGAAGTCATATTAGACAATTTAAAACGTACATTACAATTTGCTTCTACAGACGAACAAAAATTCCGTTCGCGGACGGTAGATTTCATTTCAGAACAGAAAAAATTCAATAAACTTCAAACAAAAATTGAGAAATATTTAATGCTAATCAATTCATTCAATAAGGAAGAACAAATCAAAATTCGTAACGATTTTGATGATTGCTATCACGCGATTTTGACACATATTAACAAGTTGAAACAGGTCGATGAGCATGTACGTCGAGTTAGTCGGGCTGATTTCAATTTCAACAAAAATTATGCTAATTTACCCAAATTACCGTTACCTAGCTTTTCGGGCGACTATACTAGTTGGAATTCGTATCGCGATCTATATGAATCCCTAGTCCATGACAATGCTAACTACACAGATGTCGAGAAGTTTCGTTACCTACTGCTTACATTGAAAGATGAACCTCTTAATCTTATCAAATCAATTCCAATTACAGAGGATAATTATTCAGTGGCCTATTCAATCCTTATTAAAAGGTACGATAATCAAAGGAAAATTGTATCGAAGCATCTCGAAAACTTATTAGACATTGAACCGTGTAACGACAAAAATACGGGTTCTTTACGTAATTTTCTAAACTGTTACAACGAAAATATTCAGGCTTTACAGGCCTTAGGTATGAAAATTTCCGATAATCCAGAGTGGAGCACTCTTGTCGTGACGATTTTATTACGTAAAATACCTATTTCGCTAAGAAAAGATTTCGAACGAACTTTAAAATCTCATTCCACTATACCTAAAGTGAGTCAGCTGATTTCATTTCTCGAGCATGAATTAGACGCGTGCGAAATTTCTAAGTCAAACTGTGGGCAGTCTCAAAATTTACCAAGACAAGATAGTTCCAAGTTTTTCCGCAGCGGGGGCGCCTCTGGCGGTAACATGGCGGCAAGCGCAGGTCATAGCGCTAGCACGGCGGCAAAGCGTACGTTCACAGCTAAATTCGCGGCAGTTGAATGTGGGTCAAGCCAAACTCAACCTAAAGCGGTACAGTTTAAGTCGTACAACTGTGTATTTTGCAATGGACAGCATGCACTATCTAAATGCGTTTCTTTTCTCAATCTTAAACCTACGGATAGGTATTCGTTTATTCAGGGAAAAAACGTTTGTACCAACTGTCTCCACGTAGGACACGACGTAAAACGGTGTGTCAGCAATTTTCGGTGTAGATTTAAAATTAACGGGGAAAAAACTTGTGGTTTAAAACACCATACGTACCTACATTTCGATAATCAACATTCATTGACTTGCATGAATGAAATAGGCACTCCGCAGCGTGAAAATATTTCCGTCCCGCTCGCACCTAAGGAAAGCAATGACGCGGGCTCTTCCCTCCCACACGTTATCACAGCAAGATAGCAGTGTTTCGATGTCGTCACGCGCTGAGTCAGGCAATTCACCTGTTTTTCGAACTAACTATGTTCTATTATCTACGGCTTACGTTGACCTGTACGTTGACGGGATAAAACAAGCTACCGTGCGTTGTTTCATAGACGGCGGGAGTCAATCTAGCTTAGTGCCAGAGTCGTTAGTTCAGCGTTTAAATTTGCCTCGAAAAAATGTAGGTAATCTCCCACCTATTTACGGTATTAATGAAGACAAACCAGTACACCCAAAGGGGATTGTTTCTTTTTCAATTATTCCAAATAATAAGTCGTGCCCAGGTGTAGAAATTGAGGCTTTGGTTTTACCTAAAATGTTTACGGCTAATATGCCTTCCTGTGAGCTACCACGTTCAGGGTGGCCACACATTCAGAATTTAACATTGGCGGATCCGTATTTTCATTCTCCCCAGCCGGTGGAAATGCTTTTAGGAGCTGATACATTTAATGAAATTCTATTACAAAATAATATTACCGGACCGCCAGGCTCACCAATTGCGATGAATAGTATTTTCGGTTACCTAATTTGCGGTAAAATTAATTTCGATACTAATATTCCAGTATCATTCCCTGTGCCTGTTTGTCACAGCTCCTTATCCGAGGACTTCGACATTAAACGTTTTTGGGAAATAGAATCAATTCCAGAACATAAATCTCTCACTCCCGATGAAGTTTTATGTGAGAATATTTACATTAACTCGCATACGCGTAACGACTCTGGGCGGTATGTAGTCGCGCTGCCGTTCAAACCTAGTGCCCCACCACTAGGTGAATCACGTGACATAGCGGTGTCTAGATTTCGTAAATTAGAGTACAAACTCGAGCGTAATCCTGAATTGAAACTTAAATATCATGCGTGCCTACAAGAATACTTGGATCTCGGGCACATGGAACCGGTCGACAGTCCAGCAGTGGCGTCACGTTCCTATTATTCACCACATCATTGCGTAATCAAAGATTCTAGTGAGACAACTCAAACTCGCGTTGTTTTCGATCACGCTTGCAAAACGACCAACGGTAACTCATTAAACGATAATTTATTGGTCGGACCTAAACTTCACTTAGACATAGTGGACGTTTTGTTAAAATTTCGCATTCATCTCATTGCATTTACAGCGGACATTAAACAAATGTACCGTAACATTCTCATACAGGAAAAAGACAGGGATTTTCAACGGATAGTATGGCGAACCTCCCCTCAGGAACCTTTGCGCGATTATCGCCTAAAAACCGTAACTTTCGGAGTTAGCTCCTCGCCGTACTTAGCACTACGCACCATGAAACAACTTGCCCAGGACGAAGCGACTCGTTTCCCTCGCGCAGCGCGAGTGATACAGAGTGATGTATTTGTTGATGATATAGTTTCGGGCGAAGATAGTGTGGCTAGTGCGCTTGCGTTACAGAGAGAGCTAGTGGACATCTGTCGAACGGCTGGCTTCGAGCTTCATAAATGGCATAGTAATTCACCAGCTTTGCTGGTAGCAATGAAGCCTACGTGTTCTCAGGGTGAGCGGCGTGAAAATGTACCGTTCGCAGAGATGGAAGACGACATGAAAACTAAGGTGCTAGGTCTCCAGTGGAATCAAAAGTCAGACGAATTCACTTTTAGTGTCAAAAGTACTTCTGAAAAATGCACAAAACGCTCTATCCTTTCAGAAATTGCAAAGATTTATGACCCCCTCGGTCTTTTATCACCAGTGACTCTTTACGCGAAACATATGATACAACTTTTATGGATCGCAGGTGTGGATTGGGATGAAACTCCTCCACAAGATATCGTAAACTCTTGGAATAATTTCCTTACCGAGCTTCCGCTTTTAACACAAGCAACGTTTTCGCGTTACGTTTTTTCAAAAAAATCGGTTGTTCAGCTTCATGGGTTTTCAGATGCGTCGGAAAAAGGGATAGCAGGTTGCGTTTACCTACGTACACAAAACGAAGACGGTGAAGTAGACACTTCCTTGCTACTCGCGAAGACTCGTGTGGCACCTACTAAACGCGTTTCAATACCGCGTCTCGAACTTATGGGAGCACTATTGCTAGCTAAACTCATTCAAAAGGTTCTACTCACTTACGGTGAGTATATTTCCCCAGACCAAGTCTATGCGTGGTCTGATTCGACAATCGTGCTGGCGTGGTTGCGTTCTTCTCCACATGAGTGGAAAACTTTCGTTTCCAATCGTATCACGGAAATATTACAAACAGTACCTACCGCTCGTTGGCGTCATGTACCTTCGGCGGAAAATCCCGCGGATGCGGCTTCCAGAGGCATGCTTCCAGCGTCCTTTTTACAACATAACTTGTGGTTCCACGGTCCACAATTTTTGCGTGAGGATGAAACTTCCTGGCCTGTGTTACATGAAAAAATTCCTACTGAAGAGGAAAAGCGCACTATTGCGATTGTTTCCAGTCCGTCTATTTCTACTCCAACTGGGGCAGTAGAAATTATTTCGCGTTTTTCTTCTCTCGGTAAACTCGTGCGTGTCACGGCTCTAGTATTCCGTTTTATCAAAAAACGCAAAGATCGCAAGACTTCATTCCCTGCGCACATAACTGTGCAAGAATATAATTTTGCTTTGAAACGACTCATACGTGTTGTTCAGCATTCCGTTTTTAACGATGACATTCAAAACATTACGCATGGAAAAGCTCCATCAAATCAATTAAAACGATTATGTCCGTGGGTCGATTCTGATTCTTTTCTGCGTGTCGGTGGGAGAATCCACAAGTCACTTTTACCCTTTGATTCGAAACACCAATACATTTTACCTAAAAACCACCCACTAACAACTTTAATCATTGACGACGCTCATGTTTCTAACATGCATTCCGGATCTCAGAGCACGCAATACTTGCTATTACAAAAATATTGGATAATTTCGGGTCGCGATATCATTAGATCACGCATACATCGATGTGTCCGTTGCTTTAGAGCGCGCCCTTCCCGTTTGCAACCAACCATGGCTCCGCTTCCGCAGGTGCGATTAAGGCCGGAGCCCATCTTCGAAAAAAGCTCAGTAGATTTTTGCGGTCCCTTTTACGTACGTGCAAATAAAGTTCGCAATGCGAAAATAGTTAAATGCTATATAGCCGTATTTGTATGTATGTGCGTAAAGGCAGTACACATTGAGATCGTCTCGGAACTTTCTACAGAAGGATTCTTAGCCGCTTTACGCCGTTTCACGTCACGTCGAGGGATGTGTACAGACATTTATTCCGATAACGGCACGAACTTTGTGGGTTGCGATCGGTACCTACAAGAATTATTTCAATTTTTACGTTCTGACTCCGTACAAGCTACGCTTAACCAAGAAATACTGAAAAAGGGTGTAACTTGGAATTTTCAGCCACCTCATGCTAGTCATTTCGGTGGACTTTTCGAAGCAGGTGTGAAAAGTTTTAAGCACCACCTTCACCGCGTAATAGGTACGCGCACATTAACTTACGATGAGATGCATACGCTGTCTTGTCAGATAGAGGCAATACTTAACTCTCGTCCGCTCTGCGTGCTGAGTTCAGATCCACAGGATCCGCTTCCATTGACTCCAGGTCATTTTCTAATAGGCAGGCCTATAACGGCTCTACCTGATATTCCCTTAGAGGGTGTTAAACCCAGTCGTCTTATTAGATGGCGTTTGATTCAGCAGTCCATTCAACATTTCTGGAGACGATGGAGTTTAGAATATTTACATGAAATTCAGCAACAGAACAAATGGTTTAACAACCAAGGCTCTCCAATCAGTGTAGATAGCATTGTTATGATTTGCGATGATAATTTGCCACCTCTTCAATGGAGATTGGCTCGAGTACATGCTCTACATCCTGGATCGGACGGGATTACTCGCGTTGTAACTTTACAAGTTGGTAACAACTTTATTAAACGACCAGTCGTAAAGATTTGTCCTCTTCCTATTTCTTAGATATTTAAATCTATCTTAAGCGTATTAGGTAGTTTTAAGTTTCAAATAATTAAGTACTTCCAGGTAGAATCGTAACTTTAAACATTTTCTTTCATCTAGAGTCCTAGGCTTAGATATTTTCTTTTTTATTGAGTTATGTAGAGTTAGTTTTCTATTATTAGAATTTCGTTTTCTTTAAAAGATACTACATACTTTTAAGGTGAGCGGCATGTTCCGTAGCGGAATTAATTTTATTTTTCTTTTTACAACACATTTGAAATGGAAATCTTATAAATTTCTAAACGATCATATCATCGTTTTTCTGAACGAAAGGCTGGTGACGTTTAACCATGGCCTCCTATTGGCCAAAAACCACGGCGTGAATCGTGCGCATATCAGACCAAACGGTCAATCAGAGCTACCTTCATTCTGCTCTGAGAAGTCGTCGCGCTCCTACCGCGTTCATGAAATACACATCTACGTGTGAAACCAATGTGAAACCAACAAAAACATTTCTTTAGAACTATCGATATAAAAATACAAACTTTGAGTGTCCAGTGTCCTGTGGATGATTTTCTCAAGAAAACGCGACTGATGGGTTCCCATAAAGCGCCGCCGAAGCAGTAACAAAGGTAAGCGGAACCAGTCCTATTTCACGTTAAAGTCGTCGCGCTCCTACCGCGTTCATGAAATACACATCTACGTGTGAAACCAATGTGAAACCAACAAAAACATTTCTTTAGAACTATCGATATAAAAATACAAACTTTGAGTGTCCAGTGTCCTGTGGATGATTTTCTCAAGAAAACGCGACTGATGGGTTCCCATAAAGCGCCGCCGAAGCAGTAACAAAGGTAAGCGGAACCAGTCCTATTTCGCGTTAAGTTTCGCGTGTTTTAAGACATTCACATTAGTACCTCCTCTATTCGTCTAATTAAAAGTAAGTATTACACACCGACAACGAATTGCAACCAACTCATAAAAATAACAATCAGCTTGTTATTTGATGACAACATTGTTTCTATTAGAATTATTTCACGGACAATTTATACTGAAGGATCGATTAACATCAGTGTTACTTACATTAGGGGTGTCATCACCAATAATTAAATTATGGTTTGACCGGTGAATGACAAATTGTTGTGATTTATTAGTCAGGGTTGTCAGTTTTTGCGATAAAGCTAAATTTTTCCTCTTGAATATAACATGCATGATATACACCTCCGTTAAAATTTTGGATAGAATATATAAGAAAAAATCCTTCATTGCTAAAATATTCGAACTTAATATAAATTTTATCTTTATAGAATTGTCGCATTTTTTTCCATTAGTACCGTTCATGGTACTACTCTATAGTGGGTACTGCAGGAAAAGATTTTATGGAGATAGCACAAAATAAGGTTCCTAAGTATAATCAATGATGATTTTTTGTCTTTGAGTTGACTAACGTCGTCATGACCAAAATCTTTACGTATATATTTTTTTGAATTTTATTGCTGACAACCCTATCACCTGCATTGGCCAACAGCCACTCATCGATCACGCTGCACCGGCCGTGTTTTGTTAATACGTAATTGTTTTAATTACCCGACATCCATATCTGCAGGTAAACCAAACTAGTTCAATTATAACTATTATCGAAAAAAATGGCGGCCGAACCCGACTGGTTCTCATTGCCAAATATGCGAACGACAGGTTTACTTGTTATACAGTAGTTTTCTTTGTTTAAAATGCCTTGAAGATCAATATTGATCAGTTATTATTAGGTACGTGCTGGGTGATGCCGGCTTAGAATAGCCTCATCCCATTTCTTTTCCGTGGGAGTCGTAAGAGGCGACTAAGGGACTCGGGGGTGTGTATTGCAATTTTAGGCGATGGGCTGACAACCTGTCACTATGGCGCTACACAATTTTCCGTATAACCCACAAATATATGTCAGACGTGGCGTAAATGTCCATGTTTACGGCCGTTTAAGCTCTGCCTACCCCACAAGGGATAATAGGCGTGATGTGTGTGTGTGTGTTGTTTGTATTATTACGTACCTTACGCAGGCTTTACTATTTCTGTTCAGTTGTAAATGCCCGCGTATTTTTTGCAATGTGATCAGCTACATTTGGCCATAGTTCCAGTTCAAAGTTTGGATAAGATTTATTATAGGAAATAATATTTTTTCTACGCGATTTTTTTCAATTAACCAAGTTACCAATCGGTGTAACAAAATACTAGTTTTAAAAATATAGTAAGATTTAGATAATTATAGGAACATAGAATAAAAGTATTGATACAACTACAGTCACCTTTCTGCCCTTATTTATCCTTATTCGAACGAACTAATCAATCCGAAACGGCTATAAATACTTATAGGTTAAAGTGAGAGGTTTAGAAGCTATGTTTATATCCCCGTATGTAGCTTATCAAGTACTTAGTAGATACATTTTATGATGCAATGGCCTCAATTCGGGACATAAATTCTCTTAACTTACCATTAGTTTACGCTGTCACTTTCCGTCAAATAGATTGAGAATAGGATAGGAGATGTCTAAGTTATGTCATGTTCTATAATTTGACGCAACATACGCGTCATCTGTCAAAATAAGGCGACGATGAAAACAATGGCGACATTTTTAAACATGACAGAATTTTTATATCTCCTGTCCTTTTCTAAACCCTTTAGATGAAAAGTGACAGCGCTACTATAAGGCAGGTAAGTTAAGTCAATGAATTTTCCGAATCGAGGTCAATATTGCCAAATACCGCTTAAGATTAACATGCTAATGCAATGTATGATAATGTACTAGTAGGTATAAGTGCAGGTGTGAACGGGTTTAAGCTATAACATGACACTAGTTATAGGCTGGCATCTAATCATACGGCCGATGTGGTGTCCGACTGCCTGCCTTGCAAAGATTCCGGGTTCGATTCTGGGTAAGGCACTTACAAAAATGATATCATCACTTAGTGAATTGTTTCCAGTCTGCGGCTGAACCATCTGATTGTCCATATGAAACATGGTCCCAGTTGCTACGACAGCGATCGTTACACAACCATGTCAGAGGCCTTCTAGTAGAAGTAGGCAGTAGAATACTTCTGAGCAAGCCAGCGAACTATAACAACATGTTTTTTTACGTTTTTCGAAATGATGACGATAGTGCCAAAAAAAGGTATATTAACCATTGAAAGAATATACTAGCGGTAGTGTTGTATTTTAAGTCATGGGATGAAAACCTGTCACTATACCTGTTTTCTGAAATGACTCTTTTGTTGTCAGTGGTGGCGATAACGATCGTTTTACGGCCATTTACTCTCTGCCTACCCTTGCAAAAATACATACGTCATATAAATGTATGTGAGTGTAGAAACCAGCGTAGTCAAATCCAGTTTAATATGAAACCTTAATTCAAACGCAAACCAAATGTCAGAAGCGATAAATTAACATGGCGGAGATAAACTAAGGACTTTCCCTTTAGACGTGAAACTGAACGTAGAAATCGGGCCAATATGGAGGCAAAATGTGCAGACAGGGACGTAGCAAGGAATTTCTAGGAAAACCATAGGAATAAGTCTTTTATTTTACAGACAATCAGCTAACAGACGCTTACTAAGTTATTTTAAAGAACGTATAGTACCTACCCCGAAATTATGCAATGGAAGGTCCGGTAGAGTCAAGCACAAATTAGTACAATAGTTTAGTTTCTAGCCTTTCGACAGCTTTTAGGAACGTATTTTCCATATTTAAAAACATTATATGTTTTTTAATCTTTTGAGATTATAGGCTAAGTAACCTAACTACGGCACTGTAATCAGTTGCGGTTAGCTGTCTTACACGGTATTTTGCGTGTTTATTATACTTAGTAAGTAGGTAGTAACTCCAAGTAAGCACAAATAAACATTATACCGCAATGAATCTATTAGATACTAGGTATAGACTATCTACCGGTACTTTGTTTGATTTGACTCTAATGCTACATTCACGCGCTACCGCGAATATTGCCCGAAATACTAATAATGCAAACGTGGCTAAGGACGAGTGATGTGCGGTGTTGGCGGTACACTACAGATGAATTTTGGTAGCCAGTAGGTTCAGAGTTCAGGGAAATTCCGCCGAGCGAGGTGTTCAGCTCAGGGACTGCGGCCCTACTGGTAGGACGTGGATTTTGTATTTATGTTATGTCTTCGAAAAACTTCGTAACCGCGTTTTAGGCCTTGACTTCTGATTGGCTAATCTTGTATGACGAGTATAACTTATTGTGTTTACATTGTGCAGGCAGCGTTGTTGTTGTCGCCTCGTCAGCAGTAGATGCATCTAGCGAAGTCAGCGCATTCTGTGTGCGGCGCGCGCTTCATATTTCTTTACAATCCGGGCCACTACAGTTTCATTTACACGCTCATAAAAGGTACATAATATTATGCCCAGCATATAATAGGCACATAAATCTAATCGCGACAAAATATTACATGTTATGTATCAAGTATCGCTTCGCGTCCTTCTACCGAATTTATTTAGAGAATAAGAATACCTAGGTGTAGGTATATTCATTTTATAGAGACTCGACGATCCCACAGAAAAACCTCAAAAAGTTGTTTTGTGCGGCTATGTATTAGTTTTTAAGAATACTGTACTGATTAATAAATTTATAAATTTAATTTAATTTAATATAAATTTAATTAGATTAAACTTTTTGTATTTTTTTTGTATTTGTATAATTCGTATCAACTGCATTGTCTGACGCAGGTTCCGGTCACTGGTGACTCAGAATGTTGTCCACTTTCAATTGCAAAACCTCTCTTACTCATTCATTACATTGCGAAAACTCCCAAACACGTAAATACCGACATCTGCAATGGTAATGGTGCAAGTTGGGTTTATTTGATAGATTTAATTATGTTGTTTACTTTGGATCACGCAATGGGAAAACTAGTGTTGATGCGAGGAAGGTAGGTAGTAGTAGGTCATGCAGAATAATTATATACTCAAATAATTTAGTCATCGTAAGTGTATGTTCCCGTTTTTCAATGAAGGAGGCCCAAAACATGGAAGAAAGGGAAGCCTTTGCCCTGCAGTGGGACATTACAGGCTAGAATTAGAAGTGTATGTTCATCTAGTCTACTCCTATTTAAAAAATCATTAAACAATACAATCTACGTACATATGTGATAATAACTACTATATGTTGAAAAAGACTGGCGCCTACACGGCACGGTTTCTGAGTCGTTTCTGAGAAGACTGGGAGGTCACTATCTGTTATGGGGCCAAAGATTTTCAATAAATTGCTATCCGACGGATGTAAAGACTTACCCAATATTTGAAAACAAATTCAAAAACTTCCTAGCACAAAAGGCTAATTATACTGTGAAGGATTTCATTGACAAGAAAATTACAAATTTGTTTTGTTATGGATGATATTATTTAACTGTAAATACCATATACATACTTACAGAATTTGTTATCTGACTTATAACCTTATTTTTATTTTACTTATTTATTTGAATATAAATACAATGTATGTACCTATGACATTTTTGAGAATGCAAAAATCTTACTATTTAATAAATGAATGAATCAATATATTTAACACAAACCAATTAAATCAATAGCGCACATAAAGGTATGTAGGTAAATGCAGCTGTGAATTGTGCATACTCTTTGTCAATACACGTGTCCTAGAACTTCATAAAGACTAGACAGAACATCGTGACAATAAGTACGTTCCCACAGAAACGTTTGTTACCCTTTACACTACATTCTAATAGCGAACAGTCAGACCAAAGTTCATTGAAGCAACTAAATACCAATACACCGTCAAAATAACTGTACTAGAATAGACAATCGATATTATACTCAGAAGCTACGTGACTGTCGCCTTTGCTTTGCTCAGCAACTGTCCTTCTCTTCACAATGTAATATGACAAGGATAGATGTACCCTTTTGGTCATCGCTCCAGCTATAAAGGCCATTTTACTGTGTCGCATTTAACATTCCAGTAACGATATTGCATCCTGACTCCTGAGTAGAATTTGATTAGTGCACCGATTTTAGAAGACCCGTTGGTTGTGCTTTTCTGGCTGTAACAAGAGTTCTTTGTAAGCTGGTGGGAAAAGAACACCCAAATTGCATCATATAGTCGAAGGAAACGATGGTTTTATTAGTGTTAAGGATATTGTTACAAGGCTGATCTTCCTTGCCAGCGATTTCATCATTTTGAAGAATGTGTTCTTGGGTGCTAAAAACTTGCCCCTAGTGGGTCAATGAGGTAGGTGTGCCAATTGGCTACTAAAAACTTGCATCAGAGTAAGCCCTATCAACTAAGCAATTAGGTACCTACTAGGTAAACTAAAGGTGTTTGGCAAGTAAATAGCCCGTATGGAATCCAATCGCTATTACATATTTCTCGTTAAGTTGATGCTAAAAAAATTAAGTGGAATGAAAAAAATACAGTCAAAATTTTTTCCTTGCAAAACTAAACCACATGTAGGATACCTACTTACATTGGGGACCTGCACTTCGAGAAGTTATTTAAAAAATACTTGCGATGACAATTGTATTTAATTCATCCATCACATTTTGCTAGGTACTAGCTCAATCTAATGGTCGTAGTCGCAGCACTGTGCAAGAAGAGAAACCAAAATCCATTCGTATTCAGATCTATAAAAAAACTCAGTTTCTATAGGGTGAAATTTCACTAGTGACCGATAGCAAAAACTGAAGACGGGCTGGTGATAAGAAACCACTTTCCCCAAGAAACATAGGTCGAAGAAAAAATATTCCTCCTCATACAAAATTGCCAATCAGCTGATTTGGATTACTATGGAAACTCAGTTTTTTTTGTCATATTTTGACCTAAGTTCCCTCCCTTGGCCGTCCTCTGTTTTCAGTATCGGTCACTAGTAAAATTTCTCCCGACATACTAAGATTCTTTAAGTGCCAAAACATTTTAAATTCGAAGTTAAAACTATAATAAAAATAATACGGGCTCGTAATACGCGCAGTCTAGAATATTTTTTCGCCTTGAATTAGTGAGTTAGTATTTGTGATTGGGCTTTCCAAGAGCTGACATCAATGTCATCAAATAATGAGCGACTGCAAAGATTTGTTTACATCTTTGAGCGGCTACAAGTGGGAGGAATTTTATAATTGTATAACTAATGAAAATAGTAAATTAAACAGATAGTAGAATAAATATTACACAAATAAATTGCAATCTGTCTGGATCATTATTTAAGGTAAGTATTATAAAACTGTTTTTCATATTGAAATTTTTCGCAAATTCATTAACTTGGTTGTAAATTATTCTATCTATGGAATAAGTGAGATTCTGATGCAAGTGTTGAAAGATCAGTCGATTGTTTGATTATGAATGACATCAAATATTTTCGCGCGAGGTGTAGTTTCATGAATTGTAAAATATTCGCAAATGAACTATACACCTAGATAGACTATATAGATAGGTACCCATGTGAGAGTAAATATGAATCAAAAAACTGTTGACTGCGGCGGGGACTTAAGTTAAGTATTGTTCCTTACAAAAGTATGATAAAATGATATACTATTTAAAGGTATGAAATGTGAATAAATTTAAAGGTCAACCAGCCAACCAAAAAACATAGGTCGGAATATGAAAAAAATTTGACCTCCCATACTAAATTATTGAACCGATCAGGTCAATTTGTATGGGAGTTTCAATTTTTTTATATATTGCGACCCATGTTTTATGGGCTGGTTTACCCCTTAAAATAATTGCAGATAATATTTTTCCATCCTGTATGAGTTTAAAGTGAACAAAGCACGTAATTGCAAATCAGATGTATGTTGTTTTATTCTGTGAGTCGAAAGATCAATGAAACCCGATAGTCTTCGAATAAAGAAATGTTTTATTGTGCGTCTTTCAAACTGCTTGCTCACCTTTTTAGCTTTCTTATTGATTCATGTTACATTTTGTAAGATTTTAAATGTACTTCCTGGCCTTCAAATTTTATGTTCTTCTTATTTTACAAAAGTTCATTAAAAAACTAAGAAAATACATAACAGGTAGTATGTGATTTATAAATAAGGCATAAAAACAGTTGACAAAATCTCAACGAGTGAACTTGCCTATTAAAAAAATACATCTCTTGTGCTAAACAACTTTGGCTGAGAAATAATAATGTATTGTTAAATTATATGTATTGAATCTCAACTTGAAATGTATTCAGCAATTTTTATTTTATTTTTCATAAAACGATATTGGAACATGCTCACTCACCTAGATTTATCTTCGTTCTTTGACATACTAACCTAGATTTCCAATATATAGTAAATATTTATTGAATGTCATGAGAATCTGAATAACGCAAGGCTTCCAACTTACTTTTGATTGACCAGAGCGCCATTCTTAAAGTCAGAATCAGAATGTCTTGTACATTTCTAGCCCAGGTGTCGAAACTCAATCGTAAAACCAATAACGGTAACTTAAAGTAAGTAAGCGGGTTTCCACACGAGCCACACGCGTTGCGGTATTTTTCCGGTCCAATGCAAATGATGAGAGGAGTTGTATTGAAAGCACATGCGTCATCGGACTGCCGTGCGAAAAATGACAGCCGCTCGGTGTTACGACCATACGACTTCGTGTGTTCTTCTACATGCAGTTTTATACAACTCCTTTCGTCATCTACACTGGACCGGATAAATCCCGCAATATTGTACAGCAAATGTGAGAACCCTTTAAGTCAGTATAGTTCACGATGAAGCTATGATTCCGATTGATCGACGGTCAATTACACTGATATCGATGCAGTTTAGTATCGATTATATCGATATCGCAACATCTAAAGGCAACAGTGTTGCCAACAGATCAAATGGAAAGTGCTATCGAGATTTTGACCTAAACCTGTCATTATCAAGGTAGTTCAAGGCATGTCTCTGGTGGTCTAGGCAGTGTAAAATATAGAATATTATTATGAAAGTAAAATTCTGAATACTGTAACATGCAGGCATTGATGCAATCAAAATATGGCAGTTATTATTTGTATAGTAAGTAATTTAATACAAATACGACCTACTTCTCGGTGGACGACATATGCAAGGCGAAGGCGTTGCTGTGTGAGTGGCTCAAGCTGAACGCCAAGTGTGTGCCCCATAGAACAGGGGACGAAAATGGGAAGAAAAGCCTTCAGGACATTATCAATATCCTGAATGAGACCGACCAAAACAAAGTGCCAGTGTTCGTGAAGGCTACTCATAAGGCACTTCCCAACGCGCTCGACCAGCAGGATGTTACCCGGCTGCTAAGGGACGTCAAGACCCTGGAGAATAAGCTGGAAGAATTTCAGCGGAAATTCGAACGCTCAGAGAAAACTATTGCTGAACTACGTGCCGAAGTGAATTTGTTACGAAATTCAGCAACTAGGTCAGCTGAGACTTCGAATTATGCTGACAACGAACAACGCGAAGTGCGTGCCGTCGGTGAATCATATGCATCGGCGACAAGCACATCGTCAGCTAATTCGCCCGCCAAGCGAACCGACCAGCGTGCGCCCGCGCCCCCCGCCGCCGCCGCACCGCTCGACCCGCCCCGCCCCGCTGCACCAACGCTGTCAGCTGCGTCCGGCACAGCTGCTGACAAGAGCTTTTCGGCCGACCCATCCCGTGGGTCAACGAGACCAAATATCTAGTAGTCACCCTCGACTCAAGACTTAGCTTCCGTAGCCACATTATGAGAGTCCGCGACCGCGCCGCGTTCGTTTTGGGCAGATTACATCCGATGTTGAACAAAAAGAGCAAACTCTCAAATCTCTCAAACTCTGATTTATAAATTCGTACTAATATTATAAATCTGAGAGTTTGTGTGTGTGTATGTATGTTTGTTACCTCTTCACGCTCAAACGGCTCGACCGGTTGGGATGAAATTTGGAACACAGGTAGAATATAACCTGGAATAACACATAAGCTACTTTTTACTGCGGGAAAACAACTATTACCACGGGAAAATGAGTGGCAGCGGGTGAAACCGCTGGGCAGAAATCTAGTCTAGAATATTTTTTCGCCTTGAATTAGTGAGTAAGTATTTGTGATTGGGCTTTCCAAGAGCTGACATCAATGTCATCAAATAATGAGCGACTGCAAAGATTTTATTAAATCTTTGAGCGGCTACAAGTGGGAGGAACTGTATAATTTGTAACTAATGACAAGCATATTAATAAAGTTAAAAAGAAACACGACTGCTTTCTGAGATAATCCTAGCCTAAGACACTCGAAATAATGTAAGGATTTTTCCGATACAATTCCCATTCGAATCTGTTCAGTGGGTAACGAGTTTCAAATCAGTCCTTTAAAGAATCGCACATATAGATACATACAGTATACTTGTGGAGTCGGGATAACAAAATGGAGTTTAACGTAGCTAAGTGCAAAGTTATGACTTTTGGTCGCGGGCGGCATCCTATCATCTGTCCGTATGCTCTGGGTGGAGAACCAATTCTACGTTCAGAGAATATGAAGGACCTCGGCGTAAATTTTGACCGGCACTTGACCTTCCACAGTCATAGGACTGAAGTAGCCAAAGATTCGTTTCGGCGCCTGGGCTTTGTGCTGCGGAATTCAAAGGACTTTCAGAGTCCACATGTGATCAAGCTTTTGTACTGTTCCCTGGTACGAAGCAAACTTGAAGCCAGTAGCTGTGTTTGGAACCCCCATGAGAGCACTTACAGCCTAACATTAGAAAGAGTACAAAAAGCATTTCTTAGATACCTCTATAAGCGCTGTTATGGGTACTACCCCTTCATGTACCCTACTCCTTTCCTCCAGGGCACTTTAGGCTTCAATTCGCTGAATGTTCGCAGAGTGAACGGACAACTGACCATGGCCCTCAAGGTGCTGCATGGACGCGTTAATGCCCCCGGCTTAAATGACCTGCTGTGTAGGTTCTTTGTCCCCGACATGTACGTATCCCACGGCACTCGCCGCCGCCGTGAGTTGTTTGCCAACCCAACCTGCCGTACTGTGGCGCACTCACAGTCCCCGATATGTCGTACTTTGAGAGAACTCAACGCGCTCCTGGCCTATGAGCATGAGTGTGATGTGTTTGCGGACGGATGGGCCAAGATCATGAGACATTGTTTGCAATTTAGTGAGACGAGGGATAATTGCCCGTCTAGTATAGCCTAATGTAGCAAAATTTGATTAACTTATTAAATTATTAATTGTTCTGTTGACATATTGTATTGTGATTTTCTCTATGGTAATGAAACTTTAATTTGATTACCCAATTAGTTTTAAGGATAACATATTATACTTATCAAATTTTTGTTAATAATGTGACATGTTACTTAATTTATAACAATTACTGTAATTGGTTTGCACCGTTGTAATTGAATAAATAAATAAATACATAAACTCAATAAAAACATTACACTCCTTTTTTTGGTTGGGAAGTCGTGCAAAAAGAGTTAATTCAACTGATTAAATATTACCAGATAAATTGCATTCTGTCCGGGGTATCATTTTAAGTATTATCAAAATATTGTCAAAAACCTAATTGTTCGCAAATTAAATAACTTAGTTGGTATTTTTTCTAGCTATGGGGTACGTGAAATTCTGATGCAAGTGTTAAAATATTAGTCGCGTTTCTAGTTTCGGATTGTGAAATTTCACGAATGAACTTGGCTGCGGCCAAGACTTCAGTATTGCCCCTTAGAAAGGTATGCTTATATGCTAAAATCCTATACTGTAAAAATTTTAGCTGCAAATATTTAAAAAAGGGTGAACCTGGCCATGAAACTGAACAACTTTCCCCAGTTCCACAATTAGACTTCCCATAGAAAATGATCGAACCAATTGTTATAATTCAGGTCAGGTCAATTTGGGACCTCTACATTATTTTTAAATTGTAACCTATGTTTTTAGGGCTGGTTTACCCCTTAAAATAATTGCAACTAATTCCTGTATGAGGTCAAAGTGAACAAAGCGCGTAATTGCAAATCAGATGTCTGTTGTTTTATTTTGTGAGTCAAAAGATCAATGAAACCCGATAGTCTTCGAATAAAGAAATAGTTTTAATGTGCGTCTTTTAAACTGCTTGCTCATCTTTTTTAGCTTTCTTATTTATTCATGTTACATTTTTTAAGATTTCAAGTGCACTTTCTGTCCTTCAAATTTTATTTTCTTTTTATTTTACAAAAGTTTACTTCAATTTAAACAAAAAAAACTAATTAGGCAGGTATGTGATTTATAAATTCGTACTAATATTATAAATCTGAGAGTTTGTGTGTGTGTATGTATGTTTGTTACCTCTTCACGCTCAAACGGCTCGACCGGTTGGGATGAAATTTAGAACACAGGTAGAATATAACCGGGAATAACAAATAGGCCACTTTTTACCGCAGGAAAACAACTATTACCACGGGAAAATTGGTGGCAGCGGGTAAAACCGCTGGGCGGAAATCTAGTAAGGCATACAAATCAGTTAACAATATCTCAACGAGTGAACTTGCCTATACAAAAAATTACATCTCTTATGCTAAACTACTTTGGCTGAGAAATAATAATGTATTCTTAAATTATATGTATTGAATCTCAACTTGAAATTTTTTCAGCAAATAATATCTTCATTCTTTGACATATAAACCTAGATTTCCAATAGATAGTAAATATTTATTGAATGTCATGAGAATCTGAATAACGCAAGGCTTCCAACTTACTTTTGATTGACCAGAGCGCCATTCTTAAAGTCAGAATCAGAATGTCTTGATCTTGAGTACATTTCTAACCCAAGTGTTGAAACTCAATCGTAAAACCAATAACGGTAACTTGAAGTTAGTAAGGGGATTTCCACACGTGCCACACGCGTTGCGGTATTTTTCCGGTCCAATGATGATGATGAGAGGAGTTGTATTGAAAGCACATGCGTAAGCAGCCACTCGTAGTGTGTGCATCTGCATGCAGTTTCATACAACTCCTTCTGTCATCAACACTGGTCCGGATAAATCCCGCAATATTGTACAGCAAATGTGAGAACCCTTTAAGTCAGTATAGTTCACGATGAAGCTATGATTCCGATTGATCGACGGTCAATTACACTGATATCGATGCAGTTTAGTATCGATTATATCGATATCGCAACATCTAAAGGCAACAGTGTTGCCAACAGATCAAATGGAAAGTGCTATCGAGATTTTGACCTAAACCTGTCATTATCAAGGTAGTTCAAGGCATTCTCTGGTGGTCTAGGCATTGTAAAATATAGAATATTGTTATGAAACTAAAATTCTGATCACTGTAACATGCAGGCATTGATGCAATCAAAATATGGAAGTTATTATTTGTATAGTAAGGGATATAGGCGTGATTTATGTATGTATGTATGTATTATTTGTATAGTAAGTAATTTAATACAAAAAAACGGCGCGTAGAAACTTCCGTGCGTCTCTCCAAAAATCCAATTTGACAGCTGTGAAAATCATGCCTATGCTTTGAAATAAGGTCTCTTTTTCTTTGTTGGTAAGTCTTCCAGTATGAGTATGACACCTGCCAAAATTGGATGATTGGAGTAACACGAATGTAGGCTATCCCAATCGGGAATTGCACACGCACCAGAAGATATTGCGGTTCAATACATGCACCATTTAAATAACCCGTGACAGCCGCAATTTTGATGCAGGTGCTTTATGGGATTAAGTTTATCAACCAGATAAGGCAAAACAACGAGAAAACATCTGATATGTGTGAGAACCATAAAACAATCATACTAGTTTATAAATACAAATAAACAGTACCGATCCTAGACACCAATATGGCTTTACAGTTTGGACGTGACAGTCGAGGCGCCGGTAGCTCGGTTGGCAGATCAGTGGAACAGTACACCACGGTCCCGGGTTCAAGCCCCGTCGGGCGCTAACATATTTTATTTGGTTTTAATTAAAAAAAACATAGCACAGTAAGTACATAATAAACCATAGTACCAATAAGGCTGGCATATAGCCTGACTATCGATTGGCATGACTACAATGTAGTAACACTGCTTTCAACACGTCAGTAATGCGCGCACATATGGCAAATAAATTGCGGCGATCTCGCAAACAACCATTTCGTTATCTCCCATTTTGTACGGTCAGCATAATAAACAGGTGTTCTTGAGCCAGTTTTTTTGCTCATGCATTTCATCGTACGTATTTATACCAGCTATTGAATCAAACGATACATATATCTTGGTAGCTTTTAAAGCATTCATTTAGGTATTTTAAAGATATACGCAGGGTCACACACATTTTTTTTATTAAAGACAGGGTATGAACCCAATTATCTATTCTGTAGTTGTGACATCAAAGATTTTGTGCCAAAATTGTCATATTTAAAAAAATACCTTTGACTAAACTTCGGATATACAGGGTTATTTTTTAGTCAGTGCGCAAACTTATACCATGATATCAGAATCGTTAATAGGACATTTTATGAAAATAAAAAAATATGTTTTATTTTTATTATTTTTTTATTTTTGTCTGCCTCATGAAAAATAAATTATGGACACACTACTTTTCAATCGGGGGTGCGTGAAAATGGCAACAGCGCTCGCGCAGCGCACCCTTCAGTCAGTTTCATTCAGTTCTCGCTTTGATTCCGTCGCGGGCGGGCGCGCACATGTGTGACTATTTTCCCGCCGATCCCGAATTGATTTCGCGATGTCGAATTTTACGTTTCGCGAGTTTTACGAAATGGTGCGTTCGTACTTTTTAAGTGGGGAAAATACCCGAGCAGCCCAATTAATGTACGCGGACGAAAGTTTACCTCGACTGCGTAATGCTGGCGTTGTGGACCCTCATGTACCGAACCCAAAAACATTCCTCAACGTTATGCAGCGGCTGTTGGATCACGGGCAGTTTACGGTAAGTAACTGTTAATTAAACGACTATTGTACTTAGCTACCTACTGCCTACCTAGTGTTCTAGGTAAACTTTTTGCAGTTTACTTTACTTTAAATGCAGTTGTACTTTAAGGATAATTCGGTTAAAATCATCGAAGGGCAGGCACGCGCGATACGAGCTACCTCATATCATCAGTGTACATAAAGCTTTCTAGCAGTGCAGATGAATTTCCCGCCACGCCGTGACGCCGGCGCCGCGCCGGCGGCAGATTTCTTCTACAAATTGAATCGTTGGCGCCACTATGTCTGGCGCTGAAAGACGCGGTGACTAATCGCGACGTTGTCAAACCATCACAACCTCTGTTGTATGCAGGTTGTGTAGGCTTTTTAGGTACTATCAGCAACGGCTCCAGTTGCCATTAAAGTCTTTACTGGTTATTTTTAAAGAATATTAGAAAAACCTTTGAATGTTGATCTTTTGAAATGGGTATCAATCTTTTCTGGTTATTCTTGTTAACTGTAAGAAAAACCATTCTTAAGTTGATCACGTAGATGGTTACTTGAGGTGCTGTACAATCCCGAGTTACCGTTATGGATTAAACATTTACATGTCTTGCTTATGCTAGTAGTAGCTGCTAATTCTTAACCAAACTAGGAAAAATACAACTACGTCATTAACAAAATAATCTTGTCTCTCCGCATAAACTAGAAACAGGGACCATCATATCAAGAGACCAACTTTTAAACCACTACACCACGGAGGCAGTTTAAGTGTAGGTACTTGTGAGATAGGTACTTAGTTGTTGTAGGTATCACCCGCACACACCCCGGTACCAATAGCGGTCATTAACCTGGACTGGTCATTGACCTGTGCTGTAGGTAGAAGCTAGAACACAGTCAGCTGATAGGTATAACTGGGCCGCGCGCGACGTTGCCATACCGGAAGATAGCTAGTGAACCTAATAGGGTGATCCACACTTACGTACGATACTGGGATAAGTTTAAGTGCGATTATTTCAATTTTTTTGTTCTAAGTCAGGTGTAAAAAATAAATACATATTTTCTAAAATTTGATAACCATTACGTATGTTGAAGCTAACTAAAGTGAGTTGTTGAAACTGACTAAAAAATAATCCTGTATAAGAGACTAGCAGCCCGCCCAGCGGTTTCACCCGCTGCTAACAATTTCCCCCCGGGAATAAGACAGTTTAATATAGCCTATGTTCATCAGGGACAATGTAGGATTCTAAAAATCTTGACTTCAATTTAAAACAAATATCGTTTTCAGATGGTGGTGGCATAAAGTTACATGCCGTGTGATTAACCTGGCTAGCCCCATGGCAGTGCCTTTATTTAAAAAATTGTATCTCGCCCGAGCCGGTTTTCTATTAGGTCATTACAAAATTGTAATAAAAAAAGAAAAATTGTGTGATACAAATTTATTTTCTTAGAATGACGGTTCATGACGTCGATAAGTGATAATACTATCCTACGTTGAATAAAGAGTTTCAATTTTAATTAACGGTAAAAGAATTTTATAAATCGGTCCAGTAGTTTCGGAGCCTATTCAATTCAAACAAACAATAAAAAAAAACTGTTTCTGATATTAGTGTAGATTATATTATTATTATTTTAGTGTGATGCCGGCTTAGAATAGCATCACCCGATTTCTTTCCCGTGGGAGTCGTAGGAGGCGACTAAGGGACTTGAGGGTGTGTATTGCAATTTTAGGCGATGGGCTGACAACCTGTCACTATAGCGATACACAATTTTCCGAATGCCCCTCAAACATATGTCAGACGTGGCGTAAATGTCCGTTTTTGTGGCCGTTTACGCTCTGCCTACCCCGCAAGGGATAAAAGGCGGGATAAGTGTATGTATGTATTATTTTAGTGTAGATTTTTTTAATGCATTATTTAATGTTTTTTGTCGTTTTTTCTATACCGAGTAAGGGACAGCCCTTCGAATACTGATAGGGTGCATGAAACATAAAACTGGACAACTTTCCCCTAGAAACATATATCAGGAAACGCCAAAAAAATTACCTTCCATACAAAATCACAATCAGCTGACTGCATACCCTATGGGAACTCAGTTTTTTTACGTTTCCTGAAAAATGTTCCTAGGAGAAAGTTGTTCAGTTTCATGATCTGCATGTACCCTATCAGTATTCGGAGGGCTATCCCTGACATCCTTTAATACAGTAATGATTAAATGTAATCTTTACACTGGTACGAATAATGTGGCGTAGATTGTACATTTTTAAAAGAAAAAGTAGTTTTTGTGGCATAACTGTAATAGTTAGACATATGGTATCGCGGACATTATTATAGATATTGATGTCCTCTATAAAACTGTAGTACATCACTTTGCTCTACTGTCAATAATTTCCACAGCGTACGCGATATAAGATATTTTTTTGGTACATTTTTCACACGTTGGGTTACATTATCGAAATTTTCACGCGGATCCCTATTTTTTTCTCGTATAAAATATAGCCTATGTTCATCAGGAATAATATAGGATTCTAATGGTGAAAGAATTTTTAAAATCGGGCCAGTAGTTTCGGAGCCTATTCGATGCAAACAAACAAACAAACAAACAAACAATCAAATCTTTCCTCTTTATAATATTAGTGTAGATACTTCTTGGATAACGATGTCAAGCTACATTGTGCCTTTATATATTACTTGAGTTCCGCCCAGCGGTTTCACCCGCTGCCACTCATTTTCCCGTGGTAATAGTTGTTTTCCCGCGGTAAAGAGTGGCCTATGTGTTATTCCGGGTTATCTACCTGTGTTCCAAATTTTATCCAAATCGGTCAAGCCGTTTGAGCGTGAAGAGGTACAAACATACATAGACACACAACCTCTCAGATTTATAATATTAGTACGGATTTTAATTTGTATGCAGTCTTTGATATACAATGTAAACACTGACTCTTGTTTAAAAAAGGGTGTTTGGTGAAACATAGAAATACGGTTTTTGTATGTCAATTTATGTAGTACAGTCAAGATCAGGCTGGGTTAGACAGTTTGGACTTTAGACCGTTTTTATGCCGCGCGCATAAGACTTACATTGGCAGTTTCAGTGTCTAACCCAGCCGGATCTTGACTGTACAAAACAGTTGGAAAATTATTATAGTCAGCCGAAAGCCACCTAATTTGCTGACGCTACAAAACCACACATCACTTATATGAGGTACGATTCGCGTCGTATCCCGTTGGTCACTTTCGATCATCAGTTGCGCAAGCGTAGCGCATCTGCAAACTGCATTCCGTTCAACGCCAACCTCATTCAACCGTCATCTCAGCGACATTTTACGCGGAGGCAGTAGCAGAAAGTCTACCACTGGTTATGCCACACCCTCTGCCAAAAGGTTTCATTCTAAAATTTTATAGGACAAGACGGTAACAGATTTAACTAAACTAAAGCCCAACTACAGCTCGTGAAAAAGAAATTTCAAAGTTATATTGTTCTTTTTAAATCCACTATTTTGAATTAATGAATTTTAATAAGTATAGCCGTATCACTCGCGATGCTGAGACTGGGACGACTTTACCGACACCTCATATTATGATGTCAACATCCGTCTAGCCATTTGACCCCATGAAAAAGATTTTACTTGTCCACATATACATTATATAGGGTGAAATTTCACCGTGAACGAAAGCATTAATTCAAGATGGACTAGTGATACGGGACAACTTTCCCCCAAGAAACATAGGTCAAAACATGAAAAGAAAATTCGACATCCTATACGAAATTTCCGATCAGCCGATTTGAAAGTTGTTCCTTATCCCCAGCCTGACCTCTGTTTAAGTATCGGTAGCAAGTAAAGAGTCACGTTCTGAGACAGTCGGGTAATAATATTATTTTCTATAAGGTTTTAGGAAGCAAAAAGTTCAGTATAGTCTTTCCATTTTCTACTTGGAAAAAAAACTATTGAGAAGAAAGTGCCTATAATTTCTACAAATAGTCTACTACTTTATATTAAATCTCAAAAACCTAATTATATTCAGAATACTGACTTACTGGTTGATCTTTTAGGGGTGTCCCGCATACTAAGTGGCCTTTGGACTATATTGGGTAGCAAATAGGAAGCAAAGGCTTATAAGTGCTTTTCGTGCACTCTCTTTAAACTGTGTTCGTTTGTTTTGACTGTGTGCTGCGTTTTGATTTTAAAGGAAATCCGAGAACTTAGGGTTCATACTGAGTTTTACTATTTTATTTTTTACATCATAAAATAGCTAACAGTACTATCCCCGCGCAGTCTTGCATTCCCCTCGCACACCCCATTACAAAAGTTATCGAAATAAATAGGTATAGGTAGACGTTCCATGTTCATTTTTAATTAAAAAGACTACAACAACACATCAAAGTGCCGACAATCGGCGACAAGTCTGGGTTCGGCTGAACTCTGACACAGCGTTTCACCTTCGATATTTGAATGCGAATGTCATTGTCATTTCATTAGCATAATATTTAGCGAGAGAAAATAAAGCCGATGCCTCGTGAAATGCTTGCTTTTGAGAAATTAGCTGGTTATTAGAATGATAATCATTATCTCCAAATGGTAGAGAAACAGAAAGTTTAGATAAATATTACTAAGTACCTACATAATGTAGCTGATGATGATGACTAAGACATTGTAAAAATTATGAAAAGAACCTACACCTTAACCCACCGTTGTAGGTCGGAATTTGCCGCAATAAGTAGTTTAATCGCTGAAATTTGGACAAGATATGCCAATTTGCGTGAAAGATTTTCCTTTTAAATTCATATTAAATGTTTACATTTAATATGAATTTAAAAGTTTACATACAATCCGAAAATATGTGCAATAAAATCCTTACTTCCTCGTTGTAAACACAGATCTTAGTACTTCCTACAATGTACCTAAGAAGATACATATAGATATATACTGACTCTGTACATGCCCTTAAACTCTCTCTGACCATGCTCCAATTGGACTCTGACCAGTTGTACCAGAACCCACTTTTACTTGAGACCTCTGACACTAATGATCCACACCTAATAAATTATAAGATACGAAAGTTTTTGCCGTCTGACCTTTATCATCTATTATTTTCCCAGACAGTCAACAATAATGGAGAAAGTGAAGTAGATGTCATATTATTATCAACAAAATAGTTATTATACACTGTACTCTGTACCTACCAGTGGCTCTACTCTTATCACGTATAGGGCACGCGTGTGTGTACGTATATTTTTTTTATTGAAACAGCTCTCCAAACATGGAATGTCTGTCTAAGATATATCATTAAATTACGTAAATAAAATAATTGACTGCTTGATTGAGTTACTATTGCAAGCCGTATTTCAATTAATTTTCATACGTTGACCCGTATTAAGCAAAGTTACTCAAGTCAGCCAATGGGCTCAGTTCGGGAAATAATTTATCTTAACATATCTTAAATTTGCGCTGTCAGTTTCTGTCAAATATGATTGGAAAAGGAAAGGAATATCTGTGTCATGACAATAATGTCAACTGGTTCTTTGCCATTTTAAGACAATTAAATGGCCTATATTCTGACAGAGAACGCGTATTTTGCGTCAATTTATAAGACATGACATGACTAAGATATCTTCTAGATCCTTTTCTTTACCTATAAGACAGAAAGTGACACCGGTTTTCTATTAAGACATTACAAAATTGTTATAAAAATAGTAAGTTGTGTTATACAAACAAGGCCGGATCATAACGTCAATAAGTGATAATACTATCCTACATTGAATAAAGAATTTCAAATTCAAAACGGTAAGTTTAGAGAAATTATTTTCGGTATTGAGACCATATCAACTTAAACTCAAATACAAAAGGGATTTATCTTTAGAAACAAGTAGTATCTACCTACCTGATGTGATGTTTTTCTTATATGTAATTGTCCTTATTTATATTGTGTGCAATAAACAGTTAAATAAATAAATACAAAACAGTTCACTATCAATTTTCTAGCAGTGCTATATGTGCGTTGGCCCCAAGATTTCTCATTAAAGCATTATAAGTGCAGCTGCATGAACATCAGTTACCTAAAGTTTGAACTAAGTAGTAAGCTAAGGCTTTGGTTTGGCGCTCATAATTCTAATATTTAGGTAAACCAAACACGCTTTAAGTATTTATTTTCTCAAGTCAGCTTCTGAGACAACCTAAGAATTGTTTAACGAAGCTGCTGTTTGTTTATAATTTTCTATTTATTTAAATCCGGTTATATGAAAAGTGATATAAGTCTAAAATTTATTTAATCGTTCTGCTTTCGAACTTACCTACCTCTGGAAAGTTGCTTATGGAGCCAAACTTAACTACTTACGCTACGTGTGATACGTCGCAGAAATTCAGATACTTTGAATATAACATCAAAGATTTTCCGCGTGAGCTCTCATATTTCACACAAGCTAAAAACGCGACTAAACGTCAAATCGACGGCACTATTTCAAAATATTAGTTGTATAGTTATCATTATGTATTAACGTGGGAAAGATTCTTTACCGACAGGCCAAGGATTTGACCACAGAAGCAGTTATAAACTATAATATGACCAATACTCGTTAAAATTTTACATAAATACGAGATTCAATATTATACCATCGCTAATTTAGCTAACTGCATTCGAAATAAAATATTGATGAGGTGTTTTAAATAAAATAATATTAAAAATGTTCATAAAATAATTTGCTTAATATCTGGCTTACGATACAAAAGTCAAGTGTGTTACTGAAAATTTAGTTTTGGATGCTTTTTTAAAGATTTCCACAGATATGGTAAAAGTTCTTATGCGGTTTTAAAGAAAGCAGATGACATTGACGTTCTTAAATACTTATCGTTTTATAACCTGTGTTTAATATTTAGCGTTGTTATGCTGGGGTGAGTTAGGTATTAATGACGGTCTATGAATGCGGCGCGGTGCTCGATCGCACGCGTCGCTCTGGGCGTGTGTTGTCCCTTTCTCACTCGCAGGGCGAGACTGGCGACGTGCGCGCAGAGCGCCTGACGGCGCCGAGCGGTGGTTTCGGCGCCGCACTACCCAGTCACTCGAAAACCGTTCGGACGTCGAGTATCGTGTTTGTGCGAATTTCCCGCCACGAGTTTTGTGATGCCGCGTGTAACGGACGATTCAATTTGAGATCGCGCGTGTTGATGCATCGTATTATTGCGGTTCTCTTGGGTTATACTAGAATACCAGGCTTAGTGATTGTTGGATGTCTCGACGTCTTCCACGTGAGCGTCGCATTGAATAGGCATCAAGTGGCCATATCGGCTCGCGTTTGTACGACCCAAATTCGGGTTGGGTCACGCGTAATGACTGATATCAAAGTGAAATACGAACAGAAGCTGTGAGTGGTTTGAAGTGAATAACGCGCCAAGGCTGTAGTGGAATGCTGGGTGTCGATATCTTTTCCACCCAGCCCTGTAAGTACCCACGGAATTCCCCATTTGATCCATTCCCTGAACTTCCTTTCTCCGTTGGGTATTTTATGCATTTGGACCGGCACGTTGACTGTAAGTGGTAAACCTAGTTGTCTTAGTATGTCTTAGTGTGTTCCCTTTAGTCATATTTGTTGTACCATATCATTGTGACTCCTTAGTACGAATTGCGGAATTCGTGGGGTGATATAATTTGGAGGTACTTACTTAGAATCTAGTGCTAATACGTGTGACGTAACGCCAGATCGGCAGACGGTATTTACTACCGACTCGAGTTATGTAAAGGTTGGAACACATCATTTGCCAATTTCACTCAACTTAGTTAATTAGGTTAAATAGATTTAGGTTCACGTTTGATTCATAGTATGCGCTGATATATTGTGCAGCGTATGTTATTTAGCGCTGCGTAACGCAGCCATTGTCTGCCTCCAGTTGAACTCCTGGTATTTTGCTCGAAATTTACCTGTGTAAATCGCTTCCACTGCGCGAGTTTAGCTTGGAATTAGACAATTTTTGGTAGCAGAGCGTGGTTCAGAAAACCACTAGATTTAAGATTATTTTAGTATAAGATTTTTAATCTACCTACATAAAAAAAAATATATTTATTGTGATTGTAGTGTGTGCCCTGTGTAGAATATCCTATCGGTAGGATCAGGGCCAATCAATTAGTGAATTGCTTTATTATCGTTGTGTTTACCCTGTGCGGATATCCTAGCGGTAGGATCAGGGCCGATTGTTTATTATTGTTTGTTTTATTGTAAGGTTCGGTGTTACTTTGAGTTGGTACCATGGCTCCCACAATTACACAGCTTCAGGCAAAAATTAGAACGCACCTAATTTGGTTCGCGACTAAGCAGGCGATGGTCGGTCGCGGGGACCGAGAGGACGCACTCATCGCTTGTGCGCAACGGATTGACGAACGGGTCGCGGAGGTGTTGGATTGCCTCACTGGATGCGAGGAGTTATTTGATGGGACGCCTGATGAGGAGGCCAAACTTATGGTCCGGGCGAATGTGACCCAGTGCCTGGAGATGGGGCAGGAGATCCAGCAGGCGGCTGCTGTGATCACCAGGCGTAGGGCTGGGGAGCCGGACCCATCCCATGGTCCGCGGGGACCGGGGGTGCAAGTGCCCCTGCCGGCTGTGGCTATTCCGGTCTTCCACGGGGACTACACGGATTGGACCCGATTCCAGGATCTGTTTGACAGTGTGATTCATAACCGCACTGACTTGCAGCCGGCATATAAAATGGCACAATTGATGGCCAAGCTGCAAGGTGAGCCCCATGAGCTGGTAAAGCATCTACCAGTCGATGATGCAAGTTACGAGACGGCTCGCGGTTTGCTGATCGAGAGATACAGCAACAAACGTCTCATGATTGACCAACTCCTGGAACAGTGGCTCACCGTGCCGACCATCACACGAGGGACGGACCTCAGGGCCAAGGTCCTCAACCCTGTCTGCGTTGCAGTGAACGCTCTTGAGAGACAGGGGATGCCGGTGTCAGGCTATGATTATATCCTGGTGCACACGTTGTTGCGCCGCCTGCCGAGCGACATGGCCGCTCGTTTTGAACAGTCACACGGAGGTAAGACGTCTGATTACCTCCCGACCTTCGAGGAGCTCAAGTCCTTCCTCGAGGCCGAGTGCAGACGGGTAGATGCCCAATTTGGAGAGTCGCCTCACGCGGAGTCTGCGGCCGCTCGCCGCCCGGAACGGCCGGGTGCACAGGCGCGAGACGGTAAGAGTAGGCCACCCAGGCGATACAATGTCGCTAATTTGGAATCGAGGTGTGCCTACTGCAGAGAGGCGGGGCATCAGGTGACTGCGTGTGAGGAGTTCGCTGCACAGCGGGTGCAGAAACGTCGTGGTGTGGTGCAGCAACGGCGTTGGTGCTTTAGGTGTATGGGGCCGCATCAGGTGCGTGAGTGCCCATCAAGCACCAACTGCAGGTACTGCCAGGGTGCCCACCATCAGCTCCTATGCATGAACCGCAGCGGAGATTACGGAGGCAGAGCTGACGCGGGTCAGCGGACGGAGTCTGCCCTACCTAGACGGGAGCAACGCTCCCCACCCCCTCCAAGGAGGAGTCCTCTTCCACCAGGGTTTCAGGGACGAGGCCAGGGACATCAGCAGGTGATGCCCCCTTCACCACGCGCGAGACAGTCACCACCTCGGCAGCAGGTGCCGGGACAGGGTAGGTGGTCACAGGTCCAAGGTCAGGGGCACCCATCACAAGTACGTGATGCTACGGGCGGGTGCCAACACCAGGGTCAGTACATGCAGTACTCGGCGGGTCTGAACAACATGGTGAGTTCCCATGACCCACGCATGCGTCTCCCCTTGGCTGAGCACCCGCGGCTACAGGCGCGTCCACGGTACGCGCGCCTGCCGCAGGGTTACTATAGGCTGCCAGCCATGGCGTACAGGACCAGAGGTCCCTATCAGCAGGAGTGGGACCCACTCGAAGGTGTACGGAGAGAGGGGACCCCCCCGCAGGACGCGGACACTCCGCGCTTAGATTCCTGCTAGGTAATCGCCGCCTACACGCCAGCTTCGGCCCCCCGGCCAATTACGGTATTGTTGCCTACGGCAATGATTTGGGTATGGGGATACGGTGGCCGCAGCATACAGGTAAGAGCCTTGTTAGATACAGGGGCTCAGGGTTGTATTGTGTCTAGTAAGCTGGTGAGTAGGCTACGCTTAAATATAAGGCCCACAACGGATGGGGCTGTAGGTATTGGAGGTGTAGATGTGCCTGACGTTCGGGGTCAGGTGAACTTCGAGTTCACATTAGGTAATACAGGTACAGGGGTCAGCTATCATGCCTCAGCAGTGGTGCTGGATGAAGTGGTAGGGAAACTTCCTCAGGTTCGGTTACCGTCAACGGTACGAGGGTTAACCACAGGCTTAGAGTTAGCTGATCCTGAATTTGATACTCCTGGTACGGTGGACGTTCTCCTCGGGTCAGACGTCCTCGGGAGATTCTGGTGTGGCAGAAAACGGGTACTTCAGCAAACTGGTTTAGTGGCCGTTGATACCACAGGGGGGTATGTTATTTTTGGCCCAGTTTGGAGACCTCAGGACCTACCAGAGGGCGATACGGTTCTCTATGGTAGTGTGTTGTCGGAGGTGCTGCAGAGGTTTTGGGAGTCTGAGGAGCCACCCACAGCGGATAGACGGAAGCCAGAGGATGACGAGTGCGAGCTGTTCTATCAGTACAACACTGCACGAAGTTCGTCAGGTAGGTTTGTTACCAGGCTGCCATTTCTCCCAAACCGCCCCTCCTTAGGTAGTTCGCGACAGATCGCGGAACGGAGACTACTGGCTATGGAGAGAAAGATGAAGCGAGATGCAGCACTTCGGCAGAAGTATATCGAATTCATGAGGGAGTACCTAGAGTTAGGCCACATGTCGGTGTCCAGCATAGATTGGAGGTGTGTCGAGCATTACTATATACCACACCTGGCTGTTTTGAAGTCACCGGAGGCGAAGATACGGGTAGTGTTTGACGGTTCTGCTCCTACATCGAATGGTGTGTCTGTGAACCAGTGTCTGCACGCGGGTCCCAAGTTGAACCGGGACATTGTGGACATCCTCACAGATTTTCGGTTACACCAAGTAGCGTTCGTCGCAGACGTCAAAATGATGTTTCGCCAAACAATTATACACCCAGATGACCGTCGGTACCAGCTGATTTTGTGGCGTGAGAGCCCTGACGAGCCGATGGTCACTTATGAGCTTAACACGGTAACGTATGGTCTGAAGCCAAGTCCATTTTTGGCAGTACGCACGCTGCGAGAGTTGGCCGCACAGGAAAGGGTAAGATTCCCTCGAGCCGCAGCAGTACTGGATCGCGACGTCTACGTGGATGACATCTGCACGGGTGCAGATAGCGTGCAACAAGCACTGCTACTACGAGACGAGCTGATCGCGATCATGGAATCAGGAGGTTATGAGTTGCGGAAATGGCTGTCCAGCTGTCCAGAGCTCCTGGCCGGGTTGCCAGGTGAGTTCCAGCAGGACCCGCACCTTTTCGAGAACCCGGACAATCCAAATACGTTGAGCATCCTAGGGGTGCAATATAGGCCAACGCATGATGTCTTTACGTATCAGATCGAGCCAGACCTTTTGCAGAAGACTTGGACGAAGCGTTCGGTATTATCGACGATCGCCAGAACTTTCGATCCTAACGGGTGGATCGCACCGGTGACGTTCATGGCGAAGTGCTTCTTGCAAAGGTTGTGGATAGCAAACTTGGGTTGGGACGACCAGCTCTCCGGAGAGCTGTTGAATGATTGGACCAAGTTTGTGACCACCTTACCAGGGATCGTACGCATCGCCATACCTCGCAAGTTGCTCCCATCGGTGGGATGTAAGACTACCCTACATGGGTTTTGTGATGCCTCGGAGCGAGGGTACGCGGCAGCTGTCTATTTGCGGACAGTCAGTTCAACGGGAACTGTAGACGTGCGTCTAGTTATGGCCAAGAGTAAGGTGGCTCCGGTTAGGACAAGATGGACCATTCCAAAGTTGGAATTGGCGGGAGCAGCGCTTCTCACGCGCTTGCTACATCATGTCGCTAGTAATCTACGCGGTACCATCACTTTGGATGAAACGGTGTACGCATGGACCGACAGTAGGATAGTTCTGTGCTGGTTACAGACGTCGGTACATACTCTTGAGGTTTTCGTGGCAAATCGGGTGTCACAGATTAAAGGATCGGAAACTCCGTTGGTATGGAGACACGTACCGGGAGAACAGAACCCAGCGGACTGCGCCTCACGGGGATGTAGGGCCCCTGATTTGGTAGGTCACTCACTGTGGTGGGGACCTCAGTGGCTGACTGAGTCACCTGAGAGATGGCCATACAATGAGTGCGGGTCGCCGCTTGGGCCACCTGATCGAGGTTTGCGAGTGAACGTAGGGCAGATCGTACCTAAGCCTAGTGCGGCTTTCTTGCTGGAACGATACAGCTCCCTCGACAAACTTCTAGGGGTGACAGGTTGGATCAAACGGTTCGTGAACAACTGTAGAAAACCTCAAGCAGAACGGAACTTGGCACCTGTCCTCTCGCCTGCGGAGCGGAATGCGGCTCTAAGTTTATTGGTTAGGGTCGTCCAGGCGGAACATTTTGAGGAAGAGGCCAGGCTGCTCAGGGATGGCCGTGGAAAGCTGAAGGGAGGTCTTGTGCGCCTCAACCCGTTCGTGGACGAGCATGGAATGCTCCGGGTTGGAGGTAGACTTCGGAACGCTAACCTGCCCTTTTCAGCACGGCATCCGCTGTTACTCCCAAAGAAGGGACCTTTGGTAGAACTTATAGTTAGGGATCGTCACCAGAAAAACTCGCATGCGGGCTGCAATGCACTTTTGGCTATTCTGCAGCGCGAGTTTTGGATCTTGTCTGGACGACGTACGGTACGGAGCATTGTGTTTCGGTGCTTGCCTTGCTATCGGTTGAAGGCAGCCACAATGCAACCTCAGATGGGAGACCTCCCACCGGACCGGGTGACGGAAGCCTGGACGTTTGCGGGTGTGGGAACGGACTTTGCGGGGCCTTTTATGGTAAAGGCATCACGCCTTCGCAACGCGAAGTCAATCAAGGCGTATTTGTGCGTGTTTGTGTGCCTAGCAACCAAGGCCGTCCACTTGGAACTCGTGGCCGACCTCACTACGGAGGCTTTCTTAGCAGCTTTAGATAGATTTGTGTCGCGAAGAGGGCGACCAGCGCTGATCAGGTCGGACTGTGGTACCAACTTTAAGGGCGCTGATCGATGTATGAAAGAAATTATAACGTTTTTATCGGAAAACGAGGAAGCTATCGGCACGAGCCTCTCCCGTCAGGGCATTAACTGGGTGTTCGATCCACCAGGATGCCCCCACTGGGGTGGTATATTTGAAGCGGTTGTAAAGTCCGCTAAGACGCATTTGATGCGCGTTATAGGTTTAACGATATTAACCTTTGAGGAGCTAGCGACCGTGTTTTGTAAAATTGAGGCCGTTCTCAATTCACGTCCTTTGTGTCCGCTTAGCTCAGATCCGAATGATCTGGAGGCCCTGACACCAGGGCATTTCTTAATTGGCCGACCACTTAACGCCTTGCCAGAGTACCCCTACACAGAGGTCAGTAGCAATCGTTTGACGCGTTATGAGTTGCTGCAGCAAATGTCTCAGAATTTTTGGAAGCGATGGTCGCTTGAGTATTTGCACATTCTGCAGCAACGCCTTAAGTGGACGGACAGAACTGAACCCCCTCGCATCGGAGATCTCGTTCTGGTTAAGGATGCCAACCTGCCGCCACTGCGATGGCGCAGAGGGCGCATTCTCAACTTGTTCCCAGGTAGTGATGGCACTCCTCGAGTCGCGACAGTTCAGGTAGGGGATTCAGTTCTTAAGCGAGCAATAGCAACGCTATCTCGTCTCCCCAGTAGTGAATAGGCCTAAGGGATTCGGCCTAGGGCGGGTGAATGTTTAATATTTAGCGTTGTTATGCTGGGGTGAGTTAGGTATTAATGACGGTCTATGAATGCGGCGCGGTGCTCGATCGCACGCGTCGCTCTGGGCGTGTGTTGTCCCTTTCTCACTCGCAGGGCGAGACTGGCGACGTGCGCGCAGAGCGCCTGACGGCGCCGAGCGGTGGTTTCGGCGCCGCACTACCCAGTCACTCGAAAACCGTTCGGACGTCGAGTATCGTGTTTGTGCGGATTTCCCGCCACGAGTTTTGTGATGCCGCGTGTAACGGACGATTCAATTTGAGATCGCGCGTGTTGATGCATCGTATTATTGCGGTTCTCTTGGGTTATACTAGAATACCAGGCTTAGTGATTGTTGGATGTCTCGACGTCTTCCACGTGAGCGTCGCATTGAATAGGCATCAAGTGGCCATATCGGCTCGCGTTTGTACGACCCAAATTCGGGTTGGGTCACGCGTAATGACTGATATCAAAGTGAAATACGAACAGAAGCTGTGAGTGGTTTGAAGTGAATAACGCGCCAAGGCTGTAGTGGAATGCTGGGTGTCGATATCTTTTCCACCCAGCCCTGTAAGTACCCACGGAATTCCCCATTTGATCCATTCCCTGAACTTCCTTTCTCCGTTGGGTATTTTATGCATTTGGACCGGCACGTTGACTGTAAGTGGTAAACCTAGTTGTCTTAGTATGTCTTAGTGTGTTCCCTTTAGTCATATTTGTTGTACCATATCATTGTGACTCCTTAGTACGAATTGCGGAATTCGTGGGGTGATATAATTTGGAGGTACTTACTTAGAATCTAGTGCTAATACGTGTGACGTAACGCCAGATCGGCAGACGGTATTTACTACCGACTCGAGTTATGTAAAGGTTGGAACACATCATTTGCCAATTTCACTCAACTTAGTTAATTAGGTTAAATAGATTTAGGTTCACGTTTGATTCATAGTATGCGCTGATATATTGTGCAGCGTATGTTATTTAGCGCTGCGTAACGCAGCCATTGTCTGCCTCCAGTTGAACTCCTGGTATTTTGCTCGAAATTTATAAATCGCTTCCACTGCGCGAGTTTAGCTTGGAATTAGACAACCTGTCAAAAAGAAATCATTACTAAGATACACATTTTTATCTCTCCACCGTTCTACACGAACGCCGCAGGCGAGCCTTTAGCAAACAACTTCAAATAAATGAATTTGAAGAGTCGAGGTTAGGTCACATACCGTTAGCATCTTTTAGTGCAAAATAATCTTTATTGCATACATGTGAAATGCCTCTGGGTGTACGTCTAACACTTGTTAAGAAATTTCGACATCGCACAAATCCAGTAGTAGGTAGGTATCTTACCTACTTATATTCAAGGTTTCTTTAGTTCATGTAATGTTATAAAATTTGATATTACAAGACGATTGCCACAATATCCTGTCAAAGCTTGGTGATAAAACCTATCCTTTAGCAACAAAATCCGTGTATTTTGTACTTGAAAACCGAAATGGTTGTCCTTTGTAACACCGGTCTGTGGCATAGAAAAAGTATGAAAAATATAAAATACTTTTCGGATTTGGTACTTCGGCACTCATCAATTCAGACTATTCTGACTAGGTAATGCAGGATTTCGCGACTTATGTGGCTTATTGTAGACGACGAAACTTAAACGAGTAATCGCCAGACACTCATGAGACCGATGCCACGCAGATTTGCATCAATTGCCCATCTGGACGCCGGAATGGACACTTCCATGCCTGTATCTGATGATACAAAGGCTAGAACCAACCTTAACCTTTTTAGGGTTCCGTACCCAAAGTGTAATAACAGAAACCCTATTTCTGAGGCTCGGCTGTCCGTCTGTCTGTTTGTCCGTCCGTCCTACAGTTACGGAGCTGTATCTCCTGAATTGTTATACCTAGACAGTTGAAATTTTCACAGATGATGTATTTCTGTTGCTGCTATAACATCAAATACAATTTTTTTTAATAAAGTAAATATTTAAGGGAGTTCCCATACAAAAACTTGTTTCTTTTGTATGGAGGCTGTATCTCATGAACCACGAAAGTTAGACAGTTGAAATTTTTACAAATGTTGTATTTCTGTTGCTGCTTTAACAACAAATACAAAAAAATATATATTTATGGAGCCTGCCATACAAAACACATGTTTTTTTTTGCAAGTAAATAATGGTATGGAACCATTCGTGCGCGAGACCGACTCGCACTTGGCTGCTTTTTTTTAGCATTCTGTACTCATCAGTTCAGCTTAGAAGCTCACTTCAACCTATACACGTATGTCTTAATGTTAGTGTTTGCGTAGCTTTTGCTTCAATTTTCTATCAATCTGGTGTCGGCATAGAATAGCTTTACCCCATTTCTTACCCGTGGGTGTCGTAAGAGGCGAGTAAAGAACTCGAGGTTGCCATATTTATTGCAATTGTAGGCGATGGGCTACAACCTGTGACTATGATGATACCCAATTTTCTTAATGACCCAATTGTTTGTACGGCCGTTTACGCTATGCCTACCCCGCAAGGAATATAGGCGTGATGTATGTACGTTCAATCAATGTCATACAATGCACGTTCAAAAATTAAACATATGCAAACCATTTCCAACAATAACCTACATTTAAGAATCCCTTTTACCGGTTAACCAACCGTTACATACGATAAAGTATAATCAATTAGATTCACGTAACAAAGTATACTTCATCCATAATCATTTAATCATGTCCCAATGTAAGTCGACTACTTCCCTTGAGGCCTCGAGCTATATATTAATGGAATTAATAGTTATACAATACACCTCCAGGTATAAAAGGTCTTCTGTAACATAATACGAAATTGACACTGTTTAAAGTCATAAGTGTTTTGCATTTTGCAATTTTGACTATCGGCAAAACAATTTTTTATCTGAAGCAAGTTTTTTTTTTTAAATCTTTATTTAAAGGAGTTTTGTCAAAATATGAAAATGCCACTCTATTGTGCAACAAACCTAGCATAGAGTTTATCGCAAAATATTGGTATTTTTAAATATTTTAGATTTTCCTATACATTGTAGAAGTACCTACATAACAAATTGCACTAAAGGTTTTTACAGTTATTTTGAAAAAGTAAGTGAGCGATTTCTATTTTAAAGGAAATATTTTCTATTAGTGTAAAATGCCTATATTCGCGTCACTCCAATAAACCAAATTTGACAGCTGTCATCCCTACATTAACAGATATGTCAACAAAGAAAAATAGACCTTATTTCAAAGTATGTATAATCATAATTTTGAAAGTTGCCAAAATTGGCTTATTTGAGTGACGCGTATATAACTACATAAATTATACCAGCAAGAAATAATTTAATAGCAGCTTATGTACCAACATTGTATACAAGTGCGGTGCAAAAAAGTTCAAATAAGTAAAAGTATGACTGAGTCAACCCGCGACCACAATACATGAAACTGTGTTGAAACGTCGGGATACAGGTAAATTACTAATATTTACCTAAATACTATCGCGATAGACCCGGTCTAATACTTAAAATGAGTGAAGATATGACTGGTATGACTTTCAATTTCTTTCAACCTCTTGATTTTATTTGAATGATGATTGACTTGATCAATTGCTTTACATAACAAATTGCTTTGACTTGACTGTGATAGCGCCAATAATACGTTATAAACATTAATTTGTACCTCGTTTGTTAAGTAACAAGTCTGTCATTAATAACAATTTACAACAAGTAGGTAACGGGTAAGTAAGTATTAATCGTAATGAATACCTGGTCGTCTTAAGGCCCGGGGCTATTCTCATGTTACAAAACCTAACTAGAGCTAGAGCCAATACATTCAATTTCCACAACCAATTCTCATCACATTAAAACAATTTAAGCGAATTTAACTTGTTTGTGTTTCTAATTTTATAATTCCTACGTTTCAAGCTCCTTATAGAAAAAATAAAGACAACTTAAATAGCTACGTTTAAAATTGTTTTATTGTGTTAATATTTAATAGATATAACTCAGGGCCTTAACCTACCAATTTTAGGACATCAACATATACTGCTTATTTATTATTATATTATATACACAGACATATCACGCCTTAATCCATTGCGGGATAGACAGAGCGTTAACGGCCGTAAAAATACGGTCACTATAGACCAATTACCAATTTTGTTTGAAGGTTTCACAACATATTTCAAGTTACACTCTACATAACCAGATTTTCATTTTTGTGTGTAATCATATTAACTTTATAATTTTTACATAACATACCTATAGTTACTACTTACTCAATCCATCACCATAGTATCATTTACAAAACTATTAATTTCTGCACGCGATTGAAGTAATGTCCAGATCTTGTACAACCACGATAGACTGAGCCTTTGAAGATACATTCACACACATATTACGCCTATATACGGGGTAGGCAGAGCGTAAACGGCAACAAACTATCATTTACGCCACGTCTTACAGCCATTTGAGTCTCATTCAGAAAACTGCTTATCGCCATAGAGACAATTTGTCAGCCCATCGCCTAAAATTGCAAAACACATATAACCCTCGAGTCTCTCAGTTGCCTCTTACGACACCCATGGGAAAGAAATGGGGTGATGCTATGTTAAGCCTACATCACAGGGGATTTTAAGATACAGCATTCATAAATAATAAAATAATCATTATCATCAACAATCCCAACAGTCCAGTGTTGGTTTTTTCCTAAATTGGGAGACGTTTTCCACACACAGAACTTTTGGCGGAGAGCGCAGTACAGAGCCTTACATTCACAGGGAACGATGATTCCCTTTTCGAGGATTAATCACTTAGTCTCCTTTTACGGCACCCGCGGGAAGAAAGGGTGATCGGCAAATCTCTTCATATTTTTAAAACAAAATATAGAAGTTTAATACGAGAACGTAATACGGCTGGATTCAATACAAGAACGTAATATATCTGGACTCAATAAGATAACGTATTATGGCTGGGATTTGAGGCTATCGCTCAGACGTGGCAACCTTACTCTTAGAGGATTTAAGATCCTCTGAGATTCCTGTAGGTAAACATGGGTGTGTATGTGTGCGTAAGCAAAATGATCGCAAAGTACTAAATGAGCTATATGGAAAAACGCCCCGCGCACCATCTCCCTCATTTGTGATTTAACGCTCTTCTATGTATAAATAAGTATCGTAAGACCTTTTATAAGAAACCACAGAATGGCGCGTGTGTTACGATGTGACGACTATCCGGTATGTGTTCTGTTTGCATTACAGATGTTGTATCGGAATTTGAAAGTGAAGCTGCGCACGCGCACAATAGCAATTTTCTTGATGGATTCCACATGTGCCGCACGGTATTGCGATATGACAACCAGCAAGCAAATCTCAGCAGCCCAGCTGTGACAGCCGCACAGTTATGCGGCGTCATGTGCCATGCTACGATGATTTGCTGTTTTTATGGGCTATCATATGACTCATATGTCAATAAAACTGGACCGGCAAAATATCGCAAAATCGTGCTGCGCGTGTGAGAACCACCTTCGCATCCGACTAGTGATTCATCTCAGTGATGATAGACTGTAATGTGTAATTAAACGTGTGATATGCAAATGAAAGTTGGGCCGGAAGTTTGAGATAAGAAATAATAGTTGTAATTTGTTTTGATCGTGCCATGTCCAGCGGTGGACTGTTGTGGCTGTTAATGTAATGTAAATATATAACTTAGTCAGTTGACTGACTAACTACCTAAGTGAATATTTAATGAAACACTGTGTTTATCGTTTCCAGTAATATTTTACATACGGGGTGTAAAGAACGGTGTAACGAAAACTTTGCAGACATGATCAGACCATGAAAGTAAACAACTCTTTCTATGGACGATATGTTGGTATCTTCAACCTCCCATACAATATTCCCGATCAGCTGTCTAACTTCAAATGCTTCATGGTAAAAGTTGTTCAGTTTCGTGGTCTGATCATGCCTGCATGTTTCAGTCCGTATAGACAAGCCGCATGGTGTTGATTTAATTATGTTGATTATATAACTAAGTAAGTAACAGAAATTGCAATAAATAGCAAAGATGAATCTGTATCTAATGTGTAATCAAAGCATATTAATGTTATTAGCATTATAACTGGAAAATATTAAGCAAAGTTAAGATCACTGATTAGGCAATTTAATGAGATGATTAAATATTGCCTATTGATTAATGTCACAACATAAAGACACGATTATGCTTAATCACTAACCGTATAATGAATTGACGTTTACTGTCATATTGGTCAATCTTGGATTAGATAATTTTCTACGGAGTGCGAGAGTTATACTCAACGTGTGAATTGAAGCGACAAATATTAGATTGTACAACCTCTTTTTAGAGTTACTTAATGTTTTAATCAAGTAGGTAAGCACGCAAGAAGTAAATTGTAAGTTTTTTTTTACTTGCAAAATTTTTAAGCGCGGGCAAGACAATGAGCTGCGGTAGCCAATATGGAAGAGGCGTCGCCACTAGTAATGCGGAAGTCGCAGGTTCATATCCTACCCGTGCTTGAAAATATTGCAAGTTTTCAAAAATTGTATACCTAACACGAGAAGTATTTTAAATTTGGTATTCAATTTATCGCGGGTTTTCATGGCTTAGACTACATTCAATCTGTAAAGATAGAATTAGTCGCCGGGTATTAGATGCCAAAAACTAACCCGGTAGATGGAGCCGTGCCACGCGCTACTGGCATTAAAATACACTTGCAAAATTAGTGGGCAGGGAATAAGCTGCGGTAGCCCAGATGAAAGAGGCGTCGACACTATTAATGCGAAAGTCGCAGGTTCAAACCTGCCCGCTCTTGAAAATTTTGCAAGTTTTCAAAAATTGTATATCTAACACAGGAAGTGTTTTAAAATTAGGTATTCAATGTAAAGAAGATAGTTTTCAATAATTTTTGTTTTGCTTACGCTAGAAATAAACACCATCTTAATAATCAAAGCCCTAATAATCTTAATAAATTGAAGCAACTTTTCCTCTATTAGGTACATTTTTCACCGCGCTTGTCATTATAGCGAGTCAAGTTTGGAAGTTCTACGCATGACCTTATGTTTAATTATATTTGGGAGAAATGATAAAACACCTACTTTCCCTTTTTTTTGACAAAGACCAAGAGGAAAGAAGACAACAAGTCTTAAAAATTAAAAGAAATATAATACACAAAACACACAAGTATTTTATTTTTACCTTACGTTTTGCACAAATCACAAACAAAAGGAAAATCTTGGAAACTAAATAAACAATAGTTGGTCGAATCGATAAAATAAATACCTGCTCTACCTGTTTTAGACTTCCTATCAATCATCGTCAAAATGCTTTGAAATGCGTTGATGATTTCAGACTTGATAATGCAGACAACTTTGTAATATTTCCTACCTTGTGTTTTTGCTTAGCTTAGCTAATAAGTAATCATTCTTTTCTATGTCAATGATTCCATATTAAAGAATACTTAGTGTGTCTACTTTAGATTTCTTATACGAGATGGTTTCTAAAGATACTTAGTGGTTAGAAAGTGCCATAAATCGAACTATCTATTATTAGTGGTTTTATTACGAGAAAATACTTGAGCTACAATGTGGTATCTAGACAATATATCTGTTGTTCAGCTTAATATTCAGCTTAACTCAATGAATTGGAACATATTGAAAAACAACATGAAACTAGTCTAAGTTCAAACGCTAATTGCACAAATTACATGAAGTTTATTAATTTTGGTAATTTATTAAAGTTATTTATATACAAGGTGTTAAAAAGTACGATATTTGGAATCTTGTTGATATTACTATATCAACGTGTACACTTTAATCAAATATTTTAATAATTCTAAGTTCTACATTTTTGCTTTCAATAGTTTCAATGAAAATGGTAAATAGCAATACGGAACCAAATATTTTTCTTTTTTCAAAATGCATTTTTTTTTCTTTTTGCAAATGAGTTATTTGCTGCCGGCTGTGTGATGCTGGCGTAGAATAGCACTACCCCCTTTCTCTCCCGTAAGTATCGTAAAAGACGACTAAGGGTCTCGTGAGTTTCATGTGTATTACAATTTTAGGCGACAGGCTGACAATCTGTCACTAAACTACAATGCAATACACGGCTTTTCTGAAACGGCCCGCAAGGGATAAAGGCGTGATATGTGGTATGTAGGTATATGAGTAATTTAGTTCTTTTTTCATATATTTGAAACAAAAGCCTATACGACTACAATAAAATCTGCATAATACCTATATAAATATGTTGATGATCTATCTATCACATATATTTTAGCAAGGTCAATACTTTTTGTAAAATAACTTGTAACAAAGTTCCGTATTTGGTTACACCTTCTGACTCATCATGCGTAATTATTATTTGCAAAAACTTTGAATAAGTGGTTGAATTTAGTGTCAACACACAATCTAAGTAATAAATACAAAATTATTAAAATGATCACATGTGTTATTCAAATTTAATAAAAAGTAAAATGAAATAATTAGAATTTTCTAATTTGTTTAATTTCTTTTACAATCTTACTAATATATGTACCTATTAGTATAGGTAGACTTTATAGGTGAAACAACTTGTACCTTCCGTTTTCAGAACTTCGGGACTCATCGCTTCAGCTTAAATGCGAACTTACTATTAGTATTGTTTTTTTTTAATGAACGCCCGATACAAACCTACCCAGTTAAAATTATACATTCTTTAAATCTATCGCAAACTTTCTCTAATACGATAACTTTTAGAACAAGGATACACTTACCGTTACAATTACAAATTATCCTTGAGTCCCAAACAAAACACTGAAACCAATTCACCGTCCTCTGATCACGGGAAAATTTCACTTCCACTGTAAAAACGGAAAATACACTATTTGAATTAATGAAATTGTCGTTCACGTCATTGAACCTTGGTCGGTGGTAATAAGGTGCAAGTTTCCGTGGGCCGGGTGCGCGGACGCAGCACGCGTGTACGCCGGATCGTGTGTGCCGCGAATTTGCGCCTCTGTGTTAGCGGTGAGCGCCCCACGCGCAGTGACACGGTATTTTTCGGCAAAACGGTTAAGTTTCCTTTTGGGATATTGGGTTTTTGAAACGGATTTGGAGTTGGTCAACCCAGGCTTGTAAGTTCGTATTTACAATTTTGACTTTGATCTTCGGTATAAAAGGGATTGCGCTAACCTAGCCTAACTTTATGCTAAATAGATAGTGAAAATATGTAATAAATAAAATAATATACATATTACACAATGCCAGCTAGCCCCAAACTAAGCAAAGCTTGTACTATGTGAACTATAACTTATATTAAAACTTGTATACTTTTTTTTGTAAATAAATGCATATTATACATAGAAAATAACCAAACTAAGCACAAATATTTCATAATTGACTTTAACAAACATTTGTGTCTTGTGGGGATCGAATCCACGGCCGTCGGTGTAGCAGGCAGGGGTACTATGCGTTTTGCCATCGGACTGTCAGACAGGATAATATTTGAAAATTGGTTAGGTGGCTAGATAGCTAATAACCTACTACTGAATAGAACTTACGAAGGTATGAGATGTGCATCGACAAATCTATTTGTCTAACTATCTGAACAAGATTGATTATGTCCTAAATAGTTTTCACGATTCACCGATTTTGAAAATAAGAATCAGACATCTAAAAAAGAACATTCATAAACAAAAATATATTGATTCACGTTTGGAAATAAAGTTTTTATCTCCTGCTTTATAGACATTGTTACATAATTCATATATTTTGCGAATAAACAGAATTGTTGTTGGGATTAGAAATTATTATTATTAGTATTGCCGTGTGATGCCGGCTTAGAATAGTATTACCCCATTTCTTACCCATGGGTGTCGTAAGAAGCATCTAAGGGACTCGAGGGTTAGATGTGTAGTGCAGTTTTAGGCGATGGGCTGACAACCTGTCACTATAGTGATACACAGTTATCTGATTGACCCTTGAACTTTTGTCAGACGCGGTGTTAATATCCATTTTACGGCCGTTAACGCTCTGCCTACCACGTAAGGGATAAAGGCGTGATTTATGTATGTATGTATTCAAAGTATAAGTAAGTAGGCAGGTGAATCTTCATTGCAAAGTTGCCAAACGCACGCGTGTTCATGACCCCGTCCCCGTGTCGCCCACGCTACAAGTAAATGCTCTTGCGCATCTAAGCTACGATTGTTTAGTTACCCGATTGATCACTAATCGAAAACTCGTATACACCTGTGTTTTGGAAAATTGGCTGACACACTGAAGTACATATCTGCCATGTGCATGTGCATTTCGCTTTTGTCCACCAAAAGCTGTCCACCTTAAGGGATGAACTTATACGTAAACATATTAGTTCATGATATATTATAAAGTAAAAACCAGTGTACGTAAAACGCTTTATGACTGAAGATGCAGCTGAAAGCAACGATTAAGAATTTCATGGTTATTCCTACACCACCATACTCAATTAAAATGTTAGCTAGATATCTAGTTTTAGTGCATCAATCAGCTCTGCGCGGTCACGGATTCAAACCTGCACTTTCGATGCCGCGTGCCTATTTACCACTTTCCTTGCTGCACCACTGTGTCAGATAATTGCCTGCTAACTGGCACTTCTAATTGGATATTAAGGTTCCTTGTAGTTTTGAAACTGGTGATGGAATACCTCAATTAGCTAAGATTGTTCAACCTACAAATTGATGTCACCCACCTAGTAGATAGAAAGGTAGACAATATTTTTTCTAGTTCTATTAGCAGTCTGAACAAGATTAGAGTCAAAGTCAACGATGACTTAAAAAGGGCGGCTGGTAGCGACTGGATGGCGGAAACGAGAGATCGTGCCCTATAGGAGACCCTGGGGGAGACCTACGTCCAGCAGTGGACTGCAATAGGCTGATGTAATATATCCTTTATTGTAAAAAAACCAAGTAAACATACAGTTGAAACTTAAAATTAAAACAACAGGCGAGCTTATCTCTTTTAGAGATCTCTTCCAGCCAACCTAGCGGGGGTGAAAGATGGGAATACACGGGAACAGATAGAAAGAATAAATAAAAGTTCAATATAATTTACAATATAATAATATACATACAAAAATACTGACTTTAATACTAATACACATACAGGGTTATTTTTTATTCAACCCGGAAATTTTACAGGGCGATTCTACTCATGATTCTGCGAAATCGCGAAATAAAAACCAGCTGTTCCATACATTTTGTTCGAGTAGGTAGGTAATTTTTCTATGGAGCAGCTGTTTTTTTTCACGATTTCGCAGGTAACCCCATAATAAAAGTTGTTCAGAATCATGAGTAGAATCATCCTGTAAAATTTCCGGGGTGTATAAAAAATAACCCTGTATAGCTAAAATAAAAATAAACTAATACATACTAATAAGTACCTTTATAGTACATGCTAATATATGTCGACTCAATTAACAATATATTAATGATGTAAAATGCTCTTTTAGCCTCTTTTTAAAAGTGAAGGTTGTGGGGCTCCCTTGTATAGAGCTAGGAAGCTTGTTCCACAATTGAGTAGCGCGCACAGTAAAGGAGTTAAAGAAGAATTTTGTGTTCGATCTAGGACACTCAAGCATCTTTGTAATGCAAGCGCGCCTAGATCGGGAGTCAGGAGATAGCAGACGGAAACGGGAACGGAGATATTCAGGAGAGGACGGATCTTTCAGGATTTTGAAAAGGACAGTAAGGATATGCACATCGCGACGAATTCGGATTGGGAGCCATTTTAACTGAGCACGAAACTCTGAGATATGATCATATTTGCGAAGTCCGAAGATGAAACGAATAGCTAAGTTTTGTAAGCGCTCGATTTTGTTTAGAAGCTCATCAGTCGCATCAAGATAGCAAACATCAGCATAGTCGAGAATGGGAAGGAGAAGTGCTCGTTGTATGTATGTACTAGCTAGTACTATCTAGCAATCTAGGAGGAAGAACAAAATTAATTAATTTAAAAAACTACGTTAGTCGCCTAAACAGGTAATGAGAGGAGCTGCTGATTTTACATATTTCTATTCAGTATTTTTTTTTGTTTACATATTCGTTAATTTTTAAGTTAATAGATTGTATCAAAACCAAATTATTACAGCTACCAGAGCCATTTTCTCAGGAAAGTTCTTTATAAAGAATTTTTGTATTAACTATTAATGCTGTTTCAATAAGCGGTAAAATACCAGCTAAATAACAGCTAATTACTACATATTTCTGTTGGCCCTGATTTCTAGATAATTAAATTAGGAAGCGGACGCCAAGTCTACAATCTGTCTGCTGTCAGAGAAAAATGCACATAGCTCTCAAACGGAAACCGCGAGCTAAAATCTCGACAGTACACACATTATCAGCCACAACAGTCCACTGCTGGACATGGGTATCCCCCATTTCATTACTTTATTTCTCATGCTCAGCAACGCAGACAAGCTATTGCAATCATAAGAAATGCTTTGCTATTAGTTCTCTATTAGTTACAAAAATAACCCGGTAGATGGAGCCGTGCCACGCGTTACTGGCATAAAAAATACACTTGCAAAATTGGCGGGCAAGGAATGAGCTGCGGTAGCCCAGGTGGAAGAGGCGTCGCCACTAGTAATGCGAAAGTCGCTGGTTCAAATCCCGCCCACGCTTGAAAATTTTGCAAGTTTTCAAAAATTTTATACCTAACACGGGAAGTGTTTTAAAATTTGGTATTCAAATGCTCTGCCCATTCCCTGAATCCTGAATGGATTTATCCCTAAGGTGCTTTAAAAGACATTGAGTAGAAATATGGTAGTGCTATTCTAAGCACAGTAAATCGAAGAGCAAAAATAAGTTAACTACTACTTTCTACTGAATATTGGTACCGCAGATATAGGGAAAGAGAAAATCTCACCATTGATCGGAAAAACTGTGAAAATAATCAGATGGATGGAAGTCAGTCAAGTCACGCGTGGAGTGTTTACTGAATATGCAATGCGAAGTAGTATATCCGTGACAACTGAAAGCCGAATAATTTTATTTTAAGTAGAGTATTAGATTCGTGTCATTTAACTATGTTTGACGTAAGAACGATGAGATATCCGATCCAATCGATAATATTAATACCTTTTTAACTCTATGACTGAGACTGCTTTCATTTTAAACAAATAAGGGTCTTTTAATCTGTTATTTATTCATTTCTGAAATCCACATAAATCGTCGATACACGACTAAATATTATTCCAATTAGGTATAACTTTTACATTAACTGCATCATTTATAGCAGTTATATTTTCGTCAAATATTATACCACTATCTAATTGAATTCTAGGTATATTACAACTTTATAAATCTACAGACGTTTGACCCAATTCTCAACACATAATAAATATCAGTCGATAAAAATAAGAAGTAAGGCATTTTTTGTTGGTCTAGGTATCCAATCGCGGCTAGGACATTTATGGAGGTAAATAAAAGACTGGTTTTTAGATTTACGTTCTTAACTTGGTCAATGTAGGCACACATTTTATGTAGGTATCCCTAAACTAAACTTTATTGGTTCGGATAAATCAAGGTCTCTTAAATAAACGATAAACATTATAAGAACAACAATAACCGCGGCCTAATAATCGATTATTGTTACTTGCTACCGTTGTCAAGCTGTATAAGTTTAGTCCCTGGATCCGCAAGTCTCTGGTTCAATTCCCAGGCCCAAGGGCGCGATTGGGCTGGTTGTTTGAAAAACCACACAAATTTCTCCGGGTGAGCCCTTGCTCCCCACCAATCAGTCAGGTGTAGGTTTCAAAGCCCCGGGGCGAAAAACAAAGAGTCCAGCCTTAAAAAAAGCCATAACAATATTTCTAGTATGTTATTAACTTAGTTAACTAAAGGCTCTCTTCAATGTTATTTAGTCTTGAAGATCTAAGTAATATGAGTGTTTTTAGAGTCTCTGTGAATATTGCTAGCTTGTTGTTTTGAATTGTTAAGATGACAAAGTAAGAAAATTGGAAAAGCATCGGAACAGTTTAAATGTTTTAGAAAGGTGACAATGCATATCTACAATTTACACTGAACATAACTATGTCACGTTATGTTTTCACAGATTTCCTTTTGTCACCTCTAAAACTATGGCAAGTGTGATCGATAAACTATGAGTTTACACCGAAGTGTTACTGTGTTACCACCTGACCGATTGTTGCTTGGATATAACATGCACTACATGTTCATCGGGTTATTGAATAAATAACTTGGGGCGCGACTGGGTTTGGAAGTTGTTCTGGGAAGAACGGGTCAGAGTGAACCTACCCGGTACGTGCCTGTAGTTCCCAAAATGGGGAACAAATGAAGGAATTCCGCGCCCCCGCCGGCGGGGGCGTCTGTTGCTTGAAGAACTTGTGGAGTGTGATCTACTCGGAATGGTTGCAGCAGCGGCTATCATCGTGATGTCGTTATCATCATCCGAAAGGACGTGTTTATAAGGCGCGAGATTGAATGGGCGAAGTAGTTGGACACGGAAACAATTAAGAGGTTTTATTATGGGGTGCGTTGGCTAGGATACAACGAGACGCTTCCTTCAAATAGGCTTTAATGGTAAGGAAACGTTACTCAAAATGGTGATTGGCGTTCCGCAAGTTCCAAGGCGCTCCGGTAGCGGTTTTGGAACTAGAGTTGAGATGTAGTTTACGGATACCTAGCATTAAAAAACTAAACAATGCAAGAGAAATTTTATTTATAAATCAAAATGTTTAAAACAGTAACTGTTTTAAACATTTTGATTTATAAATAAAATTTCGTAGCATTAAGTAAAATTAAGTAGGCAATAGGTTACCAATGGTAGGTAACCTATTGCCTACTTAGGAATGATTACATTTTTACATTATATTCATCAGTTATGTGCTGATATCGTAACGTTATACATGTGAAATGCAGGGCTCATTCATATTAATAGATCTAATAATAAATGGATATTTAATTAATTATATATTTTATTCAGGCATATTTAAATATTTGCTAATATCGCGATGACTTAACTCAATTAAGTAGGTAGTAGTATTTTATGCAAACCTTTTAGGAGCAGACAGCTACTGGTTTTAGAATAAGAAATTCGCGTAAGGTTCGAATATAAAAAATGCCGTGTGATTCTGGTTTAGAATAGCATCGCCCCATTTCTTTCCCATTGGTGTCGTGAGAGGCGACTAAGGAACTCGAGGGTTACCTGTCACTATGCTAATACACAATTTTCTGAATGCCCCATGAATGTTTGTCAGACGTAGCGTGAATGACTGTTTACGCTCTGCCTACCCCGCCAGGGATAAATTCATCATATATGTATGTACGTATGTAGAAAATCCCCTTTCTCCTTCATTTTACTTATCTCATGTCCAAACCACATCAGAAACAGAAGCAATTTAGGTAAATGAGTGATTAAACTAATCTGGACGGAGCACAGTTTAGCTTTCACTGACCGGCGCATGCGCAGCTGGCGTTGATTACATTATCGAAGCCATGAACATTTATAAGAGACAGTTTGTTGTGCACAGTTTTACCGCTATTTTGGTATACACGATATAAGGGAAATAAATCAAATGCAATCGTGGGCTATAAAACTGAACAACATATGGCACTTTATCATGTAGCCTATCATTTGAGATAAATCTTAAGACCAGATGGCCAATCGCGCTATTCGTCAAAGGTTTTACCATTCAACGTAACGATATTGTTTTGGATATAGGTTGATTTTGGTTTAGATTCGGTTGATGTCAAAAATGCGATCGCGCAATTTTTTTAACTAACACGATACGAATAGTGTTTTTTGTATTAAGGTTAAAAATTACCGCAACCGCAGGGTGCAGTTTCTTATAAGCACAACCTATCTGATAAGCAAAAGCGTGGTACACTTTTCAGGTTGTCGTACCATTTCTTGCACTGTTGTGGCTGTCAATATCTTACGTCTCTTTGACTATTTATATTTTCATATAACATTTTCTAGGCAACGCCATTCGTGCGCGTTACACGCATGCGCGAACCCAAACACGCAACACTCTCGTTTGCATTCCGTCATCTTCGCACTTGGCTCGTGAGATGATAGGCCTATTAAGTGGGCTAATACAGGTGGCTTGCGCCATTTGACTTAATACGGTTTCTAGTAGCAAATTGAAAGAGAAGACTATCGTAATTGAAATAAAGTCTACATTGGCTGGCATGGGCAAAGGGCTTTGGGTTCCGCAGTGCGGTTTTTAATCAGACCAATATTTGCTTTATTTGAAACTCGATTTCCGCCCCACGTTTTTACCCGCAGCTGTTTTTCGGTTTTCTTGTATGAATGGCATGTTTTCCCGCGTAAAAATTAACCTTTGTGTTATTCCAAATTATTTTCCACCTGCGTATCAAATTTTATCCAAATCCGTCAAACCATTTGAGCGTGAAGAAGTAACAAACACACACAAAAACTTTCAGATTTATAATATTAGTACGATACAGTAACTTACTGAAATTCCACCTGCATGAAAATGGTTTGCGGCAAATGCCCTGTAAAAGTTACCATTTTCACCAACAACTTTGCTGGTTTTCATAGAGTCACTACGAATAATCAGTTAAATTTGACGGTTTAACCTTTTCGCCGCCAAGCCATTTGATAAAAAAATTGCAACCAGCGCCACACCAATTTCTTGGTAAAGAAATACTCAATAAAATAGAGATGTCCAACAGTTCATATCGATAATAAATCTTCACTTTTTAAACCGAGTTTTAATTAATCTAAAACCATTATTTTGCCCCCTACTTTTCAGTTCTGATTTCATAATGGTCAAAATAATAATATAGGATAGTGGTAGTAGTGGTGGCCTCGTAAACAACACTCATCATATTCAACAAGTTTATTTTTAGTTCAGTTTTCGATCAGCACTGGCGCATCTCTATTACGCGTCTCTCTATATCGCGTTGTCGGTTATAGACGACTGTGGCGTCGGTGGCATTTCTATATTCTCAAACCCTTAGGACAAATAAGGATGTAATATAGAATATCGTTAAAATAATTGAAGAGACCTATGTCCAAAAGTGGGCTAATATAAGCTAATTAGATAGATAGATGGATAGTTACTTATACGTTTATTAAATAAATAATTATCTTACCTCTTATTATCTAATAATAATCTTGTATCACAATTTGACCCGTTAAATTAAGTTCACATGAAACCCTCCCAAACGCTCCTAATTTATTTATTATTACATACATACATACATACATAAATCACGCCTATATCCCTTACGGGGTAGGCAGAGCGTTAACGGCCGTAAAACGGATATTAACACCACGTCTGACAAAAGCTTGAGGGTCAATCAGATAACTGTGTATCACTATAGTGACAGGTTGTCAGCCCATCGTCTAAAATTGCAATACACATCCCTCGAGTCCCTTAGTCGGGTCTTACGACACCCATGGGTAAGAAATGGGGTGATGCTATTCTAAGCCGGCATCACACGGCAATATTTATTATTATTTATGATTATTAGGTATTTACTTTCCTCTAAATCTTCTTCTTCGAGTAATCCACGTTCAAACGACAGATCAAGTTCTGCTGAACTAAGCTTGTCGGCACTCATTTTCCCATCACTATTTTTATGTCACTACTGCAATGACGTCAGAGCGTGTCGTCTTTACCCGACTACGGCGTACAGTGCACTCACAATGGTCAAGCAATTATCGCTGTGCACGAGTCGCCGAAACCGGTTTGTCGATACTCAATCAAACAAAGAAAATAATGTCTAATACTTGGCGTATTTCTACAAATCGATGTCGGGAATATTTTCAATATACATTAATATAATAAGAAAATGTTATTGTTATGACAAACTTAACAAATATCTAGGCATAGTATATTCCGTAAATATATTATAGATGTATCGATATTTCAGATTTGTACTAATAAGGAACAACACTTCCAGTCGTGTGGGGCCGACTATGGCGTGTGCGAATGGTACTTCTGACAGCTTCAAAACGTAATCAGTATTTTTCTTATTTATACTACAAATCTAATAAATATCTAAGCGCAAAAGTTCATAAATCAAAGTAGAGGGTACAATACTTTCTTATTATATTAATGTATATTGAAAATATTCCCGACATCGATTTGTAGAAATACGCCAAGTATTAGACATTATTTTCTTTGTTTGATTGAGTATCGACAAACCGGTTTCGGCGACTCGTGCACAGCGATAATTGCTTGACCATTGTGAGTGCACTGTACGCCGTAGTCGGGTAAAGACGACACGCTCTGACGTCATTGCAGTAGTGACATAAAAATAGTGATGGGAAAATGAGTGCCGACAAGCTTAGTTCAGCAGAACTTGATCTGTCGTTTGAACGTGGATTACTCGAAGAAGAAGATTTAGAGGAAAGTAAATACCTAATAATCATAAATAATAATAAATATTGCCGTGTGATGCCGGCTTAGAATAGCATCACCCCATTTCTTACCCATGGGTGTCGTAAGACCCGACTAAGGGACTCGAGGGATGTGTATTGCAATTTTAGACGATGGGCTGACAACCTGTCACTATAGTGATACACAGTTATCTGATTGACCCTCAAGCTTTTGTCAGACGTGGTGTTAATATCCGTTTTACGGCCGTTAACGCTCTGCCTACCCCGTAAGGGATATAGGCGTGATTTATGTATGTATGTATGTATGTAATAATAAATAAATTAGGAGCGTTTGGGAGGGTTTCATGTGAACTTAATTTAACGGGTCAAATTGTGATACAAGATTATTATTAGATAATAAGAGGTAAGATAATTATTTATTTAATAAACGTATAAGTAACTATCCATCTATCTATCTAATTAGCTTATATTAGCCCACTTTTGGACATAGGTCTCTTCAATTATTTTAACGATATTCTATATTACATCCTTATTTGTCCTAAGGGTTTGAGAATATAGAAATGCCACCGACGCCACAGTCGTCTATAACCGACAACGCGATATAGAGAGACGCGTAATAGAGATGCGCCAGTGCTGATCGAAAACTGAACTAAAAATAAACTTGTTGAATATGATGAGTGTTGTTTACGAGGCCACCACTACTACCACTATCCTATATTATTATTTTGACCATTATGAAATCAGAACTGAAAAGTAGGGGGCAAAATAATGGTTTTAGATTAATTAAAACTCGGTTTAAAAAGTGAAGATTTATTATCGATATGAACTGTTGGACATCTCTATTTTATTGAGTATTTCTTTACCAAGAAATTGGTGTGGCGCTGGTTGCAATTTTTTTATCAAATGGCTTGGCGGCGAAAAGGTTAAACCGTCAAATTTAACTGATTATTCGTAGTGACTCTATGAAAACCAGCAAAGTTGTTGGTGAAAATGGTAACTTTTACAGGGCATTTGCCGCAAACCATTTTCATGCAGGTGGAATTTCAGTAAGTTACTGTATCGTACTAATATTATAAATCTGAAAGTTTTTGTGATAGATAGGACGTTGCAACAATTTGATTTTTAATTTGGTCATTATACACAGCTTAGAAAACTGCAAATCAATGTTCTTTAAAACCTTTCAACCTTAGCCCTGATTGAACAAATATTTCACGTAGCAAATATTAAATAGATGATAGATAGATAGATTTTTTTTTTTATTGCATATACTAAAATTATTCTATTTATTGTGTAGTTATTTTTTAATTTATTTATGCGTATGTCATAATTGGTCTTAAAAACTGATTGCAGTAAATAAGCAACTTATTATCAACTAGTAAAACTTGTTAATCGGTGTTATTTATTAATAACTCAAAATATCTACATTTTTGTAGCATACCTTTATAACTGACTTCAAAAGTAGTTTATCAATTTGATCTGCATGTAGGTTACATTCTTAGAATTCTAAAATAATTTTAAAATTGGTCCCATAAGGTTGTTTGTGTCATCGCATATTTCAATAACTATTTGTCTGAGATCAGCGATACTTTTTCATAATTTTTGAACAAATACATAAAGATGCTACAGATTTATCAAACTCAGTTCAGTAAATTTCCTTTTCAAGATACAACCTAAACGTGAAAATAATATAGCACTGTGAGTGCAAAAAAAACCATAGTAAAACCTAAAAGTCTCTTACATGTAAAGTCGATTAAATTTTTGCTAAATTACAAATTGTTGCAAGGATGGTTGGTCCACATTTCAACCACTGCCTTTGAATGGAACATCCGTTGGGCTAGATAACTGTCGTTTTTAGAACTGTTGCTCACCATGAGATGAACGAAAGATAACGTCAGTTGCTATAAGCATATAGAATGAAGTTTTTTACCACATTTCGGGCTCATAATTTCCTAAACAACAACCTTTGCCACTGTCTTGATATGAATAATTATGAGTCTTTTAAAACATCTAGTGACTGACTACCTCAGTACGAGCTGGTGATAAGAAACAACTTTCCCCATGGAACATAGGTCAAAATAGGTTTTTGGCTCCCGTTGATGTCTTTCGTATGACCAAGATTGATTGTCATCACTACCCTGCTAGGCGGCAAAATAGTGCTTAACTTTATTTAAGTAAAACAAAATAATATATTTGACAACTATTTTTTATAATTACACGTAAAGCAAATGAAATTAAAATAAATGAGCGCATGCCATATAGGTACGTAATTAATACATCATTTACGCCTATTATCATAACCAACACAATGTTGGTGAATCACCATGATGGGCGTCGCTGTAGGCAGATGCTCTCACACGTTACAGACAAGTTACCTGTACCTTCTAAAGCTAACAACTGTATTTAGCGTAGCGTAGCGCCAACGCTGCGTCGAGCTCTTGTAGCCCGCTTGACGAGGCGTTGTTGGCTTGGCGCTCAGGGTCGCGGGTTCAAACTTAGTGACTGAATAAGTTATTTTCTTACAATTTGTGCTTTTGAAAAATACCTGTAAATTACGATATCGAACAAAATGTGAATCAAATTTCCTACAATTCAAACTCTTTACGAGTACTGTAAAGTGGTGTGAATCTGGGGCGCGTAAATAATGATAAAACTGGTTATGTACTACTAATAAATTGTTAAAAAATATTAATCTCCTGATGTAAAAAAAAAGATTTGATAATAGAATTTTTCCATTGAGTGAATAAACTTTTACACAATTTATTGACAGTAAAATACATAACCAGATTTGTCCCTATTCACCAGGCCATCTTGATTACTACTTTAACCCTTTACCACCATGCTTCTACCACTTTTACACATTGATAAACAAAATAAACTACAGGAACAGATTATCTATTAAATAAACTACAGGAACAGATAACTCTTAAGCCAATGGTTTAAAAAACTGGGACTAATAAATCAAGTCATCCCGAAGGTTGAATCCTAGATATTTTAATTGGTTCGTTATTTTCTCTATTCATTTTTATCATTTTGGCTTTGAGTCCGATACGAGACAGGTGTTTTATGTGGTTCTATAGAATTCACTTTTGTTTATAGGAGAATATTTACTAATAAGCATTCCTTCGCACCCAATCTTGTTTGAATGTAGGTCAAACTCAAAATCAAAAAACAATCTCCATACCAGTCGGTTGGCTAAGTAAACCAAAAACACCTACATGATATTCCTCAATTTCTTATTGTCAGTTTGGAAAGACCGTCAATTTACGCATGAGCTCAAACTATACTGGCTATGCTTAGAAATTTATGGTTAGTATTGGAGAGCCGAGATATGTAGATCCATTTGAAAACTCAGTGCTGCTGATAATCCCTACTAAAGGTACGTACTTAATACTTTTAACTCCTAACTGCTACAAAGCAGTTATTTCCTAAATAATAGATAATGTTTATATTCGCTGGGGTTTAACCCACAAATTAACTATTTACCGGTCTATTCATTGCACTGTTTGTTCAATATTTAAAAACGTTAAACATGCGTACGTATATCACGCCATAAAGGTAGGCAAAGCGGAAATGGTTGTAAAAACTTACATGTACGCCACGTCTGACAAACATTTTTATACCGTATTTTTAAACACTCTGTTTCCTTTCATTTATTACATACATACATCAGCCTATTGCAGTCCACTGCTGAACGTAGGCCTCCCCCAGGATACGCTATAGGGCATGATCTCTCGTTTCCGCCATCCAGTCGCTACCAGCATTTATTATTCATGTTTAAATCTTGAACCAAAGGTTGTCTGAAAGAGATCGCTTTCAGCGATAAGACAGGCTTTGCGCACTTTAGACTAAGATTTATTGTTTTTAATTATCATGTACTCGTGTGTAATAAAGACTTTTTACTTTTACTTAACTTCAACCATCTATTTTGATTAGTCGATAAATATGATTCAATAATAAAGATGATTGAGATTCTTTGAGGTTTGTTGATTAAATGGATTTTATATAAATCATAATCTTATCGTGGTTTAACAACTACTACTACTACTACTAGACTTCTTAGTAGCCATATTCTTGGAACGAGCGAAAGGCAACTATATCAAACAAACAAACGTCTCATAAGAACCTTTCTGACCTATTTGAACTATGAGTAGCTATAAATCAAAGTTATTTGACATTACTCAAATAAAAAGTGTAGGCTGTTTGAGTTACTTTGCCATTATTCTTTTATTCCGAGGGAAAACCTTGAAACTTTTTATGTCCTACAAAGATAAACCAAAGCCTTACCTAAAGCTTTTCACACCCACATACAGCTTAATATTTCTTTAATAACAGGTATAACTATAATATCTTATTGATACGTATGGATTGACACGTAAATAGTTATTTGATTATTTGCTAGGTTACTCATGTGAGCATCAATGAGCCCACTCAAATCAAGACAATACTACGAGCTGTAGGTCAGGGACGAAGATCATAATATTAAACCAACTTCGGCAACACAAACAGAGGTCGTAAATTTGACTTCTAACAACCTAAGTTACCTACACTGGTGAGGAGGACTATACATACACATATCACGCCTATAATCCCTTGCAGGGTAGGCAGAGCGTAAACGGCCGCAAACAACGGACATTTACGCCACGTCTAACAAATATTTGAGGGTTATTCGGAAAATTGTGTATCGCCATAGTGACAAGTTGTCAGCCCATCGCCTAAAATTGCAATACACACCCTCGAGTTCCTAAGTCGCCTCTTACGACTCCCATGGGAAAGAAATGGACTGATGCTCTTCTAAGCCGGCATCACACGGCATGGCAGGAGGACTATATCGGTCGATATAGAGCAAACATATGTTCAAAAAGTCCAGAAGGTAGTTATTGAGATATAACTCAATTCAATGAAAGATATGGCGGCCCGGCTTCGTCGGCTTCTTCCTATTTCTTTTTGGTATGAGCATTGATTTGGCTTCCTATTTCTAATTGATTTGGCATTTAATTTCAAACTATTTACTCTTTTGGCAAAGAGTGAACATATGAATTTGTTATAAATAAATTGTAGATGGTACAACACTTTATTATTGATTGTTAAATGTATTTTATTTAGTTATTAAAGTGGAAGTAGAATATGGACTATCTTGAATACCAAATTTCAAAACTCTTCCCGTGGAGGTATAAAATTTTTAGAAAACTTGCAAAATTTTTGTGATTATCTTTGTTTTTTATATGTGAGAAAACAAAAGTTATTTGTCTATTTTCCTTAGTACTTATCAATAAATTAAGGCAAGGGCCCACCCACAGTGTAACAAGCCTGCAGCCCACTAGCGCCATGCAAATCCCGCCCACCAGTGGCAAAAGCGGGAATTAATTGCGAGTACATGACATTGTTTAGTTTGTGTTCACTGGTGTTACTTTCATTAGATGCCTAGGGATAGTGAACCTTGCTAATGTAATTGTTTTCGATATATATTTTTACGCATCCTTAGCTTTAGTAGATATTGTTATTTCTTAGTTCAATTGTTGAACAAAACAAATATTTTTTTCAATAAATCCACAAATTATTCTGAAAAATCAACAACGTAGAAACTTCTCTACCTATATGCTACGGTTTCTTATCTCACATATTATTTTACGAACGTTAAAATTTTTGTTCTCGTGTTGATGTGTTTAGTATTTCGAATATACGCAAAATTGCAGGTATTTTTATCAAAGCAATGAAATATTGTATACCAAACTTTTAAACACTTCCCGTGTTAGATATAAAATTTTTGAAAACTTGCAAAATTTTCAAGCGCGAGCAGTATTTGAAGCTACGACGTTCGCTATAACTAGTGGCGACGCCTCTTACATCTGGGCTGCCGCGGTTTGCCCCTTGCCCGCGAATTTTGGAAGTGTATCTTGATGCCAATAACGCGAGGCATGGCTCCATCTAACGGCATCTAAGATTTGCAACTAAGTGTCTTATTCATAATTTACAGATTAAATGTAGTCTAAGCGATGAAAACCCGCGATAAATTGAATACAATTATTTAGGTATTTTTATCAAATTACTGAAATATTTGTCACTTTTATCATAACATCATTCAAGTAGCTACTCCTAAAAATAAATTAGTTCCTATTACATCAAGGTAGAAAACATAATATATCTAGTTCGGATGATGCGATCATCGTAGTTATTTCTCCACATTCGTCATAGTCAGTGTAATGATCCAGTTGTCCTTTTATTAATTAGTTGTATTGCTTAGTTGTTTGGAGGTTGTAATCAGAGCCGAAATACATACAATCAAACCGGTACTATGGTATCTCATAATCAATAACCATTCAAGATATTCATACATGCATACCTACACATATCACGCCTCTACCCTTTGCGGGGTAGGCAGTGCGTTCACGGCCGTAATATACGGTAGCTATCGCCACGTCTGGCAAATATTTAAGGGCCGTTTCAGGATAATCGTGTACCACTATAGTGAAAGGTTGTTAGATATTCATCGTTATAATTGAAACGGGTTTTTAACCGACGAATTATTATTATGATGAGTACCCGATATTTGCTTCCAACAGCGTCGAATTATCAGTAACTCATAATAGTAATTCGTCGGTAAGAACCCGTTTAAATTGTAACTATGAATAGTGTTAACAACCGCGAAAGTTTAAATTTAGTGTTATCCATTCTAGATGTCTGATTAGTAGTTAGTTGAGTCTAGATTCTAACGGTCACAAGATGCGGATGTTTCTTGTTTGATTTCACTCAGGTTGACATTTGTCGATTAATGAGGTCGTGAGATTCAATCAATTAAAAATACATAAATAACGATCTCGAAAAATATCAACACCGGTAATAGAACCGTTTTCCCCCCGAAGGGTAGAAAACGAATATTTAGGTTTCAGCCGAAGCTTGACCCACTGTGAGATTACCCCTTGAATTTTACGCCGTGGCAGTGTGAATCTTATGCCATTTGCCATGACATTTAACTAGGTTTGTCTGTGGTTTGTTTATGGTCAACGTGACGTCATCGCCGGTGGTCTGAACATTCATCAGTACTCTCACAGGTCTAAGCCGGCAAGAACCTTAGGTTTAGTGGGTCAAGCTTCGGCTGAAACCTAAATATTCGTTTTCTACCCTTCGGGGGGAAAACGGTTCTATTTAGGTGTTCGAGCCTTCGCTTGACCCACTGTGAGATGTGTTTACAATCTGCCGGCGATGGCGGGACGTACTGAGTGTAAGGCTAAAATGATATATTGTAAAAATGGTACTGAAAGAAACCATGAAATTATGCAAATAAATCAATTATTTATTTATTTATTAACTAAAAAGTTCTTAATCAGTCTTCATGATATTATTCAAATTACAGAATAAAGCGTTATGCTTATCTATTATTATTCAACTTTTAAAATTTAGGTATAATCAGTCTTCTTAATGATAATAGACTTACAAAATATAATGTTGGTACTGCCTAATATAATAACCAAGAATCATATGGGATAAAAATAATCAGATACACTATGAGATACATTATTTGAAATTCTAGGAACCTCCTTAAAATAGAATTTGATGAATGTGTCTTTGGACCTCCAGTTTCCTCTTTTAATCACCTCATCTAGGTTAAGGTTTCTATTAGACCAATTGTCTGAATTGACGGCTGCCCTGCAGCTGCCAGGAGAGGCCTGGATATTAGCATCTCGAAAGAGGGTTCGCATCCACCCTGCGATTATTTAGCGTGGTGCTGGTTTAACCTGCCCCCTTGTTGTGCTAAAGAGGCTTGACAGGGTATTGTCACAAGCCCGCCTGGAACTTGATACTTCTATCAATCTATTGACCCACGATACAATATTTATTCTGTCGCTATCAGAGCTTAGTATTTTCCATCCGGACTGCCTGTAGGAAGCTGAGTCTGTTTTTGATCCGTACCTCGACCAGAAGATCAAATCATCATTTGAAGTTTCATAGTGCTCGGAGCTGATGTCTAATAAAGTGAGGTCATGAATCCTGCGTCCACTTGCTAACAGTAATAGCGCCGCGGTGTGGCGGGAGACTTGAAAAATGCTGTTCATATCGACTTCATAATTCTCCAAAAATGTTATGAGTTGTCCAACATTCCAGGTACGCGGTCTCAACGCTGGTGGACGAGAGATAGCAACTGCTTTTAAAGTTTGTCTTACGAGCGGGTGACTACCAAGGGATTCTGATGCCTCTGGGTTAGCAAATGTAGTAACCACCGATTTGTGAAGCGCTATGGACCTTGGGGCCAATTTAATTATTTTGTGAAGAAAGCAGATAAATTTTGCGATTTGATCTGGTTTTGGGTCATTAACTTTACAGCCATTAGATAAAGCCCAGGTCCTCCATCTGGCCCAAGCGGTTTTATAGGTTTTCAATGTGGACTTACGCCACGATGTTTCAACCAAATCTCTGTTTTCCCTTGGCCACAATTTTAGCATGCGGGCCCAGCCCGAATCTTCCATACCTGCAAACACAAGTCTTTGACTGCCGGAGGCGGTTTCATCGTTTTCAAGTCCTTCAGGTGATATTTCAAGTTCCGTATTTTCAGAGGATAGTCTAGAGCTTTTTGTTTTAGATCTGCCTTCCAGAAGGTTCGCTCCCATTTCGGAGCGACTAAAAGATACGTTCCGCTGCATAGCGTCAAGTGACGTAACACTCTCGGAATCATCGCTGGAGGAGGGAATATCCATCCGAGGTGGAAATGCCACTGTCTGCTGAACGCGTCTACAAATAGGCAGCTTCGATCTGTGGCATCCTCACTGACGTAGGTTTTCAATATTGCAGATCTGCTGCTGGCAAAGAGGTCTACTGTCGGTGTCCCCCAGTGTCTGAATATTTTCTCTAGAATCTGTTTGCTCAGCGTCCATTCTGACAGATCTTTGTACCTGGACAGACAGTCTGCTGTAAGATTGTATCGTCCAGGGAGGTATCGGGCGATCAGATCTATCTTGTAATTGCTCGCTAAACACAAGATTTCTTGAGTGGTCTTCAGGAGCTTTTTCGACTTGGTACCACCTTCTTTCATTATATAAGCTACCACATATTTGTTGTCTGTCTGGATCATCACCGTTTGGTCTTTGAGTCTTGGGGCTGTGATTTGGAGAACTTTGAGTACTGACCAGAGTTCTTTTTGGTTGCTGTGCCACGTTTCTTGGTCCTTGGTCCAGCGGCCGAACAGTCGTTCTCCGTTTATTGTCTCCCCCACCCCTTTTTTGCAGCGTCGGTCGTTATGAATGCTGTGGCATCTTTTTTGTGAATTGGAGATGTCTTTTTTATGTTTGTCAGCCACCACCTTAATTCTTTCGACACTATTTCCGGTAGGGGAAACTTCTTGTACCGATTTTCTTTTGGTAGAAATCTGGCTTCTATTTGGATTCTACGACAGTGGAGTCGACCTAAAGGCACAACGAAGCTGGCAAAGTTTATGTTTCCAAGAAGAACTTTTGCCGACCACCATGTCCAATGCTGTTTCTTTAGTATATCTTGTATAACATTTGAATTCTTCAATATTTTGGGTTCCGGGAGGGACTTTTTGTTTAATTTCGTATTCCAGATTATTCCAAGGTATTCGACGACTTGCGACGCCCTGAGGGAAGACTTCTGGAAGTTTACAAACCAACCCAGATCTTGTAAGCGATGAAGAACTTGTTGAGTTTGATGATGAAGAACATTGGGATTGGAGTGCATGACGAGAAAGTCGTCGAGATAAACGATTACTTGTATACCGTCCTCCCTGAAAGAATTTGCGATCCAGTTAGTAATCTTTGCGAAGATGGAAGGAGCCGTTGACAACCCAAATGGTAAACAAGTCATTTCATAAAGATTTTCATTATAACAAAATGTAAGGAACCTGCGGTGAGCCTCGGTGATCGGTATGTGAAAATAGGCTTGAGATAAATCGATTTTTACCATGAAATCATTACTGTGTAGACATTCCGGAATTTTTAAGTGATTTATGAGATGAAATTTAGGAGGCTTCAGAAATTTTTTTTAGCGTCTTAAGATTGAGAATAGGCCTGAATGACCCATCTGACTTATGTCTAAGGAACAAAGGTGATAGGAAGCCAGATTGTTTGTCAGATTTAACGATAGCGCCGCACAGTAACATTTTATCAATCTCTGCAGACATAGCTGCTGAACATCTTGGTTGAAATTTACTGCAAGTTGATCGATCAAATTGGACCGCTGGGGGAGAACAGGTAAAAGGAATTCGATAGCCTGCAATTATTGACAAAATGCTTTTAGGTGCCCCTAACAGTTCCCAAGTAACTGTTTTACTACCAACCTGACCTGCTTTAAACTTGGAATTTCTTTCTGTCATATCTGGGCTTTTGTGGCTTTAAAGCGCTTGGTCGCTTAAATCCGGGTTTGGATTGGCCTTGTTTATCAGGGAACTTGTAAGACGATTTTCTGTAAGAGTCCGTCGCTCGGGTCCTTGCCCTATCTTCCGTGCGCCTGGGGCCAACTTTGTATGCTGTTTTCGGTTTGAACTTTGATTGACCAGGAAAAAACTTGTTTATTCCACCTTGATCTTTCACCAGGTCTGACAACTGAGTTTCTGAAAACAGGTGCGTCGAAGATGGGGGAATGGCATGTAGAAGGTCATTCATAATCTTATTTGAAGGTTTGTAAATGCTCTTTCTTTGCTGAATTATTTCCGCTCGTTTTCCGCAAGTGTAATGCAGCAGGGCATCTGAAGTGCGCCGAAATGGAGAGTCATTGTCTAAGAAGTTCTTACTAATCACTTTTTTCACCTCCAGAGAGGCATTTTGGTAGATATTCTGAAACTCGCTTCTTTGTTGCAGAAGACCATGCGAAATAGAGATCCATCTTTGACTTCTGCGTACCTTATGTTTTGCCAACTATCAGAATTGAGACGCTGGCAGCTTATTCCTTGTTTAACCAAATTATCACTTGCCGTGCCTATTTTAGCTTCGGATTCCTTAGTTTCCGGGGCAAAATCTAGGAGTTTCTCCTCGCCTTTACTATGGTCAGAAAGGTCTGAATCGTTGCTTGGTGGTGTGGGAGAACTTGGGCTACTTTGATCTTGTTCCACAAAGGGAGGTGCCAACCAGCTGTTTGATTCCTCAGAATTCTCGCTATCTTTTTCTCTTTGGGCTGTTGAGTGATGCAACAGATGCTCTTGAATATGACGTATGTTCTCACTTTGATTGGAGGAAATGGAGTAAAGTTTTTCAAGAATAGTATTTTGCTGTCTCATGAAATCTAGAAAGGTGTCATCCGTATGTTTGGCTTTCTTTGCCGGTTCCATATCAGGACTGTGGGAGCGTTTGGAGGAACTAGTCGGTGATCTACTTGCAGACACTCGATTATTTGCTTCATTTTTTAATATATTTTCTGCTTCTGGTCTCTATAGAAAAAGAGGTTTTAGAACAGGAAGCAGGTTAGCGAACTCATTGAAAGCCTCTGTCGGATGAATTAGTCTCATGGTTGAAAAAGGACTGTAGATTGTTGCCCTAGCAAGGGGCCACGATAAAAGCTTCCTCTTAATCACTTTGTATCTTCGTTCGCTTAGTGAAGGTTGTTCCTTGTTCAAGATTTTTGCTAGCTCCACCGTCGGCAAAGCAAAACGAAGTCTGCACTCATCATCTGACGTAATTTCGTCACCAAACAAGTCTTCAAAAGAGACATTGTTCACTTGCCACAACCTCCAGTTGTCATGATAGAACTTGTCGAGGATTCCGATGAAGCGACCAAATTGCTCAGACTCCTCGGGTGGCGGTTCCCATGTAGCAAGCTCTCCAAGCGTAGTGAGTGCCATGATCTGAAAAGATCAGTATGCTAGGTTAGAAAAAGAAATACAATCTCCAATGACTGAATGCTAGATGGCGATTCAGACTACCTTTGTCGGCTGAGCAGCCGACATTTCGGCTGAACCAGCGTGGTGTCGAATGCAACGTCGGCTGAAAGCCACGTGTATTGATCGAAAGAAAATGCGGGTCATGAAGCTGTAAATCTGGCATTTATGCACAAAGGGCTTTCCTTTGAGTGTAGCTGTGACCCAGCGACCATTTGAAATTGGGGCTTACCCAATTTTTTAACGAATCTGCCGTCCTGAGAGCGGGCAGTCGTAGAATATGGATATTGGTACATAAATAACTTACCTAGGATTTGTAGCACTGAAATATATGTTGAAATTAACTTGTAAAAGTTTTTTAGAAATTGTTTAGTTTATTTTAATATTTTAAAAACACACTGATCACAACGAAAAAATTCAAGACGTACTGATGAATGTTCAGACCACCGGCGATGACGTCACGTTGACCATAAACAAACCACAGACAAACCTAGTTAAATGTCATGGCAAATGGCATAAGATTCACACTGCCACGGCGTAAAATTCAAGGGGTAATCTCACAGTGGGTCAAGCGAAGGCTCGAACACCTAAATAGCTATACTTTAAATAAGTAGGAGTAACAAAAAAGGTATTACAAGCCGAATGGAACCTTAAAAAACTGAAGAACTTGCAACATTGGAACTTGGAACATGGGTCGAAAGATATTTTTTTTAAATAGACCTCCCATATAAAATTGCCGATCAGCTAAGGGACTATATGTATGATGTGTGTGTGTGTGTGTGTAACTCATTAAATGTCCGTTTTTTGCGGCTGTTTGCGCTCTGCCCACCCCGCAAGGGATTATAGGCGAGATATGTGTGTGTAACTCATTATCACTATTCGGTTTTGAACCATAACCATATGAGTTGAGAAACCATAGTAACACATCCACAAATCTTCGATGACATCAGTTCACATCACGTCAATTCAATAATATATTGAAATTGTGACATCAAAGACAGTATAAACTAACGAGGCGATATTAAAATTATGCATGGCTGACATTTAATATTAGGGTTTGGTAGGACACGGAATTAATTAAAATATATTACTTTAAAATTTTAGCAACTTGGGGATCAAAAATGAAATAAATCATAAAGTGTAGGTGTTTACTTAATCTTTGTAAAATAGAAATAAATAATTTGATTCAAAGTTATCTAGGTAATATAGCCAAACTATGCAAAGAGGATGAAAAGTCAAGACCATTGTGCAAAATACTTAGCATTAACACTGTCTTGTGTCTTCTATTTGTGCTTTACAGGCACGAATAATCAATTTTGAGTAAAATAGGAAGTTAGTAGTGCCGGCTTAAAATAGCATCACCCCATTTCTGCACGTGGGTGTCGTACAAAACGACTAAGATATGAATCCAGGGAATGGGCAGCAACGCTCCCTGAGAATATAACACCTTGCGTTGCGCTCACCAATTTGCATGCAAAGTATGTAGGTAAGACAAATTCCCCTCTAGAGGTAATTGTGGGAGGCCCATGTCAAGCAGTGGACTGTTGTGGTCGTCGAAGTTGAAGTGGGAAGTAAGTACTTCTTCTTATATTTAAGAGCATTGCTCTTGTCTGTGGAGTTTCAGCAGTATTCTGCCTTGCCAGTATCCTAAAGATATTCAAGACTTACCCTTAAATAAATTTAAACCAGTAATTAAACAAAAATTGTACAAGAAAGGCTATTATGAAATATCAGACTATATGCAAGATAAATCTCCATGGGTTTAATTCAAATGTATAAAGTAAATATTTTATTAGACGAAACAAGTAGATTTATCTACTGCAATTTTTGGTTAATAATATAATTTTTTTTTTTTATGTAGCCATTTTTGGGCTATACATATATATTATTCGTTATTTCCAAAATTAGCTAGGGCAGCTTAGGGCATAGAAAGATTGTTAATTTAGAGTAGGAGCACTTCTGGGCAGGTTTTTTGGGGGGTTTTTCCTGTTCAGGGGGTCCGGTTAATTATACGCATGTAAATAACACGCTTTGGAAATCTTGACTAAAATTTGAAACAAATGTCGTTTAGGAATGGTGGTGGCGTAAAGTTACGTGCTGTGTAATTAACCTGGCCAGCCCCGAGGCAGTGCCTTTATTTTTATTTTTTTATCCCGCCCGAGCCGGTTTTCTATTAGGACAATACAAAATTGTTATAAAAAGAAGAAAATTGCGTTATGCAAATTTCTTTTTTTTACAATGACCGATCATGACGTCCGTGATGTACAATATGCCCATATTTTTTGCTTTTATTTGATCTAAATAACTTTTTCTTGTTCTTCCTTTTTACTCTTTTTCCTTTGATCTTTCTCTCAACAATCATTTTAAATAACTGATTGTGTCGTATGTTGGGGAAGTATTCGGGAGATGATGAAAACGTGGTTCTGCAGCAATACACTTTTATTTCATCCGACAGAGTAACGCCTTACGCAAATACAAATTCAATCTGAGAGCAGTTACAAGCATGAATAGAAAATGAAAGCACGGAACCGGATGTACAAATTATTCAAATAACTAAAATGTGTTTGATACAATCGATCCTAGAAAAACCTACGTAACATTTAAACTATAACACTTTCTCTTAAATTAATAATAATAATAATAATATAATTCTTTATTGCACAAAGTAAGTTTACAAATAAATAAAAAAGAATGGAAAAAAAAGTACAACTAGGCGGCCTTCTTGCTATGGTAGCAAGCTCTACCAGGCAACCTTTGGGTTATTTATAGAAAATAAAACATTGAGTAGAACTGATTAATAATTGATATTAACTAATTTAGAATATAAATAGATTGTGGCAACTTCTACCATGTAAAACGAGATGGCGCTAGTATACTAGGCATAACCAAACTGTAAATGACAACTAAAAGCCTTATTCGTACTAACTGCTTAATTACTGCAAATAAATTGTAAATGCATAATACAGGTAATTAATAATTAAATATATTATGATTTACTAATCCAACAATCAATTAATTGTCCTCTTTGATTTAACTAAACCATTAGATTCATGTCCGGTTAGAGGTGGCGCTGGTGGTAGCAGATAACGCAGGTAACACTCGGCCATCCTGTGCTGGCCGTGTCCCACGGCGATCACCGGATACAGCTCTGCCGCTTCCAAGTGTGTTGTTGTCCTGGAAATGAAAAATAACCACACAGTATCCAAAATCCGATAACAATGTTTATTTTTAGGAATAGAACATACTTAGTTTTGTTTATTGTCAAGATAGTTATTATTTCTAACACAGATCACATAGACTGGCACTGACTGATCACATAGTTTTGATAAAATTGCTTTAGATACAACAAACATAATTATAACTATATTTTCAACTGGAACTCTACATAAGAACATCACACATTAGTAAGAAAGGTCACATAGAATCACATAGTTTAGACAACTGATTAATCACATAGTTTATCAGTATCACATAGTTTATCAGTATCACATAGTTCTGTTTCTGCAATATAGTAAGAGCTCCATTTTTTTAAAGTACCTACGTGGTTGTTAGGGCGCGCCTTCATTATTTTCCTACTTATATTGACAAGCAACCATCTAAACGAAGATCAATGCACTCCCAGATTCATACAAATTGCCACATAGTCACGGGATATATAATCAGCTGAAGAAGATATATTTGTTTTGGCATCTCCACGTACACAGGTTATCTATAATAGTAGGTATATTATGTTTGCTTATATTAACTTATTAGCTCAGCTTGCTGAATAATAATTACTTATTTATAAACAGCGATTAGTGTGTAGGCACGGGTAAATTATTTCCGTCCAAAAATAATAAGTAAGGTCAATCAAATTTATTAATGTATAATTTACAAACCTGTGTACATAGATAGAAATTAACATTAACGTACTTATTTCTAAAAATTAGCTTTCCAAGAGGTCAATCAAATCGTCACGATCTACTTCATGATCACTACCTGAACTATCATCACTTGACATGGTCGTTTTATAAGGCCGTAGCGATTCACCTCTTACTACCGCGCTGAACTTCCTGTACCCTTTCAGTCCCTTTATGCTGCTTATTGTGTACCGATCTATGTTTTGTTCAACTTTGCAAACTTTGTATGGACCAGTGTAAACCCCGTCAAGCTTCCTAGTTACTTTGGCATTTGCGTCCCTAGCAATGCCACCTTTCCACAAAACCAGATCACCTATTTCATACTTTCGGCATTTGTTGCGTTTTTTGTCAAAGTCCCTTTTCATTAGAGTCATGTTCCTGTCAATGCGCATTTTTGCCTCTTGCCTTCTTGACTCTAAGTCCGCCTGTTGAGTCTCATGATCTTGAGGCATACTCGAGGGAATAGCGGGGAATCGACTGTTTGAGTGGCCGAACATTAAACTGAATGGAGTATGACCTGTGGTAGAATTAGGGGTGTTATTAATACCCCACACTACGTCAGCCAACTTGTTGTCCCAGGTGCATTCAGACTCGGACATTGTATTAAGACCATTGAGAAGAGTTCGATTGACTCTTTCAACTTGGCCGTTTGATTGTGGGCTGGCAATCGCGTTCAATGTGTGTTTGAATTGCATTTCTTGAGAAAATTGTTTAAAATAGCGGCTAGTAAATGCTTTGCCTCTATCAGTAACAATTCTATTTGGGTTACCGAATTGGGTCAAAACTTCTTTAAGGAGCCTGATTGCCTCTATAGAGCTGCAATTTTTAGCCGGTTTTGCAAAAACAAATTTGGTAAACGAGTCGATAATCACAAGGACGTATGTGTTACCTTTACGAGTTTTAACGAAAGGGCCGAGATGATCAACATGCAATGTATGCATCGGGATACAGACCTTTTCAATTGGATGTAGTTCCCCCTCTACTTTTCCATAATTACCTTTCCCAAAAGAACACTGCAAGCAGGAGTTAATATATTTTCTAATAAACCTGGTCATCTTTGGGAACCAAAATTGGGCTTTGATTGCTTGTTCGCATTTTTCAAAACCAGGATGCCCAATCTGATCATGCAGTTTCTGTAAGAGTCCATATTTCGCTAATTTGGGAATAACAAATCTTTCCCCTGATAAAGTTTTTCTATATAGAATACCTTCCTTAAAGATATAGTTAGCTTTTATGTCCGCATTGACTGTTGGCTCACGTAACTGAGTGAGTATCTGCTGTAGGTTTTCATCCTCCATTTGTAGCGTCATCAACCAGTTAGAGTTTTCTATCATCAAAACGTTACTTGACGCAGGGTTCCTGCTTAGTGCATCCACGTGCTTCATGCGGTCACCAGGTCTGTATTCGATCTCAAGATCGAAATCTTGAATGGTGAGCCACCAGCGGGCTATACGAGGAATTAAGTCTCGTTTTAGCAGTGTAGAACGCAGTGCTGCACAATCTGTCACTACCTTAACTGGGATCCCCGACAAGTAAATTCTAAAGCGTTTGAGGGATTCTACAACAGCAAGAGTTTCTAATTCGTAGCTGTGGTAGATACTTTCCTCTCTACTTGTGACCCTGCTAAAGTATGCAATCGGTTTGAGACTGCCGTCCTTTTGATACTGCATGAGTATCCCTCCCAGTCCTAATTTAGACGCGTCCGTATGGAGTTCCGTTTTAGCGTCCTTGTCGTAAATACCTAATACTGGTTTCTCAATTAATCGCTGTTTTAATGTTTGAAAAGCTTGCTCTTGTTCATCGCCCCACTTCCATTCTATATTATTCCTCGTCAGTTCCGTCAACGGACGAGCAATCAGTGCAAAATCCCTAATGAACTTCCTAAAATAAGAAGTTAGTCCGATAAATTGACGGATCTCGTGAACATTGCGGGGCCGATTATAATTTGCAACGCAATTAATTTTTGCATGACCTGGCTGAATAGTCCCTGCAGTGATTTCGTGTCCTAGGTAGGTAGCTGTATTTTTCAGGAACGAACACTTTTTTAGGTTTAGTTTTAGGTTTGCGTCCGTGAGTAATTGCAATACTGTTTCTAAAAGATCTAACCCTTGCTCTATTGTAACGGTAGGTATCATCACATCGTCTAAATACAGGGCTATGTCTCTGCTAACTGTGCCTAGTGCCATTTGGATCAACCTCGAAAACACTGCTGGTGCATTGGCTAAACCAAATGGCATCTTTAAAAACTCATACTGTCCGGTCGGTGTAACAAATGCCGTTTTATCTATCGATGCCTCGTGTATAGGAACTTGATAATAGCCCTGGGCAAGGTCCAAGGTCGTAAAATAACACTTGCCCGATAACCGAGTTACTTGGTCTTCTATATGAGGCAAAGGATATCTGTCTTTGATAGTTCGTGCATTTAATGCCCTATAGTCTACGCATAGCCTATAGTCACCCCCCTTTTTTTTTTTACTAGAACAACCGGACTAGCGTATTCTGAACTAGATTGCCTAACAATACCGGAGTCTAAAAGATCCTGAACCTTCTCATTTACAATCTCACTTTCCCTATACGATAACCTATAAGGCTTGGCATAAACCGGTTGGCTATCGTGTGTCCTAATGTGCATTTCAATCAGGTCTGTACAGCCTAGATCTTTTGTGTCCCTAGCAAATGAGTGGTTGTATCGTTTCAATAGTTTTATCAAACTATCCTTTTCCCGGTCATTAAGTTCACCCATGTCAACGTCACTCATATCTATATCAACGGTATTTTGTGAATCGTCTTTAATAGAAAATACCTCATACTGCATGTCGCTTGCCTGCGCTAAGAGTGTCTCAGCTTTAGCTATACTTTTATGAGCCGGCCAAACCAGATCTGCGCTACCTAAATTATTCACTCTCAGGTGAGAATTGTTTGTTTTTGTGACAGCTTCGGGAATACAATACGATATGCATCCTAGCTCAAACCACACTGCATTTGTTAAAAATGACTGCTCTCGGTCAGTGCCGCAATTGACATAGACATCAACAAATGCACTGCTATGTTTGGGAATCGTGACGTTATCTTTCAAATTGACCGTGAATTTAGTGACGCAATCGTCTGGTTTCAATCGTATGTCGGATAAAACGTCCAACAATTTGTGGGTAGGAACAAAATTTACGGAGGTCTCTGTGATAACTAAACTGTCATTTTTTTGATTTATCATTGTTTGTCCGATAACTATATCAATATCCGATAAGTCACAACTTGTGATTTCTACAATACCCTCTAATTTTAAATTATCAACTGACACAAGTACTTTGCCCTTCCCAAGTGATCGCGCACTTCCTCCTCCAAAACCCCTTAAAATCACGTCAGATGGCTGAATTGCAAGTTGCAAATTTTGGGCTGCTGCAATTGCAAGTATATTGACCTTGCTCCCTGAATCTATGTACGCATTTAACTGGTGTCCATTCACTAGAACTTTTCGCTTGTAAAGATCTAAAAAGATGTCATACGTGATTACGAAAATATTAGGAACACTAACCTGTCGCAATTGCTGTTGCTGTGAAGTACTCGGGTTGAACCAGCAGGTGGCAGTTGTGTGTCCTGAGCGATGGCAGGTCTCGCAGAGCTGGGGCTGTCGGCAGTCCTTCGCTTGATGTCCTGGTCTTCGGCAGAAGTAGCACACCTTCGGTAGATTGGTTTGCTGAAGACTCGCTGTAATCGAAGTAGCACTTCCCCTTCTCCACGTAGACTTCCCAGAGGTATACGCCGCTTCCACCCGCTTAAAGTTTTCTAGCGATGATAAGTATCCGTAGTACAGCTCTTCCGGAGATTGGCATTTGTAGGCCTTCGCATTTCCTCTTAATTCTGCGGGCAGTCCGCGAATTATACAAGAATTTGCGTCTTCACCGTCGATTCCACACTTTTTGAGCAAAGAAAGTTTAGCGTGGTAGTATTTGGTCATAGTTTCGTTGTCTTTCTTGGCTCTAGCCAACATGAGCTCCAGCTTGTCTACGTAGTCAGTAGAACGAGGAAACGCTGTGCTGAGTGCTTTTTTCCACTGTGTCCAGTTTAGGTTGTAGTTGTCCAAATCGTCGTACCATTCACGCGCCGAGCCGCGCAGACGAAGTTGCATTATGAATTGTCGATCGGTTTTTGACCATTGGTAGATATCCCCAAGCTGGTCGATTTTATGAAGCCAGCCGTTAACATTTGTAGATGTATCTTCAGGTCGAAATTTTGGAACCAATTCGGCATCCGCTGACAAAGAAAAAAAATCTTCATTTTCTTCATCTTCAGATGACGACTCGCTGAATCTTCTACTCGCCTTTCTTCGTTGTCCCACTCCGTCGATATATGGCCCAGACATTTTTATGGGCTCACGTTCTAAATACCACTTCTGAGATGTTGGGGAAGTATTCGGGAGATGATGAAAACGTGGTTCTGCAGCAATACACTTTTATTTCATCCGACAGAGTAACGCCTTACGCAAATACAAATTCAATCTGAGAGCAGTTACAAGCATGAATAGAAAATGAAAGCACGGAACCGGATGTACAAATTATTCAAATAACTAAAATGTGTTTGATACAATCAATCCTAGAAAAACCTACGTAACATTTAAACTATAACACTTTCTCTTAAATTCAATATTTATAGAAAATAAAACATTGAGTAGAACTGATTAATAATTGATATTAACTAATTTAGAATATAAATAGATTGTGGCAACTTCTACCATTTAAAACGAGATGGCGCTAGTATACTAGGCATAACCAAACTGTAAATGACAACTAAAAGCCTTATTCGTACTAACTGTTTAATTACTGCAAATAAATTGTAAATGCATAATACAGGTAATTAATAATTAAATATATTATGATTTACTAATCCAACAATCAATTAATTGTCCTCTTTGATTTAACTAAACCATTAGATTCATGTCCGGTTAGAGGTGGCGCTGGTGGTAGCAGATAACGCAGGTAACACGTATCAGGTAAAGTAAGTAACCAATTGTTATTATTGAAATTCTTACATTTACAAAAGCTAGGTCACCTGTTGAATATCTTCAAATTCCTCATAGAATAACGAGAAAGAAAGTCACTTTCTATTGATTTCAAATGGTAAATTGTCACCTTGTCGCAATCAAGTGGTATTGTAGAGGTAGAAACAGAGTCAAAGTTCACCGGAATATTTAAAGTTTACATTACACATGAAGCTCGTCAGAAAGTTGTGGGCTAGAATTTCATTCCCAAACAGCATTTATGTGTCAATTGCTAAATTTCTTTGCTGGTTTCTTAAGGTTCTATTCCGAACCGAGCGGCCGACGGCCGACAGCACATGCCGATGTCGGCCGCCGCGGCACTACTTATTTGTATGGATTTGTATGGGATACTATCCGAACCGAGCGGCCGCGGCTTGTGCAGTCGGCCGTCGGCCGCTCGGTTCGGAAATTAAAATTAAAAAAATTAAAATTAAAATATTTTATTTTCAGTAACATAAAATATACCTTAAATTATAGTGGCCGGAACCTCCTTTTAAGCGTAAGTTGCCTGTGTCAGGAGATTCCGCTCTTCCCTAATGCAGTTTACAGGAAGGTATTCAAGACATATCTTAAATTTGTTTGAGTCTAAATAAAATATGAAATGTAAACTAAGTAGTGAAGTAATTAAACACTAACTTTACTTAAAATCAAATAGTCTAAAAATCTTAATTCTATATTCTATAGAACCTTTAGTCTACTACACACCCTTAATGTAGTATTGACTGGTCAGCTAATCGGCTAAATTGTAACACACCAAAAGCCTTCTACGATACCGTAGAATACATTCCTTGTCGTTGACTGGACCGATGGCGTAGCGGATAGTAGGCAGGGGCCTGTTACGCCGAGGGTCGTGGGTTCGATCCCCACAAGACAAAAATGTTTGTTAAGTCATTTTCAGATACCTATTTGTGTTTAGCCTGTGTGTTTCTATGAATAATATGTATGTACTTACACAAAAAGAAGTATATAAGTATTTATATCAGCTATCTAGCTCCTATAGCTTTACTTAGTTTGGGGCTAGATGGCGCTGTGTGAATTTTCCACGATATTTATTATTATTATTATTATTTGCCGTGTGATGCCGGCTCAGAATAGCATCACCCCATTTCTTTCCCGTGGGAGTCGTAAGAGGCGACTAAGGGACTCGAGGGTGTGTATTGCAATTTTAGGCGATGGGCTGACAACCTGTCACTATAGGTTATGGGGATCGGGTATAGGTTATGGGGATATAGGTTGGTGGGGATCGCCCTGACAAGCAGACGTGTTTGTTAACGATCTTGAATATTATTATTACTTCAAAATGTCGAAAACATCCAAAAGAGTGACTGAAGATAATTCTGTTGGGCTACACCAGAAGTTAGAAGCAACTATCAGTAAAATCAACGCCCAAAATGCCGTGCTTCAAGAACAAAATGAGAAATTACAAGCTCATTTCACCGTTATTGAGGCGCAGAAATCGATGATTTCGGACCAAAAGAAGGTAATCGAAGAACTATCGAAGAAAATTGACAATCTCATAGCAACTGTGAGTTCTATTTGTTTGAAAGAGACACTCAAAACTGTACCCATTGACGATACGTTTGGTAGCGGCAGCGGCGGCAGTGCGAGCGATAAAAGCGAGCCTGCGCTAAAAGTACCACCAGTTTCTCAAAAACCAAATATGACCCCAAAAATGACTCAGCGCGCTAAGCGAGCTGCAAATCGCGCGAATAATAAAGAGATGGAAAATCTAAATCCATATCCATATATTCAATTTCAGCGAAAAAGCAAAGCAACTAAATCCACTGCCGCCCCTAAAGAGCATAATAATATTATTAATAACACAAACATAATACCACCCACTACACACGACAACACTAATAATAATAACCATACATGGCAACAAGCACTATCCCGCAAACGTGCAGCAAAAATAAGACGCTCGATGATTGTTGGTACTGGATCAGACGACTCGGAGATACAATCCGTGGAGAGATTGCAATTCATCCAAGCTTGGTCTTTCAAGCCAGAAACCACGACAGAGAACGTGCTGAGCTACTTGAACAAGATCGCCAAACATGACCGATATGAAGTGACTAAGCGTGATATTAACACGCAGAGGCATTCGGCTTTTATCATCGGCGTTCCAGAAAGCCTATTTGATTGTGTGAACAGTCCGAGCGCTTGGCCGGCTGGAGTGCGACTGTCGAACTGGTTTCTCATCAGACCCCGCGGACAGCGGGGTGCAGGAGCGGGCCGGGACGGTGGGTGGTGCAAGCGGCCGCACGGGCACGCGTAACGACAGCTGCGTGTAAAGAAGATAGCAATAATTCTAGTAGTTCGCAAAAACGCTCGATTTGTAACTTAACTATTTGTCTTCAAAATATCCAGTCTTTACAGAGCAAAACTAGGAAACTAGAAGCTTTGCTATGTAATGAATTGAAATGTCAGATCCTGTGTATTAATGAACATTGTTTACAACATTTTAAGTTAGACTGTATACACATATCTAATTACTCGCTAGTATCTAAATACTGTCGTACAAATTTTCTGCATGGAGGGTCATGCATATATTTAAGGGACGGTTTAAATTATGTAGAAAGAGAAGACCTGTGTTCCTTATCTATAGAGGTTTATTGTGAAATATCGGCAGTAGAATTAACTGACTTCCAATTGCTAGTAGTATGCTTTTACACTAATGGGACCGACCCCGGCCAGTTTTTGAGTGCCTTAGAACGCTTGCTTGATAAGATTAATACCATCGGTCTCGATTGCGTAATCGTTGGGGATGCAAATATTGACTGGTTAATTAGCAGCCCCGAACTTAAGTCATTGCGGGATATTTTAGCAACCCGCGGCTTTCACAATAAGGTCGACTTCCCTACTCGGGTTCAAAAAACCTCATCAAAGGCAATTGACCATTTGTACACAAACATAGATGAATCATATGTTGAGGCGTCCGTAATAATAACAAACCTGAGTGACCACCATGGAGTCCATGGCGTACTGGCGCGCGAGTCGATTGTCCCCGCGCCGGCTACCCGCCTCGTCCGCGACATGTCGCGCGCCGCACGAGCAGCGTTTGCCGCTGCCGTGCTCAGCGTAGACTGGCAGGACATAGGCGAGCGCTTCGTTTCCGCGGAAGATTTCGCACAAGCCCTTATTAATATTTTAATTAACTTCATAGAAACTTGTTTTACATTTAAACGTAAGCCCAATAAAGTGAATAAGTCGTGGATCACCGAAAAAATTATAAATGAAAAATATCTACTTTTCGAATTATATGAGCTTCAAAATAAATTCCCTGATAATCTGGACTTACAAAATAAAGTCAACGAATTTAGTCTCCGATATGAAACCCTACTGCGATCTGAAAGGACAAGATACTTCTCGCATATTATTCAAGATAGTAGCAACATCATAAAGACTGTTTGGCCAATAGTAAACACCGAATCGGGTAAGACTAAATCAAAAATCGATTTTACTGACACAATTGTTAAGCCAGATGGAGGGGTTTTCGACTCCAAAAAAGATATTTTGAATTACCTAAACTCAAAATTTAGCACTGCTGCATTGCAGAGCGGCGCCACGGATGCGAATCTACCTTTACTGCTGGCTTCGCTGCGGGCGGCCCGCGGGCCTGCCGAGCGCTCGCTGCGGTTTGTAGCCTTCACACCAGCCGAAGTTTACATGATCATTACAAAACGTGTCGCGAAGAAACCCACAAAGGACATATACGGATTATCCATAGAACTTCTTGTGTCTATAGCCGGAGCAATAGTGGCACCTCTTGCGACGCTGTTTAATAGATGTTTACTCACTGGTATCTACCCAAAGGCTTTTAAAGAAATAAAGGTATGTCCTTTATATAAAGGAAAGGGTAGAAAAAAAGACGCTGACAATTACCGGCCAATTTCAATCATCCCAGCAGTAGCGAAAATTTTTGAGAACGGTTTGACAGATAGACTCTCGCGTTTCCTGGAGGAGTCTGAGGCTGTGTCAGAGCGGCAATTTGCGTACCGTGCTGGACGTTCGACAACCATGGTAGCCCGAGCGGTCATACGCGCAGTGCTGCAAGCTCGAGAGAGCAAGCAGCAGGTCGCTCTGCTGTGCTGCGACCTCTCCAAGGCGTTCGATGTCGCTGATCATCGTGCGCTCGAGGAGAAGCTAAAACACTATGGTGTCCACACGCGCGCGCTGTCCGTCCTCACTACCTTCATGCAGGCCAGAAAGCAATACGTTGTGTCCAACCAAGGCGCACTGGGGTCGGATGGCTCTTCCACCGACAAAGGCGTTCCGCAAGGTTCGTCTTTGTCAAACTTGACTTTCACTCTGCTCTTGAATGATCTGCCGAATGCTATACTGGACGCTGACATCTACATGTACGCAGATGACGTTGCTGCAGTGGTGACCGCCCCAACTCTTGATGCGCTTGAGGAGAAACTAAACCGAGTTGCATCACAGCTATTGCGATGGTTTAAAATAAATGGTCTTGTGCTTAATCTTACTAAGACACAATTTATTCAGTTTGACTTATCAGGGCGTGGCCGTCGAGCTTTGACAGTAAAAGCCGAGGGAGTTGTAATAAGTCAAGTACCTTCATTGCCCTTTTTGGGTTTTAAGTTGGACGATTGTCTCACGTGGGAATCTCAGATAGAGTCCTTGTGTGCCAGGTTGGGAGGGTCTTGCTACGCGTTAGGTCGTCTTAGCGCAACTTTACCCAAAGATGTGGTACGCACCTGTTATTTCGCCACCGTTCAGTCGCTTCTTCAATACGGCATCGAGTTTTGGGGTCGCGCGGCTGATTGGGAGCGCGTATTTCGGATGCAAAAGCGAGCAGTAAGAGCGATTGTACGAGTGGCTGACGACGAGTCGGTGAGATGCCATTTTATGTCGGAAGGTATTATGACACTCCCATGTCTCCTTATTTTCCAGACAGCAGTCTATGTGTGGGAGAATCGGGATGAATTCACGCGGAAAGGAGATCGACACGCGCGTCAATTGAGACACGCCAATAGACTCTGGCCCGTCACTCATAAACTGGCCAAAACTGCCAAGACAATTAAAGTCATGGGTCCTGCGGTATACAACAGGCTACCCGAAGATATAACCAGTGCTCTAAATTTAGTAATATTTAAGAAAAGATTGCGTAGGTGGCTTATCAAGCAGGCGTTTTATATCTACGAGGAGTTTCTAAAACTAGAAATACAATAATATAATTGCGATAAAATTGTGAATTTATATTATCATATAATTATTATTTTTACACAGTTTTATTATATTTCATATTATATATTTACACTACATTTTATTTTCATTGTATGTAGGTACTGAATTAATTTACAATTGACGTGTAATGAATTACCAATAAAAAATGTCTATGTCTATGTCTATGTCTATAGTGATACATAATTTTCCGAATGACCCTCAAACATTTGTCAAACGTGGTGTAAATGGCCGTTTTTTGCGGCTGTTTACGCTCTGCCTACCCCGCAAGGGATTATAGACGTGATATGTGTGTGTGTGTGTGTGTGTGTGTGTTATTAGTGTTTTGGTAAGAAGTGACCCACTTCTACTTAAATGAGATAAAAGAGTCCCCGGGAAATCTCGCGTCCTAATGTTGGTGACTAAGGTAAGACAAGGTACCCTGAACAACAGACTACTATAGTTAGAGAAAATAATCAAATCTTTACTCCGGTATGTCAACTTGCCTATTGACTGATGCCACCAAAACAATGAGACACTGTATCCGGCTAGCTGTTTATCTACTCTGGTCAGTAAACGTTTTCGGGATAATATTATTAGGCTAATTTCATTAAGGAGACTATTTAGCTACATTACATAGATACATGTTAATTAGTTTTACGCTTTTTGTATCTCTAAAAAAACTAAAATGTTCTAAAATAAATAGGAGTCCATCCAACAACTAATACCTAATTGCATAACTTCCTACATAGGTACTCATATCTTTGAAATTTTATAAAATCAAATATAAACAAATGTGGTAAATCATATCGAATAAGGATTTTTTTTTTGACAGGTTGTAAACATTCGTAGATACTGGTAGATCCTAAAAAGTATGCCAAATTAGATTTTTGCAAAACTTCAATCAAACGTTATGTCATGTATCTAGTTACTTAATTAGAAAAGAAAAGGATGTAAATTAATTAATTACGCTGAGTAAAACAAATATTTATTTAAACTTAAATAGCATGCGAATTAAGGTTAATTTAATGACTGACTACATACATAATAAAATCTATCATACATTCAATATACATATTATAATTCTCGATAAGGTATGCTTCTGTTTACAGAATCAAATGGTTAATTTAATGATTGACTACATACATAAAAACTATCATAAATTCAATATACATAATACAATTCTCGATTGGGTATGTTTATGTTTGCAGAATCAAATCCTATGTTTAACTCAAATTATAAACAATTAAAAACAATTATCATTATACGTATCAAACATTAGCCTCAATTTAGAACATAAATTCTTATATTAACTTAAATTTGCGTTGTCACTTTATGTCAAATAGGTTAAGAAAAAGATAGGATATATCCAAGTCTTGACATATCTTATAATTTGATGTAAAATACGCGTTATCTATCAAAATAAGGCGACGATGAAAACAATGACGACTAAATTGACAAGAAATTCGAAAAGCCATTGATGTTTTTAAACATAACAAATTGACAAGACTTAGATTTCCTATCCTTTTCGAAACTTATTTGACGGAAGGCGACAGCACAAAATTAAGGTAAGTTAAGAAAATTTACTTCCCGCATTCAGGCCATTACTGATGTAGGTTATTAAGAGTACATGAATTTTTAACTAAAATATAAGCACAAATTGAAATTAGGTAATACCTACAAGAAATTAAAGAAAGGGACTCACTGGTGCAAGCAAGTCTATAGTGGCAAGGTAATAGAAGGCCCTAACCTAGTCTGCAGTCCCTTTGCTTTTACAAATATAAGTTACAAATTATATTTGTAAAAGCAGAGCGACTCCAGCCAAAGTCCATTTGGAAGGTTTATCCTTGGTCTTCAAGTTGAAGGTCCAGACGTAGGTCGGTCCCCTAGTTCTGGTCTTGTACACTGGGCACTCATACATGTTGCGAAGATCCTGTTTGTCTTGTGTGATGGCCTGTATATAGACAAGTAATAGACATTTTTATACTATTGCAAATTACAAAATGCCTAGAGAACGAGAGGCTGCGGCACGAAAGAGGTTCCGCAGTCGCAGCTTTGTTTGATAAAGAGAATATCTGTCATTAGCCAACGCGCAGGATCACCTTTTACCACTCTGCACTTGGCATAACCATAAAAAAAACTTGGGTTTTAATTTTACCTATGGATGTCTAAGTTTGAAATAAAGAAATTTTATTGTTATTTTATAAAGCGCATCGACTTTAAGTTAGCTTTTTCATCACGGGTTTCCTTTTGTGGTAAATACTCCAAACATCAAAATGAACTCACGTTAAATAGATGAAATGTGAAACGAACAAAAATGTTTAGAACATTATTGGACCAGAACGGTTGAAAATATATGAATGTCTGCTATGCAAAATATATTGTCATATTAAACAGGTAAGAACTTACCCTGACGTTTATGACAGGCATGGCTGGGAACAGCTCCTTGAGCCTGGAATCCATTATAATGCCAGCCTGCACGTCCCACCTGGCACCTTCCATCAGAAGACCATGCACATACGCCCCGTCCTTCGGAGCCGATCTGGAATCAGCGATCCTGACATAGGACACGTACGGAACGAGGTTAGTTTAGCATGCAGTGCTGAAGAAGCGAAATTGTGGGTTGTCAGAAAAATATACACAGGTTACAGGTTTTTCTTTATGAAAAATAAAAGAAATAATGCAAGTTATTCTGGCCTGGTTGTACCATTAATTTGGGCTGATCAACAACTTGATCAGTTTGATAATTTTAACATGCAGCCAAGCAACATTGGTAGTTTTGTACTTACACAAGTTTTGGAACGGTAGTTGATCTATACGATCATATACATAAATATAAAATAACAACAAAGACTGTAAATCAAAAATTTTAATTAATTTAGGACGCACTCATGCCTAAAAATAATGAAATTGGGTATTCACATAATCCGTAAATCTAAATGAATGTATTATTTATTCACAGACATTTTCTATCAAGGAAGTACCAATTTATGTGCAACTTCTATAAACAAAACTTCATCTTGAGTATCTAAGACACTCGGTTTTTTTTTTGTTCAGTCCATTTGTACCACTGGATTCAATGCCATGCATTCCGATTTTGATTTCGAAAATAAGATGCATGCTCAAACATTCGACAGCACCATACACTACTTTATGTACATAATATACACCTTGATCAATATTCGCACCATGCTGTTACAAATAAATAACACTGATATCAACACGATTCTAATTTATTAAAATATTTTAAGTTGTCGGAAAATAGTAATTATTCAATTAAATCCTCCACAACCCAATATTTTCTATCAATAATCTTCATCAGGCAATGGTCGAAAATGATTATCTTTTTAAATACTTACGTGAATTCTTCTTTCATTTTCTTAGTGACATCACATTGGAGACACATCTTGTCTAGCGGCAATTCATATCTTCTAGCAGTACTTTGCATGATCGCTGTCAAAAGACTCTGTGGATTAAAAAAACCAGCCAACCAAACTGATGCTGGCAACTGCAATCAAAAGGAATATACGATTAGGCCCACTTTTTGTTAAAAACATGCTATAAAATGTTTGTCGATCATAAATGTAACTTACAACAAAATCAGTAGCCCATGTTTCTAATTCTCGAAGTCGCAAAAGTAAATCAATAAACCAAGATGACAAGCCAAGCAGTGATGGATAGGCCCTAGCGGACCAAATAGCCGGGACCTGGAACCAAAAAATTGTAGGTTACGTAAGTCAATAAAAAAACAACGTTATTTCTGAACCAAAACTTACTTGATCCAGGAACAAAGCATTTTCTAATTCTTCCATTACTGATGTTATAGTTAGTTCACCCTGTAAACGTATAACCAAAATCAATTTCAACTGTATACAGTCCTACCAAAGTTCTACCTTTTAAAAATTGAATTTTCGCAGGATTTCTTACCTTTAGTCCTAAATCCAGCTCTCGCAAAGACCTCTTCATCTCCCCAGTCAAGTAGTTCATCCTCTCACATTCTTGGAAAGCTACAATGACGTAAGGAGTTCTCTCCTCGACTTTACCCATTATTTCCGTCATGTTGAATTCTTCTGGGAGCTTTTCTACTATTTCATCCAGCATTTGTTTGACCTAAAACATGCATCCGGCCGTGTGATGCTGGCTTAGAATAGTATCGCCCCAATTCTTTCCGTAGTTGACGTAAAAAGTCGACTAAAGAATAAATTCGTCCAGGTAATGAATGGGCAGTAGCGTTTCTTGCACTGCACTCGCCAATTTGCCTGCCATGCGTGGTGAGTATGGCAATACCCGCCGCATAGGGGAATGACCATGGCAGCAGTTCATGTTAAATTTAATAATTACAAATGTTTGTCATATCATGAGGGTGAAGGGACCGATAGCGAAATCTCAAGACCGGCTGGTGAAAAAGAACAACTTTCCCTAATGTACCTACATTGTTTAAAAAATTTCAAAAAATATTTCAGTTTAAAAAGCAACTCTATTAGGCAATTTGTGTATGGGAGTTCCAATTTTCTTGTGGCTGTTAACGTAATGTAAAACATGCATCAATGTCCATATTTTCAATGCCATTGGATACAAAGATATCTAAAGACTGATAATTATGAGACGTTTATTTCAAGACTAGGTATGCACTACTTAAAACAAAGTTTGCGATCTTACCTTATCTTCTCTGGTCACCGTTGCAGCTCCAGATGATTGAGCGTCTCTCGGTTGCATTTCAAAAATAGTTCTAAACAGATTTTCTGACGTAGTGGTCAAGAAACCTATTTCAGCATTTGGGTGTAGGCCATACAAATATGGTGATTCGGGAGGCATAGCATCTTCAATGTACTGGTGATAGCCAACGTAGTCTGTATTTGGCGGAGCGGGAAATCCTGGCGCTAGTTGTAACTCACCGTCAACCTAAAATAAGAATTATAGAGAGTAGAAAAGTTTGTTTTCATATAAACTTAAAATACTTTTAGTAAAAATCCCCTTTTAAAATAATAATAATGATAATGTCAATTTTGTGTATTTGTTTCAGTACTGTACAATAGTTTTATTATTTCAATGTTTGATCAGTCAATCTCAAGTAACACTTGCCTTTATAAGGATTCATTATTTTGCCACTGAGGCATAAGAATAGATAATAATACTGGCGTATAGAAGCGAAACTCCTTTGTCTGGGCCCGAAAAGCCGCGCTTTAAACACCTACTTCCCCCCGCAGCCCGTAACGCCCCGCACTCTCCCGCGCTTTAAGTCGGGGCTGTCACGTGCCAATAATTTTATTCCAGACTAGCGGCCAATCAAGCGGTTGCGACCACTGCTAACAGTTTTCCCGTGGGAACAAAATATTTACCCGTTTTAAAGTCTTACCTTACCATTTTATTGTTAATAGGTAGGTAATATATTACAGCCTACTCTTGTACTGGCTTATATGTATGTATTTAAATACCTTACCTCACCGAACTATCTACCTACTGCGTGGTATTGACGGACGATCTAGGTTATTCTCGCTCGGCACACGGCACAAAGCACACCGCCACCACGCCGCCGCCGCCTCCGTTTGATACCTACCTATTCGCCGCCTCGCCGATTGACCAAAATGCAATAATTTTAAAAGATTTGCGATGAATATTAATTGTTTGTTATACCTATTTAAGGATTTCTTATCAAATTAACTTTTTGTTGCAGTCGAGCGGTGTTAAGTAGGTACCTACTTACCTACGTTAAAAAACATACCTACGATACGAATGCGCTTATTTATCATTATCAGCTAACAATGAATTAGGCACCTAGGTAGTTTAAATTAGATAATGGAAACTAGGTACCTACGTAAGTAAAAATAGAAGTACACACAACAATTACTTATAATAACGAATGGTAGGTACCTAGGTATTTACTGTAAAATCATAACTTACCTTGGCTCATCTTTAGGCAAATTAAAAGAACTTAGATGCGGAGTCTTCCTCGCATCACTTTTGCAGCCATACACACCACAATAATTCGGAATTGCTAAATTTTTCACAAAAAATGAAAATTCGACCCGCACGACGAACGTTTCCGCGGCGAAGCGCACTCCCGACTGAATTGTTCGCTAAGAGACAGCCAGACGGATTGACCTTGAGCGCGTCTGGAGCGGGAGTGTCATCTCTATGTGATTTCTACTCTATGACTGAGGGCTATTGAGGAATAGGTCGGAATAAACAATACATACAATAAAGATAAATTACCAAGTCAGACTGCATCAACTCTTCCAAATAGGCGTTGCAGAGTCGGCGATCCCAGTCGTCAGTAATATGACCACCGTACATGATCTCCCCGAATAGATATCTCAGATCTTCCCATGGAACTCTTGAATTAGCCTCTAAGTAATTGTACAGGACAAATACACTGATAGTCAGATCACCTGAGAAAAGACGAAAACCATGTTCAAAGAAAGACTTCAGAGTAAACTTAAGCCAAGGAACGAATACGTACCAACATTGAAAGGATAGACTTTGTTCCATCCTTGAGGTCCAAATTTTCGTCTTTCAGCCACAACAGCATGGAAATAGCAAAGAGCGAATAATATCGCCTTGAACTCGGCTTCTTTTCCACACATTTCTAAAGTTTCTTGGTTGAAGTTGTCTAAAGCTTTGTGAATGTTTGCCTGTAATGTAAATTAAAATAAAACTTATTCGTGCCCTTTATTTTAATAGTAGTAGTGAATATTAAATCAGTTTAAGATGCTTACTTGCATTCCTGTAGGAGGTTCATTAGTAATTTTGATACTTGACTCCAATATTCCTTGAGGAATTATATGAGCTGCAGCAGTTGCAGCTGGTTCCGCGGACATAAAAAAGCGGAAATTATTGTGGGCGCCTTGAGAAAAAGTCTCCATCTTCTTTTCAAGGCTTGGTAACCATTTTTTTACTAAGTGAATGTTCTGAAAAATATGGAAGGGAACATTATTGTAGGAGTAAAAATACATTTATTTATTATGTATATCCAATTTTCATAAAAATGCTTCAAATTTTACCTGTAAAACCACCCAATGTCCTTTCTGAAGAGATTCATCCATTGCTTGCTCAGCGACAACTTCCTGACCCTGACCCAATGACACATTATGGAAGTTTCCATTATCCGCCGTGAACCCCATGACCTTCCCCAAAGCCTCTACGTCCTTCAATGGATTCACTCCTGGTGATAGGATGAAGAAAATGGGAGTTGTTGGACTAGTTTCTTCGAATGACTTGCTGAACTCGACTGTACGGTTTTCGACGTATTTGACACCCATTTTCTCTTCAATGTATGCGCTATAAGCAGTAAATTTTTGATATCTTTATTTTAGTTCATGAGTTTTAATAAATTATAAGTAAGTACTTAGAGCAAATAACTTACGCAACAGCATAGGTCATTCGGTCTGGTCTCAAAGCTCTAAGCATACATAGTCTTTGTAGTGCAGTTTTATTTTTCCACTCCTGTAATGAACGCGTCATTAACCTTATTATTATTAGAAAGCTCACAATCTTGAAAAATTTATCATATTATATCTTTACATACCTGAGGGAATTTTTCCCTTTCTGGACATTCCAATTCCACAATCTTCTTCCATCTCTTTTGTGATGTTTCGATATCCCGGTCAAGGTTCCTGAACTCTTCCTTTCCAGCAAGAGAACAAATACCTCCCCAGCTTGTATTAGACAAAAAGTCTACTGGACTTGTGACATGAGGTTTCACAGGAAATCGAAGGAAAAAGTCCAGCTCAGCAGGTGAAATCTCTTCACTCATTAAGAGCACCTATGTAGTGATATTAAATTACATAATATTGAAGTCATTACATGAATTAATAATAGTAGAATTATAACTTATTAACGTCACGTCTTAGTATAGATAATGTGATTCATCACTATCACTTCACTACATAGTATAAAATAAAGTCGCTTCCCGTTTGGTGTCTCCTTATATCTTAAGAACTGCCCAACGGATTTTGATGCGGTTTTTTTATTAGATAGAGTAACTTGATAGGAAGGTTTATAAGTATAATTTATTCCGGGAAATTGTCACATTCCCATGGGAAAACGGGTAGCCCAACTGGTAGTAAACTTTTGACCCCCTTTTGTCACCTTTATGGATTAAAATTTCAAAATCGCTGGAACACGTATTTAATTATTTTAAGTTATGAGTCTAATCATACATTTTGAAACAGATCACATTTAAGATAAAAAACTTTCATACAAACTTTAAACCCCTTTTTTACCCATTTATGTGTTAAAATTTCAAAAATGCTGAAACATGTGTTTAATTTTTTTTAGTTCTTAGTCTAATCACAAATTTTGAAACAGATCACATTAATTTAAAAAAACGAACTTTCATACAAACTTTTAACCCCCGTTTCACCCTATTAAGGGTTAAAATTTCAAATATGCTGAAACACGTGTTTAATTATTTTAAGTCATAAGTCTAATCGCTAATTTTGAATTGAAACCGATCACACTTACGACAACGAACTTTCATTCAAACTTTTAACCCCCTTTTCATCCCTTGGGAAATTTTTAGTTCCATAATACAAACATAGATGTCGCTGTTATTTTTACAAACGAACTATCTTTATGTTTTTTCATTGAAATTATAGTTGTCGTTTGGTATTTGTTTGGTCGTTGGGATCTTTGGTTAAAATTGTTTGTCAAATTGATTTGTTCCTTTAGGTGCATAATGTCCAGGTTGTGAAGTTTTACCATTAAAAAAGGTGGTGAATAGATCAACATGTTTGTAGAGATTTTAAACATTAATGGTACAATGCTACCGCATGATGTTGTAGTAGGTAAATTTATTGCATACGATGTATGAATTTAAATATTTCAAAAATAACCAGAAATCTTCACAGTTTAAAAATCTGGAAATGTTTTACTTCGAATTTAACGCGTGCGAAGCCGCGGGTAAAAGCTAGTCTACACTATAATATTATAAAGAGGAAAGATTTGATTGTTTGTTTGTTTGTTTGTTTGCATCGAATAGGCTCCGAAACTACTGGCCCGATTTTAAAAAATCTTTTACCATTAGAATCCTACATTATTCCTGATGAACATAGGCTATATTTTATACGAGAAAAAAATAGGGATCCGCGTGAAAATTTCGATAATGTAACCCAACGTGTGAAAAATGTACTAAAAATATCTTATATCGCGTACGCTGTGGAAATTATTGACAATAGAGCAAAGTGATATACTACAGTTTTATAGAGGACATCAATATCTATAATAATGTCCGCGATACCATATGTCTAACTATTACAGTTATGCCACAATAACTACTTTTTCATTTAAAAATGTACAAACTACGCCACATTATTTGTACCAGTGTAATGATTACATTTAATCATTACTGTATTAAAGGATGTCAGAGTTAGCCCTCCAAATACTGATAGGGTACAGGCAGACCATGAGACTGAACAACTTTTTTCAGGAAACTTAAAAAAACTGACTTCCCATAGTGAATGCAGTCAGCTGATTGTGATTTTGTATGGAAGGTAATTTTTTTGGCGTTTCCTGACATATGTTTCTAGGGGAAAGTTGTCCAGTTTTATGTTTCATGCACCCTATCAGTATTCGATGGGCTGTCCCTTACTCGGTATATAAAAAGACGACAAAAAACATTAACTAATACATTAAAAAATCTACACTAAAATAATACATACATACACATATCACGCCTATTATCCCTTGCGGGGTAAGCAGAGCGTAAACAGCCGCAAAAACGGACATTTACGCCACGTCTGACATATGTTAGAGAGTCATTCGGAAAATTGTTTATCGCCATAGTGACAGGTTGTCAGCCCATCGCCTACAATTGCAAAACACCGTCAATACAATTGCGAAGTCCCTTAGTCGCCTCCTACGACTCCCACGGGAAAGAAATCGGGTGAGCTATTCTAAGCCGGCATCACACTAAAATAATAATTTTATAATCTACACTAATATTAGAAACAGGATTTTATTTATTGTTTGTTTGAATTGAATAGGCTCCGAAACTACTGGACCGATGTAAAAAATTCTTTTACCGTTAATTGAAATTGAAATTCTTTATTCAATGTAGGATAGTATTATCACTTATTGACGTCATGAACCGTCATTTTAAACAAAGAAATTTCTATCACACAATTATTTTTTTTTCTTACAATTTTATTATGACCTAATAGAAAACCGGCTCGGGCGGGATAAAAAAAATTAAAATAAAGGCACTGCCATGGGGCTGGCCAGGTTAATCACACGGCATGTAACTTTACGCCACCACCATCTGAAAACGATATTTCTTTCAAATTGAAGTCAAGATTTTTAGAATCCTACATTATCCCTGATGAACATGGGCTATATTAAACTGTCTTATTCCCGGGGGGACATTGTTAGCGGCGGGTGAAACCGCTGGGCGGGCTGCTAGTACATGATAAAAGCAGCAGTGCCATGCGCAACCTTTTAACTAGAAAGTTATTTCTATGCATATGATTTTGCATATAATTTAAGTATAATAGACCAATTTATAAGATTTTATACATAACTAACCTGGAATGTCATTTGTGACGCAAAAATTAGTTTGTCGCATTCAAACAAGCCTCTTGACGTGTATTGGAAAACAGAATAACTGATACAGTCAATGAGGTTTTTAATCCTTTGACTCAGTTCATCTGCAGGTTCCGCTTTGGATATAGCCTTCTGGAATACAACACTGAAAGCCTGAAAACAATCAATATTTTAGTACATGAGCCATTTCAAAGTATTTTTTATAAGTGAGAATTATTACTTGTAGGAAAATACTTACTTTTAAAGAAAACTGGTAGATAGGATTTATAGTATTCAAGTCGTTTAAGATAAAGTATAACAAAGATGCTCTTGCAGCGGCTGGTCTGTAAAACTCACGAGCTAAATCTATCTCCTTTGAAGTTATTTTTGCTTCAGTGACCTAAAAAGGGCAGTGTATTAAAAAACTTTAATTTCAAATTCAAACAGCTCGTATACCAAAATATGGCAAGTAGTTTACCTTCTTTTCAATATCAGCAGCAGTTTTCTTAGTAGTTTCAAGGTTTTCTACCAATGCAGTATCACCTAGAATGTTTTCTCCAGCAGAAGATAAACGTTGAAGTAGATCATCTTCAAGACCCTTTAATTGAATTTTGAACTGATTCTGTTGTCTTGTCAAATCAGCTTTAAGCTCTTCAAGATCTGGTCTTTCAGCTTTTACTACTTCTGCTAGTAATTGGTCTTCCAAACCATCTCTGGTTACTGTGAAGTTTACTAATGTAGTTTGAGCTTGCATTTCCGGCTTGTAATGAGGATTGGCTAGTTTCGTATGTAGTATTAGTCTGAAACTTGGACTATACTCCACTTCTTTGTCACCGATTTTGATAGCTCTGAAATAGAAAAACAAGCAGACATACAGAATCGTACTATGTACATAGAACTCCTAAATGTATCACCTAAATTGAAATATCCCATACTAACTTTCCTTTCTTTATTAAATTCCTTCCAAGTAAAGGATCTAATACTGGATCAACAGTTTCATCAATATTTTCCAACAGAACTGTCTCTCCTTTTATGATAGACCTTTCAATTGTATCTAGGTATCCTTTTTGTCCCAATCTAATTACTTGAAGTTTAGCTCCATATTTTTGTTTTATCCATTTAACACCTTGTAACTGAAACATTTTTATAAAATAGGTAAACTTTGCGTTAAACATTACTTACATCAATCTATGTAGATGTGTATTTTACCTGTGGATCTATCATAAGTGGCCACCTTTCAGAGTTTGAAAGAATTGTGGCATTTTCAGTACTCATCCGATCTGAAGGCAAGCCCTCATTTTGCCACAGCGCTATTGTAGTGTCGTCTGTCAGCATAGACAGAGGATCCAATCCTTCAGTTATAGGAATCGGAGGCTTAAATTAAAAAAGATAACTTAGTGTGAAAAAAAAATTCAGTTTGTCAATTATTACAAAATTTACTAATTAATTGATTATGATCCAAACCTCGAGTGTTTTCAAGAAAACAAGCCAGTTCTTGTGAAGTAAATCCAAACGATACTGCTTTGTAAAGCAACCGACATAAGAAATGAAAGCGCAAACGAGTAGAACATCTCCAGGCAAGGTAGTGCTCTGCTGCATGAAACTGAAAAAAGAAAAGTTATTTGAGCCGTATAACATATTTAAGTAGAGTACTTACAGGGATGTTTTGGTCTCATAATGTATGTAATGCTACTTACTTGGAAACTGATTCTGCCCATCTAACGTTTTCACTGGCAAGACCGTTCACAAGTCTGTTGGCTAACTGAATTGTCCTATTCGTAGCATCAGCTTCTTTCTGGCATTTCATCTTCTCTGACGTAGCTTTTTCGAAGTCAGCCGTAAGGTTTGCTAGCTTCTCCTCCAGAGACTGAAAAACAAATTTTTAACAAAATTATTTATTTAATCAGAGTATCTGCAATTCTGATGACTTGTATGTATTTTCTTAGATACTTACTGCAACCATAGCTTTGATATTCTTTAGTTTTTCAGAAGCGGCCGCAAGTTCAGCGTTGGCAGCAGCTAAAGCTTTTCTTTTAGGTTCAACATCACAAAACACTTCGTAGAATTTGATAATGTTGATAACCCAAGCACACAGACCCGCAGCAGCTGCTGATTTGGATTTAACAAATTCTAGAAAAGTACAAAGTATGTGGGTTATAAAAATAAACAAAATAGTTACTGAGACAATAAAATATTCAATCAGAATAAAATAATATTTACCAGGTTCAAATTCAGGATCTTTCAGATACGGTTGTATAGCTTTTATAACATCTGGATGGATATTTTCTTTGTCATAGTTTATAAGCGACTCTAAAAACATGTCTACTTTTGCCATAGTAGTCTGTAATAGAAACGAATAAAACAATGTTATTGTTATGTGTCGTTAAATTGCAACTCAAAGGTTTCGTGCGTGTTACAATTTTAGACAACAGGTTGACAACCTGTCTCTTTAGAGATACACGATTTTTCTGAAATGGCACCAAAATATATATGCCAGACGTGGCGATAGGGACCGTACCGATCCGGGACCGATAGAATGAAAATCTGGTTATGTAGAGTGTGGCTTAAAATATGTTGTGAAACCTTCAAACAAAATTGGTAATTGGGCGATAGCGACCGTTTTTTACGGTCGTTAATGCTCTGCTTTCTCCGCAAGCAATAAAGGCATGTTATGTGTGTGTGTGTGTGTGTGTTATAATTCTTACCGCCTTGGCAGCTTTCCAGCTTCTATCCTTAGGTATCTTTCCACCAGGAGCTAACAAAACCATGACAGCCGCTGTTACATTAGTTACTACGCCTGGAGGAGAGCCAAAAGATTTTAACTCTGTAAGGTTAGCTTTGTTCAGCGTGTTCAAAGCTTCCTGTGCGGCGACTAAAGCGGGTTCTGCTTTAATGAGATCCTCCTCACAGTCTTTCTGTTTCTTTGATACCTCTTCTGCTATAACCGCTACTTTTTCTTCTTCCTCATCAGCTGTAAAAGAAAAGATGAATATTCTAACGTGCCTATGCAAATATATGGAAAGTATTAACCATTTAAGGTGGTTTGAGAGCCAAGTGCCGCCTTGGAAAAAATCCCTGGCTGGACACGCTAGTAACCTGGAAACCAAATTATTAATACATACATACATACATACATATATCACGCCTGTAATCCCTAACGGGGTAGGCAGAGCGTAAACGGCTGTAAAATACGGAAATTTACGCCACTTCTGACAAACATTTGAGGGTCATTTGGAATATTGTGTATCACCATAGTGACAGGTTGTCAGCCCATCGCCTAAATTTGCAATACACACCCTCAAGTCCCTTTGTCGCCTCTTACGACACCCACGGGTAAGAAATGGGGTGATGCTATTCGAAGCCGGCATCACACGGTAATTTAGAATTAATAGGTATAAAAGTATAAATTTTTCTTGTTTGGGGGCGCCACTAGGCTCTCGAACCACCTTAACAAATTACTTTCATATTATCAAAAAATTTACTCAAGTTGGTGTATTTATTCGACATACAGTAAATTAGAGTTAATTGTAGGCAGATAAGAAATTAAAATTTTACCCATAGCCTTCTCGCTTTGTACTTTAGCCGTTTCAACTCCAACCATTTCAATGAGCGCATCAGCAGCATCGTTTTTCTGTTTCAACTCAATTTCTTGTATAGCTAACTTTTTCTTTAACTCATCTACTTGTGACGCCGTACTACGCAGCTTTTCTAAACCATTCTCTAATCTGAAATTATGGATTTGTATTATGTAATTCTGTTTTCTATTTATTTTAATGACTAAATTAATATGTCCCTTACCTTACTATCTTTGCTTGTAACTCTGCAGTTTTATTTAAAACTAATTTAGCATATAAATTGATTTGCTCTAAATAACTCTTAGGTGTTGTATAGTTGTATCTCCGTTCATTGGATAAATACGACTTTGAGATTGTATTTACCGAAGTATGCACGTAAGCCATGAATCTTGCAATAGAATCTTTAAGTGTAAGCTGGAAAAATTAAAACTTAACAGCTTACTCGTAAACATAATCTTGTTGTTTTAAATATACATAATTACAAGATTAATGTGATGAAGAACGTACCGGCAAAGCTTGCAGTTCTCCTAAGAATCTCATAGCCACAGAAACTAAGGCTTCTTGAGGCCATTCATGAAACCAATTGATTGATGTACAGTTGATCAAAGCTGGAAACTTTCGGGATCTGACTCTTAATGTAGACCCAACAGGTGAGAAACACAGAACCACTTTGAGTTGCCGTCGTACTCTGTCTATGAAAAATTTCCAACATGTTTCTCTTGTGTCTGGTAGACCTGCTCCTTTGACCTAAATAATCAAAATGTTGCTTTTTATATTACACGTTTCAGTACTCAGTGGTTGTTTGTTTGTGAATTTGATTGAACATACCTCATTTCTGACACCAGCAATGATGTTTTCAATTTCATCATCTGGGAACAAATCAGCAACTTCTCCAGAAGCGAGTAAGTCGTTAATGAGTACCAAGAACTGCTCATTTGCGACTTGAGCATCAGTCATAAGGAACATGATACCAACGTTTTTGAGACCAGTTTTAATGTAGAGACCCGAAAGTTCTTTCTGAAAAGCAATTTTGTTGCGAATTTGTGCTTTTATTCACATTCTCCGTCAAAAATATAACTTTGAATAATAATCTCACCTTTAAATCACTAACACCATAACCTTTCTTCAGTTGTATCTGAACCACCTCTAAACTTGAAATAAAGGCAGCAAGACGAGACAATGATTGTTTACCGGAACCACCTACACCAACTAATAGAGCACTACCCCTTGGACTTTCTAGAATACGATTTATTCTGAAAAATTATAATAATATATATTTACAGGGTTCTTTGTCACAATTAGGCTATATTAAGTAAAGAAATATATATATATTGTAAGCACACAAACCGGCAAACATGCATCATTGCATCCTCGAACAATACCAAATTCATAGCCGCAATGAGATCATTGTAGCTGGCCATGGCCTCAGTCAAAAGCTTGTTTAGCTGTTCCCAAGAAGATATGGGCATATATTTGGGTTCACCGATGCCTCCAGCAAAGTGGCAGTAAATGTTGGGTTTTTCAAATACAACGCCCTCATCTATTTCCTAGAAGAAAAAATATGATTTTAAACTGAACAACGTCAGTCTGTCCCTTAAAACAAATTATGGTAATGGCCACTAAATTAAATTGAGCAGTTTTTGATTCCACAAATTCTAAAAGGAAGTATAAACTTACTTCGAAATTTTTCTTGCATATATCATTTTGCATTTTTAAGAAAGCATCAATATCTTTGTCCTCTGTAAGTTTATCGCCGTAGACTCGATGTGTTTCGTGCAACCAAAGGCGTATTATATCTGAAGGGTCCACTAGACACTCATTCGTACTAAACAAAAGTCCCTGATAAAACAAGATTTAAAATTACACATGAATAAACAGCTAAAAAAGACCTAGTAATTTAAAAACATCAACACAATTTTCTAACCTGGAACATATTAGATAGGTCCCTCAAATTGAAAATGTAGTGGAATTTGATGGCTGTTGGCAAAAACACCTGAGAGACTTTGCTATGCAATGCTATAGACGCAGCCACAACATTTGCTGAAACAATAAACAGCGTATTAATACAATTATACCTGTGTGTACCGCCGTAAACTAGATAAAAAATGCTATTCGTCTTCGACTTACATGATAGCTTCCCAAGAAGTGGATTAATCCTCAACTCTGGGTTTGCCAAATGCTGGCTCAAAATAGAATGATAGATATTATTCAGAGCCTCGTTGTTTGGAAAGCTGATAGCAAACACACAGAAATGTCTCTGCAGTCGAGGATTGATAGTGAAACTTCCAGATGTAGGATTCATACAGGACACGTACTGAGTATTGTGGATATCTTTCAGGGAGAGCTTGGTGCGGTCGTACCAGTGCATGTAATCTAAATGCTGCCTTATTATGGTATGGGGTTGAACAGTCCCGTAGGTGTCCACTTCAGGCATATTCATGTCGTCAATGAAGTAGATTAGAGTTTTACTCCCTGGAGGACCGTAGTTTCTGCCGGCTTTCTTTTCTAGAGGTTTCTCTAGAATCTTTTGTAACATCTCGGATGACGTGTAGAAATTGAATGGTACAGATTGAATTGCATAGTTTTCAGGAAGACTGTCGAAAAAATATGTAATATGAAATTTATTTATATGTAAATTACTTCAGGAAACAGTTAGGATAGGTACATACGTTTGCAATTTCTCATTAACAAGAACAGTTTTGCCGCAACCTGCACTTCCCACTAACATAACCGGATGTTTGTTTTTCATGAGTAGGTCCAAGAAATATCTGATTCTTATAGTTTCTGCAGTCGGCACTAAAACAGCCTGAAATATCAAAATTATATAAGCAACAAGCCAACAACGTTCATTTTACAAATCCTAACAGTTTCTACAAACCTGAAGTGGAATATCTGAATCCAATTCGAATTTTGGAATTTTGTCGGTCCAGGGTGCAAATTGTTTAGTTTCTGGATCAATGTAGAAATCAAAAACGGTGCCACCAGGGGGAAACTTGATATGTTTGAATTCATTAGTCCACCACTTCGTAAATTCTAGAAATAAAATGAATCTCGATATAAGTTTACGCGATATACTTGTTTAAGATTTGGTAGAGAGTTAAACGTAGAAGGCTAAAGTCTCTACCAAATCATAAATATAAGTAAGTCGCGTATACCTACATCATGAGTGATACTTGGCCGCTTAATAATAATAAAAAACATATTCATTTATATAAAAAAAAAATTGAACCGAGCTTTTCACTCACCAACTCTATAATCAATGTTACTGTCTTGAAACATAGCTGAGCCGAAGGCCCAGACACAAGCAAAGACGAAGAAAATTTCATGTATTTCTTTTGAACATTCAGCAGGAGTATTTTCTGGCACAAAAAGAGCATTCAATAGATGGCACAACATTTGAACGTGTGCCATTTCAACTATCGGTGTGATCTTTTTAAATCTGGTTTTCACTGTTTCCAAGCATGCTGGAATATATTTGTCACATAACATGACGAGGTTTGACTTTTCAGCCGGAATTTTTCGAGTTTCTACCCAACTTGTAACGTATCTGTAAACATATTAATATAAAACAATGATACAACATTAATTTATCGTGTTATTTTAGGATATATTATTAGTATCACTTACGGATTCCATCCTAAATCTTGTGGATTGATGTACAAAATTCCGGCTCTAGACACAGTAGCCGGAGTCGCAGTGCGTAGGTTAGAAATCTCAAACATTAATCTCATCGAAGGAGTTAGAGCAATTCTTTCGTTACTGGCCAATGTAAGTATTTTATTATCATCCATTACTGTGTTCAATGATTCAATCCACATGGGGTCAATATCGCCATCTAAAACAATCCATTTGGGATTGTCACCTGGTAAATTAGCTTGATCTCGCATAATGACAGAGAATAAACCATCCTTCCATTCCCTTGTAGCTGGATTAATTATACCGAACAATTCATCATTTGTGACAGCTTTTGGGTTTAAATCAGTAAATATTGGTTTCTTTCGCAGATTTTGATAAGTTTTATAAAGCGACTTCCAGACTTGAGTCTTCCCTGTGCCAGCATTACCAACAATAAAAACGGAATGACGAACTTCCAATAATTCCTCTAATTGTACAACTTTCAGAATAAAATTATCTTCTGGTTGCAGACTTAAATCCATTGCTGCTTGCTTAACAGTTCTTTCAAATTCTAAATCACGTTTTCTGGGAACCTCTAAAGCAGGAAACAAATCTCCAATGAGGCCCATGAAAACCGGCATATCGTCGGTTACAATTTTTGGAATGTTAAAGTCACGAAGAGTCCTCATCAAAACTTCTTCTTCAGGGCGACCTGGGTCTCCTCTCTAAACAGACAAAATATACAAGTATTTAATATTTATCGTCTTACAATGCCCACACGAAAAGAGAGAGAATGTCTACTTTTACATTCATTGATAATTTATATTTTATTTTACTTGATTGTAAACTTGCTGATACACTTAAAATTACATTTTGTAGGTAAAACTCAAATACCCAATTATGAAGTTAAACAGATCACAAACAATAATTAGGAAGACTTTAATTTAGAGTATCTAGATATAATAATAATGTACCTAGAAATTAGAAGAGAAAAAATAAACAATATTTTTAAAATTTATAAATATAGTACAATAAAAGTTAGTGTGCTAAAGAGAGTAACAACTAGTTATAGGTACCTTAAGTGACCCAGCCACCACTAATACAGATTTGATTGCCCTTAAACCCCAATCGTAGTGATCTTGTTTCGACAGGAGCTCCTTGCATAAGGTGTAAAGAGTGATAAACTTTCTAGCTAAAATCTTAGCCTCTTGAAATCCTTCAGCAACCAACATGATTTCGCAAATCAATTCGAAATCAGGAACCACCATAGCGCATGGTCTAAAGAGAGCTTTCAAGTTTTCTGGTAATTCTGTTCTGCCAGCATATCCTGGATTCATGGTTATAAATATTCCAACAGTTGGAACCATGCATATCATTTCTCCCATGAAATTGAACGTTTCTTTTTTATCTCTGAAACCAATAAACAGTTAGTTTGGTGCTGGCTTTTTATTTTGATACTAGCATTATTGACAAAAGTGTTTGTTACCTAATAGCATCTTGTACAGATTTAACTTGGACAGCAACGACAGACAACACTTCAACTGAAATTCTGTTAAATTCATCAAAACATCCCCAAGCTCCAGTTTGTGCCAATCCTTTGTAGATGTTACCACAAGACTAGAAAAAGAGAAACAATGTGCCGGTTCTTTAGTATTCACTATTAAAATTAATTTAGACGAATTATTTATTTACCTGATAATCCATTTGTTCTGAGCAATTGAATACGTAAACCATAATTCCTAAGGCTCTTCCTAGATCTTTAGTAGTTTCAGTTTTGCCTGTACCAGCAGGTCCAGCCGGTCCACCTCCCATAATCAAATGCAGTGACTAAAAAATAAAAAGTTTAAAGTCTTCACCAATCGAGGTACAAGAGTATGGCATTCCTTACAATGTTGTAAGTATGTGCTGAAATTATGACGGTTCTTTGACTTCAAATAATTATATTATTATGGCTAAATTTAAGGCATCAAAACATCGTATCATGTCAGGTGTGCTGCTTTCTTCTTACCTGTGTCAAAGTTATGTAGCACCGATCAGTGAGAGGGGTTATAACTAGCCGAGGAGTATTACCCAGGTATTCATAGCTATATAAGAATTGAGCGTCACAAATATTGGCGAAACAGTGCATTTCTTTGTCACACCATCTGAAAAATCACTTTATTTTGATATTCAAAAACATTGATTATGGAATTTATGCAATAATAGACAAAATGCAATCATTTAGAGTAAAGGTGTAATAAATACAAATGAGGTGGAAGTGTCGAAATGTATTGATCTTTTAACTTCTAAATACGTGTGAATGAGCATGAAAATAACCTGTGACTAAAAGTGCAGGTGACGATCTATTATGATCTCGAAACCTGTGTCTGAGTTGGGACTGCCATTGAAACGCTGATCCGGCTTCAACTTTTTGTTGAATCATCTTGCTTACTACATCTCTTGAATGCACGTCTATGGTACAAATCGTCATGATCTTCTGACGATCCTGCTTACTCAGCTCTCCAATTAACAAAGTGATTAACGTACTAAGTTGAGCCAACTGTTTTTTGTAGTAATCTTTCAAAGCATTATCATAGCCTTCTTCAAGCCTTGCAAAAGCTAAATTTACTTCAGTCGTCCACCAAATTTGAGTGCCACAAAGGGATACCTGGGCCATGAAATCGAAAAGCCATTGCTCTCTAGGTTTTTCCTCGTACAATACGATAGCCTCACCGAAATAATGGCGGATGCTCGATCTCATTATGTCTTGTAAACGGTTAAGCCATATTTCTACCTAAAATCAGTAATCATTATAGTATAATAACTGTTTAAGCACTCTCAATCACTTTCACCCATTTTAAGTATTAGACCGGGTCTATCGCGATAGTATTTAGGTATATATTAGTAATTTACCTGTGTCCCGACGTATGAAACTGTATTGAAACGTCGGGACACAGGTAAATTACTAATATTTACCTTAATGCTATCGCGATAGACCCGGTCTAATACTTAAAATTTGAGTATAAGTTTAAATAAATTTTATGTTATATATTTTATATCAATAAATATCTAATCAATTCTAATTCATTCATCACTCACTGGTCCAGTGCAATCACAGCTCCCTTCAAAAGGTACATATTCGCCATCTTTTGCTATCATACCCGATGATACCTTTTCACCTGGATTGTCACTTTCAATAAATTTTAATTTTGCAATCGAATCAAACAATTTGGTAAGATGTCTGAAAATAAACTTGTCTGTTAGCTTCTATATTTTGAAAATTAAAAAGCCAGCGCAACTATAAGACATTTCGATATAAATCTTACCTGATTACAAGTTCTGCTTGATTACCATTTGAAAGAATATCCAACAAGTCAGCAGAAGATATAAAGTAGAACCTTGGGAAAGCTAATCGTTTTGTTTCCAGATATTCAGATAATGCTTTTTCACAGATCACTAAATCCTTCTGCAGTCCATCCAGCTTCTCAACCAAGCCATCTTTATTCGTTCCTTTAACCACGTTTGGTGTCTTTGACATGTCAGATGACAAAATCTGAAATAGTTCCGAAAATTTGAGTAGTAGAGTACCTCGATATTATCACAAAATAACGTACAGTTGTAAAATTGTGGACACAAAAACGAAAAATTACGTACCTTAAATTCTTCATCAATATTATCAAACCTAGCTGAATCTTCAGGAAGTTGCTTTCTTATATCCTCGGAACTCATAAAAATGCTTTCCAAATGAGTCCAAGTACGTTGCACTTCAAACCATACTGATATCACTTGGTCTGCAATTGAAAGCTTTTGCTGCCAGCTCGATACTTCCTCCAAAAAGTGTGCAATGAATTTCGATGTGATAAGATTTTGGAGACACACCTTTGAAACGTAATTAAGAATTAATTTTAATGGCGAAGATGACATTGCATGTTTTATATTTCTTCATGTTTCTGCCAATCCATTTAAACACCTACCTGATTTTCTTCTAAAGTTTCTATAAGTTCTTCACTTGCCCTCAATAGCACACATTTTGTTCTTGGATGAATTTCTTGTTCAAACTCCATATGACTCCAAGTATTATTCAGATCTTTGAGAGTTTTCTCCATTGACATTTCTTTTACAGCTTTGTCTACTATATTTTTGACCTCTTCCTCGCATTCGTGAAGGTTTAAAGCTAATAAATCTGCTAAAGTTGTACTTGCGTCCATAACAATTCGCACCTGGTCAAAACCATTTAATCACATGATAATCGGTTGTCGATAAATTTAGGCACTAGGAAGCTGTCTAACTAAAACAAATAAAATCTACACTTACCCTGCACACAAATATGATATTAGTTACAAACACTGTACAAATTTTATGATATAACTGTTATCGTATATGTACACATACGAGATTGGTGTTGTTATTATTATGTATTTTAGAATTTATCTAAGTAAGCAAATCTAATATATACATCATGCAAATCAAATAAAATATGAACACGATGCAGTTTCGGTGACAGTTCGTTTACTTACAGTGAGTTCTGGTGGCAATGCTGCTAAGCTCTGCGGATCATAAATTATTTACAATCGCAAATCACACCGCATGTCAAACATTCTATATACACAGTCAACATTCAACAACATATAGTATAATACATTCTCCAGCCAAATAACTGTGAACTGTAATATTTATTTTAAGCAAACATTTACAGGCCAGACATCAATGCAAACCATGCAAGATGCATCAAATAACATTCCAAACCCATCAGCCAATTCAGTGTGCCCCAGAAGTAACAGATTATAATACATATTTACACGAAAAAGTATTTACAGACCAATAACAATTTATAAAACAAAACAGTATAACTGTACACAAGATTTTACCTTCGTGCTTCGCATAAGTTGGTCCCAATGACGTTCTCGGATAGCTGGATTCTGAAGCTCACCCACTGCTCGTAGCGAAGTCAGCATATTTTTGACCGTTGCTTCCAAATTAATGTAGGTGTCCCAACTAAATATTAAAGCACCATTATGATTATTTTCCCGAACTCGATAAGTTACATTAGTGGCATGGGCAAGTATTTAAATGTCTGTTTTCGATTCAGATCTAAATGTTCTTTGTGTGTGTTTTTTTATAAGTTTGTTCATTGCACCCTGATACAGTGAGACCTAGTGGGGGCTATAAGTGTGTTCGTTTATTTGTTCATACATCATTAAGTTTATTGCAAACCATATGGTAAGCTATTTTACCTTCTCATCTCTTTGTCAAGCAGCCTTATTTCCTTAGCAAACTTCTTACATTCGATATCCATATTTTCAACGTCTATCTTTCGCCATGGAGTTAATTTCCAATCCTCTATACTAGATCTCACAATGAAAGCGTAGTCCCAAAGTTGCTACGAAAATAAAAAGTTATCAATGTTTTTAGAAACAACTGAGCACCAAAACAACTTCATAAATTATTAAGTATATTTGCTTACCTTAAGCATTCTCAACTCCTTTCTACATTGTTTTAGTAACTTAAATTCTGGAACATTGACTTCAAATAGTGAACCTGATTCTTGAATTCCTTTCATTTCATCCTCCAGTTGAAGCATTTCATAATCTACTTTTGACATCAATTCATAGGGATCGTCACAATCAAATCTGAAGAACTGCGCAAAATACATATTTTATTTGAAACTGATTTCAGTAATCAACAAAACCAAACGAATAAAAAGTGTACGTACAGCGTATCTTTTAAAGACTTCTCTGTAATAAATGACATGAGAATCAAACGTTGATATTTTTTTTCTAATTCCTGTAACTTCAGCAGCTTGCAACGGAGCCACCTGCTGTTTTACTGTCAAAGCTAGTTTCTTTGTCGTTTCCCATTGTTCAGGCAATTCCTTTAAAAGAAAATCACGATATTTAAACGGAATTTCTTCTCGTGATGATTTTTTGTAAGCGTGTTAAATTATTAATACCTGTAAGAGCACATTAACTTCTTCAGGAATATCCATATCATAAAACTTAAGGAGCTCAATGGTTTCAGTAAGAGGCTGAAACATGTCATCAGTAGTAGCTGTGCGATCTTTCACGTTCATTAAATATCCCATCACATTCACTAATGCCTCGTAGTCGCCTTCAGGCACAGGCTGGAGTAAACCTAGGCGAAAATTACATAAACATTTTAATATTTTAACATTGCACAACCACTTACTGATGTCATAGAATATGAAAGTAGTGTTACTAGAAACAAAGGATAATTTTACCTTCATCTACCTCTCAGATAAAATTTACCAAAACATGATGACTTGAAGTGACATTGTAGACCATATGTTATATGTACAAAGAACATTTGGTCAAGATGTCCAAACCTAAATGAAAATAGAATTGCAATACCTATTATTTATCTACACCGCGCAACTTATTATAGCTTTCATAGAAAATCCTCTTAGAAAGAAATACAATGAACAACTTTACCTTCATCTGCCTCTCGGATAAAATTGCCCAAGTCACCAAGACTAGAAGTAACATTGTTTACAAGGTGTTCCTTATACATGTTGCCCCATTTTCGTACTGTGTTCAGTAAAGCTTGTCGGAATGGCCGTACATCAACCTAAATATTATTAACATAAGTTAATAACTATTAATATCGAAGACATTTTATCACTGATATCAGCTAACTATGTTATTATGTTTACCTGAAACCAGCAATGAAAAACTTTGTAAGATTCAATGTCTTCAATATCCATAAACATGTTCTCATAATGATCTATCTGCTCTCTAAATGCCTCCATCTTTGGCGGACAAGGAACTGGTGGTACAACATCTTTATCTTCAGACCCAATTTTATCAGCTTCTTCCGGAGTCAAGATTTTGCCATATGTAAGGAACATTTCCATAACAACATCCCTCTCTTCCAACCAAAGATAGGCATAGTTCTCAAATGTTTTGCAGAATTCATTTGCATCTTCTATTACCTAAAAAATTAAGAAATTTCTTCATTCAAGTGTAATTTAAATAAAAAGGTATCTTAATTATTCGATAATGTTTATGAAGTTCTACTTTAGACTGATTTTCGTAACATCCTACCCGTTCTATGCCGTTCAGAATTTCTTCCTTCATATCTACAATATCCTCATGATTTACTATTTGAACTTCATAAGACTCTTCTTTCTTCGGGTCAATTCTTTCCACTAATGAAGCCATTTTCAGTATGTCGTTAATAAGCCCTTTTATCATCGCCATAAAACCTTTCTCATCGTTTGGATCCAGGGTTGGTGAAAAAACCATATCTGGATCTAGCAGTTCCAATTGAGCTTGAAATAACGGCGCTAAGTTGTTCTTGGGATTCATATGTTCAGTGATATATCCCATACTGTCAAAAACAAAGAAATCATTCATTTACGCTGTTTATAAAACAGTTAAAACGTATACTTCATACGGACTCACCTGGTTGCAATACACTTAAATAGTGACGCTTCCAGCAAATTATCAATGAAGGCAACATAGTTCAACCAAATTTCACTTTCTTGATTTTCCTGCATATTGAACAGTTCCATGTTTTCTTTGAGTAGTGCTTTAATATGGTCTGCAGTAGATGTTATATCACTATAGCGTTTATTTGTTTTCTCTGAACGATCTTCTAAATTGAGCAAAGTATCCTAAAAAAGACATCATTAAAATTTGTATTTACATTTTTCATTAAATCTTTTAGATATTTATTAAATTTTTGTTACCTTCTTTCCTTCTTTTCTTTCGAAGAGTGGTTGGGTTGACCAAACTTTCATTACTTCCTTAATTTCGATCAAGTTGTCTTGAATTTTCGACATGCGTTGGAATAAACTTCCGACTAATGTGTGTAGTTCTTGTAAATAATTCCACAGATCTGGAATCGACCACAAAAATTAAGTAGAGTTTCATAAGTTTTCTTTTTATTGCTAGTTTTAGTTCTCGTACCTGGTGAATTCCAATTTAATTCGTGCTGAGCCATCTCAATCCTTTGATCGATAGCTTTAATTTCATCTTCGACTAAATCAAATTCAACTTTCTGACTATTTTTCCTTATTTGGTTATACCAATCTATTGTGATTCCAAGATTGATTCGATATTGCCTGTAAGTTTCTTGTTTTTCGAATAGAGTCATGCTTTCTTGAGGCAGTAACTTTAACAAGTCAGGGTTGGTTCGTAAGTGATGCACCTCTTTCATGATATCTTGAAGCTACACGTAATAAATGCCAAATATTAACTAAGCGATTGATAACACAACTCATTTCAGCATAACAGGTGTTTTGTCTTTAATGCTACTTATGCAATTCCTGATTTCTTTACATATTTTGATTTTATTTTACTGGATTTCATGCATTTTTCATCATTATACCTATAATGGGATACATACCGTCGGATGAAAGTTCAGTATCAGATCTTGGCCTTGTCTTGCTAATATCATCTTGTTGACATTTGTCTCAATGATATTGGGAATAGTCTTAGTCCAATCGATGAAGTACTTTTTCTTGAATTCATTTATGCTTTCGATAAGTTTGTCATATCTGGTGAATATTTTCATCGCATCATCCGTGTTCTTTATCCTAATTGAGAAAGTTTTGTTGACTAAAGTGTTTTCTAGTATAATACGTGCTAATTCAAATCCTAAGATAATAAAATTATATTTTTAAACTCTGTGATAAGCGGATTGGTTATCTATATCAAAAGAAATTGTATTTTTAAATATACTTACGTAAATTTCCTTAAATCAATGCTACAAAAAGGTCCTAGATTATTATTGTTTATGTCTGAGATTAAAAGGCATTTGCGAAAACTGATTATTGGTGTACCATGAACTGCCTATCTACATCTACTGACGTGGCCCAAAAAATTGTGATATTTAAAATCGGAAAAATCTCACACTCTGGAAAAACTTCACAAAGTAAGGTACAGACGATTGTCAGCCAATAATCAGCTTTCGCAATTGCCCCACCCAGCAAACTCACGGGTGCGGCAAATTGCGAAAGCAGGCTATAGGCTTGGTGATGCGATCTGCTAGGGTAGTCATGAAGAGTAGTCCTCCAGCAATAGGAGGAAGATACGTGTCTATCTCCATGTGGCCGTACTTCTCAAGACGATGTGTTTGTTCTGAAAAGAGCTCCTGAAGCACACAGATAAACCAAATAGAATAAATGGATAGCACTTAATTGTAGGTCTTAAGCAGAATCATTCATAGATCTGAATCATTTCATATTGTTTGTGCACTTACTTCGCACGTAGCAATTTCATGATTCAGCATTACGATTATTTCACAGTATTTTGCTGTAAACTCGTTTCTTATAAGCGGCCTCTCCAATACTGAACCGATAATATCGACGAGCTAAAATTAGATAAAATTCTTGTTTATGTTTGAAAATCTCCATGACTTAGGGTCTTTATGCTATGATGGGAATGTACCTACCTTGAAAATTGCTTCTAGGGTAGAGCAATTATCAAACGATTCAACCAAAACCGTTGACAATTTCAAATCCAAATCTATAATATTGTCTTGAAACTCTTTGAAATCATCATTAAATTTACCGTCATCTGGGTCCAGAACATCATAGGATTTCGACGCAAAACTATGAAAATAAGATTCGAATTCACCTGAAATTTCTCTTATCTGTCCACTAAGGACTCTACCTTTCATTCCTCCAATCTCAATCTTTTCAAGTTTCTGAAATTCTAGGACAGTTTTGAAAAACCACTGAATTGTATTCATTCTGTCTAAAAACTTTTGCATTCTTTCGAAAATTACGTTTGGGTGGAATGTCCACGGTATGACAGGCCTGTCGACAAAGTATTTAGAGACGTTTTCCTTGAAGTAATCGAAAGTGGATCTGAATTTCTTGATGATGTTAATAGTTATCTGAATTCGTTGAGTTGCTTCGTCAATGTCGCTATGAAATAGGGTACTTGGATCTAAGCACTTCTTCGCCTACAAAAGGAAAAATATTTTTAATTGTCTTATTTAAAACAGACCATGAACAGAAAAATTTAGGCATCATCGAGATAGATATTACGATTCCACGAATTTGTCGCTCAGGCAGAAGAATCAGAACATAGTTAACATCCAACTGCCTGTCCTCCAATAGATAGAGAACTTACCTGGTATATAAGCAAATTACAGATCTGCTTCAATAATACCATAAGTTTAGAAGAGCTGCAGTAATACTTGGAATCTCTCCATATCATACATATGACGTGGAAGAGGGGTCTAAACAATATCTGACATTCAGTGAAGTCTGTGTCTTCTAAAGCTTGAAAGTGCTTCTCCAAAGTTCGAAGGTAAAGGTCAATTTCTCGAGCTTCAGCAAGCGCTAAAACATAAAACATGACTTTCTTATCTGTTGTGTTTCCATTTCGTTACAATAAAGATAACCACGCAAGTAATAACTTTAGTTATTCTTCGTAAAAATTATTGCGGTTTATTCAGTGATGGCGCGCGGTGGCACCATATTTTGTTTCCAATTCGTTCATTTATTTATATACAGAGTATTTTTTTAGTCAGTACGCAAATTTTTAGCAGCGTAACTCTAACCATCAGTTCTAATTCTAACAACTTTTAAGCAGATAGTACACCAGTTTTTGTTCGTGGTTTCGAGGTGGATTTTGGTTGCTAAGTTCGTGAAATGACTAAATACCTAACTCTTTATGAACACAAACAAAATACAGATTGTGGCTGACAACAGGGGCAAATATTTAACGGAGGAAATTACATTTGAAACTGAGAAACTTTCTCCAAAGAACAGGCCAACATATTTTTTTTAATTCGACCTCCCGTACAAAATGTACCAGCCGACCGATTCAGTTTGTTTAAGAGGTCTAATTTTTTAGGGGAAAGTTATTCAGTTTCATGGGTAATTTCACCCCGTAAAGTATTTGCCCCTATTGTAGGTATATTTATCTCCACCACAAAAAGTGTTTTGAAATGACACAAGTAGGTAAGAACAGAAGATATTTTTGGTTAAATTGTTTTTTCTTACCTGATACAATATTTTTGAAAAGTCTGCTGAAGCAGGGATAGTAAGCCGAAGTAGTTTTCTCCAGAATGACTGCCATACATCTAACTCTGTCAGATCTTAATTGATCGTAAATGTAGTTCAAATTGCTCAATCTAGACCTCCAAAATGCAAGTTCTGTAAAATTTTCCCGACAAGAATTCAATAAAATAGTTGAGTAAATTAAAAATAAATTGAATCAAGTAGAGTGGCCTTTTTTTATTCCTTGAGCTACAGTTTGTAGTTTATTTAATTAACCGACAAAAAGTTGGAAGAGGTACTTTGTTTTTCAGAGACTTTTGATTTATAAAAATTATAGAAGTGGCTTGTAGCAGCTGTAAATGTTAAGAAGAAGAAATGCTTCTTTTTCTCTCTGTTTGGTCGGTAGAGGATGCCTCGTGGCATAAGGCCCGCTTTTTGTACGATGTGCAATAAAGTATAGGAATAAATAAATGTAGGGCAGGCAGATGATGATGATGACATATATTTTTTTCCGTAATCAAATGGGGATCTAAATTTTATTTGTCAAATTTCTAAAAAATATGTAAATTACATACATACATACATACAGGGTTATTTTTTATTCAACCCGGAAATTTTACAGGGTGATTCTACTCATGATTCTGAACAACTTTTATTATGTAGTCACCTGCGAAATCGCGAAAAAAAAAACAGCTGTTCCATACATTTTGTTCGAGTAGGTACGAATTTTTCTATGGAGCAGCTGTTTTTTTTCGCGATTTCGCAGGTGACCCTATAATAAAAGTTGTTCAGAATCATGAGTAGAATCACCCTGTAAAACTTCCGGGGTGAATAAAAAATAACCCTGTATATCACACCTATAATGCCTTGCGGGGTAGGCAGAGCATAAACGGCCGCAAAAACGGACATCCACGCCACGTCCGACAAACATTTGAGGGACATTCAGAAAACTGTGTATCGCCATAGTGACAGGTTGTCAGCCCATCGCCTAAAATTGCAATACACACCCTCGAGTCCCTTAGTCGCCTCTTACGACTCCCACGGGTAAGAAATGGGGTGATGCTATTCTAAGCCTGCATCACACGGCACAAATTACGGTAAATTACAACTTTTGGTAAAGTGGTAATTTTAGGAAATATTCATTTCGGGAAAGTAGCCTTCATGTACTAAGGGTTTAAAAAAGGGTTTAGTTGATTATCCATGTATATCACGATAGTTTTAAGGTAAAAAGGTACACACATACACTTCAAAATAACTCAAAATACTGAAACGGGGTTCTTACGTTTTACGTTCGGTTTTATACGTTTCAGTATAATAGAGTTATTATGTGTGACCGCGAAAGTTCAAAACAGTTACAAATCTCAAACTCACTTATATGGGGTTTGTTTTATATATTTGCCTGCATAAAAATTGCCTTTAGCTTTTTTGTTTTTTTTTAGATTTCGTATTTTGTTCTAAATTTACCCTTTTCCTTTTAATATGTCGAAATTTATAATAGGCTATGTATTATTTTAAGTTGCATTGTAACATAAATATGATATGTACTATGATTTTATTATGCACTCACAGTGCTATGATAATGCGCTGTGAATTTTGAGAATATCAAATAAATAAATAAATACAAACAAACGATTAAGACAATATATGGGTAGCAGTAGATCTAGTTCTCCGCCGCCCAGATGATAACGACTCGCTGGCAGAATACCAAATTTTAAAACACTTCCCGTGTTAGGTATACAATTTTTGAAACCTTGCAATATTTTCAAGCGAAAGGAACGGGCTGCGGTAGCCCAGACGGAAGAGGCGTCGTCACTAGTAATGACAAAAGTCGCAGGTTCAAATCCTGACTGCGCTTGAAAATTTTGCAAGTTTTCAAAAACTCACTGGTACTTCAGTCTACTCAGCCGAAACGTCGGGATCCAGGTAAGTCGTTTATATTTACCTCAAAACTATTGCGATAGACCCGGATAATCAACTTAAATGTATGTAAGTAATCGCGAGTGCTTAACATGTAAAAAAAGGTATCTAATCTAACCGACAGAAGGCAGCGGATTTTGTCCATTATCAAAAGCACGCGCTGAGTCCTCCATCATGACATCATTGATCTGCTGCGCCCATTTGATGACGACTCCCTCTATGGCACTCTTCAGGTAGAGGTCCACTTCTTTCCCTTTGAGAAGATCCTTCTCAGCCTCATAGACCAGTTCTACGCCTACTGGCATCGGGAGAACTGTCTGGCCGTTCACTTTGCCTTTGACCTACGATATAGGTAAAAGTTATTTTTCTGTGATGAATCTGGATGGGATAAAACATTAGAGTTTCTATACTTGCAACAACCTAAAACCATTTTAAAACCTATACCATACTTTGTCATCCTTATTGCTTATAATATGTTTCTTTTCATATTTTATGGCGTAGAAGAAGATTGATCTACCTAAATCTATCTGCTTAATGCGGGTCGACCAGCCTGCGCTGCTGCTCTTGCATTTTACAGGATTGTCAATGGCCTTAATTCTCTTATCTTACCTTAAATTAGTGCTGTCACTTTCTGTCAAATAGGTTGAGAAAGAAGGATAGGAGATATTTTAGTCCTGTCATGTTTAAAAATATCTATGGGTTCTTCGAAGTTTCAAGCTGATTTAGTCGCCATTGTTTTCATCGTCGCCTTATTTTGACAGATAACACGTATTTTCCCTTAAATTATAAGACACGACGTGACTGCGATATCTTCTGTCCTTTTCTAAACCGATTTGTCAGAATGTGACGGCACTAGAGGGCACGAGAAGGCAAGTTAAGAGAGTTTATATCCCAATTATCAGATTTGTTGCTTTTATTACGCTTACCTATTTAGTTTTTCTACTCACTTACCTCATACACAGTACTTTTGAGGCTGTGAATTTGCTTGAGAATGTCTTGCGAGACGACCAGCGGCCACCCTTCATGGTTCAGAGGGTTAGATAGCAGTGGGACAAATACTTCGTCCACTAGTGCCGCCAGTTCGTCTATTAGTCTTGGTGCTAGGTCACCTAGGAATAAATATTTTGTTTGTAAGATTGTGTATAGTAACTGTTTACTGAGTGGCTCTTCTTCGTTTAGCAATGAAACTGAAGCCTAAACCTAAAATTACTCCTACGGTATCGCCATAAGATGATTGTAAAATTCTGCAGGTATAATACAATACAATACAATACAATATGCTTTTATTGTACACCAAAAGAACAAAATAACATTAATAGCTTAAAACTAAATACATTAGTGCACAGTTAGGCGGCCTTATTGCCATTAGGCAATCTCTTCCAGGCAACCTAGGAAAAGGAAAATATTTTAGAAGCAGCGGGAGCTGACTATGAATAACAAAAAAAAAATAATAATAATAATAATAATATGTCCTCTTCGGAGAGTTATAGAAATATAAATACATAATAATAATAAACTACATACTATAAAATACTATAACAAAGATAAAATATAATGTACCTAGGTATTATTACTATACATAAACTACATGCTAATACTTAATATAACAAAAAGTACAAAGGATTTTGTATTGCGAGTATAAGTATTTCGAAAAATTACTTGAAATTAACGAAGGTAGGTAAGGTAGTGTAGGCAAACTGAAAATTTCATTTTATTTTGTTCTTCATGAATACGAAAATAAGTGTAGTGTAGGCAAACTGAAAATTTCATTTTATTTTGTTCTTCATGAATAAGTCTCACCAAAGATGACATGATGAGCGCAGTCCTCCTTAGGGATGACATCAGGCTTCTTCTTCACGAAATAAACGGCCTTATTTTTCAAATAACACGGGAATGATATAACCGGTACCAGCTGTGCAGTGTGGGTTAAAGTGACCACTAGGAGAAGTGGGAACGGCTTGCTCACGAAGTCGTTCAACGTGGATCTATGTTCTTCTATGCCGAGGACTCTAGTCCATTTTTCTGGCTTTAGTTTTAAAGATTTGACAGCGTAAGAGCCGATGAAATCAAATCGTGGGTCCTGGTTGGAACTGGAAGCGGCTGGTTCTTTCGACATCTTGATGATTTAAGTTTCTTTCACGACTGTATAAAGAACTGCTTGGGGATGAAGCAAATGGAGAAGTGTATCTATATTTGGTATCATCTTGCGATTCTTTGGTAAGAAAGGTAGGAGTCCGGTGGGACCTAGTCCCGCTGCTTTTAAGCTTTCTTTGTTCTCTACTTAGTAATTTTAAAGTAATTTTTATTGTTAAACGTACTTGCGTACTGCTCGCCAGTTGGTTTAGTATTGGAGCGACAGAAGGCCTGCAAATGGCAAGTCACGCGAACTCCCGTGGCGGGCCATTATGGGAACCGTGTCTCCTTTGTAACGAGCCATCGGTTTGACTTCACTAAAATAGAATATATAGAGTAGCGTTAACAAAAAAGTGCTATTTATTGTACCATTTATTGGTACAATAAATAACTTTTAAAATTATCCATTTATTGTACTTACACATAAACATTCACAGGAACATTTTACAATGAGACAAGACACATCAAAGATAAATTTCTAACAGCATAGTTATCGTCTTTTATGAGAGCGGTTGAGGGACAGAAGAATTACATAAATCTACAATTAGTTTTTCGAAATGCCATACTCAGATTACTCAGTCATATCCTTGCAAACCGAATTATCCATAATAATTTTGTTGTAGGTCAGGCAGAAAGTGCTTGCTGCCAAGATGACACTCGCGGATCACTTAATCAACGAATGGCCCAAACAGCAGAAATATGCATCGTCGTAGTTTGTTGTCGCTACCTGGCAGAAAGTGGCTCGCTGCGTACCAGGCACGCGCTGCGCCGCCCTGGCCCGCCAAGATGACACTCGCGACGTCGCGAAATAAGGTCACCCCGTGGATGTAGGGTGTCAAATACAAGTGGTAGCGGATTGTCATTTTAACCATACAAATAGATTATTATGGTTTATCTATCTCCGGAAAAAGCTTCAAATTAAATTTTTTCGTATTCTGTTCGACCCAATTTCGACAAATATTAAAGAGTGAAAATATTAGCTGCAATTGCAGCCCATGAAACTGAACAACTTTCCCAAAGGAGTATAGGTTTAAATATGAAAACACTTTGGACTCCGCCCTCCCAAACAAATTAACTAGGTTTGCTGGTACATTTTGTAAGGGAAATAATTTTTTTTTACACATAGACCTATTTTTCTTGGGGAAAGATGTTTAGTTTCATATACATCTTTCATACAATTTTAGCTAACATCATCCCCGATCCGGTCTCCGTCAAAGGTATTGCCCTTGAAGTTGTCCAGAAGTATTTGTACCTTGGGCAAACTTTGCAGCTGGGTAGAGACAACTTTGAGGCTGAAATCGTAACGAAAAAAAAGTAACGGACCTTATCTGGAAGTGTAGCAAACTGAAGTGGCAGTGAGCTAGGCACATCAGACCACATAAAGTAAAAAAACTGTTAGGTATTTACTTTTGGCGTCTGTTGTCACGAATTTTTCCATTCACGATTATCACTGGTATTGTATGTGAACATCAAATTGTTCGACACGCATTATCAAAATTTTTGATCGCTCATTATTTATACGTACTTTTAAAGCTAAGATTTAGGTTGAATTGATTCCTGCTTATGACTTGGACACAAAACTGAAATCTTGCGATTTATGTAACTGAATATTTTGAAATGTAAATACCTAATGTTTTATTGGTAAGGCCGTGGTAGAACCATTTACTATATAAATTAAGGTACCAATGTATAAAGAAAGGAATTGCTTCTAATCTAATTTGAATTTTCTACCGTCTAATTATTTGAAATAAATAAATGTAAGTATTTGAAATATAAGGTGTAAAAAAAATAGCTAAGAATATTTTAAGGGGTGAACCAGTACGTGAAACTGAACAACTTTCCCCAAGGAACATAGGTCAAAATATGAAAAAATAATTTGACCCTCCCATACTTAGTGTGTTACCCGGCTGGGATAATTTGTATGGAAGGGCCAATTTTTTTTCATATTTCGACCTATGTTCCTTGGGGAAAGTTGTTCAGTTTCACGTACTGGTTCACCCCTTAAAATATTCTCAGCTATTTTTTTTACACCATGTATATTCGTCATGCAAACTATACTAAATCTGTTGCTACACAGAATAATAGTAAATCTAATCTATTTATATGGGATATTAGAATTAGAAAAGAGTCTAGGAATAAATAATAATACAAAACAAATTATTTTATAATACATTTATTGATAATGACAGCGATGGTTGACTCGAATTTGCTACTTGGCAAAAATATTTCCACTAGAAGTGAACTATTTTTGTATTTAATAATAATTAAATATTAAAATCTCTTTATCAATTATGCTTATGTGTACATATTGAAGATGCAACCATCTATGCTACCAAGTAGCTGCCTAATCAGCTTATCACATAAAAAGAATTAGAATTACATTTGATTTGTGATCTATGTTTAATTTACATTATTAAACTGGCAAAATAAACTTATCTTTGTCTACGCTAAGTGAACATGCGACACGATTTGACGAAAAACTATATGACTATGTGTTCAAAATAAGAATATGACTGGCAGCTAACGTCACACTGGTCAACGACTTAGTATGTAACATAATGAAGTTAGACATAAAATCGAGAACTGACAGCCGTATTTTTATCCTGACAACACTGTACATCAACATCATAAAAACTAAACCGTTAGTTGAATCGACTGCAATAATAAATACAAAATCTGCTACATGAAACATAAATATAAAACAAATAATTTCATTTACCTAAAAACTATTGTTTAAAACAAAAGCACAGCACATGGTCAGCTTATTTACTAAAATTAAATTAGGACCTACAAACGCTGCTTTTAAGGTCACTATTTTCCTAAGCCTAGGAGCCCTAGTGCATACTTTGCCTCACCAACTGACCGCGCCCTTCTTCTGAAGCCTCATATCGTGACTCACGCGTCAATCAAGAACTTTCTCCATCCATTTCTTATTTTCCTTTACATGATTTCGTTGCACATTCGCTTCAAACGCAATGGATCACACAACTAAATTGAGCGTGAATTACGTTAGTGGCTTTATCTTCCTATCTATGCCGGTGTCCTAATTCACTACTGGACTGAAGCACATCAAGAGTTTCAAAGACACAATCCTACAATATTTTTTGAAAATACTTTATTCTTTTTACGTCGACTACACATTGAGCTGTCCTAGTTAGGGCCAGATTTAATATTGCTCTATTTAATTATTTAACTTTAAAAATCGTCAAATGCAAAATGAACGCCATTTGAGTCGCATTTTAACTATAAAAATCTAACTAATCACTGAGAGATTTCCTACTGAAAGATCTGCTAGAACGATAAATGTAAATGTTTAGAAAAAATGGAATGTTTTAAGTACGACAGTCTAAAAAGCTTCAATATAATGTTAGCTGTGATAACTATGTAGTAAATACCAAATACGTGCGACAAATATGATGTCAGTCAACGCTTACAAATTATTAAATTGGCATTAGATTTCCGAGTGCGAAACAGCTGGATTTAATATTTGATAACTTTTAGTACTAATTTTATATTGATAATGTTAATATACAAGGATGTTTACAGGTATGAGGCAAGTGGCGGGCTATAATATGATCGCTGAGAGTGACTTACAAACTCTAGTAAATAACGCGGCGTTTACCCTATTTGTGTACTCAATTTAGTGTACTTACGAACGATTATACTAAAAGGATGGAATATACATTAGGTGAGCTAGACTATGTCACTCCGCGAGTGATGGTTGGTGTGGACGTCACCTAACAAGGTTATATGCGCTACTCCGCTATTTTTGATAATATACCCAATTAGGCAATTAAATAACTACTACACGTTAATGGATAAACAACAAGACAGCACTAACATTTACAGATAGAACTTTATTGATTATTGTTCGAATGTGGATGGAGATTATAATTTGAGGACAATTTTCAAGTGACATTTTATTTTACACCGTTTTGTAAAAGCGCAAAACGTTTTATTATGCATTTGCACAACCTAATTGATTTAGGATTGTGACGCAAGTTATAAACAGAATAATGATTGCTTTTGTATTTTATTAACTTTTAATTGAATTAATATTACTTATTCTGTTTATTCCTTGCGTCATAAAACAAGATTTCGTTATTTTGGGCTTCATTTCGTTATTCTTTTTCATTATTCGTCACGTTGTTAGTAAAAGTACTAAGTACTAGTCTTTAAAAGGACGAAGAATTAATAAATGGACGACTTTGTAAAATTCTACCTTCGGGTTATACCTTTTAAATGAAAAGGGCATAAGTAGGCGACGAAATAAAAAAATATAGTTCGTAGATTTATTTAGATTTTCCTAATAGCCTGGCAAGAATCTATCACATCCGATGCGTTAAAACACAAAATATGAGCAATTTTAAAATACAAAATGCTATATAGGTATAAGTAAGGTTTTTTAGATAAAATGTTTCTAAAATACATATATGTTTTACTTTCAGAATACAGACCTGTGTATATCCATAAACAATAGAAGCAAAGAGCATAGTCAATGACCTAATAAGGTTGACTCCGATTGGACACATAGGGCGTAGGTAGTAGATGCTCAAATATAGACTCTAAACTCTTGTTATCAGAGCGCAAAATGGTTTGCTTAAGTGTCTAGAGTCGTAGCTTGAATATTGCAACTGGTATATATTTGTGTAAAACCTAACCACCGAGTTTTCTCCAATATTAGCCAACGCATTATACCACAAACTATACAATAAAAATCCTATACAAATAATCCATCAAACCTTATCAAGTTATTACCGATCACAAAAATTTCATTGGTTCTAAAATATTAAATTAACGTAATAATAATTAATTTTATAATAATACACACAAAATTCACATATGTACACCGAACTTATTAAAATTAAATAAAATCACATGTCCGAATCTATTTACAGATATTTTTTGTCATTGAATAAAAAAGTGAAAATTATTTAACGTAATAATTTATGTCAATATTAAAACGTATCTCGCGCAGAGGAAACATTTGGAATGTGTCTGCACAATTTATTATTCTAGCTAATAAATGTGAGACAATCCGGTTTCCGTAACAAAAACAACGAATCTACACCGTTTAGTGCATATTTTTTTTGCTTTTAATACTTTCTTACTACTAAAAAACAGTATGTTGAAAACATTATGCTTAATAGAAAGTCAATACGAGTAGATACTGGGATGGTTGTGTACTTATTAAACACATTTAATATTTTGAGACAATCGAAAGTACCCTCTCTTCATTCTACTTATTTGTTAAAAAATACACACTAAACAAGTCATAATATTGCTTAACGTGGCAATAGATAAAACGAAACAACACTCAAATACATACAAAGCACCATTTGCGTTACACGACTGCAACAAAAAAGGTATCTACTATACAAGTAATACGGCGATCTGTGGACGTTTGTCATAAATTCGGTCCGATACATGGCCGGCTGTGTGGGGGGCGTGTCACTGCTGTTGGCAGCGAGCGAGCGATGTACGATGGATAGAGTTACGTACGTGACGGGAGCTTATTTGCTTCGTGTTTTGGTGCCTACGGCGTTTATGCTGTCGCCGCGACTCCGCGATCTGTGTAAGTTGTGTAGGCCTTCGCCTGTGAAAGGGAAAATAACGTTAAAACTAAATTAAATATACCTACTAATCCTATAACAAAATGTTGCAAACTGACACAACACGGTACGTATACGCGATAAGCAATACGCATATTTTAATTTAGAAGATTTTAGGAAGTGTTATGTTTAAACAACCTTGTATAGAATTTCATTCATTTGTAACAATTTGTGGGTATTGGGTAACTCGTTTTGTAGTATGCACGGAGTTGTTGCTAATTTTGTACCACAATGGTCTATGCTAACTTGTTGAGGTTTTGCAAAGATAATAAAAACAACAATCTATGATAACTTGTTGTGAAGTTTGCAGGGACGTCAAAAAAAATATTTTTTCCTAACTTATAGTATATTTTGCAAAGACATTAGACCACTAGAAGTCGGTGCATTTGTCAAGGTAATTCAAAACAAATTTGTCGAAACTTAATTGAAAAGTCAATGAAAAACTGTAGCAAAACTAATTTTACTTCTTCGGGGCGAAGGAACAAAGCGTGTCACAAGAAACTTAGGTTTTACACACCACTATAAGAACATTCGAGATTATTCTATGCCTTTGCTCGCGGCGCGTTTCAGTTCGTTTTCCTTGAAGGCGCGAACGGATCGTCCGGGTCGGTCCTGCACTAGTTATAGTCAGGTCGCATGAAGATGCCGTGTGTCACTACCCCACCAATACTTGTTACCATCAATCTAGAACCTTCCATATCTGCTACATACCCTTGCTTGTCAAGCCAAACTACCATTGTTGCTATCAATCTAGATCTAGAACCTTCCATGTCTAAAGCTACAGTACATACCTTTGCTCGTGGCGCGTTTCAGTTCGTTTTCCTTGAAGGCGCGAACGGATCGTCCGGGTCGGTCCTGCACTAGTTATAGTCAGGTCGCATGAAGATGCCGTGTGTCACTACCCCACCAATACTTGTTACCATCTAGAAGCTACCATATCTGCTGCATACCCTTGCTTGTCAAACTAAATTACCAATACTTTTTACTATCAATCTAGAACCTTCCATGTCTAAAGCTACAGTACATACGTCACTATGGCGATACACAATTTTCTGAACGACTCAAATGTTTGTCAGACGCGGCGTAAATGGTCGTTATACTACCGCTGTTTACGCTCTGCCTCTGCGGGGTACCACAAGGGATAAAGGCGTGATATCGCACGTTGAAAGCGTTACCGTTAATATACGAAATTTGCACGTTGATATTATGTGTGTGTTTACCCGTAGCGACCTCTGGGAGCTACGACAAGAAGCTCACTCAAAGTGGTTCACGAACAAGCAAGACGCAACAGAAGTTCCAACATAGCTGCAAGATGGCGCCACGTGACAGAACAAAGAGCCTGGAACGCGGTATCGAAGTGTTTCATCGCGCAACGCATATATACAACTTCCCATTCTATCCAGGTGGACCAGTCGGTCCCCTAGCCACAACACCCGGCCAGGCGGGTAGCTACCCTTTTCCCGACTCCACCTGGAACCCTCCATTCTGCCTATTGGCATTACTCCTGTCACCCGCCATATACCTTTGCTCGTGGCGCGTTTCAGCTCGTTTTCCTTGAAGGCGCGAGCGGAGCGTCCGCGTCGGTCCTGCACCAGTTTGTCAGGTCGCACGAAGATGCCGTGCCGCGGTCGACACTCGAAGTAGCGCTTGCCGCCCACTGAACCGTCGTTCTTGCCTGGAATACCACGATAAATAAGGTCATTGATACATTCCTACCGATGTAGGTCAATAATATTCAAATTGCGTTTATTTGTGGAATAAAAGAAGGACTTGTCAAGAAAATATTAAGATCTTGTTCTCCATCTCTTTGGACTTAGGCTTGACACAACTTTTAGATATTTGCGAAGGAATAAAGTTTAATGATAGTACAGTCAAACTAAGGCTGGATAAGACAGTTTGGACTTTGGAGCGTTCTTATGCCGCGCGCGTAAGACTTACATTGGCGGTTCGAGTGCCTAAACAGACGTGAACTTGACTGTACGTACACGAATGCATAAAGAGTATTTAGACAGATTCTTACCGGTAGGTGCGTCTAGTTCGACGCCGACCCACGGCCCGCTGGCGAAGTGCGTCGGTCCAATGTACGCCACTACGCCCGTACTGTTCATTAGCCGCAGTTGCACACCCTCACTCAATGGCATCCATTCTATTACAGTACTAAGACAGATTCTTACCGGTAGGTGCGTCTAGTTCGACGCCGACCCACGGCCCGCTGGCGAAGTGCGTCGGTCCAATGTACGCCACTACGCCCGTACTGTTCATTAGCCGCAGTTGCACACCCTCACTCAATGGCATCCATTCTATTACAGTATTTAGACATATTCTTACCGGTAGGTGCGTCTAGTTCGACGCCGACCCACGGCCCGCTGGCGAAGTGCGTCGGTCCAATGTACGCCACTACGCCCGTACTGTTCATTAGCCGCAGTTGCACTCCCTCACTCAATGGCATCCATTCTATTACAGTATGTAGACATATTCTTACCGGTAGGTGCGTCTAGTTCGACGCCGACCCACGGCCCGCTGGCGAAGTGCGTCGGTCCAATGTACGCCACTACGCCCGTACTGTTCATTAGCCGCAGTTGCACACCCTCACTCAATGGCATCCATTCTATTACAGTACTAAGACAGATTCTTACCGGTAGGTGCGTCTAGTTCGACGCCGACCCACGGCCCGCTGGCGAAGTGCGTCGGTCCAATGTACGCCACTACGCCCGTACTGTTCATTAGCCGCAGTTGCACACTCTCACGCAATGCATCCATTCTATTACAGTATGTAGACAGATTCTTACCGGTAGGTGCGTCTAGTTCGACGCCGACCCACGGCCCGCTGGCGAAGTGCGTCGGTCCAATGTACGCCACTACGCCCGTACTGTTAATTAGCCGCAGTTGCACACTCTCACGCAATGCATCCATTCTATTACAGTATGTAGACAGATTCTTACCGGTAGGTGCGTCTAGTTCGACGCCGACCCACGGCCCGCTGGCGAAGTGCGTCGGTCCAATGTACGCCACTACGCCCGTACTGTTCATTAGCCGCAGTTGCACACCCTCACTCAATGGCATCCATTCTATTACAGTACTAAGACAGATTCTTACCGGTAGGTGCGTCTAGTTCGACGCCGACCCACGGCCCGCTGGCGAAGTGCGTCGGTCCAATGTACGCCATTACGCCCGTACTGTTCATTAGCCGCAGTTGCACACCCTCACTCAATGGCATCCATTCTATTACAGTACTAAGACAGATTCTTACCGGTAGGTGCGTCTAGTTCGACGCCGACCCACGGCCCGCTGGCGAAGTGCGTCGGTCCAATGTACGCCACTACGCCCGTACTGTTCATTAGCCGCAGTTGCACACTCTCACGCAATGCATCCATTCTATTACAGTATGTAGACAGATTCTTACCGGTAGGTGCGTCTAGTTCGACGCCGACCCACGGCCCGCTGGCGAAGTGCGTCGGTCCAATGTACGCCACTACGCCCGTACTGTTAATTAGCCGCAGTTGCACACTCTCACGCAATGCATCCATTCTATTACAGTATGTAGACAGATTCTTACCGGTAGGTGCGTCTAGTTCGACGCCGACCCACGGCCCGCTGGCGAAGTGCGTCGGTCCAATGTACGCCACTACGCCCGTACTGTTAATTAGCCGCAGTTGCACACTCTCACGCAATGCATCCATTCTATTACAGTATGTAGACAGATTCTTACCGGTAGGTGCGTCTAGTTCGACGCCGACCCACGGCCCGCTGGCGAAGTGCGTCGGTCCAATGTACGCCACTACGCCCGTACTGTTCATTAGCCGCAGTTGCACACCCTCACTCAATGGCATCCATTCTATTACAGTACTAAGACAGATTCTTACCGGTAGGTGCGTCTAGTTCGACGCCGACCCACGGCCCGCTGGCGAAGTGCGTCGGTCCAATGTACGCCACTACGCCCGTACTGTTCATTAGCCGCAGTTGCACACTCTCACGCAATGCATCCATTCTATTACAGTATGTAGACAGATTCTTACCGGTAGGTGCGTCTAGTTCGACGCCGACCCACGGCCCGCTGGCGAAGTGCGTCGGTCCAATGTACGCCACTACGCCCGTACTGTTCATTAGCCGCAGTTGCACGCTCTCGCCTAGCGTCATCCATTCTGGTACTGAGATCTGCTTTGTGCTTTCTGATGACTCTTCTGTAATAGAAAATGGCCGTTTGGGTATAATTTCTTGATTGGTTCAGTTGGTTGGGCCATCAGGTACAGCTTAGGTTGAATCATTTGGCCGGTAGTAGGTAGATTAGTAAACCACAAGTGTATCAGCTATTGTTGTTATTTCATAGGTTTTGAGCCTTATCCTTATGAATAGTTTCAGTCGGTTAGGTAAGGTTGGTTTAGTTGGTTAGTTCCACCATAGAGTAGAAATCACATAGAGATGACACTCCCGCTCCAGACGCGTTCAAGGTCAATCCGTCTGGCTGTCTCTTAGAGAACAATTCAGTCGGGAGTGCGCATCGCCGCGGAAACGTTCGTCGTGCGGGTCGAATTTTCATTTTTTGTGAAAAATTTAGCAATGCCGAATTATTGTGGTGTGTATGGCTGCAAAAGTTATGCAAGGAAGACTCCGCATCTAAGTTTTTTTAATTTGCCTAAAGATAAGCCAAGGTAAGTGATGATTTTACAGTAAATACCTAGGTACCTACCATTCGTTATTATACGTAATTGTTGTGTATACTCCTATTTTTACTTACGTAGGTACCTAGTTTCCATTTTCTAATTTAAACTACCTAGGTGCCTAAGTCATTGTTAGCTGATAATGATAAATAAGCACATTCGTATCGTAGGTATGTTTTGCACCTATTTTAAAATTCTGTACCTACCTATTAACAATAAAAGGGTAAGGTAAGACTTTAAAATGGGTAAATATTTTGTTCCTACGGGAAAACTGTTAGCAGCGGTCGCAACCGCTTGACTGGCCCCTAGTCTGGAATAAAATTATTGGCACGTGACAGCCCTGACTTAAAGCGCGGGAGAGTGCGGGGCGTTACGGGCTGCGGGGGGAAGTAGGTATTTAAAGCGCGGCTTTTGGGGCCCAGACAAAGGAGTTTCGTTTCTATACGCAGTATTATCAGATCAGAGAGAGAGAGCGAATCAGGGTTGGTTTAGTAAATATGTCCAGTAAAGTATATTTGAAAGGTTTCTAAGATTCATATATATTTTGCATGATTTATTGATAAATCACATTATTTTTGTTTAAATCGCATTCTAATTTTTATCATTTCCTATTTTTGAAGAAACCTTACAGAAGTAGCTAACCCTAGCACGGTTTATCTGGGTTGCTACTGTGATTTTCCCATGTAAGTCGAAGCGAGTTTCTTTTCCTACTGTCTTACAAAATGAACTTAGGCATAACGAAGAAACGAATAAACAATTAAACAAAAAAAAAATCATTCGCTATGCTAAGATGGTCGATTTTAACCATTCGGTTCGGTTGGTTTGATTCATTTTTGTTTGTGTCGGATAAATACTCACCATGATGGTCGATTCGCTCGGTGGAGGAGGCGGGCGAGTCGGGCAAGCCGCGTGCACTATTATGAACATCAACAGCTGACCGCGGCCTGGCCGCCGGGTAGGACGCGCGGTTGGCCTGCCGGGCAGACGCGCCGCCGCCCGCACGCCTTCGGACCACCTGTTCAAGTTACATTAAAGTGGTGAGAGAAATTGATTGTTAGTATCATTTACATTCGGCGGAAAACACAAGGTATGCATCTATCTGAGAAATGAGTTAAAATTTGATGTTAAAACAGTAGTCACTTTACCCGTACTTACATTAAAATGCAAAATCATCAATATATGGGCTTTTCTGTTAACAGTTTTTGAGCTTTTTTTACATATGACATTTGAGTCACAAATAAATTTCATCTGTTCACATACGTTTCTATGGAAATAAACTTTACAGTTTAGCTCAGCGTTATCTTAGTACACTTGACTTGAAGATTGGCTAGAAAATTTCATTTATGCATTAATTCAATGTCATTCACGACACTAACCTTGCCAGCTGGAAGCTGTGTTTTCACGACGCCTCTTTCCACGCCAGTGGAGGCCGAGTCACTGTCCCCGACTGAAGAGGCGTCTCGACTTCTTTCCGCGTCGTGACTCGACTGTTCCGAACTCACTGATTCTATGTCAGCATCCGCTAAAACGTTAAGTTAATATGAAAATTAAAGATGGCGTTAAATTAAGCGGTTTTACTCGCTGCTTACCGTTTTCCCGCGGAATTAACACATTATAAAATAGCCTATGTTCATCAAGGATAAAGTAGGATTCTAATGGTAACAGATTTATTTCCATTAGTCTAGTTTCGGAGCCAATTCAAACAAACAAATAATCAAATCTTTTCTCTTTATAATATTAGTTTAGATTTTGGATATGAGGGAAATATAATCAATTCACAATGGTAATTTTCCCTTGACAATTACAACGTTTTCTCAATTTGCTAGTGGGCCCAACCATTATTAGTGGATAGATATGATTGTATCTGTGTCTTAGTAGAACGGTTCATGAAAATTAACTCACATAATTAAAAAAATGTTTGGGGCAGTTTGTGTTAGTAGAATAAATTTTATTAAGTATATTATCAGTTACGTTTTTGATAGTTTCAATACAAATTGTGATACGGAAAAGCGACTTACGACTTACCTAACGAATTATCGTGCGCCTCTCCATTTTGTTGTACTGGTTCACTCTTACTCGACTGGTTCAGCACTGAGTTTTCAACCGGAATGGCTCCAAGCGGGTCCACTAGCTGCCCTTCCTCTTTCACTTCCTCTGCTTCCTCACAATCCCTTAGGAAAGGATTGATTCTATTTCTCGACCCAGGAGTTAGTACTGGAGTCTTAGCCTTTTGCTCTGAGTATGTCGTGTCGTCTAACTCATTCTTAGATTCGACGATTTCGTTTTTAAGTTCTGAGATATCGTTTCGTAGTTCAGTGATTTCATTTCTAAGGCCGGCCATTGAGTTCTTAGTTCGGCTGAGATGCGTATAATCCATTGCTTTGTCAAAGTCCGGTGTGTCGTCCACTGACATGCTTCGGATGGACAATGTGTCGTCGTTTGTAAGGTTTGTCGAGGAAACTGCTTGGGAGCCGTAGCCACTGGAGGATATTGAAGGGGAGTTTTTGTTGGGAATGCGTTCGCAGGCTAGCTCGTGGAGGGAGTCGAGGGTTTTTGATGTCGGGAGGAACCCTCTTGGCGTAGCGCGGGTTCGTGTGCGCTGTGAACAAAGATTATGATGATGAAGAATAGAAATGTAGCAACTGTAAATGAAACACTTGTTGGAAGAAATCAATATGTGCATTACGTTTTTACTTTTATTTTTTATTTGTATTTAGGATGGGTTTGCTCTTGACTCTAGTCTAGGTCATAGGACAGTGACAGAGTCTAAGATGGAGCGAGCTCACCCAGAAGAAGCCTGTTCACTCTTACTTTGAAGAGATTAGGGTTGTATGCGTTTGGAAACACAGACGCAGGTAGTGAGTTCCACTCTTTAGCAGTGCGCATTATTAATTAGTGGAATGGCGACCAGGTATGGATGGTATCCGGCGGTGCGTCTGGACGTCATATTTTATTTTATTTGCAACGTTTGTACTGCGCATGTCGCAATTCCCTTTACCCTGAGCTCGTAAACCGATGTAGAACTAGCTATAAGATGTTCAAAATCAGAGTTAAACAAAAACATTTTCTACTAAGTAACTCATGGATTTTCCTCACTTATCTATTTATATTATCTATTTTCAATCTCTTAGAACACTTTAAAAAATAAAATATACATGTATCAAAAGAAAGCATCAACATACGTGAGATCGCGGCGTAGTAAGTTCGTCAGCTGGCGCGGATTCCGGCTCAGAATGCGAGTCGTCATCGTTACGTCGACCCGGCTCCTCGTGAAGCGTTGTCATCCGCAGTCCTAGCTTGCCACTCGCTGGAGACGCTGTTAATATAGCACGACTATTAATCTCATGTATTTATGTTGAGTTTGTAGGCTGTAAGAGTAGTGACGTGAAAAGTTGACGGGTGATAAAAGAAAATTAAATTTGACCTCAACTTATAACCACGTTTTTGTCATCCTTTTACGTCACTTCTTACATTTTTGTGGCGTTCTACAAAAATATATATAATTAATAACAGTTTACTTATAAATAAAAGAAAAAGTGCTGAAAAAAAGAACACAAGCAGAAATAAAATGATAAGTTTGGTACAGAAATCTAACCCTTTGATGAGTAAAATACAATCATAAATTTTTTTAAACTTAAATACAGGAATTTATATTTATTTCAAAACAGTAAATCATGCTTGAGCGCATAATATCAATCAAGCAAAACTTGATTTAAAACACGTTGACAAAAATATGGCAAACAAAATGAAAGTGAACCAAAATAATTTTACAAAAATACACGACGAAAATAAAACTGAACGTAAAAACAAGCCAAACTAGTGATACTACGTGGGCACGTACACTTGTTTGGTGTTTGCAGTCGCAGTGAGTTCAGGTTCAAGTTCAAGTTTAGGAACGTAGGCCGAGCTGCAAGAGAAACGTTATAAAATCCGTGAATACGCAAATTCTTAATAATCTAAAGAGTCCCTGAATGATAGTTAGGTTTCAAACAATACCAAATAGTAGAAGACAAGTATTTTGTATTTAAGTAACTCATTTCAGCGAATTAATATAAGAAGAAGAATACTGTGTCCTAGCAAAGAAATGGCGTCAATACAAATGAACTTTCAGATAATAAACTAGGCAGAAAGACACTCAACTGTTAAATGGCGCCCAAAATAGGCCAGAACTGTGTGTCCTGACTGTTAAGTGCCGCCCAGAAATAAATTTTACTGTTAAATGGCACCCAGAATGAGCTGGAACTGTGAAACGGTGCCCAGAAAGAAACTCAACTTTTAAATGGCGCCCAAAATGGGCCAGAACTGTGTGTCCTGAGTGTTAAGTGGCGCCCAGAAATAAATTTAATTGTTAAATGGCGCCCAGAATGAGCCAGAACTGTTAAATGGTGCCAAGAAAGAAACTCAACTGTTAAATGGCGCCCAGAATGGGAATAAACTATTCAGTGGCGCCCAAAAAGAAACTCAACTGTTAAATTGCGCCTAGAATAGGAATCAACTGTTAGAGTGCGCCCAGAATGGGTCTGACCTTTTTGCGCTAAAAATGGGACTTAAAATATGAACGACGCATAGCATGGACTTAACCTTTTAATACTGAGACAAATCCATGGATCTAAATCCATGCATCGTGTAAAATTTGGGTTAACTATGACATGTCTTATTACAATAAATTGTACAAATTCTACACACACAATTGAATACATTTCGAGCAATAAAATACCTACTTACTATTACAATACATTCAAATTAGTCTTAAACAATTGGCTAGATACAGTCATACATAATGTAGTTCATAATACTTTTCTATTCCATGCTTATACTCTATCAACATTTGATTTCTTCATTACATCTTGCAATCTTCTACTTTACATGCATCTTTACCTAACACACACACATACGTCAAAGTTTACTGGCTATGGTCTACATCACTACATACAAAATAAAATACTGTTTTATTGAGCTTTATATAAATTGTTACAAAAATACAATTATCATTACATCACATTTACTTCAATTTTGGCTGTATATTTTTCACGTTTAATCGTCAATTACTTTCTATTAGCTAAATTCATCTAGATAGTGAGAGACTTGTATTTAAGAGCATTCTTTTTCTCTCATATCCACAGCAGACAGATCGAAGAGGAAGGGAGAAGGAAATAATCACAGGTCATGCTCGATTCATGCAAATGAAAGAGACACGCAAACAAACAGACAGATAAACACAACGACAGAAGCTGTTGCTCGAAGCTTTTTTATATTGCGATCTAATAGCCAATAAATAGGGTCTAATTTTCATTAAACACTTGTACTAATCGAGACGTGTTTAGACATTTTGTTTGAAAAATTGGCGCGTACTGCCAATATAAATTTGTTTTTATTTTTTAGTTACAGCCAATTGAGTGACAATGAAATATTTATTTAGTGTAACAATGACCACGACAACATCTATATTTTTTCGTAGCATTCAACATTCGTCTAATTTTGTCATACATCATGGTTGCCATTCCGGTTTTCTTGTTTACCTGATAAAAACGAGCCTGAAGGAAGCGAGGGGTTGAGATAGAAAATACACTGTTAGTTTAAGCTGGGGTCAAAGTTTTGAGGGCCTAAACTTTTTCTTGCCTAGTACCACGTCAATTTCAATTCGAATAATAAATCAAATTAATTCTAAATTGATGCAAAGCAAATATCTTTATAAATTTTAATATTATTCAGAATTGCAAAAAATAGCATTTTTATTACTAAATAATTAATATTACACGAAATTGGAACTGACATAGTATGGAATATACCCCACATGAATTTTGGATAAATTTTGCGGATAGAGTATGAAGATGAAAGAAGACTGTATGTCAAGTTAATACTCTTACTTTTAATTTAATGCATGATAGTATTCAAAAGAAGTTTGTGAAAGTAAGAGAGGAAATTGAGATAGAGTAGACAAAAAGACAGTTAAACCGTTATGCAATAGCATTGCCACGAAGCAAGTGGAAAATAATGTAAAACAGTGAAGAAATGAAGTGGTGGATGTTGTTAATTATGACGATTCAATAAGAAATATTTTGTTACCCTAAAGTTTCGATTTAGTCTACAATTTTTTATTCAAATAAGAGCTATGTTCAAAATATACTGGTAAGTAAGTACAAAATTACTAAGCTAGCCTATAAAAACCGTGCATAATAGTGTTTGTACAAATTCTATAAATTGTCAAATCTCATTTTAGGCTACAGTTCAGTGCACTACCTAGTTTCGTCAATCTATTTATTGTTTACATACAATATTTTGTTACGTACAGATCGAAACTTTTGATCAAAAACTCTTTATTTAATGCACTATATTCTGTGATGGATGAATCTAGTGTGCGTATGTATCTATGTTTTTCTTTTTGTAGCCTTTTAGCAGTATATGAAAAGTGTGATGTTATGAGTGAAAGGAAATTGAAATTTAAAGGAGAAGGAGTTTGTCTTCATGTTGCTTCTTGGTCTGTAAAACACTCATAATTAATGCTAAAATTTGTATGTTAGTAGCCAATTGGTCCTATGTTAGTGCACCTTCCGCATAACAAGTGAACAGAGAATGTTCCGCATATATATATAAGCGCAGCGCACATTATCAATTTATAAAAATATATTACTACTATATTCAATTTATCACAGATCTATTTTGAGGCGACTAAAATTTATGAGGATTAGCGTGATGTTTCATTTGCATTTTTCATACTTTTTTATTGATATTAACTTTTTTCAATCATCAACAGCGCTTATTAAATGAAGATTGATTTACCCACAACCAACATTCTCTGTTAACTTGCACCCCCCATTACCCCTCAGACTTACCCAATCCGAACGGTTTAGTAGGCGTGGGCATATCCGGGTCGTTATGCGCGGGCGCAGCGTAGGAGTGGCGATGCGCGGTGCGGCGCGGCGTCTCATCAGCCAAGTCTGCGACGCTGCCTGACCGAGTGGCGGCCAGCGCGAGGGATTCGAACGACGAATCCAAGCGCATGATCTGGAAATTGTGCTAGGGTTTTAGATGGAGAACTAGAGTTCTAGAGTTGATTAATGTTTACCACTGCTATAGAACAAAATGTGTATTCAGTGCTGGCACTACTATATCTTTCGTTGAAACCGTAGTAACGTTAGACTGAAAGAGATAGAGAAACACAAATAGGCCAAGTGAAATACGAGTATTTAATGGGTGAAAATATATCCCCTGGCAGTGCTTTTACCCAATAGAATAGTGCCAATAGAAGTAGACTACAATAGAATCAGAGTGCTTTTTATTTGATTTTGTTTTTATATATAGTGGTTTGTTTTTTATTTCTCTGAACTTCGTTGATAGTATGGTATACATTAAACTTAATAAGTATGTAAATTTACAAGGACAACCTAGAAAATTGTTGATGTAGAGCAGTAGCAAACATTGAAGTAACGTATAATAACACGTGCAACCAATTCCTTTATGGTGTCTCCACCCAGCTCTGCTATAAAATTATAAGAATTCCAACATAAAGTCACTATTTACAGAAATAATCGTGAACTTAAGAAAAATATTGGTTCCAACCAAAAAGCTTAGGACTAAAGCTAAATAGAACTAACTAACATAAAGTATATACCACCGTCACAGGCTGAAAGTAAAGTAAAAATGTACATGAGAAACTTTATTCACAGTGTTTTAAAAGAGATCTAATAATCCAAGCCATTTATAAAAACGCGTGGAACTTATTACAATATTCGATCAGTCCATTAATGACAATTCAGAATAATTTTTTGGGGTGGTATGGTATCTACCTCTTAGCGGTCCACCCCGGGCAACGGCAACACAGGCTTGCCTGTGGATAAGTCCGGCTGAACGATCCCACTTAGCGGTGGAAGGCTCCGTAAGGGGCCGCCTGGCTCGCGACCACCATCCCACCGAAGTCTGGCGCCAAGTAGCTTGCTGCGTTCCGTCAGTGTGTGGGAGTGCCAGTGCCTTAACAGGCTTCTTCTGGGTGAGCTCGCTCCATCTTAGACTCTGTCTCTGTCCTATGACCTAGACTAGAGTCAAGAGCAAACCCATCACTAATAAAAAAAAAAAAAGAACTAATCTTGACATTCATACATTGCGGCGCAGTGGTAGTGCGACTGCCTGCGACACAAAGGTTATGGGTTCCATTTTCGGTGGGGCACTCGCAAAGTTGATATTTATCACTTTGTGAATTTGTCCCCAGTCTGGTTAGGACATTGCAAGCTGTACCACCTGATTGTCCGAAAAGAAAGAAACCTCCCTCCGTGCTTCGGAGGGCACATTAAGCCGTCGGAGCGGTTACTGTCTATGACTACAAAGACGGCGGTCGTTACAAAAAAACAGGTCTACTAGTAGTAGGCGGTTGAAAATCTCTGACACCAGGATTCAGGGTTCGTTTGACATTCGACTTGGTGTCCCACACGAAAAAAGAGAAAGACATTCTTACACACGTTTCGCTAATTGGCTTGGTCGAGTTGTATGTAGAGTCCTGTATCTTTTTGATTAAAGTCGAAAGGCATTTCTTTTAAACAGGACTGTGAATGAAGTCAACTTAATAATAGAACAACTAAACTAAATGCTCCCTCTGAACACCGAAGTGTAGAACTGTAAATAAAAGGAATATATAGCGACCAAATACAATAGTGCTACATCGACAGGCCATGCGTTGGACTCACGTTCGTTCCGTTTTTGGCCGCGTTCTCGAGCGCCGCGGACAGCTGTGTGGTGCGAGCGACAAAACACGTTAGCAAGCGACACCGCTATTTGCGACATTTATTATGGCATTTGCTTTTCGATACATCAATTAAAAGTTTTTCTGTAAGTGGGTCTCTAAATGAACTACAAATTTAAGGTACCATTTGCGTAGCCTCAGTTGTACTTATGAACTTTTGATTCTTGTTAGTGGGTCATGAAGCCGCAAGTACAAGTTAAAGTACCATAGCGTAGCCTGAATTGTACTTATTAACTTTAGATTCTTGAAAGATAAACTAACTTACACGTAGGTATTTTTGACTTATGAAGTAAAACAACTCTGTTTTCAAGTCTGATGACTGGATAATCGCCAACAGTGTTGATAGAAAACTAGATATGTAAGTAGGTTACTTTTTATTGCTTTATATCGAATAGCAAACGCTTAAAAAGTTATGTTTTCAGTGTTAGTGGCCTACTCACACAAATAAATTGATATTTTGTACAATATATTTATCATATGTTTTATCTACTATTTAGTGTGTTAGGTGACAACATTTATTAGCATAAAATAAGCAGTTAAGGTGTTAGCTTTATAAGCTTAACAACACATATTAGATTCTAATAAAACCTTTTTCTTAGTCGTTGTTATTCATATATAAGTGTAAAATTATTATAATTAAAATTTAAGCGTAGTATTCTATCTGTGGTCAGTGCTTTCTATAATATAAGTACTGACTAGATTTTATGTGTTTTCTATAACTGTGTACTAAGTTCATCTATAGTGTTGTAGTGTATTAAACTTAGGTAGAAATAACATTGAACGTTTCATTAATAACCCATATTTTTTTCGACTATAAACCAAATGACTGAGTCGAAAGAAAGCGTCACCGAAAAGTGGAAACCAAAAGTACTTTCTTTGAAAAAATTATTGCACACCAGAATATAATAATATATATTTGATGGAAGTTATTTTAAGACCGTTATTGCCTCTGCACCTACGGTCTGACTTTTTGGCTCCATTACAAATCTTCTAACAACCGACTCTATTTCACAAACCAAATGATTTTACTTTTGCCTTTTCATTTTGTTTCAAGTCACGACGCTTCTTCCGAACGGAACTCTCAACCATCTATCCATCCCTCTCGCTCTTACCTGGCTGAAGTTGGGCACGGACGCCGTCTTCCTCATGTGCTGCGTGATGGGCGCGCCGCGGGCCGCCTCCAGTTCCTTCACGGCGACGGATTGCCGCAGCCGGTCCAGGGTGAGGATGCTTTCTACTGCGCTCACGCCGCGGGTGTACTTTTCTGTCAATACGAGTAAAACAAGGGCTATAGTTGACTTTAGAGATGAAAACAGTGCAAACTGGGCTTGCTTTTTGAAATTTGAAATTCTTTATTCAATGTAGGATAGTATTATCATATCACTTATTGACGTCATAAACCGTCAGTGTAAAAAAAAAATTTGTTACGCAATTTTCTTTTATTTATAACAATTTTGTAATATCCTAATAGAAAACCGGCTCGGGCGAGATAAAAAAATCAAAATCAAAATCAAAGCACTGCCACGTGAATGGCCAGGTTAATCACACGGCATGTTTACGCCACCACCATCTGAAAACGATATTTGATTCAAATTGAAGTCAAGATTTTTATGCCAATGTAAGATGCTAAGATGCCTATCAAGACGTCAAAACAAGAAAGAAGTATAATTAACAGTAGACCTTATTTATATTTCTGTAAGGCCGAATGTATTTTTCTTTTTACAGACTTTGCCAGGAGGCGCCGGCGGCAAATGAGGTCCAAACTAACGGTGATGTATGCCGACGAAATTCTGCATCTAAAAAGAAGATTCCGCAGACGTTTTGACGGGTTTCACGATTTGATTGGCTCAATATCTCATCATTGACCCGGAGTGAGAAAAAGAGACCCAGCGGCCGTACGATTTCAATCAGAATTGTAGTCTAAATCTGGCTTAGTATATTAAATAACGTACCAATATAAGTCTCTCCATCAGCGGCACTGGCTTCTTCTCCTGTTGCGGCGATCTGCGCAAGACTCTCGCGTTCTTCTAACTCTTCTGAAGCTTTTGGAATGTTTGACACAACCTCGTAGGTTACTCCAGTCTCAGTCAGGCCGTCCACCCTACAACAAGTTTACATGGAATGTTGAGGGAATACTGCGATAATTTAATCTGATATTTGGATGAAGAGGAAAGAAAGTTCTATTAAGTACAGAACAGTTGTGTGAATATGGAAATAGAGACGTTTCTCGCTATTACTTAGAAACAAAAAAAAATATTTAAGATAAGATAACCATAGATAGACCAAAGAGCCAGGCCAAAGAATTAGCTTGGCCATCCAAAGAGGCAATGCTGCCAGTCTTTTGGGAACTTTGCCTCGGTGCGCCGCTCTGGGAGAAATATATTATTTATAGAATTTAAGACAAAAATATTGTAAATAAACATAAATAAATAAAAAACCATAGATAGATAGATAGAAAGATATACAGATAGATAAATATATACATAGATAGATAGGTAGACAGATAGATAGGCATAGATTTATTTGGCGAATTGAAAAAGAAGGTTGTTAGAGTTCTTACCTGACGATTTTCTTGCGTATCCTCTCAGTGAAGCTCTGTCGTTTGTAGATGTTCAAGGCGAGGCGTTTCCTAAGTATGAGATCCATCGGCGCCGGATGCGACAGTCGCACTGTCGTCTTCAGAATCAGGTACACACGTTCGTTCGCTGAAAAAAGGCATTGAAATTCGTTGAAGCTTATTTTAGACAACACCGCGCTTTATTATATGGTCGCTTAAATCACCATTAGCTTGGCTAGAATAACTTAAATGAAATGAAAATAAAATTACTTTATTTAATGTAGAATAGTATTATCACTTATTGACGTGATGATCCGTCATTGTAAAAAAAAGAAATTTGTATCACACAATTTTCTTTTTTTATAACCATTTTGAATGTCCTAATAGAAAACCGGCTCGCTTAGTCTCGAGGATTATCCCACAAGGTGTAACCACCATAAAGTGTAGGTCTTGAATAAAAATATCTGCATTGCTCCCTCTAAGCCGGTGTTAAGTGAATTTTTTGATGAAAACTTTTAGAAATATTGTGCAATGATTTGAAAAAAAGATGGTGTTTATTGTACAGTGAATGATTGCACTTTTGATTTAAGAATCCACATACCCGTTCCGGGGCCAACAGAAATGGAAGATGCTACACAAACACAAAATACTTATAAATAAAGCGTCGTCTGTAAAATTTCCTAGCTATTTGAGGTGGATTTAGATTATTTAAATAACCAAAGCTATAGAATGATTAGTTTACGCGGCATCAAACACTACTGTCGTAAAAAAGAGTCTGAAATTCACAAATTTTCTTTATATTTACCAACAAATGAACAAAATCTCAGTTTTCTTACCTTCAGTGGCCCTATTGAGGTACTGCGAGTCATGTATGGAGGAGTCCCACGAAGCAATGGCAGACACATCTTTGTCGTGATGGTGCAGTATTTGTAGCTCATAGAACTTGTTGCCGTGCTCTTTGGGCAGGATGGAATGTAAACCGGCGACCGTAACTTCTTCACCGGACGGGTGGGTGGTTAGGTCGTCAGCTGAAAGATGAAAATTGTATTAGCACTAAGATCAAATGTCTTGAAAACTGGCGCAGCTGGTAGGATCATCAAATTTAAAACTTTTTTATAGGATATACGCACAGAAATAGTATAAAAGAAAAATAAATGGGCAGTCGGTAGACAATTTTAATAGTATTTTTGAAAACTTACCGTTGAGATCAAGGAACAATACTGGAATATGCTGCTCCATGCCGGAAGGAGGAAGCCACGCCGCCGGCGCGCCCGGGATAGGACTCCCTGGGCTTGGTACTAGAACCTAAAATTAGAACAAACACAGGTATGTGATGTACAGTCATCAGAAGATTACAGAATGATCCCTTTCCCAGGACTTTAAGAAATCAGAACAGTAGTCCAATAGTAGAAAAGCTTACTATAGTAAATGCAAATCATAAGACGTAGACGAAGGATATTTCCGATACGATATCAAAACGGAAAATGTTTTGTCGCATGTTATTATGACTTTCCGTGCAGCGAGATACTGCAGTTTCTATAAATATAAGTCAACTCCGCGGTCAAAATACTATTTTTAAGATATCTAATCTCAATCTGTAAATGATTAATATTAAATACTTACAGCATTTCGTTCTTCTGTAAGCGAGACCCACTGTTCGACTAGCGACTGCTCTCGCTCCATATCACGTTCACTCTTCATCGAGGGCGACATATTCACTAATTTCTAGAAAAAAAACCGTACTAATTTTATAAATCTGAGAGTTTGTGTGTGTGTGTGTGTGTATGTACGTATGATTGTAACCTCTTTACGCTCAAACGGCTTGAAATTTGGAACACAGGTAGAGTATAACCTGGAATAACACATAGGCCACTTTTTACCGCAGGAAAACAACTATTACCATGGGAAAATGAGTGGCAGCGGGTGAAACCGCCGGGCGGAAATCTAGTATATCATATAAGAAAGATATCCGGCACATCCGGTAGCCTATGAATTGTATCATACTTATATTTCGATAGTTCGTATTTTACCCTGTCACAAAATTTGAGTAAATGTGTTTTGTTTGTGTCTTTTGATTTACGGTTAAAAGGATATAATCTTGTGAATAAAGAATTTAACAGCAATGTGTCTAAGTAATAGTACCTACAAAATAACGAATTCTCTAGCGAATAACGTTAAAATGATCAGTGAACGTATATTTACCTGTAGTTGCGCATGCAAATGTTGTCGCCGACGCGACAGCGCATCGCTCCATCGCTCTCGTAAAACTGCTAGGTCCTCTTCTTGATACGAGTCCAGGGGCTTTTGTAGACGGGATCTGTTGAACAACAGAAACAGGCCTAATGAACGACACTTATTTATCGCATGCATAAAATTCAAATATTTGCAAGGTAAGAGTGAAAATGCTTCTGCTAGAAGAGCTCGCACAATAAAAAAATTATAAAAAAGCGTTTATTCTCATAAAAAACAGTTTCGTTGTTTGTTGTTGTTTGTTGGCAGAAACAACAGTTTGTTGACAGATGTAATATTTAAAAAATCTCCGCTCCGCTCTTTTATGCCAGACTTAATTACTAGATAAGACATCTAATTTAGTTAGTAAACATATGTAAGTATAATATATCTTTATTTTTCATCAATATAATATAATGAATGAATATAGTGTACTAATAATATAAATAAAACAATGTTAGAATCACAATACAGAATGTGAGCAGTTCAATCAAATATATCACCCCGGATTACACCAGCCGCAAAGGTGCCAATGACACTCGCTGCGGGCGTCAAACCCTCGCTCTCGAAATCTGCGTCCGATTTCATTGACCAACTTCAAAGCCGCTGACCCCCAGCAAACCTATGCCTCAAAAGCAAGTGGCACAAAGTAATAGTTTTCTGCCAGAATGAAGTATCCCCGTAATAGGTCTATCTTAACTTTGAATACCAAATTTTTTGATGGAGCCGTGCCACGCGTTACTGGCATTAAAATACACTTGCAAAATTGGCAAGCAAGGAATGAGCTGCGGTAGCCCAGATGGAAGAGGCGGCGCCACTAGTAATGCGAAAGTCGCAGGTATACTGCCCGCGCTTGAAAATTTTGCAAGTTTTCAAAAAAAAGTATCTCAACTTTATAAACGCATAGCTTCAGCTTACCTGACTGAAACACTGCCGACTTCAACACTAACAATGTGTTGACAAATAATAGGCAGTGTTCCCGAGTTCTGCGCCGGTCGGACTCGGACAGCTATCCGTCTCTGCTGGCCTTGACGTAGCTGGTACACTCCACCGGTCACCATATCATTGCGTTGTAGGACCTGGAAGAATCAACAGCATTAGTTACGCCGTAATATTTCAATGTTCCCAACTGAATTTATTTATGTATACATACATTCCAATGCCGTGTGATGTCGGCTTAGAATAGCATCACCCCATTTCTTTCCCGTGGGAGTCGTAAGAGGCGACTAAGGGACTTGAGGGTGTGTATTGCAATTTTAGGCGATGGGCTGACAACCTGTCACTATGGTGATACACAATATTCCGTATGACCCTCAAATATATGTCAGACGTAGCGTGAATGTCTATTGTTGCGGCCGTTTACGCTCTGCCTACCCCGTGATAATAGGCGTGATATGCGTGTTTGTGTGTGTGTGTGTGTGTGTACTTTCCAAGAAAAATATATCACGAATATATCCCATGCGGGGTAGTCGGAGCGTGAACTGCCGTAAATAAAAACATTGACGCCACGTCTGACAAACATTTGAGGATCATTCAGAAACTGTATATCACCATAGTAACAGGTTGTCAGTCCGTTGACTAAAATTGCAATACACGTGTAACCCACGAGTCCCTAAGTCGCCACTTACGTCACCCATCGGAAAGAAATTGGCTGATGCTATTCTATTTAGACAGTTTCTTACCTCAACTGGAGCGTATTCCCCTTGGTCATTCAACTCATGAATCTCGACCCAGAGCTCAATCTTCCTCGTGAGTTCAGCCCAGCGATCGGCCAGTGACCTCGCTTTGGCCAGCTGTTGTTGTTCAACTTCCCAGTTCCCGCGCGCGCGACTGAAGCCGGCCGATCTGTGACCCCACACTTCAATAGATAGTGCTCCCTCTGAAAAGATAGAAAGATGTTTAATTGTGTTCGAACTAAGGTATACTTTTGTATATCGACGTCTTTAAACGTGTTATTCTAGAATTCGTTTGTAAACTGTACCATAGATGTAGCAGTTTTACAGGTGCAAAAACTTGTGCAAGCGTTTCTATGAACGACTTAGCACTACCTATTAATTTCAGTTGTTCGAAAATAAAATGTCAAAGGCTCATCCGGTTTCAGGCCATCGCCATCAAGAACTCGCCTGTACCAATACCAACCTGCACAATGATCAACAAACTCCTCTGACACTACTGGGGCTACCACGATTGGTTCATATTGGCCTAATATAAATTCTCGTAACTTACCTTAAATTAGTGCTGTCACTTTCCGTGAAATAGGTTTAGAAAAGGATACGAGATATTTTATTCATGTCATGTCTTATACTTTGACGCAAAATACGTGTTATGTGTCAAAATAAGGCGACGATGAAAACAATGGCTACTAAACTGACTTGACCTATCCTTTTCTAAACCTATTTGACAGAAGTGACAGCAATAATTTAAAGTAAATTATGATAATTCTTATACCGAATTGAGGCCATTATCTCACATATAGCTTTCAAATGGTTTAAGTAGCTATACAAACCTGCACAATGATCAACAAACTCCTCAGTCAGTGGCACAGTGAAGTCATGTTTGTGGTCGAATCTGAACGCCACGTGTTGATGTCTCGGTGAGGCGGTAGGGGGAGGGGTGTCAGCTGACACTACTTGGGCTACCACGATTGTTTCATATTGGCCTCAATTTGGGATGTAAATTAGTGCTGTCACTTTCCGTCAAATAGGTTTAGAAAAAGACAGGAGATATTTTAGTCATGTCATGTCTTATAATTGGACGCAAAATACGTGTTATCTGTCAAAATAAGGCGACGATGAAAACAATGGCTACTCTATTGACTTGACCTATCCTTTTCTAAACATATTTGACAGAAAGAGACAGCAATAATTTAAGGTAAGTTAAGATAATTCTTATACCGAATTGTGGCCATTACCTCACATATAGCTTTCAAATGGTTTAAGAATCTATACAAACCTGCACAATGATCAACAAACTCCTCAGTGAGTGGCACAGTGAAGTCATGTTTGTGGTCGAATCTGAATGCCACGTGTTGATGCTTCGGTGAGGCGGTAGGGGGAGGGATGTCAGCTGAGACGACTGGGGCCACCACGATAGGTACATATTACCTCACATATAGCCTTCAAATGTTTAAGAATCTATACAAACCTGCACAATGATCAACAAACTCCTCAGTCAGTGGCACAGTGAAGTCATGCTTGTGGTCGAATCTGAACGCCACGTGTTGATGTCTCGGTGAGGCGGTAGGGGGAGGGGTATCAGCTGACACTACTGGGGCCACCACGATAGGTACACATTACCTCACATATAGCCTTCAAAGAGTTAAGTAGCTATACAAACCTGCACAGTGATCAACAAACTCCTCAGTGAGTGGCACAGTGAAGTCATGCTTATGGTCGAATCTGAACGCCACGTGTTGATGTCTCGGCGAGGCGGTAGGGGGAGGGGTGTCAGCTGAGACGACTGGGGCCACCACGATAGGTTCGGAACTGCCCCACATCGAGTACTGGCAGAACACGAAGTGTGAAAGAGATGGCGGTAGGCCGGTCGCTTGTTTGATCATCACGCGGACTGTGACCTGAGGAAAATAACAATAGAATATTAGAATGTTATAAAGCATGGTATTTTATTTGTGAGCGCTTCTAGGCTGCGAAAATAAAATAGGAAATGAAAACCATTTACCGAATATATTATCAATCTATACTATATAATATTATAAATTCAAAAGTAAATCTGTCTGTCTGTTACTTTTTCACGCCTCAACCGATTTTGATACAATTTGGTATACGCATAGTCAGGAACCTTAGAAAGGACATATGCTACTTTTTTACCGCAGGAAAATCTATCAATCCCACGGGAAATTGTAATATCGAATTCACGCCGCGCGTACAAAGACGCCGGGCACCAGCTAGTATTATTATAATAGCGGTTTGCAGATATCATTTGTATGCTTTTTAGCATTGGTTTATGAGATTTGAAAATGCTTGACTCGTTTTTTTTTAGTTTTAAATATTTTCCTTTCAGTAGAGCTAAGAAAATATTACATACCTGTTGTGAAATATTGTCTGCCGGGTCATCTTCGTCTCGCATGTCGCCGGAACTGTCTGACGCGGCTTCACAAATCCTGTCTTGTGGAAACTGACCAGCCACGCGAGTGAGCTCCACCTGGAAGTAAGTAGAAATTACAGTCATCTTATCACAGGAAATACAAGACATGATAATAAAGCTAATGCTTTTGATTATAATGACCAAAAGAGCAATAATATTTAGCGTCATGACATAAACTTTGTACATAAAACAACAGAATAGGACAAAGAGCTGACTGCGTTAGGTGTGTCAAGTGTAGCAGTAATATAAGACATACATACATATATCACGCCTTTATCCCTTGCGGGGTAGGCAGAGCTATATAGGCTATCGCTACTTCTGACAAATATTTGAGGGCCGTTTCGGAAAAAACCGCCTAAAATTGTAGAACACATTAAACCCGTCCCTGAGTCGCCTCTTACGACACCCGCGGGAAAGAAAAGGGGCTGATGCTATTCTAAGCCTGGCATCACCCGGCACAGGGACATTGGACATTAAAAAAAGATATACAGACCTGTAATCTCCCAGCAACCTCCCCCTGCTGACTGATGATAGGCGTGTGGTAGTCGAGTGTGACGTCATGAAATAAAGCTTCCAGGAATATGTTGGCGACACCGATGAGATTGTGGTTCTCTTGCGACTCGTAGAAAGGGTCCACTGCTTTTTCACCTTCCTCCTGTAAGGTAGAACACTATTTTATTACAGTTTTAAAAAAAATATGAATAAACACGTATGAGCAATTTCGGAAATAGACGAAACTGTTAAAGAGTGGAAGGCATCATATACAAAGTAAATTAGTTAGGGTAAAATTATACTTGTGACCGTGACCAAAAACAGTCTGAGCTGGTGATAAGAAACATAAGTCGACATATGAAAAATAATAATAACCTCTTAAACAAAACTAGTGGCCCGCCCAGTGGTTTCACCCGCTGCTAACCGATTTCCTACGGGAAACAGACCTTCTCCCGACATAAATCATACATAAAAACCTTCCTCTTGAATCACTCTGTCTTTTAAAAAAACCTCATCTAAATCCGTTAGGTGGTTATGAAGATTTAGCATACATACAAACAGACATAGGGACAGAGACGGGAAGCGACTTTACTTTATACTATGATAGCCGATCAGCTGATTTGAGTTAAGAAAGGAAGGAACTTACTATGGAAGCTCAAAAAATATTTGTATTATTCCGACCTATGTTCATTGGAGAAAGTTGTTCCTTATCACCAGCCCGTATTCTGTTTTCAGTATCGGACGCTCTCAAAATTTCACCCGATATTATTATTCCTTATTTATATAAGGAAATAATTAAAATAACAAGTATGGTGATGGTGACACTAGATTGGCAGTGAAATACAGAAGCAAACACAGAAAATGCGTTTTTGTACGACTTAAAAGACAGCAAAGCTTAGGGTTGCCAAGTATACACTTGACCTGGCGACGTCATTTGCGTACATTTATAACAAGGACGTGAAATATCAAAATACACTTGTCTTATTCTAGACGAAAAAATGGAATTATATATTTGAAAGGAAAGGCCGAAAACCAAAAAGGAAAAAACAGATTAAGAAGAACTACGGGATTAATAAAAAGGATATAACAAGCCGAAAGGATGTCAACGTACTCATTAAACTGAACAAGTTTCACCATGGAACATACGTCGAATCATTGAAAAATAAATTGGAGCACCTATAGTAAATTAACCAGCTGATTGGCAATTTAGTATGAGAGGTCAAAATTATTATTTTATATTTCAACCCATGGTCCATAGGGAAAATTGTTAAGTCTCATGAGTACATTGACCTCCTTTCGGCTTGTTATACCCTTTTTGTTTCTCCCAGTACACAGTTTTAAAAAATTACAATATAACACAAATGAAAAGCAGTGTAACAATGAAATCTACCAGGTTCTACAAAACCGCTTACCGTCAATAGAGCAGGAGGCTCTTCGTTTGAATTCTATAGTAAAATAGAAAATGTATCTATTAGGTGACATTATAATTATTTATTACTACCAGTGAGTCTTCTTATTAAATTGTCTAAGTATACTACGTTTTTTTTTACGTAAACTGGTCAAAGCTAAGTGCTAAATTAATGTAATATCACTTATGTTCTATTAATCGCGTGCTATTAGTGCAGCCAATTATTATGTACACAAACTTAGTAAAAAAACATGATTCACCATTAACATAAGCAACTTAGCCAAAACCACAACAGTCGTCGTTTGGGATTGTGATGGCCAGTACATTAAAACATCTTTAGCAAGATCTTATGTATGGGAAGAGATTGCTGCACGCGATAAGGTCGCCTTTGCTTGCTTTAATTTTTAAGTTTTCCGTATTGCTGTTTTTCTTATGTATGTTGTAAGCAATAAAGTGTTCTCTATCTAACAATCTATCTTAGTTAAAACTGCCACCCATTTATTTTTATCTCTTGGTTTCCTATTACAACATTACAAGAAGGAATAAGATTCCCGATGCACCATGAATACTCTGAAACTAGAGTACATTGGGTCCCTTGTAAACTTGAGTCAGACAGAGCCTGGCAGCCGCGAGGCAATGACTTTATTTTTATTTATTTTATCTCAATATCATCATCAAAATTGGTATAAAAGGAATAAAAGTTTGTAATCTTTTTTTAACATTGTCGGATTGAGACGTCAATACATAGACTACATCCTACATTGAATAAAGGTTTTTTTTTTCACTATCTTCTTCATCTTATCACTCGATGTCCCAAAAACAAGAAGAAAAATATGATAAACAAACCTCCTGTATAGTGTCGTCTCGCTGCCTGTGTCGCCAGTCGTCGTACATCTCTCTCATGTCGACCAGCTTGTTATCTAATTTCTCCATGGACCACACTTGCCCGCCTCGCACACCTCGGCGCACCATTATAGCTGGCTCGGATACGAAAGCTCCACGCTGAAATAAGTTATAACAATTTATAAGTAACGACGCATTTTCTAAAAATTTTGTGACCCTAGACAATTCGGGTACACGTTTACACGCAACATTTTTAAGATGGGAAAGAAAGTTCTGATGAACAAAACCAGCTGACATGAATCGACAGAATTTGTAACCTTATTAGCCAAATTCTAATGTGAGATTTTTATATTAAAAAGTTAGCGTGATAAGAGGCAAGTTACTTTTGACTATTCGCAGATTTTTGCGAAGCGATGTTAGAATTTTAGTTTTGTTTATAACATGACATTAACAATGTAGTACAAGTCTTTTAGGAATCATCTCTTCAGCAAGGAAGTTGGCTCGTAGAATGTCTGTTTTCATTCGACCAAGATAATTAGAACGTCATATTACCATGATAAAACTTGTATATAAGTAGACCAACCTTTCTATTAGGACTGAGGTTCTGAGGCGGGATCTGGAGCGTGACACTAAACCTCGTGTTTCGCCTCATCTCTTCAGCCAGGAAGTTGGCTTCTTGTACGAGCGCGTTGGCTCGTAGAATGTCCGCTTTGAGTCGACCGAGAGAGCGTTTGAACGTATCGTCTCGCTCGGCCGCCCAACGCTCCACGCGGGCTGCTGTTGTGGGCGTACAGGCTGTCATTTTACCTGAAAAAATATCATACGATTACACATTATCCATAGACATTGACAGCGTAATCAGCTATCCCTGATACAGTATTTGTTCATATCGAACAAAATGAAAAAAGCAAATAGACTGAATTCAAGTTTAAAATCCATCCCCGTCTTTCAGTTAAATAAATAGAAAAGGATAAAAAGTGGCGGCCAAATATAAGTCCACATTTACGAAATATGTTCTAGTATCCCATCACAACATACATACATACATCACGCCTATAATCCCTTACGGGGTAGGCAGAGCGTAAATGGCTGTAAAAAACGGACATTTACGCCGTGTCTGACAAACATTTGAGGGTCATTTGGAATATTGTGTATCACCATAGTGACAGGTTGTCAGCCCATCGCCTAAATTTGCAATACACACCCTCGAGTCCCTTAGTCGCTTCTTACTTCACCCACGGGAAAGAAATGGGGTGATGCTATTCTAAGCCGGTATCACACGGCAAAGGAAATATCTCAGCTTACACGATAGAAACAGGATTTCTATCACGATGGAAACATCATAACTTAAAAAAAAAAAGTCTTTGTTAAATTGGATTTGGATGGTCCACTTACCCAGTTTGAGAGGGTCGTAAGAGTACGGTGGATACGGTGTCGATGGCGATAGAATATTCCTGAGCTGTTGAAACTGTCGTTCGTATTCTTGCCTTTGTTTTTCCAGAGCCACTGTAACACAGGAGAAGTCAACGTTATACGATTACATAATGAGAGGAACTGCTTCAAAAACTTAAATACATCATAATTTAAAATTAATACTGGGTATAATTTAATGTAGTAATACACTTATTAATTTAATAAAGCTAAGAGTTCCACCAAGCGCCGACAATCGCAAGTATACTAAAAAACAAAAACTTCAAGCAATCGAATAAAGTCCGATTGTACATACATACACATATCACGCACATAATCCCTTGCGGGGTAGGCAGAGCGAAAACGGTCGCAAAAAACGGACATTTACGCCACGTCTGACAAATATTTGAAGGTCATTCGGAAAATTTGTCAGCCCATCGCCTAAAATTGCAATACACACCCTCGAGTCCCTGAGTCGCCTCTTATGACTCCCACGGGAAAGAAATGGGGTGATGCTATTCTAAGCCGGCATCACACGGTAAAGTCCGATTGTAACAGTTTCTAATGCGTCCCTGCCATTTTATTCCTTTTCTTTTAATATACCAAAAGTAAATAAAGACGTGCATAAAAACAACAAGTCTCTTACCTTGTTTATCTTCTTCATGTTGCCTCTCCAGCCTCGAAATAGCCGTCTGTATGGGATCGTTACTCAGTTCATTCAACATAATCTCTTCCCTTGCAAAGTTGTAGTCGAGAGGCTGCGCCGGTGTTTGAGGCTCGGACGCTCCCATCACGCCTGACGATAAAGAATTTATTAACAAGTTGTGAACTTTAGTTATAATAGAACGAGCCACTTGAAATTGAAAAAAACCGATCGCCATTTTTTTGTTTATTTTAATCTATGATACACAATCCATTGGTTTGACGTTTAAAATATGCACACGAAAGACTTCTTTTATCGATATGTATTTATGCAAAGCGATAGTAGTTTGATATCATTGATTAATACGTACTTACAAGATACGATAAGTAAACTTTAAACAGAGGGCGAGTATGACAAGAATTCGATAAAATAAAATGCACGCAAAGTCATTTCGAAATGGCTTCTAAAAATATCAGTTTAATGGCATCGCACATTGGCGTTTCAAATAGACCCTTAATTTCACAGGTTCTTCTTAAGACATGACTCTGAAATTTTTGACCGGGTATTAAATCTACACCTACAGTCGACCCGCGACCACAATACTAAACTAAACTAAACTGTATTTAAATCTACACCTGTTTATTTGGTGAGGAGCTAGAGCTCAACCGGAGAAGTGTGTGTGGTTGTTCAAGCAACCAGCCCATGGGTGCGACTAGGCTTAGGAGTTGTTCTGGGAAGAACGGATGGGACTGAAACTACTCGATAGATGCCGGTAGTTGCCAAAATGGAACGCAAATGAGGGACTAACAAATAAGGGGCAGGTCAATTTCACAGGATGTCTAGAACACGCTTTTAGTAAGAAAGCGAGTCGCGGATTCAAAATCATGTTGTATGATTTCCTTTTCGGTGATGGTTTCTCCACAGGATCCTGTCGGCGTGCAATGTGTTCTTTTGGAGATTAAAGGTTCAAGCTCATATATGTAACTACCTACATTGGTTTCTATATTTTCATAATTTCGACCAATACAATGCAATGTTGATGACGCCACACAAAGACATTTGAAAAAGACTACAATCTCACCGAGCGACTTGAACATGTGATAGCTTAGTTGGTTTAAACCTTATTACTGTTCACCGAAAGTCTCAAGATTCAATTCCTGTTTACGTGTTTTTCCATAAATGCTTGTATATTTGTATGTGATAACCTACCCGTAGTATGTTTCTTGGGACAGTTAACCCTGAAGAAGTGATGATTCCCCCACAGGATCCTGTCTGCGTGCCCCAGCCGGACCCTGGACACCACCGGAGTGCCGTTGATGAAGCACCGCGCCCCCCCTAAGGGCTCCATGTATAGGTCCCCCCCTTCAACTAGGAGGTTACAATGTTGTAGCTGAATACCGAGGCCTGATAGTTGGATGTCGGCTGAACTGTCCGCGCCGACTAGAGTTCGGTCCTGTAATAACAGAAACAAAATGGATTATTTTGCGTAGTGCTATTCAAGTATTGTAATGCAAGGGAGATGGACAGCTGACTTAAAAAGACGGCTGGTAGTGACTGGATAGCCAAAACGAGTGATCGTGCCCTATGGCCCAATGGCGTACCCTGAGGAAGGCCTACGTCCAGCAATGGACCGCAATAGGCTGATGTATGTATGTATTACAAGGGAGAGTATAAGTCTATTTATCTTCCTAAGAAGGTTTAGTTCAACCAAGACACATTCCGAACGGGAGACATTAAAGAGCTCTCTATTAACTAGAGTACAGATGTTAAACCATAATCATACCTACCTTCAAGTAATACACAAGTAGTTCATTGAGTGAGGGATCCGCATTCAAGTTGACCAGATAGTATTTGTTCTTCTCCACTTTGATGCCACTCGCTTGCACGCTGATGCCCATCTTTTCTAACGCCTGTTGACGCTCGTTTTGTACTCGACCTATTTACAAAATAATGTTAATTGTAGGTATATGATATACGGTGAAATTTTACAAGTGAGCGATAGCGAAATCGCAAGACGGACTGGTGACAAGAAAGAAATTAAAAACAGACAAAAACATTATCAGCTGATCGGCAATTATATGTATGTATCTTAGGTCCAGTTTTTTTACGTATTTCGACCCATGTTCCTTGAGGAAAGTTGTTACTTATAACCAGCCTGTCTTGAGTTGCGCTATCGCTTACTAGAAACATTTCACCCAAATAATAATTAAATTAAAATCTATTGTAGCTTCCTATACAATTAATAGTTTATACATAGTCTAGTTCAATATGTTTTCATTATTCTCTTACCAGTTTCCAAAAGTTTCTCTTCCCAAGTCCTCGACATTTCTTTCATCAAATGCTCGCTCTGTTGTAACTTTTCATGAACGTCATCACCAACAGGTGAACCCTTTAAAATAAAACATGCAATTAAAGACAAAAACTAGGCTTGATAGTTCTATAGGTTTATGCCATAAATGTTGAAATAATTCTCGGAAAAAGAAGCCTCAAGAAAGGTATATCTTGGAGGGTTTAAAATAGAATAATAATTCCAGTAGATATAGAACAGTCGACACTGTTTAATTTTAACAAAAAAAATGTGTAGTGCAACCATAACTACAAACAGCACCATACTTTAGCATCTTATTGAGCGTCTCCATCACTTTTCTGAGCTCCCGAACGATGGGATCTTTCAGATTTTCTGCATAGAGTCTATTGAAAACTATTCTGTGCTACCGTTACCCCGTGAAACTTATTGTGGGCCTTACCGTAGCGCGTACTTGAGTATCTGCTCGAGGGCTTCAACCTCTTCTCTTGAGCTCGCGTATATTTGGAATCTTCATTGACTTACACTGGCTTCAGTTCGGGAGATACATTCTCTTAACTTGGGCCACTCACAGACTATCTTGACTAGATCAGGTCACTCAACTGTGTGAAAAGTGCAACCTATGTAACCCGAGTGAAACTTACCGTGGGCCTTACCGTAGCGCGTACTTGAGTATCTGCTCGAGGGCTTCAACCTCTTCTCTTGAGCTCGCGTATATTTGGAATCTTCATTGACTTACACTGGCTTCAGTTCGGAAGATACATTCTCTTAACTTGGGCCACTCACAGACTATCTTGACTAGATCAGGTCACTCAACTGTGTGAAAAGTGCAACCTACGTAACCCGAGTGAAACTCACCGTGGGACTTACCGTAGCATACTTGAGCATCTCTTTGAGCGCCTCCACCGCCTGTCTGAGCTCGCGTATGATTCAAGCATTGCTGACCAACTTTATCTTGACTAGGTCACTCAACTGTGTGACAAGTGCAACCTACGTAACCCGAGTGAAACTTACCGTGGGACTTACCGTAGCATACTTGAGCATCTCTTTGAGCGCCTCCACCTCCTGAGCTTGCGTATGTTTCGAGCATTGGGATATTCATTGACTTACACTGACCTCAATCCGGGAGAAAAATTATCTTAACTTGAGGCCCCCCAAAGACTTTATCTTACCTGGGTCACTAAAGAACTGTGTGAGAATTGCAACCTACGTAACCCGAGTGAAACTTACCGTGGGACTTCCGTAGCATACTTGACCATCTCTTTGAGCGCCTCCACCTCCTGCCTTAGCTCGCGTATGATCCGAGCATTTGGATATTTATTGACTTACACTGGCCTCAATCCGGGAGAAAAATTATCTTAACTTGAGGCCACTCACAGACTTTATCTTACCTGGGTCACTAAAGAACTGTGTGAGAAGTGCAACCTACGTAGCCCGAGTGAAACTTACCGAGGGACTTACCGTAGCATACTTGAGCATCTCTTTGAGCGCCTCCACCTCCTGTCTGAGCTCGCGTATGATTCGAGCATTGGAATCTTCATTGAATAACAGACTTTATCTTACCTGGGTCACTAAAGAACTGTGTGACAAGTGCAACCTACGTTACCCGAGTGAAACTTACCGTGGGACTTACCGTAGCATACTTGAGCATCTCTTTGAGCGCCTCCACTTCTTGTCTGAGCTCGCGTATGATCCGAGCATTGGGATCCTCGTTGACGACGGCGTGGTTGACTATACGCTTCGCTCGGTCCGCGTATCGTAATGTGGAGAGTGTTTCTTCGTAGTTGTCGGCTGCTGGGGATATTGTTGCTACCTGGAAAAAGAGCGTCCAATTTTATTATTATTTTATGCCATATGAACTTGAATACAAATGCGAATGAATACCTCTTTAATAAACACGTAATTTAAGGAGAAAATGACTAGATCGCGGTTAGATACCTAGACTCTCGTCATGAAGGTTGTGATTTCAATTCCCACGGCAGAGCCACAAAGCTAGACTGAGTTCAATAAATAAAAGTAAAAAGTTGAAATAATGTTAATGTCGGCCGGGGGTTAAACCCAGGACCTGTGGAGTACCACCTCACCACACTACCACTGAGCTACCGGCGCCCCGACCGAAACCTTCCAAATTGTCAACCTCTTGATACTCGTCTTGAAGCGACGTACAAGCTCTGATCTCAATAAGACGTAACAGTTGATGTGATTGCTTACCATGACTGTTTTACTGTTTCCTCCAAGGTTGTCTTTCAATAGCCACGTCAGAACAGAATCTCGGTACGGAACAAACTTGTCTTTGTTCGGTTTGCCCGATGATTGGTCAGCCAGCTTTGATATTACCAGTCCTAGCGTTGTTAGTGATCTGAAAAATTAAAAATAGACGTATAATGTAATCACACTTTGCATGATTTAAAGTAGGCATACAGAGCAAACACATCATATTGTTGAAGTGTTGGTGAGGAAGCTGTTATTAGGAAAAGGAAGCGGAGGGGGAAACAACAAGCTTAAAAATCCAAAATTGTGGAACTTCCGCGTTATGAGGAATCCTCATCAACACTATTATATAATATCGTGTTAAAAATGATTACACACTATTTTCTAAAGTACCACACCGAATACTCAAAGAACTCACTTGTTAATATTAGATCCTTCTTTCAGTCTATCGCCTACAGCTCCAGTCTTCACAGCTCTTTCTGAACCAGCCAAGTCTACGAGCGACAATCTCGCGACCTTCTCGCCCGTGATCCCTGTGGCGACGTCACACACTGTCTGCGTGAGTACCACCGAGAACACCGCGTGAGATCTTGATGATTCACTGTTCATGTTTGTGGCGGCTACTGTTCGAGACTTGTTGCCTTCTGCCATTAGGTTGTCGATGTCCTGGGAAAGAAGGAAAAGATTGGTTAAATGAAGTTATTACAACGGTAAGGACTATGGGATAAACATGGATCTTAGCTCTCAAAATCTACTTAACTAGTCCGGTATGGCTGGCATTATTTGAGGGCATTAACTTTCGAAAATTCTGAAGGCCTTACATTTTGTGTAATTTTTATTTGTAGCTCATTTATTAAATTGAATATTTAAGCGTACACAATTAAAATAGTCATCACTACATAGTATAAAATAAAGTCGCTTCCCGTTTGGTGTCTCCTTATATCTTTAGAATTACCCAACGGATTTTGATGCGGTTTTTTTTATTAGATAGAGTAACTTGAGAGGAAGGTTTATAAGTATAATTTATTCCGGCAAACTGTCTCATTCCCATGGGAAAACGGGTAGCCCAACAGGTAGTAAACTTTTGACCCCCTTTTGACACCTTTAAAGATTGAAATTTCAAAAATGCTAAAACACGTATTTAATTATTTTAAGTTATGAGTCTAATCAGAAATTTTGAAACAGATAACATTTAAGATACAAAACTTTCATACAAACTTTTAACCCCTTTTTCACCCATTAAATGGTTAAAATTTCAAAAATGCTGAAACACGTGTGTAATTATTTTAAGTTATTAGTCTAATCACAAATTTTGAAACAGATCGAATTCATTTTAAAAAACGAACTTTCATACAAACTTTAAACCCCCGTTTGACCCTATTAAGGGTTAAAATTTCAAATATGCTGAAACACGTGTTTAGTTATTTTAAGTCATAAGTCTAATCACTAATTTTGAAACGGATCACACTTAAGACAACGAACTTTCGTACAAACTTTTAACCCCCTTTTCATACCTTGGGGGATTAAAACAAAACCGGAATTTAAAGTAAAGTCGCTTCCCACGTCTGTCCCTGTCTGTTTGTTTGTTTGTATGCTTAAATCTTCAAAACCACATAACGGATCTGGATGAATTTTTTTTAAAGATAGAGTGATTCAAGAGGAAGGTTTTTATGTATGATTTATGTCGGGAGGTCTGTTTCCCGTGGGAAATCAGTTAGCAGCGGGTGAAACCGCTGGGCGGGCCGCTAGTATAAAATATAACAGAAATGTCTATGTGACAGTTTAAACTCAGTTTGAGTCGTTTTTATACACAGCAAACGAAAGTATGTTAGCATATGACTAAAATGACACAAAATAATAAATTGGGTTCGGTCAATGATCCAGAAACCATAATTCAAAAATAAACAACGTTAATATTTAAAAAAAAAACTAGCTATACTGGGCTAAACGTTCTTCGTCACAACAAACCAAATATCTTCGGCGAATATGTCAAGTTGACATTATTCATCTCAAAGTTAGGTAGTTAGGCTTGTTTCAAGACCCATTCAAAATGACCCAAGTTCACTGTCCAGTAATTGAACCCACTGAGGCGAACTTACTAACATACATACATACATACATCACGCCTATAATCCCTTGCGGGGTAGGCAGAGCATATACGGCCGTAAAAAAACGGTCATTTACGCCCCGTCTGACAAATGTTTGAGGGTCATCAGATAACTGTGTATCACTATAGTGACAGGTTGTCAGCCCATCACCTAAAATTGCAATACATACCCTCGGGTCCCTTAGTCGCTTCTTACGACACCCACGGGCAAGAAATGGGGTGATGCTATTCTAAGCCGGCATCACACAGAAAAAACTTACTAACATCTTCATTCTATATCACTTTATGCTCGGGCTAAGAAAGATCTTTTAATACGAATTACTATCGAACAACTATAAAATAATATCATAACTATTTTCTGTGACCGTATCAATATCACAATAAAAAAGGATAAATAACCCACCAATTACTTTATTATATTGTTACTAACGAGCATATCAACTTTTTATCGAGAGTACGGTCTAGCGCAAAAGTAAAACCTATCATCGTTTGTTTTACTTCTCGTCAAGTCAAGGAAAACTATTTAGCATCGGCAAAACGTCAAAAGAACTTACGCACCAGCGACCTAGGATTCTCCGAAACCTCCGACAGGATCTATGTCAACGACCATCTGACGCGGGCCAACAAACAACTACTTACTAAAACAAAGGAACTGACGGCCAGCAAGGGATACCAGTTCACCTGGGTGAAGCACTGTAAAATCCAAGTGAGGAAAAATGAAATCTCGCCGATTATCGTTATTCAAACCGACGACGACCTCAATAAAATAATGTGACTGTGTTTATACCTACTATTTGTAATTAGTCTGTGTTTAATCTCATCTAGTGGGTGCATGCCCCATTTCAAACATACTAGTGTTTTCTATAAGTTGATGCACGAATTGCACGAACATAAAAATACCCACTGCAATAATATTTTTTTTTGTTTGCCTAACTGCCTTTAATGCTGACAACGCTAGTAAAAATAAACAAATGACACATTGCTTTTCAAACCCGTTATACTCAATTATTATTGATCGTAACTGCTTACACACTATAAACCAAATTTTAGCCAAACACTTATTGCATTTACTATGCCATCCAGAATACTTTAAGTTACCTACACATCCTGCCTTGTTTACTTCCTCATCGTTATACCTAACTTGCCAATGCATTAACATGCTTATTTATCAAAACAGCTATTTGGCAGCCTCGTTAGTGGTAACATTTCTAAATACCTATTATCACCTAATCAAACGCGTAAACCCTTACACTCCCTTTTATTCATTTATACTACATTTTTACTTATTGTTATATTTCTTAATCAAATTGATAATATTAATTAATGATTAACATTTATTATCAAAACGTAAGAGGTTTGCGCACCAAAACTGAACTATTAAGGAGAAATGTTACCCTAAAAAACTGTGACCTATATGTTTTGACTGAGTCATGGCTTTCAGAACAGTTAAGCGATGAGGAAATGTTTAATAATAATTATATGGTGTGGAGAAGAGACAGGGATTATGAGCGAGTGGATCAGGATCGTGGCGGCGGCGTGCTGATAGCGGCGCGCCGCGGACTTCAGGTGCGCGAGCGACGCGAGTGGTGCTCCACTGCCGAGGATTTATGGGTGACAGTCAGTCTACAACCGGAGCGTAAATCTCCATCTTCTGAACTACATGTGGGGTGTATATACCTTTGCAAAGAAAATTTAGGCCCTTCTTTTGCAACACAATTAGCTAATTTCTGTTATAGCCTTATGAACATAGTCAATAACCATCCTAATGATAAATTTTTGGTAGTGGGTGATTTTAATATGAGCTCCATATCTTGGGTTCCGGTCACTTCTTCAATTGGTTCTCATCTCATTCCTACCGTTTCATCCAATTCTAATCACATCGAATTTATAGATACATGTGACATATGTGGGTTAAGGCCGTACGCTCGCTTACGCGGTTTCACGCGCGGGCCAGACCGCGCGTGAGGCCGCGCGCGGTCTCGCGGGATCCGCGCGGCGGTCTGACATCGCCGCCATTATTACCCGTCCAAATTTAGAAGGCGCATAGTGCCTAGGTAGTTGTAATATGGCAAGTGTCGTCGTGTTCGTACGGGTTATATTATGTCGCGGGTTGCTGAAGCCGCGGCGCGGGTGACCGCAGGCCGCGTCACGGGGCGCCAATCTTGTGTTTTGTCAAATCTGGCCCGCGCGGGCCGTCCCGCGCGTGAAACCGCGTGAGCGAGCGTACGGCGTAAAACAGTATAACAACGTATCAAACAGTAGTGGTCGTATGCTCGATTTGGTACTTGCCAACGATAACACGATTATTAGGCATGATATCGAGCCTTTGGTGCCCGAGGATGATTACCATCCCGCTCTAATCTTACAAGCCTCGTCACTCTGTACAGTGCACCTTCAATCAATAAAGTTCAACAAATATATGTATAAAAGTGGTGACTATAAGTCATTATGCGATGAACTTGATGCTAACGACTGGAAATCTTTATTATCTCGTGATTCCCTTGACGATGCTGTGCAATTTTTCATTGACAAGCTCTGTGCACTTCGAGATAAATACATACCACACAAACGTACGAAGAGTAGTAACTTCCCTCCATGGTATAGTCATCCTCTAATAAAGATTTTAAAGGAAAAATTTAAATTCCACAGTAAATACAAAGTGTATGAGAATATTTCAGATCAACAAACTTTCTTCTTGCTTAGGGACCGTGCTAAACGTATTGAGGCACAATGTTTTGACAATTACAAAAAGTCTGTAGAAGATTCCATAATTTTAAACCCTAAATCTTTTTGGAGGTTTGTTAAAGACCGGAAGCAGGGCAACGCATATCCTAACGTTATGACATATGGAGACTCATCGTTTTCAACAGGCAATGATATCAGTCAGGCTTTCTCCGACTATTTTGGATCTACTTATCTTAACCCATCTTCCATTGGCTCAACGTCCACAATAGCCCCAGACTGTTCAGCATCATTGACTGCTGACATCCACTTTATTTCTATTAACGAAGCCTTGATCCTACAACAACTAAAACGCTTAGACATAAACAAGTCAGCAGGGCCAGATGGGCTACATCCAGAGCTTCTAACTAGCTGTGCTAAGAGCCTTAGCTTGCCCATTTATATCCTTTTTGATAGATCTTTGAAGGAAGGTGTCGTTCCAACCATTTGGAAATCGGCCTTAGTATCTCCCATTCATAAGAAAGGCCCTAAACAAAAAGTTGAAAACTACAGACCAATTTCTAAGCTGTGCGTTCTTGCTAAAGTCTTGGAAAAAATTGTCCACTCTCAGCTTTACAATGCAGTCCTGCCCATTATCAATCCGTTCCAGCATGGTTTCATTCAAGGTCGGTCCACGGTAACCAATCTTATTCTTTTTTCTGATCAAGTTACCGCTTGCATGGAGGGTGGGGGTCAATTAGATGCTGTATACACTGACTACTCAAAAGCTTTCGATCGAGTTGATCATAACCTTCTTCTCAAAAAGTTACACCAGGCTGGTATCCGTGGCGATCTATATAGATGGTTTGCGTCCTACGTAGATAACAGAAGTCAATGTGTTGTACTGAATGGTTTCTCATCTATACCGATTAAAATACCTTCGGGCGTCCCGCAAGGCTCAATTTTGGCCCCTCTTTTATTTACATTATTTATTAATGATATATCGGTCTGTTTCAAAAATTCTGACATTTTGTTATTTGCCGACGACATGAAAATATTCAAATCCATTGATTCAATTAGCGACGCAATGAAACTACAAGACGATCTGACAAGGCTCCAAAATTATTGTATTGTTAATAAATTAGACCTCAACATACAAAAGTGCAATGTCATAACATTTAGTCGAAAAGTTTATCCAATTAGTTACAGTTATCAAATTAACAATCAACCACTTATAAGGACATTACTAGTGAGAGATCTGGGAGTTAACCTGGATTCGAAATGTTTGTTTGACGAACACATTAACATTATAACAAAGAAAGCCAAAGGAACTCTTGGGTTTTTGTTTAGGCTAAGCAAAAATTTCAGAAAACTTAAAACCCACAAAGTTCTTTACTGTTCACTTGTTAGAAGCCAGCTGGAATATGCGTCGCAGGTGTGGAGTCCAGGGTACCAAATTTATACCGAACAAATCGAAAAAATCCAAAAGAAATTTCTAAGATTTTTAAATAGAAAGTTCAAAATACAATCCGCCGACTATAGTGATAGTTGCAAGCGCCACCATATCCTCCCTCTGCACCTTCGTCGTGACACTGCTGACCTGTCGCTGCTGCACGGGCTGGTCTCCGGCCGCGTGCGCTGCCCCGAGCTGCTGGCCCTCGTGCATCTCCGTGTGCCACCTTCATTTAGAAGCAGGAGAAATCCGCACCTTGTAACGATCGTCAGCCTGTGCGGACCATCGTACACACAAATATATTCTGATATTTATATGTTTACTAACAACTCAATTTCTTTGAAACTATTTTAAATAAAGTAAAGTCATCATATCCAAAGCAGTTATAATGCAAATCGATTTTATTCCATTATTATTTTTTGAACTAAGCCATTATTTAGCAATTTCTAGTAAAAATCACTTGCATTCGATTTAAATGCAAACCTGAAAGCGATACAGTTGTTTTGATATTTGTGGCAACGGAACGTTCATTACTCTTTTCTTATTGGTCAACTTTATGCAATGAAGTAAGATTCATTCATGCTATTCATTGATAAACATGTTACGTTACGTTTTACGTAGTGATCAAATAAATACTGATTCTGATAAGCTCGGGTGTGCCCTCTGTCAGCTTAGGTTAGTAGTTTCGCTGAGACGGGATGTCAATCGAAGGGACATGGATGTCGTCATTGAGTCAACTGTGGCACCATCTATTGGGTCGTAATAATAGTTCTGGGAGTTCTGGAGATGTCAGGGAAACGGATGTTAACGTTGAATTGTCAGCTGTTGGCAGAATGCATGGGTTAGTTTCTACCGTCGTTTACAGTTGGTAGTATTGCTTGATGATATCCAATGAGATTGATTTTTAAACGGAAGTGGAGTATGTACTACAAGTTTTTAGCATACATTTTATTAGAGAAATTCATTAAAAAAGTTTTGATACTGGAGGATATATAGATATATATGTCTTTAAGTTTTATGAACAAAAATAATTAAAAGAAATGTTAAGTATTTTGGAAATAAGTAATTTTTACGTGGTAGTTGTGTAAACATCCGAAGTGGGGACTAGTGGGTTAACAAAGGGAAATGGTCGTATATAAGCCCTTGGTCCCTTCATTCGCTCTCTGATCTCTTAGCTCTTAGCTCTTAGTTCAGGCTTAGTTTTACTTTTATGGTGGACCTCTGCAAGCGAGATTGAAGAGGCGCGGCGAAGCTGACCCACCTGGAGGGCGATTCGTGAGTCTTTAAATTTGGGTTTCTTTTAAATTTTATTTTACTGTGTCTATTTTTCTAGTGAATTTCTCGTGGTTAGCGTTTTTATTTTATACTCTGAAAGTTCGGTATTTAACCGCGTGGGAGTTCATGGTTTGAATTAAACACGTGTTCCTTTGAAATGAAGAAAAGGGGTTCTGTTTTATTGAATATAAAGAAATGTGGAAGATTTCTCGTGGTTAGTGGTTTTATTTCATACTTTGAAAGGTCAGTGTTTAATGGAATCACGGGTAGAAACCACATGGGAATTTTCCAGATTCAACACGTGTATTTTTCTAGAATGTGGAGTCGGGGCGTTGTTTTTATGCTTTTTAGTCTCATTATTTTATGAGGATGCGTGTATTTTAAACCCTACGCTACGTATTTGAGATTGTTTTGCATTTTACTTTTCGATAACTTTGCTGTGCTGCTTTAATTGAGTTTGCATTTCCGGTTTTATTTCCGCTACGGATTTATTTGCGGTTTTCATCTTCTATTTTTTATTGACATTTTGATTTCATTTGCGTTACGATTTTTATTTGCGTGTTTTTATTTTGCCAATTTATTATTTTATTTACCTATTGGCATTTCTGATTTTATTTGCGTTACGGTTATTATTTGCGGTTATTTTTTACTCGCGGGTATTTTCATTTCTATTTGATTTTTTGAATTTTATTTTGAACATGTGCCTTTTAAATATATTATACTTTTGTTTAGTGCCTTTTATTTTTGCCTCTGATCTACTATGTTTTGCGTCCTTTTCTATTTTATTTGTGCCTATGTTTTGTTATTTGATGTGGAATTTCAGGCTCCACTCACCCCGGGCAAGACACCTTAGCCCTTGATCTGTATTCTGAGTCTGGATTACGGGGGGTGAGATTATCTATCCTGCTCTCATTGCACGAGGAGGGCTACCCTTATTCCTACCCCCATCCGCTTATCGTCTCAGGTCTCATGGCGATAAGCTTCCCGCACTATTTATATGTGTATATATTTAGTAGGTATGCTTAGGGCTAGGGTGATAGGCATTTTAGGGCTCGGTCCGTACGTAGGGATTCTCAAAACAACTTATATTTTACCGCGAATGTCTCGTTCTACCCGCGTAGTGTTTAACTTGTGTTTTTGCGACAAATCACCTGACTTACGCATGCATCATGCGTTATGAGAGATTATTGTTTGTAGTAGGAATGTTGTTCCTCAGTGACGAGTTTTCCTATTATAAGGTCACAGATACTTGTATTTTTACCCCTACGTTCCTTTGCAAGGGTAAAGATTAGATAGGTAATTTAGTTTCCTCGAGCGAGCGAATGTGAGCGAGAAGCGACCCAATAGTTGATCTAGGTACCTATATCTCCTCGACACCGACTCCCGCGCCGCGAGCGAAGTACACCCGACACCCGCTGCGCGACACTGCATTTGCTTGACTTTTCACGTCTTACACCTAAGGGTTTCTCTTTATGCACACTAGGCTCGGGAATAATTTGTACGTGAGTTTGTATGTAGGCAGGAATATTCTCCTTTCATTTTGTTATGAATTGTTTCATAATTTACGCTTGTTAACCCTTGTAGTTGTATATTTCGTGAGGACATTGTCCAGCAGTGATATGTGTAATTTACTGTGGGTAGTATAGGATCAATATTCAATGAATTTGCATAATATCTAAGTATATTTTGTTTAGACCAAAACGTTTTATACTGCACTCGCCACTCTGTCCTTTTGTTTCATTCGTTTTGCCTTAAACACTTAATGGTTTTATTCTACTGTAGGTACCCTTTTGAAACACATGCGTATCTCAGTTCGTCATACTTCTTAATTTAGTCGTATTATAGCCGTGGAAGCTTAGTAGTTAATGTATTTGCAACGCGCGAAACAACTAGGGTTCGATTCCCACTCGATACGTAGTTGAGAGTAGCATAGTTTAGTAGGTAGATAGAAAGTCTTCTTAAATTAGTTGCATTTTAGCCACGGTGGCTCTGTGGTTAATACCTTCTAACAATGGGGTTCGATTCCCGTAAACTTCGGACGCAATTACGGACGGCGCGCGGGGCGCCTAATATCCCTACAAGTTGTTCTGTAGAAATGCGTATGAAGCTAGATCGTAGGTAGTTATCAGAGGCGTGGCGTAGTACTATCGGCAAAATGTCTACCTGCCTGTATAAAGTGTAGACTTTATATTGTTTTTATTCATGGGTACTTTTGTGGTGTGATTCCGGCTTGGAATGGCACCGCCCCGTATCTTTCCCTTGGGAGTCGTGGGAGGTGACTTGAGGGTGTGTCGAATGTTTGTCGGACGTTTACGCTCTGCCTGCCTCGCAGTGGATTAGTGGCGTGATGTGTATATGTATGTATGTATGTGTGTACTTTCGGCGTCATGTCTATCTATTCCTTGGGAGTTGTGGAGGGCGACTTGGCGACTTGGGGACTTGATAGTGTATATTGCAATTTTGGGCCATCGGCTGACGGCTTGTCGCTGTGGCGATGCACGGTTTTACGGGGGACCCTCGGGTGTTCGTCTGACGTGGCGTGAATGTCCGGTTTTGCGGTCGGTTGCTCTCTGCTTGCCCCGCAGTGAATTAGTAGCGTTATATGTGTATGTGTGTATGTATGTATATACTGTCGGCGTCACGTCTATCTTTCCTTGGGAGTGTTTGTCGGACGTGGTGTGAATGTCGGGTTTTTGCGGCCGTTTCCGCTCTGCCTACCCCGCAAGGGAATTGTTGGCTTGATGTGTATATGTATGTACTTTCAGCGTCAGGTCTACCTGCCTGTATTAAGGGTCGAGTTATATTAGTTTTATATAAAGGTACTTTCAGCGTCATATTTATCTGTATGTATGAAGGGTCTACTTATATCGGTTTTGTTTTACGTATCGGCGATATAATATTTCGTAGGTTGCTTATATGGGGGGTCGAATTGTACTGGTTATTCATACAGACGATGAGAGTGGATTGATCCCTTTATTGAGTGGGCTAGTGCGCTTCTGATATTTGGTTTTACGGAGATTTAGTTTGTGTAGTAGAATACGGTCTATGGGTGTATTATGTCAGTTTCATACTTAGCCGATTTCAAGCTAGTAAGTGCAGAGGCGGTCTTATTGCTTATTCTTGACTGCGTTTTGAATTATATTTTTATTACCATTAATCACAATTGTAGGTTTCAATACAAAGGGTCGGGAAGGTAAACTGTTTCCGAAGTATGTATGTATGTATTAACTTTATTGTATCACAAGTATTAGACGATAGGATTCGTGTTTCAGAGTGCACGTTCGTTTGTGTTTACTTTGGAAGAAAACGGTAGGTACATGTTTGAGTAAGCTAGGTAATTCCGCGTTAGTTTCCATATAGGCGAGGCTCTGGTGGGTTTACAGGGTTATACGGTTTCTAGTCGTTTGACGGACGCATCCGTGGGCGCGCCGTGGCCGTATTCGAATTTGCAATTTCCTTTTGTCTGACGGTCGCATGCGTTGCATTGCGTTGGAAAAACGAGGTGCGTTGGGTTATTCATCAACTCGGTCGATTCGGTTTTGTATTTACGTGTTAGTTCTTAGCGGTGTTATTCGTGATGCTGGGAGTTGTTGGGACGTTCGTAGACTCGGTGTATCACCCGATATTTAGATACAATGGTGCTTTTTAGTATTGGTGAGGAAGTAGTATTTACCTATCTAGGGAATACGGCATTTTACACATTTCTTACGTACGGGTATCTTTTAGAGTGGGAATGTTAGCAGATTAAAATATCAGGAGCTAAATGCATCTACTGGTTGGTGTCTATCCTTTGCCAAATCTGTTCTTTGTCACAATTTTCGTTACTTAGCTTTAATCGTGGCATTAACGAGTGCCTGAAAGAAGTTTGAGAGCAATAGTTTATCTTGTAGAAAGTAAACGCAATTATTTTTATCTACTTAAAGCATTTGTTATGTTAGAAGGCTTTGACAATGGTTTATGATTATACAGCTAGTTTATATGAATATTTAACTATTTGAATTAATATTTTTATCTCATATATAGCTTTAAAGGGGGGCGTTTATACTTGGGTTTTATTAGGTACTTGCTTACACAGGAATAATTCAGATAGATTGGAATTCTTTGAGTACTTACCTCATAAATTATTTTAGGATTTAAAATTACTTTATTTTGTTTGATAGTACTTTGGTGTATTATAGTGTGGTTGTTATTCAAGCATTTTAATTTAATTAATAAGTTAATGGACCTTGGGAAAATCTTGAAGATAGAAACATTTAGAATAAGCTTTCAATTCAATTTTAGATATTCGGGGAGGATTACGTTGTGCATATCCTATTACACTTGCAAATTACTATCTTACTTTTAAATACAAATGGTTTTATATAGATTAAAGTTACTTTTGTAAATTTTATAACCTAGTCGAGGTGTACTTGGGGTCTTTGTACACTTGCTGACAACTATAAATATTTTTAATAATAATGATTTTAGCATTTATTTTTGAAATTAATAATTTTACAGTTGGTTGTTTAGACTGGAGTGTTAAAAGCCTGATGCTTTATTTAAAAATATTTTAGAAAGTTTTGAAATTTTGAATTGCAATTGCTAATACTTAGTTGCGTTTTCGTTGCCACTTATACTTGCGTTCTACCTAGTTTTAAATTGAAGTTTATCTTAATAAACATTCTCTTAATTATACGTTTATTATATTTTCTCAAATCAAACTATAGATATTTCTTTTAAAATAATAGTATTACTAAATTAAACAACGCGTTTTGTTGTTCCATGGTAAAGTCTTGTTTATTTTAAAATAAATTAATAAATTTCGGTTTGCATTAAGTATTATGGTTTTAAAAGTAAATTCATTTTGGCATTTAATATTTATTATCAGCCTTTTAGCTCAGAACTCACTTATACCTCAAATTAAATTAAAATAATACTAAAGACGTATTATCTTTGCGATTCTAGTAAGTTAATTAAAAGACGATTACTTACTTGAATGTAATGTTGAAGTTAATCATACTTAGGCCAAGCAGGTCAGTGCCTCGATAGATATCCCTATACTAAGATGGAATGGGTTACTATCATCAAGTTGGTTATAGTCACCATTGCCTATTTACAATTAGTTTGGTTAAAGAATTACCAAGTTATTTGACAGTTGAATTGAGACTGGAAGGTTGTAAATAAATACCTATTTACCTCAAATATAATTGATAAACTGCTGCTGTGGGAAATGATGACTCAGTAGTAAACTTTCTTCCAAATTCTAAATTTTATGCATAAATTTGTGCACTATACTTCTGGCTTTTGATTATTAAATTCAGGTGAGGCCGAGTAAGAGTTTCGAGGGGAAAATTAAGGAGGTTGGAAACTCTCGCATCCCTTTAAGGATGCGATATTTTGTACGAGCATTTTACCCACATAAGTAGTAAACTTAAATTCATAGTTGAGTTTAATCGTCAAGACTTAACCATGAAACATTTAACTGGACTTTACCTATTTATTAGTATTTACTATTCATTTATCTATATTTATCAGCATTTCGATATATTTTACGTTACTACAAATCCTTTCACACTTAAATTCAAACTGCGTACTCTTACCCTGAATCGTCTATTAAGGTTCAAACATTTTTGCGTACTCTTACCATTTTATCTTTACTCTTTTTAGCTCTAGTATTTTTGAAGGAATTAAATGCTATCTGTTTGATCTTATACTTAATGACCAATTAGTAATTTTATAAAAATGAACTTTATTACAGACTGCTCTAATTTGAATTAGTTCTGAAGGTTTTTTATGTTACTTCGTTTTAGTTTAACATCACTTACCTTTTATATTCTGATTAAGATTTCGCAATAATTTCCTAATTCATTTATTTTCTTATACGTCATCTTTCTGTTATTTGTTTTACTTTTGGTTTACAGTCTTTTTAAGAAACTTTAATTGCGGGGTTTTTCTGACAATGTAGGAGTTAGTTAAGGTAGTCTATACCATTCCTTATCATCAAAGAATTTAGGGTTGCTTTTCACGGATCACAACGAAGGGACGACTAGACGATCACCTGGCCATTTTACTTACCTTAGTGAATTCAATTCCGGTAACCAGTTCAAGTTTAATTTAGGATTTTATTTATTTAGGTTGAGTTTAGCAGTGTAGGATAAAAAAAAAAAAGTTAGGTAGGCAGGGCGACGTTACAACCTACAGCTCTCCACACCTTTTTCTCGCATTAGATATAGGCAACACTCTTTCTTTCCACGTGTTATTAACAGTTTTAATAAAGTTTATTCACAATCCCTTGACCTATTTTTTACTAGCGTCGGCAATATCAGGCAGTATGTGTATAGAAACTTTTTTGGGGGTACAAGTTAAAATTTGTATCCAATGATTATTATATATATTTTTTTTTGTTATTTGTTCAACGAGCTACTTTTTATTTATTTTACGTCGCAGTAGATTAAAGTGTCGAACTATGTTAATTAGCTTTTTAGATCCACAGGCGAAAACTTCGTTAATGGCCTTATGTTAATTATTTAAGTTACTCATAACATTATATTTTAGGCTGTAAGTTTTCCGAAGAAAATAAAATAAAATAAAAATAAAATATATGTAAAAGAATCTACAATCGCCATTCGCCAACCATTCTGCCAGCTACAAATTTGTAACCATTTTTGCCAATAGAAAGAGCATGAATTTTCGGCCAGTCATAGCACCAATTTCAAAACAATCGGAAATCGTGAATGCGGAAAGTTATACTCGTATATAAAATATCGTTCCATCGAACAGATATCCTAAGCCAATTCGCGAGATCTGCCTCATTCTGCCTTTATTGCGATAGAACGCGAGAACAGAAGCAAATTCAAATTCAAATGAGTTTGGGCTGAATTGATATTCGCCCTTGCTTTGGCGCGAGATTCAAATCAACCTTTTTCTGTTTGTTGTGTGAATAATCATTCATATTTCATTCAGTGCAGAAAACCAATTTGAATGTTTTCAGATATCTGTTACAGTAGATAAAATATAAAGTACGTAATTACGTAAGCGTTGCTCATAACAAAACTCTCGCTCATAATCAAATAGATTCGAAACACATACATATATCTCGAACATACATATAAAAACCGTAAAAACGAATATTTATGCCACGTCTGACAAACATTCGAGTGTTATTTAGAAAATTGTGTATTGCTATCGTGACAGGATGTCAACCCATCGCCTAATATTACAATACACATGTATTCCATCGAGTCCCTTAACCTCTTACAACACCCACGGGAAAGAAATGCGGTGATGCTATTCCAAGCCGGCCGGCATCACATGGCAATATTCGAAAATCACTGTGTAACACAGGCAGGGCCACAAATACGGTTTTAACAAAATATTTGATTGCATGAGGTAAAGCACGTGCAGTTTATAAAATTTCATTGAAATCGTACCGCTATAGAGCAGAATATCATATTTCAGCCATGTATTGGCTTGCCGCGTAGCACCGGGATCAGCCACAAATCATGAACTTTATAGCTCATTGAAAATTCAAGTTGGATAGAATAGCCTGAAAATCAGTATTCGTTTGGGATATTCTACCTCTACAATAGGGTTGTGTATATGTAAATTATATTGTATTCGTAACAACAGAAATGGTAGATTCAGATAACTGTTCTAGGCTTGTTGTGGTTTCCGATCCTATAAAAAACAACAAGACATGCGGGAAAGAATACTAACTATAGCTACGAGCGGTCTTTATAAATTTTGAATTGCAGTACTTTATACATAATGTAAACATTGTGCAACTACACCAAAAGTGATAATTTGTTGAATAAATTGAATTGTATTCTTCTTTTCTATTGCGCCTTGCTTCCTACATACGCACACATATCACGCCTATAATCCCTTGTGGAGTAGGCAGAGCCGAAACGGCCACAAAAAACGGATGTTTACGCCACGTCAGACAAATATTTGAGGATCATTCGGACAGGTTGTCAGCCCATCGTCTAAAATTGCTTCCTGCTATACGGTAAAATACTTTTCTAAGAAATACGGGCCACTCAAATTAGCAGCACTAATTCGAGTGGTCATGGGCACCATTGGTAAATGAAAAACAAACTAATAAATCACTTTACCCCAAGGAACTCAACATTAAATAAATCTATGTCAAGAAACTAAATTTAGTACCAACTGCGCCAATGGTAAGTAATTTATTTTATAAAATAATTAGTAAATAACGCATCTGTCTTACTCTTTGAATAAAAACAGAATCAGCTAAATCACTATCTTGCCAGATTACACTCATACATAAATAAAAATAGCATGAAGCTAATTAAAATAATGAAGAAAAATCTTTTTAGTTATGTTCAGCAGTTTCTACGAAATTAACTCACAAAAAGTATTAGTGAAAAAGACTGCAAAACTCTACAGAGATAAATTAGCTTGTAATACCACAGACTATTACTGTATAAATACTTTTTACGAGGTCGGTAGGTACCTAAGTGAATATTTTCATAAAGTTCAAAATCCTACACATATTCATGCGTAATCACGTTGCATCGGGTCATTTGTCGACCTGGTGCTCTATGTTATGATACTACAGGCTACAAGTCATGTTATGAAGGTAAAGGTGAAATTCTTAGTTCACTGCGTTGCCGATTAATATTCCTGGTACCATAATGTGTAACTGACTACTCAATAAAGAACGAATTTCACCTGCACAATTGAAGCCTTTAGCTTGATAATATCGGGCACTGGTGTCCCACATATTAATGCATAATAGTACAGCGTAACTTCCAAATTTAATACATTGCGCTATCTTTTGCAATGTTTGCTGTTACGTAAAGCTTGTCATTATCAAAGGGCCATATATAAGCCTATTCATGTCTTTTTACTATATTTTATTACGGGGCTTTGCATAGAAATCTTACGTAGGTAATTTTGTCTCATAATGGTAGTTTAAGTGTTGTCATTTGGTGATTTCCACAGCAAAAAGAAGTGTTTTGTTGCAATATCGTCTATTGAGGCTAATATACTTTACATACTATGGAACATAATAGAGGCTCTTTTGCCGCAAGAATTTCAATTCCATTAGAAACCGAAAGCGACATTAGAAAACTGGAACTTATTTAGCAAAGAACCCGAAGTGTTTGCACGTAACGACTGTTAGTTAAAAACGGAGTAATGCCTATTTAAAACAGTATTTATTTATTGACTAGCGGCCTGCCCAGTGGTTTTACCCGCTGCTAACCATTTTCCCGCGGGAATAAGACATTTTAATATAGCCTATGTTTATCAGGGATATTGTAGGATTCTAATAATAAAAGATTAAATCGGTCCAGTAGTTTCGGAGCCTATTCAATTCAAACAAACAATCAAATCTTTCCTCTTTATAATATTGGTGTAGACATGCCATTAAAAATGCATGTTTTATTTTATTTTATTTCAATCATTTTTTCAACTATTTTCCTTCTTATCTCAATATAAAAAAGTATAGCATAAAAGCATTCAAAAGCGGACCAAGCTTCGACTTACTAAGGGATAATCTTGTGATTGTATAGTTTGTAGAGCTTATCTCTCAGAGTAAAAAGCTTATGTAGAGGTTTCTCTAGTCAGATAAAATCTTTTATTATTTTACGAGTATCTATGTGAAAGTTTGTTTGTGTCCCTTTATTTGTCAATTTCTGTCTCTCACGACGAAATAGAGGTAGTTCGAGGGTAATACCAATATTTAGTTACTTCATATACATTGAAATAACAAGTTTGAGTGCCATTTTGTCAAAAAACATCAACTAATTTCACATAAAAACATAAACCTTTATGGATTTTTTTATTAGTAGATATTTGGTTATGTAGATCCTCAATATATAGAGAAAGAAAGCTAAATGGTAATTTAGTATTCAGAAGACAATTCAGACATAATAACTTGGAAAGACTTAATATTTAAAACAGAAGATCCGTAACGAGTATCTACAGTTCAAACCATTAATTTTAAATTACGCTTCATTGAATTCTGAATTGTTTGGATTTCATTCCAGAACTGGAGGCGTATTTTTGAACAAGATATATCGCACTTTTTTAGTACTAAACCGGATCAATCGTGTACGCTTAAAATGTGACAAAGAAGGCGCAAGTGCTTAAAAAGTTACAAGTGAAATCAGATTTAGCATGTGCTAGCCTGCAACAAATGCTCTAACAGTTACACGTAAAAAATCATGTCCGATGCTCGAATAACATTTTATATTTATCTTCTAATTTAATATATTCAGCTCTAGGGTATTTGTGAATGGGTTCGAGTTGCGAGTAGAAAAGTAAGGTAAGACCACTCGTCATTGTCGGGCGCGTGCAAATTCAGAGTTCCAATGACTCAAAAATTCGCCTCCAGTTCCAACATTGCTGAAATAATGAAATAAAGACAGCAAATAAATATAACGGTAGGTAAGTGCTCTTCGACAGCTGAAGTAAGATTGCTTGTAAATAAGAAAGTAATATTGAGTTCATTGTATTTTATGAAAACGATAAACTTTTTTAAAACTTATATTTTATTTTATTAACGTTTGTTTACTTCAGTATAATATATAATATAGTATAATAATCTCTTATAATTTTCATGAAATCAGATTCATCTGATTTCATGAAAATTAAAAGAGATTATTTTTTTATTTTGAGAAAACGACAGTACCTAACCTTTTAATAGTAGGTTCTTATTATGTAGAGTATATAAATAAATACATGTCATAGTGCCAAGTAGGTGTAAATACTAGGTAGGCTTTTACCTGATTGCCTGTACTTTCCATCATGATGATTGATTGCTTTTTACTCAAATATTACACTCGATTTATTACTACTGAACAAAATTTTGTGTAAATATGTGTTAGACGACCCAATATGCTACATTCCACTTTTACCTTCGAAGTAAAATAATGCTCTATATCTACCTATTTTGGTAATGCCTATGTTAGGAATCTCAATTTATGACAATGTGTAGTAAGATGTAAAAGCATATTTTTAGTTAGGATTTTCTTTTCTTACGCAGGAATCTACCGTTTCGCTAAGTCATGAGGGATTTTTGAATGTTTTATTCGTTGTTATAAAAACAGGTTAGGAACGTTGAGAAGCCCAAAATATTTTTGCGTTCTTTAAGAATATTTATCTTAATGTAAAATAGTTTTGCCAAAAGACCGAAAAAATGCACATAGTTTTATTAAATTATCTTGGGAGGTAGAACGATACTGAAATACTGTAAATGAAACAGATCACCTACTACTACCGAACTAAATTTAAAATAGCCGTGTGATGCTGGTTTAGAATAGCATCACCCCATTTCTTTCCCGTGGGAGTCGTAAGAGGCGACTAAGAGACTCGAGGGTGTGTATTGCAATTTTAGGCGACGGGCTGACAATCTGTCACTATGGCGATACACAATTTTCCGAATGACCCTCAAATATACATATGTCAGACGTGGCGTAAATTACCGTTTTTTGCGGCCATTTACGCTCTGCCTACCCCGCAAGGGATTATAGACGTGATATGTGTGTGTGTGTGTGTGTGTGTAAATTTAAAACAACTTTTAATACTACTGCCGAACTAAAATTTAAATATACTTTAATTGGAAACACCTACGAAATAACATTTAAAAAGCTTATATCCATAGTCAACCTTATTTCAAATTCCATAAAGCCCAAACAGGGGTAGAAAGAATAATGACACCAGTTATACTTGGGCCGAAGTAATGAAGCAGTGGAAAGTAACGACCAATCTGCCGGAACAACGATCTTATCTCGCAAGCACAATAGCTTTCAGATCCTGCGATACTGAAATTGGGAAAGGAAAATTGAAGTTAAGTATATTGAAAGTAAAAATAAAAAAGAAACGATGAGATCGAAAGGTTCTGAAGGTTATGGCCATGCGTTGGAAAACAGAAAAGTGCAGCAGGGGACGGCCTCAAGGTAGACTGACTACGTAAAGAGTTGTGGCCCAGCCATTAGGTGCAGTTCAAAAGAAACGCGCCTTCAAGGCTGTTAATGATGACGGCATTACTGAAACGATAGGTAAAATGCATTAATTCCAGGAAGCCTTATCGTGTAATAATTTTTTACCAGAAAAAATACTAATATACTTACATTATTATTAAAAGTCAAATAACAGGTAGGTATAAATAGAAAATAACTGATTGAACAGCAAGCAACACCATATTAGGAAAAATAAATTCACTTTATTCGAAATGTTACTAAACTTTACATGTTATTCGAAAAACTCTTGTAAGTATACAAATTACTAAGTTTTTCGAACTTTTCGGGATGAAAATTGGATGTTAGTTCTAAAAAGAGACACAGTTTACCCGATAAGATAAAAACGAATACCTTGCTTATATAAAAAAAAAATTTACTGCACATTAGCTACTACAAAAATATCAACATACTAGATTTCCGCCCAGAGCGGTTTCACCCGCTGCCACTCATTTTCCAGTGGTAATAGTTGTTTTCCTGCGGTAAAAAGTGGCCTGTGTTATTCCAGGTTATACTCTACCTGTGTTCCAAATTGATCAAGCCGTTTGAGCATGAAGAGGTAACAAACATACATACATACATACATACATACATACACACACACAAACTTTCATATTTATAACATTAGTACGGATTATCTAATGAGTTTGCCTCATAATTCAGTTACTTAAACCACCAAACACTAGCCGAATAGAGAATACTATAGTAACTATTAGGCCAATAACTCAACGTTTTTAAGCTTAAGCTAGACAGCAATTAGGACCTAACATTCTGAGTTCATTCTCACACAGAGCCTTATTAGCTGAAGGACAAGTTAGTAGAACTTACTCTACATATGCTTAGGAACATCGCAATTATCTTAAATAGAGAGAAAAGGAAGTGTTTTCTATATCAGACCAAAAAATTAAATAGGTGAGCGTTTGAAAATACCTGCTCATAAATAGAGGTACTTAATTCTATCACATAGGTAGTTAGTTTCGCAACCTCGTCGCGTCGTTAAGGCGAGTTCTTAGTTTTGTAGAAATTATGTAAGTTTATACCTATTGCCTATATTTTCGTGTGGGACACCGATTCAACGAACTACCCGATTAACCCCGATGTCAGAGTTTTTCAACGACCTAATATTATTCTCGCGTTTGATCTAATTTCAAACAATGTACCTGAAGTAAAAATGATTATTAGTATTGCCCGTTACTACCCTAGTAATAAAGTTCACGTAAGGTAAAACATGAAACCCTGTCGTCACTTCAAGGGCTTAAGGGTCAGGTAAATGGTCCGTAACTTGAAGGTAACAGGGCTATTTGCTGATATTACTTGAGATGTTAGCATCCCGTAGTACATAGTTAAGATACCCTACAGTTTCGAAGTTTTAATAAGGTGCTGGATGATCATCTAAGCTAACATTACTAATAGGTATTTACATAGTAGTAATCATGATGAGTAGTAGTAAAGCGATGAATGAATTATTAAGATCTCTTACAATATATTTCAATTTAGCTATTCGTTACGATGTGCCGTAAAAATTTGCAATGATAGCAAAACGATGCCGGTACGTACTTTGGAAAGCATGTTTAGTTAACAACAGCCTCAGTTTGGGCCTCGGTTTGAACCTTACATACAATTTAAAACTGAGATGTAACAAATATATACTCGTAGCTCATCTAACATGCACAAAACATTCCAAAAAATACTACAAAATATGCAGAGTCAATGTCAAAGACTTCGGTTGCATTACCGATTTATCAAAATAAACAAAACAACAAGTCACCCTTTTCCAAGGTCTGTCAAGGCCGGCTAAATTACCTGTGAAGATTGCAAGCCATCTCCGAAATTATAAGTGGCGTAACGTAACAAACGAGGCTATAAGCCGTGATGGTGTACATTACCTAAATATTTACACAGGCTATCTCAGATATCGCTATCAAAGAAAATGATGGACAGTAGTGAAGCAAAAAGCAAACATTACTTTTGAAAGGTGCTTTGTTAGTAGTTAATGGCATTGAAACGCCTCGAAGAATAGTTTTCATGATTTACCCTTATTGGAAAAAACTACAATATACCTAACGACGATTATTCATGTGATTTAAAGATTTATTAAAACGAGCAAAAGGCTCATTTCAGATTCAAATCCTCGCTTCTTCTTCCTAAAAGTTACCGGAAAAGCAGCTTTTGTTGGCCAGCATGGAAACTATTCTGAAATTCAAATATTAGATCTACCATAAAAGTCGTGAGCTTATAAAAGCAGAAAGAACAAAGTGTAACGACATTCAAACTCTTTTCACGCGAAAGATGCTGGCGCAAACCTACTCTGGCTATGCTGTATTATGTAATAAGTGTGCTGGATCTTTTGTTTGGCTAGTAGGATCACCTGTTATGATTCCCCAGATGATCAAACTTTTCTAATATTCCTCTTCTGCGAATCGAATGCTAACAAATTTTAGATTACCATGCACTGCTTGATCACAAAGACAGCTGTTGTGTTCACTTATTTTGAATTATATATAGAGTTCGTGCCTTGGGGACTGCTGGGATACCACATTATGGACAGTGCCACAGTCGCATTTAACGTCGGTTGTAAACCATTCAATATGTTCGCGTAGCACTTTCCAACACCAGCCCTGAGTTGGTTGAGTGGCTTTCAGACTGCACAGAGAAGATTGCTACCTGCTAGAAGTAGTTCTCACCTGAAAATTGGCGACGGCGAGCTGTGACAGGCCGTCGACGTACGGCCCGAGCACCGCGTGTTCTCGCACGCGTAGCGACCGGCGCGTCGTCTCCGGGTCCAAGAGGTCGTGTACTCGTTCATTGTAGATCTCCATGTAGGAGACTTCCACCTGAAAAGGGAGATATAGTGAGACTTTCGTTGAACGAGATAAAAGTACATAAATAATGAGAAAATGTATTTCTTTGAATAACTTGAAGAACATGGTGGTCGTTTGCTATAAAGACAATCTGACATGGTGGTTGTCCTCAGGGTTACTTCAACATGACGACATCTCCAACCAAGTGTGAATGTGGTTTATCGCCTTGGACTATGGTATGGACCTCCACTTAAAAATATATATATTATGGCAACCTACCGAAATCCTCTGCAAAATCTGTCGGGGTTGAACTTGCTATAGAATAAAAGACAGAACTTCTTACTTTATTGCACAAAGTATACATGTCGTAAATAGAGTAGAATAATATGGTTTACCTTATACGTAAGATGGGGTGGATTCTGCAGTTTGCTGATCCTCTCAAATAACGAGTTGCAGAGCCTGGGTATTATGCCTCCCTCGTCACCTCCTGGCGCACCCATCATCGTGTACGACTTCCCGGAACCTGAACAAAGAAAACAGGAGACTGAGTAACTATACATACATACATATATCACGCCTTTATCCCTTGCGGGGTAGGCAGAGCGTAAACGACCGAAAAAACGGCCACTTACGCCGTAACTATAGAAAACTTGAATTACTCTCTCTTTACCAATAAAACTGCGTATTTGAGCCGCAACATACATACATACATATATCACCTCTATAATCCCTTGTGGGGTAGGCATAGCGTTAACGGCCGCAAAACGGTCATTTACGCCACGTCTGACAAATATTTGAGTACTATTCGGAAAATTGTGTATCGCCATAGTAAGAGGTTGAGCCCATCGCCTAAAATTGCAATACAAACCCTCGAGTCCCTTAGTCGCCTCTTACGACTCCCACGGGAAAGAAATGGAGTGATGCTATTCTAAGCCGGCATCACATCTTCAAGCCGTAATCTTCTAGTAATATACTTTTGACGTATTATCTAGATTCATATTTCAGTGCAGTCCGTCCTTAGACTAATTGCTGAACCGCGTAAGTCCGTGCCATATTATTTGGTATGAAGGAAATCTTAAAATATTTCGAGCAAGTAGTTTATGACAGTGAAAGTTTTACCCCAAGAAACATAGACTAAAAACTAAAAAGTGAATTCAAATTTCCACTTACAAGATTACATTAACTCCGATTTCAGGCAATTTGAATCCAGCTATCATATTTCGCAAATTCAATCAAGCGAGAAACTAAATAAATTTTTTCTCGGAAAGGTAACTTGATTATAAACTGACAAAAAAATAATATTGTAGACACTATCGGACTATTTGCAATAAAATGTTAAGTATAGATATCAAAGGTGTATGTTGGTAAACGAGAAGAAAAAATCATCCTCCCATACGAAATTCCCGACTGAATTTCTATGGAAACTCGAGAAAAAAAAATCGTGCTGCAACATAGGCTACATCATGAAAGTTAGTCACTTCCATGGTCTGATCATGACTGCAAAGTTTTCGGTACACCGTCCCTACACCCTGTATAACATACATAAAAAAAAGGTAGGAGAACTGAAATAAAATTACTAAAACGGCAGTTTTACACTACAATGAACCTAAATTGTTATGAAAATATTGTCAAACGTTGACACAGTATTTTTCACTTCCATTTTCGTTCACGTTAAAATGATTTTTGGGACATCCAGTTATTTCATGTGCTAGTAAAATCTACTACAGGTATAGCTGCGCCATTTTAGACTTTACAGGCTAGTATTAGAGGATAGTTTCGTATACGAAGGAACAACGAAAAATAAAAAATGAAACTCTGTTGACAGGGCTACGAACTACGCTCGTAGCAAATTGCTACGCCCCGTAGCGCTTTATTTTCGAGCTGCCAAATAGTAAGAATAGTCCAAAGATAAACTTTTCACGTAAAATTCGAATAAAAATATTAATTTTGACGAACAGTTCTCAAAATAAAACACCAATAAAACAAAATATCGGTATCGGTCCACGGCAGTTTTGTGTGGCAATCGAGATATTTTCCGTGGGATAATGGTTAAAGGACTTTCTTTACATACGCCAAAATTGGAAAGCAGTAGAAATTAAATTTGCTTTTTAACGCACAAAAATTTGGATTAGGATGTATTAAAATGAAATTGAAACCCCAAAAGCTTGCAGCTTTGTATAATCTCATTTCATTATGAAGTATTCACAGGCGATTTCCAGAGCGGGTAAATTGGTAATCTGTATGAATAACCGAGATTAATTTTGTAAGCAAAACAATGGAAAACTTGGCGCTATAGGTAGGTATACCACAACCGCTAACGCCGCGCCGCAAAAATTTGTTTAGGGAAGATAACAGAAGAGAGAGATTATTATAAATACAAACTTTATAAAATACCTGCAAACACTTAATTTGTAATATACGTACCGTGTACTTATAAACCAGTGTCGCCGCACCACATTCCTAATCAATATAAACCTGATAGTTTATTACGTAATATACTATTTTATGTTATAGACAAATTTTATTTTATTCTCAGAATTTATTTGTTAACCTGAAAGTAATAACAAATTTGGTTGATCCTACTTTGATACTTTTACGAACCAAAACTTTAATTTAAAACATAAATTACGGCCGAAACTTGTTAATAATTCAGACAGGCCGTAACAGACTAGAATCCTAGTTTAGTTGACCTAATTCTCGGCAGACTGACAGGCACTTTAAATTCTAATAAAGGCTTTTGTTTAAAATGATTAATTCTGTCGTTATAGTTGGCAGAGCTTTGTCTAAAGTCTCTTGGGAGGCACAGTGAGCACGATCGCATTTTCTCCATCACCCGTAGGTGGTCTGGAAGAGAATGCTAATTACTTACTATGCTAATCATACAGGCTGCTTTGTTGTAAACATTTTATTGCAGGTTTTCATCGCTTAGACTACATTCAATCTGAAAAGAATGAATTAGTCGCTGGGTATTAGTTGCGAAACTAACCCAGTAGATAAAGCCGTGCTACAAGTTATTGGCATTAAGATACACTTGCAAAATTGCCCGGCAAGGGACGAGCCGCGGTAGCCCAGATGGAAGAGACGTCGCCACTAGTAATGGCGAAAATCGCTGGTTCAAATCTAGCCTGCGCTTGCAAATTTTGCAAGTTGTAAAAATTGAATTGACAAAGGTCATTAGTAGGTCTGTGCTGTGGTAAAATTATTGTTGTGTAAAGCTACATACAAATAGGAACTATTCTCTCAGTATGACCAAAAAAACATCATTTTCATTGAACTACGAACCTTATTTTAGATACTCTGATTTTCCACCACATGTCGTATCAAATGCTACAAAATGCCACAATAGTTTCCAACTTTGCTCGAACGTTCGGCATCAGGTGGCTTCGGTTCAGAATCCAATCGTATCACTATTTCACTATTGTCTCGTATATGTTACTCTGCCGACCGTATTTCAACCGGAATATTGAATGCCTCGGGACACGTGTATCTTGCTTGGTACTGTGAGCAACACCATCAGTTATCAGCAACATCCATTTAAAGAATCAACTTAAGCTGGATCTTCATACAGTTTAAAAGAAAAACTAGTATAGATGAATCCTTAAACGGGTAACTGGAAGTGCTGCTGATAATACGTATATTTCTTAGTATAAATGTTGTATCTAGAACGAAACCCTTCTGTTTTTATATCGCAACGTTTTACGTGAAAAAGCTGTCAGTTTTTTTGGTCGACAAAATTTATGATTTATTTAGGTTTCTGGAAAACTGTGTAAAAATATTCAGACCAAGCTTTTTGTATTTTCTGAATAACGAAACAATCCAGATTTTGAGAACTTCGTAGCCGAATACTTGTATTAAACCACTGTTGGAATGTAAATTAAGGGATTTGTGGCTTTGAGACCCTAAAGGGGTAAAAATGGGTTAATAATTTGTACGAAAGTTCGTAATCCATGATGTGATATTTTTGAAAATTTGTAATTTGATCATGAGGCAAAAAAGTTGAATACGTGTTTATGGGGTATCTACTTCTTTTTTGTGTGTGGACAACGAGTCGTCTAAAAGGGTAAAAATGGGGTAAACGTTTGTGTGAGAATTATGGGCCTTTGAAGCAATTTCTTAAACTAAAGAGCATGTCAAAAGTTTTCTAAATATATATGTGGTTTTTTCTTCTTCTTATATATTTCTAGAATTTTGCTCAAATCCAGAACGATGAGAAACAATGACGCTTCCCTATAGAAACCTGGCTCGCTGCCAGATGATCATCCGAGATGCTGCATTATAGGGATATGGAGGCACAGCCCCCTAAGTAGGTCACTTCAACTTCTGTATTTTTATACGACGTACCATCGACAGCAAATCAGTTACTTCTGGGATCAACATTATATACATACATACATACATATATCACGCCTATAATCCCTTGCGGGGTAGGCAGAGCGTAAACGGATCAGCATTAACTGGTGTAATAAAAGAAAAGGTTGTCAATAACGCGTAGTACAGATACCATTTTGGCTTAGTATAAGGGCCGGAGCACACCTAGCGCGATATGGCTCACGCCGTTTTTAGTAGTCGAGTTAAACTAACAGAATCGGCAGTAGATTGATTGCAGAAGGCATAACCCCGGAGGCGTTTGCTCATGTCAGCCAATATTGAATTCATTGAAATAATGATTCACATAATTTACAATTTGTGACTTAAAACGGCGCGCTTGCCAAATACCTCAAGATGTGTGCCGGTCTTAAGTTGTTATGTTAGCGATCGAGCCAGCTAATAGATTGTAAAAAGGCTAGATGCATAAATTGTGAACAAATGAAACGTATTGCGGGTAGATGTGGCTATGTGGATGTGAGTAAATTTTAGAAAAGGAATGTAAATTTATACATTTGCCTTTTTTTGCTTCTATTAGTTAGATACCATGACGCTGGTATACTTATTGGATTGATGCCAACATGATAACATCAAGGGCTAAAGATGTAGTGGCATGAAGAAGGCCATGGTTACATTTCTCGTCCTTGTCAATCAGATAATAGTGTTAAATTCACTATGCGATTTAGACAAGAGTCATACCCCTTTTTTATACCTGGATATGGATGTTTTTGAACAAGATCACTTCTGAGAATAGGAAACAGATAACGATAAAAATATGCCAATTTGTATCAATGAAATTTAACGTAACCAGTATTCGACAGTTCGTTAAATAAAAGGTGAAAAGATCAAGAGAGCAGGCGAAGTTTTGACAGTTACTTCCGACTAGAACTGCGAAATGGAAATGTCTGAGTTTCTCTATTCTTCGAACTTCAACCGTAGAACAAAACTTTAAGTTCATTTCAATGCCCAAATAGTATTTTCACACGTTGGTTAAATTTTCTACCTGCTACGCTTTTGGCGTACGCAAGTATGAGCAAGAATAACTGCATCGTTTAACATGCATTGCGATTTATTAACTACCTACTACTAAATTGTAATTTATTAATGAAAATATTTTCAGTCCACCTTTTTACAAAACAACACCGGGAGAAATGAATGGGTTGGTATTAAGAACAAAAAACCAACCTATATGTAGAGTAAAAATTTTATTATCAACTTTATACCGCGGTAAAATACCTTATACCTACAGGAAAATCCATCGATTCCCAAGTGAAATCGCAAGGCATTGAGCTAGTTATTACTTTGATAATCTAACTTTAAAGTTGGCGTGGCATTCTCAGCAATTAACAACGCAAACAGGAGGGATAGTTAAAACTTGGTTTTGGAAGGTCTCAAGAGAGAAGAGCTAAGAGATTTAACTAATAATAGATTCCCATATAAAGCTAAGCATACTATAAAGTACATACTGTGTTTTACATGCTACCAAATTATAAAATTGCAACTAATTCACAGTGATCATTATTTTATACATCCAAACTTACATTTATTAATTGGTTCAAATTGCTGAAGCTATCACTAAGTTTGTTTCATTAAATCTTTTCTTTGGATATTCAAAACCTTTCGGTCGTCTAGGTCCAGACACCTAACAGTTTTTGATGAGTCGTACGTAGAATGTTTTTTTACGACCTTTGCCGCTTTGTTCAGAAAGAGATAAAGGCACGATTGTGAAAATGCTTTATTTTATTATGGTTCCCGTTCCTTGGAGTTGTTTATAATGTGGAATCACAGAATAGATAATAGTAGTACCTACAGAAGCGACACTCCTTTGATGTTGAAGAAAGCCGCCGTTTTAATAGCCTACACTTTTTTTTGTAACATCCAAGACACCGTGCGCTATCTAAATTAAACTCAAATGCACGCGCATAAGAGCACAAATCCTTTGCGTTTTTGACTACCTACACGGGAGCTTAAACGCCAGGGCCGGATTCAGGATATAACTATGAAAAATAAAATCCGTGCTCGGCTGGGGTTGATTTGGAAGAAATTTTGTCGGCACAGCGTTTGGCAGTAATTTTCGAGAATGTACTTCAGATATTACTGAACTGTCAAAGTGATCAGAGCACACCATGTAACTCCTATGATTAATATTCTCTTTGTTCAATAAATCAAATCTGCCAATTTTTTCTAACCAGTCACGCATTCTAAAAAGAAGACAATGAAACCAATACAAAATAATAAAAATTAATAATTATCAGCATAAAGCCTCGTCAACATTTTTAATTAACTCAAAAATACGGTCAGGTCTACCCCTTTAAGGGACCAACTTATCATGGCATTTCATAGAATTACTAAGAAGAACCATAATAAATTGGTCCCTTAAATGGGATTCACTGCGAGCGAACATTTCTGCGTTCATGTTTAGATTGCCTTGAGTAGCTTATTCTTAGTTAAATAGGTACCTACTTTACATTGTATAGCCATGACATTGCTTGTGGATAAAAATCAACGAAGCACAAAACAATCAATAATAGTAGGTACATTTACCTATTATTAACGGATTATTTTTCTTACCTTGTACAATCCTTTGGTAATGTAAAAAAGGACAACTTGGAATCACTCTTATTAATAAGACATCCGTCCTCAAAACACCTAGTCCTATTTTGTCTCATCATCATAATAAATTGATTGGTTTTAAATTTCGTAAAGAAGCACAGCACAAACAATTTATTCACGACTGTCTCGTTAAAGAACGCGTCACAAGTGAAATGATGTCACCGCATCGATGCGCGCGCGCTCCACTAGCGAGCGCGATCCGGCTCTGGCCGAGTGTACCGTCGCGGTACACGACGGCGTAGGTACTTAACTCCGTAGGTATAGGCGAGTGTCGCAGGCCTGGTGGAATGCCTTGTCGGCGGATGAGTTTCCGGAACATTATAACTTGGGCCTTTTCAAAGCGTGAATAGGCATTATCTAGGCAAGCATTTACCGTCGTCTGCATCGTCACTTACCATCAGGTGAGATAGCAGACAAATACGAGTCAATTTTTTATTTTAACATACATACATACATAGATCACGCCTTTATCCCTTCCGATGTAAAACGGACATTTACAACACGTCTGACAAACATTTGAGGGTCATTCGGAAAATTGTGTATCGCCATAGTGACAGGTTGTCAGCACATCGCCGCGTCGTAAAATTGCAATACACACCAACGAGTCCCTTCGTTGCCTTTTACGACACCCACGGGAAAGAAATGGGGTGATGCTATTCTAAGCCGGCATCACACAGCAATTTTACTGTAAGAAAGTATGTTAAAATATTCGCTGTATTCCCCAGCTTGGACCACACGTCCCTAGGCGGCAACGCTGGCAGAATGCACCTGCAGTTTCAGCTCACCCGGATGTTACCAGGTTCTTTGTCTTTTCCCTCCCTTATAAACTGCGATTTATTCTCATTTTGTATATTATTTATTGTGCATTAACAATACAATAATATTTGTTTATAAAAGTAGTTCACAAAGGCGAGCTTATCTCTATAAAGAGATCTCTTCCAGCCCACCTGTAAAACTAAGTACGAAATAAATACGTGCGGGGACAAGATTGCACACAAAGTAAAAATAAAAAATAAAACAACAATATGATAAATAATTATTTGATAATAGTCAAATAAATACACATAGCTAAACTAATTGAACTATAAATACAAAACCAATACTTATATAAATATAAATACATAATATACAAATACAATACAAACAAATACATACGTAAATATCAAGGTAGTGAAAGGTAGTGCTCTTTCAACCTTCTTTTGAAAGAGGATAAAGAAGGACAGTCCTGGACTGCCTTAGGAAGATTGTTCCAAAGTTGTGTAGCTCGAACGGAAAAGGAGTTGAACAGAAACTTGGTATTGGCTCTAGGACACTCAAGTACCTTTGTGATACAAATGCGCCTAGGCCGGGAATCCGGAGGTAAAAAGTGAAAGCGGGAGCGGAGATACTCGGGTGTGGATGGATCATTGAGGATCTTGTAGAGGACAGACAGGATGTGCACATCACGACGAAGGCGGATAGGGAGCCATTTTAATTGAGCGCGGAATTCAGATACGTGATCATATTTGCGAAGTCCGAAAATAAACCGAATTGCAAGATTTTGCAGGCGCTCAAGTTTATTCAGCTGCTCCTCTGTCACATCCAAGTAACATACATCAGCATAGTCAAGAGTAGGGAGGAGGAGTGCTTGAGCAAGCATTACTTTAGTCTGAAAGGGAAGGAAGTACTGGAGACGTTTGAGAGAATGAAAATAATAATGCATGCGCCTGCTAACCTCGTTAACCTGGGATGTCCAGGATAAGTGAGAGTCAAAGATAACCCCAAGATTTTTCGCTTTATCCGTGTATGGAATACAAACACCATCATAATAAATGTGATTCTTCTTCTTTTTCGTGTGGGACACCGAGTCGTCCAACGACTCGATGAACCCTGGTGTCAGAGTTATTCAACCGCCTACTACCACTAGTAGGCCTCTGACATGGTTGTGTTACGACCGCCGTCTAAGTAATCATAGACAGCAACCGGGACCGACGGCTTAACGTGCCCTCCGAAGCACGGAACCATTTCTTTTCGGACAATCAGTTGGTTCACCCTGCAATGTCCTAACCAGACCGGGAACAAATTCACAAAGTGATAAATATCAACTTTGTGAGTGTCCCACCGAGAATCGAACCCGGAACCTTTGCGTAGCAGGCAGTCGCACTACCACTGCGCCACATCGGCCGTCGATGTGATTATTAGCAACAATAAGCTTACTTTTAAGTCTACTGCTGCCAATGATCATGGCTTGTGACTTAGTGGGATTTACTAATAAACCAAAATTCTGAGCCCACGTCTGTATAGCAGAAAGATCTGCATTTTTAGAATCAACAGCCTCGGATATTTCAGGAAGAAAAAAATGCCTGTAAATTTGCAAGTCATCTGCATACAGATGGAAGGGAGAAGAGATTACTCGAGAAATATTATTGATAAAAATAGAAAAGAGCAATGGAGAGAGAACGCCGCCTTGGGGAACACCAGCAGTAAGATCCGACCAGTCCGATGTTAAATTATCAGTCTTCACACACTGCCGGCGACCATGTAGATAAGACCAAAACCAGTCTATCACCGAGGGAGCAATGTTAAGAGAGCGGAGGGACCCAAGAACGATATCAAAGTCAACCGAATTAAATGCGTTGCTGAAGTCAAGCAGAGTCATAACAGTAAGTTTAGTATCTTTTTTCTCAAATGCGATTTACAGGAAATATAATATTGTTTTATATAACAGGCATGAGACAATGATAATTTTGAAATGATTCAGGCCTATGTCCAGCAGTGGACTGATACAAAAACCCTGCTAAGTATTAATAATGTGTACTTATAGTAAGAACATAACTTTTCGTCGGCTTTCGAAAAATTAAAATAAATAAATGACTACTTTACGCAGAAAAAAATAGCCCACAGGTAGGCATAACACCGACGTTATAATGGTAAAAAAATACCTTGAATATCTGTGCTGAATAATTTATTATTTGAATGTTATTCAGAATGGAAAGGACAAAGATATTCGCGTTAAACGTGGAACAAATTAAAAGAACATTACGCGGAAATGGACGTAAAAAGAATCATTATTATATTCATTTTACGCTCAAGATACTTAAAAAGCTACATGCGGATTGTTCTCATTCTTGTAGCATTAAAACATACATAATCTTATTATGTGTATGTAGTATGTTTATACTATGTTTGTCTGTTAACCTACTCGAATCTTTCGGTACATTTTGTAGCACGCTTATAATGCATAACTCATGGAAACGACTTACCGAGCAACGTAAACTGCTAACCTGCTAAGTGAAATATTACGACTTAGCTACGACGTAGCGGTTTCGTAGATATTGCTACGAGGCTCAAGCTTATGACAAAGAACTGCTATGAACGAGTGATATAGAGGCTTTTCTCCTTAGCATATCACCTACTTGTTCGTTAATAGTACCTTAATAATATATGATTCTATAATGAAGTCATGTTTAAGAACTCTCCGACAATACCTTCCAAAAATAATTCATCCGTTGTTTATCTATAGAAAGACGGGCAGTTTCTGTTCAAACTATTAGTAGGCATATATGTATACCAGTATAAAACTCTTAGAAGACACATAAGCCTAAGGAATCCTTGAGCGTGCTCATATGTTGATGAGCTGTCTCGCGTTTACAAAGAAATATGAGGTGAAAAGCCTCTGTCATCGTGTGTTACACTTTTATCCGGATTTTCGCGTTTAGTCACGTCTTTTTGAAAGACGACTACTAGGTACTACTAACAATCTATTATGTGGTGTGTGTAAAGGCGCAGATATTTATGTCGTGAAAACAGATTCAAGGGTGTTCGAATAGTAGTTTATGCAACTGTCGTATAATAGGGGTCATTAGAACGCGAGTGTTTGTTTATCACACGAGGTGCAGCCGAGTGTGATAATAGTTTGACACGAGCATTCTAATGCCTAATTAAAGCAGTTGCATACACTATTTTATCTACAATCTCCAAAAAAACTCAGAAACACTTTTCTAAACGTACGCACCGGCCATTGCAAGGCCCGATACAAGGACAAATTCAATACGAGAACGTAATATGGCTTGATATGAATTTTTGAAAAATCTATACTTTAGCAGTTGTTTAGATGTGGAGTCTTAACAGTAACTTAACTAAACAACTGAACAACATCTGAACAACATCTGAACAACAACTGAACAACATCTGAACAACAACTGAACAACATCTGAACAACATCGAAACAACAACTGAACAACATCTGTACACCAACTGAACAACATCTGAACATCATCTGTACAACAACTGAACAACGTCGGAATAACATCTGAACAACAACTAATCAACATCTGAACAACAACAGAACAAAAACCTATTAAAACAACTGAACAACATCCGAAAAATTACCGTACAACAACAACTGTCAGGTGCGGCGGAAGATAGCGATTTGAGTATTGGAAAAAAAAACTTCGTTTCATTTCTCAACTTTATCGTATTAAGAGTTTTCTCATTAAGTCATTACGCTTCTGTAATTTATAGTAAACCCTAGTTTTTATAGGCAGAATGCATAAAGTAGGTCATTATGCATCTGTTTTCGAATTCATAATTCGAACATTATGAGACGAGTGTATATAAAATAAATATTGTTTTTACCTATTTTACTCCTGGGACATCGTTGGCTACATAATGACAGGCATTAATAATACCATAGTTTGATAAATAGTTTACTGAGTAAAATTTTCCTTAACATGTTTAGGAAGCAAAAGCTTGCATACATTCCTAACACAATCGCATAAACTTCCCCAGAGTTGAATTCAGTTTTAAAATTTATGAGCGAAGTTTGCAACAAGGCTAGAAAAGAGGCGAACTGCAGCAAACTTCATGCCAGACTATTTTCCGACTGAATTCAGATGTGCAATACAAGTCGGGGTTGCGCTGCTTCACTGCTGCATAATACTTCTTAATAAGTTTCAGGATAGGCAATTTGTAAAGATGTTTTACTAGATAGTCCAGCTTTAAACCCGTTATTATGAACTACTAGCGGTTTTTTGCGGAACACCGAGTCAACGAACAACCCGACACACCTCCAAAAAACTTTAAAATACTTACTTTAATATTATATCTTCTTAGAATTATAGAGGTTTATATTTTTAAGATAATAACAATTAAATACCTTGAAATTCTGTCCAAAAAAATTATCTCCTTTCTACCCCTTTAGGGGTTAAAGTTCAGACAATCCTGAAACACGTGTCTAATGAATTTAGTTCCATAATTATATGCAAAAAATTAAAAATTTATCGCCTCAAAGAACACGAACTTTCACAAAAAGTTTAACCCTTTTATCCCTTAAGGGGTTGATATTCAAAAAAATATTTCTTAGCGGATGGGTAATAAAATGAACCTGCGGCCTAAATTTCATGTTTCTAGCATTAATAGCGTACGCTGTTGATAAATGAGTCAGTCAATTAGAAAGGTCATTTTTTTTATTATTGTAGATAATAGATATTACTCTTTTGTTAAAGGTAACCTCTTTTTAAAGCAATAAAAATATAATAATTTCTGCGGTCATATTTAAGATCTACACACAAATAAAACATAAGATCGACCTTATATTAAAAAGACGAAACTTCTGTGCATTAAAGAGTATGTGAAACCACTAAAAAGTTAAATTTTTTGTCTATTCAACTTGCTAAGTTTAATTGTTTCCATAGTAAGCTCTCAGCTATTTTAACATGCATAACCGACGTTTTAATATCAATACCTCAGAGCTAATTTTGTATGCCATTTCCGTACGCAACAAGAATACACACAACCCATCTTCGTGTGTGGGTTATTGATAACAAAGCACTGATTATAAATGTATTTGTGTCATATAAAGAAAAGTCTTTACAGGTCTGAAATGTTATTATTACGTGCGATAGATACCATCTTACAAATTTGAAACTGAAAACTAAATTTTAAAACGCTTTATTATGAAAGCAGGCAAAGAAAATAAAATATGCATTTGAGCCACACGAAACCTTTGCGTCAGTCGAAAGCTGTGCAAAATATTTGCATAAAGAAACTTGAGTTAGTGAGTTTTATGTCTAACACCTTACTGGAAATACATGAGACTACAGTTTAGTTTTATATTAAACTAAATTCGCAAGCATTCTGGATTACAATAAAACATCGTCAACGAAATTAAAGTTTAGGGAACTGATTTACAAGCAAATCATTCGTGACAGTGATATTGCCCATAAAAATATTGTAGGTATTCGTGTTGGATCAGGGTTGGCAATGTTTAAAACAATAGTTTAAAACATAAGTTTAAAACAGTGTTTAAAACACCTTAAAAAAAACACGTTTGTTTAAAACAGATTTAAACATGTTTTGTTTTAAACACGTTTAAAACATCAAAAAAAAACATACCCGTTTTAATGGTCTTTATATTCACAAGTTTTATAAAAATTATAGATTTTTAGCAACCTCAGTATGGCAACCCATAAAATTAGAGCGCGGGGTTTCACCTAACGCGCGGGGCGGGCACTGCCCTGTATAACTGCGCGGGTATTCCCCAAACCAACACGCGGGAGTTTCCCTTTGGAATGGTTTTGTTCGGCAGTAGTTCAGTTGTCCGCATTTCGTCGTGAGCTCTTGAGTCGTGTGAATACGTAAATATAAACAGTCGGAATTTTGAAGTAAAAATGTCGGCGTAACAAGAGTTTAATGTTTATTTTATGTTATTTGTGAGCTTAGCTTGGTATGGTACTTACCTATGTTATGTTTTGTTGTTGAGTATGATCATGTGTTAAATCGAAGTTTAATTTAAATTTCAAAGTTATTGTTTAAAACTGTTTAAAACATGTTTTAAACAATTACTTTGAAATTTAAATTAAACTTTGATTTAAAACATGTTTTTTTGTATTTGATTTAAAACACAATATTTTGATCTTTTAAAAAAACATGTTTTTTTTCCAACCCTGTGTTGGATACATTACATTCAAATATTTCAACCTACTTAACATTATTTCAGTATGTTTACGCCTTTACAAATAGGCAAAGCTCGGAAAAGCTTTACGTAGAAGTTACGAAAGCATAAATTCACTAAATCCAAAGGTCAAATTTAAATAACTTTATAACAGTGAGGTGGGATTTTTAATCGTACTGCGGGTAAACCAAACCGGTATTACAATTTGGACTGTATTTGAACAGTCTTAAATACCAAATTGGCTTAGACAGAAGCCCCTATGTGCCTGCTACTAGTGCACCTAAACTTTGACCAAAATATACTTCAGCTTTTCGACCTCTCCTAATTGACGTAGTTTGGTATGCAGTGTGCACCTGCATTTTGCCTCTAAGCCAATCAGCTAACGGAATTCTTTCCGGAAAAAAACATTTTTTTTATCTCAAATATTTTTATATTGTTTGATTTTATTCGTTGTTCTTCAAATTCGTTGCAAATGGAGCAGACTTGGGATAAAACTATAAGCTACTGATATACATCTATACTCAAAAATTCTAATATATCGTAGGAAGACTGTCAAACAGGCCTAACCGTCGAGTTGTGAATGTTTCATGAATGAACTTTCGGCCACGGTGAGTAATAAGGAAGTTCAACAAACTTTTGTATTTAGATGTATGTATTACAAAGAGGTAGACATTGGCAATATTATAATCATTCTTAATTGGGCCACAAGTTAGGTGAAATCGTTAAGCATATGTTGCAGTAAATCGTAGGAGCTGGGTAAGCTATTTAGTAGTGTAGTTTCATCTCTGAGATGCTATGACCACCTTCCGGCTCCATCATCATATCAGCTTTTTGACATCATTATATTGCATTGTCACTCAATTTACATGTCTATGCAAAATTTTTGATCAATCGGAAGTCGTTAAGTGGCGCAAATTTTGCTTCCAAGATTTGACCCGTACAAACTAACAAACGAACACGGCAAGTCAAATAAAAGCTTAGAATAAAACGTTCTGCTCAAAAACAAACAATATTCACTTAAATCTACTACTCGTAGCAAAGCTGGTAGGTAAAAAACAAAAATCAATACTGAAATGCCTAGATTTGGCACCTGACAATCTGTCACTGCGACTGACATTATTGTGCATGTTTGATAACGGAATTTGCGTTCAGCTCGTTCAACTTGCTGCTTGAATTAGAATCGGAATCTCAAATCCGCGGTGTTATTAACTCTATAGAACTTGTAGAACGTAATTTAAAAAGTACTTTTTAAATTATTTATTTTTAGTATCAGCACTCAAATACCATCTTTAAGCGATCGATCTACACTGATATTCACATTTAAAAGAACCAGAATTAATGATTACCATAAATGGGTAGCTAGAAGTGCCTTGATAGCACAATTAGTACTATTAAACATCACTCGCAAAGAAAAAAATAAAAGCTTTGTGTTAGTGGGCCAAATTAAATCTGTCATGTTAAAAGGAATGCCTCAGGGTACTAATAATTAAATAAGTGCTCATATTTTTTAGGCAAAGAAGGCGGTCTGGGAAAAATATTTCCAGATATTCAAGGAACAGGGCGTGAATAATTTAGACAGACAGCCATAATTCTAAGAGCAAAAGAAGGAAAATAATTTATATACATTTAGAATAATATGAGGATTAAAATAAATTTCATATGATTTCATAAATAAAAAGTACATTTCCTAAGATTTCTAACATTCTTTCGATTACGAATTATTATATCCCGTACTTGAATTACCCATATTTATTAGCTAGAATACCCCTACCACGTGGCAAATCCTTGGTAGTTCCAAAAATTTGGTATTTATGATTACAACGTCACCATGTTCATGAATAGGGGTCAAAGGTATCTAGAAGTTTTTAACATTATGCATGGCAACATTCCAGGCTTGGAGGGGTTCGAGACAAAACAGTAGCGAGTGGAATGCTGAGTATGGGGTAATCATGGGTTATTTATTAATATTGTGCCGAAACATGTTTGGCTCTTTGTATGTATCCTACTTCTGCTACTGCATTGGGTCGTTAGGCGACTTGGTGTCCCACACGAAAAGAAGAAGAAGAAGACTACTTTGACTGCCCCGATGGCTTTATGGCTACCATGCTTCGACAAGTATTTGTAAGTTACTTTTCAAATATTTGTGTTGAGTCTGTGTGTTTTCTATGGATAAGTCATTTAAGTGAACACGGATCAAACTCACTGTTATTTTTTTTGCGCGTTATCGCTACGTATTCGGAGCAGTCGGTGGTCCTTCCTCAGGCTGAGTGCCTGGCCAGGCACATTAAATAGTATTAAAAAATGTATTTATGTATATCGGCTTTCTAGTTCCCATAGTACAAGCTTTGCTTAGTTTAGGACTAGATGATATTTATTTATTTTATTACTTTATCAATGCAGTAAGACAAGTACCGAACGTGATTCAATTCTCGCGGCACGTGAGTACCAATGGCAAATTAATGCGGCTCATATTTTTTGCTAGATTTGACCAGGTTGAAAATGTGGGTAATTTTTGCACTTTAGAAATTGTCAAAATTGTAGAAATTTCGAATTTGCGATTTGTAATAATATTACATTAATTTTATAAATAAATAAACAGTAATTGTTTCTGACGTAAGATTTTTTATTGTGATTTGTAGGTAGTTTTTAAAATGTATTTGCATTTTGATGGCAAATTTGGATATGAGCTAGGTCTATTTGTTTGAGTATTGACTGATGAAAACAGATTTTTCAATTAAACATTTGTCAGTCAAACTAACAGATATGTGGAAGCTTGAATTCTTAAAAAAACACATTATGCTGTTATGATAATAATCAAATGTAGTTCTTTTTTCAAAGAACCTGGCTCTTGCATAAAAATACAATACACAATACTGGCCTTTGAATTTTATGAGAGTCCTGTGTATCATTCGAGAGACTGTACACTTGAATACAGCAGAACAACAAAAGCCGCACCGAGCAATCCTGAACTTTACAACACAATGGAAATAACAAGCTGAGTGTGCATTGTACAGTCAACTTTATAACTGTATGGGAATTATAAGGATCACTATGATGTATATGCGAATTCAAAATAAAGCGAACTCGGATAATGTTGATAAAATAAGTTAGATTATTATGCTCCATGTAAAAGACAGGACAAACGTGTTAAGCATCAGGAAAATGCAGTAGGTAAACGTGATTTTTATTATTATATTGATTAAGTTACTAACAAGTTACATATTTCAATTCATATAAAACAATTATCTATGAGAGACGACCGTAGGTATGCTCTTTTGACCTCGACTGTACCTATTATACACAGATACAGTTGTTTTCTAAAGCACAGATGAATGAGCACACTATTGGTGCTCAAGCGGGAGCAGCCATATGAAAATAACTAACTAACAGACAAGGGCGAACTTTGCGACACAAAACATATCACAATATAAATTCAAATAGTTTATTGTCCAATGGCATATGGAATTCTTGGCTTCTATTGTTAAATGCATTCTACGGAGTCTCAAATAACAATGGAAATTATATTCTTTGACAAATCATACACGAGTTATTCTAAAATATTGGCACAAAACAAAAGTATGAAAAATGCATCGAATACAAAAGGATATGCATCGTCGTTTCGTATTGATATTTGTACAACGATACTGTTTGATGATAGATACTCGTAGACATTTGCTACAAAGTTTTGCTACGACGTAGACACTTTGTAGTTGAATGCTACGTACAAGAGAACTGAATCATACCTAACTTAGAGAATGAATTTATTTTTAAGTATGTTGTTTCTTTTTAAGTATGTTGTATAGGTAATATGTATTGTTTTAATTTCCATAATAAGACACGTTATTTTATCAAATTTATACAAAAAAATATTTTTGCTAGCACACTTTCAGCGATAAAGCCGCCTTTGCGCAGCTTTAGTTTAAGTTTTCCTGTTATTTATTTGTGTTTTGAATGTGCAATAAAGTGTTTTTACTTACTTACTTTTTACTTACTGTGTATTCTTATAATATAATGAAATATCCGTAATTCATAATGTAATTTCCAATGGCAATGAATTTAACACTATTACACTACCAACGTCAACGAATCCTGTAAGTAGGCAGATTGTTTTACTGAGTAAATAATAGAAAATTATAAAACATTATAAACTATTGACTAACGTGATGCCGGCTTAGAATAGCATTACCCCATTTCTTCGCGGGAGTCGTAAGAGGCGACTAAGGGACTCGAGGGTGTGTATTGCAATTTTAGGCGACGGCCTGACAACCTGTTTAAAAATAAGTTTAATTAGTATTTCTACACAGACTCACAAGTCACTAAATCTTGCGTACGAAATCGCGGAGAAACAGACGAATGAACGTTCAATAGCATCTTGCAGACGAAGCCAGTCACACGGCACTAACTGAAGTTATTGCAAGCGAGACAATTTTAACTGCAATTTTAATGGAAAAAGCACAGAAAAAAGAAGATATTGCAATTTTAATAAAACGGATACAAGAGATTCTGGTATTTTTCTTCAGTCTTAACGAACGATTGGTTGCCTTACTAGGTAGATTCTTTCTCTATCTGCCATTTGATTATGATTATCCAAATAAAGAAAGACCCATATAGCGCCAATGAATTGCTTACAATTGTGTGATGCCGGCTTAGAATAGCATCACCCCATTTCATTCGCGTGGGAGTCGTAAGAGGCGACTAAGGGACTCGAGGGTGAGTATTGCAATTTTAGGCGATGGGCTGACAACCTGTCACTATGGCGATACACAATTTTCCGAATGACCCTCAAATATTTGTCAGATGTGGAGTAAATGACCGTTTTTTGCGGTTGTTTACGCTCTGCCCACCCCGAAAGAAATTATGGTATATGTATGTAATAGCTTAAAAAATCACACGATCCGGTACCAAATGGCAAAGTAAACAGGTCATACCTTTGGAATATAAAAAAGACACCGCTTCAACCCATTTCTTCTTAAACGGTATAACTATTGTCTACCCTGGATCCGCTGGTTTCCCACCAATTACCGCTTTACCGCTGGAGAGTGAGGTCATCTAGCAGAATAGAAGGGGTGGCGCTGAACAAAACGGCTATCCCGCTTGAAAATGTAGGGTTACCAAGCATCAAGATATGTAGTGAGCCTAGTTTTAATGTTTGTCCGGCGCATATGAAAAATTGGTTCGGAGTGGAGAGTATATCGCCTCGATCTAATAGCCAAGTTAGGTGAGCAGCCTTAATCTTATCTACTCGTACATAAATATGTATCCATTCCAGCGATCTCATCCAACATGAGTTTGTTTTGAACCGCAGACACGCAATAAGGACCCCAGTCTTATCTAAATAAATACGTATGCGTACCAGCGATCCGATCCAATATCCACATTACTATTAATCCTATCCTCTTATCCTTAGTATTCCCAATTACATTATAAAAACCTTGTTTTTAGAGTGGCCGGTCTAACCCTAATAGGACCAAATCGCTAACTAGACTTTTTTAAACCGCGCAACCCTAAAACAGTGAATGTCATGCGCTCCGTTTCACGGCACATTAATCGCGACGCGTACAGCGATCTAACTTAAGCGGTAGTCACAACGAAACGGAACGTTTGAATAAGATGTATGTTTTCCGTGTAGGTTTATTTCAGAAAATATTTGTAGGTAGGTAATAAGATTCAGTCTTATCTATAATAACTTTTCTACACCTACATACCGAATTTTGTAACACATCGTCAATCATCATATGTAGATAATAAGTAATACAGGAGTTTTATTTACAATTTAGGCTTCATTTTATACCAAGAAAATGTCGAATCATCACCTTCCCGCCGTTATTCCAACTCATTTGGGTTGGGCGCATCATATTTTTGTGCTGTAACACATAGATAGATAGATTAAACGTTTATTTCGGGTAAGAGCGTTTGTCCACCGCCGCCGTCACCGTCACGTCACCGAGCACGAGATGACGGCGCCGAGGTAGCGGCATAAGAATAGATAATAATACTGGCGTATAGAAACGAAACTCCTTTGTCTGGGCCCCAAAAGCCGCGCTTTAAATACCTACTTCCCCCCGCAGCCCGTAACGCCCCGCACTCTCCCGCGCTTTAAGTCGGGGCTGTCACGTGCCAATAATTTTATTCCAGATCTAGACTAGCGGCCAGTCAAGCGGTTGCGACCGCTGCTAACAGTTTTCCCGTGGGAACAAAATATTTACCCGTTTTAAAGTCTTACCTTACCATTTTATTGTTAATAGGTAGGTACAGAATTTTAAAATAGGTGCAAAAATGGCGCCGTGTGGTGCCAGATTAGAATAGCATTCTTTTTGTAAAACGCGTTCTCCCTATGAATACAACACCTTGCATTGCTAAATTTTTCACAAAAAATGAAAATTCGACCCGCTCGACGAACGTTTCCGCGGCGCAGCGCACTCCCGACTGAATTGTTCTCTAAGAGACAGCCAGACGGATTGACCTTGAGCGCGTCTGGAGCGGGAGTGTCATCTCTATGTGATTTCTACTCTATGGTAGCGGTACATACATTTATTTAGCCGCGTGTCCACCGCACCGCCGTCACCCGAGCGCCGTCATTCCGGCCGCCGAAATCGCTAGTAGATCGGCGTGACCGCTAGAACGTGGCCCGAGATTTTGACGGACCGATGTGCCGACAAAACAAAACACGTATGAACTTGTCCACACACCGCCGTCGCCGTTCCGTCACGAGCGCGACTACCACGCATGACAGCTGGAACAAACTAAACCAGCGAAATCGGTCGCAGAGGACAAACGATCGCCGTCACGTCATATTAAAATCGGCCCAAAATAATCTCGTTCTCGGTGACGGCGGCGGTGGAAAAACGCCCTAACAGTACATTACCATTCGGTTAGTACCTAGAGTGTATATGCACGCGCTGAAGCAGATCCGATTCAAGCTTATTAATTAATAGGGTTTGGCTTACATTTACAACTGTTCGCCAATGCCTGCCTAACAAAATTCTTTTTCTGAAGTGTAATGATGAACTTTCTCGCGTCTGCCAAGGCGTGTACTGCTTGACGCTGTAGCAAACGCTAAAAGAGGGGTTCAAAGACGTATGCTGCGTTTCAAATATTACACCAAGCAGTTGCGTTTGACATCGACTATCAAGGCTGGGACAAGCTTTCTGAGGATAGGGATGAATGGCGAGAGCGTGCGTTCAATGGGCGTAAAATACACGACAATGCATGGTTCTCTGGTCTCGCCAACAAAAGGCAGAAAGGATATCAAAACATGCCAGTCAAATTCCACTTTCACATGTATCATCACGGGGTGCCTCTTCAAATTGAAGTTCGGAGGTCAGCGTGCAAAATGCAAACGTGAATTGATGCCAACTATTTTAAAAAGGAAAGTTGCCTTCTTTGGCCATATACAGAGAGGAGTATATGGCCAAACCCAGTATGAGTTTTTAAGACTAATACTCGAAGGCAAGATCCCTGGCAAAAGAGCACAAGGCCGACCCAAGAGGAAGTGGATAGATGACCTCCCGGACTTCGGTACTACCAGTTGAAAAGGGCGGCGCAAGACCGCGAGGGTTTCACATGTAGAGCATGCGGAAAGTCATGCCGCTCCCGTATCGGATTATATAGTCATAAAACGTCATGCCTCAGACACTGTCTAAATCGTCTGGCACAAACGTATGAGGTCAATGATGATGATGATGATGTTGATTCTCATCCACCGCGAGAAATTTAAGCATATAAAGAAAAATAACAATGCGCAAGCAAAAACCGCGTTCTGGCAAGTAGGTATTTATAAAACGCGTTACAATACCACAAGAAACTAATAAATGAGAAGAATACTATGTGGTTTGAGGCCTGCATACATAGCATTATTATGTCACCATTACAAATGGCTACAAGAGAAATCTGAGAACGATTCTTAGAATACTTAATGAATACTTTGCGTCGTCGGCAAACACCTAATCGTTGCCTACATACTACATGCATGGGAATGACGTAGTTTTTTGTTCATCTTATAAACAAACATAAATATACTTTATTGCACATAAACAACACATGGACATAGATAGAAAAGAAAAAGTACAATGGAGGCGGCCTTATAGCTAGGTAGCTATTTCTACCAGTTTACGGTAAAGTAGTTTTAAGATCCGGGATAGTGATTTTACGAATAAAATACATACATACATATATCACGCCTTTATCCCTTGCGGGGTAGGCAGAGCGTAATAGGCCGCAAAAATGGACATTAAACATTTGAGGGTCATTCGGAAAATTGTGTATCGCCATAGTGACAGGTTGTCAGCCCATCGCCTAAAATTGCAATACACACCCTCGAGTCCCTTCGTCGCCTTATACGACACCCACGGGAAAGAAATGGGGTGACGCTATTCTAAGCCGGCATCATACGAATAAAATACATATACAAATTCCAAAAGAATTCATTTCTTATGTATAATACTGAAATGTATCGAATAATTATATGTAATCGTGATCCCCCAACGGTAGTCAAAAGTCTAACTTCAGCTCGAAACTTAAGGCAAAGTTTCTGACCACCAAAACGGAGGCAGCTATGCATAAGGAATTATGTTTGTGTAGTTACATAAGCCACGTCATACCGTCTGACCTTATCAAACTTTCAGTAACGATAATGAATTCTTACCGAATATTTATCATTGCAGCCATCAATTGAACAAGGATTTTTATTTTCAACAGCAACATTTGATTATACCTACTCATAAGGTATCCGATGACCGTGGGGTTCGGTCCCATTGCTCTGCCGACTGAGCTACCGGCGCCTCGACTGACTCTTGCAATTTTTTTAAATTTTCATTTATAAAAATAATATAGCATTGTAAGTGCATAATAAAACCATAGTGCATCTAAATCGGTTGCGTAGTTTTAAAGATATACTACACCCGCCTGGTACACCGGGACACGGGAAGCGAGTTTATTTGATACTAAGTAGTAATGATGAGGAACCAGTAATTGAAATGGTTATTAGGTGTGCTGCTGATAGTACATTACATTAACAGCCACAACAGTCCTTTGGCTACACATCGGTATTGCCTTACTCACCACGCTTGGCAAGCGGATTGGCGAGCGCAGTGCAAGATATTGCTTTCACAGGGAACGCTGCGGCCCATTCCCTGGATGAATTTATCCCTCAGTCACTTTTTACGGCACCCACGGGTTGTATTGGGGCTACGCTCTAAGCCGGCATCACTCGATATAGTACGGCTGATAGTACAAACGCAAATTATTTCCGGAGTATTTAGTCAGTTACCGTTGTTTCCGACTACCAATATCGAATCAAATGGTTCAGTTACGTATGTTTCGGACATTTGAATTCAGACGTACAGACGGACCGCTCAACTGTGCTTCGTAATGGGGTTTCACATTCGATAAACTTTGGAGACATGAAATAACTTGATTACGATAGACATTAGACAGTAAATTTCAATTTAACGTTCTGGAAGTTCGTATAGTTTTCGGAACTTATTAAACGAGATATAATTTCCCGAATGAAATATTGCTTTATTGTATGAAGTAACTAAACAGCATTTATGTGCCAGTCATAATCGGGACATACGAGTAGATTTCAAAACCCCGATTTCAGAAAGAAACAGAAAATTGTGTCAGACCGAACGAACTCCAAGGGTCCAACCACAAAAAAGTTGGGCGCGCGTTGAACGCGTCTTTACATAATATTACCATACAAAAAAAAACTCTAGACACGCGTTCAATGTGCGTCTGACTTTTTTTGTGGTCGTAGGTACTACCTGCTGATGCACATCGAGTAATAAAGAATGTAAAATATTAGCTGCAAATATTTTAAAGGGTGAACCCGTCCATGAAACTGAACAATTTTTCCCAAGGAACATAGGTCAAAATATGGAAAAAAAATTGGACCTCCCATACGAATTGACCTGGTCGGCTGTAACATCTATTGTGGGAGGTCCGATTCCTTTTTCATACGTCGTGCATTGTTCTTTGGGGAAAGTTGTTCAATTTAATGGAATGGTTCACCGTTTAAAATATTTCAGCTTATAATTTGACATCCTGTATTCAATTAATGAAGCTATACTGTTTTTCCAGACAGTATTAAGGATGAACAGTATAATTGAACCCCTGTAAGACGTTACTAATGGTACTAAAATAGGATGTAGGTAGGATGAGTCGATATTTGTATAGGTAGCTGTTCTGGCATTTAGTCTCTACGTAGACCAAATACTATTGTGTCAATATTAGCCTAATATGGCTAGCTTATCATGTTTCAAAAATATTACAGTCGTTTATTATTGGCTCATAGTTTCTGGACCATTGGCCGAACCCATTTAATTGATTTGTGTCATTTTAAGTAAGTATATGCAAAATACTTTTGTTAGCAGTGAATATAAACGGTTCAATCTAGGTTTTTCCACTGTGTAAACTGACACATAGACAATAATGGTATATTTCATGATATTTATTTAATTATAGACACTTGAAAATTTTATTTAATAAATGAGCTACCATACATTGAATCAAAAATGACCGCAAGTTTTAATAAATACAAAATGTACCTCTAGTATGTACTTTACAGACACACATACCGCGATCGTACAAAAATAAGCGACTTTACAATTTTAGTAAGTTATGTCCTCAAATAATGCCAGCAGCCGTACCGGACAATTATAATAAGTTATGGTTAATATTTTATTCAATTTGTATTGTCAATTGTCTGTTGCATGCAGTTTAATATTGTACACCTAATTAGGTAGCTGTAATGAAACTTTTTAATCTTCTAAACCTAAAAAAAATCAAAAAGAAAGTAAAAGTTAGTAAAACTTATAGCTGAACAATAAATTATTTGAACTTTGAACTTGGACTATATTGTACATCCGCATTGATTATGCTGTTTCAGTACAGCATTAACATGTTGAAACAAAAAAGGCTCTGTTAATGAGATCATTTTCTCTTGTCGCGCAGGACACCGAGTCGACGAACGACCCGATGAACCCACTTATCTACCAATGTTTCATTTGAAAATGATAAGCAGATTAATTTAAGTTGAGAACTTAGAGTTTTTGATAGGTCACTATAATATGGTCTAGGACTCCGACTAGGACTTTTCTGTATTTGGCCATTCCGAGAATAGGACGCTTTGTAACATTTTGAGACATGGACATTCTAAAACTAAAGGCGTCATGCTGCAAATCCCGTTTACGCTATCCAGCTAGAGTGTGTAAGAGAGAAAATAAGACACACAAACTTTAAGCCTGTATCTACACTTTCACACACAAACTCGAAATCTTTCAGCGAATTGAGAGCTAATACCATACACTTCGGTCGCATTAAAACTTGTTCGGAGTTTAATTCATTTCTCGCACAAACCGAGCAAAACGACACTTTGTAGTTTGGTTTCGTTTAGCAAATCGGTTTTGCTCATGTGACATGGGAATGCACTTTCCAGGTTTAATAAATTATCTAACTTTAAGCAAACAAGAAGAGCAATAGATTTTGGATTTGCTTTGTACAGCAGTAAAGTATTTAAGGCATCAATTTAAACTGTTGACAACCTGTCACTATGGCGATACACAATTTTCCGAATGTCCCTCAAATAATTGTCAAATGTGGCGTGAATGTCCGTTTTTGCGGCCGTTTACGTTTTGCCTACCCGCAAGGGATTATAGGCGTGATATGTGTATGTATGTGTAATGTATACTGTTTGTTCTCAAAAACTGTAAGTATGAACAGGAAATTTTAGTACCACCGTTTCAATTTACAAGTAAAACAGTAAAAATCAGTAAAAAGTTTCAAATCTTCCATTTAAACTTAAATTAAAAGCGGTAGAGGTACCGAGCAAGTGTTTAATCTCGACGAAAGGTAAACCCTCGAGCTAGTAAACACATTAAAACTTGGCCGTCTCTTAACACCTTGATAGCTCGTATCTCTGTAAAATTAACACTTATATTTACTTGGTTAGGTACAAATAAGAAGTTATAAGAAACTTACTTGTGTAACGACTAGTAGATAATTTAGAAGCGACGTTATAATTGTTCGTAAATTATTTGTCTATATCCAGCGGTTTCACCCGATGCTAACCGTTTTCCCGGCATAAATGATACATAATAACTTACTTTTGAAGAACAACTACGAAACCGCATCAATATCCGTTGCGTACTTTTAAAGATCCAAGCATACATATGGACTTAATTTTATACTATTTAGTGATTACAGTTTATTTTAATGGCATGGTCATGTTTTATTTTATTATTCAGAACAATTATATAGGTTAACTATTAACCCTGAGACACAGGAATTGTGAGTTTAAGAAGCAGTCTAGCCTCAAAACTGTTTTGTAAATTACCTACCTAGTAGTAGTTAATGGTAATTATGTTTATTAAATATGGACCTGTGTATACATTTTAACACCATAAAGCCAACCAACTCTTACTCTCCAAATAATTTAGACTTATTGAGAAACACATGATGATGATTCTTCCGACCGATTTCAGCTATGGCGACCACTTCAATTCCTAGTCAGCGCGTCATTGATTATCTCGGGGATGGCAACATATAAAGAAAGAGGAGGAGATAATAAAGTTATTGAACTGTTCTGCTCCGGTATTGCAATAACACCCGTGCAAATATCTGCAAATTTTCTAGTAAAACGTTTGCTTTCCGTACTAATATAGGTATAACTGCTGTGCAAAATTGGATTTCTAGTGTATACCAACGCTTTAAGGTCGAAAACACTGTATGTATTCAGGAAACGTATTTTATTGAAAGCAAATTGTATTACATCTTTTAAAGTTTCTTTCATAACTTATGTTATTTAGGTTGGGCTTCAAAAGCAAAAAAAAATTTTTACAGAGGTTCATAGTTGTTATTTTTATACTACGATTTATACATTCCCAGGACAAAGCAGTGAATTTAAAAACAATTTTCCGATGAATGGAACACGAAATCCAGTGAATTCAAGCTGATATATGGAACAAATTGAACACCACATTGCACTTTACTCCACAGAGTATAAAATACATCACTACAGATTTAGTTACAGATAAAAATTGAATTATGCTGTCCGCGACGCGTAGTGGATCGTGAATTATGAGACTATTGTAGTTGGTTGTCAACGCTGCATTTATAAATTTAAATCAAAATACGAATTCAGTGTTTTTAGTAGTAGGAATTATTTATAAAGAGTTAAGTAAGTTTTAGGTAAATAACCGCTGAAACACTGTCAGGGGATGCACAAAACTGGAGTTATTGCTTGTGTCATAAGTAGACAGACATATCTAAAAATATGCCTTCCAAATATTTCAGGCCCTTCCATGCAGTGTCTCGATTAAGTATAAAAATAAATTTGTTCACTTTGTAAAATTCTAATCTATTATAATAATTAGTTTACAAATAATGTTAAAGTAGAAATCGATCATACACCCTAACCATAAATAAGCATCACAAATATAATAAAAGCAATAAATAAAAATAACAATTCAGACTTTTATATAGCAGGAAAGCAAAGCCACATAATTCTAGTATTTGGAACTTTGCCAAGGATCGGATCATAAAGTATATCTGGAGCTGATCAAAATCCATTTAAGGGTCAGAAGAGAGTACTACTATAATGTAACACAGTAGGTCAAATAACTGTGAACCAAAGAGAAAATAATTTGAGGTTTCACACGAGGTCACGTAAATTTTGGGGTGACGACAACGTGGCGCGTTTTTAAGCAGGTATATTTGAAGAATACTAATACACTGGAGTTCGATAAATTACGGAAACACTAAGAATAGAACGGGCGATTTCTTTTGTATTTTCTCCATTAGTTTTTTATTGTCGTGATCGTGTGGTGAGATAAAAGTGTATGAAAAAGGGATATTGTACTTCTTCATGACATTCCCTCGTAAACATGTAAACGCGAGCATCACTATCGCAATCCCATGACCTTACTGGAAAGATTTAGAAAGAACTGCGTATTTCCAAACCTGAACGCCGGAAGAAGTGTCTAAACAGCGTATTAAAGTGTCTGCTTACTTCAGAATTTTTAAAATAGTGAGATGTGAGAATGAGAAAACTTTATACTTACAGTATGTTTCTATAGACCAAACTAGCTAAAAATATATCAAGAGAGCATCCAATCACCACGCTTTTGCTAAAACTTCAAACGACCAATATCCGAATTTAATTCTGCCAATCGCTGCACGGCAAATGCATTAACGTTCCAAAATCAATTTCCTACCCCCCCTGCTGCACCCGGTAACACCCCCTCAGGAAATTAATGAGTACTGGCACACTCGATGCATCATTTGAGCACTGATCACTTGAATATATTTGACTGGGCAGAATAATGAGTTTTGGAGAACTTGCAAAATTGCACCAGAGGCAGGATTTGAACCTGGGACTCTCTGGGTAGAGGTGTCGCTAGTTAGCGCTAGCGACACCTCTACCGATAAAGCTAACGCGCTCAGCTAAAAATGGCGAAATTATGCAAGTGTATCTCAATTGCCGTGTGATGCCGGCTTAGAATAGCATCACCCCAATTCTTACCCATGGGTGTCGTAAGAGCCGACTAAGGGACTCGAGGGATGTGTATTGCAATTTTAGGCGATGGGCTGGCAACCTGTCACTATAGTGATACACAGTTATCTGATTGACCCTCAAGCTTTTGTCAGACGTGGTGTTAATATCCGTTTTACGGCCGTTAACGCTCTGCCTACCTAGTAAGGGATATAGGCGTGATATATGTATGTATCTCAATAAATTACGAGTTCTGTTCGATTAGAATAGCATCGCACCATTTTTGTTTACCCGTGTGTCGTTGCCCGTGAGCGACAAGAAACTAGACGTGAAGGCGCCAGTGAATTTACATTTTCTAGTTCAGCATGGTTCGTCATATAAGATGCTAGACAAAATGATTGCCTATAAAAAAAGCTAATAAATCTAAGGAATACCTTACGACTTCTTTAAGGTACTATCAGTAGCACATCAAACTACCCATTCAAGAGATCAACTCATTCTGTACTATGGTTTATTTTACACTTTTAGTATCATAAATGAAATTTAGAAGTTGAAAAAATGTTAGTTAGTTAAAAAAAGAACAGAGTGAGAGGTTGACAATTTGGAAGGGTTCGGTCGGGGCGCCGGTTGCTCAGATGCTGGGCGGTGGGACGGTACTCCACAATCTCGGGTTCGATCCCCAGGCGACGCTAACATTTTTTCAACTTCTTTCATCTACTCATTCTCGTAAACCAGTCTGTGTTGATCCCTGAAATGGTACTGAGGTTGCCACGGATAGGTCCATAGCCCGTTGACATTAACCTTTTCTCACATTAATTTCTTACGTATCTCTTGACTTCTAAAAAATTTTTATCGTTCGTGCCTCACGTCGCCCATTTACTTGATACATTTTGACGCAAATTGCGCATTCTGTTACTGGAATTCGCCTTTTTGCGCCTTTAATGTTTACATTACACGTTTTTACGGTGTTTATTTATGTACGCAAGTAATTTTTAGGAAACTGCGCTTGTAAGAAAGCAAGACGCAAGGGTATGGTTAAGGAAAAACTAATTAAAGTACAGAAATGAACTAACAGAAAATTTGTTTTTTTTTTTACCGCGGCCAGGATTTGCGACTTTTGTCATTACTAGGGGCAACGCCTCTTCCATCTGGGCTACCGCGGCTTGTCTCCTGCCCGCGAATTTTGCAAGCGTATTTTGATGCCAATAACGTGTGGCACGGCTCCATCAGAATTATAAAGTTTTCTAAAAATTACATACAGGGGAAGTACTTTTAAAATTTGGTATTCGAAATTTACTTAGTAGCATTTCGGGGTCAGCATTTATGAGATCAACATAACTTGGATTCTTATATTAATTGCATGCAAAACCATATTAAGTTGACCCCTTTCAAGGATCTCTACCCTATAACTGGCGACGCTGTAGACCTATCAGTTCTTAGAGTGTCAGACCTTTAATTTCTATATGTATGCCCGATACAATTGCTATACCGGATAGGAATTACTATACAAGAAAAAACTATTTTTATCCATTATTACGATCAGTCGATCAATCTCATAATAATTGTTATCAATCATTCATTCACAATCTCGAATAAAAGAACGATTGAAAGTGAGAAAAGAATAGACGTGGCAAAATTGAATGGAACCAGTCGGTCATTATTTCGCTAAATTGATTAAGCCAAACTGGCTAAATAAGATTCTTATTTTATCTGTATCTACAGACAAGTAGAACCATAAATAGTATTTATTTCATTGTCATCGGAAATATAATAATGTCAATCAATCAATGCCGTGTGAATGGCTTAGAATAGCATCACCTCATTTATTTCCTTCGGGCGTATTAAGACTCAGGGACTCGAGGGCTTCATGTGTATTACAAATTTTAGGCGGCTGCCTGACAACTTGTCACTAAAGTGTTCCACGGTATTTCTGTAACGGTCCTCAAATATTCGTCAGACGTGGTGATATCGACCGTATTTTACGGTAATTAACGCTCTGCCTACCCCGCAAGGGTTAAAGGCGTGATATGTGTAAATAGGTTTGTGTAAATACAGGGTGTAAGGGACAGCCCTCCGAATACTGATAGGGTGTATTCAGACCATGAAACTGAACAACTTCTCTTTTTTTTTCAGACGTAATTTTTTTCACTTCTCACCCATATTAAATGCAGTCAGCTGATGTGATTTTGTATGGGAGGTCGATTCTTTTTTGTCGTTTTCTGACATAGGTTTCTAGGGTAAAGTTGTTCAGTTTTATGGTCTGTATGCATCCTATCAGTATTCAGAGGGCGGTCACTTACACCCCGTATTGATAAACCTTTATTGTATATGTCGCAGTAAAATGGCTTCCTAGGAATCTAGTCAAGTCAAAATATGGCAAAATCTTGACTTCCTTCTACCATCGCTCTAAACAGATCTCGGAATTCAGCACAATTCCTTTCTAAAAAGAACAAACTTTCGACTGACCTAAAGAAGAAAGACTTTTATAAAACAGGAGGACTAAGCGTGCAAAAAAATGACGCGTGCGTGATATCTACATCTACACTAATACGACAAAGAGGAAAGATTTGATTGTTTTTTTGTTTGAATTGAATAGGCTTCGAAACTACCGCACTGATTTAAAAATTCCTTTTACCATTAAAATCCTACATTATTCCTGATGAACATAGGCTATAATAAAATGTCTTATTCCCGCGGGGAAACGGTTAGCAACGGGTGAAACCGCTGAGCAGGCCGCTAGTTGATTATAAACCTAAGCAAACATTTTTATCGATATAGGAAAGCAAGTCTTATTTCATAATTTTGGCAATAAAGTTACATAGATTGGTGTATTTCAAAACTTCTAGCCAAAAGTAAATTCATATAAGGAACGTGTGCTTCACCCGGGCATAGCTCAAACGACTCTCAAAGGTTTCTCACGTTTGAGATTTCAGTGTGAGTTTCCTTTACGTTTATGAGCTTCATATAGGTACGTAGGTACTAACTGTATACTCTCATGAGTTCATTACTGGAGGCTGTTTAATATTCATGATTTTAGTACGTGAAGAAAAGAGTAGAATAATTTTGAGCTGATGATTTATCACTATGGTTTCCAGACCAAGGTGCCACTCTCGTGGTCGCAACACGATCAGACAACGGGAGTCATCACATCACATCAGCCCATAGTAGTCCACTGCTGAACGAAGGCCTTGCCCAGCGTATGTCATAAGGCACGATCTCTCGTTATCGCCATCTAGTCGCTACCATCCGCCATCTTTAAGTCATCGATCCATCTGACCAGAGGGCGCCAACGCTACGCTTACCTCGAGAATGGTTATTTCACCGTCCATCGGTTCTACAACAGATGTGACCGGCCCAATGCCACTTCAGCTTGCTACACTTCTAGACTATGTCCGTTACTTTGGTAATTTGTCGCAAGCAACGTAAGCTCTAAAAATAAAGGTAAATCCTATTATTCTATGGCACTTTATCAGTACTTACAATGACTTAAATCGTGTAAGTTATATATTAGTGTTGTTTACAGCTGTTATTCAGCGAGACGTAGCAAGTGAAGCGTGAAATGAAGTCGTCTTGTACTAAATATACTGCTCGTAAAGAACAAGTCAGCTCAAGACGTGTACCAAATTAAATCCAAGTTCTAAATTATTCTAGTACAGATTAATTCGCACACGGGACTATAGATGTAAATTAACGGTTAACTACCGTTATTTAACTAAATTCGCCGTTAGCTACCAATACTTAACCCGTTAACTATGGTTATTTAACCGAGTGCGGTATTGAAACGGAGAAGCAAAATATTGAGTTTTTAAGTTTGTTATGCGTAGATGATTGTTATCGGTCACATTATAATACTGAAATGTTGCTCGGATACTCCCTTAGAAGAAGTAACAGAGATAAATGTTCGAGTTTTTCATTTTTGCTTGAAAAAAATACCAATTTTATTCTAAAGATGTAGGTGCTCATACGTATTGAGTAACTGTAGGTATATAGTAACACTAGGTACATTTAAAAAACATTTTGATATTTTTTTTACTGCAATAGATAGGAAGGTATTTTCGTTGTCGAACCAATAGCGAGAGGCAATGTTGTTGCGGTGGCGGCGGCGTCTTTTGTTTATTTGAGGCTCACGCACCGCCCCCCCCAGTGATCGTCTCGATCTCGAAGACGACGGCCACGTAGCGTAGGGTTCCTAGGAAACCTCCACTACTAAGCACGAAGCAGCGGGTAGGCGGAAAACTACTTACGTCAACTCTTTTGCTCTTTCCTTTAGTAAAGAAGCAAGCGGGGCGGGTGACGAGACGACGACGTGGCAACGTTGCATTACATGATATTGAACTACCTACCTACCTACCATCGCTTCTTTTACTTCTCATGGTAGTCTACTGAGCTAGATCTCGGTCGATCAGGCACTAGGTACACCTACAGTCACGCCTACATCCCTTACGGGGTACCTAAACAACGTGTGAACGGACTAAATGTACCTTTTACTTGTAGACTAAAAATATTTAACTGAAAACAAATATAATTAATTATACACCTAACCAACTGCTTTCAAAAACATTTATTAAAAACTTCATACAATAAAAAAATATATGAAAATAACCGTAGTAACCCAGTCTGACTGGTTATTAACCGTTAATAACCAAAAAAGCCGTTAATAACCACCTGGTTAAAATCGTTATTAACCGGCTTCCCATCTATACACGGGACTCATACCAAATGGAAAATATCGTAATTTCCATATTATTTTCCGCATGAACTCCATTTTCTGTAGTCAAAATGTGTCTACTTTGTAAAAGACGCCTGCATAAGACAGATGCCTCGCGGATTCGTAACAGTAGTCCACCAAGACAATTCAAAGTGTAAGAATGATGAAAGTGCAAAACAGAACATTACATTACATAACATAACATAACATGTAATAATAGCGTAATCCGAGGGCTAAGCCCCAGGCATACCTGGGAGGATGGCGATATTAAAAATTCCACCACGTAAATATGAAAGGGAGGAAAGGGTTACGTGCCCTAGGATTCAGGGTGACGGCATAGCTTTAATATGGAGGCTGGCTGAGAAACTAAAATTTTCTGCAAACAACCATATTTCTGTATTTTATCACACTACAACAGGAGGTGGATAAAATAATATTCATATACCTGGTAAACCAAGCACGGGACTTTTTTTTGTAAGATTTTTTTTGATTTTATTTATAACGAAATTTACGTTTTTGGTCGTAAAAATTAGTCTTCTTTAAGTAAATAATTTTCAATTGATTAGGCATCAATGGTACCATTCAAATGCGAATAAAAAAAAATATCTTCTAAATCTTCAAGTACCTATAATAAATTCCTACATACATACATACATACATAAATCACGCCTATATCCCTTACGGGGTAGGCAGAGTGTTAACGGCCGTTCAACGGATATTAACACCACGTCTGACAAAAGTTTGAGGGTCAATCAGATAACTGTGTATCACTATAGTGACAGGTTGTCAGCCCGTCGCCTAAAATTGCAATACACACCCTCGAGTCCCTTAGTCGCCTTTTACGACACCCATGGGTAAGATATGGGGTGACGCTATTCTAAGCTATTCTAAATTCCTTGTTTCTCTGAAAACAGAGTATTTCCTTCGGTTGGCTGAGAATATTTCTTGCCGCCGAGCAATAAACAAGATTAAAATTACAGCGCGCAGAGTGGGCGAGCCTCGTGGATCTCGTAAATCTCGAGCAAAGCCACGGTGAATAGCTAGTCTTACGGCAAACTAATACATAAAATTATAAAGGCTATCTGTATAAGGCTTTTTTTTTAATAGGTAAACTTTTGAACAGAACATAATATGCTACTGATATGCTACGCCGTAGTCAACCTAATTAATACACAAGCACACACACATCACGCATTTAATTCCTTGCAGGTCAGGCAGACCTTAAACAATTTTAAAAAAAAGTACATTTACGCCACGTCTGACAAATCATGGAAGATCATTCGAAAAATTTTGTATCGTTTTAATAAAAAGCTGAAATTTCTACTTAAGTAAACTTTTTTCGATTATTATTTACACACGTATTTTTAAATAAATATAAAGATGATACATTCCAGATTCACTACGTAATGGAGACTTTACAAAGAACTGAGACAGGGCTAAACGTAAGAATACAACACGTAAAAATCACTACAGAACAAAAATCATAAGTAAGAGTAAAACCAGGAGCAGGTATAGACGATAGTTTGTTTATTGAAAACGAAATAGCTGTTTAAACTAGAATGCCGGCGTGAATGGTCTAATCTAGACTAGGTAATAGGTAACCAGTTTTATGGGCACTAGGCTTTCAAGTTTGAGTAGGAGGTAAAAGTGAGCTAGGTACGTCAAATGCCTATAACCGTCTCGTTTACTACATTTACTATTTCTTACACACAAATCACGTCTATATCCCCTACGGGGTAGGCAGAGCGTTAACGGCCGTTCAACGGACATTAACACCACATCTGACAAAAGTTTGAGGGTCATGGGGTGATGCTATTCTCAGCCGGCATCACACAGCAATTACTATATACTATTTCTTAATGGCATTTAATAAGTATTTGTGTGGAGCTGAGCTTTGTTTTTAAGTATGGGAAACTTTTGAATTAGATGTGGCAAAGTGATATCCCACAATACGCCTTATATCTGTCGATACGACGACTAAGGGGAAGTTGATGTGTCTCGTACAAACCTTGAACGTCATGAGTGTCATGACGTCAATCTACACTAATATTATAAAGAGGAAAGATTTGATTGTTTGTTTGTTTGTTTGTTTGTTTGTTTGTTTGCATCGAATAGGCTCCGAAACTACTGGCCCGATTTTAAAAATTCTTTCACCATTAGAATCCTACATTATTCCTGATGAACATAGGCTATATTTTATACGAGAAAAAAATAGGGATCCGCGTGAAAATTTCGATAATGTAACCCAACGTGTGAAAAATGTACCAAAAAAATATCTTATATCGCGTACGCTGTGGAAATTATTGACAATAGAGCAAAGTGATGTACTACAGTTTTATAGAGGGCATCAATATCTATAATAATGTCCGCGATACCATATGTCTAACTATTACAGTTATGCCACAATAACTACTTTTTCATTTAAAAATGTACCAACTACGCCACATTATTCGTACCAGTGTAATGATTACATTTAATCATTACTGTATTAAAGGGTGTCAGGGATAGCCCTCAGAATACTAATAGGGTACATGCAGACCATGAAACTGAACAACTTTCCCCTAGGAACATATTTCAGGAAACGTAAAAAAACGGACTTCCCATAGTGAATGCAGTCAGCTGATTGTGATTTTGTATGGAAGGTCAGTTTTTTGGCGTTTTCTGACATATGTGTCTAGGGGAAAGTTGTCCAGTTTTATGTTTCATTTATCAGTATTCGAACTGTCCCTTACCTACTCGGTATAAAAAGACGACAAAAAACATTAAATAATGCATTAAAAACATCTACATACATAAATCACGCCTATATCCCTAACGGGGTAGGCAGAGCGTTAACGTCCGTTCAACGGATATTAACACCACGTCTGACAAAAGCTTGAGGGTCAATCAGATAACTGTGTATCACTATAGTGACAGGTTGTCAGCCCATCGCCTTAAATTGCAATACACATCCCTCGAGTCCCTTAGTCGGCTCTTACGACACCCCATGGGTAAGAAATGGGGTAATGCTATTCTAAGCCGGCATCACACGGTAAAAAAATCTACTCTAAAATAATACATACATACACATATCACGCCTATTATCCCTTACGGGGTAGGCAGAGCGTAAACGGCGCAAAAACGGACATTTACGCCACGTCTGACATATGTTTGAGGGTCATTCGGAAAATTGTGTATCGCCATAGTGACAGGTTGTCAGCCCATCGCCTAAAAGTTCAATACACACCCTCAAGTCCCTTAGTCGCCTCCTACGACTCCCACGGGAAAGAAATCGGGTGATTCTATTCTAAGCCAGCATCACACTAAAATAATAATTATAATAATACATACACATACATACATACATATATCACGCCTATAATCCCTTGCAGGGTAGGCAGAGCGTAAACAACCGCAAAAAACGGCCATTTACACCACGTCTGACAAATGTTTGAGGGTTATTTAGAATATTGTGTATCGCTGTAGTGACAGGTTGTCAGCCCATCGCCTTAAATTGCAATTAATTAATTAATTAATTATAATAATCTACACTAATATTAGAAACAGGATTTTATTTATTGTTTGTTTGAATTGAATAGGCTCCGAAACTACTGGACCGATTTTAAAAAATCTGTTACCGTTAATTGAAATTGAAATTCTTAATTCAATGTAGGATAGTATTATCACTTATTGACGTCATGAACCGTCATTCTAAGAAAAGAAATTTGTGTTACACAATTTTCTTTTTTTTTATTACAATTTTGTTATGACCTAATAGAAAACCGGCTCGGGCGGGATAAAAAGAATAAAAATATAGGCACTGCCATGGGACTGGCCAGGTTAATCACAGGCATGTAACTTTACGCCACCACCATCTGCAAATGATATTTGTTTCAAATTGAAGTCAAGATTTTTAGAATCCTACATTATCCCTGATGAACATAGGCTATATTAAACTGTCTTATTCCCGGGGGGAAACTGTTAGCGGCGGGTGAAACCGCTGGGCGGGCTGCTAGTAAGTGATATGATAATACCATGATAATACTATCCTACATTGAATACAGAATTTCAATTTCAGAACCTTGTTATTGACTTAAGAACTAAACAACAACCAGTTTTTTTTTGTTAAGATAGCTATATAATAAAATATTCCATAAAATAATTAAAATAAAAAACTACTAAATTTACACGCACTGTTTATATTCTACGTAGATACAGATAGCAGATTAAGTACCTTCTAACAATGACAGAACCGGCTATACAAACTGCACGGAGGTAACTTAATCTAAATCAGAATCAACTGATACCAACTAGTTAAGGATTTCATCGGGAGCTCAAACATTTGCTGAGATTAACGCGCTCTTCGTCCTTGACTGGCTGTACTCCGGATTCAATAAATATCTAGTTATTTTGCTACCAGCTACCAAGAACTTTGGTTATATTCCGGATCAACTATTATTGACAACTTTGAAACTAGCATCTAAAGTAATGCTTTCGTGGTCATTTAAAACAACAAACGGTCACTCTGTTGATTAAAAGCGACAAGTGACAACATTTCAAAAACACGAGTTTGTTAAGAACATGCAACAAAAACCGCAGCCAGTTCGAAAATAAAATTTGATACGGATTTCTTCGTACTATAAATCTAGTAATAAAATGTCTAATTCACCGACAAGTCATAAGTATTCCATTTGGAAAAACAAGCTATGCGCCATATTCGTGGCACGGGAAGCGATATATATCTGGAATGCAGCATCAGGCCTTTTGGTTCCATAAAGAACATTCCTGGCAGACGTTATATTGCAGGAATGGCTAGACATTATCGCAGAAAATCTTACGGTCGAGACACATTAAACTTCTACCGGGAATATTTCGCCTGTGAAGAATAAAATATAAATGCATACATATAGTACGCCTATATTCCTTGCGGGGTTTATAAATACGTACAGCTATTAATGCTTGGTATGACTTCAATCGGATGGCAAAAACACCTTAGTTTGTAATTCAGCCATTGCTTTACGTATTTGGATTTAATATTACTGATCTATGAAACCAAAATCAACGTTTATGTAAAATATGCGTATAAATTTTCTTCCGTTCATTTAAAAGTTATACAAAAGATATATTCACCATATGAGAAATAGTTGTGCGATGAAAAAGGAACCGGCCGGTGATACTGTTATACTAAAGTATAAGGATATGATAAAAAAAAATGTTTTAAGTAGACCACAGGCTAGACATCAAGACGCTGCCGGTGGCTACACCAAAACTTGGCAAAACCTCAAATCTGAAAGGATCTACACTGCGTATTTCACATTTAAACATGAATGTAGCTCCACCCTAACTTGTTCGGGATGCAGTTAAGTCGACAGGCGGGTCCAGGGCGTTGCTCCTAGCTAGTTGGCAAGCTTATACAACTGCTAGACCGGACGAGACAAGTTTTTGCGCAATACGACTCTTATGAGAACCTTTATTTATAATGACATTATTTAAACTGGGCCTCGTATCCTGTCTCCTGAAATAGGTACTAGGTAAATGAGCAGTAAATGATTTTTTTTTTCATTAATCCACCGTCTGTTATAGTGTGTGTGCAATAAACAGTTAAATAAATAAATAAAAATAAAAATAAAGTTATATGTATAGTAAAATTGGAATAAACTTTTTCGGTTTTTCTTTCTTTACTTTAAAAGACACGATCGGAAAACTTTTTTGGAGATTAATTACTTTAAATAGACAGACCTCTCCGCGTGGTGGGCGAGTGCAACGAGTGTTTAAACTAGACTGGTAGTGGACAGAGTCATACTGCTCGATGGTCTGTTGATACCTTCCTATCGTCAAGCACTCGTCAAGCAAGATCACACTGAAGGATGTATGTAGCCCTAATTATAGAAGCTGTTTGACACCGTATTTCTATTGATCAAAAACTTATTTTTTTCTTGATTTCGTCCTATGTTGCACCGCATTTTTCGAAGATATAGTCAAACCACTCACCAGTCTGTCCATAAGCGAATATACAGGCGTTGTAGCCGTCGAAGGCGTTGTCCAGGATGTCTGTGCCGAGACATTCGAAGACTGTCTTCTGCGAGGCGAAGTGTGGTAACCCTGGGTCCAGCGAGTAGAAACAGTGGTCGAATGCGAACGTCTTTGGTTGTTTTCTGTGGACAAAGAGATTTGGAGCTTTAATATTGGAATTTTGGCACTTAAATTATGTTATTGTAATTTAATACAAACAAGAGTATGAACCATGAATCAGATTTGTGTACATACGATAAATGATTAGATTAATTAATAACTTTCTGGTCGAGATATGGAAAAGATTGATCCTTACACACTTTATCACACACACAGACACATTTTGCATTAAAAAACCTTAAAACTTTCTTTAGACCTCTCTTCCTCCTTAATATAATTTTCTACATTTTACAGAAACAAATACAATAAAAGAATGCATCGAGAATTCAAATCACGCTTGTAAGTTTGTTCCTATGTACATTGTGTATTTATTTAAATAGTTTATAAGTATTCATGTCAGTTATCTTGTTCCCATACTACAATCTTTGCTTAGTCTGAAGTTAGATGGCATTGTGTGTATCGTCCAGAAATATACACATCCATTTTATTTTTAGTTAAGATCCGAAATTACAGTTACAAACCAAATCTCATTGACGCGACTGCGCGTTTCGCCGCAAACAAGTTAAAACACTTAAAAGTTGGTCTGTCCAGTGAACCTACTTGTTCTAGTACTGAAACTTCTGGGCGAGTAATGTCTGGACTTGTTCCTACTTGGATTGAGTTTCCAAAACGTTGGCAATGCCGCCGAGACTAGCCCGAGAAAACAAGACATTGCATAAGAAAACAAGAGAAATAAAGCAATACAAAGAAAAAAAAGACTGAAAATATTACGAAAAATTATTAAAAGATCAGAAAGTTAGATTTGTCTTACTTGGAAGTCACCCTGACTAGGAAGTCAATGAATAAAAATACACAATAGAGTAGTCTTAATATATTTTTGTCATTTAAATAACAATTGTTCAATTTACCTAGGACTACGATTTCAAAATGCCGACCCTCAAATGGGAACACAGACGAAAAAATCTACTCAGCTTAGTTGGTTCCTAGTTTTGTTTGTAAATGGCTATTTATTCTTCTTTCTAGGACAAATATCAGCTTCATTAAAACTTAAACTGATGCAGAAACATGTTGCCTGTTTCAGTTTTTGCTAGTAGCTTGCAAATCATAATCACAATGCTACGAAGGCTACGCCGTAGCAACAGCTCTACGAAAGCTTGCATGAAACATAAAAAGTAAACCGATAGAACAAAATTGTTCCCTCATTTTTATGGCCCTGTACTTCAGGGAAAAGAACGAAGCTCTTTCTTACCTAGAGGATCACTTTGTTGTCTGTCTGACAAGATGTTTTATCTCGAGAACGTAAAGAGATTTTAAGTCAAAATTAGTCCTACAAAAATCTACCTGATAAGCCGAAAGTCATGCCATGAAAGGGTTTGTTCACGGAACCCTCGGTAGGTGAGTGCAACGCGCACTTAACCGGTTTTTAATTCCTGAAGCCACATACTACAGTAGCGATAAGATCATAGTTCAGTTTAATTAGAGCACCCTAATGGAAGTAACTTTTAATTAACAGTGCGTGGCCCAACGACCGGTCCGTGGGGGCTTGTTTTCACTTGTCTGACATATTTGGCTATAAACTGTAAACTAATTAAATTGTAGGTGAATTGCGAAATTTTACACACGAAAGAAACAATTAGTAAATTACATTGTTTTCGAGGGTCAGTAAAGTTTGGAGTCGAAGCTATAGACGGAATCCAACGGAAGCATAATAGTAGTTTATGCAACTGTCATACAATGCCTAATTATATGCAGTTGCATACACTATTTTATTTACACTCTACAAAAAAGCTCAGAAAATAAACACACTTTTCTAAACCTTCGCGTCCAAGGTGGCGCGGAAATGTCGTCTCTTTCAATTTCTATAATAAAATATAGGAAAAGTAATTTATACCAGCTTTAAACAAACAAAACTAAGCACTACACAGCATTTTGTCGAAAGCCAAAAACATAAATGCTCTTAATGCTTCAGCGTTTGAGAAGAAAAGTAATGTCTATAGGCATTAGACAGAATGCGTAACATCAATTTTCGCGAAAATAAGGATTGGCGAGCGCAATGCAAGATGTTGCATTCACAGGGAACGCTGCTGCCCATTATACAGTAAGTTTTGTAAACGTCTATTTTCGATTTTGTTAACCGAACATTATGATATGAGTGTAGATAAAAGAACAAAGTATTTAGTTACTTAGTTGAAGTAACTAGGTACTAACGTAGGGTAAGGCTGCGGACTACGACACCCCAGCTAAATTAGTTGTCAGTTAATAGTTGTATTTAGTAATTATATTTCTAATTTTAGAACAAGTATTCCATTCAAAATACTGAAACAGGGATCTTACCGCGATACTTCTTTTTGTTGAATTGTCCGATATTTCGACCCAGCTGCATGGGCCATGACCACGGAACAATTGTAAGAACCCCGTTTCTGTATTTTGAGTTATTATGTGTGACCTCGAAAGTTTAAAACTGTTTAATTATTCCGTTCACTGTTTACCTAAGACACAGGAATTACTATACTTAGTTTTGGAAATAGTTTAGCCTCATAGTTGTTTTGTAAAGTTCCACCTATTAGTATTTATATTTACAGCACAAAGAATTTTGTGTTTGAACTACGTACGAGTATTACTGTAGAGTCCACTGTAACTAAGAACTGAAATATTAAAAACAGTTTTTTCATTTTGTGAAGTTCGTCGTCTCTTCTTAACCCTCTGACCACATGTAAGATGCATAAAAACGCTGAGTAACACGAGCGAAGGGTGCTAGTTGGTGTTGCAATTTTCCGGATTTTTCCGTCACTAAACTCCATTAGAGTGTGTCAGTCAGGGTTCGTTAGCGCCGGCCCGTGGTCTCCAAGCGCCAGGGAGGGCCAATGTTTGAGAGCCACTGGTCAGTTTTTCATGACATGCAATTTTAGTTCGAAAGCATAATATGATATCAAGTGTTCAGCCGTGATTGAAAGGTAATTCGGATAAGACTTGCTTTAAAAATAATAATAAGATTTAGAAAGTTAATTTACTGAGTTACCATTTGTTAAAAATATTCTAGCCAACCGGGTCAATTTGGTAAAGGTATGGAACCAAATTTTTTTTAAATACCGACCTTTGTTTCTTGTTGAAAGTTGTTCAGTTACCTAAAATATTTGCAGCTAAAATTTTTACAAACTTTACTTTATGCACGTTTAATACAGTTCTGTATCATTCCGTTGATTAAATCCGTTTGTTCGATAGCCAACGTGAAAGGCCCGTTGCCAAAAATAGAAAACTCGGCAAATTTACAATCCCAGTTAGTTCGGCTTTTGGCTCTGTCTTCAAGAGTCCGATTGAAATATTCGCTTAGTTTGTTTTTATGTGTTCAATGAACTTTTGACTGTGTTTAAAATAGCTGCTTTATGTAAATTGTTTCTAAGCGTAAGTAAGTTGGTTGAACTGAATACATATCAGGGGATGGTATAAATAATGAGTTTCGAAACCCCGAGTTTAATTATGTTTAAAGTTATTCTACAAGAAATTACACACATACTCTTATAAAACGCCTATATCCCTTGCTGGGTTGGCAGAGCGTAAACGGCTGATAAAAAGACACATTTACGCCACGTCTGAAAAACATTTGGGGGTCATTCAGAAAATTGAGTATCGCCATAGTGACAGGTTGTAAGCCATTCCTTATTCATCTCTAACGACACCCATGGAATAGAAATGAGGTAATGCTATTCTAAGCCGAATAGCACTACCCCAAGACGGCAAGAAAATCCTTACCTACTTATTTTAGTTGAAAACTAGCCCCAGCCCTGGGTGTGGCTAATTTAAGTTATTATCAAAAATACAACTCATACAGGTGTGTAAGCATAGCTTTGTTTTCTGATGTTCTTACTGCTCATTTTGTTTTCTTCTGTTACTTAGTATAACACCCCTCCGGGTGAAAATGCTTTTACCATGGCTTTTACGGTTGATGCACTTTTTACAGCAATAGGATTTGTATGCATGTTTTTTAAATATAAACGTGTTAAATACATACATAAATCACGCCTTTGACTCAAATCGCTTAAATTGTCGGCTCATTTGCAAGATAGGGCGTTAATTTTTATTTCGTAAATTAAACTTTTACATTGGAAAAAGATAAGTGGTCAATTATTCGTATAACAAAACAAACATCATTTGGCAATATTCTGATACATAGTATTTCTGTGAATTTTAATTTGTAGGGTAACTTTCAGTTTGTGAATTAACTTAAATAATAAAAAAAAACTAACTCTTAAATCAAATAAAAAAGCTAAACAAATTGAAACAACCATTCAAAAAGGCATCCACTATTAAAATAAAACATTTCAACGTGGAAAACTTTTATTACGAAAAAACAAAGGTATAACTGTGCGGTGCGGCATTCAACAATTTTAAATAAAAATGTTTCCGGTATGAGAAAATTGTATTTTTCATATTTTGTACCGCAAGCTTACCTTTAGTCTTAAATTAAGTCTATAAAATCATATTGATACAAACACCTCAATTTCCACACGAAAAAATATATTTTCCTCTGATTATAGCCCTCTGAAGAACCATTCAAACTTCGCTTACATAAAATGGTAATTCTATTCCATCAAGCAATTCCATGTGACTACACCTGAACAATGTACTTATCTACGAATACAAACGATTAAACGAATACCCACTTGAGAAGTCCAAAAACTGTTTCACACCAGACTACTAAAGGATCTTTTCAGGATATTTGGTGAATCGCTTTTAGTGTCATTTTTAGCATATCATATAGTTAAAATACAATGCGTAAGTAGTTAGGTATCTGCATTAATGGTGTCTGCTTAGCAAGGAGAGAGCTAACCTGGCTGGTATACTCCAAGTTTTAACGTTTGCAGTTGCAGTCCAGGATCGAGCAAGGCAGAAGACAAATTTGAATACAGTAAGAAATACTTTCTAAATAATCTTCATATTTAATTCCATTTATGAATGAAATATGTAGGCTTAATTCATTTTAGCTTACGAGTTGTTCCTAAAAGCACCAGTCAAACCACGCTTACAGGATAATGGTAATTCAATTCCATCGAACAATTCCAGGTGGATTCTACCAAACGATGTGCGTATCCGAACTTGGTCCAAACGATTATGCAAATGTTATAGAGAATAAGTTGTTTTTTAGACGTAACACGAAAATATTTTAGGAGTCTGTAACTTATTTGCAGTAGTTGCTTTTTGGAAAATTTTATAGACTAAAAGAACGAACTAACCTGAACCACTGTTAATAAAAGGTAAACACAATTATCTATCATTAGGTGAGGCATATCCATGATTGCGAATTATGTAAATATTTTTTGCGCCTGGATGGGCGAAAAGCAGTGCAGGGCAAGCAATAAGATATATTGATTTTAGTAGTCCATTACAGTATTAGAATAAGGGACAAGGAAGTGGCGACCGCACCCCGGAAGAGCCATGTTTGTGTAGTGTTGGCTGGTGGCCAGCTGACATCCATAATGTAGCCTGAGAGATGGTTTACATGGCCGACATAGGATTATGGTGCTACGAGAAATACTTGCGCAAAGCTTGGTTAATTAAAGTGGAACAAAGTACAGGGAAATATTCAATATTGGGCAGGCGGCCATTAACTAGGTCTGTCTTCATTTTGGAATGTTTTCTTCTTGAAAATTTTTCGAGACGGAGTACCTTCTAGTTGTTTGTGTAATATCACTGTTTAAATTGTAAAACATTCACACTCCTTCTCCGCCCTAACTATAAAAATACTTAGTATTAAGGGCACGTTGTGAGAAAAATGGGTATTTTTGGATGCACGCAATATCGTTGGCGAATACGATAAACACTTTATTTATATTTATAATGATTTTTCATTGTACTATCTAGATTTTGGTCGGGAGTAAAACACGATTCAAGAAAGTTTGCTCGATAGATTTATTTTTCAAAGTTTGGTCTATTTTTACACTTTTTGCGTAGTGTATAGTAATTTTATGAATATGACACATTGTTTTTTGCGAATACGATACGTCTTGTACATTTCTAGGTTCTAGTCGTACAGTTTTTTGATTACTTGTTTATTTGTGCGAGAAATTTACAAAACAGTAAAAAATCGTCTAAACATGGCGATTCCGCTCTGTTCTCACACGCAGGATGTGCCATTAGGGGAAAGGGACGTTTAAAAGTTCGAAGCAGGTCCCCCTTAAAACAAAAATTTTAAATGTTGAATAGACGCAGCACGAAAATATCAGTCAAATAAACATTTAGATTTGCAGAGTCGAAAAGAGAGCAGATACGCAATAAAATCAACACAGCGCAACTGAACGACAAGACATCCGATATTGCAGCTTCTGCAGGAAAACTTTAAAGATAACAGGATATTTGATATAGCAACATTTTAGAAGACAGCTCAGCCTGATATTTTACCAGTAATGGATGGCGCGCGATATTAAATTCTTGGTTTTACAACTTTGACACTGACGAGGGTACAAGTTCTGAATGAGAATATTTTTAAATTTATGTATTTAACATCATAAATGGTGTTTATTGTATTTATTTAAACTTTGGTGAAGAGTTCCACCAAAAAGTTTCATTATTATTAAAAAAGTAGATAGAAGTTTTTTGATGTAATTGAGGGAGAATAATAAACCCATTCTGAAAATGCTTTGGTTGATAGTTAGCTATCATCATCTCGAAGTCACAAAGCTACATCTCATCAAGAAAACCATATGGAAACCCGGAACCATTCCCATAGGAAACCGGGAACGGGAACGCTGTTGTGTCAAAAATTACTAATTTTGGGCTTGAACAATTTACACGTTGGCCTAAAGCACTTCAACTGTAGCAAAACAAATAAAATTCATAGACTCTCAAACGATTTCCATGTTTATTTATAAGGCTCGAGACCGGAACCGATTTAGCAATTCCGTCAGTGTTTAAAATTCCAATTGTTTGCGATTTGTTTTATTCTTTCCTTTAATTAAAAAATTGTAATCAATTCTTTGGCTTATGCCAAAGCACTACTTTTAGGAAGAACTGTTGAAAATTCCAAAAATGAAATACGTACACAAATCACGCCTTAATGAAGGGTAAGCAGAACGTTAACAACGGTCGCAAGACAAATATTTGAAGACCGTTTCAGAAAAATCGAGTATCACTACAGTTACAGGTTGTCAGCCTGTCGCCTAAAATTGTTATATAAATAAAACTCTCGAATCAATTAGTTGCCTCTTACGAAACCCGCCGGAAAGAAATGGGGTGATGCTATTCTAAGCACAGCCGAAAATGCCTTCTATTTCTATTTCGAAAATATCAGAACCTCGAGGTTTCTGTTCGGTAGTAACTATTGAATATAGCCTATTTTTATACCATACTAGCGGCCCGCCCAGCGGTTTCACCATCTGCTCACCGATTTCAGACCTTCTCCCGACATAAATCATACATAAAAATAAAACCTTCCTCCTGAATCATCTTTAAAAAAACTTCATCCAGATCCGAAGATTTAAGCATACATACAAACAGACATACGGACAGACGCGGAAAGCGACTTTACTTTATATCATGTAGTTATAGTGATTTTCTACCTTCTCTATCACAATGTGGCTCTATACCAAAGTATCATTAGGATATACGGTACTGTTGAAACAGGCGGTACCTACTGCGTTTTATCTTCATTACAATGACACTAGGAGCAGTTTGCTAGAAGCTATGCTGTAGGAAAGAGAAAGATATGATACCTAATTTACTTCGCTTCGAATGGTTATAAGGAGTAAGTGACTTGCTTAGTGGGTGTTTCGATGTTTGTAAATGTAATAGAAATGTTTAACGTAAGCAAGGAACCCAAACTGAAACATTGTAAAATTAGTAAAGTTCTAAATAAACGAAAGTAATCAAATTATTCAACCATATACCTTTCTATTATAACTTTACTTGAGTCATCATAACATGATAAGAAAAGTTCACAAAAAGTTGTCCAACTTTCCCCAACATATACGAAAAGGAAGGCAGACAACTTCAACTTTCAGCACAAAACAGGAAACTTTTTGTATTAACTTCTGCCTAATAAAATAATGGCTATAGAGCCATGTTGCCGTGTGTAGAACCTAATCACATTTTTTTTTTTTTTTTTTAATACTGAAAGTAATTTTAAAAATCACTCATCCTTTTGCAATGCTTGCAAACCAAATTTTAAAATAAAATTAATTTCAAATAATTTCATTAGGAGCCATTGTAAGGTGTAAAATATACGCTTAAAATGTTTCAAATAGTGGTATAGCCCATACAAGTGAACAACACTTTCTAAGAAACATACTTAGGTCGAAATATGAGAAAGTATGTTGAATTCCCATACAAAATTACTCTAGCTCTGACATATAAAGTACCTACGGGGTGTCCTGTTAGGGTGACCTTTTTATCTTGGGAAAAAGTTTTTAAGTTCATGGGCTGGTTCAATCATTAAATATTTCTGCTTTTATTTCTAGACGTCTATTTGTAACATGGCGGGTATTTCATGTAACGTGGTCCATTACACCCATCCTAATAACGGCAAAGAGCCGAGAGCTGCCTGCACCTAATCTAAACTTATGGGCCAACGTATTTCTCGAAGTTATTTCGTGTGTCATCCTACTCTCTGGGTAAAATTGCCTAATATAGGTTTATTAACACCATATTTTGTCATTTAAGTATTAATTGAACAATATAGGGGAGAGTTGGCTATATTGTACCTGCAGATTAATCGTACCACCTACCTATTTTCTTCCAAATCACGTTTTTATTTAATCCAACAACACTAAATGGTAGTTGGCAACACTCAGAAAGCCATGACAGTTTTTGAAGGCGCTGCGTAGGAATGGTTCATTGTAATTAATTAATTAAGATTTCTATTGGTGCTGATAGTGTTTTTTGACTGAAGAATGTAAGGATTAACAAAAAAACGGTAAGCTTTTTGAATGTTGCTATTTCATCACATTTAAGCTTGGTTATTTCACTTTTCTCTGCATGAATGAACCTGCGCAATCATGTGAGGTTAAGAAATGATAAATTGTTTTTGCAAAAAATGGGTTGTTTTCTAAATTGTACCGATCCGTAGTTTTTTAATCGTACCGGTACAATTTAGCTAATTTAGGAAAATATTGCTTTAAAAACTATTAAAATTATTAATATACGGTAAGTTTTGGTGAATAACAAATTATTTATTGCTTTAAATAGGTGAAGAAATGCCAAAAAAATTGTTAGAATTTTGATATTTCATAAGTTTTTGATATTATTTCAGATGAGTGAAAAGAAAACGAAAAGAAAATATTACAATTAGTCCTAAGAAGATTTAAGGCCAGCATTGAGGACATTAAACAACAAAACGTTGGATCTCAAATCAGAGCACTGTGATTGAATTTTCAAAATTTCTAAACAAAATAAATACGTACAAAAATCACTTTGTTTTATTTTCGGTGTTTGTATAGAAATTCTCAAAGTACGATTTGGAGACCTCGCGGTACGATTAAACGTACCCGTCTCTAAATCGTACCGATAGCTACTTTTAAAAAAAAGATCTCTTGTGAGAAAAGTACTCACTAAATTTAAAAATCATTTACGGTATAATTAAGCCAATTAACTAAACTTCATTACAAACAGACAAACGTTAGGATAACCCTTACAGTTTTCTCGCAAATCTCGATAGAAATTAGGGGGGACAATATAGCCAACTTTCCCCTATTTTACGCATAACAAAAAAAAAAACGAGGGACACAAAAGTTCTTAACATTTTACTAGTATTCGAGACGAAAATAAGCTATATCTCCTATATTAAGTGCAATCATGTGCAGTAATTTAGCATCCCCTAGGCCTGAAAATTAACTAAATATCTGAAATCAAGAAGCAGTTAAAAATCTTTGCTAATAGAATAAGTTCCATTATCATATATTAAAAAATTGAAAAATCAAAAGTTTGGAACTCCAAAAACAAAAATAAAGTTCTTATTCGAGCTTATATTCGCATTTTAGCAATTCCATTCCAAGCAAATAGGTCAGTATATCTTTTACGTTTCGGAGCGGCCATGTTTTCTGCTCAGTGTCCGCATAACGGTTTCATCGGTAATAGAATTGGGAAAAATCAAAATGAATGTGTACTGTACTCTACAACTTTAAGTTGCTTTCACGAAGCTTATTCGATGACAAGATAAGAAGAAACAACACAAGTACATTTTTCCTTTAGACCAAATCGATGACAACAGCTACATTCGTTTCGTCCCTTGCAAATACCGGAATATGCATGTATTTATAAAGTGGTTCATCTAACAAGCCACAGTAAAGTTGATAACTAATATAAACTTAGGTGGCACAAATCAAACGAAATAAGATTTTTGTGTGAAGTGCGTCGTCAAACTTAATTGATATTTTATTGGCAGCCAAGGAAGGAAGGCTAAATAACGATCTAAGAAAATTCCTTTAAGAGTTTCAAGATTTTGCCTACTCTAATTTAAACTCGAATCGTGTTACTCATAGGTACTTATAATTTAAACAGGTTCTTACCGATGAATTGATATTGGTTTGAGCTCTCGATTTAAAAATGTATTTATTTTCACCAACATTACACCCCACAAAATTTCATTGAATAGACAGATGCTATGTTACCGCTAACTTGAACGATGAAAGAAACTTTTAATTCGTAAGTACATGAAAAGCCTTTTAGATAAACAAAACTGTCAGAACTTGGCATATTTTTTTTATAAGTACATAAGCACCTGCACGCCTATGTATCTATTTGTTCACAAGCGGCGCTTAACATGTGAAGCGAAACACATAAAAGCGAAACACAAACTCAACACGCAAACAAAATTGATATCTTTTTCGACATATCATAAATCATTTATTAACTTCCTTGCTCGAGGAAAAAACACAAAAAACAAAAGATGAAATGAGAAAAATGTGAGATAATGGCCTCAATTCGGGAAACGATTTCTCTTAACTTACCCAAAATTAGCGCTGTCACTTTCCGTCAAATAGAAAATAATAGGAGATATCTTAGTCCTGCAGTGTTTGAAAATTACAATGGGTTTATCGCCATTTCTAGTCAATTTAGTCGCCATTGTTTTAATCGTCGCCTTATTTTGACAGACAACGCGTATTTTAAGTCAAATTATACGACATCACATGGAATCCATATCTCCTATCCTTTTCTAAACCAATTTGAAGGAATAGTAACAGAAGTGACAGCGCTAATTTAAGGTAAGTTTAGAGAATCTACTTCCCGAATTGAGGCCAATATATCACTAAGACAACGTGTTCAAAACTTTAGTAGGTAGGTACTTATATAAGGAAACCAAAGTATTTTTTTTTACATCAGGTCAATAGGTCTAGGTTTTATTTTCTTAACTAAAAAAACTTCCGTCTAATCCAGTTACAAGGTGAACGATAATATAAAATTGACACTAGTTTTAGCAAAAGTTTTCAGTTTTGTCAAATATATCTGCATAGAAATAGTACGGAAACGTGACTTACGGTGTTACTTGACAGGAACTTGCCAATCCCCTGATTAGCATTCGATCGTAGTGCCGAACTTAGTTCTACAACACGGGATCAAATTCGTTCAGTTGGTAACTAAGTCTATCTTACGGATGGAATGTGGAATATCTAATCTCGATGCAAGTGTTCCGTCGCAATAAATAATATAAACATTTATCTTATACCTACAGCATTGTCAAAATGTTGAAAAGCATTATTGGTTACCACATCAAGTTTCAAAATTATAAATTAGCCCATCGAACTAAGTATTTTAAATTTTATTGTTAAAGGCTTGTCTTATTAATTAAGCCAATTACAATTCCAGCTATCTACAATCGTCTTTCTATTGCCACTTTGCAGTGTGCTATACTATGGCTCAAACTTTTAACGAAACAGGAAACGGCCAAAACCATCGTACCAAATGACAACTATTAAGCAGGGACCGGACGAGCGGATTAATTTTCAATACCCTTTGAAGGGGTTTCCCACTCATTTGGCTAGCGCAACGTTTGCTAACCGCGTTGGTATACGAGCTAAATGTTTAGCTTTCCCTTTTTATTTTGGGAAAACTTAACAAATCAAAGTGATTAGCGCTAACCAAAGTCTTTCATAGGCTTACCCAGCATTTTTGGTATTTATGGACGGACGGACGGACTCTGTTGATTATAAATTATAACAAAATAAGGGTAGATTGAACTTGAAATAGAAATGATGTTTTTTGAAAAATTCAAAATCTGACGGTACATAAATAATATCCTGTTCTTAAATTTGATAAATATATGTTTTCTGTCGTACTTATTCAATATTTGGTTAAAGAAAATGTCTAGTGATAATGAATCTCCTTCCCAAGCGGCACTATTGCAAAGTCAATTTCACTCATATTAACTACGCATACGGCACTAACTCGCATGAATTATCTCGCGTGAAGCGCTATCGAAGGGTTTCCCTAGCGGATTAGGACAGTCGATCAATAGGCTTTTTTGTTCTGCTTTGCAACAATTTAACTTACCCGTTGGGAAAGCCTTTCATTGGGTTTCCGTGTGAAGGAATAGTCATTAAAATATCAAGCAATATCGCCGTGTATTTTTATCAAATAAAAGAAATATTCTGCTTCCAAACCCTGGTAAAAACCCCTTAAAGGGAAAGCGCTTCCGGTCCCTGCTATTAAGACAACTGAGAAACTTTCAAATAGCGGAATACGGGCCCTGGATTATAAAAGCGCGAAGTAAACATTGACTAGTCATTTAAAGGTGCGCACTAAACTTTAAACACTTCGAGGAACAGATAAGACTTAACGGCACCTCCTGCCCATTGAACCCCTTTATTGACCCTTCGAGCACGGAACTCTAAAAAGTAATACGAGCCCCGAGTATTAAACTGTCGTGGGAAGTTATGACAACAAGCAATATCGTAGCTGGCGTGAAGATTACCATGTCTGGGCGCGGATCGAGAACGTGTATTAGGGCGAGTGTAGTCGTGAACTTCCTCGACAGTGGCGCCACTTTACAAAAAATATTTTTTCTATCTACAAACAATCTATCAGAATGTTCGTTGCTCAGTTTTTTGTGATAATACTGAAATGTAATGTTATTAAAGTTATGACAAAAAGTGCCTAAAAACGACCCTTCTAACGGACATTCTGATAGATTGTGTAATAAAAAGTTTTTTTTTTGTAAGTGGCGCCACTGTCGAGGCCGGTCTTAAGTAGCTTTATATGTAAGTAGAATCGAATAAGTATGTTATGAACGACATATATTGATTCGCGCGTATTTGCCTCCAGTTATACTTGGAAAACGTTGTACAGAAAGAGTAACAGTCAGTATTACCAACTTGACGGACGGATATTAATTTATTGTATTTCGGTTTAAAGATACTTTATACTCAAAAAGACATGCAATGCCACTTATATGAGAAAATATACTCATGTTAAGGGCCTGCCTCGAACTTTTAATCGTCCCTTTCCCACTAATGGCAAATTCTGTGTTTGAGAACAAAAGCGGAATCGACAAATTTAGACGATTTTTCACTCTTTTGGAAGTATCTCGCCAAATAAATAAGTAATCAAAAAATCTGCACGACAAGAATCTAGTATTGTACAAGACGTATCGTATTCGCCAAAAATAATGTGTATGTTCATACGATTGCTATACACTACGCAAAAAGTGTAAAAATAGACCAAACTTCTATCGAGCAAACTTTCTTTAATCACGTTTTCCTGCGACCAGAATCTAGATAATATAATGAAAAATCATTATACTTACATCAAAATAAGGTGTTTATCGTATTCACCAACGAAATTGCGTGCATCCAAAAATACCCATACCCATTTTTCTCACGGCGCGCCCTTAACAAAGAAATTGAATTTCACCGCACCATCTAGACTTAAAATTAAAGTAGATATTAATCAAATCATTCAAATGTTTAATTTTAATCTTTGAGATTTTAAAAGAAGTTGCCAAAAAATATCTTAAGTTATAAATAAATACTCAATTTAGTCAACGGCCATGCCAGTGTTAATTCCTTATTTATTCAAAAGCAATATACCTACTTATCTGTAAACTACATAATGAAGTTCCCAAATAATACTTCTATTAAATTTATAATAGATATAGCACAACTAGATTAGTAACCTCTTGCAATTGGCATCCACTTGTTCTTGATTATTTTTGGACAAAAAAGTATTTTTACTTACTTACTGGCCTTTTGAGGGCACGTCTCGCCTCGTTAGCCTAAATAGGCTCTCGAAGATCAATAGGTACTTTCTAATGCGCCTGACCCACGCCCGTGAACGTACGCAACCGCGACGCTGCGTCGACGGCAACACAGCCTACTAGGCGGCACACTATCTGGCAAGACATTAGAGCTTCAGGTATCACTGAAGTAAGATTTCGTGCATTTGGTCAGTCAGTGATGATCGATTGATGCCAGGGGCGTGCAGTCCATATAGGCACAAAAGCACTGCCTACCCTGATATTTTGATCCACACAAAATTATAAATATTTAATAAAATTATTATTTGAAGAAATATACCCATTCGTAAAAAGGAACGTCATTTTCAAAACTTTCGCGCCCCTAGTGAACTCGAACATTACCAATGTCAATCGAGCCTAGGCGCCTCGACCGCTGCCTGCTTTTATGAATGAAATGGACTATTACTACGTGTTCAAACCGGTTTAAACTAGTAGCGCTAACAGAGCCAAACAGACCTCCAAAGGTGCTGCTTATTAAAAAAAAAAAACGACTGCATACACACGGCGAGTTCCTATACTGCATAACAGTGTTTTGCACAGCAAAATCATGGCCGACACAGCTACGCATGTCCCAAGCCTGCACGACAGTGGCAATTGTGGCTTGATCGCTCGCTTTATTCGCTCCAGGGGGGTCACAACTCTAACCTAACCTACTGTATTGAATCTATGTCAAAAATGTTTAGTTTTAATGGGCTTCGCCCCCTAAAGCCCCTTGAAGACGATCCTATGACTGTGTCGTACACAGTCATGTTGTACAAAACGTTGTCCGGCGCAATCGTGTTGTGCATAATCAACGTCGTGCAGTGATGGTTGGTCAAAAATCTAGTAACAAAACGAAGAAACTGTGGAAAAAGCGCGCGGGTTGAGGTGTGAGGGAGGGGCGGTGCGTATAATCCGACCAATTTGTGACACCTTTCTTTTGAACTATTTGCATAATAATGACGTGCAATTTTGCTTGATAGTATTTTACTTTAGAAGACATTGCAAATTCCTCCATTGTTGTTTACCCGTGTTGTTTATTTAAGGTTAGGTTTTTCAAGTAAAGCTTTAAAGTTTAATAGTGAAAATGTTGTTCGGTTGAGAATGAAAAATTACAGAACTTCAGTCATACTTTCTAATGTGCGCGATAAACAAGTGTAATAAGATTTGTGTTGTGTGTTTACAAAAGTTAAAGTACTGTTTTCAATACCTAAGTTGATATTATGTGTGATAAAATGCAGATTAACAATTGGAAATTACGCAAATAAAAGGTAACAATAGGTCCTACTTGAAAATTTAATTTTGTCAGATTGTTGTGTGCAAACATTGAAAGAGATGAGATGAACTTCGTGAATCGCACGCATTGGACCACCACCGGACAATACTGCGGTTCTTTACATCTTTGGTGACAGCCCCAGCACACATGGCATCTTGTGACAGCCGCAATTTGATGCGGTAACGTGTACTAATGATACCTATCCAAATTTTGTATGGGATCTCGTAAACTATTTTCCCCTAAAAACCGGATACGACAAAACACTGAAAAAGATGAGGTTCGTGTGAGAACCGCCTTTGTTTGTACTGCCTACCCAGTCGTGAAACCCTGTGCACGCCACTGATTGATGCGACCACTGGTCAAGCAGCATGCACGCACGCTTTACCCCTGCTCCCGGCCCGCGGACCTCAGTTTCTTTTGCTTAGAGAAATTGTCACATTAGATGTCTAGTAGGCTGAGTGGTGGTTGCATCGTCGGACCGCAATCGGACGTCTTTTTGTCATCGCGCATCCTCTTTAAGCTGTGTTTACAGTGGTTTCCGGTGAAATATGATACATAGGTAAGATACGATGGTTAAAACGGTCGGCACCATCAGTTGTTACAACTGCCTGTCTGATCAAATATCATAATAATAAAACGTTCGACCATAGGTAAAAGGTAAATGAGTGGGTACTTATAATGTGACTCAGATATGGTCGGGTAAGTTTGATAAGTAAAGTCTTACTACATAACGACTTTTTGAATCCGGAATCTTTAGTTTTATCTTCGGTACATTTAAACGACTAATGTAAGTCAGCCTTTAATACTTTGATGAAAAGTAACTCAAATACATTTTATTTTTCACTCAGCTTCTTATTGTATAAATCATCTTAATTTTGTACATTACCATTATGCGCCGTTAGAAAAGTGAAACAGTAAAATAGTTCCAAAGAATTTCCTCTTAAATTATTATAAAGTATGCAAGAAACTTTCTGCGTATTCCTTTAATATTCAGAAATTTCAGGATTCCAACTCTTATAAAGGTATCGACTAAGTTTGACGGGGATTAAGATGGATGCTTTCACTTAAGGGTGTCAGCAGACGGCTGCTCTGTCAGTCGAACTAACAATCGGACAAAACTTTCTTCCGCTTTCATGTAGTACAAAGAATAGGACCTTTTTTACTCCAACAGAAGAAGAAAGAGAGACCAATAAAAAGTCGAAAGTCGTCGTGACGGATTACTCTTAATTTCATTGCCGGACCTTCTTTTTCGCAGCAATGATTGTGCTTGATAGAAACCAAACGTTCTATTTACATCCAGTCGGACGAAATAAAAACATCCGTCTGTAGATACGTTAACATGGGACCCTTGAGAAGATGGGGTAGTACCTACTTTTGGCAAAACCGTGAAAGCTGGGTGCCTAATAATTATCTCAAGTTATTTTGAAGAGTCGCTCTTGACTCGGTGGAACGCAGGGCCAAGAGGCTCATAGGCGACATAAAACTGGTGGACACCAAGCTACATAGCCTGGCACATCGCCGCAAGGTTGCCTGCTTGTCGGTATTTTATAGATTGTACTTCGGAGAGTGTGCTCAAGAGCTTCACGACCTTGTTCCACCAGCTCCCTTCTACCATCGGACATCCAGACGCACCGCCGGATACCATCCGTACCTGGTAGCCATTCCACCAATTCGGACTAAGCGCTTCCAGTCATCATTTATAATGCGCACTGCTAAAGAGTGGAACTCACTTCCTGCGTCTGTGTTTCCAAAAGCATACAACCCTAATCTCTTCAAAGTAAGAGTGAACAGGCTTCTTCTGGGTGAGCTCGCTCCATCTTAGACTCTGTCTCTGTCCTATGACCTAGACTAGAGTCAAGAGCAAACCCATCATTAATAAAAAAAAAAAGAGTTTGAACTGAGAGGCAGGAGTGAGACAAACAATTTACAATAGATGTAAATTCTCACTCCTTGTCGAAACCAATAAATAAAAACCTAAGAAAATAATGAGGTTTTCGCATCCTTGAAACATAGTTGGTGGGATCGGGCACAACATAGCTTTTGTAGGTAAGACACACTCTATTACCCCACGTTTACACTATGCTTCATTGGGCAGGGAAATAGTTAGGGAAGTGGGCAGCACGAGCATGCACATAGGTTACTCGCGCAGCTTTCCGTGTTCCCGCGAGTGTCGGCTTTTTGTGCGCGAGTCAAAAGACCGGCAGCACCTACACGAGTGGAATGTATTTCTTGCTCGCTCACTGGTATTGCTGCAAGAGTATGACGGCAGTGTGTGAATAGCTGAGAGCAATATTCGCGTCAGCGGCAGGAGCATCGCGTGAACGTAGGATTACATACCAACCGTTTTAAATATGTAATTGAAAAACAGGACAGGATTTAAAGGTAATGTTGTCCTGGTTCATTTTGCGCAGCTTTAAACGAACATTAATTATGAAAAAAGCGTTCTAGTTTTGCTTTTTACTGAGCCCATGTACTGTGTGCTTTGAGCCAATAATCCAGTTGTAGGTACCTAGCAGCTACAACTGGAATATTGGCTCAAAAATACTTTTTTGCTTTTAAAACCACAAGACTTTCTAAATAAACAATACAGGTTCAGCCAGATATAAGATAAAATCTTAAGAATCGCAACATTATTTTGAGATATCATCTAAATGGCCTGATAAACGTGTGCGTGCGACACTTTCCTTTCTTTTAACCGACTACATAATGAGGGTTATGTCAAAAATACGAACTTTAGCTGGTTATGTTTTCGATGTTGATGAAGCTAGGTAAAACATTTAGTCTAAGTACAGTCGGTTGTAGCATATAAGGTACCAGGGGTACTCCAAAAGAACTAAATTATTTTTGTCCCCAGCGATATTTTTTCTTGACATGAATGAATATGTATTAGTAGAAAATGACTTATTTATGAGAATAACTATTTTTTTATTATGTATTAACTGGGGATAAAAATAATTCAGTTCTTATGGAGTATCCCTGGTACCTCATGTGCTACAACCGACTGTACAAACTCAGTTTCACGTATCTAATCTAGAATTATGAAAAAAAAAACTTGGCTTCAGACAAACTTGTGTTCGGTTCCTTATTTCTTTGCCGATACGAGATATTTAAAAAAATTGATACTCGACATTACTAAGTGTTTTTTTTTGTATCTCGTATTTGACGTCATTCATATCACTATTCATAACGGTCAACGAACGATAAAAACTGTCGGTTACTTTGATTATACCTCTATAAAGTATTTACTTCTTATGAATATAAATACACTGAACAATAATTGTTTCTTTCGAAACACTAACGGTAGGTTACATATTTTACAGATAAAATAAAAATATATAACATAAGAATTAAAAAGTGATAGGAAAAGTCACTACGTTTAATCATATCAGCATTGGAAATGTAAATAAATTACGGTTTATCAAGTGAGCGATAAGATTAATAATAAATATGAATCATCAAGAAACGCGGACAACAACAAAATAAATAACGTTTTCCTATATATTTCCTAGTAAACAATATTGGACCTGTCGTACCAAATCATTCGATAGGTTAACATACATAAACTGTTTTGGAGGACATACTTTTCTTTTAATTTATTATCCTGTAATAGATTTACGTACCCCTTAAAATAGCGCCAGTACTTGTAACACTCTGTATAAACAAACATTCACAATAATTGTGTTTACAACTTAAATAAAAGTGGGTGGAAGATATTTAATGGCAAAAGTTTTTGTAATCAACTCAACTTGCATAGCAAGTTCGAGTCGGTAAACCGATCTTAGCGCCAACGCTGCGTCGAGCGGCCTGCACGCGCCGCGCGGTCAAGATTCGGCAAAATACAGCGCGGGCTGGGCGACCCGCAGAGTGCAGCCCGCTCTACGCAGCGTTGGCACTTATTACTTCATCCATTGCCGGCTTCAACGGTTTATGGACTAAATCCTAGGCGAATATGACACATCGACTACAGAGAATTGCGAGAGCTATTTGTGTGTTCGTGATATTTGATTCCCGAAGATTATGGAGAAGCGTTATTTGTTTATTACAAGTGTAGGCGAGCCATCGCAAAGCCTAGCTGCCTTAAAGCTAGTCTTCCTCAGCATCGTCAAATTTAATATCCGTCTGTCTGCCCACAAGCCTCCATGATGTCACCGCTTCAAGTAACTTTTAAAGGTTCTCAACTGGCTGAGGCGTCAGCGAGCATCTGCTACCTAGCTATCTAACTTAAACGACATTTCGTCTGGGAGTGATTTCGCGGACGGTGAGCAGGGTAAACAAGGCTTAGGGGTCGTGTTTACCCGCCCCCGGGGAAGCTGTGACGTCACGTAGGCTAGGAGGGCTCGGGGGCTGTCCAACGATACTCTGATTGAACTGCCACCGAACTGACGAGAACTAGAGGATTTGTAACACGAATTCCCTTTTAGCCGAACTAATTTTTAATGAAGATTCTTTTGGGAAAGGCAGATCCATTACAAAGTTTAATTTTGTACTTGCTGTGTTTTAAAATAGATTCATATTTAATCTTGTTACTTTCAGATACAGGCTCTATCTACGTAACATTACGTGAAAATTGATATTCTTAGCTGGCTGAAGCTTTTATCGGGTTATAAATTGTTCTGTGTCATGACGGCTAAGCCGCCAACAATGGGCGAATGTTAGGCTTCTATGAAACCAGGTTTTATTGTAAGGTATATATCATGTGTGAGCCTGATTCGCAAGGACTTACCTAGTGGTGTGAGTGGGTTGGTGCCAACAATGGGCGAATGTTAGGCTTCTATGAAACCAGGTTTTATTGTAAGGTATATATCATGTGTGAGCCTGATTCGCAAGGACTTACCTAGTGGTGTGAGTGGGTTGGTAGTAAATATAACAAAGGCACGACCTAAATTTGTTTCCTACATAGCATCAAATAAGTAAAGTGCTATGAAAAATATGTGTGTTTGTGCGTGCATCTGTACGAAATTAAAAATTACTCATATCACAATCTTTTACTAAACATTGAACAACATGTTGTGAGTAATCTTAGAACAACCTAACAACATTTTAGTAGTTGAGTTGATGATCGTCCTTAATACTTTTTTTCAGTTCTTCCTAAATTCATAACTTAATATTGGTGTTGTTGTCTAACACTATTCGCCAGAAAGTGTGTAATAGATATAAAAGATATGCATACGATCACTCCAGGTGCGACATAATACGACTCATAAGGAATAATTACTTTTGTATCTCTAAATCCGTCCTTAGCAGCCGACCCTGAATACGTGCCTAAGCTGTCTATTTTTAGAAGCATTAGGAGTTAGGACTTAACGCAGGGTGTTGTACTCCCAGCCCTCTGCCCTCTTCAAACAACCTTTGAGGGAAGTGAACCAGATAGACATATTCGCTGTCGAGCTTTCACCTTGGGAAAACATTTTATTCTCATGGGAAACGGCTTTCAGCGAGTGAAACCGCTGGGTGGGCTTCTAGTAAAGGATAATTACTAACTCTCACAGCAACAAAACCTAAAGGCATAGGTGCCTAAGCTGTTAATTTTTAGAAGCATTAGGGCTTACTTCCCCCAGCCTTCAGCCCTTAGCCCTGTTCAAATGACCTTGAAGGGAAGTGAACCAGCTAAACCGATTTGCGACCGAGGCTTCCGAATCCTATTACACACTGGCATCTTCAATGGAACTTAAATAATAACCTATGTATTTATTGCTGCGTTGCATAAGTTTTGAAAGGTCAGTATGGTATTAGAATTTCTGCTTTGTGAGCTCGCAAAAGTGGTTAAAGCACTTCATTGAAAATCTTTAGGTGTTATGAGTTACGCTATTTATTCTTACACAGTTCCCGTACAGGTCTAACGGATTAAATTTTTTAAGATTGGACTCTTCGATTTTAGTCCCGGGGCTTTGAAACCTACGGTAAGTGGAGACCAAGGGCTCACCCGGAGAAGTTTGTGTGGTTGTACAAACAACCAGCCCAATCACGCCCTTGAGGCGCGACTGGGCTTAGGACTGTGCTTAGGAGGTGTCCTGTGAAAAACGGATCGGACTGAATCTACCCGGTACATGCCGGTAGTTCTCAAAATGGGGAACAAATGAGGGACCTCCGCGCCGCCGCCACCGATCCCGTACTGGAAAAACACTACCTCCTAATTCAAAGGCTCAAGGAATCATAAGTATTAGGTCGTTCGTAGACCCTTGTGTCCTAAACGTATATCAAGCAAGTAAATTGTTCTAGTTTGAGTATATTTTTATGAATACACGATGCACGACTGAAACAATTAGCGAATGAATCTCTTAATGGACTCTTAATATAATTAACATGTTTCATTATTTTAAAAGCTGAGCATATGAAACTGAAAAGTTAATAAGTTTCAGCGAAATGGTCTGAATAAATGAAAAGTTTAAAGAGTTCAAAGACTTAAATAATATTCGTGCAGACACACGCAACGATATACTACTCAATGATTTGCAAATTTAAATTACTCAAAGCATTCTCGGAAAAACTTTATCATAATATTATCATTATGACTCTCATATTTTTAATGCGCATTAATAAATAGCAAGCAAAGTACCATACCTTCTAACCTGTAATAGATAGAGTAGTTAGTGGAAGACTTAACAACCGAATGTACTTTTTATACATATTGAAATCAATATTATTTAGCCGTGTTACATAAAGTGTATGATTGTATGTATAGCAGCTTTTCTTTTTTACGTTACGTGATCCTTGAACTATGTTCAGCAATATTTATCCATCCACTTAAATAGGTACAAGGCAGTTGACATAATGGTATCCTGAGGTTACCAGTAAACATCAACAGTACCAATATTTCAGCGCGAGATGTCGCGGCTGGCGTAATTACACCGGGATAATGAAGTGATTCATCACAACGCGAGCAAATTACGGGATCAACACGCCGGGAGGGAGTTCAGGGATGGTGATCTGCAGAAAAAATACATTGATAGAAATGTACCGAACATTAGGAATATCGCTAGGTTGTTTAATGGTCTCTCAGTAATTAAATAAGTAGGTAATATTGAAACATAAAGAGACTATTACCAAACATATGAAACTTTGAGAGAGAAAATTACCAAACATATGAAACTTTGCGCAATAAACCAGAGTTAAAAAAGCTTTTGAAACACTCATATAAAATTTGTATCATATAAAGGACGGGCAAAAACTGTTTCAACGTGCAACAAACGTGTATGTACCTATATGCTATGTATGTATGACCCTGCGTAAAGACACCACTGGTCTGAAATAAAAACAGGCAGCTAACAATAAAAGAACCCCACCACATGGGCAGCTGCATAAATGGACGCAAAGAATAAACTCTTGTTTCCATTTTTCCACACACATTGCAATAATTATAAAGCTGTGCTTGCGGACTGTCCACTTAGTGTGAAAATGGCTGGCTGTGGTCTAGTAATGTCATGCTGAATGGAAACTTTTAAACGTAAAATTCAATTTCGCTGCTCGAAACAGTAATGTGGCAGTTTTCAGTTAAAATAAAACCGCTACCTTGATAATGTATTAAACGTAGGTATTCAGGGACTGGCAATTGAAAAGCGTGTTCATGCCAGCCATACTGTTTTCCTTCGTAATTTATTTTTTGGTCTCATTAGAACGTGTGCTATAACTGCTGCGTTTATCAATATGTCACTTTAAACTTCAAATAAAGAAAGTGCTTAAAGAATGCTTGCGCTACGTTACGGCTAAACATTACAAATAATATTAAAACAGATTGGCAAGAAGTTACTACGTTACGCAATGACATAACCTGATAGTTGTATAGATATATAATATATTATTTCGTTTCCTAAACCTATTCAGTTATGTTTCTGTTCTGGGACACCACTGGTGAAAACAGTTAACATTGAAAAGACAAATGATGGCAGTATGCCGACAACTTCCTTTTTCTTTGTAAAAGTCGACCATTGGACGCATCAATGTAATTTTTTGTGCATTCCTAGACTTCGTGGCATTGCAAAGATATGTAGCATTCATAAGTATATTGCGTTTTGCGAAACTAGTATGAGTTTCCATTTAACTACAACTAGTATAAGGACCGTTTGTCTTGCTTCTGATACCCCCTATACAATAATTGTTCGTTAAAGCGAAAAGTTTAACTTGACTTTGGTGAGAGGCACACAAAATATCTAAAATAACTAAGTGGCAAGAATTTCTCATAAACATTCATAACAGTCAATTGTGCTTCATTCATTTGGGTTTGCCATACGCTGATTGAGCACGCTTGGTAGCCAGGTTGGCGATCGTACTTGGACATTTCACACAGCGCCATCTAGCCCCAAACAAAGCATAGCTTGAACTATGGGATAATAGATGATATAATTACATATGTACTCTTTTTGTAAAAAATACGTATTATACATTGAAAACACCCAGACTAAACATAAAAATCTGAAAAATTTACTTTACAAATATTTGTGTCATGTGGGGTTCAAACCCACGACCCTTGGCGTAGAGCGGCAGGGGCCAGTCAGCCATAGGGAACGTTCTCAAGATGAATTTATCCTTTCGTCGATTTTTTACGTCAACCGGATAAAGATCGTGTCACGCTATTCTAATTCAGCACCACATGGGAAGCTGTACTCAAAATAACCCCAATCTTAGTAAATTTGTAGTAAATAGTCTGAAAAGCTTTCAAGTGACTCGTCGGTAATTAGACTTTACTTCAAGTTACTCAGACACACGCACACTTGATAAGTGGCAAGTTAATTGCTACCTTAAACGAAGATAGCGGGGTGGCGGAAACGTAATTGAGTTTCTAGAGAACCTGCCACCAAAACAATCCAATTGTTTTATAATAGGTATGAAAATTAGTAGCGTGCGTTGAATTTAAACAAGACTTGGAACATTATTTGAATACCAAATTTTAAAACACTTCCCGTGTTAGGTATATATTTTTGGATACTTGGAAAATTTTTAAGCGCGGGCAGGATTTGAAATTGCGACCTTTGCCATCACTATTGGCGACGCCTCTTCTATTTGGGCTACCGCAGCTCGTTCCTTGCAAGCCAATATTTTTCGAAGGGGTTTCTTAATGCCATGGTATTATTTTGGTATTGGTTGTGAACTTATACTCAATTTTAAGATAAGATAACAAGCTACCAAAAAATACACATTTTAAAGTCTGGAATGCTTTTAGCAGTGGTACTTACCAGCTCTAAAAATTTGAGACCATGCAGCCCAAAACATGCAAATGTTACCAAATAACTTGAAATTTAAAGTAAAATGATGATGAAGATAATATTTTTTATAATTAATTTGTACTTTCGTAATTTCAAAGTCTTATGGCGATCACATGATGCCTAGATGTTGTATAACTTGCTATCTAATACAGTTTAATTGTTATCTACATATTTAGGCAGTATAACGACACGGACTTCAATTTAGGGACGGAAGAGTAGAGACGCACCTTTGTTTTGTTACGTAAATTGATGGTTACGGTCATTAATGGAAAATAATGCTGTGAATATACAGGATGTAAAAATATTTTAAAGGGTGAATGGGCTGGCCATTAAACTGATCAACCTTTCCCGAAGGAACTAGGTCGAAATATGAACTATCAAATTGATCCGGTCGGCTGGAAGAAATTGCCATTTTCTTATTCATATTTCGATCTATGATCCTAGGGAAAGTTGTTCAGTTTCATGGGCTGAAATTGAATGGCTTTAAATATTTGCAGTAATTTTTTTACACCTTACACATAGGTTGGGTATCAAAACCTCTTTGGAATAACAGTTTTTAAGTTAATAACCTCTCGATTTTAGTGATATGTTCCGTGAAAATTATTTGTTACAATTTGTAATTACCTAAACCAAAATCTTTTAGATAACCAGCTATTGTAAAAGATATAAGAGCAATGACCTTTGGTATGCATAAACCGTGGGTTGATTAGTCTGACGATGACCTAATGAACCAACCAAATGCGTGCACTGCCTAATAAGGTTAGCGGAGAAGATTGGGTAAAGACCGTGGACAGCTCAAGACCACGTGGTAATGGAGATATTTTGATGATTGGATGCCTTAAGCATAAAAAACGTATGAATAAAAAAATATTTGAAAAGAATCTCGCAAGTATTTTTAATACAACTAGTCGGTCACCAACGATCTTCTTTCTCAGACATGAGTCATCCATCTTGGGTTAATTCTTTGCACTTTTGCACGTTGACAGAGATTGTTGAGTGACCTACGTCACAGTAAAATGGCAAAATCAGGAATTCTTCAGAAATCCTAGGAATTTGGCAAAAGCCGGAAAATTGCAAAATCGTGACCTCGTTCTGCCAGCGTATTATATAGGATTTTGTAGCGGTTCAAAATGATATTTTTCTAATTAAATAGTCATCATTAATGGTTTTGTGTTAACTTGATAATTAATAATAACTTATTAAGAAAATAAATGATTGTTTAAATTTTTACAAAAATTGAATCACAGAAAACTTCACGTCTGTTAGTAATTGTTTGAAATTGAAAGAATTTTCAATCGTTTTTATAAATTCGCGCGAAGGAAATTAATAAATCTGGTACCTTTTATTGCAATTCTGGATTTGTTTAGTAAGATAGTAGAAGGAAGTAAGATAGTAGAAAGAAGTCAAATCCTAAGATATTGGCGGAATTCTTGATTCTGCCATATTACTGCGACACAAACAATGGTAAGTACGTAAGTAAACGGACTCCGGTAAAAAAAAATCACTTCTTTTAAAACCAAAACAAACCAATGTGATTCATACAGCTTTATCCGATTGATAGGTATACCTGAAACAATTAGGTAAGATATAGTTAGTTTTACTTTAAACAACACAAAATAAAGAAACATTTTACACTGTAATTTCATTTACGTAAGTAGGTAGTTAACATAATCAAAATCTATAACTCATCCAAACATAAACATGATGAAATAGAGCCTTTTCGAAGGACAACTTTAATAACCTATTTCTCATTTTAATAACGGGGAGCAATTTTTAATCAAGTTTCAAAGTAAAAAGCGGAACAAACTGAAATAAAGCTGAGTGGGCACTCACTACTAACTTTTAGACGCGCCGGTTCATAGAAAAACTTGTGTACCGGAAAACTGGTTTCAAACTAGATTTAAATTGTTGGTTGTTTTGTTTGGTAAATAAATAGGTCCTATTAAACGAGTAATATTTCACGTTCCTGTAGGTAAACAACTAACTTTTTCTATGAAATTTGGCATTGGGCCGTTTGGGGGGTTGTGAAAGTTTCGATTTAGTTTACATTTTATCGTACTTAATTTACTCGTATTATTTAAGTTTGACGTTGGTTATTTATAAGAGGGCAGAAATTATAAGTACTTGTCTTGTTATTATTATCAATACGCAAATCGGATCGGTCGCCGTAGAGACGGACACAAAACAGAATGACGTACAACAGGCGAGAAACTGTTATCGATCCTAGTATATCCGTACAACAGTAGGTGTACTAGTCACCCCGCCCTCAGACGTCACTCGATCGATTTTCATCGGGCCATTGTATAAGAAAGTAGCAGTAAGGTGCCGCATTGGCCCCAGGCAGTTCTTCTTCTTCATGGCAGAAGGGATAGTGAACTAAGAATAGAAACTACTGGGGTAGAATGTGGATGTTACTGGCTTCCGACACATACTATTTTCAAGTTAGAAGCTGAAAGCCAGTGCACATCTAGTGCTGTTTAGGTATGATCTGTGCTGTTTCGTGCATGAGTGTATTTGTGTGAGATAAGCTAAGTTTTGTGTCAGACGGTGCGGCGTCGACTTTTTAATAATGTGATGGTCGGATAGTGCAGTTTTAATGGAGACTTAGGACTGCTTTTTTACTTCTACTTGGCCACGACTAGTGTACCAATGGCCCCTTCGGCCAGTTGATCGATGACTTAAGGAGGGCGGCTGGTATCGACTGGATGGCGAAAACCGGAGATCGTGTCTTATAGCGTACCTTGGGGGAGCCCTACGTCCAGCAGGGACTGCTATGGGCTGATGTGATGCTGACCACGCATTCTTAGACTTCCTGTGTGGGTTCCCACTTAAGTTACTATTCCTGCTGGCAGCAAGCCAGTCTTAGTAGCGTAAGCAAACCATACTGAATACAAGTTACATATTATATTAATAGCGGAATTATGTCATCGAGACAAACCTTTATGAGGTTTATCGAAGGCATTTGACGTATTGTATGTTTATTGTTTATGTATACTATGTTTAAATAAATAAAAATAATAAATACCAAATTTAACACTATTTTCTATAATGAAGACAAATTTCTTGACCTATTTATATTATCTTTGACATAACAAAAGTTATTTTGTTTATAAATGCCCCTTAAAAACCGCAAATACTCTTATGTCGTAGAGTTTTAAAGACAATGCTTAAATGGCTCACTCACAAACAGGAAATTTCCATATTTATGATTATGACGGAGTTTGAAATTTATAGCGACGCCGAGAAGTCATTAATAAACTCGAAAATTTACAACTTGGGCAGGTGCTTTACAGCAAATAGGTAATAGCTTCAAAATTAATACTTCAATGTCGTCCTTTTGCCGTGGAAGATAGTGATGAATCTTTCTCAATCAATTAATCTAAATGGTACCCGAAACCAAATGGTCCAAAGTGAATGATTGTTATTGATTTGACATATTAAACTTGCCGTTAAAAAATAATTCCGTGCATCGGAAGGCACGTTAAGCCATCGGTCCTGATTACTGTCTGATTTTGACTTAGATGGCGGTGGTGACACAACTACGTCTGATGCCTACTACGGTTAGAGAAACTATCGCTGACTCGGTATATACAACGACAAGAAGAATAAGTAGCTAGATATAGGACCCAAAAGGAATGACACACGTTTATTACTTTTTACATTTCGTCGCGTGAGACACTCAGTTGACGAACATAACTATTTATCCATCCTCAAAAATAAGACTCCTTGTCACACTATATAATTACCCCTTTTTTGGCAGTGCTAATAGTTACCTATTCTAAAGACAGCTACTGTAATGAAGATGACAAGTTTCGTGTACAAAGGCAGGCCGCGAAGGTACCTAATTCGAAGAACAATGGCGTCCTAAATTGCTTTCTGATAATTGCCCCAAATTAACCTCAAGGCTGCGAACACGTTAGCTGCTTTATTTCATCGAAAGGTCATTGAGGTAAGGTCATTAGAATAGCCATATGGAGGAAATAACTCTATCAATCATGTCTTATACTTTTATTATTTGTAATTTTTGCCAAGTTATTAGTTCAAATAATATAACAGCGGTAAGGTATAATTTTCCACAATTGTTGTTTAATATTAGAAAACTATGTTATTTAAGTTCTCATACACATACAAGCAACATGCCTATATCCCTTGCGGGGTAGGCAGAGCATAAAAGGCCGTAAAATACGGACATTTACGCCACGTCTGACAAACATTCAGATAATTGTGTATCACCATAGTGACAGGTTGTCAGCCCATCGCCTATATTTGCAATACACATGTTACCATTGAGTCCCTTAATCGCCTCTTACGATACCCACGGGAAAGAAATGGGGTGATGCTATTCTAAGTCGGCATCACACGGCATAAGTTCTCAATAAATAAATAAATATCCTGGACAGTTCGATTGTAGCCAAATGTTGTCTGAAAGTGACGCTACGTCTCTCGGTCGCCTCCCATTTTGACCTGCGTGTTTGGTTTGACAAATAAATTAATAATTTGCGATAAAACGTTTTATCTGTCTACAAAGACCACCCCACTCCTTAGGCCTCCTCTACTTGTACTTACATTTTCTTTTTGTAAATCAAACAATTTCATATTGTATGTAGGTAGATTGTCGATGATACCCACTTCTATAGGTACTTGTTATGTGCTAAGGGGTGTTTATACATTCCGGATAAAAAATGTAAGGTTTCAGTTAGGCAACTCTGACGTCAAACAGTGTGTAGCAACAAACTTATGATACTAGAAACCTTGGATTTAAAATACTAGGTACGAATATAGCTTAAGAAAGTAAGTAAAGTAAAAAACTGGTCAGGTTAGACACCGAAGCTGAGCCTGACACGGTAGCTTAAAGGTAATAATGAGAGCGTAGCTACTAGCGTTGTAAATACATACCACGTTATACCTACTTAGACAACGTGCAAAGAGATTCGCAAGAATAACGTCGAATTTTCACGATAAATCCGTACAGTTAAACCGGCAGCTTAGAAACGAAAACAACCTTTAAAAGCATTGTCGATTTAAAGTTAGTTTTATAAACTCCTGTGCGTTGATAGCGCACTTTCATGAAACTTATGGGATTTGAGGCGAAGTGCCGTGTCGTAAAATATTTTATGTTCCTGTAAAGACTGTTTCGAGTCACCGTGTAGGTGTTTACGGAAAGTTATTGGTTCTAAATAAAAATACTCTTTATTTTATAAGCATTTGTTTGCATGCCTTCGTGTTTTCATTTAGTTTTTTCTGTAAGACCTGTAGATTATTTTTTTCAAAATAACTTATCAATAAATTTACCAGTAGTGCGCATTCTATATGTAAATTTGAATTATCAGTAGTTTTCAAAGAATATTAGAAATATGGCGTAGGTAATGAACCCATATGGAACCTTTTATTTCTACTATGCGCCAATAATTTACTACAAACTTCAATTTAGGGATCAGTTCGTAGAATGTATCTAAAATTAAACTTTATGATTTATTTTATTCGTAAGTTTTTGTTTCTTTTTTAAGAAACAAGGAATAAATAAAGTGGACTCAGAAGTAATCATTTAATTAGAGTAACGATCAATTGAACCCCATTTTACCATATTCATAAACCAGTTTAGAATTTTTCCGAATTTCTGAATTTGTTTAGGATGATGATGGTAGAATGAAATCTACGATTATGACATATTCCGGCTTTCGGCCAAACTCCTAGGAATTCGTCCGATTCACTAATTATTTCATATTACTGCAAAAATATACATTATAACCTGGCTCGAGGAATCAAAAAGCAATTTAAAGATTGTCAATAGCGGTATTTTTGGTAAACAAAGTATCAGAGCCAAAATGGCGTCCAATCAGCTACGAGCACGTACAACCACCAGGGGTCGGCCTAAACTAATTCCGGTCTGATCCCCAAGTGATCGGCCAATGAGTGCTCGAAAATTACTTGTAATGGTTATTTTTGGAGCCCCTTTCTGGAAAAGAGGAATGTAAGTAGATTTTGTTTTTTATTAACGGTAGCTGCTACGGCGACGTAGCGAGCGTAGTAACATTGTCATTATTACGTAGTAATGCTACGAGATCGCTATAAATACAGAGCACGGAAGCACTGCATGGCTTATGTAATAGATGAATATGAATCCGAAAACAACAAAAACCGTCTGCTGGAAAGAAGCAGGTTCTTAGCACTACACTATTCACGGGTCTTCATTTCCGTATGTTTCCTAGAATTTGGTCATAATAGCACGTTCACACTATGGACATGCTCCTGCTCCTGCCGCTGTCGAAATACTTCCGCGGAAGTATTAACGCGAGTGGGTGTTCACACACTGCCGTTATACTCTTCTCGCACAAATACGAGTGAGCGAGATAGCAATACATTCCACACGCGTTCTTGTTGCCGTTCCTTTGACTAGCGCACTAAAAGCCGACATTTGAGGGAGCACGAAAAGTGGCAGCGGCATGACGAGTAGCAGCGCGAGTAACCTGTTCACACACTCGCGCTGCCCACTTCCCTTATACTATTTCCCTGCCCATATTGGTATCGTATGAACGTGGTATAAACAAACATAACACCGCAATAACAACTCTGACACCAGGGTTCATCGGGTCGTTGGACGACTTGGTGTCCCACACGAAAAGAGAGAGAGAATAACAACACGCATGGCTTGTTACATAGATCATTGACAAACAAGGCGGGGAGGGTGTGCCTAAACTAATTTCGATACAATCCCGCGGGATGATCAGCCAACGCGAGGCTAGGACATTACGTTGACGGTCATTTATCTCTTGCAATGACTAATTTTTTTTGCGATACAATGTTTGGTGTACAAATTCTGATTCACCTTTTGAGCAGTCTCGCCACAAAATCCAAAAGTATGAAAAAGTTACTGCCACGTATTCTCAGGATTTAAGAAATAAAAATACCGCTCTACCTACAGAATGCGGGATTTTTAAGCAAATAAGAACCTAGAATCCTCCCACACAATTCTAGTTTTCACATTCTACTCGGGAAGAATTTAAACCGCACTAAACGAAATGCGAGGCGTCGCCGCGAAAATAGCTGTAGGTGTTGAAGGGGCTCATTCTTGAAATGTGTTCTGTGGTCTAGTGATTACGTTGGGTTCTGAACTTTGGAGAGAGGGAAGAACGAATATTCATTTGGTTACATAAATAAAAATAATAAACCCATAAAATGAGTAATAAGTAGCACTGTGAGTGTAAAATATAGTGCGAAATTTTACGAGTGACTGATACTGAAAACTAAGGATGGGCTGGTGATAATAAGGAACAACTTTCCTCCAGGAACATAGGATGCCGTGTGATGTCGGCTTAGAATAGCATCACCCCATTTCTTTCCCGTGGGCGACTAAGGGACTCTAGTGTGTAAATTGCAATTGTGGGCAATGGGCTCACAACCTGTCACTATGGCAGTACATAATTTTCCGAATGATCCTCAAACATTTGTCAGACGTGGCGTAAATGGCCGTTTCTGTGGCCGTTTACGCTCTGTTTACCCCGCAAGGGATAATAGGCGTGATATGTGTATGTATGTAGTATGTACATAGGTTGAAAAATTACAAAATTGTTTTAATTTCTATAGTAACTCAAATCAAATCATCTGATCGGCAATTTTGGGTGCAACCGTGACCTATATCGAAAACTCAAGACGGGCTGGTGATGAGGAACAACTTCACTCCTTTTTAGGTACGGAACCTTAAAAAATCGACAACCATCCTTGGAAATGAATGGTAGATGTATAATGTTATAACCGCGACACGCAAGGGCGCGCCCTCGCTGAACGCTGACTGACTTCACCTCCACGGTCAAAGGGAGGGTATGCTTTGTCATTTTCATTGTAATTCGTTCTTTGCCCCCTGAAAATGATGTTTGAATTCGTATACACGCTTTTAAGTTTTGATTGCGACAATTTTGATTCGGATTCTTTTAAATGCTGCGCGTATTTTTCGTCCCTTGTTTGTGTCTATATGCAATGACATAAATTCTTAACCAATGGCGATGTCTAGAATTACTTAAGATATCTAATATTATACTTTTCTTTCACCTTTTCTCGCCTTATTTCAGCATCTCAGACAGGTAGAAGTGCGACCCAAATCGAAAACGTGATTCGGAGTGCTCTTTTTCCGCGTAGGTACTTATTCCAATTTTAGGTTACCGAATGACCTGCCTCCAGAACTCAAAATCACAGAGATGAACGTATAACAAACAAGTATTTTGAATAGATCTTGTAAAAAGGTGGCCTTGTGGTGTTGGCTTAGAATAGCATCACCCCTATTCTTCCCGTGGGTGTCGTAAGAATATGTGAGGGATAATCATCCAGGGAATGGGCAGCAGCGTTCTCTTTGAATGTAACATCTTACACTGCGCTCGCCGAAGCTAACATCAATGTACACAAATAAATTTCTGGTAAATCCCAGAAATTGTTCAGGCCGAAATTTCTCTAGAGCCTTTTATTTGCATGAAGAAATAACTTTAATTCAACCTCTGTAAAATAAAGCAATCGCAATCAATATCGTCAATCAGCCCCAGTGAACCGGTTTCAGCAGGTTGAATAACCGTGTCGACTACGATCGATCGAGTACGCCAAATAGCCACGACAGTCCACCGAATGACTCATAATATGGCTGTAATATGTCCATCCCAACGACCACATAGCCTACTAGACGCCTAAGGTGCCTTTAAGCAAATAATTTAATTCCGTCACTAAGCTGAGGTACGCGGGTCGAAATGCAGAGTCGAAAGAGATGGTTGCATCATCTCATATTATATCGCCCACCAACTGACCAATTCGCGCGATCTTACTTCAGGAATATACCTCTAGATAGTATATCGTCGTTGCGAACTTAAGATGTCCTATGTGCTCACAGTCATTTTGTTCAGGAAATGAAAAAAACATTTTTACTCAGTGTTGCTGTATGAAGGTTAGCTAAAACGTAATTCATTAATTGTATATAATAAATTTAGTCATCATTTTAGCAGTTTGTAATTAAATAAAAACATATATTTTTATATAATAATAGCAAATTTGGCACAAATAATACACTTAAGAGGTTTTTATTGGGACTCTTGGTCACATACGAGGATTTTGTTGTAATTTAAAATGAAATAAATTGCTGCTTATTATAATTAATAGATAATTAATTATGAAAATATGTCACATAATAATGAAATATTATATCTAAACATGTCACGCGCCAGGAATATAAGTAAGTGAATCATAAAACGGATGGTAGTCTTGGTCAATAACAGTTTTTGATTCCTGTAAGTGTTTAAACTTACTTTCTGTTATTTTGATTTGTTCTAAATACAGCCTTTCTGGGCTAGTCATGATGTGTCGAGCAAGCTGACGTCTGTATGGAAGCATCGTCCACTCCTATGTGTGCCGCAGTTTGTATAAAATAGAACCGTCTGGCAAATATTTCAAGTTTCTTAAATCTACGACTACAGGGTCTCCTTTTTTCTTACCAGGTCTTATAGTTTTCAAGTTTGATGAAAGCTTTTCGTAATTACGAAAGAAATCGTAATGAATCGATTTAATTTCGTATGGTTTATCTGGGCGAGCTTGACGCATTCTGGCTATGTAATCAGATGGAGCGTATATTGGCGGTTTTATGTATTGCTCTATTGTAGAATGCACGCTGTCTACTTCCATCATAGTATGCCCTTTCTCAAGATATAGTTGCTGAATGGTGATTATCTTTTTTAGAGACAAGTCACTCAGTGCACTCGACAAAATTCTATTACGATTTTGATGACAGCATCCATCTGAAATAACAATAACTTCTTCCGTTGATTCTGGTAAGTTTTCAATGTAATCAATTAAACAACTGGTGAATTCGTTGGCTGTGACGTTTCCATCTGCTTCATGCCAGAAGTAAATAGTCACTTTCTTTGTTTTGGTATCATAAACTGTAAAGTTGTGACATTGTAATTTCAATTTGTAGTACATTGAACTTGCAAGCAATTTTGGTGCCAACAAAACACTTTGAACGTCCACAGTTATGACTACAACTTTATCAGAAGCCTTAGCTATGGCATTTTGTTTAGCAGTTCGTGCTTCTCCCTTTTTGATTATATGATTATCATATTCTTCTTTTGAAATGTTTCCAGTTTTATAACTGCAGCAAGTGTCGCATTGATCCTTTTACCACGTTTTAACAGGCATAGTCAGTGAAGAGTAGTTTTGGATAGCAGTACCTGTAGGGATAACGGATGGATTATCATTAATAACAGTGTCTTCGATTTCGTCAACAATATCATTATCCTTTGTCCATCGCCGAAAACTGTCTTCACCTATACATAGTGTATTTAAAAAAAAAGTTTTGCATACTCTTACTCTACTCAATATTTTATCAGATCTGTTTATAAATATGTCATGACCAGATTGTTTCTTCATTGAACCTGATGCTCGTGATTGAGAACGACGACGTCTATTTCTCTTCGTACTGCCAATGCTTTTATATAAGCCTTCTTTTCATCCCATGTTTTTAAATTCCAAAAATCTAAATGTAATTTAATTCGTTCTTCTTCGGAAACTATAGCACAGAGGAAAGTTTGACTCGTTTTAAATTCTGTGTTTGTATGTAAACAGCGCGCTTTCATAATTTTCGCAGGTTTTTCAATGCATTGTTTATACTTATCTCCAATTTTTTTATATCCAACGTAAGCCTTGCCTAAAACTCGTGCAGCCTTGTTCTTTTTTATACTTGTTTGAGCTTTTTCTAAAAACACTAGTGATTCAACCTCTCTCATTTTAGGCGCACCTATTAAACTACCTGATTCTTGCTGTCTTTCTTCTACAGGGTTTGGTGGACTATTTGATACTTGCAATTCTTCAAGTGGGCTTTCTGATCTTTCATGTGGGTTTTCTCCATAGTCTACTATAAAAAACTCTTCAGGGGCACATGTGTTATCTTGATTATTTTCTATTTTCTCCTCTTCCTGAGTATTTTCTTTACGTAAGCCAACGTCAAGCTCTTTGCTTTCTGTTACAAATTCTGCTAAGCCCATCGTTTGTTCGTGGTCTTCTGCACAGCTAGCAGAATCGTCAGTATCAGAAATAATAGCAAGTCTTTTCCTTTTAACAATAAAATACTTACTTTTGTTTGAAGTATTCGGATTCAATTTCTTATCAGAATTGTTATTTTTTCCAAAATGACTACGGCGGCGTCTCTAAAAAAACAAAACATACCTTTAAATTTTATTCCTTCTATTATGTCTCGTTTAGAGTAATAAAAACATAAATAAACAATTTGAATATTGATGAATGTTACCTTTTTTAGCTTTGGTATCCAATGGGGGTCGGTAACACTATCGTCACTATTCAATCCATCGCAATTCATTACAGCGGGCTCCTTGGATACAACTTCTAGGTCTTCTAAAGTAATAGGCGAAAAATTAAAAGAATGATCAGGTGGAATTTGTTCCGAAGCACTTTCATCATCAATTCCATTGCACTATTCCTGTTCAATGTCCATGTCCTTTAAACGTTTTCTACTCATTTCACGATATTAAACAAAAACAAAATAGGATAAACACTTTTTATTTGTTTCAAAAACACTTAATTACTCAAAATGGGGTCATATACGAACAGCACTCAGTAAACTACTCATTAATTTAACCAACAACATGACATAACTAATTATCTGCATTATTTTCATTCTACCCTCCCTTTCACATTTACACATAGTACATTTTAAAGCCAGTCTAAAACCTCTTATGTGTAGGAAGATTGACACTTAAGAGTATTTAGAGAAAATAAAATATCTTATGTGTGCATTCTACACATGTGAGATTTTGTAATGCCAATTTTATAGGACCGGTCACATAGGATTATTTGTTTGAGATTTGTAGCTCCGGAATTTAAAGTGATATGCACATGGGTGTTTTTGCAAAACATCGAGGGCACAATTTTCTTTGACTTTAAATAAAAAATTGAATTTTACTAGAAATTACACATAGGAGATTTTAAAGTCGCAACGACGATATTGCTATAGTATTTATGTTGTATGTATTTTATATTTATAGCAGTGGACTGTGTTTTGTAAGTGAAAGATGATGGCTTGGGTGCGTATAAAATGGCAAACAATTAAAAGATCAGAGTAAACACCAAATAATAATAGGATATAAGGGACGCTGAACCTAAAACTTTGCAGGCATGATCAGACCATGAAACTAAACAACTATTTCTATGGAACCTATGTAAGGAAATGGTTTTTTTTTTTGAGTTTCCATAGAAAGTCAGTCGGCTGATCGCGAATTTGTATGCGAAGACGAAAAAAGAATCTCGTTTGCCAACACACCTCCATAGAATGGTTGGGATAAGAAGAATGTTGTCTAGTAGGATGTGTGGTTGTTGATCTATCCCGATAGATAGTAAATAGCCACTAGCGTTATTACAAGCCGGACTGTGTTACTGGGTGTGGACACCTAATGTAATTCTAACACGCAACCTGAAGGCACGTGACGGATTACAAATGAGCCGCGACATTATAGAATCTATTTACAGAGTTGGCCATGTTGTTTTTGTTGACTAATCGGACACAGGTCATTTTATGTTTGTTTGATGCTTTTACACATTTTTGCTGTGCCGAACTGCGCAGTTTGAAATTGGCGTTCTGTAAAAGGGCTTTGCAGATGAATGCGTACAAAGCGTTTTTCATCAATACCAAAGGGAATTCATTTCCTTTTCTAACTCATAAATGAATTCCAGTCGCAGCATTGTATATGAAGGACAGCCGCAAAGCCAGACGAACAAAAAAAAAACTGTGACGTTATTTCATAGAAGCAAAAAGCTGGCAAGTTTGTTTACGAAGTATATCCTTTCACAAATAAATTGAGACAAGTGTATTAACAGAGTACGGAAACACCGACTACAGATCAAATAGGATCCTTTGTCTTGCCATAAAAAGCTGGCAATAAACCAGCGATGGATATTGGAAACTATCAGTCGTATCCACAGAGCACTCAAACGTCACGTGTTGTCGCGAGCGAGTTCTTTGGTCTGTGGTCGTATCGTATACAAGAACTGGGGCCCGTTCAAGCAGCTGTCTTTCGTAGCTCTTTCGTCGCTCTTTTATACTTTGACAGTTCGTAGAACCGCGTTTTGGAGCGCATGGTAGAAAATTTTTCCTGACTGACGTGCTAAAACGCGGTTTTATGACCTGTCATCGGAGAAAATACCGACTAGGAGAAACAGCATGAACGCGCCCCTGATCAATATTTAGCACAACCACAAAATAGAGAATGTACAGAAGGATCACTCGGCCCTTTTTTCGATTATTTCCGCTTTCGGCAAGGGCTGCCACAGTTTTCTTACCGATTTTATTCAATGGAGTAGGTACCTAAACATACAGGGAGTAACAGAAAGGCTACATCAAGCCGAAAGATGCTCATGAAACTGAACAACTTTCCCCATTTCCCCACTTTGACCTCCTTTCGGCTTGATATACCCTTTCTGTTACTCCCTGTATTTGCATTACTTATACTACCTACATAGCACAATTATTATGAAATGGGGAATGACGAGTAGGTAGATATCTGCTCTGGGGCTGTTGAGACTGAGCATCACCCCATTTCTTTCCCATGGGAGTCGTAAAAGACAACTAAAAGACTTGAGGGTGTGTATTGCAATTTTAGGCGATGGGCTGGTAACCTGTCACTATGGCGATACACAACTTTCTGAATGCCCCTTAAATTTTGTCAGACGTGGCGTAAATATCCGTTTTTGTAGCCGTTTACGCTCTGCCTACCCCGCAAGTGATAATAGACGTGATATGTGTATGTATGTACATAAAAAATGAAAAGTTGCCTTTATTTAAGTAGAAACTCAAATCACATTATAAAAAAATATATACTGATTAGAGATAATCTTGTTTGATCTTTTATGAAAGCAAGTTTTTATATATGTTGGTACAAAATATTATAGGAACATTGTACCAATCACATCGTATACTAATAAAACTATTTATTACCTATTTATATAAGGTGTAAAAAAACTAGCGAAGAATATTTTAAGGGGTGAACCAGTACGTGAAACTGAACAACTTTCCCCAAGGAACATAGGTCGAAATATGAAAAAATTATCGGGCGGGATAATTTGTATGGGAGGGCCAATTTTTTTTTTCATATTTCGACCTATGTTCCTTGGGGAAAGTTGTTCAGTTTCACGTACTGGTTCACCCCTTAAAATATTCTTAGCTAATTTTTTTACACCATGTATTTGTGTGAAGCCATTTTACACGTCCGCACCAAACGCGGTTGACACTCAACTACAAGTGTGTTTGGATTGGTTTGGATTTCCTTGTAAACGGCGGCGTGTCAAATTGTGGAGAGTTTCGTGACGTTTGCTTGAAGTGAGCTCTCTGTATTCGGCGCGCAGCCGCCAATACTTACTTTGTGGCACAACTGTCAGTGATACTGTATCTTAATAAAGCGCAGTAAGTCTTTTTAATATGAAGTGTCCTTGAATAGGTATTGCCCGTTCATAATACTTCCTGCTTGCCAAGCGGAGTAAGTATGGCAAACATGCTCATAGTGGGAGATCCATGTTCAGCAGTGGACTGATGTGGCTGTTGGTAGGGTTCCTAACCATACTGTTTTGCACAGTATTATACTGACTTTAAGCCCATTGTACCTACCTGCTGTTCAATTAACAAAAATATCTAAAAATACTGTTTTTACTCAACGTTTGTATTGATCGATCGAAGATCGAATTTCGATATATTCTAGTCTGTATTGTAGATCGAATTTCGATATATCCTAGTTTTTACAAAATACCGTTGAATTTCTTTCTTCAACCCTGATAAACTGTATTTTTTGTGAAAAAGGGTTAGCAACCTTAGCTATTGGTGATGCTTATTTTCTACGTAACATCAGCGACCCATGTGATCCATTCTAACTACCGACTCCACCACCACGCAAGCATAGGTTTTTTAAAGTACTCTCCTCGTTCGTCTCTTCATTACTGAAGGTCGTGTCTGCATAGACTCCCTTCTTCCAGATTCTTCAGAATATTCCTCCATGTGTCTCTGTCTTCAGCATGTTTTAAGGCAGTATTGATGGATAGACCCGTAAGATTTTTTATTTGATCAGACCAGCGTGATGGAGAGCGCCCGCGTGATCTTTTTCCCTCTATCTTCCCCGTGATCATAAGCTTCTCTAGGCTATCAGTTTCGCGACGAGCAACATGTCCAAAGTAAGAAAGTATTCTCTGCAGACATATAGTTGACAATCTTGTGGTAATGCGAAGTTCTTTAAGAATAGAAACATTTGTGCGCTTCGCAGTCCAGGGGATGCCGAGCATTTTCCGCCAACACCACATCTCGAAGGCGTCTATAGTTTTTCTATCAGACGCTCTAAGTGTCCAGGATTCTACGCCGTATAACATCACTGAGAATACCAATGTCTTGACCAACCGCACTTTGGTTTGTCGAGAGATGTTTCTGTCGCGCCATATCTTGGTCATCTTAGCCATGGCGCCCTTTGCCATCTGGATTCGTCTCTTGACTTCAGTTTCACAGCCACCCTGGTTACTCAGCATAGATCCTAGATAAACGAACTGATTCACTTTCTCGAAAGTATCTAAAGCAGTACTTGGGTTGAGTTTGTTGCCTCGGTCAACAATCATGATTTTTGTTTTGTCTTTATTAATACTAAGACCCAGATTTCGGCTTTCATGCTCAACTATTTGAATCAGTTCAGCCATCTCCTCTTCGGAAGCCGCAAATAAAGTTGTGTCGTCAGCGTAGCGAAGATTATTGATTTTTAATCCGCCTATGGTTATGCCTCCCTCCCAATTATCCAGTGCTTTCCTCATAATGTACTCGCCGTATATATTAAAGAGGAGAGGCGATAAAATGCACCCCTGTCTAACACCTCTCTGAGGTTTAAAGGACTCTGACAATAGGTCATTCACGCGGACTTTGCTATTTCCATTCCGATACAAGCTCTGCACAAGGGATACCAGATGATATGGTGCTCCCATTTCTAGGAGAATACGCCACATGTGATCCCAAGATACACAGTCAAATGCTTTTGAGTAATCTATAAAGCACATTACCATTGGCACCAAAAACTCGCGACTCTTTTCAATCATTTGCCTGACATTCATCATTTGTTCTCTGGTACCACGGCCTTTTACAAATCCTGCCTGTTCCTTTGGGATTTGCCATTGTAGATAACTTTTAAGTCGATCATTTATGATATACAGCATGATCTTGCTTGCATGTGAAATTAGTGCCAACGTGCGATAGTTACTGCATTTCTTGGTAGAACCTTTCTTATGCAATGGTATCAAAACAGATTCCTTCCAGTCCTCAGGCCAGATCCCGGTGGACCATACTTGGTTGCATAATTGATGCAAAATTTTAACACCTGTCACTCCTAGATGTTTTAACTCTTCAGACATCATTCCATCATTTCCAGGTGTTTTATGATTTTTGAGCTTTTTGATTGCTTTTTCCACCTCAGCTAGGATTATATCTGGTTCCAGTGCAATATTGCATCTTTGACTGGAGTCCGCTGAAGAGATTGAACCTGAGTACAGCTTTTCTGCGTATTCTTTCCATATTTTGACAACATTGTCTATGTCTGTGATAAGAACGCCATTCTCATCTTCAATGGCCCAGGTTTTGGGTTTAAACTCGTGAGTTATAGTTTTGATTTTTTTTTTTTTTAAAGTACAATAATACCGATTTTGGTTGACTTTTTTCAACGCTTCCTATACTATTCTCCTGTGACGCAATAGTTCCAAAAGTTCTTTTGACACAGGAATTAAGTAGATCGAACCGGATTCGCTTGGATTTACCGGCGACCGGAAAAAATACTCGGCAAAATAACACGTCTCCCCGACACGAGGATGGCACCAACTTTTATATTTTATTTTAGGGTTCAGACTAGCGCTTCTACTGAAAGGATAATTCGCGTACGAATCTTTTTGGGTTGATTGCGAAAGTTGTTCCAGACTTTGGATGTCGAGAAAAAGAGAGTTCACCTTTTTCTACTTAGTATGTAGTATAGTAATATCTAGACTCACAGTTTGAATTAGATAATTATTTCCATCGTCTGATCTCATGAGGAAAATTAACCAATCAAGATAACCATTGCTTCTTTGTCTAATAGATGGACGCAAAAATATTTTTGAATAATAATTATGTTTGCGAAGAGGATATAATACCTCTACAAAAACATCTCATCGTTTATGCCAAAACTCTCACTTATCCGCTGTTTTATTTTTTATGTCGTTGCGGAGGGGAGGCAGCGGACAGACTGTGTGGGCTGCACTAAATAAATAAGTGGCATTCTGAATTCTGTTCTGAACAAGAATGAAGCGACCTTCACCATGTGCGGCCACACTCGAAATAAACCCGCTTTTATTTAGCAGTCCTACATACATCTTTTGAATTTCTCCGTATAATAAAAGGGATGTGGCACGAAACTAAAATATTACGAACCTCCGGGATTGTTTGTGTAATTATAATTAAGTTGCGTCTGCACTCTTAAGCGGCCATTTTTGTCTGGATGGATATGGTTTAGGAACACAAAGTAAATTTTCAACTTTCATCAACAGCTTACAGTACACATATTATTAACAAACAACTCAATCAAGTACCTTGTTCCTTTTGATTCATCAAAACATAAGCCACATAACAACGTCAATTCTTATTTTATTATAAAGGTACATAAATAAAGTCTAGTCCTTGCAAATCGAGTCTAGTGTAGGTATTTTTCTGGGCCTTCGCTTAGCGTATGAATTACTGAAGTAGGCATTGAACGTCTGTTTGTGTCAGGCTCCATTTAGCAAGCTGAATGCGAAATGAAATGAGCACCAGTGAGTAAACAGAATTTTATTTGCCACCCAAGGGACGACGTTTTCAATCCTCATCCGTTGATACCGCCCTCGGGGAAATCATTGAATACGAGTTTGAAAGGAAAATAATTGAGGCGTTCACATTTCTCTTGACATTCGCTTCTGTGCGAAACTTCTTGAAAATAAGTTCAGGGTTGTTAATGAAATGGTTTCGCTTTCGTCTGCAAAGAGTTTGATAAGAAATCTTTGCGGGAAACAAAGGGAGCGAAAACAAATAGAGGTGGCCATTGGCGGAACAGAAGCGGTCCCGCGGGCCGAACCAGACGCCGCACTCTCTTAGCACTTGGAAATTTCATTTGGCTGTGTACGTGCCGCAGCGGAGTAATGCTCCTTTTTCCAAAGGGTCCGCGATACAGACGAGAACTCTTTCAAACTTATTCAGACGCGGCCAATAGCCGAGCTCGTAGCTCCGGAATTGAAATTAGGCCCGGTCTGCACTGACACACTCAACATTCGTAAATAGGAAAGTGGTATCTGCGATTCAATCGACAGTAAAGATACGAGACGGGTAGGGTTGTGCACAAGGATGAAGTCAGTGCCATACAGGCTCAAAGTGCTCTCGATTTTCATTGAAACACTACTCTACGCTGGATCCTTTTCAAGCACTTATCAAATAAGAAAAATTCTGTCTGATCTTAGAAGAAGCCAAATAAAGAAAGGTAAGGAAGATATATCAAATTATCGTATAAAAAAGTTCGATCAAAAATCCGTTTAGTCTGAATTGACCCGCACATCCCAGCCTTGAAAAGAGTTATCGCGATCTGGTTACGCAAACCTACAATGGGGTGTCTGTTCTCTGGTATCTGGGCCGTATTATGCTTAAGACAATGGTCCGTTGTTGGGGCATTGATGCCGGGTGTGACCTTGAGAATCTGTGGCACACTGGCAGATGTCAGTATACCTTGGAAAACAATGTTTGTTGCCTTTGTTGCGGCACGTTCCGTGTAGATCGAGCACGTGCGTCATACTACAGATAAATTCGTCATAGTATACAATCTAGGGGCTGTCCAAACATTACTGCAGCGTTTAGGGGGAAAGGGTTCAAACTTCATAGCCCCAGAGTCATGTCACACGCAAAAAACTAGACTCCATTTTTTAGAATTCCACACCTCATCAAATCTTCGGTTAAAAGATGAATTTTAAACCGAAAGACTTAAGGAGCAGAGCTGGGGTCATAGGGTGGCCATAACGTGAAGGAAAAACGGGGTAGAGAAAATTCACTCTGGAATCTACCAAAATAACTATACAGAAATTACAAACTCTTACAATACGCGAATAGCTAAAACCCGGCTTTGTTTACACACTAGGTCAACGGCAAAGCAACACGTCATTGCAAATTTAAACGAGAGATTTGAGTAGGAAGGGTGCATACATTTGTGCATTCTGACAAATTCTCACAAGAAACCTCCAAAATAAAAATAAAATATCCTGGACCATTCACACAGCGACATCTAGCCCCAAACTAAGCACAGTTTGCAAACTACGGGCAGTAGATAGCTGATAATAGATTTTCGTACACTTTTTTTTAATAAATACTTTTAATACTTATAATAATTAAAAATTGACTTTACAAATAATTGTATATTGTGGCAATTTTAGTGAAATTAAATAACCACACGTAATTTATGAAAGTCCCCTGAGTGATACAAACAGCAACGACCCATCTATGTTTACACGCGAGGTCAACGGCAAAGCAACACGGCATTGCAAATTTTACTTCCACTCTGAACGCGACGGAAATGGAAGCTTGAGCTTGAATGATTTAGTTCCATAAATTGTTACACTACATAAGTGTGAGTAAAAATTAGATGAGAAGCTTTCATGGAAGCATATCTTAAAGCAGTACTGATGTAGCGAAGGTAAAACACAAAGGATACGGACGAAGCACGTTCTGGCTCCGGAATACATACAAATACATATCACGCCTTTATCCCTAGCGGGGTGGGCAGATAGTCACCACCACGTCTGTCAAATATTTGAGAGCAGTTTCAGAACAACGTGTAGCACTGTTGTAACAGGTTGCGAGTCTGTAGCCTAAAATTGTAAAACACATGAATTCCTCGTGTGCCATAGTCGCCTCTTACAACACCCACAGGAAAGAAATGGGGTGATGCAATTCTAAGCCAGCGTACCGTGTACGACTCTGGAATCGACATGATCCGTCATTGTAAAATAAATTTGTATAACACAATATTCTTGTTATAAAATAAAAGCACTGCCTCGGGGTTGGCCAGATTAATCACACGGCATGTAACTTTGTCAGTACAGTGGACATACAGTGCTAGATAATAAACCCAAAGTATTGAACGGTTATTTTTATATATCAACGTTTTATAGAATAGAATGAAAGATGTTGAGTGAACTTTGAATATAGGGATAAGCTTGATATTATTTGTATCTCGTAAAAGCTAAATTTGCATACATGATTCAACTTTGAGGTCAACACCATCGCTACGGTAAATATTTCAAGTTGCAATCACCGAATGCATGCTACGAAAGGTATGAAAAGGCTTTGCCCGATTGGCTTGTAGCACTGAAACACACATCCCTAGGGAAGCAGCGGAAATACTGCACAGATAAAATCTCTTTCCCGGTTTCTATTTATGTGCGAGCGCGAATGAGGCAGGAACGTCGACTGAGACAAGCTTAAGGAAAAAAGTGAACATAGATTTACGCAAAATTCATATATGAATAAAACTTTGGAGTCTACGCACTTCTGCTTCTTCTCAACCGCCACCACAGTCCAGTTCTATACCCACTATTGTTATGTTCTTGAACATTAAGGGAGCGTGTGTACCAGTACAAAATTACTGGTACACATGCTGTACCGGAGCAGATGAGGGATTAAGGATTGCCAGTTGCGGTCAGCTGGTGGATGCAGTCAAGACATAACTACGCCGATGGTGGGGCCTGGAGGAGGACTATGTTTAGCACTAAAGAATGTCTCACAACAGCTCTTGAAGATTACGTTCAAAGTTTTCAACTTATATGTAGTGTGGTTATACACACACACAGTTAGAAGAATTGGGCCTGAGTTAAGTCAGCAACCGCGTAGGCGAACTCGTTAGCACAAATCTATTTAAGACCCGGTTTAGGTGTCAATATAGGGCTTCACGATACCGAGCCGCCGATATAATGACGCTCGTCCAAAATGTTAACGGGTTTTTTGCTGGAAGCACCTTGGAGATCTTATCTGGTCTTACAGGTTTGAATATGGAATCCTTACAAGTTAAATCTAGTGGTGCAGGTGACATAAAATATAATAAGTCTAGTTGGCCTTATGGTGCCGGCTTGGAATAGCATCACCCCATTTCTACCAGTGGGTGTCATGAAAGGTGACCAAGGGATGAATCCGGGGAATGGGTAGCAGCGTTCTCTGTGAGTGAACACACTGCGGTAGCCAATCCGCCTGCCAATCGGGGTGAGCATGGCAAATACCCACCAATGGAGGGCGTTCCATGTCCAGAAGTGGACAGCTGTGGCTGTTGTAGTATACAGGTGATAGAATGATCACTCGTGCTATAGTAACGAATGATATTTGCATTTAATTTGAATACTAAATAGTTTCCCTATCTATAAGCTTGCGTGTTTCACTGTACTTAGGTAAAGCCCTGTATGCTAATTCCATGCAGCGTTGGTTCGCAAGAGCTTGCAATAGCGGTGTAGCAATAGCAGCTTTACCAGGAATACAGCTAGATTGAAGAGGTTCGTTGCTAGAGTTTAATTGTGAAATTTTCTAAAATTGTGCTGCACTCATTTTGTGTAAGTCCTAAAACTTCGATCATTTTTGGTCGTAAACAAACCCACCGTAAGATCTGCCTAAAGTACGCTACGCTGAATTATTTGCATACGTACATTCACAGGTCAATTCCTCTTACAAAGCCCCAATGGAATGCAAGTCTCAATATTCCTATCCCAGACGCTGAAGTTGCACACCCAAAACACCAGCTCGTATTTGCGAAACAATCCTTCAGTACTTTGCGTTCTGTACCATCCATTACGATTTTGCTTTTCACTTCATCTTGACTACTCAAGCAAAGACAGCAATAGGTTGAGATCGCAATATCTCAGACTTAGCACAGAAATAGCAGCTCCAAAGCAACTTCAGGGAATAGTTTCTAGATTTCGACGAACTTGCAGTTTGCAGTCGGGCGCTGAGTTATGTTGATTTGGATTCAAGCCACTGAGGAAGATTATTTGGAAATAAGCGTATATAAACGTTTGGACGTAGTTTAACTTGCATTAAAAGACGTTTACAAAGCACAGATTGAACCGATTTGAATTAAGAGAGTAGTTGATATGTTTGAAGTAAATTTAAAAGTGGAAAGAATGTTGTTAGTTAGTACCTATTAAATACTGAGATGTGAAGAAGATGCTTAGAAAGATCGCAGGCACCGTCAAGTTTTATGTTAATAATATTTTAGGCAAAGTTTTAATTGCTTTCCTAAGTTTGGATCTTAATTTTATAGAAATGTTCGGTATTCCTGTAATTCCTTCCAGTTTCCTGATATTTAGAAAGTTTTGATTTATTAATCCTTCTAGAATATTAAGGCGTCTTTCTCGTTCAAATTTTTCTTCACATAAATAAGCTCAAAACAATATTCAATTCTATTCAATCATTTATTTTTAAATATTGAATACACTACTTTTCCTCAGCCGAATCACCCCAGTAACTGAAAGAAAGTGCTCTAAAATGTTGGTTGAAGTATATTTATTTGAATTTAGAACCGCTCTATCGTATTCCCACCACGTAGACACGTACAAATCCAATATCGTTATTTTGAAGCCAAGGGGTCCGCCAGTTAACATTTCGACGCGAATTAAGTTCATGTAAGAATCATGGGGTGGTGGTTCAAAATACGAAACGTACGCCGGAAACTTGTGAAAAGAGGGTATAAAAAATTTCGCAGCATCTTATTTTACTTTTAAAACAGCTTTGAGAGCTTTGCCCTTTTTGTTGGGACGTTTTTTTAGGTATTCCACATCTCAGTATTTAAGGACTTAGGGACTCGAGGAATGGATATTGCAATTTTAGGCGATGGGCTGACAACCTGTCACTATAGTGATACACAGTTATCTGATTAACCCTCAAGCTTTTGTCAGACGTGGTGTTAATATCCGTTTTACGGCCGTTAACGCTCTGCCTACCCCGTAAGGGATATAGGCGTGATTTATGTATGTATGTATGTATTTAAGGGATCCATCGCGCTTACCTATTCAGTAGGTAAGTAGGTACTCGTATATTTAAAAAGTCAATTTAATTTTAGATTACGGATCGCTCCGATACATGCAAAACGATTTTATTATCCGAGTTAAATCAAATTGAAAGTTGTGGTACTTAAAGTTTTATGCACATTCATAAGCATAATCTATATCTATGCATATAATAAAGCTGAAAAGGGTCGACAGAACATGGAATATATTTAAAAAAAAGTTTGGGGATACCTAAAATTCATTACAGAACACGTTTCAGCAGTTTTTTTGTCTGTTATCTGTTTATGAACGGGTTTTGATATAAATTTTACCTATATTTTACCCATATTGGTATATTAGGAGAGAAAGTTACCGGCCAGTTTGTAGGCTATGAAAATTCAACCCCTGTAAGGCTGGTTGGCACTACACTGAAAATAATTTGGTTTGCACCTGAACGAATAGTAAGAGACGGATTATGGTTAGCTACACTCTACGTGATACGGAAATGGCTTTACTCGTACAGCAAAAGTTTTCAGCGTAATAAGTTTCTTCTGTTGGCACATATGAATCGAGGATATTGAGTTCGCCAGCTAAATAGTAGAAAATGCTTCACTTACTGTTGATTACGTCGACGAACCACTCAATGTATTATGTATTGTCTTACTCCCAGTGCAAGTAACTAAATTAAAGGACGCTGGCGCGGAAATAGAAATTCAAGAAAAAATAAGATTTTATGATTCCTTCAAATTAAAAACCTGACCTGACCTGACGGCCGATGTGGCGCAGTGGCAGTGCGACTGCCTGCGACGCAAAGGTTCCGGGTTCGATTCTTGGTGGGACACTCACAAAGTTGATATTTATCACTTTGTGAATTTGTTCCCGGTCTGGTTAGGACATTGCAAGGTGAACCAACTGATTGTCCGAAAAGAAATGGTTCCGTGCTTCGAAGGGCACGTTAAGCCGTCGGTCCCGGGTGCTGTCTATGATTACTTAGACGGCGGTCGTAACACAACCATGTCGTAGTAGGCGGTTGAAAAACTCTGACACTGTTGGAATATGACAAAAATCAATGTGTCTCACTTCAACTTATACTGAGACAGTATTTCTCTTTTACACAATATTCTAATACAACAGTTCATTGTTTTTAAAGCTATATACTTCATAAGCACTGGGCGCTCTCCCCGTCTTACGCACCGCGCTCTTCTGTAGGTTACACGCACCTATCCAGAAACCGATACAGTTAAATAAATAATATTTCATATAAACTATAAAGTGAGTTTCTCTAAGTTTCCCATTTAACCTAATAGGTTATGGGCCCAGAGTAAAACTAAGTGAACTCTGAAAATAAATATAGTGTAAATAAAAAAAGAAAAGACTTTGACTTGTGTTTAAAAATACTTTAATAAGTGTTTTAAAAAAAAAAATATATATATACATATATATCTTGTAAAAGACTTTAATTTTCAAAATGGACAATTCAAAAGTGAAAAGAAACATTAAACCATTTGATGGGGACAAATATAGTGTGTGGAAACTTAGAATAAGAAACTTATTAAATGAACTTGACGTGTTAAAAATAATCGACGAAGAACCTCCTACGGAGCCCGACGTTAAATGGCTTCGAAAGGAACGCATCGCGAAGAATACCATCGTGGAATATCTTGCAGATTCTTTACTTGGACTTATCAGCGAAAATAATTCAGCACAAGAAATCTTCACGAAACTAGATTCAGTGTATGCAAGAAAAAGCATCGCAACGCAGCTTGCTTTGAGGAAAAGAATACTCAATTTGAAACTGGAAGGAGAAACACCACTAATTAAGCACTTTCAAAACTTTGAAGAGCTTATCTGTCAGCTTATCGCCGCGGGTGCAAAACTTGAAGAAGCTGATAAGGTATGTCACCTATTTATGACATTGCCTAAAACCTATGATGGCGTTGTCACAGCAATAGAGACTTTAGCTGAAGATGACCTAACATTGTCTTTCACAAAGACAAGATTACTTGATCACGAAGTAAAATTAATAAGTGAAAGGCGTGATACAAGTCTGAAAGTTTTGCAGGCTGAAAGACGACACAACTTTAAGCCTAGCAAAAACTTTAACATCGGCCAGAAACATCGACCCACTTATAACAGAAAGCTACGAGCGCTTAAGTGTCACATCTGTGGTCGAAAAGGACACCTGAAAAGAAATTGTTATTTTAAAAACAAAGAAATGATCAGAACAATTAAAACTGTCAACATTTGTCAAGATGAAAATCCTAAAGTATCCGGATTTGCCTTTATGGCGGGAGATAACATAGAACGCGTAGAAGGCCAACAATCCATAATTTTTGTACTAGACTCTGGAGCCTCTGATCATCTGATTAACAGAGAGGATTTGGCACAAAACTTTGAAGAATTAGAAGTACCGATAAATATATCAGTGGCGAAGAATGGGACTTACATAACAGCTACAAGGAAAGGGAATCTCTCAATAACTACAAGCTTGGGCGTGAAGGGCATTCAACAGGACGTTCTTTTCTGCGCGGAGATACCTCACAACTTGCTTTCAGTGAAGAGAATGCAAAAAGCAGGGATGACTGTCATATTTGATGATGATGGGACAGTACAAATAATGCAGAAGGGTAAGATGCTGGTAACAAAGGGTGAGTCTTTGAACAGTAATTTAATTTATATTAAATTCCTGCTTAATAAATGCGCTTTAAATATTAACAGCAGCACATCAAATAGAGATGTTCACAATAATTACGAATTATGGCATCAAAGATTAGGTCACATAGGCAAATCGAAGTTTTTGCAAATAAAAAAACAAGCAAATGTTTTCTGACATAGAACAACTATCTAATGTAAAGCCAAATGACAATCTTTGCGAAGCTTGTATAAATGGAAAACAAGCATGTTTGCCATTCAATAAATCAAAGACAAAAGTTTTGAAACGACCTCTATTTAATGTGCATACTGACGTGTGTGGTCCTGTCACTCCCACAACTCTTGACGACAAAAACTACTTTGTGATTTTTGTTGATGAGTATACCCACTACTGTGCAACATACTTAATTGCCCATAAATCAGACGTTTTTGCTGCATTTCGAGATTATGTTGCTAAGTGTGAAGCCCATTTTAATCTGAGTGTAGTCAATTTGTATTGTGACAATGGTGGTGAATATATTTCGAATGAAATAAAGGAGTTTTGTGTGCAAAAAGGTATAACGTACCACTTGACAGTGCCGTATACACCGGCTTTAAACGGGTTAGCCGAGCGTATGATAAGAACGATAACAGAACGTAGTCGTGCAATGGTATCTGGTGCGAAATTAAATAAGACGTTCTGGGGTGAGGCTGTTTTGACTGCTACATATTTAATAAATGTCAGCCCAACCAAAGCACTGATAACAGATAACACACCTTTTGAACTGTGGCATAATAAGAAGCCGCAACTTAAATATCTAAAAGTATTCGGTTCAACTGTTTATTTTGTCAACAAAACAAGAAAAACTAAGTTTGATGACAAGTCCTTAAAGGGTATATTAGTTGGATATGAACCGAATGGTTATAAGGTGTGGGATGTGGTAGATGAAAAATTTGTTAAGGTCAGAGATGTGATCGTGGATGAGATTAATTTCTTGTCAAGTAGGCCATCAAATTCCGATAGGCCTGATCCAGACGACACCTCAGACGGGCGCACCTCTTACAAGAGGATGTGCAAATCTGATACGAAATCAGATGGTTGTAGCAGTGAACAAACTTGTGAAATACCTAGTTCAGGTTTATTAGAGCCACCGTCTAATATGTCTGAAACTGATAAATCTGTACGTGAAACAGATGTGCATACAGACTGCTCTTTATTTCAAAATACAATGACTTCAACTCAGACTGAGATGGCTTTACCTAAAGTAAGAAGAAGTGAGAGGATAAAAAACTTACCTAACATTTCTTATAACGAAAATGACGATGATATTTCTGCGAACTATTTATTATGTGCTACATCATTGGTATGCAAAATTCCAAAGTCTTTTAAAGAGATTGAATCCAGGGACGATAAGCTATTATGGGAAAAAGCTATCGAAGACGAAATTAAGTCTTTAACTGAAAATAAAACCTGGACACTGGTACCAAGACCTGAGAACAGAAATATCGTCGATTGTAAATGGGTATTTACTATTAAAAATGATGAGTTTGGAAAACCCGTAAAGTATAAAGCTCGTTTAGTAGCTCGTGGTTTCAGTCAGGAATATTTGATTGATTATAATGAAACTTTCGCACCAGTAGCGAGAATTGCAAGTTTTAGATTTATATTAGCTTTTGCGAATCAATATAATTTGCATGTGCACCATATGGACGTAAAGACAGCGTTCTTGAACGGAATTCTGAAAGAGGAAATTTATATGAAAATTCCTGAAGGTATTGCAAATGAAAATAATTTAGTCTGCAAATTGAAAAAATCGTTATATGGATTAAAACAATCGGCGCGCTGTTGGTTTGAAATGTTTGAAAAGGCTTTACTTAAAAAGGGATTTCGATACTCGTCAGCTGATAGATGCATTTATTTTCTAGATAAAGGTGATATTTTAAGGAACATTTATGTCATTCTTTATGTGGATGATCTTGTCATTGCAACCGCAGATTTGAAAACCATGAATAACTTTAAAAGCTACCTTATGAATGAGTTTAAAATGGTTGACTTAAAAGAAATTAAATGCTTCCTTGGAATAAAAGTTGAAAGGAGTGTCAACAAAATTACATTGGATCAGACTTCATACATAAAGACCGTATTAGAAAAGTTCAATATGACTGACTGTAAATCTGTTAGCACACCTTTAGAAAGCAAAGTAGACTATGACGCATTGAATTCAAGTGAAGAAACAAAGGCTCCTTGTAAGAATCTTATCGGGTGCTTAATGTATATTATGCTATGCACTCGACCCGATTTAAGCTTTTCTGTGAATATCCTAAGTAGATTTGGTAACAAGAACAATCATTCACTTTGGTCACACCTAAAAAGGGTTTTACGTTACTTGAAAGGGTCAATTGATTTGAAGTTGACTTACATCCGGAGCAATTATAACGATATGCTAAGTTGTTATGTGGATTCAGACTGGGGTAGTGATGAAATTCATCGAAAGAGTACTACAGGCTTTTTGTTTAAATTGTTTGAACAATGCACAATATACTGGCAAACAAAGAGGCAAGTTACAGTGGCAGCTTCATCAACTGAGGCAGAGTACATGGCATTATTTGAAGCTGTTAGAGAAGCTTTGTGGCTAAAATCGTTGATAACCAGTTTAAACATTGAAATGATCAATGCTATTCCTATGTATGAGGATAATAATGGATGTATAAGTATTGCAAATAATCCTACAAGCCACAAAAGATCGAAACATATCGATATAAAGTATCATTTTTCTAGAGAACAAGTTGAGAAAAATGTTATTAAAATGTTTTATATTCCCACAGGTAACCAGTTGGCTGATATTTTGACAAAATCCTTACCAGCGGTACGATTCACTACACTGAGGGACGATCTTGGTGTTATTATGTAAAATGAAAAGGGTTTATCATATGAAGCCGTGTAAATAGATAGTGTGAATATTTAGTGCGAATATTCTATATTTTTAAGATTATTTTCAATTGAATTTTATAAGTTTTTCTAGATTGGTCTGATTAGGTTTTCCTGGGTTTTCCCTAATCCTGCGCAACAAATGTTGGACCATAATAAGATAATCATTGTTCCCAGATAAAGGAAGGTGCGTGATTATTATTGTAAATAAATCCGATATTTTAAAAGGTAATTAATTTTTGAGGGGGCGTGTTGGAATATGACAAAAATCAATGTGTCTCACTTCAACTTATACTGAGACAGTATTTCTCTTTTACACAATATTCTAATACAACAGTTCATTGTTTTTAAAGCTATATACTTCATAAGCACTGGGCGCTCTCCCCGTCTTACGCACCGCGCTCTTCTGTAGGTTACACGCACCTATCCAGAAACCGATACAGTTAAATAAATAATATTTCATATAAACTATAAAGTGAGTTTCTCTAAGTTTCCCATTTAACCTAATAGACACCAGGGTTCATCGGGTCGTTAGACGACTCGGTGTTCCACACGATAAAAATTAATAATAATTAAAAACCTATACAAAAGTCTGGCTAAAGTACATAGACACCTACAAAAAAATGCAGTAAACATGTAATGTTGACGAAACTAAGTTCGCGGACACCAGTTATAAACACCAGTTATAGTAAAATAAATACACAACACTAGTAGAGTTATTATTATTATTATATTTTTAATACACTAGCAGCTCATTGAGCTGATGCGTCTATATCACTGCACTGCACTTGTGTCTTAATTTTTTGATTGTATAGTTTTTAAATGATTGTCAAATCTATTTTTGAAACTGCATATATAATGTGTAAACCTCGGCTAAACTTGACTTTGTATAAAATTACTTTTAGTTAGACATGTAGGTATTTTCACTATTACTATCGTGTCGCACTTTTTTTTAAACTGAGTTTCCTCTCAATTGACCTAACTTTTCAGAGCTGTCACTTCCCCTTGTGAGGATGTCTGGATATCTGGAACTCCAATAAATATCCCAGTATTTTTATTCCCTCTTATTCCCATATATTTGGTCTGGTTCAACCGCAACGAAAACGCGACTCGAAAAGGATTAAGCAATCACCTTTTCACAGTGAAACCACGATTTATCCGAATCTGTTTGAATTTATAAGGATTGTGTAGTGTGCAGTGCCTTCTTACATTATTCGTGTATACGAACGTGACAGTCCCGTGGGTGCTAGAGGCGACTATAGGACTTGCGTGTTACATGTTATGTTTATTGGAATTTTAGGCGATCGACAGACAACCTGTCTCTATCGTGACACACAATTTTTGAATGTCTCTTAAATGTTTGTGAGACGTGTCGTAAATGTCCGTTTTACTTCCGTCTACGCTCTGCCTACCCCGCAAGGGAAACAGGCGTGCTATTGTATGTACGTACGAACACGTATCAAGATTCAGGTGTTCAAAGGACAGTTACCCATTAGGTAGCGCAACTTATGGTTGCAAGCTACCGAATTGAGTAGAGCTATGTTTGAGAAGAAAAGTGGAGTGTTCGGGGATTGAAGTTATTTGGTTGCATTTCGCAAGAAGCTTGGCCGCCCACGCGGAGGCTTGCCCGTGATTCACAACTCCGGGTGGGTCTGGTATGTTTGTTTGTAAATTATCGTGTTGCATTGTATAATCCATGTTCGTATTTGTTATTTGGATAATGCGGCCTTCCGGCTTTACCGCACCTCAGACACTCCATACAGCGGACTCTTTATAGACACCTGTCATTTCTACATGTGCATGTGTGGGTGATCACATATGTGTGAGTGCAGGGTTGGCATGCAGGTTGATCTTTATATTCCTAACCTAATGAATACATACAATAACTACCAAAGAGGAAGTTACAAGCCTAGCGCTAGTTTATACTTAATTCTCCACTGGTATTTTGACATTTCGCGGGTGAGGGCGGGTCGGGGGCTGGGGTGCGGGGAGGTGACTGTCCGTGATGTTGTATAGTATATACTACATACTATTGGTTATTCTGTGGCTTTACTATCTCAAGAATCCACGGGAAATACCTTTAGCACATAAAAAGAGATACTTATAATGTTACCTTAGAGGAAATATAATATTCTTACTACGTTTCTAATTCGTATAGGAAATGCCTCTTGCTTTGAAATCTGCTCAAATTACCTGTAACAAAAAATACGAGATTAATTATTATGTGAAAATTAATGTTGCAACGTTTCTTTTTAATTAATATCTTTAAACAAAACTTGTCGTATGATTATGCCTGAAGTGAAACAACAGCTTGCCAGACAAAGACTGATTTTTATTATTGAGAATCACATCTACCTACATGTAAATATACTACATGTTCCCTTTTTCAGAAAGGATTTTATGTACATTATTATGAAAAGTTTCACACACTTAATCTATTTTACTTAGGCGTAATATTATCGTCTATGGATATCGTTTTCTCTATCTAAAGGCACCAACCTAATTTCAAATAATAATATCAATACATACATAACTATACAGTAAATTTAAGTGCTTAAACTATTATTAGGAACATTAGACAAAGTCCTATCAAGGCAAACTTATGAATGACAGATTATGCAACACATTACCTATTATACTATTTACTTTCCTTCTTTGTAAGTAAGTTTTTGAGATTCACAAGATCTGTTTTTATCTATGCTTACTTATTAATTATTACTACTTATATATTACTCATTCAAAAAGTTACAACATTGTAACAAACACCTTTTACCTAAATTGAATTGGTAATTTGATTTCAAATATTATTTTTTAGCGTAGAATTCAGATAAGCGTTCTTGTGCCTTACGTTTAGCCTCCCTGTAAACACGGCCGATCACGCCCTCCTCGGGCAACGTGTCACCATCCTCATCCGCACCTGACGTACCTGTGCTGGTGGGAGATGACTCGTTGCCAACTCTCGCCGCGCCGCTGTCATCGGCGACTTGCTCGAACTGAGCCTCATTGTACTCGTCCTCGCTACTGCTTACCTCTTGATCATAGTCAATCTGCTCCGACACGTTGCCAGGCGCTTCCTGTTTCCCCTGCTCCTGAGAAAAACCCCGTTCGATGTGTTTATTTATTTTTACATCAACTTCTTCGATCTTTATCAAGTGTCGCCTGTTCCGTCTATAAACTCTGTTTGAACCATCCGTGAGGAAATAAGATCATGGTTGTTCTGCTTTTGATCGTACACGCATGCACCGCCTACCAACCGGGTCCGTTACGATTACTTCATCACCTGGATGCAACTCTGTTAAAGTTCGTGAATGTGCGTCATAGTATTTCTTAGTTCGCTCGCGATTGCGGATTACGTTTAAATAATCTTGCGAGTTGTCTCGCTCCGGACGCAACTTCTCTTCATGCATAGGTAATGTAGTACCTATACGCCTACCCATCAATAACTGCGCAGGAGACCTTATGCCATCACGTGGGGTTGCTCGAAAATTTAGTAACCCGAGATAAAAATCCGTGCCCGTGTCTATTGTTTTTTTAAGCATTTGTTTGACCGTTCGCACTGCCCGCTCACTTAATCCATTTGATTGAGCATAATTGGGTGAACTGGTTGTTTGCCTAAATCCCCACTCTTGTACGAACTTCTGAAATTCCTTCGACGCATAAGCCGGGCCGTTATCTGAAATAACTTCTACAGGAATCCCGTGTCTCGAAAATTGTTCTTTCATAGCGCTTATTACAGCTGAGGATGTCATACTGGGTAGCCTATTTATCTCAATATAATTAGAAAAATAATCTACTATCACAAGATAGTATTTTCTAGCATACTCGAATATATCAGTGCCTACTTTTACCCATGGCATGTCTGGTACTTCGTGTACCAATAGTGGCTCCCTTGACGGCCGCGCCGCGTGCTCTGTGCACGTGCGACAAGCGCGGACCGCGCGCTCAATATCCCGCGACATTCCGCACCAAAACATCACATCACGAGCGTGACGCTTACTGCGATCAATACCTTGATGTCCCTCATGAACTTTTGCTACCATATCCCGCCGTATGTTGGTAGGTATATATACTAGATTATCTTTAAAGATTACGCCATCAATGTATTCTAATGTTTCTCTATGTGCCCATAACTGACGTGCCCGTAAGTCTACGTCACATTTATTGTGAGGCCAACCTTCAACTATGTACTTAATGATGGACTTACACTCACTGTCCGATGCTGTTGCTTCTCTAACAACTTCTAACCGATCCTTACTAAACCTAACATTCTGTATTAAGAAACACGTTGTCTCTTCTAACTCCGCTGAGACTTTATCATGCATTAACTCTGGCAACGCCGCTCGCGACAGAGTGTCTGCAATAAACATATACCTACCAGGTTTATATACCACCTCGAAATTATAACCCTGAGTTCGCAGCATCATCCTTTGTAATCGCGCCGGTACCGAATCCAACGCTTTTTTAAAAATCGCTTCGAGAGGCTTATGGTCGGACTCTATCGTGACGTCATTTCTACGAAACACGTATTGGTGAAATCTCTCTAATGCGAAAACAATTGCAAGCATTTCTTTCTCAATCTGGGCATACCTACGCTGAGTATCAGTCAGAGTGAGAGATGCGAATTCTACCGGCCGTCCCGCCTGCATCAGGACGGCACCTAGCGCCCCGCTGCTCGCGTCGACTGACAGCAGCACAGGATCCCTACTGGAATATAGCGCCAGCACTGGTGCACTGCATAATGCCTTCTTCAACTGGACTACCGCCTCCTCATGTGTACTGTCCCATAACCATTGTGAGTGTTTTTTCAGCAAACCTCTCAGAGGAGCTACGATTTCAGAGTAGTGAGGTATAAACTTTGATAGGTAGTTGATCATCCCAAGAAACCTTTCTAAGGAACCCCTATCACTGGGAGATGGCATGTCTTCAATGGCGCGCAATTTACTCGTATCAATCTGCATACCCTTCGCACTAAACGTATGACCTAAATACGTCACCTCAGCTACCCGAAATTGACACTTTTCCTTATTAAATTTTATACCTACCTCCCTGGCTCTCTCTAATAATTGCCTAAGACGAAAATCATGCTCCTCTACAGACTTCCCCCACACGATGACGTCATCGACGAACGAGTCTACTCCCTCAAGGTCTTCCAGCAGTTGTCGGACTTTAGCATGGAATACTTCAGAAGCGGAATTTATACCATAAGGCATTCTTAAGTACTGGTACCTACCAAAAGGTGTCCCGAAAGTGCACAGGTCTGCACTTTCATCATCAATCTCCACCATCCAGAACCCTGACCTGGCATCCAGCTTACTGAAAAACCGTGCGCCTTCCAGCTTAGCAGCAATCTCTGTGACCGTGGGAAGAGGATAGTGCTCACGTCTTATCACGCGATTTAACGGTCGTGGGTCAAGACAAACGCGTATATCACCTTTTTTCTTAGGAGCTAGCACGATCGCGTTTACCCAGGGAGTTGGGTGTGTGACCTTCCTAATCACACCCATATCGACCATTTGACCCAATGCACTTTTTAATTTATCTCTAATACCAATAGGTATTTTCCTGACTGGGCTTATAGAAGGGTTCGCATTATTCTCCAAAATAATTTTATATTTACCTGGCAATTTACCCAATCCATGAAATAAATCATTATAATCACTGACATCCAACGATAATACTCTCTTAATGATACCAAGTTCATCACACGAAAATTTACCTAAGATATTTTGACATTCATTTTCCGTTATCACAAACTTTAGGTAATATGTTTTGTTTTTATAAGACCATGACATCCAACATTTTCCAATTATTGGTATTAAATTTCCACAAAATGATTGAGCTTTGATGTTACTTGGTTTAATAGTTCTCAAATCACATCCTAAATCTAGAAATGTTTTCTTTGACATAACGTTTAGATCTGAACCAGTATCTAATTTAAATTTTATCCTGTGTCCACTATTAGTAAAGAATAATGACTCATACCACTTGTTCTGTCCGTTACCACAGCCGCTATTCACATAGTTCTCAATGGTCGACACAAAATTCAAACTGTCGTCTTCGTCCTCCTCCTCGCAAAGTTCGTATACTTTCCTTTGGTTTTTCATGGGACACATCCTTCTAAAATGTCCCCTTTTATCACAAATAAAACAACGTACGTTTTTCGCAGGACATAATAGCCCCCTTTCACCACTTTCACTTATTTCACACCTAAAACCGCAGTTTCCGCACACTTTTCCCGTCGGTTCATAGCTCGCGTTCCCGCGCACGGGTACGAAATTCCTAGCGCTGGTCCCGCGCCCCCTCCGCACCCCGCCGCCGCCGAAGCCTCCCGATGACCGTGACCTAGATGCGCCTGCGCTCGATAACAATGCGTCCACAGCTGATGGCCGCGCCCCCGCCTCCCCTGCACTACCGTTTGATTTAGCTGTCTCAAAATGTCGATTTTCTTCCTGTGACATTTCACTCGCTTGGCAGATTTTGATGGCGTTTTCCAATGTGAGGTCGTCCGTCCTGAGTAGCCTATCGCGTACCGAGATGTCAACAACGCCACAAACAATACGATCTTTTATTAGACTTTCTTGAAGGGTCTCGAATTCGCAATCCTGACTCAAAATACGCAAAGCAGTTACGTACTCGTCAACAGTTTCGCCCCTTTCTTGGTTTCTGGTAAAAAACTTGAAACGTAACACTGTTGTGTTTTTCTTTGTTTTGAAATGCTCTTCAAATTTCGCGATAATCTTTGTGACGTCATCTCGATCATCCTCGCTCGCGAACTTGAAGGTGGTGTAAATGTCGTATCCCTCAGTCCCGATCAGGTTGATTAAGAGGCTGGCTTGGACTCCCGCTTCCTCTTTGTGGACTCCTGAAGCCTTGAGGAATATTTTAAATTGCTTCTGCCATTTTTGCCACGCGTCGGCGCGGCTCGCTGGCCCACCTTCCAAACGTAGGTCCGCAGGGGGTCTGGCATGCTCCATGGTTGTTATTCACTGGTCGCGTTTGCTACTAAATGCGATGAAAATCGATTCCCTCAGCTAGTTATTCACTAAAAACACGTTTAAACCTTATTTTAAAGAGCACCGCTGTCACCATGAAGTGAAACAACAGCTTGCCAGACAAAGACTGATTTTTATTATTGAGAATCACATCTACCTACATGTAAATATACTACAATGCCTAAGATTAGAATAGAATAATTCCATTTCTACAAATAGTTACAAAATTATATAACAAGCCGAAAGGAGTCATCGTACTCATTAAACTGAACTACTTTCCCCCATGAAACATGAGTCGAAATACAAATATGTTTTAATTTACCTCCCATAGTAAATTAAGAAGGTAATTTGCAATTTGTATGGGAATTCATTTTTTTCTTCAAATATTTCGACCCATGTTCCATCATGGGGGAAAGTTGTTCAGTTTCATGAGTACCATGACCCTCTATCCCCTTTTTTGTTACTCACTGTATACCGCGTGTGTCATAAGATGCGACTAAGGAACATAAGAGTTTAATGATTTCAATGTAAATTTTAGGCGATGGGCTAACATCTAGAGGCATCGATATACTATAATGTTTCTGACATAGCTCTCCAACACGCCGTGTGATACCGGCTTAGAATAGCACCACCCTTTTTCATTCCCGTGGGTGTCGTAAGAGGCGACTGAGGGACTCGAGGGTTACATGTGTATTAAAATATTACGCGATGGGCTGACAACCTGTCACCATCGTAATACACAATGTTCTGAATGACCCACAAATCTTGGTCAGTCGTGGCGTAAATGACAATTTTTAAGGCCATTTGCGCTCTGCCTACCCAGAAAGGAATATAGATAGGCGTTATATAAGTATGTATGTTACTCTCCAATATTTGTCAGACGTGGTGATAACGACTCGATTTTGCGGGCGTTGTCTACCCCGCAAAGGTTACAGGCGTGATGTTTGTGTTAATCTAATTTATTGACTGTGCAAGCCATAGTATACAAACAGTTTGACACAGTTGCAGTCTAATTAAATCGAGACAGATAGTCGTGCAATCAACCTGTTCATTACCCGTATAATTATTAATTATGAACAACCAGCCATCGTTAAGAGGATTATTCTACACTGAACCTAGTACTATGAATCGGTTTTGATGCGATGATACACAGACTTGTTTTTTTAGACAATTTCAACGTGAGATATCCTTTCGATTAGTTCCGCTGCTGCCGAAATTACTACTTGAGGTATGACTATCTCAAGCAAACCAGTAAGGGCTTATATTACCGCTCCAGCTTAAAAGAACGCTGACTTCATAATTTTTAGCTATATAAATCAGAACATTTATTAGAAGTCTTGGGTTTGAGCCTAAGAAAACTAAAAATATTACAACATACTTGAAAATCAGTGAACGAAATTTAGATCCACTTAAGTAACACAAAGCAAAACTTAAGTATAAAGTAAAGGTATTAAATATAAAAAGTTAGACAATAGAGGTTAGTAGAATAGCCCCACAAAGTATACATTACAGTACAGTTATTAAGCTTAAGATAACTGTTAGTGCTTAAACTGCCGTGAAGTAGAGTTTAGTTTAGTTTTTTAAACTAAGCAAAAAGTGGTTTGAATGCACGTGGCGCAGCAAGGATTAGGTAGACAATACAATTTAAGCCATATGGGTTAAAATTTTAATACTTTCGGTTTCGGCAGAACACTGTTGTGGCTGTTGAAGTAGAAAAAAGAAAAAGTTTGGCAAAGGCGGAACGACGCCATTTTGATCCTAAAAAACACGAGATTCTCAATACCGACCCTTTTGTTGTTCTGTTATGTAAGTAGGTAGAAACTACTTATTTTAGTTATGCGAGTATTCTGCTAGACAAAGCTGTGGATCCCCTTTAATACCAAAAAAAACTTGACAAAATAGTAGCAGCGTCTTTATCTCCAATTGCCGACCAATTTATGAAAAATATCAATCAACATCTTGATCAGAAAATAACGGTAAAGTATACCTCTTTAGGTCATCGTCCTTTACTGCTGTTGTAAAACTGTAACGACAAATTCTTCGTATAACCACAGTAGGTTACTGTAAAACCTGTAACGACAAATTCTTCGTATAACCACAGTAGGTTACTACTTAGGTATAACATGTGTAGGTACGACAGGTGCAAAACGAGTCATGTTCTATCTTATCTGTATCGATATCTCGTGTTCACGTAACCTTGGACACGGGTAATGAAAATGTATAAGGTATAGTAAAGAACTAAACGAAAGAACCCACTCAATGGTTTCATTCATTCCGATCAAGAAATTCAACCGCGGCGTTCAATGCTTTTTTTATTGTAAAGTAAGGCGCGAGTGCAGCAGGTCCATATAAAGGTATTGCTGGCTCGGAAATATTGTGAATGACTCGCTACTTGTCGGTTAAATTTTAAAACACTTCAACGTGTCTGGTATTTTTTTTTAAACTTGCTAAATTTCTGCGTAGGCAGGCAGGATTTGGTATCAGTACTACCGACGCCTCTACAGACTGGGCTAAGCCGCAGTATACGGTACAATTAGAGCGGTTACAAAGGCATACCTAAATAGTTTATTAAACTTGGTTGACAGTTTATAGTACTGTCATGTTTGCCTTATATGAGTTTTAAGTAGATTTTATGACAAGTAACTCTTTTTGTACGCTTTCTTTTTGTATTTAAAAATAACAGATTGTAGTAAGAAAAAAAGTGCCGGATGGTATAATGTAAGTAGTCAAAAAGAAAACATTATCGGAAATGTACGACAAAAAGTTCTGATAACCAGCACTCATTGACATTTGCATACTGAAAAATACAGGTGAATTTTCACACCAGCAAATAGTTGAAATTCCAGCGTTTCCTTTTAAATGTCTGCTCATAAATTATTTTGGACCGGTGCAATAAACGACCACCGGGGATCCAGCAGTTTATTATCAAGGAATAATGAAATTATTGTGTAAGTACTCGACGGTTGACAGATCGTTACGAATTCGCAACAAAGCAGAAGATTAGCACTATGATTACGAAAAATATGCAACATAATATCTTCTTAAAGAGACCTTTATATAGTCACTCACAGGTATTTATGTACTCAAAAAGAGACAGCGTAAATCAATAAGGTGTTGGTTCAACATCTGAATACGCATAAAGACCATCTGTCGTAACCGTAAACAAAACAATCAACAATGGAGATGCATACGGCTTAGTTATTTGTAAATGTGTTTACACAGCATTAACAGCCACAACAGTCCACTGTTGGAGGCGGGCCTCCCCCTTGTCGGGGGAATTGCCATACTAACCATGTTTGGCAAGAGGATGTCGTGTTATCTAGGCTCCGAGAGGCACCGGCGCTCAGGGAGCCAAGGTAACCGCAGGTGAATACTTATAGCTAAGTATTTGTAGAGTGGTCTCGCGAACACGAGTGCCTGTGACCCCGGAGGGCGTGAGTGAGTAAGTGTGGGTAGAGTGTCCTGTGTGTAGGCACCCTAGCAAGCCTCGCGCCCGCACGCTAAGTGAGGGGCCGAGGGAGTAAAAGAGGGAACGTAAAAGATAAGGCTTTATTAAAGAATTAACAGATAACCACCTCCTGATACGAAAACCAAAATTATAACCTGGCCACTCACACAGAAGGTAACGGCGGCGCGTCCAGCGCGAGGAGCGTCTTCGCAGCAGCTGTATCTTCAATCCGACGAGGCGTAGGCGCTTGAGGGGAGACTTTTAAGCTTCCGTCACTTGAGGGGAGACTTTAAGGACTAAAATAGACTGTTACAGTGGTTACTCAGTGAGAGACTATACTGGGAGTCTTCGAGATCACAACTTAGAGTCCAGACCAAACTGATCCCCTAGCTGCTTGACGTGGCTTTTATACCCTTGTCTGACGCTGACTGTCACAGTCTTCATTTCGATAGTCATGTTCATTTCCAGAAGCTTCGATGACGATCGCGCTCTTCATTTCGATCGTCATCCTCTTCGGTTCTAGAATCTTCGACGATCGTCGACCTCGTCAGCCGTCATTTTGAGATCATGGAACTTGTCAGTGGCCAGTCGTCGCTGTCCATGGAGATCTGTTGGCATCTCATGTTAGCTTGATGATGAGGTGGTTATGAGGATGGCTCCGAGGCACGCTGGAGGGCTCGGGACCTCAGTTCCTCCGGAGGGAGAGGGAGAGTGCCAGGCGTAGTAAATTTAGATACAAGTACCAGGAGGTCAGAAAATACGAAGAGGTAGATCAATGTATAATAACTTTTTAGTAGAAAGCTACGCGGCTCTATGATGTATAGATAGCCGTCAACTTTGAGATGTCGTGTTATCTAGGCTCCGAGAGGCACCGGCGCTCAGGGAGCCAAGGTAACCGCAGGTGAATACTTATAGCTAAGTATTTGTAGAGTGGTCTCGCGAACACGAGTGCCTGTGACCCCGGAGGGCGTGAGTGAGTAAGTGTGGGTAGAGTGTCCTGTGTGTAGGCACCCTAGCAAGCCTCGCGCCCGCACGCTAAGTGAGGGGCCGAGGGAGTAAAAGAGGGAACGTAAACGATAAGGCTTTATTAAAGAATTAACAGATAACCACCTCCTGATACGAAAACCAAAATTATAACCTGGCCACTCACACAGAAGGTAACGGCGGCGCGTCCAGCGCGAAGAGCGTCTTCGCAGCAGCTGTATCTTCAATCCGACGAGGCGTAGGCGCTTGAGGGGAGACTTTTAAGCTTCCGTCACTTGAGGGGAGACTTTTAGGACTAAAATAGACTGTTACAGTGGTTACTCAGTGAGAGACTATACTGGGAGTCTTCGACATCACAACTTAGAGTCCAGACCAAACTCATCCCCTAGCTGCTTGACGTGGCTTTTATACCCTCGTCTGACGCTGACTGTCACAGTCTTCATTTCGATAGTCATGTTCATTTCCAGAAGCTTCGATGACGATCGCGCTCTTCATTTCGACCGTCATCCTCTTCGGTTCTAGAATCTTCGACGATCGTCGACCTCGTCAGCCGTCATTTTGAGATCATGGAACTTGTCAGTGGCCAGTCGTCGCTGTCCATGGAGGTCTGTTGAAATAATGTCCTAATATATCAAAAGAGACATTTTGCGAAAGGGACATTGTGCGAAAGGGACATTGTGCGAAAGGGACATTTTGCGAAGTTGTCATTTTGCGAAAGGGACGTTTTGCGAAAGGGACTTTGTGAGAAAGGGACATTTTGCGAAAGGGACATTGTGCGAAAGAGACGTTTTGCGATGAGTAGACATTTTGCGAAAGGGACATTTTGCGTCTGAAGGGGATTAAGACGATACTTAAATATAGTTGTATAGTATAAAATAGACATAATAACATCTTTGCTTTCATCCTTTTGTACGATAGCATTATGCACTATGACTGGCTTAAAGACTGCTACTTAGTTAGGCTAGGCCAATGTGCCTTTATTAAAGAGGAGAGATAAAGGTCGTTTTAAAAAATATCTTTACGACTAGAGTAACTAAGAAAAACTGTACACGATAAATGTTGCTAAGCAGGTTACCTTTAAATTCATGAAACAGGGTAACATGATTGTATGAGCTTGTACCTATCTACCGACCTAAGTAGTTGTTGAAGATGGGTATGAATAAAACATAGGTATCGTACTTGATTTTGCCATGATTTGCGAAGTGTTCGTAAATGAGTCTAGATGAAGTCCAATGAATATAACATTAAGATAGAGTAATCTCCGAAATATACTACGAGCTTGCGACTATATCGTCCAGGTATAACCTTCTTCACAGAACCGCAGACCATCATCCCTTCACCCTAATCATTGGCTGTCAGTCAGCCCAACCTTGCCCTTCTCGCTCCGATTACTACCAATCGAGGTCGGGTTAAAAGTACATACTCCTAATTCCAATCTTAGTTAATTAAGACCTTATTCTAAATAAGAATTTAGGTAGGCTTTAGTTGAAACACTTAATTAACCAAGATTTAATCCTAAAACAAATGTAGCTTATATTGTGATTAGCTCTACCTTAATTTTTTTTTTACATTTCCTAGCAATATTGATTGACCATAAGAAACAAATATTTTTGGAAAAGTTTGGCACTTTCAAAATAGCACTGGTTTCGTGAAATGAGACGCCAACTAGTAGCAATTTTCTGAGATAAGTTGACCTGTCTTTTCACAGAGACTTGTCACGACATAACACTAATTTCTTGGGGTCATCTTAGTGTCAGTTATTTGTCTCTTCTAGCTGAAAGTGACCAGAGAGCTCTAAGAAAAGATAATGAATATTCAATGAGTATCACTATCACACAACTAACAAACAGCGTCTGCTCACTTGTTGACTGTGGAAGATTGCAGCTCTCCGGAATCGAGATAGCGCTTTAATGAGAATGTAAATTTTTGGTATGACAAGAAGAGTAATGAATTCACTTCGTGTTGTGTCGTGTGGTTCTAAATACAGTCATCTAAGTATACCAGGGATAAAAAACTAAAATCGTGGTCATTTTTTCCACTTTTCTCGAATGTAGGAAAGTAAACAGAGCCGTGTGGGTGTCCCCACAATCTTCATATTTAGTCTACCCACAGTTGTCTACTAATCTAGCTTGTGGGTATCCTCTTAATAATGATAAACAGAACACCCTCAACTGACTATTATATTAGGTTCACATTTGTATAAATAGCGGTGAGAACTTGAATAAATTGGCATTCGACTGCCCAAGCCCGAACCAAACCCTTCTCTCATTTCGCCTCCTCACTCGTGGTACACAACTAGTGTCTCCACTTCCTCGACATACATCCGTGGTACACAACTAGTGTTTCCACTTCCTCAACACCCACTCGTGGTTCGCAACTAGCGTTTCCACTCCTTCAACCCTCTCTCGTGGTTCGCAACTAGCGTCCCACATTGGTGACCCCGTCTTAGCAAGAAACCGTTGCATTCGCCGCAATTCAACATAGTAATTCCTCAAAAACAATCATGGTAAACAACGACGAAGAAGCTCCCAAAGCACAGGAGGAGCAGCAAAGACAGGAAGAGCTAAAAAAAGAAGAGGAGCAGCAAACTCGCCATGAATGCGTCAGTGGCGTTTCTATTCAGTCGAGGATTATTCCCTTCTGGCGCGAGTTTCCAACTGGATGGTTCGCTCAGTTTGAGGCGGTAATTGACCCCCAGAAAAAGAACGATGACCAGAAATACGCTTTATTGCTTCAACAGCTCAAAGAAGAAGATTTAAGGCATTTGACGGACATTTTGAAGAATCCACCACCCGGTAATAAATACAAGGCTGTCAAGGAGCGTCTGATAGCGTCGTACGAGCAGTCAGATGTTCAGAATTTTGAGAAGTTAATAGGAGAACAGGAGTTAGGCGATCAAAAGCCGACTCAGTTGCTTCGTCGTCTGCGTGATCTTGGTGCTGGTATATTAACTGAGGATGGCTTAAAAATACATTGGATGAAACAACTACCAGTGCACATGAGAACCGTATTGGCAATAAGCACTGAGGTACACTTAGATAAACTGGCGTTGATGGCAGATAAAATGTTAGAGTATACGGCGGTGGCATCTATCGCGCCATTGTCTATCGACCAGCAGCAGAGTGATCAGCTTAGCAGACAGATCTCCGAGTTAACAACCAAAGTGGACGAATTATACAACAAGCAATCGCGGGAATCTCACCCTCGACTCGGCTCCAGCAGTTGGTCGCGTGATCGCTCTCGCTCTCGCAGTCAAAATCGACGAGATAGCTCCGTAAACAAAATCATGGAACAGAAGGGGCTTTGCTGGTATCATGCCACCTTTGCTAAGAGAGCATACAAATGTTCCCCTCCGTGCTCATGGAAACCCGCTTGGAGGTCGGGAAACTAGTCTCGGACCCGATTGCAGCGGAAATCGGTGTCAAGAGGAATCGCCGCTTATTAATTTTGGATAAAAAAACCGGGGAGCGTTATTTAATTGATACTGGCGCTGAAGTGTCGGTTTTGGCAGCAAAAGGCAAAAGAACCGGTAGCAGTAGTCACGAATATAGGCTTTATGCAGCAAATAATACACCAATCAGGACTTATGGGGAGAAAAATATGGCCCTCGACTTAGGCTTAAGACGCCAATTCACATGGACATTTGTTCTAGCAGACGTTAAGATTTCAATAATTGGCGCAGATTTTCTGGATCATTTCAAATTATTGGTTGATATTCACAATAAAAGATTAATTGACTTGAAAACGGAACTAGCAGTAAAAGCAATTTCCGTTAGATCAGTTCGAGGATCCATTCACATGTTGAACTCAGATCATGTGTACTTCGACATCTTGAAGGACTTCCCGAACGTAATCAGGCCATCATCGCTGAAGGAGCCCTCCAAGCACAGTGTAAGACATCACATTGAGACTACGGGACCGCCGTTATATGCAAAAGCACGACCTCTTCCACCTGACAAATACAAAGCGGCTCAAGATGAATTTGCTAAAATGATGGAATTAGGAATCTGTCAACCTTCGAAGAGCCCTTGGGCAAGCCCTCTTCACGTTGTTAAGAAAAAAGATGGCACCTTACGTGTTTGTGGTGACTATCGTCGACTCAACGCAGTAACGTTGCCTGATAGATATCCGATTCCGCGTATCCAAGACTTTACTTACAAATTGAATGGCATGAAGTGGTTTACTAAGCTCGATTTGAAGAGTGCATACTATTGGATACCAATGGCAGATGCCGAAAAAACCGCGATTATAACGCCTTTTGGGCTGTTTGAGTTTCGATGCATGCCTTTCGGCCTTCGGAATGCAAGTCAAACTTTTCAGCGATTCATGCACGAGGTGCTGAGAGGATTGGAAGGAGTATTCGTTTATGTCGACGATATCCTTTTGTTCACGAAAGACGAAGAATCACACAAGAACGTTCTAAAACAAGTTCTTAGTCGACTAGATGAATACGGTGTGGCACTCAACGTCGATAAGTGCGAATTTGCAAAGAACGAAATCGAATTTTTGGGCTACAGAGTTACAGACCAAGGAATTTCGCCCACTGCTGAACGCACAGAAGTCATATTGAATTTCAAAAAACCACAAAACGTGCAAGAGTTGAGGCGTTTCCTAGGGATGCTAAACTTTTACCGTACTTGCTTACCAAATCAAGCTCATTTGCAGCAACAACTTAATAAGTATCTGCATAATGCCAAAAAGAATGATAAGACAATCATTGAATGGTCTCCAGAGGCTGAAGAAGCATTTGAAGAGTGCCGCCAAAGCATTTTAAATGCAACAACCTTGTCTCATCCCATACACAATGCAGTTTTGGGCATCATGTCCGACGCTTCTGACACCTGCCTTGGGGCCGTTTTACAACAGAAACTCAACAATGAGTGGAGGCCATTAGCTTTTTTCTCGAAAGCCTTGAGTGAGACTCAAAAGCGTTATAGCACATATGATCGCGAACTATTAGCAATATATGCTGCTACTAAACATTTCCGTCGTTTGATTGAGGGCAACGATGATGTTACAGTTTACACGGACCATAAACCTCTCACTCATGCACTGACCAAGGCCTCCAGTGACAGTGATACTCCACGTCGAGAAAGGCAACTGGGTTTCATAAGCCAATTTTGCTCAAGAATTGAATACCTGCAAGGGCCAAAAAATGCAGTAGCGGATTGGTTATCGAGAATTGAGGCGATAAGCTGTCCGTCTTCTATCGAGTTTAAGCAACTAGCTATCGATCAGGATCAGGATGAAGAGCTTAAGCGATTGAGATTGAAGCCCAACCTGAAATTTGTATCAGTAACAATAGATAACACACCAGTCACATGTGAAATTTCGACACGAAAGCCACGACCTTACTTACCATTATCATATCGGCCCGTAGTATTCAAAGCTCAGCATGATATCTGTCACGCGGGGATACGAACAACTAGAAAGCAAATAACAGCAAAATATTTTTGGCCAGGAATGAACAAGGACATCGGCCAATGGGCCAAAACTTGCACCGCCTGTCAAAGGTCTAAAATCCAGCGGCACACAGTGACACCCATTGGGGAATTTCCCGAGTCAAGCCGATTCGAACACGTTCATATTGATATAATAGGACCCATGGTGCCTTCCAGGGAACAAAAGTATTGTGTCACGATGATTGATCGAGTAACGAAGTGGCCGGAAGCCGTGCCGGTGAGAGATATTACAGCGGAGACAGTGGCTCGCGTCTTTTACGAACATTGGATAGTGCGATTCGGTTGCCCGATCCGCATAACGAGTGACCAGGGGAGGCAATTTGAAGCTAGTTTGTTCCAGAGCTTGCTTAAAAAATTTGGAATTCAGCGAATACGTACCACGCCGTATCATCCTCAGGCTAACGGTCAGGTAGAACGGCTTCATCGAACTTTGAAAGCGGCTCTAATGGCCAGAGGCGCCAGAAGCAATTGGTCAGAAGAGTTGCCAACTGTATTATTGGGTCTCCGTTCAACCTTGCGTAAAGAAAATAATCTCAGTCCGAGCCTATTAACCTATGGAGCACAGCTTCGCCTACCGTCAGACTTTTTCGTACCTACAACGTCGACTTACGATGACGCTGAGTTGGTGAAGAGGCTAGTTAATACAATGAGGTCGTTGGCCCCCGTTCCAAAGCGCATTTCAGGAGATAAGATATTCATCCACAAAGATTTGGCAACAAGTACACATGTGTTCATACGCAATGACATGGTGCGTCCTTCGCTAAAACCCCCGTACGAAGGTCCGTTCAAAGTCCTGCAAAGATCGGACAAGTTTTATAAAATACAGATGCCAAATCGAACGGCTGTCGTTTCTTTGGACAGACTCAAACCTGCTTATATATTAAGTACCGAGGAACCCTGCGAGTCAAACAAGAAAAATGAGGTGCGAAACTCCAATTACGTAACGAGCTCTGGTCGCATATCAAGACCAACGGTCCGGTTCAGACTAAGTAATTAAAAAGGCTGCCTATGCTTTTAAGTTATTTTAGAATACCCTCATGTGAAAATTGCCTGGCTCAATTGATTACGAATCGAGCATCATCAAATCATGTCAGAAGGAAGCGGCACAGTACCATCGAGATCAGCTATCACCCCAAATCAAATTCAGTCTGCAAAAATTACAGCACTATGCAAAAGGAAATAGAAACTATCAGGGCATCGAACAAGCTGATGCTCACGCGCATGGAGGCGGAGGTCCGTCTATGGCAAAATGCAATAAACCGAGCCCGGGCCATGAGTGCAAGCATCGATCGAACCAACCGATGGGTTGAGCGGGAGCTGCGGTTGTTGCAAGGTACGGGGTACCAAATGACGACGGAGGTGCTGGATCACCTTCCTTTCCCCGCCGTATCGCCGCTGTCATCAAGATCGCCATCTCCACAGCGCCTTGCGTCGATTCCGCCGCCACCGATGGACCAAATCGACGCACGCATTAGTCAGTTGACGGAGGAGATAGCGGTGCTGCGGCATCAGGCAGCGTTTGCGTCATCGACAGCGGCTACGTCATCGACAACAACAGTAACAGCGTCACGCGAACCAAGCCTGTGCTACTTTCATAAGAAGTTTGGTTCGCGTGCGCTTAAATGCAGACCCCCATGCGCACTAACCCCCACCGCCTAAGATTGCTTAACGGGGGGAGGAGGATTTGGTTCGGGCACCACAACCACGGTCACAAACAGAGTCAAACAAGGCGTATAAGTGCAAACAGGCATGCAAATAAAAAAGGAGGGTGGTTATGAAAACATTCTGATAATGCAACTATTTCATTCAAGCAAATACCTACCTACTGTGCGCAAACAACATGCAGTTAAGCTGTAAACATGCAAATTACGACTGCTCAAACATGCACTAGTCGTATCGTATGAGAAATAAAACGGCAGGGTTTGATCTTTATTAGAAATAAAACAACAAAATATATTTATTGACGTTCGTCATAATCGTTGAAACTTATTGAGACGTATAAGATAGCCATTGAAACTCATGGAACATGCATGCTTATAATAGCAAAGCACATGGTACAAGCGGAGTCGAAGCATTCATCGGTTGTCCAACTGCCAACCCCGGAGCGTCGTTGGAATCAAGCAGTCAACAGCGGCTCGGCGAGCAGCGGCAGGGCGCGGCGCGGCGATGACGCGTCGGCGCACGAAGGCGGGAACGTCCATTGCGAGAGCTGGCCGGCGACGAAATGGGCGAGCCACTGCGCTCGACCGGTTTTATAAGCGCGCACAGGCGGCGGCGGCGGCGCGCGACGGCTGTTTCTCCACTACAAGATATCGACTTCGCGCAACATTACGCGAAACTTACGCTCATGTGTTATAGTATTGTAAATATTAACTTTGTTTTGGTTATTCTCTTTTTGCTATAATTTTGTATAACTTTTTCATATTTTTAAATAATTTTTGGGGAGCATTTTATTTGAGGGGGAGTACTGTGGGTGTCCCCACAATCTTCATATTTAGTCTACCCACAGTTGTCTACTAATCTAGCTTGTGGGTATCCTCTTAATAATGATAAACAGAACACCCTCAACTGACTATTATATTAGGTTCACATTTGTATAAATAGCGGTGAGAACTTGAATAAATTGGCATTCGACTGCCCAAGCCCGAACCAAACCCTTCTCTCATTTCGCCTCCTCACTCGTGGTACACAACTAGTGTCTCCACTTCCTCGACATACATCCGTGGTACACAACTAGTGTTTCCACTTCCTCAACACCCACTCGTGGTTCGCAACTAGCGTTTCCACTCCTTCAACCCTCTCTCGTGGTTCGCAACTAGCGTCCCACAGCCGTATTAGATCACCAAACGTGTGCGAGACATAAAACATTCAATGCTGTTTCACATATCAAATGCGCCATACGTTTAACGGGGCGATATATCTAACACACCGAAGCGGTAAATCAATGTCGTTTGCGCCCCCTGGGAGTTGGCTGCAGTACCAAAAGTTGGAAGTTTGATCTTCGCAATCTAAGAGATAGACTAGGCTATTGATAGTTTTGCATGGAAGGACAGAGATGTGATCAGATCACAAGTGGAACAACGCATTAACTTGAAAACTTAATATAAATAAGTAATAACCGTTTTTATACATAAGAAAACATTGCAAGTGTATACAGAAAATGAGATCATACCTGGCAAGATCTCAAACTACACGTGAAGTCTTGATGGTACGCTTATATAATGTAAAAAAGAAAAATTGGCGCTTATTCACCTAGGGATCTAGGTAGTTTAATTACTAAATATAAACATAACAACACATAATTATGCTCTGTCCAAATTAGGGCCGAGGAGCTATATGAAGTTACTTCATAACAAAATTCCTTATTCCATGTCTGTCTTGTTATTGATAGTTTTAGAGTTCTCCATGAAAGACATTGACAGATGGCCACACTAAAGAGATGGTGTCGTATTATTCATGAGAAAAATGGTAAATTTCCCCCTTCGTGAGCAAAAGGGTCCGGCCTATACTCCGGGTACTTCCAAAACACATAAGGTTTAGATAAAGTTTGACGGTAAATTAAATCAGATGATCTTTAGCTATTGTGAGTTTAAGACAGATCGTAAAGAAAATAAGTGCTTTACGTGAAATATGATATTGATGTACAAATTTTATTGATACTTAATTCAGCCCGCGAATAGGTAAGGGTAAAGTTACCATATTATGCTAACCTGCTTTCTTCGGAATGCTAGGAGTAGAATATTTTAGAATAAAGTAGGTACTTGGATTTATATAACTCCTTACCTCCTACTTAGGTTAATCTAAGTTTGCAAGAATATATGTACTGTCTTTAGGCAGACAGGTAGAATTGAATATCAGGACTTGTAGTTTAGGCTTAACTTATGACAAGTGACAAAAGAAAAATTGCTGGACCCTAAATAGATGGTCTGAAGAGTTGCTCCCTACTATAAGATTACTTGTTTTATTTAAACCAATCAGCATTCCAAAATAGTTTAACTATTAAAGAAAGCCTATAGTTAAAATCAACAAAATGGCAGGTGAAGCAGTCCAATTATAAACAAGAATATTCAATTTCATTGGACTGTACGGATCCTATCCATCCAAAGCGGATCTGTTGAACAGGGAAAGGTCCAAGACCATACCACCTCGTTTTCAGTATGCATTGTGGATGAGAGGCAGTAAAACGTCGAACCCAATCAGTAGACATTCTAAAAACGAAACGGAGATATCTGTCAACAACAACACGATTCGTTCGTTTACTTTTGAGATAAAAATAACATTGCGGGCGCGTAGACATGTAAACAGAGCTGGATAACTAACACAAACACCTTCATGTTAGTAATCTCACGCATCGCACCACATACAAGTGGCGGTGCAATGTACTCACATTTCTTTTATCTGGGTGGGCGTGCGTTTGAATAATGCAATCTATGCAATTCAATGACTATCGATTGCAACTTTTTTTACTTATTATTCTATGGGAAGTTGGAACCTTGACTTTCGTTTTCATTATGATTTCTTGTGTAGATAGATTTATCGTTAACAATGGACACATTTTATTGCACTTAAAATTGGGATCACGTCTGAAGAAGGGAAATAAAGATGGAATAAAATAAGTACAATAAAATAAATACAATGGGTATTATGTACTTAGCTGCCTAACTTTTATAAATACCTATGAGTCACAGTCACAGGATATAGTAAAATGATAAACGCGGACAAAATACGAACAATGACAATTCAAGTAAAATTTGAGAAAAGGGACAAGTAGCTATGTACAGGTCAACAGATAGTTGGAATAAACAACTTAATCTAAAGCTAATTTTAGATCTTATTTATATAAAATCTTACATTCAACTTCATGGGATTTCCATACAAATAAATTAGGCCCTTGCACGTCATAGAACGAAACACAATTTTATTCATAAACGAAAAAGTAGTCTGAAATATAAATAGAGAAAATCATTGTTCATAAACCTATACACAGATTAAAAATACAACTGCAAAGGTTAACATGAATGAATAATAAACCCTGTGCATTATGTTATGAAACTACAGGCTACAAGTCTAAGGTGGAATTCTTAGTACTTTGCGTCGATTAATATCCCTGGTATCATTGGCTAACCGACTACGCAATGAACATCGAATATCACCTGTAAAATTGTAGCCTGTAGTTGGATAATATCGGGCACTGGTTCTAAACCCGACCGTATAGCACAATACCACGCGATTGGCAGTTTGCCGGCATTGAAAGGCACCGATACGATATACATTTAGTTCTGCCCGAGGTTGTGAATAGAACTGTAGGTATGTATAACCAGTAGCATTCATTGATCTTTACTTATTTTACTTTGAAATGTGAACACAAAGATTAAAGTTGATTTGTTTAACTATTAAACGAACAAGTATCACCCCATGATGTAGGATTATGCGTCTTACTGTTGATGTGGTTAAACTAAACCAACGTAGAATACTTACGCACCATTTTTTTAGCTTACTGAACTTGTAGATAGGCAATAAGACAGGGGAACCATCATTGCGCGACATTGATTATGCACAGCACGTTTACGCTCGACAATGTTTTGTACAACATGACTATGTATGACACAGTCATTGGATCGTTTTCAGTAAGAGGCCCGGACAAATAATGTACAGGGGTGTTATTCCAATCAAAACAAGGTGACGTTAGAGTGAATGTAGTGACGTACTAGTATTATTCATAATCGACCTCTTAATGGATTATTCGAACACGATATATAAGGCAGCCCTCCGCGGGCTGGGGGCCCTCCGGCCCCGCATTAAAAATAAAACTTTTTCCAACACCGTAGGTTAGGTTAGAGTTGTGACTCTCTGGAGCGAACGAAGTGAGCGACCAAGCCGCGGCAAAGAATATAAAATGATATAACAAATATCGATTAAGTTATACAAGTATTTAAAACTATCGATTAAGCACATCACTACCCGCAGACTTTAAAAATGGTCAGGTGATGCCTTCGATGGTGTATCGTCGTGTATGCGCGGGGTATACATTGTTGGTACATGGGTATTATAAGCGACATTGTTTTGATTCCATTGGCACTGTCGTGCATGCTTGGGTTGTACTTCACTCTGTTGTTCATGATTATGCTGTGCAAACCACTGTCGTACATTATAGGGACTCTTAGACAGTAGCTTGTAAAAATTGTAATTAAAGTAAAGGAATAGTGGGTACAATCTACCCGTAGGAATATAAGAGCAACGCGGTTGCAACAGCTGGGCGAGTCCCTAGTAGTTAAATAATAAATAAATCTGACAACACTGTAAATTGCGTGTGACATAGCGGGCGGTTCTCTATAACCGCTATGTTCAACAATAGCTACTGTTAACTGTTAATAATATAATAACAATAACAGAGTAATTAACCCATTACACACACATAGTTTAGTTATGGTACGGTACAATGTGTAATTAATTCGTTGACGGAAATCTCGACAGAAAGTTGCAGTGTATGGTGCGATGGTGAAAGATAAACTAACCGGTTGTCGTTGAAAAGTTGGAGTAGACTACTTAGTGTGATAAGAGAGAATTTTCAATTTCTGTGATCTAGCATCATAATTCCTCAACAAACTCTATCACATACATACATATATCACGCTTACATCCCTTGCGGGGTAGGCAGAGTGTTATCGGACGTAAAGAATGAACATTTACGGCAATTCTGACAAACCCGGAGTCAACCCGCGTCCACAATACATGAAACTGTATTGAAACATGAAACTGTTGCCTGGAAGAAATCGCTACCTAAGCGATAAGGCCGCCTTGTGTACACTTTTTTAAATTTATATCTTGTTTTTACTGTATTTCCTGTGTACAATAAAGTATTTTTGAATTGAATTGAATTGAAACGTCGGGACACAGGTAAATTACTAATATTTACCTAAATACTATCGCGATAGGCCCAGTCTAATACCCAGTCTAATGAGTGAAAGTGATCGCGAGTGCTTAAAAAGTTATAAATCTGACAAACATTTGAGGGTCTATCAGACAATTGTGTTTCGCTTGTGACAGACAGGTTTCAGCCCATCGCCTAAAATTGGTATGTACACATATAGTCCTCGATTGTATACAAACTCTATTTGGTCGGTCAATTATAGAGGTACAACTACTAACCAGCAGGTAGGTACGTAACTTCTCGACTCACTTACAAAACGTCCACGAAAAAAGTTACCCAACATAATGTCGAGAAAATTACGGAAGCATCTTTTAGGCTGTCAATAAAATGGACTCGACATTCGCATTAGATTCGGTCTGGACGCCGGCAGCGCAATATATTCCAGCGGAATGGTGTCCAAATAAACCTGGGATTTGCGCTCATACGAGTCATAAAGAGAAATGGCGTCCTAGCATTGGCAGAATAAGTGTGGCATTTAGATAGATGGGGATTGCAGGTGATACCTACTAATTCTGAGGTTCAAAAGAAGTTTTAGTAGCACTTGCGTTTTTTGACTAAAATCTGGTACTAGACTCTATTCAAACCTGGCATGGTGCATAACTGCTAAGAAGCTGCCGATGATACGTCGGCAGCTTTATACCTCTAGTATTAGCTTTATAGTCGAGCTGGTTTTCTATCAAGGCAATACAAAATTGATATAAAAAGAAGAATATTGTGTTATAAAATTTCCTTTTTTTACAATGACGGATCATGTATGACGTCTAGAAGTGATTGTACTATCCTACATTGAATCAAGTTAATTCATTTCATTTCAGTACCTAGTCATAGGATCAACTGATAATACTTAAGTTGTTAGTATAGAAACCCAGCGTACATTATGTTGGTATTTGAAATTGGTACCTCTATAAAATGATATTTTCTACTTACCATAACTTACTTACAACTAACTAGGTTTTTCCCACTATCGCATATAATAATGTTAAGATAAACAAATACAAATTGATCTGTCTCAACGGTTTACAAACTGTATATAGTATGGTAAAATTTCGGCTTATCTTATGCGTTAAAATGTGAAACCAGTAAGTGAATGAATAGTTAGTAGTAATCCGAGAAATTCCAACAAAGCTCCCTTTTCCCGCACCCTAATAAATTATTCCCGCTCGTGACCTTAATGAATAGTTAAAGCTAGGCTGGTAGAAATCCTGTTTATGGATGTTTGGAAGGAATCTTTTTCATTTCGTTGATGTTTTGTTCTCTGTGGTACCGGGTTATAAATGAGAATAGCAATACTCTAAGGAATAAATACAATCTGGGAATGGGCAGAAGCGTTTTCTGGGAATTCAACACCTTGCATTGCGCTTGCAAACCCGTGAGCTTAGCAAGATGAGAATCACAATGTAACCTCTTAAATAGAAAGAGTACCACCCATGTCTTGCAGTGGACTATTGGGGCTGTTGATAAGAATTAGGTTGGTCTCACAGTATTTTGACAAATCTTGTGCCCAAATGATGCGACTTGAACTACTCGCCTCGATTTTGAAATTTTGTTCTTTATCGACGCTTAAAAACCAATTTTTACTCACCTTAAGACGAAACTACTTGGCAAAAAATGGCGGTAGCTTTTTCAACGTTAAGTTACTTGACTTGATAACTCGATATCTCTACACCTATAAAGGATCGTGACAGACGGTCGGACGTACGGACGGAAGAACAACAAAGTGATTCTAGAAGGGTACCGTTTTTATGTTTAAAATAAATAAATAAAACGCTTTATTCTTTGCGGGTCCACGCGCTGGGCGGGCCTCTCTTGTTGTATAAGTTAGCTTCATACCTTATTTAACCAAATCAACTTAAATAATCAACGTAAAACATACTTAAATTATGGGCACATCTATCGTAAAACCGACGGACGGTGGAGTAAGCGGGTTCTCGAGTGGAAGCCACGCCTCGGCAAGAGTAGCGTTGGACAACCTCCGGCCAGATGGGCCGATGACTTCACAAGCATATGAATTTAAAAATTTAAATCACGACTGCGTTCTGAGATAAAGCCTAGCCTATGACACTCAGGATAATGTAAGGATTCTTCCGATACAATTCCCATTCGGAAATGTTCAGTGGTTATATAGTTTCAGTCCTTTAAAGAATCGCACATATATACATACATACGTGAACTCTAAAAACAATACACTTCTTTTTGTATAATGTAAAAAAGGCGACTGGCAACGAGTGGATGTCGTAAACGAGAGATTGTGCCCTATGGCTTACCCTGGCGGAGGCCTACGTCCAGCAGTGGACTTCAATAGGCTGATGTATGTATGTAACTTAAATATTATAGTAATAATAATATCTGTAACATCACAGATGCTGAACTAAGTCAAGAGTTTAACATAACGTGGCTCACGAAGATATTGCTTACATTTACATAACGATTACTCACAAACAAGATTAATCTAAACTATAATAATGTAACAAAACTAAAACCATAACAGAAATTGAACTGTAATAGTTTACATTATTTTATGGTTCACTGGATAATTATTGGGTAGGTTAGGTAGATATAGGTACAGTGCGCAAATGAATAGGCTGCACAGGTCTAACTAAAACTACGAATAACGCCATCTATAATAAAAATCAAATACCTCTGAGCCGGCAGAACTCAGAGAACCTGTTTTACGCGCACGCATATCATGCGCAGCCGCATACATCATATTCGCACTTTACAAATTATAGCAAGGGTCGGTAGGACGTCATAGGTAAGTAGTTAAGTGGTTTAAAAATTCGATGCACTCGTCACAGCTGGCATAGCCGAGATAGTATGCGTCTGGATTTAGAGCGAGTTAAAATTATGGTAGGACACTGGGTCGATCCCGCCCCCCATGTGTATTGTTTTATGTTTTTGTTTTTTATATGTAAGATAATTTTTAGTTAACGGCCCATTTGTTATTTTGAATGAATGATGTTTGTGGGTATTGCACATAATCATTATAACTATTAGACGGTAAGTAATAAGCACAGTCATCTGATCTGTATCGACTACTGCCTACGTATCTAACCGTTAGCTTTCGATGTTTCTTTGTGTTGTTGTTTGCTATCGTTTTATCGTAATTATGTCTACCTATAGTATGCTCCTTTGTCTACATACAGTGCTTAGAGCAAAGATCATAGTGCTATATGAAGATAATCTTAGTATTATGAAATTTCTCGACGTCTTCAATTAAATGTAAGTTAAATATTTTTATTTTACAAAATTAGCGCAAATGCTTCAGGTCAGGTCGTTCATATTATCCAAACATTAAGTTTCTAGATAAAGATACCTACTACATACTACCTGCCATACGTTCATTATTTAAAATGTTTAAATAGGTATTAGATTGCTTATTATATTTACTTACTTAGTTACCTATTTATTATTATTGGCATTTACCTACATTAAATACCTACTTGTAGATTGACTAGGTATTTTTCTTACAGAAAAGAACTGTTACGCTGTGGGTTACGTTACGCCGATACCGGTGACATCCTGCCTGCCCAGAAAGGTCGTAAGGCCGTGATGTTCACGGATGCATCAGCGCGTCACCGAGGGATAGTTGCCAAGCATGCTAATACCCCATTCTTGTCAACTCGCTCAACAGCAACGGAGTTCGGAGTGACATTACAAACTGTAAGGACCCATTTACACGCAGCTGGTATAAGTTGTTATCAGCCAGCTCAAAAAATTTGCTGTCAGCTGCTCATCAACAAGCACGTGTCCGATTTGCATATATTTATAGAAACTTTGATTGGGAGAATAATGTAGTAATATTCACTGATGAAAAAGCTTTTAAATCGGATACAGATTGGACGCAAGATTTTATGGCGCTGGAGAGGCAAGCGTTACAGACCAATTCACATTCTCCCAAATAGAATGAGTGGGACTGTGGTGTCTTCTATGGGACCTAGAAAACTAGTTGAAATAGAAGGAAGGTTCATTAGCGAGAGTTATGTGGAAATATTGCAGGACGTAATGATGCCTACAGTGCGTATTGCTTACCCAAATCAGTACATTTATTTTGTGCATGATAATTGCTCTGTGCATAAAGCCCGTATCGTCCAGGATTGGTTGCGAACCCAGCACGACGTGACTGTTATTAACTGGCCGTCAAAGAGTCCGGATTTAAATCCCATAGAAAATTAATGGGGTCAAATGGTCCTTAACTGGGACCCATCTGAAGTCAGGACCAAGAAAAATTTACGCGACTTAGCCATGTTCACCTGGGAGTCCATGCGTGGTAAACCAATGTGTTCGAACATGGTAGCTAGCATGCCAAGCCGTTTAAATTAAAATTAAATTATTATTAAATTGAAATATATAAATAGGTAGATATTAATATATTGGGTTGGGAATTTTGCAGAAGATTTATTTTATTCGATACTTACTGCTTAGTTAATTTCTGAAACTGTTCAAGCTCTCAAACAATCAAAATACCAAGTTAACCTGTCACTTAATACCTAATTATTCTGCATAATTATTTAACTTTGTTTACACAATCTAACGAAGAATGTAAATGAATTGATCCCCTGGTTCAGTTTAGGCTTAATGTGTTACCAATAAAAAATATGTTAAGTGATGTTATTGTTACAATAAATGCAGGAATGAGGCTACCTCGTTATCTCATTTATAACATGTTTATTCACTTTGACATACCTATTTATTGTTGCACATTAACAAACATTATGCAACCCAACCCAATATCATTGAATAGTTAAAAACCAAAATAAATACCTAACTGATAAATATTATGGTAGTTTTATTCATTTTACCTTATATCCTCAAAACTACTATATTTATTCGATATCACACACTATACTACACAGATAAGTATAAAAATTTATCAGCAACAGCAAAATAATCATTTAAAAATAGTAAGTATAACCTTTATAAAAAAAAAACAGGCCTAGACCTGCGACCAACCACGACTCGATCCTTAGCTACCTGTTTCCAAAGTCCGCTATGTTAACCATTGAGCTACGACTGCTGTGATGCAAGCAGCGAAATTAAGGTTTAAATTATTATTAGTCATCAAACTGCGCGTCTTAAATTCTAGTGTGTGTGCGCGCCAGTCAATGTGTGTGTTTTAATGTGTCTATAATGGTATTCAATGAATTCAATTTGTCGTTAAAAGATGGCGTTGTCTGGCTGTGCAGGTTTAGACCACTTCGTGTGTACTAGCATTGTCACCTTTTGTTAAATACACACATACATACACATATCACGCCTTTTATCCCTTGCGGGGTAGGCAGAGCGTAAACGGCCGCAAAAACGTGACATATTATATTTCAGGCTCATTCGGAAAATTATGTATCGCCAAATTTTACTAGTGGCCGATAGCGAAAATTCAGATCGGGCTTGTGATAAGCAACAACTTTCCCCAGTGAACATGGGTTGAAATATGAAAAATAAATTGGACCTCCCAAACAATATTGCTGATCAGCTGATTTGAGTTGCTATGGAAGCTTGAATTATTTTGTCTTATTTCGGCTTATGTTAACAAAAGAGAATTGATTGACAAACTAAAATTAGGTGTGAATCTTACTATGTGTGGTTTCGACCAATCTGCCCCAATAAGATAGATAAGCTAACTAGACAATTAAAAAAAGTTCTTCTTCTCTTTCTTAAATAATTAACGTACCGAAGAGCTTTGATTATGAACGATTAAACGGTATCCCCTAGCTTGTATTAATCTGGCCAGTCCCGAAGTAGTGCCTTAATTATAATTTTTTCATCCCGCCTGAGCCGGTTTTATATCAGGAAAAAAGTAAAAAATATTATAATTTTTTTTATAAGAAAAGTAAGTTATACAAATTCCTTTTTTTACCAAGACGGATCATGACGTCAAAGAGTGATAGTAGGTAATATCCTACATTGAATAAAGTTGATTTAATTTCATTTAATTTGTAGATATTTGTGCTATAACCTACAACTACAGTACAACATGGTAGACAGATATTAAGCACGCGTCTGGTGTCGCGTGACACAGGTAGCTCCGGCAGCTAACCAGATCGATCGATACCGACATTGACTAAAGGCGAAACAAAAATATCATAAGTAGGTATCTCAGCTGCTGAAACTTTCAAAACAAAGAGCAGCTGGCTATCAGTACAAATTGAATAAGTAAGGTAAAAAAGAAGCCGGGGCCTATTTTGCAAATCATAATCCAATAATTTCCATAATAAATCTATATATATACTCCGCTCATTTTGAGCATGAAGCTATGATAAAGTAGTGCCAAAAATATTATTTATTTCTGCTTCAACCATCGCCGACAAAAAAAAAACCCCGGAGGCTATATCTTCGGAAAAATAAGACAATTATTTCGTTTATTTTCGCTGCGCAGGCCTAAGAAAACACATTTAATGGCGATCTTCACAGTAATGGCAAAGGAAAATAGCCTTTTTTGCCACAAAAGATGTTGTAAAGCGGGAATGTAATTAGTGGTTATTCAAGCTACCTTTGACATTTACGGTTTAGGTCGTTCGCGGATATTTTGTACCACTTTTGAAGCAGCAAAATCTGTATTTAAATAAAAATTTCGCTATGCCATATTACCTATTAGATGAGGTAGGTATTCCTATATAATTGTCTAGTTAGTAAAATGTACAATTATGTTAGTCATAGAACAATGAATCATTTGCAACCACAAGGGTCGAATACAAACGAGCTTACCTTTCCAATTTATAGTGCCAACTAATCGAGAGGTATTATGGAAATATCCGCTAAAACCTATTGGCCCTATTCCCATCGATGCATTTTAAAAACGGTTCAATTTCAATATTCATCACTGCTTCGCCCACAAGAATTAAGAGCAAAACTCAAAGCTTTTTGCAGATGCCGCTAGCCGCGACCTTGCCCAAACGCGCCAATAAATGAGTCAATATTGCAATTGACACATAATGACCAATCACAGAAAGGGGCACAGTTGAGAGTGGTGCCATGCGCCATTTAGTTCCCAGTTTTTCTTCCTCATTGCCAAAGCAGCAATGAAAGTCGAGTAAAAAGCACAACAATAACGACAGGCATATTAGGATTATACCAACGACCCTTTCGATCGGTTTTGCGGCAAACTAAACTTTATTGCTTTCTGATACGAAATTGTGTTGTGGTCGTGCAAATGCGATACTAAATTTTAACCCTTCTGGGAGCTTTAGCTTGTGATTGCGGCTATTTATCATTTAGGAATAATAAAATAAAGGTTACATTCTATTTGGGACGGAATCGCATTCCCAGGGCATTTGAAAAGTTTTTACGAGCAACAGTGGAAATGCGAGAACTGATTCGGTTCATAATTCAAAATGAATATTTCTGAACTAGATGCCTGAACGTATGAAACATGTATTTAATCAAGCCGAACTTACTTGCCAACTTGAGCCTCGTTTACATTTAATTAAAGCATCGTTCACCTCAAAATTCCCCGACGTGCTGGTAGAATTTAAAGTAAAGTACACATTTAGTCGCTCAAGAGGCCGGTAGCATCTAACTAATTGCGTTCGCGAGATAGTAAAGCGAACGTGAGCGTAATTTCGACGCGCCAACAGCTGACTCTATGTTAGTAACGTTGTTTTAGACTGATATTCGATTTTAAATCAATTTATGGATTGTGCGAGAAGTGAACGCATTTTGATTTATCTTTCCACTGCGACAAAGGCCTCCCTCCATTTAGTTCTGTCTTAGGGTTCCGTATGCCAGTCCCTCGAAATGTGTCAACATCGTCGCGCCACCTGCAACGGGGTCTACCTAGGCCTACGCCCACGCATTACCAATGCCTATATCCGGATTATCCGGTCGCGTATAAAATCCATGGCTATTAAGGGACGAAAGTTTTAGTTTTGCATCAAGGCATACACGTACTGAATACCTCTCCAGGCCTCTTTCAACAACAGCCGTAGTAGATGTATCACTCATAGCAAAATGAGGTCATGCACAAAGAGATTGTTAGGCTCCCGGGGAAATCACGGCGGCAAGACGCCCTAAGACTCGCTCCGGAAAATGCAGCCTCAGTAAAGATGAAGATTGAAGTACTGTAGAAATAGATGGTGGTTATATGACAGTTTGTAACTAGGAATTCTTAATACATACTACTTAATGAATAAATGAACTGAATTGACAATTATGTTCTAGAAGTGGGACAGAATTCAGGGTTTGTTCCCCGAAAAAACTACACTTAATTTTACGAGTCAAACATTGAATAAAAACTAACTTTATAAAGCTTACGTCAAAATCAAATATTATGAAATATTTCACTTATCACCAGCCCGTTCTAAGTTTTTGCTATCGGTCACTAGTAAAATTTCAGCCTATATTTTAATAGATAAGCGATATATATACTACGTATTCCTTGAAGCCCTTCACAGTGTCTTTGTTTATTCTTCACGAAAACAAGATAAGTACTACTTTGACGTAAGAATATACTACACAACACAATGTCGTCAATTTTAGATCAAATTTGCTGAAAGGTGTATTTTATTTGTAAGTTTTTTTTTATTTTTTGTTTTATTCAGGAAGTATGTTTTTGTAAATAAATTGTTTTGACAATTACTTTTTGTCGGCAATATTAAATGAGCCCTAAACAACAAGTCGACTATTTTACCTACGGTCCTATAAAAGTCACTCGTACTGTCGAATAAATACCTAGGTACCTGTAATTCACCTAACCTTTTATCTGCCTATCTAAATAAATTAAGCTTCATTAGCCAATAAGCCTTCTTATCCCTTTGCAATTTTTAAAAGACTTACATTAAAGGTTAAGTTCAAGAACATTTACTTCAACCATTTACAAATTCCTTTGAACTTCCGCCTGTTTATCCATATAAGGAGGATAATCTTCGCTACTTAGCTTCACAAGATTTGCCTTTGTCCATCTTCGTAAAAGCCGTTTTGTGAGATTCTGTACCTACTTGAGCACTTATCAAATTAAGAACAAGAAGTCATCGAAGTAAGAATAACTACAAATCAGTATGTTACGCACTTCCAGGTGCCTATGTTATGAAACTACAGGCTACAAGTCTACAGGTAAAATTCTTAGTACATTGCGTAGCCGGTTTATATTCTTGGTATCATAATGGCTAACTGACCACGCAATGAACATCGAATTTCACCTGTAAAATTGTAGCTTGTAGTTTGATAATATCGTGTACTGGTCGTCTTTATGTAAAGTCAACAGATTTTGGATACTTTAGGCTAAGATTTGCGTCGAACTGGAAAAATACTATTGTACTTTTAAAGTTTAACACTTCTATACGAACACTAACCAACTTAACTAAATAACATCAATTATTCTGCAGTATTTTCAATGTAAGGACGGGTTCCGGGCTATTTGTATTAACCTTATTGATCGAAGTCACAAAGAAATATTTTTGTAGGGTCTGTACTTCGCTGTTCCATGAACAAGAGTTTGAGCGACTATCTGGTATTTTATAGTGAGCTTAAGTTTAAGTATACAGTTACTAAATATCTCAAAATTTTGTGTCATTTCAAACGTTGCAGTGCAAATGGGCACTAAAAATGCGATTGTGTTAAGCGACAAAAAGCATAGAAAAAGTGCTATGATTGTCACCAATCCCAAACGACGCAGAAGAATTAGCTGATTCCATAAATGTATAAAAGTCTATATCGGAAAAATGGTAGTTAATACAAATAGCCCGGAACCCATCGATAATAACGCGTCGGTCATCAATCAATCAATAACAGTATCGATTCTACCTGATAACAGCGTATGAATCATCAAATAGGTACAATAACTAGGTTGCAGTCTGAACGATAAACTAAGGCAAGCATTAGTCCCAAAAAGTAAGTCCCTTTCCTTTCCTTTATGGTGTGTTAGAGAGAAGCAGACGATGACGGATCAGATCCGGAAAACTAAATAGTTAGTTATTTAAATATATAAAGCAATATTTCAACAAGTAAGTCCATACATTCAGTAGTCAATAAAGTTTTGAGGCCCATAGCTTTGTAGCATATATCTTAAGAGCGCCTTATACCTCAAATGCCGTTTTTCAAAACGATATTACTCAATAGAATAAAGTCATAAAATTTTGAAAAAAATATATATTGCAGTTGAGGATCTAACAGATAAAAATTCGATCTCAACTACACAATCAGATGAAATTCGCTCGATAAAATAAAATGCCAAAGTTGCCTCTATTCAAAATTTCATTACGATATTATGCTTAAAATATTAATCTTTTTGAGATAATTTTTATACTACTCTTTAGATAAATCAATTATCTAGTAAAAATCGGCAAGTTCAATGTTGTAGTGCTACTTTATGAATTATGATGTCTAAATACCTACAAAAAGGCGAGGGGCGCGGCTCCGCGGGCTTCGTCAGTCGCGCGGTGGCGCTTACGGAGGCTGGACCTGTGCTGGTGCTCTGCTCGACGTGCGACGTGATTTGATTTTTCGATTTATTTGTTACCATTTAGTGCCACAGTATAATTAATGCAGTATAACAACGGAAAGAAAAAGTAAGGCCGGCTACTAGATATTCTAACTTTTTAAAAAGGGTCTTGTAATATTTGGATATTAACATCAACAACTACAACGGTCCACTGCTGGACATAGGCCTCCTGGTATTAGAGGGTGTTTTCCATGCTCACCGCACGCTTGGTAGGCGGGTTGGTGAGTGCAGTGGAATGTGTTGTATTATATGTAGCAGAGAAATATTGAAATCCCACCAGATGTCAAAATGATTGATTATTATAACATCTTATTACAAAATAATAATAATTTTATACTTAAATCCATCTACTGAAATTACGCCATCCAGGGCCAAACACAGGAAGTTCAACATAATTCAAAACTCCGATCACCCATAGTCCTTTATAAAAGACTTTTGCTGAAAAGTTCTTGGGGCCAGATAGTCTGGACGAAGGACTCGATTTTGAGAAAAGTCGACGTCACCTCATACGCGATAGCTATAACACGTTCCGTTTGATTCATCATAATCTCCTAATGATGGATCAGACTGTTTTGGTACACTAGGTATCTGTGACGTCCGCGTAGATGGCGGCTTTACTATTTAGTTTTATGCAATAATACCGTTTGCCGTGTGATGCCGGCTTAGAATAGCATCACTCCATTTCTTTCCCGTGGGAGTCGTGTGAGGCGACTAAGGGATTCGAGGGTGTTTATTGCAATTTTAGGCGATGGGCTGACAACCTGTCACTATGGCGATACACAATTTTCCGAATGACCCTCAAATATTTGTCAGACGTGGCGTAAATGTCCGTTTTTTTTGCGGCTGTTTACGCTCTGCCTACCCCGCAAGGGATTATAGGCGTGATATGTGTATGTATGTATACCGTTAGCCGTGTGATGCCGGCTTAAGGTGCTGTTCCGAACCACCTTTTCCGACGGCCGATGCTATCGGCCGCCGCGGCAGATGTCATTCCGAAGGCAGCGGCCGACGGCCGACAGCACATGTCAGAGAATAGTTTTCAGGACTTAGTTATTATGTTTATTAGGTTATTATGGTTCATCGGGTTATGGTACTTCATAGGGTCGTTGGGTTCATCTTGTCGTTAAGGTTCATCATGTGGCCAGAGTTCATCGGCTTGCTAGGTTGGTCGGGTCATCATGGTTCATCGGGTTATTATTTTTCATACATACATACATACATAAATCACGCCTATATCCCTTACGGGGTAGGCAGAGCATTAACGGCCGGGAAACAGATATTAACACCACCTCTGACAAAAGTTTGAGGGTCAATCAGATAACTGTGTATCACTATAGTGACAGGTTGTCAGCCCATCGCCTAAAATTGCAATACACATCTAACCCTCGAGTCCCTTAGTCGCCTCTTACGACACCCATGGGTAAGAAATGGGGTGATGCTATTCTAAGCCGGCATCACACGGTATTATTTTTCATCGGGTTATTAGGGTCGTTGGGTTCATCTTGTCGTTAAGGTTCATCATGTGGCCAGAGTTCATCGGCTTGCTAGGTTGGTCGGGTCATCATGGTTCATCGGGTTATTATTTTTCATCGGGTTATTATGGTTCATCGGGTCGTTAAGTTCATCTTGTCGTTAAGGTTCATCATGTGGCCAGAGTTCATCGGTTCACTAGCTTCATCGGCTTATCATGGTTCATCGGGTTATCATGGTTCATCTGGTCGTTAGGTTCATCTTTACATTAGGGTTTATCAAGTGTCCTAAGTTCAACGGTTCACTAGCTTTATCGGCCTATCATGGTTCATCGGGTTATCTTGGTTCATAGGGTCGTTGGGTTCATCTTGTCGTTAGGGTTCATCATGTGGCCAGAGTTCAACGGTTCGCTAGGTTCATCGGGTTGCTCGGATCATCGACTCCTTAGGGTTCATCATATCGTTAGGGTTCATCATGGTTCATCGGGTCGTTATTGTTCATCGAGTCGCCAGAGTTCATCGGTTCGCTAGGTTCATCGGGTTATCGTGGTTCATCGGTTTATCATGGTTCATAGGGTCGTTGGGTTCATCTTGTCGTTAGGGTTCATCATGTGGCCAGAGTTCAACGGCTCGCTAGGTTCATCGGGTTGTTGGGTTCATCGAGTCCTTAGGGTTCATCGTGTCGTTAGGGTTCATCATGTGGCCAGAGTTCATCAGGTCGTTATTGTTCATCGAGTCGCCAGAGTTCATCGGTTCGCTAGGTTCATCGGGTTATCGTGGTTCATCGGGTTATCGTGGTTCATCGGGTTATCATGGTTCATAGGTACGTTGGGTTCATCTTGTCGTTAGGGTTCATCATGTAGCCAGAGTTCAACAGTTCGATAGGTTCATCGGGTTGTTGGGTTCATCGAGTCCTTAGGGTTCATCGTGTCGTTAGGGTTCATCATGTGGCCAGAGTTCATCGGGTCGTTATTGTTCATCGAGTCGCCAGAGTTCATCGGTTCGCTAGGTTCATCGGGTTATCGTGGTTCATTGGGTTATCATGGTTCATCGGGTCGTTGGGTTCATTTTGTCGTTAGGGTTCATTATGTAGCCAGAGTTCATCGGGTCGCCAGAGTTCATCGGTTGGCTGGGTTCATCGGGTCTTTAGGATCATCTTAACTAAACAGTCGCATTTGACCATTTTCCATAGTAGAATAGTATGAGAACGAACGATGTACGAACATTATGAGACGAGTGTAGATAAAATAATAAACTCAATGACTTAATTTTTAGACCAACTTTAAAAGATAAAGTGTTTATCTAGTATAAATCGCTATTTTCCTAATTATGATGTCTAAATACCTACAAAAGCGGGAGCGGCGCGACACCAAGGGCTTTATCAGTCGTGCGGAGACGCTTACAGACGACGGACCTGTGCCAGTGCTCCTTCTGACGTGCGACGTAAATTATAATTTTCGAATATAAACTAAAATATAGATCACGAAAGTTGATGAGACTAACATTGTGAGTTGATTTTCGGAGTCAAAATTGATTGAAGCTGGTAATTTTAATTTCGAGTATTAACACAGGTGAATAGTAACAGGCAATAAATTAGCTTACTTAACTGTCATTTGCCCTGCAGTGGGACACAGAAAAGGCTAACTAAAAAAAAAAAAAAAAACTGTCCTTCCAATATCTTAACACACATAATAAAATAACTAACTAACAAACACAATGACCAACTTAGTTTGCCTACTGCATAATTTTATACTGTGGCGTTATCGCCCACCGCGTAAGGTCAGCGGAGTTCAATTCAAAACGGCCCGCGCGTAAAGCAGAGGCGGGTCGCCTTGGCGCGTAAAATACCTAAAGCTCCCGAAGAACGCGCCCTTAAAGTATTACTAAGAAATATAACGTCTCATCATTTCGAGATTTTAAGAAATGGGATACAACATTCGGAACACTATCCAACCTTGCGCGGTTGATTTCTGAGCCCATTTCACCTATACCGAGTCTGCCTGATCACACTAACACGTGGAACCAGGTTTTGAAGTTTGAAGTCGTCATCTTAGGTTTCGTATGTCAAATCGGCTGTAATTTTATTAGAGTTCGAACCATATACTCCGATTTTATTGTCGGTCCCATATATAACAATAATACTTACCCATATTTTGAACGTTTTATCATTTTGGTAGGTCGGCCTATATTTCTGGCGTAGTTTTTGTTCGGTTCACGCAACGGTGGCCACGTAAATATTTGTTTACGAACTTGTTTTTGTACAATTGTTTGGTGTCTGCGTGAATTGGAGCACGCGAGAGAAACTCACAGTATTATTGATTTCTAAACGCGTAGGAGGTGCGAAAACATACTGGCCAGTGCCCACGATGAAATGCAAATCGTAGGCTATATAGATTAGTTTGCAGCCATGTTTTGATACACATAGACTAACAAAGTTAAATATTGATTATAATTTACACCAAATGAAATTTCTGGGATTCCCCTGGATAGACCAAGGAAGTTTCAGACCAAACCTCCAACGGTAAATCGGAAAAACTGGCACTATAATATAATACCAACGTATACTTTCCATTTCAAAACCTTATTGTTATATCGTGGCGTAGGGAAACAGTCACGTGCCATCAGAAATCGATAAAGAATTTAATAAAGGCAAGTTACTATAACGCATTTGGGTCAATCGATAGGACAGTCGCGTCGCGTGTCCGACACAGCAGTGGCTGACTCTTTAAGTATTCAACTGGCAAATGAATGAGCTGGCTTTGATTGTTGGCTAACAACATTACATTTGTGGGATTCCGCGATTGTGTTGAAGAGAAATGCGAAACGTGTAGAGTGGATTTCTCGCAATATATTGCTAGTTGAGATTTAAACAGAATGAATACTTTTTTGTTGTGTGATATCGGCTTGAAATAGCATCACCCCAATTCTTTCCCGTAGGTCTAGTAAGAGGCGACGAGGGGACTGACAACTTGTCACTATGGTGATACAGCATCTTCTGCATGACCCTCAAATATTTGTCAGACGTAGTGTAAATGTTCGTTTTCACGACTGTTTACGCTCTGCCTACCCCGCAAGAGTAAAGCTATTGTAGCAAAATCAATAAGGCCGCCAACTGTACCAATTTGTACTTTTCTTATGGATAGGTATTGTACTTGTTTTTGTTGTGCAATAAATTGTTCATTTTAATTTGTAACAAAAATAAATATTTAAATGTATGCTTATATTGCGGCACCAGAAATGCTACAAATTCAAGGCTTCATTTGGATTTGAAAATTACCGTATGGACGATAAAACTATTATTTATTCTAAGATTGTAATCACCTGAGCACTTTGGTCGTTGCCAAGTTTACAGCCTTGACTCGCAATGCTTTTAAATTATAGGTTTTAGAAAGTACTTACAAGCCTTACTATGTTTTATATGTTCAATATCAATAACTACATATCAAAAATAATGGAATAACAACTAATATATCATCGACGGGCGACCAACTTTTTGGTAATAGCACGGAAAGTGTCCAATTAAATTGATAACAATTTTCAGAAACAAATCACCTCTCTGTGAAAGGATCACTTATTTTTCGCTCCAGGACCCTAGACGTCAATTAGCTTTGTAAGGAATTGTGAGAGCAATAGACTTGCTTCTAGGGTCCTGGAGCGAAAAATAAGTGATCCTTTCACAGAGAGGTGATTTGTTTCTGAAAATTGTATTAGCTTCATAATTTGTCTTATACAAATTATGAAGCTAATATTCTTGATGATAAAGGTTGTGTTCATGAAGTCTTTTCAAGTTGTAGCATAAACTGTAAACGCCCACTGCAGTTTCCACACTGCAGACGAACTTGCAGGAGCGTAGGCGAATTTCCAACAAGACGTCAACTCCGAAGTAACAACGCACCATTGTAGTTTGAATAAGATTTTCATTTTACAATTCAGCGATATCGTGAATGCTAGTTTGTCGGTTTTAAAAGTCATTTTGTTGGTGATAGTTTACAGTTTGTGAGATGGTCGCGAACTTTTCTTCTTTTCTTTTTAGCCGTCACGTCACCAATGAAATTGAATAAACAAGTTACAATACATTTGCTCAAAGTCCTACGGAAACGTGTACAATAACAAGCTTTTGGTTTGATTTAGTTACCGCAAAATAGTAAAATTCGTACGAAAGACCACAAAGATTTATGCTCTTTTAAATCCGCATAACCCATTCTTTTCGCGGGTGAAAGAGTTAATTCACCGTACAACTAATGAAATGCAAAAACTAGCCTTTCAGAGTGAAATATAACTGTATGTTACATGTTTACTTTTAAAAAAGCCCTGATCGTGGAGTTCTAGGTTGGTTAGAGACGCTAACCGGGCCAGGGTTAGTTCTCAGGGTTATTTAGTCCTTGTAAAACGATGGAGCAAAATGACAAAGAACTAGAAAAACGAATCCTTGTTCGTTCAGCTCTTGTATCAAGTTGTATTTTATGTAAAATTGTGAAAAAGATGGAAATTCATAAGCAAACATGTTTCAATTAAAACCAAAGCATCGAATGATGTTATGACCAATATGAGGTTCAAAGAATACCAAGTTCCATTAACATAGATAACTTTATACGCGTAGTGTCCAGTGCAGATCAAATTGTAGTCACAGGAAATAAGTAACAAGAAATTAGTTGGTACAACTGCAATCAATTCCCTCTCGGACCCCATTCTTTGAACCACATCTGAAATCTAATGAATGAACAAAGCTTTTTAGGGGACTATTGCTAGTCTAAAATGCCATGCGTTCAAGAGATGGCTTTTATTGTTTGGGTGTAAGCAACATTCCTGCAGTCTGTCAACTAAATATTTTTTATTAAAATTTCCTGCCAGTTAAATTCTTCCGTAGCTAGCACAATTATCTTTTTGAGGGGCTACGGGGCTGTTCGTAATTAAAAAAGAGGCCACCAAAAGGCGATAAGCGGCCCTTCTTCTGCTGGCTCTGAAATGTTCGTATAACCGGAATCTTTATTAATTACGCTCGGAAGAAAATCAAGCATCTTCGTCTGTTTTAATTAATTTTGGCAGTTATTAAAACTTGGTGCCTGAAAAGAAGTAAGATGACGGACTGATAAAATAAGATCAAATTTTAGTTGATTAACTGGGTCTATCGCTATATGGTCTATGGGTATAACCGGTTAATGAACTAAAATGTGTAAAAGTAATCGCGAGTGCTTTAAAATAGATTGTGAGGGTAGCTTTTCCGTTTTCCCACAATATGATTAACGCTACACTTTTTATCTTCCATTAAATTTCATAGGTATGTCATATGTATTTATTCAATACTTTCTCTGAACAATACTTACCTAACGTATTGTTCAGAGAAAGTATTGAAAAAATATTTTGACTACTCATACAAACTTAAATCAGGTGGGTCGGCTTTCACACTACGTTTCTTGGGTAAGTTATTTCCTATCAATCTTTAGTATCAGTCCATGGTAAAAATATTTATAGGACATTGCATTAACGTAAATACAACAGTTCGAACCTATATCTAAACGAAAACTGCATTCAATTTAGCCATTTTCTCTTTAGCCTACAGAACGGCACGCGCCGACTTGCGCAAGCGCCGCGCCGACTGCCGAGGTAACGCGCCAATCAGAGCATCTCAACCACTGCGGCTGCTAATTTGGCAATGCGTTCGATAACACCGATTGGAAGGTTAACCGTTTACTTCCTTTTCGTATTTTATTTGCATCACTTGCATCACAACTCGAATTTATTAAATCTGCGTTTTCTTCGTCTCGTTCGCTGAAGTCGCTGTCCGCGTCTGTATACCCCGGGAAATATCAACTCCTATACTCCACGCAACATCTTTGATGCGGTTTTCAATGTTGTTTAATGAATTTGAAAGGAAAAGTTAGGTTTGGACAAAGCCGTGCCGAAGGGTGGTTCCCTATAAGATAAGTACCATCAATTTACGTGCATGTTCTAAACAGTAAACTAATGAGACTTCTCTCGTGTGATAAACGCTCATTGACATACCTGTTCAGCAAACCACGTTTGCACGCATCCTTTATTTCTTTTTACTTTTAATTCAACTTTTGTTTTACTTGCGACAGGTTGCTTACTCATGATTATCATAATAGCATAATCGTATTACATTTGAATAAAACATGTTTTAAACAGGGCGCGGTGAGGGTCCCCTAATATTTTATCCGACCCTACCGAGGGTAGGTGACTATTGAGACCCCAAGTTAAAATAAAACCAAAGGGTGCTAAGCCACGTGCCAATGATTAGCGTGTTGTGTTGTCCACCGAGTCACAGATAAACCTAATTAGAGCCCGAACGATGCACACTAATTACACAGTAGTACAGGTAAACAGTGGCCTCCATTTGGGACATAAATTCTCTTAGATTACCTTAAATTAGTGCTGTCACTTTCCGTCAATTAGGTTTAAAAAGGATAGGAGATATCTAAGGGTCCTTCGCAAATCCTAGTCAATTTAGTCGCCATTATTTTCATCGCCGCCTTTCTTTGACAGATAACACGTATTTTGCGTCAAATTATAAGACATGACATAACTAAAATATCTCCTTTCCTAAACTTATTTGACGGAAAGTGACAGTACTATTTTTTTTTTTTTATTAATGATGGGTTTGCTCTTGACTCTAGTCTAGGTCATAGGACAGAGACAGAGTCTAAGATGGAGCGAGCTCACCCAGAAGAAGCCTGTTCACTCTTACTTTGAAGAGATTAGGGTTGTATGCTTTTGGAAACACAGACGCAAACTAATAAAAGGACTAATTAAAGGTAAGTTAAGAGAATTTGTATCCCGAATTGAGGCCCGAATGGAGGAGTATTTACTAAATACAGGTAAATGTGGCGGGTTTGACTGAATAGGCATGTAGTTGGTAGCAGATCGTTGATTTATTCTACGCTAATAGTGCTGGAGTGAATGTAATGGTATGTGATAATAGATGAAATATATGCAAGTAGGCATTCCTTTAATTGAATAAACACTTAAGAAACAGAACATATTGAGAATGTTGAATTAACTTTTAAAAATCAAAACTAGTTGGAGATGGTCGTTTTATGATGTAGGTTTACGCGATACGTTCGATATACGATTACGTTCATAATTGAGTAGATAGTTTAGCCTACTACGTTTCGGCTGATAAAGACAGCCTTCTTCACGGAGGTCGATAGATCACATACGCCCGCCCGTCGGCCGTGATTGCCAAAACTCAGTGTTAACACGCGTAAACCTACATCATGAGTGAAAGTTGTTCGTTTTACAGTGAAAATTATAGTTTCGTTGTTCATTAATTTTTGTACAGGTATACAGCAAGGAAATACATCAGTTTACACACACTTAGAGCATTTTCAAAAACGCTACCTCTAAGTAAGAAATCCTAAAAGTTATCAGTTATTTATATAACTGGAATTTAAAGAAGTTACACAAATTACTAAATCCAACACTAAATATTCCAACAATGACATGAGTTCGCGAGTTGTTGCACAAGTGGGTTAATGGATGCATTCAATTCACCTAGTGATCTTAAAAAACATTAAACACATGCGTTTACATGAAACCATTTTATTAAACTACAGAATACTATGTTTGTATGATCTGGAGAGTTCTGAAGTTTATACAAACTGGATTATGATTGGCGCGAGAAAAAATATCTTACAGAATGTCTGTCGACCAAACGATGTGCAAAATCGAAGGTAATAGTAAGTAAGATGTTGTTATTTTCACAGAACATGTATTATTTTTGCCTATATAACAAAAAATAAAATATAATTAGTATTTAAGGGGGCTGCCATACAAGAAACGTGATTTTTTGGACGATTTTAACTTTTGTCTCACTTGACTGTTTGTGTTTTACCCTAAAATACCAGTTAAGCATCGACATCAAAACTCTTCAACATAGGAAATAACAAGATGAAAAGGAAGCGATAAATGTAGTTGCTGCATATACGATGGCCTCTAAGCGATCCTTCCTATTCTTTATACTCTGCAGCAAACTAGGGCAAGGATGTGGACTCAAGGAAGCACCAGCGGCTGCAGTCTACGAAATAAAACTGATTAGCAAGTCGGTGTCGGCAAGGTTAACGCTATCAAACGTGAGCATCGTCGAGATCTAGAAATATTAGAAACCAAAAAACAAGGGAATAATATGTTGCCGTGTAATGTTGGCTTGGAATAGCATTACCCCATTTCTTTCCCGCGGGTGTCGTAAGAGGCGACTAAGGGGCTCATGGCGATGGGCAGACAACCTGACAATATGGCGATACACAATTTACTGAATGTCCCTCAAATGTATGTTTACGCCCTGCCTACCCTGCAAGGATATAGGTGTGATATACGTATGCACTAGATTTCCGCCCAGCGGTTTCACACGCTGCCACTCATTTTCCCGTGGTAAAAGTTGTTTTCCTGCGGTAAAAAGTGGCCGATGTGTTATTCCAGGTTATACTCTACCTGTGTTCCAAATTTCATCCAAATCAGTTGAAACGATTGAGCGTGAAGAGGTAACAAATATACATACATACACACACACAAACAAACTCTCAGATTTATGATATTAGTACGGATGTAGGGAATAATATGAAATGACGTAGTACTTTAAAAAAATCGAATGATTCAATATAATTTTCCTTTAGAGTATGGTATACTAATTTTTAGTATTAGACCGGGTCTATCGCGATAGCATTTACCAGGGTTGTCAACCCGCGACCAAAATACATGAAACTGTATTGAAACGTTGGGACACAGGTAAATTACTAATAATTACCTAATATCGCGATAGACCCGGTCTAATACTTAAAATGAGTGAAAGTGATCGCGAGTGCTTAAAAAGTTAGACTCTGGTATACTTCCAAATCTGCAGACACATCTATGCCTTAATATTTGATAGCGTTTCTCATGCGGATCCCGATTTGCAAAAGAGTTAGCAAAATACGGTACAAAAGGAGATAAAAGGATGGAAACCCTGACAAGAATAAGAAATAAATTTGCCAATTACCTTCTTCAATGATCAAAGGGAAAACTGTTTTAACAGTAAATTGACTATTACGCGCTCTTAGATAAAATTACGTTTAAGTCTTTCATTTTTCATTCACGTCCAGATTAATTTATTTTAAGTTGTTCTTGGAGAGAAAATAGGAAAAGGTGAGAGAACTATCTTTAAGCGTAATGTAACATTCAAGAAAAAGGTTGCGAGTGATGTAATGGACTTCTTTGGACTAAGAGCAGAATAAGACAGTACCTTTCTTTGTCGTGTGACGACTGCGGATACTGCAGTATCGTCTGCTGACTTTCCATTTCGACGACGCATTGTGTGCCGAGTTCGAGTTCTGCGAAAAAAAAGATAACAATATAAACAAAGGTTTCATCATTGACTAAACAGATTGAAAGCAAATCTACCTAATACAATTTGGTATCTTGTCTTAATAATCCTTGGGCTATTGCGCCTTTGTTGTTCCAAACACCGGCCATATGCTAGTCGGACTCGCGCACGAAGGGTTCCGTACCATTATCTTTTAAAATGGCAAAAAATACATTTGTTGTATGTGAGCCATAAATGCCTTTTTTATTCAAATTTTTGTAATGATAAATTTAAGCATCAACATACATCATCCGTCAAGTGTCAAAATATCAAGGTTCATAAGAAACAGGCAACAGCCTCCGTTCCATTATCGATAAATATAAACAAAAAGACACATGTTTCATGGGACTCGACCCCCTTGAATAAGTATTTATTGAATTATTATTTTTTTATAGCGGCAACGGAAATACATCATCTGTAAAAAAAAATACTGTCTAACTATCACGGTTTAAGATACAGCCCGGTGACAGACAGCAGTCTCAGTAATAGAGCCCTGTTTAGACCCTTTGGGTATTTAACCCTGAAAAGGTATATTTTGTCGTGTTTTTAAGTTACGATCGACGGCGAAAGAAATTTAATTAAGTCAGGCGTATGGCCGGTAAATATTGATTTTGGCAGCGGTTGCCAAACAACACCCAGTGGCAGTAAGTGAAGAGATTGAACGACTGAAGTTTCGCTGGTTAATAGCGCGTGCGTTATATCATATATCTTGCGGTGTTGCCATTGGAATAAATACAATAAATGCCTATGCATCTTGAGCACGTAACTCTGTTACATCAGGAAGTGCATAACTCTAGGGAAGTCAAATACACATGTGGCAGCATAATGTCTGTTGCATTTGACGCCGATGGGAGCTTTTAGGAATCCTTTATTGAAATTAGATTGAGCCCGCTAGCTAGAGTTTATTGATCAGATTAGTTAAATAAAATTTTGTTTTGATGAAATGAGATGTGCGAAAATTAAATCACTTTTCTCAATCTAGTTGATAAAAACCACAGAGCTCTTGTATTTGCTATGTAATAAAAACGACTCTTGCCGACTGATTAACGCGGTAAAACTGTTGTTTTTAAGTTGGAAAGGTGAGAAAATAATTTATCTGACTCCCACACCCATAACAGTACCAAGTACCAACATCCTTAATTGTCTGAATTGAGTTAACTCGTAACACACATTTTTATCTAACTGCGCATTCTGCAAACACATTGCATTTCCTTTGCCCCATTACCCACGTAACACAGTCATTCACCCAGTTGTACCGTATTAGTGACGGAGGTTGTCGTGGGTATATGATCCGTGCAGCCTGTAGCTATGCTTCACGGTCGACATGTGGAACGGGCAGAATGCTGGTGTAACACTAGCTTGTCATTTCAATGAAAATAATGACTGGTAATTCTGACTGGTATTAAATCACGTTTAGCTACTAAGAATACGTTTTGAGACACGTATTGGATTATTCGATAATTCATGGTTAAAATAAGCGGGTAAGGTGCCCACTATCAACACTGTCTTGTCTACTACAATCATTGAAAACTATGAGCACAGTATAAAAAAACAATACTTTTTACACCTAAACCAGGCAAAGAAATTATTTAGTTATTTTTGTAAGTTTAGACTTCATTGAAACAAACTAATCAAAATAGTCGAAGTCAACGATGCATGAAGGTGAGTAGATAAGTAATTACAGCAAGCACAGAGAGGAACTTAATATTACAATATACCAAATACAAACCCCTAAAAGGTCCACTATTGGACAAGGTCACCCCACACTGATAATACTTTCTTTTACTCTGCCATGCGCTTGCCGCAGGCGGTTGACCAAAACAAATGCTATATTTGCTACCTGTTTAAGCTATTCTAGTAGGTAACACCAGCCAGACACCAGGGTTCAATAGAACCCTATAGAAACGAATATTTCGTCTACAGGGTGTCCCACTTGAAAAGAATAAGTGTGTAGGTAGTAATAAAAAGGCATCTTAATTGAAGTAAGCATATTATAAGTCCGTCAAAAATGTAGCCCGTAAAAGGATTGCCTCGGATTTTCTAACAAACATAGGCAAGGATAGCTCGCTTCGTATTCTTGTCTAGCCAGACTCGAATTTCGACCAGACATGGGAGGCAGGAATGCTAATCGTTAGTAATTGGTTCTCGTGGAACTATGCGATGGACTAAACGCTTTATATTTCAATTTTCTGTTATTATGGCTAGTAAGCCACACATGTATCTACCTATCGCGCATTTGATTTACCCGCTGCCACCCCTTAAGTAAAAAGTAACCTGTCACGCCGGAAATATGTAGTTCTTATGATAAAATAAGCTTGAAAATCTGCCCCGTAGTTTTGGACATTTATCGATTAGTATGATATAATAAAATAATGTGGGGGGAGTGAAGAAAGATTTATATATTTTTTATTAATAAATAGATACAGAGATACGCGCCATTTTGGGTGCTGAGGTATAACTAGCTATAGCTAGATCATAATGTAACCCTAGTAAGGTGAGTCAACGTCGAGGTCGGCCGATGTGCGGTCGTCTTTCAAATCCGGTTCCACTGGCCACATTTCTAGAGCTAGCGGCATTTGCTGTACGATATGATCTCGTCAGAGGCATTGCATTATCGACTCGAAAATTCGTCAACAAAGTGGACCTCTTTGATGCAATGGTTTGTTGATGTTTATAGTTTATATATCTCAGTAAGTATATGCGAGCAAAAAAAGTTGAAAATACAATATAAAAACAGCCGGGTGGAAGGTAGTAATTTAATTTTTACAAGAAAAGCATGTGATACCACTATCGTCTATTCACCAGGCTTACTACGGGAGGCTAGCTAACTTTACTTTCAAGATGCACTGATCGCGATGAAACTGCATACATGATGAGGTGATAGATATACTTCTGACGAAATCAGCCAGTACACATCGAGAACTCTAATTTTATTTTAAAAATGGAATCTAGTGACCAGACGTTACATAGACATAGACTTGTAGGTACTTAAATACGTTTACGTACGCGTACTGCGCTTTTGGCCGAACTGGGGCACCTGACCACAACTTTTGTGTTTACCAACGTTTATAGTAAAAGCGAAAAAAAAACTAATTTTCAAGAGCGATATAACATTCAGTTATTTACTCAAGAAAGGAACAAGGCAAATAAAAAGTGTTCGATCATACATGACAGTGGAAATCAAAGAAATAAGTTTTATGTAGCTGTCCACTTAACTAGACTGGTGTTGACGCTGAAAGTGGGTCTAGCAGACCGATTGTTTGAATACAATACCAATAAAAATTACATAACTTCCGACAGTAACTCGTAGCTATCGCTCTCAATCTGTCAATTACCGATATAAAATTACAGGGTACAAAACCTTTGTAATGTTATCTTGATAAAGATTTCCGTCTACGTAACACAATAGTACAGAAAAAGAAACAATGATTAGGTGATAAAAGTGATTGCATCTGTCGAAATTTTTAACGGCTTGAAGCGATTTTGAAGAATTACGTGCGAAGAAAATCGGCAGATTCTTGCTTTGCTTCAACATTTGCAATGTTTGATACATAAAATTATTCTCAGATAATTTATAAGTCGGTTTCTCACGGAATTCTAAAATGTTTCAAATGCTTACCTAAATTTTACAATTTAGTAAATGTAAATTTTGCCAGGAATTATAACGTGACAAGCAAGGAAATGTATGACAATTTTATAAATACCTAGCGTATCGTCAGTTACATAATTACGTAAGTAAACAGGAAGGTATGTTACGAAAAGAAAACTAGAGCAGCTCTGTAAAGGCGGAACGTCACATAGCATGACGAATGCAGGCGAGCGAATCGTGCGTTTTCGTGTTTTTGTTTCCATTTAGCGAAATAACAAGAAACCGTGATCGTGACGCCTGAAAAGGGATAATACTTAGAGTAATGCTATCTTTCTTTCTCACTCCAACATTTTGATTGTTTTATTAGTCAGAATCAATATTATAGTAGCAAAAGGGACTAATGCAAACCACACATAATCACACATTGCTACTTTGTTGACTAATTTAACTGTTCTAGAATCATACTTTCAATCCACACTAATATTATAAATGCGAAAGTAACTCTGTCTGTCTGTCTGTCTGTCTGTCTGTCTGCTACGCTTTCACAGCCAAACTGCTAAACCGATCTTCATGAAACTTGGCACAGAGATTGCTAGCATACCGAGAACGGACATAGGCTACTTTTTATCACCACTCGAGGGTCTGGAGTACAGATGTAGACCACCAGGTGTACCACCAGGAGCCCAGCTAAACTATTAGAGATACAGGCATGGTTCCAAAACAAAAGTTGTTCAGTATGATGGGCCACTTCTTTTCAAAAGGACATTGAGGATCTGGAGTACCTTATGTAGACCACCAGGTGTACCATCAGGAGCCCAGCTAAACTATTAGAGATACAGGCATGGTTCCAAAACAAAAGTTGTTCAGTATGATGGGTTGCTTCTTTTTACAAGGACATAGTGGATCTGGAGTACCTTATGTAGACCACCAGGTGTACCATCAGGAGCCCAGCTAAACTATTAGAGATACAGGCATGGTTCTAAAACAAAAGTTTTCAGTATGATGGGCTGCTTCTTTTCACAAAGACATTGAGGATCTGGAGTACCTTATGTAGACCACCAGGTGTACCATCAGGAGCCCACCTAAACTATTAGAGATAAATTAATGGTTCCAAAACAAAAGTTGTTCAGTATGATGGGTATAAGTTGTGAAAGGATATTGGCAACTTTTTACCGAGGATTTTTTTGTTATCTACTGACTTTTGTATTAAATGGTTATAAATATTGATCTCTCAGGGCAGTACACCGGAAAGCAAATTTTGAATTGTCCCTTTAACAACAGAAGCAAGCAATTCATCCTTAAACAGTAGAGATAAGAACTGTTCTAATAACACTGTCATACTTACTATGAATATACATATCTACTTTAGAACCTGTGCCTAAAAAAACTACCTAACGCGGACGAAGTCGCGGGTAAAAGCTAGTTAGAGATAAATTAATGGTTCCAAAACAAAAGTTGTTCAGTATGATGGGTATAAGTTGTGAAAGGATATTGGCAACTTTTTACCGAGGATTTTTTTGTTATCTACTGACTTTTGTATTAAATGGTTATAAATATTGATCTCTCAGGGCAGTACACCGGAAAGCAAATTTTGAATTGTCCCTTTAACAACAGAAGCAAGCAATTCATCCTTAAACAGTAGAGATAAGAACTGTTCTAATAACACTGTCATACTTACTATGAATATACATATCTACTTTAGAACCTGTGCCTAAAAAAACTACCTAACGCGGACGAAGTCGCGGGTAAAAGCTAGTGATCATATAAAATCTAATCTACCATTTCAAAAGATAACCAAATAATTTTCTTTTACCTTCTAATATTAGTATTTACCTAGTTTGAATACCTAAATAAATATAAAGATAAGTTTTTTTTGCAACTGCCATGCAGCAATAAAATACGTGGAGTGACTGATGTCAATGGTACCACAGAATAATAACTAGTAACTAGCGTTACAGAAGCTTTACTTCGCAATGGTTTTCAAAGAAATATGTACTCAATCTGATAGACAATATGATTTAATTTAGCTCGCGTTCCAATCAACCACGTGTTCATTTACATACCTGTCAAATATTTTTTTGAGGGAATATGAGCCGCGGTCTAGGGTTGCTTACTTCGAGAAACTACTTACGCCATCTAGCTATTTTCTGAATGACCCTAAAATGTTTGTCAGACGTGGCGTAAATGTCCGTTTTTAGCGGTCGTTTACGCTCTGCCTATATATGTATGCATGTATGTAATAACAAGTCCTGGCGCTGGTTGCATATCTTGAAATTTTGTGAAAACACCTAAATTGATTAAAATTATTCTTCAGTTAAAAACCGATATCAGTTTAAAAATAAAACTTAAGACGCGCGCGAACCCACGGGTATCAGATCAGCTAGTACCTAAATATGTGCTGAGTGTGAATAGTGCTCACCGAAACTAGCACAATATAATTTTTATCTTGCACCTACAATTTAACTGCATTATTGCAAAATATTATTTTATTTTTAAAATTATTTATTATATTTCCAAGCAAGAAATTCACAATATGGATTCGCAAACTTTCTTTAAGTTGAAAAGAATTCCATAGACATATCACATATAAATATTCTGCGTTGGGCTCTTAGTCTAAGTTCGTAAATGAATACGTACGACAGATGAAATGCAACTCGAATGAAACGACTAAACCTTTTTATTTAATTTTAAATACTTACTTTTAGGATTTTGGAATAGTAGGTACTTTGTTCAACAAAAAAAGAAAGGGTTTGTTTAGAATTAAATTCATTTCAAAAAGGAACATAATGTAATCAAATCAAGAGTATTTCTTTGCTTTTTTCGTCTGTCCATCTTGCAAAAAATTGACAAGAAAGTTGAACAAATAGCGCACGCGTGTGACTTCTTTCGCTTGCGGCAGCCCGCTAGATTAGCCCTTTCGCAGTGGCCGGCGCCTGGAGGTATGTTTTCAATACCTACACGCGGAGTGACACAGGCCTGATGGTACTAAACTTCTAAATATACAAAATACCTAAGTATGTATCATAATATGTATGTCTAGTCTAGTATAGCTGATGGATGGTGATTGAAGTCATTAAATGAACTATTGGGCACCATTGCAATGATGATTAATCACAATTTTAAAAAGTACAATAGTACATGTTAGGCCGTGTGATGCCGGCTTAGAATAGCATCATCCCATTTCTTTCCCGTGGGAGTCGTAAAAGGCGACTAAGGGACTCGAGGGTGCGTATTGCAATTTTAGGCGATGGGCTGACAACCTGTCACTATGGCGATACACAATTTTCCGAATGAGCCACAAATGTTTGTCAGACGTGGCGTAAATGTCCGTTTTTGCGGCCGTTTACGCTCTGCCTACCCCGAAAGGGATAAAGGCGTGATATGTATGTATGTATGTACATGTTAGGAATTCAAAAACACACTTAGATTTTAGACAATTCTTAGCCTGTCTTGGTATTCATATTTGCTGAAGTGCTTAGTCTATTTGCTGAACAAGTTAGTAAAGCACCATATAAAGTACATTTTTGCTTGTGAGTAAAGGGACAGACAACAAATATCACCACATTTTTGCATGTAAGTAAAAGGGACAAATGTCAATATCATACTCACTTGTTCTGGTGAATTGTGTATTGGTGCATTAAATTTGTATTTTACATACTTCCAAAATCTAGTTCTTAAATCTAACTAACTTTAATCGTTTTCAAAGGTTTTTATGTAGGTAAACAATGTTTATAAATAGTAACTAACTATCTCATTCTAGTAATTCATCATTATAACGGCCAAAAATGCATACCATTTAACTTTTATAGTTTCCTTGCATGATTTCAAAACATAAACATTGCAATATTGTCAGGCACTCATTGCCTTAAGCATGAGTATTATTAAGTGATGGTGTACCAAAAACTTTGCAGGTTTGTTCAGACCATGAATTTGAACAACTTTTGCTTTTGAGGCTATGTTGGTAAATGAGATTTTTTAATCAATCTCCCATTCAAAATTCCCTATCAGCTGACTGACTTCTATGGAAACTGGAAAGAAATATATATTTAGAGGATTTTTTTCATAAAACATTAACTTTGTATGTCCATCGGCTATGGAGAGTGTTTATTTCAAGTCAGTTGGTAGCTTAAGATTTGTGCCCACTTTATTGATTGTTACAATTTATGTTTATCAGCTTAATCCCTGAGAAATTAAAATAAAAGTTATATTGAACTAACAATAGGTACTATGTGATTGTAAGCAATTTAATAGGTATTGGGTTTATTTTTTGGAGAGACGGCTGTTGTTCCTCAATGAGAGTAGAGGAAGAAGGAATAATTTTTAGCTTTTTACGAAGTAATAATATACCTTTTAATTATTTGGGTACAATAAACATATAAACAACTTATAAAAACAAGGTCAAGGTTAATCTAGGTATGAATAATGTTCTCTAAATAGTAGTGAGAATACTTTTGATTAGTTTTGGTAAAAAAAATCTGATGATGAAGCCTAAAAGTATACTCTGACCAAGGTAATTGTTTCTTTTATAGTCAAAACAGGAAACATAGTAAACCGAAGCTGTTTATTACTCTTATTCATAAACACAATGAAATAAGCAAAGAGTAGATCATGGGCAAAAGATATATTTTTTGTACATGTCATACAATACAAGCAGAAGAGTAAATAAAATTCTTCTTTGCCAAAATTCAGCCCGGACACGATAATTAATAAAATACACTCTACTTTGAGTAAAGGTAGGTAGGTAGGCTCTTCCGAAATATACAGATGAGCAAAACAAGACTCATAAATGCACTACTTGTAAAAAAACTAACAATATTGGTATCAAACAATAAAAAGCAATGCGTAGATAAACTAGAACATACGTAGTCACCTGCAAGATAGCAAATTCTTTATTATATCCAATGAAACCAGCTTACCTCGCCTGTTAAAGGGTCGAACACGAACAGCTACTTTTATCTTATCTGAGGCCATTTTGACACTTATAATACACAAATACAATTAAAACACAACACTATGCACATCAAAGTATGATAAACTATTGCACATTATTCACCCATATTCTAAAACAACAAAATTCATTATTTCACGTTATATTCACGACGTTCCCGAATTGACACTGGCCGCCATGTTGTTTTTCCAAATCGGAATCGGACCTACTTTAACTAGAGTTCGCCAGAAAACGGTATTTCAAACCGGTATTTGGTACTGAAACAGGAAAAACTAATCGAAAGGTAACAAATTTGTTTAAATGTAATCTTTTAAAGTTCAATGAGAAAATTCTTGATGAAAAGTTATATTCCGTTGCTGAAAATCGACGCCGGTGAGTTTATTTTTCTATGTCCATGTCGCTGGCTCCCCAAACTATGTATTTTTCAAAGCTGAGAGGCTCAAACGTTTGTGACGAATGGATGGACTCTTATTTTAAGACTGGTTTTCAATGTGACGCTACCTAGACTGAGATCTCAGGTCAAAAAATTTGGGGAGCCAGCGACATGCTTTTAGGTTAGAATTTCAGAGAAATCATCAGATTACTTGTTAACGGCGCAATGTGCCAAAATGATGGCTATGCCAAAGAAATGTGACGGAATATGTGACAGCTACCAGCACATTTAATAGCTATGTGACCTAACTGGAGCTGAGAAATAAGCCATGGAATGTTTCCAACCCATGTCGCTGGCTCCCCAAAAAACCGGCATCCGAAATCTTTGCAAATACCACCTAAAACTACTAACCAAAGAGGAATTCTCGATCGTAATGTAGTAAATACTCGTTCTTCAAACAATCTCCTCTAGAATCAGCTTCGTTATTGAGAAAACACAACATTTGTTTTTGTATGAATATAAGGGTGACTACATCGTTCATCCCTTTTTGGGACAGTTTCAGGAACTTATGGTTTCATGATTTCCGTACAGATTATACTAAATATTATCTTAAATAATGTTAAGAAAAGGCCTCGCTTGAATTGATTCCTATAATTAATAAATAAATATCGTTTAATCTCATAAAACTGTAGCGTTGTTACATTTTTACAGTCTGTACAACTTGTATGTAGGTACAGTCGGTTGTAGCACATAAGGTAACAGGGATACTCCAAAAGAACTGAATTATTTTTATCTCCAGTTATTAAATAATCTAAATTTAAACTTATTCTCATAAAAGAAGAAATTTTCTACTAAAACATATTCATGTCAAGAAAAAAATATTGCTAAGGACAAAAATGATTCAGCCCTTTTGGAGTTTCCCTGGTACCTTATGTGCTATAACCGACTGTACATTCACTCTCAACAAATGCCTAGTTGATTGAGATGATCATATGATAGGTAAATTAAAACTGATTACAGTAGTTCCACTAAAATATTAATAAAATCAAATTATAATACGACTGGTTGTGTTACCTGATGGGCTCGTGGTAGTACTTTTTGAATACATATTTTTTTGTTTCGTTAATCTGTCTTCAGGTAATAACCAGTTTTTTTTAAGTTGTTATTTTCTGACGATGGTGCAATAAAACCGGTCGCATCATAATGTAAATTCATAAATATATGTACATTCGGACCTATTCATGAAGATCTCTTTTCGACGCAAATGATGTGCTAAGTCGCCGGCCTCGCAGCTGACGATTTCTCCCGAACGACAACAATGAGATCGTGTATACAAGCATATTGGCATACTACAATGATTTTGTACTATTAATGTTATAATAATAAACCGTGGTAAATATTGTTTTTTTTCATATGTTGTATTTTAATTGCTGATTATACTTAGTAGTTGTATGAAATACCGTCAAAATCTAAGTACCTTAAATAGGTAAGTTGATGTGCTGCTAATAGTACCAGCACAATATAAACACTAAGAGCCCTTTGCGGACATTGTTCAAGGTAATATTTAGTATAATCTGTACCGAAATCATGAAACCATGAGTTTCTGAAACTGTCCCAAAAAGGGTTGAACGATATAGTCACCTATATTCAAACAAAAACAAATGTAGTGTTTTCTCAAAAACGAAGCTGATTCTAGAGGAGATTGTTTGAAGAACGAGTATTTACTACATTACGATCGAGAATTCCTCTTTGGTTAGTAGTTTTAGGTAGTATTTGCAGAGATTTCGGATGCCGGTTTTTTGGGGAGCCAGCGACATGGGTTGGAAACATTCCATGGCTTATTTCTCAGCTCCAGTTGAGCCACATAGCTATTGAATGTGCTTGTAGCTGTCACATATTCCGTCACATTTCTTTGGCATAGCCATCATTTTGGCACATTGTAATCTGATGATTTCTCTGAAATTCTAACCTAAAAGCATGTCGCTGGCTCCCCAAATTTTTTGACCTGAGATCTCAGTCTAGGAAGCGTCACATTGAAAACCAGTCTTAAAATAAGAGTCCATCCATTCGTCACAAACGTTTGAGCCTCTCAGCTTTGAAAAATATATACTTTGGGGAGCCAGCGACATGGACATATTTTTCTGACCATGTTGGGTTTTCTACCATTTTAGGTCAACAATGTTTAATGGCAACATTCCGTACACGTTCTGATTTAAGCTGTATCTGATACTGAAGGTGCTATTTTAAAATCAGGATACGCGTTTATCAAAGAAATTTATTAATTTATCAAAGAAACAACATATAAATTTATTCTAATATTGTACTTCGATTGGTAAGAGAACTGAGTCCAGGAAAGGTGAAATTTGAAAGAGATTAAACAGTATGAATAATTTTGCTTGAAATGGGACGTAATGCCGGTATTTATGACAGCTGATGCGACGACTTTGGTTGGTGACGACAAACAAAATGACAAGTAAAAATCCAAAATATCTCCGATGCATTGTTTTGTTTCTCAACATTTTGTAAATTGAAGAGCTTTTAACGGTATAATTTGGTTTTTTAAGTAGCACTTGCGACTGTATGTACTAAAATAGCAAATTCGCAAGATTATCACAGAAAAATGTCTTCGGATCCCATGTTTGGTTGGAATCTAACTTTTAAAACGGTGGAGAAGGATGTAAAGAGAAAAGCAGATGTTCTGATTGCTTTTATTCACTGGAATATGACGAAGAGAGGATTCCGTACAATTGGGATAGGTGACGAAGTGAGTATTGTTGTTTTGATCCCAGATAATCTAGCATACTTCTTTGTGATGGACAACTTTGAAGAAGCCATTTTATGGGATCATTTTACTAGATTACCCACATATTTGAGTTTCTCCAATAAGCACGTGAATATTTTTTCAGAGGACTATTACTGGCGATGAGGAAAAGAGTGAACTTTTACCAACAGGATGGAATGACAAAGAAAACTATACATTGAGATACTTACTGGATGACAAACTTTATATCCTACATGGCCTCAACACTGATGGAAATCTCATAGTTAACCTCATGGTAAGCATTGTAAACATTTGGTTTGTAGTTTAGTTTTTTAGAAAATTTCCATACTTCTCTCCTTTTTGTACATTTGAGCAGTTCTGTGTTTTTTCTGACATTTACTACTATCTAAATTAAAATGATGTACCTACCATAAAGGAATTTTTAGACTGACCCAGTTTCTCTTGTCTTCTATAAGAACAAACATTTTGTATAGATTTTGTTGCAATCTAATTGTTTCATTACAGAAAGCTGCAGACCTTGCAGTCTCGAACATTGCATTGAAAGTAGATGACTCAGTAAAAGCTACAAGTGGATCAATTGAAAAGATGATACCAAACCACAAGGATGTCATGTTCAGTGTCAAAAGAGATCTAATAGACTCTGTCACTGAGCGAACTACAGTCACTACCGAAACGCAAACTTCTCGAAGTATGTCGATAAATGTTTATATTTGATATTATTACCATGTGCAGTATAATAAACTCTTCCAAATTACTTGTTTACTTTATGTAGTTTCTAAATAGCAGAAGGTAGTCAAAATTGCATTTTGAAATACAAAGTCTAAATTTTGTTTTAATGTGTTGCAGCCCCATCCAACAGAGGTGGTCCAGATGATCCATTAAGGGTACCGTCATCCAGACCCCTTCCTGGTGTGAATCCTGACAATCCTAACTTATGGTAATAAATTACTTGTAGTAAAAATACTGTTCTTAAAAGCTCTGTACAAAGTAAATTCAGAAAAAAAACATATCATTACAAGTTAGCTTAAAAACTGAGATGAAATTATCTACTGTTTAAAATTTAGAACTGATATTATTTGAATTGAAGCTTATTCTTCTTTTTGACCAGTCAATGGCAAAATGTTGATCTTCAAAGTTAAGTGAAATGTAGCCACATTGGTGGTTATATCCTATTTTATTCTTATCAATCAAACAAATTAAGAAAATAAGAATTTAGAAAAGTCAAATGGAAAGAAAATTTAGGCAAGGTGTGTTTCTTCGAAAGGAACAACAAATTGACATGTCTGTGAAACTAAACCCAAAGGAACTTGAAATATAAAAGAAATATTACCCTCGGGGAAAATTGTTCAGTTAACCTCTTAAAGGAATGCAGTGCATATATTTTTAAGGCTGCTTAAGAAAATTTCCTATTTGTAATTTTGCAGGGACTTGCCACCAGCAGGCTTACCAAACATTGGTCGATCAGACTTGGATCCCTTTGCCCCAATGGGCGGTGCTGGAGCAGGGGGCATGCTTTTCAACCCATTCGCGCCTCGCAGAGACATAGAGAATCCTGGACTGGGAATCCCTGGTGGTTTGCCTCGGTTTGTACTTTTATTATGTTATTTAACTATTTTCCCCTAGAAAATATTAATAGTTCTTATTTAATTATTTATTCAGATAATTAAATTGTAAAGAAAAACATACCAATTTAAACTAAGCTAAACAAGACTAAAATTAAATAATACAAATAGTTATTTCTCTAAAGAGATAAAAAAAGAGATTATTATGATTTCTAAAACATACAAAGATTGACAATTATTAATTATCTTACCTGTGCTGTTGGCTTAGTATAGTGTTAAATATATTTCAACTTTGTGCCAATGCTTTACCTTAAACCTCAGACTCAGAAATTGGTAACAGAGTAACTGAAATTTTACTTATTACAATTTCTAGCCCCTTAAACACACTTTATTTTAAAATACATATTATCGAAATTGTTGTCAAAAATGCGTGGTGTTATTAGTTTATTACGTTAATGGGATAGAGAAGCTCTTAAAACTGTCAAAACTGAACCACACTCAATGATAATGACTAAAAATACTGAAACGGGGTTCTTACCGCAATACTTGTTTTTGTTGAATTATTGTTCCGTGATCATGGCCCATGCAACTGAGCCGAAATATTGGACAATTCAACAAAAACAAGTAGCTCGGTAAGAACCCCGTTTCAGTATTTTGAGTCATTATGTATGACCGCGAAAGTTTTAAATACATAGTTTTTGAACCATACTTGTTGCCGTTTCAGAGGAGCGGTTCCGCCCGGCGCGCGCTTCGACCCGTTCGCGCCGCCGCCCGCCGGCCCCATGCCCGGCAGGAGGCAGCCGCCGCCAGACGCTGACCACCTGCCACCTCCAGGGTTCAACGAAGACATGTTTATGTAGGCTGCTGCCTTTATTAGCTAACATTTTACTAGTGACTGATACTGAAATCTGAGGGACTGATTGCTGATGACTAGAAGCAACATTCCAATGTAGTCTGCTGCCGGATACGGTTTAGTTTTCAGAATTCGTCACAAGTAAAGTTTTATCTTTGAGAGTATCCCTTTCCTGTGTTTTCCCTGCCTGTGGAGCTTTTGTGGAATACAGGACAGTTGCGTAATATCAAAGGATTTCGGATACTTTCAAGTCTGTTACGAGTATAACTAATTAGGGGAACATGGTATTTACTGTAATAAAGCAGTTTCGTTTGCTTAAATTGTGTTTTATTGGATCTTAAAATATTTGCAATGTTGTAGTAGTTTTGCAATATTCCAAATGACCCTGAAATATTTGTCAAACGTGGCGTAAATGTCCGTTTTTACAGCCGTTTACGCACTGCGTACCCCGTAAGGGATTATAGGCGTGATATATGTTTGTAGTAGTTACAGTATACGGAACAAGGGAGGAGTTCTCTGAGAAGAGAAGCTACGTATGGTGCTGGTGAACTCCCACAGTGGTGTCTGAAGTTCTACAAAACTACTTTTCCTGAAGATGTGATGTAATAAAATAGGGATCTCCAGTACTTTATATCTTTAATAAAAGGGCAATTCTTCTGTCGCGTGGGGACATCGAGTTGACGAACGACCCGATCCCAGTACCCGATATTATCAATCTACAGGCTACAATTTTACAGGTGAAATTCGGTGTTCATTGCGTAGCCGGTTAGCCATTATGTTACCGGGAATATCAACCGGCTACGCAATATACTACGAATTTCACCTGTAGACTTGTAGCCTGTAGTTTCATAACATAGGCACCAGGTCACTTATGACCCGATTACTCTAAGTATAGTTGTGGATTGTACAGACCAAGCGGTACAGCAGCATTTGTGGTAATTTTTTGGTAGATTTTAGGATAGAGACTAGCAACTTCGATCTTATTTTTCTCTTTGGCAACACCAAACATCAGTCTAGTGATTTTTTTGTGCGGAGCACACGTTTTTTGCGTGTGTGGTAATTTCTCTTGGCTGCTCACGGCTGCATCCGTTCAATTTTGATTCAATGTGTATGGCTGTGGAGGTAAGTGCATCTCTTAACTTATGTTTAATTTATACTGTTGCTAGTTTTAACAAAATCAGGTTGGGAGGTCGTGCCCTCCCAGCGTAGGTACGTCATCAAGCGTTGCAATGGAGCGACTGTCGTGTGGAATTAAATTCACATTTTCCTCCCTACTTCTATTGCCTGTTTTAGGAGTGGTATAATTTAAATGAGGCGTATTTATAAACATATTTCGTTTCCTTGAAACCAAGCAGCTATCGATAGTTTTTACTACATCTCTGGACGACCTCACTTTCGAAGCATTATATTATACCTATCATTGACGAAATTCTGTACTTTTAGGGCTTACGGTCGATAAATAGGCGTTATTTTATGTTTTAAACACATTTCTTTGAAGCATTCATGAGCTTCATTTCATGAACCTTAGATTCTGTACCATCCGTCCAATGTGGGTGGGACAATAATACCTACTTGGCATGAATGTTTACCCAATACTTGGGGCGAATTTCGTAGAAAACCTATGTAGCACTGAAAGTTTCAGATCGTTAGGTATTTCACAATAATTTCACACTGAATGAAATTGCACTAGAAAATATAATTTACTTTCATATAAACAGTTAGCAGTGCAATATCAAGGGACAAAACAACTTGTATAATTTGTTTATTTAAACAACTTGTACCTATGTTATTGTAAGGCATGTTTAAAATTATCAAGAAGCTTGCTGTGGCACCTGTTTATAAAGCATGCATTGTGATTGCTATGGTGACTGGTGAATTCATAAACATACTTGCCAGGTTTGCCAACAGCATTGTCTTAATTACAATGCCAAGGAAAATAAGAGACTTAGGTGTCTCTTCAGGTTGATGTACCTACCTTGTGCTATAAATATAATTCCAAAATTTTAATGAGACCTACTTACTAAGTTCCAATAAAATAATGTATTATTTTTAAATTGTACCTAATCACTGTCACTGGCACCTACTGCTGAAACCACTAACAAAATTTTTGTTTTTAATTAGCAAATGAAACTTTGTTTTCCAAATTCAAATACCTACCTACCTAGAAATATGATTCCATGTATATCACATAGATTGAGTTTCAAAAATGTCATATTTATCACCATTTCAGTATTTATCTACCCACTACTGGTTATAAGCCTTGCTCATTCGTCTCTCTCATGCGATTGATACCTGAGCTAGCCTATTCCAGGTTAAAATTTTATGATATGTGATCTACCAAAAGCAACACTGACAGAAAAAGGTTTAAGAAGTGTTTGCCCTACTCTGATATGTCTGGCTCAAAATAATAATGCCAACAGGCAGGGTAAATTTTTTCTACACCATTCTGAGGTGCCCTTTTCTGACTACCTGCTATATAGTGAACATAATCCCTTGTTCAAAACAATATTTTTTTTTTTTTTTTTTAATGAAACCAGTTTGTAGGATACAGCTGGTTATCATGTTATAATATTTGTACCATACACAAATCAACCACAAAAAGTAACTTCAAGAATTCATTTCTTGATATTGTTCCTTATTTAGGTATTGTAATGTGATGTACAAAACCACATATCAAACATGGTCGATTACTTTTACGTCAATGCATTTGATGCTGATATGAAGAATCATAATAATAACCATGTTTATGAAAAACGGATTGACATGCACTGTTCGTCTTGACGTCATTCAAACGCGTTCTGTGCAAGGTGCAATCAATATATCCTATACTCTCTACCTACCTAGCAATCAAATGTAGTTACATACCTACATTATTGTGTAACAATAAAAGCATTATTAGGTAGTTACAGCAATGGTTGACTCGTGTGTGATTTATGATAAATGTCGCTACGCAACTGTTTGATAAAGATTTGGAAAATAGGGAAATAGGTTGTCGCAAAAATAAATATTCTCATTCTCGACAATATTGTTTTTATTTGATAGATATAAGTCCGTAGGCAGCTTAGTCTCTTAAGTTATTTCTGGGTCTGTTTTTTAACAAGCTAACTGAGCTAGGTATTCTCAAGTCATTTAATAATATGATACAGAAGTCCGCCGCGTCATACAGAGGCTTATTAAATACAATCCAGTGCAATGCCCTACTCATAAGGAATCCTGAATGGGGCAATGCCGTGTCTATTAATAGGCCAGAAACGGGTACCCTAAGACAACCTGGAGGGGCGTCGACCCGTCCTTGGCGCGCGTGTGTTGACCTGCGGCTGCGCATGCCCAGCCCAGCCGTGCCGTTACCCCGACCTATCACGAAACGAGGATCTATAAGCCGCCATCTTTGAAATTCGGATACAGATATTAGCGCGCAAAACTGACGTCAGCTGTTGGCCGTTTGCGATGTTAAATGTAGAGCAATTTGTGTCAATTTTGTTATTGTGGCCTTTTACTTCGACAACAACCGAAATGCGTAGCATTTTTTACAGGCAATTGATTTGCTCCTCTTACTATACTCTTCACAAATAGTTTCGTTGGAAAAGCAATTTATCAACGTCATAGCTACAGGACAGTAATCTCCCTTCGTTGCTGAGTTGTTTTAAGGGCTGGCATGGCATGGCATACTGATAGACCCTTTGTGTTGAACTTTCCTGATTCCCTATATTGCCTCGTCTGTTGGCTTCCATTTATCACAATGCAATGGCTTCTTACTTTGTTGTGTCTACTGTTCTTTGTTACTTAGGCTTATAATGGCTAATGCTAGTAAACTGTAATTACTAACATGTTGCTAGCGCAACGAAACACCTACTTATCTACAAGGATTAACTGGTTCAGGCTGGCATAAGCTAGCTTTCACTGGTCTGGGTGTATTTATAGCTAGTACAATAGAAACTAGTCAGTGGGTAGATACCTACTTGTTTGTCGAGATCGGGATTAGCGGAAAACTAGTATAGCCTAGGTCAAACCGGTTCGCCAATCGCGAATATGTAGAACTAGTTTAGTCTTGACTGAACTGATTTGTCGTTACTAGATTTACATGATTGAAAGAACATAGGATCCATTGTTATTCCATGTTATAAATATAACAGCACACGAATATTTACGTCAGCTAGTCCTTTTATAAATCGACGCGTCAGCGGGGTATTTCTGGTCGGACTAAAATCGTATTAAATGCGTCGCGATAGGCAGCCATGGTTCCATTAATGCGAGCCGCGGTCTCTTTAAAAAAAACTCTGGCTATTCAGCAAGGGCTAAGGTCGTTGAACCCAGCTCCTTGGTGCGAGTTAAAGGGCGACGCACTCTCCTTGCCTCAGGCTTTGAGAACCTGTGGCACGCATGTTCGGACACACGACAGAATACAGACAGAATTTTATGGTGGATAATTTGGTATGTTCTATTTGGGACGTTTCGATATTGGGTTGGCGAGAAGTATTTACTTGTGAAGAAAGTTATTATGCGGTACCGATGGTCAAAATTAAACAGGGAGTTTTCTGTTTGAGAATAATAAACGCAAAAGACATGAAAATAAAAGAATTGTTCTATCCGAATCTATCCTTGTTTTTCTCGCTTTATTATCAATAAATACTCGTGATTTTTTTGAAAACTTGCAAAAATTGTATACCTAACACGGGAAGTGTTTAAAAATTTGGTATTCAAATACTCGTGAATTGTTTGCAAGTTTACGTTGTGGTTTTTGGTTAATATTTAGGGAAACACATGAAAGTAAACAATTTTGTGATGCGAGTGATGTAACAATGATAAGTAACGTTTTGTTTTACGATCTCATACATGTAAGTGAAAAATAGAAAAATTATGCGACGTTCAGTACCATGGTACCATCTATCCCGTGACTAGGGAATAGTTAAAAAAATAGAAAGGAAACTTCTTATTAACTTCTATATAATAAGTTGCATAATCCAAGATAATTTCTAAGTTAACTTAGAATTAAAGGTTTCGATTTGTAAAGTTACGTTACTAGACTTGTTCACTACCCCTGCATTTCCCGGAGGGAAGTAGATAGGTACTCCTTGCGTGCTATAGCATGACTAGCAATACCAATGCCAGCCAGAATCCCCTAGCGGTGTTTTATACTACCCATTTCTCGACATCCTTTCGCTTCTCCTGCCTTCCTCACTAAATCTACATTAGTGATGAATGTTTGTTGTGAAAACAAGAATTTCGTCACAGATATTTCTCTAAATATGTTACGTTGAACTTTGTTCCCAAAACCTTTTTCCCCTTGTTGTTTCGCAGAATATAAATGGGGCCATTATAATGCTATAACCTATAAGTCGTATAACGACCGTTTGCATATTTCCAAAATAAGCGTTGGTCATCCCTGCAGTCAAAACGTTCAGCTGCATATGGCTTCACAAAAACGGCGTAAACTAATGATAATAAAAGCTGCAATGCAACTGAATGAAAGGTGCAAAGAGGTCGGTGTGAAGCGGTACTCTATCTGGGTCAGTAAGGCATGTCGCAACCCACTACGGGCAGGAGTTGCCTGGTTGGAAATAGAACTCTACGGAAAATGTAGGCAACGCGAAAGTACGGGAATATGCTGTAAATGGATAAGCTATAGGCAAACCAGATAACTTGCGGGGCAAGAATTATGTGGGGGGTATCGATACACACGCAATTAGTTGTGACAAAATCCATCTTGAGATATATTACTTCAAAGCAAAATAAAATACCTACAGAGAGTGTAGACAGTCAATTCGTCTGCTCCCAGCTACGTCTTGCCCCGCGGGCGTCCCGCGAGTTATCTGGTTCGCCTATATGAATTAGATGTTTCGTGATATATGATAGGGTTGAAGCTGCATCATGGTATTTTAAAAATGTTATGACCACGGTGATTCAAACGAACTGTAATACACGTGTAAAAAGTATTCGCTGAAAATATTTTTAGGGTTGAATTGAACCCGTCCTTGAAACTGAGCAACTTTCCCCAAGGAACATAGGTCGGAATATGCAAACATCGGTTATGAAAACATTTGCAGCTAATATTTTGAAAACCTGTATAACATTGCACTATCCGTTAAATACAATTAATGTACTTATGTATGATTAACTGAACCAGTTAAACCACGGTGTTGTTTTGTTTTATTAGTTTTCCGTAGGCACACAAGTTTTTTTTTATTGATGTAGGTTACATAATAACTACTTTACTAGCATAAAGTCAAGGTTCAACGTAAAACATAATACACACCGCAGTAATAGACATGTCCCTTTACTCGTATAATGTATTTTGTTAATTATTAGCTTATTAGTGCAACTCGTGTAAATACCTGTATCGCTTACAGTAAGGCCATTCCAATAAGCCATATGTGACAGCTGTTAAAATTCGTGATAATGCTATGGCAGAGAGTAAAATTATCCATTTGGAACTGGCAGCTGTCAAATATGCTTATTGGGATGGCCTTGCCGTACTGAATGCTATTTTTAACGACCTTATCCGGTCATTGAGCAAATCGCGGAATTTATCTCGTTCGTCACCATTTACTAAGAAACAACATGCAGATTCTGAGAACAGTTCCTACCTGGCAATAAAGAATATCTTATTTACTCGTAGATTGCTCTAGATTGTGATAAGATATTTTTATTTTTTTAAATGAAAACTGATAGATAATCGTTGAATCATTCAGTCTTATGCGTGCTAAAGCGAATTTTATATTTATAGGGTCCTCTCCTTGATCGGTAAAAATGCGTTATAAATTTAGGAACACACCTTTATCCCTTACGGGGTAGGCAAAGCGTTAACGGCCGTAAAATCCGGTCGTTACCACCATGTATGACAATATTTGAGGACCTTATCCGAAAAGTTTTGTATCACTTGTGACAGGTCGTCAGCCCCTAAAATTGTAACACACATGGAACCCTCAAGTCACTTATTCGCTTCTTAAGATACCCGCAGGAAAACAATGGGGTGTTGCTATTCTAAGCCGGCATCACACGGCATTAATAAAAATACATTTTATTAGGCAAACCATTTCCAGCACGATAATACCTGTTTCTTTTCTGTACCGCTGTACGTATTTAAATAATGTATATATTTATGTCAAGTACTGTAGTATAGTTAAAATTAGTTTTAATTATGCATTGTTTTGTCCCCATAAAATATTGATTCTCGCACTACCGACGGTTTGGCTGGAAGAGATCTCTTCTTAGAGATAAGCTCGCCTTTGCTCACACTGTATGTACATTTTTCGTTTGTTTTTATGCAATAAAGGATATATATACGTATTTTGGTACATAAATAGTTAAATAAATCATGCCTTTTTCTCTGTGAAATAGGCAGAGACTGCTACGATCCCTAAATACTGCTTTCGCTTGCTAGAGCTTCTATCTCTGCTCGCATTCATCAATGTCTTATGCACGCTCCTCGTTACTCTTGACCTGACCTTTATTCAATAAAGTGACGACAGTAGCTAAAAATAACCTTAGGAAATGTCCTGTCAGGAAAGAGGGCATTGATGTCAAAACTGCGGAGGCTCAATTTGCGCGTGACGTCATGCGCAGTACGTCACAACGGTGACGTCATATACAGCTCTTGTTTATGTTTCATCCCGTAGGCATACATAGAGGGTCAATCGTTTATTCACGGGTTATTAAGGTGTTTTCTTCAATTCAGCGATAACACATCTCATCAGTTAGTATCGTTTACAGTTCATCACATATCGTTTATCTCTCTTTGTATACAAATTGGAAAAACTCATTGATGTATCTGTATGCGACGTGCTTATTTGATCATTTTGTATATAATCATTAAATAGTATAAAAGGAAGTCGCTTCCCGTGTTCCTATGTCCGTATGTATACTTAGATCTTTAAAAGTACGCAAAGGATTTTCATTCGGTTTTCTTTAGTAGATAGAGTGATTCATTAAGAAGGTTTTTATGTATAATTCATGCCAGGAAAAGATCTTCTTTCATGCGGACAACGGTTAGCAGAGGACGAAACCGCTGGACGGATCGCTAGTAGAATGTATAAAGTTGACGATACTGCCAATTCCACGTTATTTTTATTAGATTGTTACCGTGATTTTTAGTTGATTAATTTATTTATTAATGATTTATTTTAGCCAGAAACAGTAAAGAGTAAAACACATAAGCAATACAACACACAACAGGCACTGCTTGTCTCTAATAAGATATTTCTTACAGCAGGCCTAAGGAAAAGCAATGATATTAAACGAAATGCGGATAAGACGTGCACAAAATGTATAAATATTAACCGAAGTATAAATAGAAGATTCACACGAAGTGATTTAATAGAGAACGCTGAAAAAACCTCGATTATTCGTGTTTTTTGTTTGTTCCTAATTGAAATATATTACTAGCTAAATTGTTTGAAATTGAAATTAAAATTGAAATTCTTTATTCAATGTAGGATAGTATTATATCACTTATTGACGTCATGAACCGTCATTGAAAAAAAAAAGAAATATGTATCACACAATTTTCTTTTTTTTATAACAATTTTGTAATGTCCTAATAGAAAACCGGCTCGGGCGGGATAAAAAAATAAAAATCAAGGCACTGCCACGGGGCTGGCCAGGTTAATCACACGGCATGTAACTTTACGCCACCACCATCTGAAAACGGTATTTGTTTTATTGAAGTCAAGATTTTTAAAGCGTGTAGTTTACATATGCGTATAATTAATCGGACCTTCTAAACAGGAAAAACCCCCCAAAAAACCTGCCCAGAAGTGCTCCTACTCTAAATTAACAAACGTACTAGCCCCAAGCTACCCTAGCTAATTCTGGAAGTAAAAAAAATGTATAGACCAAAAATCGCTACATTTAAGTTTAAGGTATCTAGATATGGATGTATCTACGCATTTATTTAAAGCTGTCAGTTGTACCCTACCGCGGTAAATATCGATTTATTGTGACCTACAAAACTCGATTTCGATTAAATACAGGCGACCCAGCAGTGATTTATTAGCTTCGTAGCTAATCGCAAGGAAAATTGGAGCCAGAAATAGAGGCACTATCTATTCCGAATCCGAACAGACATTGCTGTCGACTCTGGCAACACATTTTCTTAGTTTACTCGATGTTTGTCCCGTATATCTAATATATTTAAACGAGAGATTTTTGTATAAATCCATTTATAAATCTCGGAAACGGCTCAAACGATTTTAATGAAATTTAGTATGAAGCGCGTTTCGGGGACGATAAACCAAGTAGGACTAAGCAACAAAAAAGAAACAGGAAATCTCACTTCATTGATTTGGTAATTCGCATCGCATGCTAAATAAAAAAGACGTGGTATATCAGGATAACGTGACGTGAAGGTAATAAATGACTGATTTTGATAATATTGTCTCTTAGACTGTTTTAAACTTTTGCGGTCACACACGATGATTCAAAATACTAAAACGGGTTCATATCGCTGTGTAAGGATTTTAAATTATCGCCTGTCACTTTTATTTCGTTTACTTTAGAAAGCAACAAGAAGGGAAGTATCATGCCAGAATCGTAAGCATTGTTCACTCACCCTACAAAATTTGTCGTAACTTAGATTATACTTTTAGATAAATCAATCAATTCCCGTTTGCGTTTATCTAAGGATTATTGATATAATATCTATCACAGATAATGGATGGATCGAGTTTTAGTTTCCTTTGTATTTTTATCTTATCACAACTTATTATTACGTCAATAGAAACCTTGAAATTGAACACTGAACGAAATAAACTACCTTCACTTAAGGCCCTATTTTACCTGAATATTTTGGTCCCTCTCTTTCATTCGCGCTGCGCCAATGATAAACAACCAATCATTATGCGCCTTTTATCGACATAGAAACTAGAGACCACCATACACCGTAACCTTGTCTAACTTAGCCATTTTTACTCCAAAAGGTATGTATAAAAAATATCATCAAAATGTTTGTAATAACTTTATAACTGTAGACATAATATTGAAAAAAAAAATCAAATAGAGGTTACTGAGTTTTTTTTCTATCAAATTAAGTTTGTCAAATTGTGTAACTGATAGGTATCTGTTATCTGTTAGATCTTCTACAGTAAAATATTATTTTTTAGAATTTTATGGCTGTAATTATCCAAATAAAACCGGTTTTAAAACCTTGCTCGCGCGCTATCCACGCCTTAACAATGAGGGTCAAAATCCGATTGATAAGTGTTGATTGATCGAAAACAATGTACCTAAATATAGGTAGATTCTGATCAGTCGCATTGTAATAAAATAACAATCTGTGTTGTGCATAAACAAAATCCAGATTGAAGCTCAGTTGGCCAAGAAACGTGATTTCCATGTTCTATACAGCGCTTTAAAAATCCCAAAATGCTCTAATGAGCTATAAGACTTCACCATTTATCAAAACCCCTATGTTTCCTGGAGAAGGTTTACCAGTTTCATAGGCTGGCTCACCTCTTGAAATATTTTCAGCAACTTTTCATATACATATCATGGTATTCTCTACAGCGTAAATTCTTCAAAGAAATGCAACTTCTCTTCACATTGGCATATGCACTATCAGTGCAGCTGAGTTCAAATGCTATCGGCTCGGTTGACGTCGGGTCGCCCATTCATCAAACCGAGCGAGGATTGAATGCGATTTATGATCCAACTACGGGTCGTTCCACAGCGCTACTAACACTAGTTTTCCACCAGCCACGGTATTAATAATGATTAATTATATGTTATCGAATACTATGTCCTTTTACCAATTATTTGCCACTATGTTCCTAATATCAAACAAAATATAACGTACCATGTCTGTGGTATGTCTAAAATTGGTCAAACCAAGCGAAGTATTAGCGAACGGGTCAGGGAACATGTCGCAGCTGTGAAAAACCGACAGATGAATATATCGGCAATCACAGAACACCTGTCTCAAGGTGCTTACGTCTGGATATAGCTTCATGCCCCAAAAATCTCTCTGTGGAACTTCACTATACCCCAGAGTAGTCAGGGAGGCAATGGAAATAAAAAATAACCCCGATATTATGAAATATTATCAATCAGGAGGACAGTTTTACATTGTCTACAACATTGAGTCCGGTAATAAAAACGCCCAATAAACCATCGAAACGATCGTCGGACAGGGTGCAGGTTTAGTGTACAATGTTTACAAATAATTAGGATAATTAAGATAATATGTGGGTGGCAGGAGATCAAATCGCCCACCGCCTAGAGTACAACAATTCGCTGATACTTTAGTCTGACCGCGACCATAGCTGATGAAACTCAGCTGAAAACTCGGGGTTTTACATAAAAACTATCGTGAGAGACCCGGTTAAATTATTTTGATAGAAAGCTCCGATGAATGGCCCGATGGTGTAGCGAATATTACCACTGCCTGCTACTCCAAGGGTCGTGAGTACGATCCCCACAAGACACAAATATTTGTTAAGTAAATTTTCTGATATTTGTGTTTAGTCTTTGTGTTTTCTATATATAATATTATATATTTATTTACAAAAAGAAGTGTAAAAGCTTAGATGAAAGATTGGTCCTCGCTGTACCAATCATTTATCTAAGTGTTAAAGTATTAATATCAGTTCCCATAGTACAACCTATGCTAAGTTTGGTGTTAGATAGCCTTGTGTGAATTCTCCAGGATGTATATTATTTCTTTCATGACATTTCACTGATAAAAAGATACTATAATATTGCTGCTCGGTATTAGCCCTCCCTGGATTATGTGTAGATCCAATACTTGCCACGCTTGATTTACTTTTGACGAGCGTAGAGCCAGATATAACACCCCTAAGGGAGGGTGGATGTTGGTGCTCAATTCATGGCTTTTTCCAGTTCAAATAATTTTGTTTTTAGTTATTCTCAGAGCGCTATAGAAGTACCTTCAATCCACTCTCTAGCACTGTCTGCTTTGCAAACTGTGTAGAAAATGTTTTATCTAGATGCAGTGCTGGAAAATACCAGTTTTAGTGAAAGTTAACGAACAGGATCGAGGCTGTTCTACTTCGTAAAGTGTTCCTACCCGCCCACTCTCATAAATTGAATTTTAATGTTGGAAATTGTTTTATAAGCCCCACTCTAATACCTTTATAAAATCATAGTTTCTCACTAGTTAACGCCTTAGTAATATCTTCATTTACCTTGTACGTAACATAACTCGTTAAGAATTTCACCATAGCTTCCCAAAGTACCATAAAAGTGTTGGCGAAACTTCCGAAGTTTACATTTTAAAGGTCAGAAAGAAAGGTCACAGTTTACTCGTATAATACATTTTGTTTTAGCAATTTTCTAAAGAGCCTTGGTAACGAAAACTTTATAAAATCAGGTATGCTTTAGGAAAGTTTATTCCAGTAATTGTTTGCGGTCGTTCAAAAGGGCTGGACTTGACTATGAGGTTGCTTTAATACCCAAAATGTTAAAGTACTGGCCGTTACAATTCCTAATTCGTTGAAAGGGGAGACTCGAGTCGATGACCGAGTATTGATCCCGGTAAACCGGGTCACGACACGACCCATTTCCCGCTGCAACGTTGCACTGCATCGCACGCCAGACAAACAAGGGCTTAAGGGCAGGGTTTCAGTTTCAAAGCCACTCTGTTGCTAACCGGAATTTCCCTGAGGATTACATGCGAAAGATTGTGTCGAGACTTCTAAGTATACACACACGTCACTTTGGTGTATTGCAGATAGACGTGTTATATCTAAGGCGTGTTTACTGTTTAATAACAAACAATGATGTTAACTTAGTGAACTAGATTTTGTTGAATAACAGCTGAATTAGATAAAAAATATTGCAGCCTTCAGTGTTTTAAAAATATTGTAGGCTTTATTGCATATCTAGGTTCTGTAACAGTATTATAGACATTTTAACTTCGATGCCCACAATTGGTTTCCAACCTGTTAAATTGGCAGTACTAAGATAACGTAAAATTAAGAAAATCGCGAATGAAATTTCTATCAGAACGTGACCTGAAAACGATTTATAAAATAGTATAGAATTTCGGGATTGTGGAAATTTTGTGATCTAATGCCGAAATAAAAGAAAATTACTTAGAAATATAGTAGTTATACTTGTAAGTATATGTATAGATGTGTACAGCTCGACCGAGGACTTTTATTGCGGCTGCCAAAGCAAGCAGCTTTGCAATTTCGCGTGGAAAGCAGAAAACGATTTACATAAGTATTTATTCTATCGAATCCTGAATGTATATTGCGGCTAGCAGTTTTTTATTTCGCTATGTATTGTAGTCTTAAATGTTGTAGAGAATACCTACAAACTTTTAAAATTTTCTTAAATTCTCTTCATTCATTGGACGTGTGCGTCGCGAATTTTCGACTGAAGTCGTCGATACAAATATTTAGAAGTCTTGTGTTTGATATATCTTTTCAAAATCTAAAAATTTTACGTTCAGTATTCCAAGTTCTGGTTAAACGCCACGTGCAGCCACATTCCATGAAGAAACTCCATTACCTTCTGTATGGCAAGTTGTTAAATCTAAAAATATCCTAGATGTCACTGTCTTGCACGGCCTTCGGCTGTTCAGATGCCAGAGCGCCAGACTTTTTGCATGCAAATATTAATTGTAACAAAAAATACCTTCATTGGTTCAAAGGATTTTTTATTTTTGTGGCACGAACGGTATTAATCCTCAATTTTTATGAATAGTTTTACTGATTCGCAATGTTATATATTATCCTTTGATCCTAGCAACCTTTTATTAGCATATCGATCGAGAGACAAAATGGTTTGTAGATTGGAAATTGAAAACCACAAAAGAATTCGCAGAATTCCGCGGCTGATGTTCGCGAGGACTTGAATTATTCATGATAGGGTAATAAGTTCGGCTATCGATGGGGTTCCTTCGTGCCCTGTGCCTGGCTCGGCCTGGATTCATTTCCATGAATAGCTCTCTAGATTTCTGAAGTGTTGCTCCTAAGCAAACGAAATCAAGCGATGCCATTGGCGAATCCCGCACTATACGCTTCGTGAAAGTTGATTCGCACTATCCCTACCACATAACCGTTCACTTTTCTTTTCTTCTACTACTATGGATAGAGAAACCCTAGTATTTCATATTCGCGAACAGTTTTCTCGCCGCAAAAAGAATTCGTGAATAAATTCCTAGGCACATATCATATGCCGAATGGCGCCAGGTTTGACCTGAATCGATTTGCTATCACAAAATTCGAAATGTTTATCTGTAAATACTGAACTGAATAAATTCCGATCATTATCTGCCTCGTGAATCTGAAGTCGCTTTATCTTTCACTACTGATTCTAGAAACAAAATTTGACTTTACAATGCAATGATAACAGAAAATTTACCAACTTGTGTATGTTACCATAGCGATTAAACCTTTGCCCGAACTTTACATACATATGTACATACATAAATCACGCCTATATCCCTTACGGGGTAGGCAGAGCGCTAACGGCCGTTCAACGGATATTAACACCACGTCTGACAAAAGTTTGAGGGTCAATCAGATAACTGTGTATCACTATAGTGACAGGTTGTCAGCCCGTCGCCTAAAATTGCAATACACACCCTCGAGTCCCTTAGTCGACTCTTACGACACCCATGGGTAAGAAATGGGATGATGCTATTCTAATCCGGCATCACACGGCAACCGAACCCGAACTTTAGATTGTTTTAATATTGTTATTTCTATTCAACATGCATCGGAATCATTAGTTTATATGGTAATCGGGTCGTTCGTTGACTCGGTGACACTACACGACAAGAAGAATTGGTTATCTTTTAAGTGTTCAAGCTTGATTTTAATTTAAATGTTTCATTCGACGCGCACAGTAAGCAGTGGCGTAATTTGTATTGTTTCTCTTGTATGTGACAATGAAGCTTGAAGTCCAATAATTAGTTAACGTATGTATTGGTCTTGAATAACAAAATCTGGAGGTGACATTGAAGGTTCAGATCACGTTACATACATCGAGCTGCTTAGTCCACTATCCAAAACCATGTTGACAACAATTGTTACATTTCTATGGACACACATGAGCACGTGTAATCGTCACGTGACTAGTTCGAAGGGAAACGTAGAAACACCGGATGCGTTCTTAATTCGAATCGCAGTTTTTAGTCGCGTAAGACCACACAGTATGTGAATAATATGAAATCAACCAAGAGATTATCGACTTCGAAGATACTAGAATAATTTTTAGCAAAAACAAATGATCAGCAAAATATCCCTGCGGGTTTCGTCGACTATACCATTATTAGTAGTAAATGTAATTAATCTTCAATGTAATCTTTGTAAAGTTTGGCCTTTCCCTAACGAAGCGGTTTCACAGTTTAAACTTGGTTAGATATTCATAACGGTAACTTTGAAGGGTTAACGCGTAGTATCCAGTCTTACAATTTACTCTAATCTATGAAGTTACATTTCACTGGCGGCCAGTGGCGGCGGCCTGCCCAGCGGTTTCACCCGCTGCTAACCATTTTCCCGCGGGAATAAGACATTGTAATATAGCCTATGTTCTTCAGGGATAATTGAGATTCTATTTGTAAAATATTTTTAAAATCGGTCCAGTAGTTTCGGAGCCTATTCAGTTCAAACAAACAAACATGAGTCTATTCAATTCCAACAGTCAAATCTTTTCTCTATATAATATTAGTGTTGATTTCATTATCAAGAACTAGCTTGTTGATTGTGTTCCTATCTTAGTAAGTTATGCTTAGTGTTCCGATATATTTTGCCAGACTATAAACTCTGTATTTTAAAAGACATTCATGAAACATTTAATTTTATTCCATGAAATGTCTAGCAGAGAGAAACAGACAATCATTTTGCGCTCAATTTTTTGCTAGATTTAACGGTTTTTGACATAGAAACTTTAGAAATTGAGGTTAATAAAAATATTTATTAATTAGGAAAGGTAGGTTATCTAAATAATAGCATAAAATATTTGGTAATGAAAATTTAAAACAGTAGACATACCTAATATTAAAAAAGTGGCTGTAATTGTCGATATAAAATTGGTTTTTAAAATCTTACCCGTGTCTTCAAGAAAATCTAAAATTGCATAGTTATTTATGATAAAATTGCATAGTTACCGTCGTTCAGCACCAATAAAAGCCCTTCAATGGAATGCTTGAGTGCATCGACAGTTTGAGTGTTTGCTCTTGTTTTAAAAAGCTTTTATAGCCGTTCTTTTGTCTAGCGGGACACTCAATACTGTTGGTTAAATATTGAAATAAATTCTACAAAAGATCGTTCAGATCATGTATTAAAAGGGGTTAAGTATTTCTTCTCGATAACAATAAGTCCATCGTCCGTTCTGTTTTATATTTCTAAGTTAGATGTCTTGAGTTTCTGCTGTGTGATGCTGGCTTAGAACAGCATCACCCTATCCCTTTCTCGAGGATTTCGTAAAAAGCGACTAACGGACTCGGGGTTTCATGTGACAACCTGTCACTATAGTCATACGTGATCGCCGGGCCTGAAATATTTGACTGACGAGGCGATAGCCACCGTATTTTTTACGACCGTTCACGTCCTACCTGGCAAGGAACTATGAAAAACATACTTGGAAATTGTAAAGCAGTAACTCAATACATATTACGTGAGTGTTGAGTTTTTGGCAATCTACTCTATAATTTCAAGTATATTTTCCTCAATTTCTTTTTCTATTTGAAGTATCTGTCACAATGTTGCTCTGCTTTTAATTACTTTATACCTATGTATCGTCAGACGCAAGACCACCTGTAGGGAATTTCATTGCTAGCTCAAGTTTAAAATGACTGAAACGATGATACGCAATAATACTTGTGTGGTTAACTGTTTAATCGGCTCCGTTAGCTTAGCTTACACATTTTATAAGTACCTTATTATTATTTAAATATTGTTTGCATTGGTATGATTCATACTCATACTCTCGTATGTAAAGTCTCATGTTATTTTGCACAAAACATATTTTACATTCATGGAATCATTGGCTGTGTATTTTCCACTATCGCACTGAACTATAATTTATGTGGGAGGAAAATAGAATAACGATTTTCCCTAGTTTGTGGGTGGTTCTATATTAAAACCCAGCTAAAGCTTATGGCCAGATTAATATAAAAGAAAGTCTATTGCTTAGTTATTCATTATAGAAATTTGGGCATTAGAAAATGCTAGTTAAGAAATTCAAGTGTATCTGAAGGACAACATCAGGTTAGTATCGGATATCGAACTTCAGCGTTGCCAGACCGTCCCAAAATGGACAATCTAGCTAGACTAGACACTCTTTGGTCTAGAAAATATCGTCTCGGATCATTGTGCACCAGGAAAAGTAGTGAAAACTTTCTCGATCGTTCCACCCTCGTGTTTGTATGTTGACTGTATTTATTTATGTTTATAAATTGGATGGACATAACATACAATCGAGCCAGTAACAAGTTTCAAAATATCAAGAAGTTTGCCCCCACAACCAAGGCGATAATTAAAACCGTCCCTTTTGAAGCACCATATCGTCCGAACTCGAAGGAGCAATCGGCCAACATTGCGTACCAGAAACCGATTGTCAGAGGGTGGCCACACGCTCTGTCGATTGGGGCAATTAAAGAGACAGTCTTTCCTTCGGCTGTAGAAGAACGTAGAGCAAAGCAATGTTTCGGAAAAAACTCCATGAACAAGCACAATAATCAATAAAGACACGAAATACCTCGTCTTCACGAGATACGACGCGCACTTTTAATTTATGCACGAAATAGTCTGCACACAGAAGTTATAATAAGCAGTTTCTAGTAGTTTCTTGTCTAGACTAAAGTAGTGCCTACATATTTCAAGTTAGCGTAAGTTGGAAATTTGTGCACATGTTATACGCAGTTCTTTTCCTTACACCCTGTAAGGAAAAGAACTGCGTTCCTTTTAAGGGATGAAGCAGCCCATGAAACTAAAAAACTTTCCTTAAGAAACATACACCAATATATATTTAAAAAAATGTATACCTCACATACAACCAGATTTGGTCGGCAGCTACATTTTGTATGGGAGGTCTAAACTTTTTTTCCTATTTCGACCTATGTTTCTTCGGGAAAGTTTTTCAGTTTCATGGGCTGGTTCATTCCTTGAAAGGAACGCAGTATCTACTTTTTCTTATAACCTGTATATGTTTATGAAATGTTTAGATGATTTTGCTCGTCTGGTTTTGATTGTAGGGTTCTCTAAAACGTAAGTTTTATCTGAGTAATACTGACTTGAGTCTATGGGAGTGTGTCAGTGTCGCCGCGTGCCGCGTGGGTGTCAGCTTCTTTACTCGAATTCTTTTCTCAGCTATTTTTAGTTCAACGCGTCTGGCTTCGAGCTAATCGAATCTATTCAGACGGAAAATTGCAATTCTGCACTTCCACTTGACTGCAGCTGAGAATTAGATCATTACTAGCGAGGGCGGTAAGCCTGCGACAATTACCATTCTTTCGCCCACCCACGAATGTCGCAGCAGTTATCATTTCTTAAAACCTCTACATTGTTTCCTACAGTAGTCATAACTCGACGATCCCCTGAATCTTTCTTTGTTAGTTCAACTACTCACTCTAACAACTTCATCTGTTTAGTCTTCAGTCTTTCATAAAAGTGTTCGTCAACAGCTTTAATGGTTCACGTTGTATCTCATACTCGATGAAAAGTTTGAAACTTTAGTTACGATGTGTCGGCATGCGGGGCACTGCCGTCGGTTTTAACGGTGTAAACTCGTCATCGATGTACATTGCTGTACAAAACATTTGAACGCGAATTGTTTAAAAGTAAAGAGAGCAGTGGACGTGCTCACAGAGTTGCGATTAAGAATACGCTCGTGTCTGTCGGTGACGCCAACGCCCCCGGCGGCGGTGACGTCGCGGCGCCGCCGGCAGGCCGAGAATTCGCCAGTCTCTTCACGACCGCGACACGAGCAGTGTCGGGCCGCTGCGATGTAAACGCCTAATCGTCACAACTGTCTATCACGACAGCTCTTGTTGCGCGATCGTTTGTTACTTCCCTCGTTTACCGGTCCATTAACTTTTTGTGTTCCGAAAACTTTTCACATCCGGATACACGTAAGTGAAGTTTCTGTGCCATCACTATCTTCAGTGTCCCGTGTTACCGACACGTTTTTGAACGAACCTAGTGCCGCGAACGTGTTTCAAGTTATACCAGGAGTATCGGACGCCTTCTGACCTCCGTTGGTCGGATATGGTCAAATTGGGTGACCAGGTAACTGTGTGTTACACAAGACTTCATAGGCGTTGACCGCATTGCATTCCCAAGTTCAGTTTGCTATTCCGTTCGAGTATCGTTTCGCCTATTCTGGAATCAACAGGTGCTACTCAAACGAGCTCGTTCACGCCACGTACGTTTGAATAAGCCGTAGCGAATTAAATTGGCATATTCACGCGCTATTTCTTATCAAAAGTCTGTTTTTTTCTTACGTAGAAAGCGTGTATTGAAGTATGACGTCGTCGCCAGTTAACTATACTAATTAAGACTCAATTGCGTATGTTTCCCTGCCATTTATATTTCAGACGACGAGGTTCATCCGGTAATGAAAGCGAAGAGTTGACGCGACATAAGTGCCCGGCTAATTGGTCCCGGCAAGTGCCGGCAAGTTTTAATTAAAATGCGTTTTCATTCGCTAAAATAATTACCGCCCATTTGGTTATCGCGGGTGTGGCCGAGCTATCAGGCCATCAATTCATTCCAAAAGCTTTTATTCTAATCAAATAGCTTGGGAGGTTCATTCATCGCTTCATTTCGAGTGTTCGAGACGTTGTTTTATTTATGCTGAATACAAATCGGTTTATCTATCTGGTTGGTTATGTCAATGCCAATGTCAGTCTCACGGTCATACACAACGTGTAATTGTCCAGCGATAGGGTTATTTAAATGCTTTGTATAGTTTGTATTCCAAGTATTTCCTCTATGACAAGTCTAACTACGTAAATGATTCTTTGCCTTGAATGTTCAGTCGAGCAAACATCACCGATAGTGGAGCCATTGTTACTCATATTTCACATTGAATTATGTTCTGCTTATTCGGATAAACTGATAAAGTCGAGATAATAGATTATTACTTTAAACTACACGATAAATTTCAGGGCTGCCGCAGACTAAACGTCCGTTTTTGCGAGCGACACCAAGAACAGTTTTCATAGAAATCCGAAAATAAACCGTACATAAGAAATAAAGACAACAGTGCCTCGAATGACAAACGCCGCCGACTGTCGCCAAGCGCCGCCGGGCGACCATGAAAGCCGTTTGTCCTTCTAACCAATGTCACCTTTATATCTATTATGATAGAGTTCCAGTGCTCGAGGTGTCGCTCGCAAGCGGCTTTTACTATGCGGCGGCCCTTAATCGACACTTAATCATATGGGAACAAATTACTTATATATTACTCGAAACAAATTAAGTTAAGTATGTAAATTACAAAAGGATTAGGACTGTCATTAGCGCATTGAATAAACCAACTTCAGTTAATTGGAATTAAGAATGTTTTTTGATCTGAAATTGATATTTTTTGTAAGCAATTCTCATCACATTGAAATAGCACAATTAATTTTATTTAGCAAAACCATAACTGAAAATTACATACGAATGTTAAAAAGTTGTTTTTAATACTTGTGCTGCCAGTTGTTACAATAAACATGTCATTTTGAATAGCACATTTATCATTCGTTACTTGAGGATCGTCGGATGGTTTTACGATACGACTTTTCACAACAAAACCATTATTTGATGATCTTGTTCGCTTAATGCTCCTTGACCTTTACAAGGATAACCTTCAGGTTATTTTTCATCATAATAAATGAACAATAGTTGGATTGAAGCGTTGTGTACTTTCTTTAGCGTTGAAAGCACTCACGTATACAGCTCTACATCGTGTTTTCACAGCACTCTCCCAAACTTGCTATGAATTCTATTAACTGAAAGCAAGTAAACATGTTTCTCATTAATTGATAATTCTAGACTGAAAATTGTTTTATTCTTGCCAACTAACCAGACGCCCTTGAGTTGACCAACCTTGGGATGGTATATTATAGTAACCAATTTGGAATATCCGACCAAATTGTAGGCAACGCAAAAAATACTTATTGATATTTTCTCTTTGACCCACTTGACAATGTTGTCGCTATAATAGTATAGTAGGAAAGTCCACCGCAGATGTAGTTCTTTACCATATAATTTCCAATATCGATGATAAGATTCTGTTATTCTGTTGTTGCCTATATCGTTATTGCGTATTCTGTCAGCATTATGATGTCAGTGAAACCCTTAGGTGAAACTCAATCCACACGATTTCTGTAGCTCTAGCTATTACAACTTTTTTGTTATATTGTTGCTGCTTAATCCTACACCATATAAATCATGCATGATTCTCTGCCAAAATAATACCCCTACACATTATCTTAATACCCAGGTCAACAAACTTTCTCACTCCGCTTCTAATCCAAGGAGATAAGACGTAATAGCTGCGCAAATATTTGTTTCCTTCGCTTGTCCAATCACAAATTTTCATCATGCGCATGTACTGAAGAGAGAATTTTTCGCTAAAATAGCGTTGACGTTATTTGTTGATGCATTAAATGCGCAACGCGAATGTGTCGGCTGCGAATCCTCGTGAGCCGGTAATTTGAAGTATATTTTAAAGAATCAGGACGGCCGCCTAACGATTTATGGCTAAAGACGTCAGACGCTATTTTAGGTGTTGCAGCTGTATCTCTTTAAGCCTGGTTCACCTCCAGTGCAGAGTATTTAATAATTTCCCTTTTATTAGCCTTCTTCAAAGATCGAACAAGAACTCGCCGCATCTTGTCGAACTTGTTCAAACTTCGCACGGAGTTGCAATTTAATTTAAAGTTTTAGTCACTCCAACAAAGCGTTCTTCAGGAGTCAAAGTTGCGCAAGCTGAAATTGCAGCTTGAAGACGACTTTATAGCATTGTTGGTAACGCTTTTGTGCTGTTTTTACACCGAAGGTTCAGATTCCATTCTTGATCGGTCATTTACCTTAATCCAAAGTTGAATATCAGTCGGAATATGCTTGGTATTTGTTTTTACAAGCAAAATGTATTGTAAATTTTACGTAACCAAAACGTTTTCATTATCAGATCAGTTGCGGAGTTGCTACGTGACTAAATAACAAATTGTCATGCGCTGTTCGCGTAATCCCTGTAGATAAGCCCTGAGTGCATATATTTAACTTGGATTGCTCGCAAGCAAAGTGGGTTGTCTTGCTACTCGTGCAACATTGTATAAAACCCACATACTGCAAGTACTTCAATGTGTAGAACACTAGAGACTCAGTGTAATATGCATTCGGAAGGTATTACAGTTTCGCTTCTGCAGCACCCGGACCAGACTAATATTTGCATGAAACTTTCGCAGCGAATTTAGGAGTGTGTATTGTGGGCAGAGTAGTAATAGAATAATGGTTTAATTAAAACTGAGCTCTGAGCTCAGTCAGTCATCACTTTTGATTTATAGTCTCAAGTGGACTATAATAGCAGATTTGAAACATTTTCGTTGGTCTGCAATCTTCATTGATTTATAAATGCACAGTGTAAATCAAGTCAAGTTCAAAGCTGCATTAGACAGTAGTAGATAAAACGGAAGTAAACACAATAGTCTTATCAAGGTCTTTTAGAGGTTTCCTAGCTGTCATATGCAAGTACTCTATGCAAGACCGAGCTGCGATGCGACCTCGGGGCACAAACGGAGTACTTCTATTGTACGCTTCTTATGCATAACTGGTACCACTACTACCCTAGATTAAAGCTATTTATATAGTCCTTAATTATGCAAGTAATTTCTAAGCAAATTTTAAGTCTATCATTAATAAAGTGAATAATAACTAAGTACAGGATATCTACAGTGATCATTCGGGTGCTAATTAAAGGGCGGGGCACACCGGCTCCGTATCCAGCTCTCGTCCGTAGTCACGCACGAACTTATGACGTTGTAATGTATGGGACTGTATGTGAAACGGCACACCGCTTGCGTTGCGTATCCGTTCCGTGCTGCACGGTGTGCGGTGTGCCGTATCTCATACAGTCCTATACATTACAACGTCATGAGTTCGTGCGTAACTACGGACGAGAGCTGGATACGGAACGGATACGGAGCCGGTGTGCCTCGCCCTTAAACCAGATGCTTTTTTTGTATGTTCTCCCTTAAACAGTGTGTAGATTTCAGATAGCTTTTCTCTAAAGTCAAACAAACAGGCAGAAACTGGACAGGAACAACGGAGAAAATGTCTTGCAGAATCGCGGTTTGAGTGTATAATATAATATTTCTTATCGGTTTGGGTCCATTACCTATATTCTAGGTAGATTTACATATTTGGAAAACAATTGTAATTGAGTCAGGCAGGAACACAGAATACAATGTTTTCATTGAACTAGGTCACAATCTACTAGCATGCATGTACCTACGTCGTAAGAGATTGCGACTTATCCGGCATAATAAAGTTAATGTAAATCTCCTTCACTTATAAAGCAAAACTCATTTTACACGTTGAAATTTTCAACACCCTTTGCAGAATGCAAAAGATGACACACAGAATTGGTTTGTTTTCACGAGTTCACTTCAACAATTAGCAATTTGGCATCTGTCCCTAAAACAATCCTGTTACTCGAAAGGTTAAAAAGCTTTTAAGAGGATTGTTTTGAATATTCACAGGTATAAGGGAGATTATATTTATTGTTACAAAACCGGTCGAGTTTCTTGAAGAGGGTAATATTACCTGTAACTTAAGCATGTTTATTGTGGTCTACCCTGATAACCACGATGCTGTTGTTGATACAAGATAGGATCTTGTTAGCCACGTGTTTGCACTTGTGTGTCCACTGACATGTTTGGAGTGTATCGGATGTCTAGTCCATCACAACCCTCTGCCAACGCTATTGATAGAACAACAACATTCGCTTGACATACTCGTGCCCTTCAATTTCAATGGACTATTGTTTTCCACTGGAAATAGATTTGTTTTATATACAACATCCCGTTATAGACAACAATCTAATGATTTCATTATCGCACGTTTAGATCGATTTGATCGCAACAACGTTTAGATCGATTTGATCGCAACAACGAGTAATTTGCATGATACGATCGACGTGTATCTGTCGGAAGCTAACTGCTAAGCCGGTTAATGTCTGGTTGGTCGTTAGACAGTAGGTTAATCTACACAGAAGGTCAGTGCGTGCATTTCATTCATCAAGGCGAAATTGAGCATTACGCACCAGTGCAGCTTAGCAAAAATATTGCCAGCCAGACAAGTACCAAAAATGTCTGCTGTCGGTAATGCTAGAGATTTAATTGTTGATACGGCGAGACGGTGGTCCCCCTTAGTAGCGAGTAAGGCTAGCAGCATTACAGCTAAAACGATTGCGACCGTGTGGGTTTATCGACCGTAGCGTCTCGCCGGGCCCCCAATCCCACCGTCTTGCACGTCTACTGTGCTTTTGCAAACTCTTTTTGTCCGTTTCTATGCTCAGAGAGCAAAGATTGCTTACCCATTGCCATAATGGAACTTTTATTTTTAAATTCTTCAGACAACGTTTCGTTTACAGTGTCTCGTTTGTTGGTATAACGTATTTCAGTTATTCAATTGTCTTGTTACTTTTTTTATTAAATTTGTCTGGCCTCTAAATCTCCTGTCTGGGACCTGTAATAATGTACGTTGACCCTTTGGCTTTGCATTTAGCTGGTCTGGTGCTAGTTCGCATAGATCTCGCGTAAAGGTCTTTGACCTTTTTCGACATTTAAAAGGCAATGATCCTATTAGTAACTTGGCAATATACCTGTTTCATCAATTAGTTTAAATAGAATTCTATTCAAAAAGATTTCATATATTTGTCGCACTGGCTTACCTAGATTAGGTACTAGCAATGTAATTTAGATTGAGGCAAGATACATTCGTGCATACATACATACAAACGTGTATGGGTGCTAAGTCCTCTATTTTTCGTCTGCCAAGCTATTTCTGCGCATCACTGATATTTTCGTGTAATGGTAGGTGGTAATCATTTTGTGTAATGGACGAAAATAGCGGAATGGGCAATTATATCGCATATTTGGCGGTTAAATGGTTCATATCAGCATTCATATTGAATCAATTTGATATTTGTTCGTCTGTGTTGATGTGTGGATCAATGGTTTGGTAGGCCAGGCACTTCTTTTGCTATTGCTTGTATGAATATGGATAAGGAAAATCTACATACCGGGAAGTGGAATTATGGCACTTGTGAGGGGTAACAATTAGTGCTTTACATACAATTATATTATATCTGTTTTTTGTATTTAATGAATTTAGTCCCATTTCCTTAATTATGATGATGACTCACTATTGCGCAATTAAATTAGGCAAATAATATGAAGAATTAAATATGTTTTGAACCTTTTAGTCATTTAATCAACAAAATAATGAAATTTGTACCTTATCTTACCTTCAATCATCGAAATACGTCGGTTTATTAATCCTTGCTTTGGATTAAAATACTCAGTGTAATTAAAAGCTGAAAGATTAAATGTTTTATAGGTAAAGGAAATTACTTCCTTTTCTCTTCCTTTCCTGTGAATTATTAAAACTTTTAATGCGCGTTTTTCCCCGTAAGTATTAAGTAAAGTTTTTTTCTTTTATCAAAGCTATTGAATTCTACTGTTAACCCATTAATATAATAATCATCAGCCATGGAACGTCCACTGTTGGGCTTAGATCTCCCCCTAAAATTATGAAAGTCAAATTTGGATAAACTTTTAATATAGATAGACTAGTTATTATAATTTCTTCAAGAACATGGGTAAAGTGGCAAAAGTTGTAAATTATCTGAAAAAGACTTAACAATTTTAATTTGTGTCGCAAAAGTTTAAGTATTGAAAAAACTTGCTGCGCAGTTTTGTTTTTCGAGGTTAAAGTACTTACGTGTGTGTTAGAAGTAAATTAGTTCCCTCTTGGACGCTATCCAAGATGACTCTTCAAGATAAATTCGGTAGAAATTAGTCCGTTTCCAAATATTATGTCTTCTTACGTTGACTTAATGTGGACCTTCTTATGCAAATACATGGTGACAGTTATGTTAAGTGTAAGCTTATAAATCAATGAATAAAGTACCTGAAGTAAATAAATTACCTATTGCAGTGCATAACTAGGAAATATACCAAAGCAAGCGCTGTTTTATTTTAAGAACACGCTAAGAATTAAAAAATCTGCTATAACTTGGCTATACAATAGCAATAATATTGTTATTGAATGTATAAATAACTGGTTAACAAAATACCTGAAAATACAACGAAACTAAGAGTATTGTTGATTCTATTGTGAGGCGCAAACTGGAGGCAGGAATTGTATTGACTTGAAGCTCTAGCTTACCCATGTCGAAATAAAGCAACTATTTATGTGTAAACACTGCCTATCTAGGCGGCAGTACGCCTTGCCAATACATGCCTGATGTGTAGAGATGTGTCTGTAAACAGATGACGTAGCGAGATTCCCACGCTTCATCTCACTGCCAAGATTTCCTGCGTCGTCTTAGAACTGGGAGTGTCGCTCTCGTACTTCGTCGTCTTTACAGTTTCGCGCTAAAATCCCGCTTAATATACGAAAAACCGTTTATATTTTACTTATCCTTGAGTGGATGATTGCCAAAAAAGATGCCAGTATTTTGTAGGGCGTGTGATTTGTACGAATCGGTGGTGTCGTCTCTGTTCGCCGTGTTGCCGCAGCTCGTGTACTCTTGTGGTGATATTCAGTTCCTTAGAAACTTGGTTATTAGTGTATAACGACATTTATAGTGGTATTTAGTGCATTGAGTACTTTTGTAATCAGTTGAATCAGTGTTTAATCGCTTTATGCGCATGTAAGTTATCTTCATCAACACTTTTTTGGTATCGCTTTATTAAAAGTCACCATTATCTTTGTTTTCGACGTCTGCTTTCAATAGATTATATTTTTCCTTTTATCCCTTGTTACTAATTGTACTATCTATATAAATATAACAATAAATGATAATATTTTATAATGTTGACAATGTTATAATATAACGTAATCTATTAACATCTCCTAATCTAAATATGATAGCACCAACGTGATAATTTGGATTGAAATGGAAATATTCGTTCAATCTTTTTGTTTTGTAGCTAACATCGGTAAATCGTTATAATATAGAATAGATATGATCTTGTAGTCTTACAATTATATTATTAATTGAGATATTAATACGGATACGGTTGTTTTAATATATCCTTACAAAATATACATGATTTTATTGTATAGGATAACAACATAGGTTGATTAAAGACAAACACGTATCGCCTACGCATTTGCTTTTCAATGCTTGTTTTTCATTATTATTCATCAATATAGGTTTGCTTTTCCTAGTAGGTATAGTGCTTTGTTTGGTCAAAGTGTGCGGTATTAGAAACCTAACAAGAATTCCATCGCATTGTTAATATTGATGTACTTATGCCAACTTATGTCCCACATGTATATAAAACTATGAGTTCTATATCATACAACACTGTTGGTAAAAATTTAAAACCGCAACTTAGTCCACTATTATTGTGTTTTATTTGCTTCTTCCAACCTATCCCACATGTATAAAAAACTAGAGTTATATATACAACACTGTTCGTAAAAATTTAAAACCGCAACTTAGTCCAAGTTTTTGATAATGTTGTTTGACCGCCGCCGCCGTCGTATTCGATTATTAATACCGCAGATCTAAGAAGCGTAATTAGGAGACTGATGCAAAGTAGACCTGAGTCACGAACACGTTTTCCCAATGCTCTTATTGTGTTGTTTACTGCATATATTTACGCATTTAGGTGTGTTATATCAGATATAGAAAATATAACTCGTCACATCATATCAGCGAATATACTTTATAAAATATGCAGAGGTGACTTTATTTTACGCAATATCAGAGGTGGCAGATATGGACGGTGTAGTGATATAAAATATTGTTCTTGAGATAATTCAATAAGATCTTATTGTGTGAAGATAAAGCCAAGATTTTTTTTTATTTTCCCTAGTAGGCATACATTTAAAATTAATCCCAAAATTAATTACCTACTTACTTTCAACAATTTGTTGTATCACACGTTGTGATTGCCCGACTTTAGCAAGATCTATTTTTTTGATTTCATTCGTCCAAAATACAAACGTATTTTTAGTTACACATAAGCGTTTTTTTTCCCTGTATGTGTTTAACATATATCACGCCTATAATCCCTTACGGGGTAGGCAGAGCGTAAACGGCCGTAAAAACCGGACAATTACCCCATGTCTGACAATTATTTGAGGGTCATTTGAAATATAGTGTATCACCATAGTGACAGGTTGTCAGCCCATCGCCTAAATTTGCAATACACACCCTCAAGTCCCTTAGTCGCTTCTTACGACACCCACGGGAAAGAAATGGGGTGATGCTATTCTAAGCCGGCATCACACGGCATCAGGTATGTGTTTAAGCTCTTTAATAAACAAGGGAGCGTCAAATTACATAAATATTTACTACTAGCGAACCACCTAGCGGATTCACCCGCTGCTACTCTTTTTCCCGTATCAAAGTTTTTCCGAAAAAAGTACCTAAAAACCAGCCTCTTGAATTACTCTGGCTATGTAGTTTTAAAGATCTAGGCATACAAAGGATACCACCCAATGGAAAGCGACTTTATTTTTAACTACTTTAATTTTGTTTTTGTGATATTTGGATTACACTAAATAGGTAGAGCTTAAAATCTACATAACTGAATGCCAATTTTTTAAAACCCTTCCCGTGTTAGGTATACAATTTTCCTCCTGCCCGCGCTTGAAAATTTTGCAAGTTTTCGAAAAAATCTACATAAATTCAAGAGTGGGAATAATATAATTGCAACGTTGTTGTTCATGATTTAGTAAATCTTCCTTAGAATTAAAAAATATGTCACATAACGGAATACAACATACCTCAATCTTTGAAGTTAGAAACTATACAACGATTTTGTTTTATTGTTACTAGTACATATCTGGGGTTTTCTTTTAGCTTACATAACATGGACATAATTGTGGTAGCTTCATTAGGCAGTAGGCAGTTATTAGTGTTATTACAATGTATATCCGCTAGTTGAAGTTCAACGGAAAATTGTTATTGACTTACATAACGGGGACATTTAATTTATACTAATAACTTTTAGTACCTAGTTGTAAAGTTACACGCTCATAGGTACTATTCTTAATTGTAATGACTAGTTTACATGGTAGGTATGATAACTAAACCGCCAATTAAGTAGCATTTTGTCATTTGAATTAACTATTCTAAATTGGTTTACTACTTAGACAGAACAATTTAAGGTACCTAAATGTGGTAGGGTACATAACGACACTACCTTGAATATTGTCTCATTTCATTGTCATCATCAATTCCCTGTTTACAAGTCGTCCGCTGTTGATCATACGCTTCCGTCCTCATTTAATTTCAGAACGTTCTATCTGAAATACGTTAAGTAGAGGCAAGATCATTGTGATACTCAGAGCAAAACTAGTATAAGGGCATATATTCCGCAGTTTGTTGTTTCTCGGTAGAGTTGCAGTAAGATGGTTTTAATCGTTTCGTATTCCGGTTAAAGTTTGAGTCATAGTCTGCCATAGTGAAAAGAGAATCGCAGTTGTGTCTTGCTGGAAAAAAATTAGAATTGAGGCCCAGTGTTGTTGTCTGAGGTCTATGTCGCTTTAAGTTGTGTTATAATATAACATACAGTATTTAGTTTTATAATAATCATGATTTTTCTGTTGTTCCAGCTGGAAATCCCTTCTGTGGCGCCATTGATGGAGTTCCGCTTGGACAGCGCGGAGTACTGCCAGGCCCAACACAAATAAACGCGAGGCGGCGTAAGGGCCAGCGCACACCGATGCTGTGGCGAGTAGCCACCGCGGCTCACACCCACCCATAGGTACGCAAATAAACGCCAAGTTCAACACTAATAAACGCCAAGTTCAACACAAATAAACGTCAGGTCCAACACAAATGAGCCAGGTCTAATACGAATAAACGTGGCAATATGCGGCGATTTTTACGTTGCTCGTTAAATTAAATTTCCCAATCTGGGATTCCTGTTTAGTTGTTTACTCACCTGTTCAAAAGTCCTAATTTAAAAGTTACTTGTTGGCTATGCTATATCTTCTATTGATATAAACGACGCATTCCCACACAACATTTGTAAAAGCTATCTATGTTTGTATATTAAATATTTACTTCAGCGTTAGAAATGCTAAGTGAAATGACATTCAAGATAAATAAACTATCCGCAATATTATCAATCAGACGTTATGTGCCTGACCACGGCAAAGTGCAATCAAAGATAACTCTATTTACTCTATGCATATAAATAGATAGATACATATTTGCGCGGGATGGGTGTTTACTGTACCTGTTATCATTGGTATAAAGTAATATCAAATTGTGACCATCTGTTCAGTTGATATCGTCGCCACTGTAGTTGTCATTGCTACAAGCGCTGTCAGTATCGCGTATAAAATACGTAGCCAAATTTTAGTTCTAAATTTTGCCACCTGTATAGCTATCTTTGTCGGATTGTGTAAATCGGCAGGCGTATAAGAGTGACGTGCCTTTGGCATCGAGTCGCAGAATTAGCGATGGCTCACATGACCACAAATTCACTATCCATCTCTATTTTTACCAACCCATTTTTTATCCCCACTTCAGTCGTTACACTGGTTCTGACGCAAACACACTTTCAAAATGTATAATTTATCAAACAATGTTTTCCCGTTTCAGTTACCATAAATTCGGACCCGATCAATTGGAGCATATCAAGTCGCCGAAGTTCGAAGTGTACGCCAAAACTTATGTTTTTCGCATAATTTTCTTTTTCCATTCCACATTAAGAACTTTTGTTTTGCCGTCTCCGTATGTGCACAAGTGGTTGAAAGCGACATCCATGCGGGTGGTTCAAATTATATAATTGGACCCTTTCTAAACTAAAGTTACGAAACTGCCGTGTGTTGTGTGGAAATAGAGTGACAGTTTGTCTGTTAGACTGTGACGGAGTGTAGTGGTGCCATCTAGTGTTGACTGGTGTTTGAGCGCGAAGGAAGAAGGAAGCCATCATCATGAAGCAGAAGGACATCAGGCCGGCGCCGTCTCTCATCGAGTACAAGAACCTGAGGTTCCTGATCACCGACAGGCCTTCTGACATCACCATCCAGTCCTATCTTCAGGTTCGTTATTTAAAATAGCTTTTTTATTTATGAACTACTTATAGTATACAAAGGACCCTTTGCAATCGATTCAATTTCATAGAGGTAAAGTTTAATGCACCAAATAAGTTCAAAGTAACATTAGCCTGCAACCCGGCCTACTTGCCTTTTATTTGCCATTCGTAACAAAAACTTTTGTTTTGTAAACGCGCCGTTCTACTTTTGAACTGGATCAAACACTATTTGCACTGTTTTAGGTTACCCTTTATATTGGAACTGCACGTAATATCCAAATCTGATTTAAATATCCAGTACAGTCAGTCAAAAGTCACGGCTGTTGGTTGACTATTATTTTGTACCACACACTGTTTATTCTACTTTTAAACAGTAAAGTAAATCAAGGTATAGACTAAAGGCACGAGGGCTCATTACGTCGCTGGTAGACTCGGTGATAGACACGATAAGACGAAAGGCATATTGTTTAATAATAATAATAAATAAATTGGACAATTCACACAGCGCCATCTAGCCCAAAACTAAGCATAGCTTGTACTATGGAAACTAAATAGCTGATAGTAATACTTTAATACTTAAAATAGCATATTATACATAGAAAACACACACACTAAGCACAAATATCCGAAAATTGATTGAACAAATATTTGTGTCTTGTGGGGGTCGAACCCACGACCCTCGGGAGTAGCAGTAGCAGGCAGGTATACAAATTTATTTTTTTAACAATGACGGATCAATAAGTGATAATTGACTGAAAAATTGAATCAAGTTGTTTCATTTTCATTTTACTATCCGCTAGGCCATCGGGCCAGAATTTAACAGAATTGTCTCTCTCTTCAGGAGTTGCGCAAGCACAACGTGTGCACCGTGGTGCGCGTGTGCGAGCCCAGCTACGACGTGGCCCCGCTCAAGGCCGAGAACATCGAAGTCCGCGACTTGGCGTACGACGACGGCACCTTCCCACCGGCCAACGTCGTCGACGAGTGGTTCGAGATCTTGCGCGAAAAGTGAGTAGATAACCACTATTAGTACTCGCGGAGTTCCATAGATGGCGCTGAATGTAGAGAACATCGAGGTCCGTGACTTGGCGTACGTCTACGGCACCTTCCCATCGGCCAACGTCGTCGACGAGTGGTTAGAGATCTTGCGCGAAAAGTGAGTACATAACCACTATTAGTACTTGTGGAGTTCCATAGTTGACGCTGAATGTAGATAATATCGAGATCCGCGACTTGGCGTACCACGACGGCACCTTCCCACTGGCTAGTCGTCGACGCAGATATTGCGCGCAAAGTGATAGTATAGTAGATATTGGTGTAGGTTCTAACGCAGAAGCTTAACAAGGGTTGGTTTTGCCTACACAAATCTTGCGCAAGAGAAGAACGGTCGTAGAGAAAATCGGTATCAATGTTTGAATAGAAGTGAAGTGACTGTGAAATTAACAGAAGTGTGATGCCAACAAAGTCCAGTAAAATCTGGTCATAACTGCTTTCATGAGAACGATCTTTTATTTTTAGACTTTCCCGCAATATTGACTCAAACACACCGGCGGTGTTTGCACTAGGAAATATATCTACACTAAAAAAGATATCTGGTCTCAATTTTAGTACACACCGGTAACCACAATACCGACCTATTTCTTTACTTTCGGTTATATCAAAAATTTTTGAAGGCTTAATCGTGCATCGACTGGAGACCTATTTTACAGAGAATGGATTTTTTACTAATAGGCAGTATGGTTTCAGAAAAGGATCCAATACGATAATGGCAATACGAGACTTAGTTAGTGAAGTTCTCTGCAATCTAAATTTAAATTTAAAATGTATGGGTATTTTCTGTGACCTTACTAAGGCTTTCGATAGCGTAAACCATGACATTCTACTCGAGAAGCTGGAATACTATGGTGTTCGTGGCCCTGTTCATTGCCTGTTAAAATCGTACTTGGATAATCGTACTCAATTTGTCCAGCTTTCTGAACCTAATCCTACTACTGGTGAGTCTCGCACAATAAAGTCTGATGATCTTGAGATAAAATATGGCGTTCCGCAAGGCTCAGTACTAGGGCCCCTACTATTTATAATTTTTATAAATGATCTGCCTTGTAATCTGCCAAACGGCAATGCGTATCTCTATGCTGATGACACGAGCATCATACTGAGTGAAAAATCTTTTGACATTTTAAATGAAAGTGTAAATAACACATGGAAAGCTTTGACTTTATGGTTTGAAGCCAATGGGCTACAAATTAACTGCAATAAAAGTTATTATGTTAGTTTTAGGCGTCACACCAATAGTTCGGATTATAACTACAGTCTTCCAGTACAAAAAAAAGAAACTGTTCGTTTTTTGGGAATTGAATTGGATAGTCAGTTGAGATGGTTACCTCACATTGAGTTTATTAAAAAGAAGTTGGCTAGTGCCTGTTACTCACTTAAATCATTAAAAAATCTGGTAGATATAAATACACTAAAAATTACGTATTATTCTTACTTCGAAAGTGTGATGAGATATGGTTTAGAGGTATGGGGAAATTCATCAGAGATATCTTCGGTATTGGTAATGCAAAAAAAGGCTATCAGAATTGTAGCTAACGCGCCTTTCTTGGCACACTGCAAACCAATATTTAAAAAACTAAAGATTTTTACGGTAATCTCATTGTACGTGTATTTATTATTGGTGAAAATGTATAAAGATAAGGATAAACTTATGGAATCTAATCAAAATAAACGTCGACAAATACAAAAGGGTAAATTAGTTCAACCAACTTCAGAATATGGTGTCTTCAAAAGAAGTTTTACATGTATTGGGTACACGATGTATAACTGCTTACCGCTCAGCTTACGTGATATTCCTAACGAGGCAGATTTTTCAAGAAAGATTAAATCAATTTTAATTAAAAATCCATTGTATGATCTGAATGAATATTTTGTACTTTGTAAGAAAATATGATATTTTAATGAAGTGTTGTTACAAATTTATTTATTGTTACGAATTTATTTATCTCAATATTTTTATGACTACTTATTTTCATGACATTATCTGAAACTATATTATTTTTATGACATTTTATGTAACTGTATTTGAAACTAACGACATCTTTTATTTGACATTGATTTATGTTAATTTATGAATATGCCTTTGAATTGTATTGCTTCGATTTAGAGTTTTGTGTTTTGTACAAGTGATAATTAATTAATTTATGTTTTACTGTAATTTTCGTATTTTTAATTTCTATACTGATTTGCATACCAATGAAATGTTAAATTGTATGGTTTTATGGCAAATAAATGATCTTATCTTATCTTATCTTATCTTATCCTATTAGATCTTTCGTTGTGTATTGTATCCAAAGGTTATTTTATTGACACTGAAAATCGTTATAGCCTTTAACAATTACAAAATACTTTTACTATGTAATGTTTTTTCAATAAATAAATAAACAAAGGCCAACAGACCTAGTATCAAATTATTTACTCTTTATGAAAAAGTCTGAACGAGAAACGTCTATAACCAGAGAAAATTTTCCGCAACACACTTTATTCGGTTTAACGTACAATTTATAGCCCGAGTGATTTCCTTAGGGATTTATGTAGGTATGTTATACTACTCTGCCGGTGTAGGCAAGTTGACGTAAACTTGATTATGTACATAAAAGCGTCGTCACAGGTAAATTGTGGCACTATTTGCCTTTGGCTATTGGGAATCGAGGGAGTAAAATGCCGTTTTGATAAGATTTTAATAACTACCAGAGGAAATTTTTTTCACTTGCTGTTTTATCCATAAATCATAAAAGCCTATGTTACACAAGGATATTTAGGTTTTTAATGTAACTTGTACTTAAAAGCTCTAAAGCTGTCGGTTTCGTAGTTTATCGGTTACATACAAAAATGAACTTGATTCTCTCCGCAGTACTAGTCTGGACTAACAATTTTTTTTTTGCCATTTATATGTGCCAGTTTAGAAATGATATAGACAGTGACGTTAGTTTTCATAAATCACATTTTGCCTAGGTACAAAACAATACACACATTTTTTTTTTCGACATGGATGGAGATACATTACACGAAAGAACCTGGTGAAGATAACTAAATCCAAGCCAACCTAAGGCGTTAAAGAACTGCCAAATCGGGCCAACTTGGCATGATTGTAGGGTCTACCCGCTTAAACGAGACAGGCAGAGTGTGCTCAAGAGCTTCACGCCCTTGTTCCGCCAGCTCCCTTCTACCATCGGACATCCAGACGCACCGTCGGATACCATCCATACCTGGTTGCCATTCCACCAATTCGGACTAAGCGCTTCCAGTCATCATTTATAATGCGCACTGCTAAAGAGTTGAACTCACTACCTACGTCTGTGTTTCCAAACGCATGCAACCCTAATCTCTTCAAAGTAAGAGTGAACAGGCTTCTTCTGGGTGAGCTCGCTCCATCTTAGAATCTGTCTCTGTCCTATGACCTAGACTAGAGTCAAAAGCAAACCCATACTAAATAATAATGGCACTTGGACACGGCCTAATGTGAATCTGTATCGTAATTTCAGAGCGGAGAACAAGCCGGAGTCTGCGGTTGCGGTGCATTGCGTTGCCGGGCTGGGCCGCGCGCCCGTCATGGTCGCCATAGCGCTCATTGAACTCGGCATGAAGTACGAGGAAGCCGTCGAGACCATCCGAGAGTGAGTATACTTACCTACATTTACAGCCACAACAGTCCACTGCTGGACTGAGCCTCCTACTATGGTGTATTGCCATAATCATCACGCTTGGCAGGCGGATTTGCGAGCGCAGTGCAAGGTTGCATTCGCACGGAATTCTGCTTCCCTGGTTGAATTTATCCCTCATTCGCTTTTCACGACACCCACAGGTTGTATTGTAAGTTAATTTATTGCCATACTGTTATTCCGGTCAATAGGTAGAATTTTACGGGAAACTAATATTTAGGCCGTACGCTCGCTTACGCGCGGTATCGCGGGATCCGCGCGGCGGTCTGACATCGCCGCCATTATTACCCGTCCAAATTTAGAAGGCGCATAGTGCCTAGGTAGTTGAAATATGGCAAGTGTCGTCGTGTTCGTACGGGTTATATTATGTCGCGGGTTGCTGAAGCCGCGGCGCGGGTGACCGCAGGCCGCGTCACGGGGCGCCAATCTTGTGTTTTGTCAAATCTGGCCCGCGCGGGCCGTCCCGCGCGTGAAACCGCGTGAGCGAGCGTACGGCCTTAGTGGTAATTTCATACATACATATATTACGCCTTTATCCCTTGCGGGGTAGGCAGGGCGTAAACGGCCGCAAAAAACTGACATTTACGCCATGTCTGTCAAACTTTTGAGGGTCATTCGGAATATTGTGTATCGCCATAGTGACAGGTTGTCATCCCATAGCCTAAAATTGCAATACACACCCTCGAGTCTTTTTGTCGCCTCTTACGGCACCCACGGGAAAGAAATGGGATGATGCTATTCTAAGCCGGCATCACACCGCACTTTTCATGATTTGAGATTATCATTCTGGTCAGATTTGCAAATGTAAGAAACTGGTATATAAGTAGTCCCTCATATCATATGAATTTGTCACGCTCACTCTCGCTCCGAGCTTTGGAGGGCACGTTAAGCCGTCGGTCCCGGTTGCTGTCTATGATTACTTAGACGGCGGTCGTAACACAACCATGTCAGAGGCCTACTAGTGGTAGTAGGCGGTTGAAAAACTCTGACACCAGGGTTCATCGGGTCGTTGGACGACTCGGTGTCCCACACGAAAAATAATAAATAATACTGGACGAGAACGGTCCATTGGAGATCTATAAATAAATAAGGATTGACGTCCGCTCCGTGACAAGGCTGTTGCGTAATTATTTACAAGAATTGTTTATGTTATTGTGCTAATGAAGCGGCAAATATTATTTTTATTGATATTTCGTCTGGCTTTCAAGGTTGCTCGTCTAGTTATCGTGATCTACAAATAGATTATCTAATGAAATCGTGGGAATTGTGCAAACATCGCTAATATTTTAAGAAGTGGTCTTGTCCTTATAAATATTTCACACACACATATCACGCCTATAATCCCTTGCGGGGTAGGCAGAGCGCAAACGACCGCAAAACGGACATTTACGCCACGTCTGACAAATATTTGAGGGTCATTCGAGAAATTGTGCATAGCCATAGTGATAGGTTGTCAGCCCATCGCCTAAAAATGCAATACACACCCTCGAGTCCCTTAGTCGCCTCTTACGACTCCCATGGGTAAGAAATGGGGTAACGCTATTCTAAACCGTGCCGTGTGATAAATATTTCTTTATTTTTAAATAGATGTTTTGATGGTAGTTAAACGTACACGAGGACGGTGTTTGAAAATAATGTTTCAACTGCAATAGAGTTACATTGATATGTATAAAATATAAGGTAAAGTGCTATGTCAAATGTAAGGTTTTGATGTGGGCTTAGAAGAAAGCACTAAGATTCCTATTCCTACTTATACGGTTTTTTTTCTGCTGTCCAGAAAAACTAATAAGTTTTACAGCTATTGAATACCGCGTAGAAACATGTTAATACATACACATATCACGCCTATTATCCCTTGCGGGGTAGGCAGAGCGTAAACGACAGCAAAAACTGCTACATACACCACGTCTGACAAATATTTGAGGGTCATTCGGAAACTTGTGTATCGTCATAGTAAAGGGTTGTCAGCCCATCGCCTAAAATTGCAATACACACCCTCGAGTCCCTTAGTCGCCTCGTACGACTCCCAGGGGAAAGAAATGGGGTGATGCTATTTTCAGCCGGCCTCACACGGCATTGCAAACATGTTATTCCCACGGGGAAACGAGAAGCAGTTTTTTTATACTTATTGATGACTGCATTGAACAATATTAACGAGTTGTTTTTCATATTTTGCAGCCAGCGTCGCGGCGCCATCAACGCCAAGCAGCTGTCGTACCTGGAGAAGTACCGGCCCAAGTCGCGCCTCAAGAAGAACGGCCACAAGAACTCCTGCTGCGTGCAGTAAAGCGCTCGCCGACCCGACCGCTAGCCAGCCGCCAGCCGCCAGTCGCCAGTCGCCCGCGACAGCGAATCTAGCTCTGCTTTCACACACACACCGACACGAGGCAGCATAACACTATATCTACTAGTTTATATGTAGTCGCCTTTTTCGAAACTTTTATTTAATTTTTCTTAATGGTTGTAAAACGTAAATTTCTAAATGGAGTCCTTGCAACGGTAACCGCGTCGCCCGTCGCCGCGTCACGTGTTTATCTCGAGTTTTCTATGAAATTTTGATTGAGCCTTATTGTAATCTGATGTTTGTATCAAAGTGAGGTGTATTGTCCTGTACCCGATGTATTAGTGGATGTTATAGAAGCGAACCACGATTTGTGTTCATAGTTGAAACAGTTACTAGGGTATTCGTAGCGAAGGATCATAATAAATTTCAATATCCATAATAAACGAATGCAGTCAACGCCGAACTTAATTTATAGATTCGTTTAAAATATTATATTCCTTTGTGTGGTGAAATCATGATTATATTTTATTTTTCATATTTTCTTTTTGTAGAGACATTATTATTATAATAAATTGAGACATAATAGACGAATCGATTATGTTTCACGAGACAATTAATTATATTTTTGACAAAATGTGTAATTATTATTAATTTGCTTTTTGTAACAATTGTATTGTGGAGGTCACTGGACGTAGGGACTCGTATTCTTGACCGTGAGGTTGTCGTCAGGTCTATGGTTAGACTGGTCGACTTGCAAAATGTATGCACTGACCAGGGTGGATTGGACTGAGGTCACGTTTACTGGTCGGTATGTGTTAGTTGTATGTCGACAAGTCTAAACCTGAGCCCGACGATGGCCACGCGTTTTCTCTCGTCAACTGTAAATCAGCATCGAGTGACAGGTTGTCGTCTCGCAGCAACTTAACGCCTTCCGCGGATAACTTTGACTCACTAATGTTCCAATGAAAATAGTTCTTTGATATTATTTTTCTATTTCTAATTTTATGAAGATAATCGGCGTATAACGATCGTGTAACTACGGAACAGTCACATTCATAAATAAAAATATTTGTAAGCAATATCGCTGTTTTATTAAAATTCAACTCGAGCTCCAGTGGGTCGTTAGTCGACTCGGTGCCCCATATGACAAAAAATTACAATCAAACAAAACGGTATCGTAAAAGTTACGTTTATTATATTATGCTTAGTATAAATTGAAGTATTACTAGAATACTTACTTACAAAACTTTACATGCTGAGGTAGTAAGTACAAAATATGCAGAACTTATTAGCGTCGACGCTGCGTGGAGCGGGCTGCACGCGCTGGCCGGCCGCGTCACGCAGCGTTGGCGCTTAACATAATGATTTTACTCAAAACATCACAGATTTTGTACGCAATGTAACGAATTATTAAATAATATTGAGAACTTGTACTTTTAGAAGATACAAACAACGTTTTTGGTACATATTTTTGCATGAAAGAGACTACCAAAAATGGCGATAAAAATAGAAAATCTTACACTAATATTAATCTTGTAAAGGGAGAAACATCAAATTGCTTACACATAATTCGTAACATTTTATAACGACGTAAAACTACATGTGTATTTTTTATAAATAACACTTTGATAAAACTTACTTGCAAATATTTTAGAAATACAATTAACACCTAGTTATTTTGGAAATTATAAAAATACCACTTATTTTTAATTAATGAAAGTTATTTGACGGCAGTGGCAAATATTGAATACAAAAGTACAGTGTTTTGCGATATATTTACTTCGTATGTGATGTTTCGATTCGTAAGTTATCAATGCCTCGGTAGCATATTGTAGCAAAAGAATGGTGAATCCGTTTTCCAAAGTTTCGCTACCTACTTTAGCCTAGGTTAGGTACCGATGAAAATGAAATGAAAAATTAATGAAATTGCGATGCGACATAAGGTTACATTTAATTAAGGCGAGTGTAGCCGTCAACGACCTCGACGGTGGCGCCACTTCACAAAAAAATAAGTTTTCTCTTTATACAAACAATCTATCAGAATATCCGATGCCCAAGTTTTTAGGATTATAAAATTAGAACCTGCAAACTCAATAAAATATGCGCTGTAATTAAAGTTAAGGCAATTAATGCCAAAAGTGGCCGTTTTTAGGCACTTTTTTCCATAACTTTAATTGTATATTTCATTGAGTTTGCGGTTTCAAATTTTACTTTAGGATAAAACTAAAAACTTGGGCATCGGACATTCTGATTGATTGTTTGTATAAAGAGAAAACTTATTTTTTGTGAAGTGGCGCCACTGTCGAGGTCGTTGAAGGCTACACTCGCCTTAAGTAATTTTTTTAAGGGTGTGTTCTACTCGTGAAACTGAACAATGTTTATTAGAATATTTTCAAAATATGATTCTCTAAGTTGTTCAGTTTCACGAGTCTCTCACCTTTTATATATTTCTACATAATTAAATGTAACCTTATACAGGGTGGCCCTAATAGTGACGTCCAAAGACATTTGAATGCCTTATACTGAGGTATCTGAATTACCCCCATGTATGTTCCGCGATTATTCGTAGTTTCAGAGTTATTCAACTTCTAAAGATGAGTTGGAAAAAAATCGACTGACAGGTATTTTTTCTATCCTTAATAGCTAGAAAGTACAAATTATGAAGATTAAAGAAAGCACAAAAACAACCGCTCAAAAGAGCGCTTTTACGGAAGTAAAAAAAGAGGGAAAGATGGCTGTCAGTCGAATTATTCCATACAACTTTAAAAATTGAATAACAGCTCTGAAACTACAAAAAATCTCGGAACATACATAATGGTTGTGATTAGGCTACCCCTCAGTATAAGGCATTCGAATTTTGTATTTGGACGTGACTATTCGGGCCACCCAGTATGTGTTCGAACCAGCTCTAACGAGATGTTTACTTCTTGCTTGCTTGCTTCTTGGGGTCATACTTGTGCTGCTTGCCCCCGTAGCGCGCGATGAAGGCCTTGATGTCGAACTTGCGCTTGCAGCCGTCGTAGGTCATGTAGCGGATCTTGCCGAACACCGCGCGCTCCGCCCAGCCCTGGTCGTGGATGCCGCATATCGACCACATGCAGCCTGGAAGGGACGTGGGAATTGGGGACATCAAGATTCATGCTTCTTCTTCTTGTCGGGTCAACGGCAAAAAGTGGATCTTCAAAGTTTACCAGCTTAATAGCTTCGTAATGGCACGTAAAGCCTGTCTATGATTACTAAGACAGAGGTCGTTACACAATCATGTCAGAGGCCTACTACTAGTATTAGGCGGTTGAAAAACTCTTGACAACAGGGTTCATCGCGTCGTTACGACGACTCGGTGTCCCACACGAAAAGAGAGAGGATAGCACGTTCACACAATGGCAATGTAGGCAGGAAAATAGTAAGGGAAGGGGCAGCGCGAGTGTGTGAACAGGTTACTCGCGCTGCTACTCGTCATGCCGCTGCCACTTCCCGTGCTCCCTCGAATATCGGCTTTTCGTGCGCGAATCATAGGAACGGCAGCACGAACGCGTGTGGAATTTATTGCTATCTCACTGTTTTGTATATTTGTGGTGCAGAAATGACATGGAAAATATAAACTTTACAATAGTTAATTTTCTTGTAAGTTAACAAGCAAAGCGTCATTGATGTTGCTGACTGAGGGGGCATCACTTTTCTATATAAGGTGTAAAAAAATAGCTGAGAATATTTTAAGGGGTGAACCAGTACGTGAAACTGAACAACTTTCCCCAAGGAACATAGGTCGAAATATGAAAAAATAATTTGACCCTCCCATACTTAGTGTGTTACCCGGCCGGGATAATTTGTATGGGAGGGCCAATTTTTTTTTTCACAATTCGACCTATGTTCCTCGGGGAAAGTTGTTCAGTTTCACGTACTGGTTCACCCCTTAAAATATTCTCAGCTTATTTTTTTACACCATGACCTTGTATACAATACATACCGACGTATCCACTAGGATCCCTGCCATCGATGCTGTAGTGATCGTTCAGGTATATGGCATGCTTGAGCGCATCCTCGGGCGTGTCACTCCACTCTAGTATCTTCTTAGCCCAGTACATTCTCAGGAAGCCGTGCATCTTGCCCTCTTGGACAAGCTGTATCTGCGCGGAGTTCCACAAGTCGTCGTGTGTCTCCGCTCTAGCGAGCTGCTCGAGGGTGTAGATATGGGCGCGTTTGTCTTTTCTGGAAAAATTAATCGATCATTTATTTATTGATATTCAGACAACCAACAGCTTAATATTTTGACATATTTATAATTAATAGCCAATAACAGGTCGCCCCGATTTTCTTCGTTCTTATGTCAATTCCTGGCTGTCCCTATTGCGTAGCAAATAGTCCCATGCCTGCTATGCCGAGGGTCGTGGGTTAGATCTCCACACCAGACCTTCTAGCTACCAGTTGGCACGGTTATATCGGGGCACATTCTCGTCGGGACTCGGATCCTTCAAGCCTGACTTGACATCCTCCTGACTCACACTTGATGCCCGAGTCACTCCTCCTGAAGAAAGGCACTATATTTCTAATATTTACCTGTGGTCCTCCAAGGTCTTCTGCGCCCAGTTGCTGGCGCCCTTGATACTGTCGTAATGTTCACAGTAAAAACAGAAGTTATCCGCGAGTTCGCGCCGAACGATCGCTTCCTCAAGATACGAGTTCACACTTTCTGTGTATTTCTTTTTGTAGTCTTGAACACAAAGGGCTACTCGCTGTACCGATATTTGCCCTGGAAATAAACTAGACATTTATAACTAGTGAGGTAGTTAGTGAGCAATAATGGTTTATTGCAATCAATTTTCATCTATTTGGCTTGGCTACATTACTATTAAAATCACAATTTTATTGTTTCATACTGAAATCCAATACCTATACATGTATGTCTAAGAGCCACATTTTACTAGTGACCGAAAGGTGCAATTTCACTACGGGTTGGTGATAACAAACAACTTTCTCCAAGGAATTTTTTTTTTACATATTCACATCAGTTTATCGGCAGTTTTGTAAGAGAGCTCCAACTTTTTTTCGTATTTCGAGCTATTTTCCGTGGGGAAAGTTGTTCCGTGTCACCAGCTCATCTTGAGTTTTTGCTATCATTCACAACTTAAATTTTGCCCTACATGTGTCCTGATACCAGAAGGGTCCAGGAAAATGAATTATGGCAATGTTTTTAGTTCAGATAAAAAGTAAGTCCTTACCAAAATGGAACCATGGTGATAGATTGCTCAAGGCATCCTGTGTGGGGTCATTCCTTTTCGAAGCAAATATTTTGAGCCGTTTATCAATGAAGCTCTTAAGCATCTTCATGGCTTCATCATACCCTGGTTTGGCCCATTCAACGGGGCCTACTGTTTTGTCTGCTTCTCTGCTTTCTATAGCCTCATCAAAGTCTATTGGCTAAAATGGTAATATCACAAACCCATAATTATTATGCCACTTAGTCATTGTGGCTAAGTGACATAATTGTGAAGAATTCAAATACATATGTACTTAAAAATAGACTATATAATATTACAATTCAAACTTTATTTTATTGGTATGCATTAGAGTGCAAGTGTCTGTTTATAATAATATTAATATAGTTTCTTGTCAACATTCTAATAATTAATTTTATGTTATTGCATATGAGTTGCATACACTATTTTATCTGCACTTTACACAAATTTCATAAAATATGGGAAATGTATAGAACAAAACACTGTGCACAAAAGGCACACAATGCATGTTGCATCCTGGGGGCAAAGTTTTTAAAATTATATTATTGTTGGCACAGGACATAATATTCAGTCATATTTGTTTCATTAATTAATTTTCTTGTTTAATGCATTTTTCATAGAAAATTTAAGTGACTTTCAGATACAGATATAGATTGCAAAGGGATTATCTAGAAGCACAATGCACAAAGTAGGTCATGAAACAACTTTTTCGAACTTGTAATCGAAACTTTATGGGAAGAGTGTAAATAAAAGTTTAAAAAGTGTAATTGGATATTTTTTTGCCCACCTCTGGCTCAAACTTGGCTGTGTAAGGATGTTTGATGACCGCTGGGAACTCAGTGAGGTACTCTTCTAGTTTAGAGTTGATCTTATTCCGGATTGTTCTGGCTGAGTACTCCTGCTTATCCGAAGCCACCCAGCATGGGACTATGTTGTGAGCATCCACCTGAAAATAATAATTTAGCTTCTGGAATATCACTGGTCACATCTTATTTTCAAAAGTCAGTTTTTTATTTACAACTGTTAAATCAAATTTGTTTATTTGGCTGTTTATCTTTTACAGGTACACTTTTTTCAATTAGTAGAAAGAAAGAAAAAAAATTCAAAACGGAGTAAATAATGTGTATTCAGTATTTCAGGGTAGCAGCATACCCTGAAATACTGGATGTAAACCAATTAAATATTTATTTTTATGTAACAAAGCTATTCCTAAAAGCTACTTGACAAGTAGTGCAAACATGCAAACTTTACTACAGCAAATGGGAAAAAAGGGGAAGTTGCAGGTTAAACTACAGGACAGATTTCATGTACACTAAAATATATTACCTGAATCAATGGGACATCTTTCTTTAGCTTTTTCTTGACTCCATCCAGCCAGCCCATTGGAGTCCGGAGAGGGTTAAAGTCACACACCACTGCACCAATCTTATGCTGCTCCACCCACTGTGGTAATGCATCAGCTCCGCTGCCCTCTAGTAGGTGGAATGAAATGTTAAGGTTTTTGCACTCAGCTGCCACTTTTTCTAGACCTGAAATGAAGATGTAAAATATTAATTAAAAATAAATAAATAATATTAAAATCTGAAACAACTAGACCAATATCTTTTCCCAAGTATAACATGGAATCTAATCAACCAGTGGGTTTATGAGATCACAGTTCAAGAAATAAAGTCTTGTAATAGAGAACAAGATGTTTACTTACCTTTCAGCAAGAAATGAAACTGCCGAACTGAAGCATCTAAATATTTGGCAATAATACAGAAGCATACGTGAAGCGGTACTTCGTTCTTCAAGGCAAGCTTTTGTGCAAAGAGGAAGGCCCAGTTATCCTGAACTCTGCTGTCTCGGGACATCCAGTATACAATCCCCTCGCAATCGTCGGGTACCATCTGCTCCTGTGATATGATCCTGACACGATTCTTGTTAAATTTATAGTTAGAAACAGAGCCGGTATCATCTCGTAACTTCTGTATTGTGTTCATGAATTCATCAAGGTCAGACGAAGAGTCGCCGGTTTTATGACCGGATATTTCCACTTTGGGTTTCTTGGCTGCAGAAGCCATTCTTGAATATTTTAAAACAGTATTTCTTTCAGTTTTTAGTAAATATTTCGTAAAATATGCACAACTGTAAAAACGCGCCACCATTTGCAGAATTGACAGATCACTTACAGATTTGACAGTTGTTTTTTTAAATTGTGCACGTGTACATATCTTTCCCTTACAGGATAGGCTTGAGTCGATGCATCGTTTGTAAATAAAATGTTTTTTTTTGTATTTGAGAAATCCAAGACAAGATCAAGAGTCCAATAGCTTAGTTTATATGGAAATAAAAACGTTTAAAGAAAAGGCTCCATAGTAAAAGTTGCAGTTTGATGGTCTGTTCATGCCTGTAAAGTATTCGCTTCACCTTCCCTTACACCCTGTATACTTACTATAAAGTACGTCAGCGCAAAACAACCTTAATACATATCACGAGCAAAGCAAGCTGTAGCGAGCTAGACATTTCACGTAACAAATAAGTGAGGACTCAAACACTTGCCGCAAGCTAGAACAGTTTATAAAAAAATGACACGTTCCGCGAGCGAAGCGACCACCACGACATCTCACGCTACAAATGGCCGAGGAGCTTTAACAGTAGCCGCGAATATAATCAATACAATACAATACACATATAAAAGCTACAATCATACCAAGTTTCATGCTTGCTTCCGGATGGGACCAGCTTCATACAAAGTCGGAGCTAAGGAGCCGTACTATATGGCAAAGTTTAAAGAAAGCCTGTCGAGCATTTTTTTGCAACATTCAGTAGGTTATTTTGCCGGCCAGTTATTTGGCCGCCCAAAGCCAGCTGATAAGTATGCCTAAAAGATGAGGTAAAAGGGGAAATCTGTATTTTACTCCCAATTAGTTCCTAGTAGGTACCCAACCTAAACGTGTACCGTAGGTAAGTAAATATAGTTTTTTTTATGATAGGTTTGCTCTTGATTTTAGTCCTGTGCTCTAGTCTAGGTGATAGGATAGAGACAGGGTCTAAGATGGAGCGAGCTCACCCAGAAGAAGCCTGTTCACTCTTACTTTGAAGAGATTAGGGTTGTATGCGTTTGGAAACACAGACGCAAGTAGTGAGTTCCACTTTCCACTCTTTAGCAGTGCGCATTATAAAATGAGAGTTAAATGAGAATATACCTACAATCCGCACCATACCATCCAATGTTTGCGATAGCGCGGTTGAGGACCCTGGTGAAAACAAGTTACATATTTTCGGAGATTCCCTTGGAATAAAATAAAATAATTACTACTACCTAAGGAAGTTATGTCAAAAATATTTAATCTGAAGTAAATTAGTTCTAAATATTTCCAAATAAGAAAATATACCTAAAATTATGTAATTATTTTTTTGTAATTATATTATGACGATAACATTTAATCTAAAATAATAAATTAGTTCTAAATATTACTAAATACTTACGAAAATAAAGTGTAAAAGGTACAATAAGTCGACAACCTAGCAATAATAACAACAATAACATTAATATGTAGTCAGGGTTGGAGGTTTTAATTCGGAGTCGTAGTCAAAGGGCGTTATGTAAAGATCTTTAAGTTTTTCACTGCAAGGATGGGCGCTAATCTGCTTTATATTATTGGTCAAGCAGCTTAAATTACAGAACGACACAAGCCCACAGAAATCGCAGACAATCCGTTTTTCTTCAGGGGGCAGACACAGCAGCGGTAGGCAACATTCGTAGCATATAAGAAACTTTTTATGCTGAAAAATAAAATATTCGATTTATACAGAACACTGACCTCTAATTTATACAAGTACGCTGAACTGAGGGTGAGCCACGTCGATGTGCCGTCATTTGAATTTGACGTATTGTTCATGGAACTAATAGACAGAGATGAGAATCTCTAATAGAGATTATAATTCGCTACTTTGTCAGATTTAGTTCTTCTCCGGTAGAGGGTGCTTCAAATTGTTAAGGTTTGAAGTATTTAGAAACCTTCTTGTATTGTTTGGTGGCCTATGATGTTTTTTATAAAAGTTTACTTTGTCCTTTTATGTCACTGTCTCAACTGTCTCTGTGTTCTGAAATATATCGTTATGACATGTTGGTGAAAAATTCAATGGTTTTATAATGAAATATTAAAATAGTCAAATGATGGTAATCACTGCACACTCTACTTGAAGACCAAATATCCTAAGTGGTTATGGGCCTGCAGTAACGTTTAATTACCGAAAATGGAGCTAAGCAAAGTTCAAATTCAGAAGCTTGACACGACCAATTGGATCCATTGGAAGTACCGAATCGAGGCATTATTACGCGGATTGGGTATGATGGAGATTGTTCAAGGAAAGTCAAAGCGACCTGTTAGACCTGATGCCGGTGGTGATGCAGATGCAGCTGCTGTCACGGCAATGAAGGAATTTGAGAAGGCCGAAGCGGAGTACACAAAGGCTGAGTGTACTGCCCTGCTCCTGATTACTAACAATATTTCAGACGAGACGCTTGATAAAGTAATGAGATTCTCCAATCCAAAAGACGTTTGGGATGAACTTCATAGACTGTATGATGGTGTCAATGATAACAAGTTATACGAGGTCTGCATGGAATTCTTCCAATTTCGTTACGAAACGTCATGTGACATCGCGACCCACATTGCCAAGCTGAAGAATTTGTGGCATCGGATGAAAACAGAACTATCAAAGGATGATGAATCTAAGGATCTGCCAGAATTCCTTTTGATATGTAAGATTCTGGACACGCTGCCTGCAGAATACTTCTCCTTTAAGTCGAGCTGGATGTTGATAGATAAAAAGGATCGGACAATCGAGAATATTACGAGTCAACTTTGTGCCCATGAAAAAGCATTGGCAAATAAAGAGGATGCTGGGCCATCGGAAGCGCTTGCGTTAACCAAAAGAAAGAAATCTGATGGAAAAAAGGAACAAACGTCAGTAAAGGGACCTAGGTGTTATACTTGCAAGAAAGTTGGACATCTTAAAAGGGATTGCCCCGAGAAGGATGAAAGAGATGGTGGTACTAGTAGCTCAAGAAGAGGCACTACAAGCACTAATATCGTACTTTCAATTTACTTGACTGACCGTGGCGTTGATCGTGACGCTTGGTACGTGGATAACGGTGCAACGAACCACGTGACGATGTGCAATGATATTTTCCAGGATTTTACAGAATTTACTGAATCTCACACAGTCATGACGGCGGATGGGACGGTTATACCGGCTCTTGGGAAGGGTACGGTGATAATAGCAGCCACCAGACACGGGAAGCGGGAAACAGCTAGCTTGGAAAATGTATGGCTAGTTCCCCAACTGAGCAGAAACCTGTTCTCAGTTCTTTCGGCCCATGACAAGAACCCTAAAAGCTTGTTTCAGTCGAAAGTGACCACCTGTGAAATGAGGATTGGTGGTGATAAAGTATTTGCTATCGGAAAAAGGGAGAAATATGGCGGACTTTACAAGTTGAACTTTAAGGCCATACCTCAGAGAGCAGCGAAAATCAACGTGGTTGATGATAAGGGTGATAAGATGGACATGCTGCAACTGTATCATGAGCGCATGGGACATCAGAACAAAAGGCATGTCAGAAACCTAATCGAAAGAGAGATGGGGATTAAAACCAAAGACTCGGGCGAATTATGCGAAGGATGCATTTTTGGGAAAACGCACCGGAAGAAGTTTGGTACTAGGGAGAAAGCCACAACGCCAGGAGAGCGAATACATGCAGACGTCTGTGGCCCCTTTCCTCCATCTAACTCAAAATTTCGGTACTTTGCACTCTTCAAGGACGAATTCACGAAATTTCGCTTTGTGTATCTGATGAAACACAAGAGTGAGGTACACAGCAAATTGAAATTGATGTTAGCTGCATCAAAAACGCAGGGGCACAACATCAAGGAATTTCTTAGTGATAATGGAGGTGAATTTGATAACAAAGAAGTTAGAGAAGAGTTGGGCAAGTATGGGATTAGACAAAGATTGACAATGCCGTTTACCCCAGAGCAGAATGGGTGCTCTGAGCGAGATAATCGAACGATCGTTGAATCAGCGAGAGCCATGATGCACGCGCACGATGAGCTGCCGCAGTATATGTGGGCTGAGCTGGTGAATACGGCTGCCTATATTCTGAACAGAAGCGGGACAAGCTCAGTAAATGATAAATCTCCTTATGAGCTTTGGATAGGCAAGAAGCCTCAGCTTAAACACCTGAGGATTATTGGGTCTAAATGCTTCGCGCACATTCCAAAACAACAGAGGAAGAAGATGCACAAAAAGGCTAAGAAGTGCGTATTGATTGGCTATGATAACGATGACGGTTACAGACTTTGGAACAAAGAATCGAACACTATTGTGCGCTCAAGGAACGTGACCTTCGATGAAAGACCCATACCATCGAAGCTTCATGAAGAGTCTGTGGAAGATGCAAGTGATATGACAGAAATTGAGGTTGAGCTACCAAGACGCTCTACTCAAGAGACCCCAATCACGATCGATGAAGGTGATGGTACCTCGGATCCTAATGGCACTTCAATAAGGGAAGGAATGCCACGGATGGAAGATAACCAACCTGAGGACGCATATGAATCTGTTGAATCAGGGGGGGAAGAAGTGGAAGAAGGGGTAGAAGACCCTACCACAGAAGATCCCGAGCCTGAAATACTCGCGGATAGAGCCGTGAGAGTATTGCGAGACCGCTCGAATCTAAGGGCCCCTAGTAGATTCAAAGATTGCTGCGTACTAGCAGTGGAAGAAAATCAGCTAGAACCCGCTTGTTTTAAGCAAGCAGTAGCCTGTTCTGAGAAAAATTTGTGGACACAGGCTATGGATAAAGAGATCAACTCCCTGAAAGAGAATAAAACTTGGGAATTGGAAAAACTCCCGAAGAATAGGAAAGCTATTCCTTGTAAGTGGGTCTACAAGATAAAGCTTAATGCTGATGGAACTGTCGACAAGTACAAGGCTAGACTTGTTGCCAAGGGCTTTAAACAGAAGAAAGGTGTAGATTATGACCAGACCTTCAGTCCTGTGGCAAAGATGGCAACTGTACGTTCAGTTATAAGCATAGCTGCTAGTGAAGGGATGAAATTGACGCAATTTGACGTCTCAACAGCGTTTCTGTATGGGTCCCTATCTGATGAGGAAATATACATGAAACAACCAGAAGGCTACGATGATGGATCTGGAAGAGTTTGTCGCTTAAAGAAAAGTCTTTATGGGTTAAAACAAGCTCCGAGATGTTGGAATGCAACAATACTTGATTTCTTCAAGAAAATTGGTTTTCAAGTCAGCAAAGCGGATCCATGTTTGTTCCAACGTACCACAGAGAAAGGAAAACTGATCGTAGCCCTGTACGTTGATGACGGGCTAGTCGCTGGGAGTAATAAAATGGTGATTGACGAGTTTCTGAAACAACTCGAAACACAGTTTAAGATAACTTCCAAACCGGCGACTTATTTTCTTGGTCTGGAGATTTTGAACAAAGAAGATGGTATTTTGGTACACCAAAAGTCTTATGCTCAAAAAGTCTTGTACAGGTTTGGCATGAAAGACTGTAAACCTGTTACAACTCCAATAGTAAAGGAAGACATGCTGTCTAAAGAAGAAAAGGTTGATCTGAACCTTACTGAGAACTACAGGCAGATTGTAGGAAGTCTTGCATACTTAATGGTTGGTACACGACCGGATTTAGCGTATGCTATAAGTATCGCATCACGCAACCTGGAAAATCCCTCAGCAATAGACTGCCTAAGAATTAAAAGGATATTCAGATACCTACAGTATACTACGGACTTAGGAGTGATGTACAAGAAGAACTATAAGGAGGGAATCTTGGAAAGTTATAGTGACGCTGATCATGGAGGAGATATTTCCACAGGCCGATCAACATCAGGAGTACTATGCATGTATGCAGGTGGAGCAATCTCCTGGCTTAGTCAGAGACAAGCAAGTGTGGCTATATCAACAACAGAAGCAGAAGTTGTCGCAGCCAGCGAAGGCGCAAGAGAGACAATCTGGTTGAAGAGACTGTTTGGTGACTTGGTCGAATTGAAGCAGATACCAGTCTTGAAGATTGATAATGAAGCGGCTCTGAGATTAGCTGAGAACCCAGAGTTTCACCGTAGGACTAAGCACATCCGAATAAGACATTTCTTCGTGAGAGAGCTAGTCACCAGTGAAGAGATCAAAGTCGAGAAAGTGAGCACTGAACTACAAGTGGCGGATATGCTGACCAAACCGCTTGCCCGGCCACGGTTGACTAAACTAAATGAACTGATAGGTTTACTAAATCAGGGGAGGTGTTAAGGTTTGAAGTATTTAGAAACCTTCTTGTATTGTTTGGTGGCCTATGATGTTTTTTATAAAAGTTTACTTTGTCCTTTTATGTCACTGTCTCAACTGTCTCTGTGTTCTGAAATATATCGTTATGACATGTTGGTGAAAAATTCAATGGTTTTATAATGAAATATTAAAATAGTCAAATGATGGTAATCACTGCACACTCTACTTGAAGACCAAATATCCTAAGTCAAATAGCCCCCATAAAGAACTGTCATTGTGTAGCGTATCCTAGACACTACATATAGTTAATTTGTGATCCTAGATGAGAATAGAGATCAGTGATACAGATAGATAACCCATGGCGGGCATGGGAGGCGCGGCTGTTACTGGTGGTGTATGTGAGTTTGAGTTTGTCCTAGGATCCGGAGTTTCATTCGATTTTCATTAGGACAAAGTTGATAATTACAAATTTATCACTACATGGTAAGATTGATCACAGTTAGGTTAGGACATTGCAGGCTGGATCATCTAAATATCCATAACAAAAACGGTTCCGTGCTTCTGATGGCACGTTAAGCCGTGTCGGTCCTGTGATTGGGTATTTAATTTATTTATCTGGATAGCGGTCGTTAAACGGCCATCTCAGAAGCCCACAAGTTACCTGTGCCGGATATTATTACACTACAGTCTATAATTTTACAGATGAAATTCGATGCTCATTGCGTATTCGGTAACCCACTGTATACCAGGAATATTAACCGGCTACGCAATGTTATAAGAATTTCACCTGTAGACTTTTAGCCTGTAGTTTCATAGCATAGGGCACAGGTATGTGGTATTAAAACACTGACACCAGACGAGGGGGTCAATCGGTGTCCCGTCACACACGATAGTTATGTAGGTTTGTATGTGTAGGTACTAAGTACTTACGGTTCCGCGGAAAAGCTCAGGTTTCACATACGGTCTATGCCATGCCTCAGTTTCTGTTAATATACGTCCTATTTTATGATCCCTCATCATCAATCCCACCTCTTTCTCGATTTCAGTTTTCTCAACTGCAGTCATATTTGGAGTGATCTTCAAATTCATTTGTGTTCTTTTCTGATAAAAATGTATTATCTGGAGCAGTTTCTTAAGGATATTTTCGTCTCGATACTTTCGATCGTGAGAAGTCTTCAGGACGTCCCAAATTTCTAAACAGCGCGCTGTGTTCACCCAGATACTTATTCTGTGGGCATTTTTATGTTCTTTGATGATCATTGTCCAGTGGCGATGTTTATATCTGAGATAAAGACAAAAGTGGCTGAAGTGAACAGTGAAGTGTAAACCAAGCGTCATGTCGGTCAGGTCAGGAGTTTGCGATTGTAACTAAATCATTAAGTAGGAACATAGCATAAAATTAAGTCGCTTTCCGTGGGTTGCATCCCGTTGTATGCTTAGATCTTTAAACTACGCATAGGATTTTGTTAGGTTTTAAATAGATTGGGTTATTCAAGAAGCATGCTTATGCTTTTAGGTACTCTTTGCCGAGGGAAAAAATCTTGATTCCTAGAGGAAAACTGGGCAGGTTGCTGGTAGATAATATTCAAAAGCTATAACAACATATTTTATCAGCCACGTAGATATGGGCGGGTATACAGGCTCTATACTATAAAACTACAGGCTAAAGGTACAGGTGCTACATTGCGTAGCCGATGAATATTCCTGGTCCCATAATAGCTAAACGACTTCGCAATGAACATCGAATTTCAGCTGTAAGATTGTAGACTATAGCTTGATAATATCGGGCAAAGGTAGTGCTGTAATAATGCGACAATATAGATACATAATCCTATCCTATAGTTGCCCATGGTCTCGGCTTTGGCTAAAGGTCGTGGTGCTTGGTCTTATGAAGATCCAACAACATTCATTGAAGGTCTTTACCCAGAAAAACAAGCTGGCACAAAAATAACTCCTCTAAAATTACCTATCAATAACATTTACAAGTTCCTTCACCAGTGTACCCTGCAGCCATCTTATGTAGAGTACTCGAGTGCAATCTTGCGCCAAACTCAGCGTAACTCCATAAGTATCACTTTCCGACATCTTGTCCTTCTTTTTTCCTTCCTCGGTCAAACTAGATAACTTCACCTTACTTGCTCTTTTAGGCTTGTTGGCTTTCACTTTAGTTTGATTTTTATTTTTTTCTATTTTGCCGTCAGCTGTTGTGTATTTTAACATAATTTTAAAATGAATTCAGTTTATATAATAGAACCTCGCTTTATCTAGTAAAAATGCACCATCAAATGGAGATGAAAAGAAAGTGTGAGTGTATTACTTACACTTACCCTACCTAACCACAATCATTCAGTGCTGAAAATTTTACATACCCAAAGTACCCGGGCTAACAGAATTACTAGGAGCTGAAATTTGCATTTCATTGAGAGTTTTCTGCGCGAATTCAAACAAGTTTTCGTAGTGGACATCCTTGTCGTAGCACTGGATCAATGGATCCGCACCATACAACAAAAGGTTGGTTAACTGTAAAAAATTATATTATTCAGAGAATTGTCTATCAACAAATTAGATCAACAAAAAAAAACTTACTATATGAGTTTTGTCGATGCTTAAGTTCGTTCTGAAGAACTCTCTCGAGAAAAGCTTCACCAATATAGTGTGATGGTGGTTGTTGATTATACAGTTCAGGTTGGTCCCTGGGTGTTTAATGAACGGGTCCAAAAGGTTCAAATCCTTGTGCATCGCACAGTCTATAGGTGATTGTCCTTTGTACTGCGCAGTGGGATCAGCATTGTGTTGCAAGAGCAATTGGATTTCTTTACGCCGTATCTAAAGAAAACATAGCATTCATGCAGGCAAAAATACTTTTAATGTGAACATAGGAAGTCCCTGTCTAGTAATTGCAACAAGTTTGTTTTTATGGCAGGTGACGGGAGTAATGCCAATAGGTAGAATGGAGGGGTGGAATCCGGAAAAGGGTAGCTACCCTGCCTGGCCGGGTGTTGTGGCCAGGGGACCGACTGGTCCACTTGGATAGAATGGGAAGTTGTAATATGCGTTGCGCGGTGAAACACTTCGATACCGCGTTTCAGGCCTACTGATGTCTGCCAATCTGTCACGTGGCGCCAACTTTCAGATATATTGGAACCTCTGTTGCGTTTTGCTTGCTTGTGAACCTCTTGACTCAGCTTCTTGTAGTAACTCCCAGAGGTCGCTACAGTTTGATAGACTTGATGGTAAGTAAATTTCTTCATCAGGTGCGATAATGATACGTGAAAAACTAATAATTAGTTTACAAAGTAGCTGTAGGCATCACATGACGCTAGTGCGCCAGCAAACATCCAGCAAACAAATAAACTTCAAAGTACTTATTACGCACCTCTTCCTCAAACTGGTAGTGACAATGTTTCTTCATAACAACTGCATGCAGTAAAGTGGGACCTTCTGTCAAGCCCGGCTTTTGATCGGGGTCCTGTGTTGAGTCTTCGATCTTCAAGCGATGACATGTGTCAGCGCCAAGTTCAAGCAAAGTGCTGATCATGGCCAAATTGTCTGGGCTGAATTGCTCCGATATGACCATGTCTAAAACGGTGTAGTCATGCATCTGTAACAACAATTTATCTGCATTTTTATGGTTTGGAATCGTATGGGTATGGTATCGCATATGTCATTGAGTACATATTTATTTATTTATTTATTTAACTTTATGCACAAAAATGTACACGGGCGGACTTAACGCCAAAGGCGTTATCTCCCAGTCTACCTTAGGGCATGTGGAAAGGGTCAAAGCAGGTGCATTAACCAAAAAAAAATTTAAAGAAAGGCTTGAATATATATATAACACAGCAATATATACATATGTATAATAACAACAGCAATATACAATAAATACTACACATATACGTCTATCATATATAAATATTCATATATATAAATAATACACTAATACATAAATATACTTATATTATACCTGACCACGGGCATTATAAAAGTAAATACAAACGAACCGTAAAAATAACTATGTTAGAGGGTAGTGAAAAAAAATGTTCATGACAACAATCAAGATGACTTTACTTGGTGTGATTTCAAAAAGTGTTCTCGCAATCTGGATTTGAACACTTGCCTACTAGGAGCATTCCTCAGATCCAAAGGAAGCATGTTCCAAAGACGGACCGCCCGAGATGCGAAGGAATTGTTCAGAAAACCGGTATTATGACGTTTGGGCGCTAAAAAGAGGTACATATACTTAGGCCAAGTAGTCTCTTTTCAGGCAAGGCGACGCCGTGTCATGCCGGCTTAGAATAGCATCACCTTAGAGTCGAGGGTATAATATGTATTATGTTTATGATTATAGACGACAGGCTGACAACCTGTCACTATAATGATACCTACACGATTTTTCTGAAACTACCCTCAAGTATTAGTTAGACGAGGCGATAGGACCGTATTTTTGTCGCCCGTTAACGCCTTGCCAACCCCGCAAGGGATGATGGCGTGATATGTGCAGAACAAAGAGGTCGAGAGACGGGTCGAAAACGCCTCGTAGATTAGTCCATGAAAGAGCATAATGAAGGGTAACCTTTCATTGACATTCTAGCGTAAACTCATGGAAATGATATTCTCCCCATCCTTACCTAATGCTGGGCCCTCAAACTTGGTCTTTGACTGACATCCAGAAGTCCAAATTCAAGGTTTGCCAATGAAACATGGAACGTCGGGGTCAGGTTAATTGACCGAGTCAGGAACACAACGCCGCGTTCCCGCACACAAATAGTCGACGTAGGTTAGAAGGCAGCACATCTCAAGTGGGATTGGGATGGACATGTTGGCAGAATGTCTGCGGCACTATGGGCTAAAATACCTAACGCAAAACGGGCACGTTGTCGTCCAAGAAAAAGGTGGAAGGACGGGTTACACACCCACGCCCAAAACTGGATGGAGGTGGCCCAGGCAGGATAGAGAAACGTGTATGAAAGAGAGAGAAGCCTCTTACTCTTCTGGCTTAAAAAGTTATAATAATAATGCCCAACCCAAAGGTTGCCTGGAAGAGAATGCTGCTTTAGCATTAAGGCCGCCTTATTGTACTGTGTTTTGTCTTTGTTTTACTTTTTCTCGATGTTATTTTTGTGTGCATATTATTATTATTATTATAATGGTTTCGGAAGTAAAAAAGAAAAAAAACGGAACTCGTATACGATCACTATGTTGCCCGGCCCGTCTGTCACACACAACCCTTTATCTCGATTTGAAATTAGTAGTACTAATAAAATCAAGCTCCATATTTATCATTTAAAAAAGCTATGACCCTATAAGCTGTTAAAAACGGGTGTTTTTGACCCTCTCAAGGGAATCAATATTCATAAAGTACTTACCGTGGGCTTAGAACCTATGAAATATGGCAACTATCTTCGATTTGAAGTACAAGTTTAGGGAAAAATCCTAAAATTTGTAGTGTTTTAAAATTTGTTTTTTAGGGGACCGAAAAGAGCAAAGTTTTAAATTTAAGGCTAGTGGTTCAAGTGGTATATGATAGAAAAGGGCTTGATTTGCATTTACGGAATATTCAGTGGGCGAGTCCGACTTGCACTTGGCCGGTTTTTTTTTACCGATGATTCTTCGGTCTGCTTGTTGCATTCTGCAAGCATTTTGTACCTAGGTTGGTATGTATGTATTTATATTGGCACTTGCCTCTGGAAATTTTTCATCCACATTAACACCATATGATACCATATGTTTTACAATGTCTAAATACCCCGACTTCATAGCTAGTAGTATAGCTGGTTGAGGGCATTTTACTAATGTTGGATCTGCTCCATCTGACAACAGCTGGTTAATAGTCAATTCAATTTTTGATAATCTGAAAGTATTGAAATAGTATATCACTGCTCTCAGTTTGGAAATTAGATTATTTTATCTTACCTTAAAGTAGCTCTGTGATTTTCCGTCAAACAAGTTCAGAAAGGGATAGGAGCTATCTAAAAATGGTCAGTGGGTTCTTCGAAGTTTCTAGTCAATTTGACGCCTGATTTTGACAGATAGCGCGAATTTCGCTTCAAATTATAAGACATGATGACATGAGTTAGATTGTAAACCTATTTGCCGGAAAATGGCTGCACTATTATAAGGTAAGTTAAAATTTATTTCGCGAATAAAGGCCAATATTTTAACTGAAGCAGGTAAGATGAAGTTATTTTAATATTAAGGTACTTTACTTACGTCTCAAGTTTAACTTTGTCATCTTTCTCATCAATTTCAATTTCTTCTTTTATTTGTTTGAATTTGCTCTGCGTTCTCGGCTTTATAATAAAAGATTGCTTAGATTTATTTTTAGTTATCTTGTCATGTTTATTACTACCTGTCATTTCTATTTTTGATGCTTGTAATGCTTCTTGCGTTCCATCTATATCTTTAACGATATCACAAACAGTAAATAAATAGGGGGTACTCACGGGGGCACCCGCAATAATTTTTTGTGGTGCCATCTGTTTAGCTAATTTTGAACGGTATTCTCCATCGATATACAGAAACAACTTCTTTTCGGTACAAAGAATCATTTCGTCATCAGAATCATAAACTGTCGTTCCTAAATTTTCTTGTTTATGTTGTTTAGAACCAGATGAGAGATTACGCTGACTTGTTCCAGTCTTTGGTCTGCTAATGGATGGTGTTGAAATACTTGACTTCGACTTTGTATCTATTTGAGTCGAAACAGTAATCTTTATATCTGTTTGTAGTATTGGTAAAGTATCTTGGGCAGTGTCTCGCATTATTTGCCATTCGACTGCAGAATTTTTTTGAGGTCCAACTGTGTAACAAAAAATAAGCTGATTAATATTATGCTACCCGTCACCTAATATATTTCAAACTTATGCTCGGGTAATTTGGCTGGTTTGCCGGCCACCAGTTATATTCGATCGGCTACTTTCCAGTTATATGCCATTCAAAACTTTTCGATGAATCCCATTCATACACCACAAGTTAATTTTGGCATGGTGTTTAGTTTTTGTTGTTTAGCTGTTGCTCAAAAATGTTGGTGTGAGGTTATGTTCAAAATCAGTCAAAAACCTTGGGCAGCAGTTTCACAGCGTTGTTTATTAATGAATTAATATAAAATATTGTGAAAATGTACATTGTTATGAGTTAAATTTTATTTATTTTAGTCAAAATTCCTAAGATATTCAATATTAATCATTAAAATTAGATTGCTGGATAAAAAGATGCAATATTGGGAGAAGTTTATTTCTGGGCCTACTACTTACTGGTCGACAGTAAATTCAAATTAATTTGAACCTTTATCGAAATTTAATATTACAAGACTACGGAAATAATATGTAATTGTGCGCGTTCTTAAATCTGTATTGAACCATATACTTAGTTAACGGCCGTGCCCTTTTATACAAATTTTAGTAATAAATTACCAGCAAATTATTCTATAAATGGCAGCCGACAAGTGGATTTTGACATTCTAGTTTTCGGCCTTAGGTTAACTGTTACGGCCGATAAAATGACATTAATAAAGTTTGTTTCAATTAATTTAGTTTTCAGCCTTTGATTCAAAAGATAGGCAACAAAGTGCCTGTTCCTGAAAACGATGTTTGATTGATGATGATTAATTAAAACAAATTACTGCTTCAAGGATGTTGGCCCAAGGGGTTGTTGGGCTTCGCGTAAATACAAAGTTTTTAATACATTTTTACCCCTTTGAATATGTTGATTAAGTACTTTTTTATCCCTTTCCATTAAATAACAAAGTATGACCGCAAGTGACAAAGGGTATTTTTGCAATGAGCTGCAAAGTGGCCGAGAATTTAACGGTCGAAAACTGAATTGTGTGGTCGAAACCCCCCTGAATCGCAATTTTAAGACATTTAATTTACTTATTAGTTTATTTTTCGCGGAGTTTATAATAAAACGGAGTTTTAATGCAAAAACTCTAATGTCTAGCAAGTTCGAAATAATTTTATTTCGTGTCTGCCCAATATTTGATAGAAATGTATATGTTAAAATAAAAATTCGCAAGATTAGCCGAAAACCGACTAACTTACCATATATCACGTGTTATTCAAATTCAGAATAGGCCAAACATAGGGCTCTTTTGAAAACCCCGTCAAATATTTTTTTAGTTAAGTTAGTTAGTTGTAGGCGTCCACAGGCTACGGAGCACTATGGTGACCGAATCAAACCAGGCGGATCATATTTTTACAAGTTTTTTACTCACTTGCTACTTTAGCCTGCTTTGGCGGCAATATTGCTGGCAGGAAGGCACTTCGTGAGATATCTTTGGCTACACACAGGTACCGCAAGAGGGCGACACCCAATGGTGTACAACAAGAATCGTTGTACGAGTTGACAGTCGCTCCGGCCTCTACCAAGAAATGTATGACGTCGGTATTATCTCCGCACTGCAAAACAATGAAATCTTCATTCAATGTAAGATAAAAAAACGTTTTCACCTCTCCAGCTTGAAAATAACAGTTTTGCCGCGTAAATTCAGTGGGAAAAACTCGTTTTTATCCACTCGATTGAGAAAACTGATTTGAATTTCGAACATCCTCATTTTATAAGAACTAATGCGGCGGTGCATTCTGAAAACTATTTCAGCCAGTTATTTATTTCTTTTTGTAAGCGGTTTTCCTATTAAATATTTCTGACATTTCTGAATATTGGTACATATTATGTAATATTTCTGAACGAATCTTAAAAAAAAATATTTGACGGGCATTTTTATTTTGTCTGAGGCATTCGAGCAGTACAGCCACTTTCCCAAACTTGACATTGGCAGAATTTTCTCACTGGTATAAGTGAAAAGTTGTGTGTACCACACGAGAGCAAATTCATTCGCATCTCGTGCTGTTGAATCCCTCACTGAGCTCAGGATACAACTTTTGAATCACTCGCCACGCTCGTGATTCAATTTTAGTATCCTTCGCTGCCTCGGGATTCAAAATTAGCACTCGAAGCAAAAATGACCTTGGCCCTCTTGTTGTACAAATAACTATTTCACCTCTCCAGCTTGAAAATAACAGTTTTCCCGCGTAAATTCAGTGGGCAAAACTCGTTTTTATCCACTCGATTGAGAAATGCAGCGGTGCGTTCTGAAAACTATTTCAGCCATTTATTTTTTGTTTTAATATTTCTGACATTTCTGAATATTGATACATATTATGTAATATTTTTGAACGAATCTTGAAAAAAATAATTTGACGGGAATTTTTATTTTGTCTGAGGCAATCGAGCAGTACAGCCACTTTCCCAAACTTGACATTGGCAGAATTTTCTCACTGGTAGAGGTGAAAAGTTGTGTGAACTACACGAGAGCAAATTCATTCGCATCTCGTGCTGTTGAATCCTTCACTGAGCTCAGGATACAACTTTTGAATCACTCGCTACGCTCGTGATTCAATTTAAGTATCCTTCGCTACCTCGGGATTCAAAATTAGCACTCGAAGCAAAAATGACCTTTGCCCTCTTGTTGTTAGGCAATATTATTGTTAGGCAATATACTAAAGCGGGTTCGACATTCAAAGTTCCCAATATTGAACACGGTTCGAGCGGGATCAAAAAATTAAAATAAAAGCACTGCCTCAGGGACAGCGAGGTTAATCTCACGGTTTGTAATTTCACCATCACTACCAGTAAACATAATTTTCATTTAGTTGTTGGTTAACTGTTTACCTAAGACACAGGAGTAATTATTCTTAGTTTAAGAAAAAAATTGCCACATATTTTTCGTATAGTTTTACCTATTAGTAATTATGTTCATTAAATAAAGAATTTTTGTATTTTTGTATTGTATTGTATGCGTATAAATAACCGGACTTCCTGGACCGCAAAACCGTCCTTAATCCGGCCCAGAAGTAGTCCTATCAGACAGTGCAAACTAAAGCTTATGTAGAGTATTTAAAGGATTTAATTGTTAAGTTGGCTTCAGTGACAGTTGCAATTGCACCTAATCAAAGTGTTTTTTAATATTTGCACTCTACTTACGGTTGCGTACATCAAAGCTGTGTTTCCCTGTGAATCAGCGACGTCGGGATAAATATCTTTCTCATTGACGAGTTGAGTGACATTGTATATATCTCCATTAAAACTTGCGAGTAAAAGACTCCTGTGGACAAAACATTCCCTCTTGTTTCCTAAACATAGATCTGTGCCACAAAAGCAATAGAATTGTACACTATCACGTCATATTTTGACCTTTGTTCCTTTAGAAAAGTGGCTAAGTTTCAATTGCAACAAAAGATGTTACCTTACCTACAATGTAGCTCATGTGCAGAAGCAGGCCTGAATTTTTTTCGATAACCACTGAGCATATCTTGTAAATTTAATCCGATTTTAGCCCTTTGTTTGTCGTGCATGTAACAATGTTTCATCATGTGTAGTAACATATCGCTGTTGTTCCAAGATAAATAACATGGAGGCTCATCATCTTCTTTTTCGTCTAAGCTCATTTTATTCTCATCAACCTCTCCTATCGTTTTCTGTAAAATGTGAGTATTAAAATGTCCTTTACTCATCGCTATAGGTACATCTGAAGAGGACTAGCAGGTACGAAATATAACTTTTCATACATTCGCGATTATTTTCATTTTAGTTCTTCTTTATCTATTTTCAAGTGGGACACTGAGTCGACAAATGACTCGAGTCCTGGTGTCATTTTCGTTAATTAGCCAAGTCTATCGTAATAGTTTTGAGGTAAATATATAGAGCAAACAAACGTCGGCATCCAGGAACATTATTTATTATAACTTAAATCTATCGTGATAGACCCGGTTAAATAACTAAAAAGTTGTAATGCTAAAAGCTGGGTAAATTTCAAAGACATAGGTTTAATTTCATTGACGTACCAACAGAGTAAGTTGGAAAGATTACCTCTAGTTTTTCTTGCCCATCTTCAGATAATGTAATCATTTTCTTGCCGTAGTATTTGTAGTCAAAGATATCCTTGTTGAAAAGTTCACTGTTTACATCTGTACAAAATTTTGGATATAGCTTCTTCCATTTTTTCGATGCTTCTAAAGGGTTGGCTCCGCATGCTTTCAGAATATCTAACGCGGCATTGCTTTCATCAATCTATATTGTGAGTACGAAAAGATCGATCGACAACAAAATAAATAAGTAGGTATTACATCAGTTCTTACAGAAAGATTATATAGGTTGATTTATTCAAAAATCGGATTAAGTACAAAAAAAATAAACTCCAAACTGTGCAGCAGTTTATTGGCTTGGCAGATCATAAAGTTTTTTTCTATAAATAATCAGGATTCATACATACTCACTCAAATTAACTTACAAAAATAAACAATCACATTCATCACAATAAAACAATTTTAAACGTATATATATAAGTTGTTTATATTTTGGATATTACAATTCCTACGTTTCGAGCTCTTTACAGAGCCCGTGGTCACGAAAAAAAAAGTTTTATTGTGATGAGTAATAGTTGTGCAAACTCAAGAAAATATTAAATTACATTTATAATATTAATTATGTAAGCATTATAAACAGGACCGGCGTAGTTGGCGAGAAAAAGAAGAGGCCTAAACTCAGCAGTGGGTAGATATGATGATGATGATATAAACTAGGGGGTTGCAAACTAGCAGCGCTAAGAGTGAGAGAGGCACCTCAGTGACACACGACGAATGGGAGTTTTTCTATTGACAGTTCTCTTGATAGTTCTGAATGTCAAACCAGAGGGTGCAGTGCTAAACCGAAATTTTGACGTTTCATGTTGTGTTCGTTAAAAAATAATTATATTTGTTTGATTTACTACAAAATTAACTTATTGCCTTGCTATTATAATAAGTGTCATACGTGTGGGTAAACAAATAACCAATAATAAATTTAGAACAATTCAATAAACAAAAAATAAAGAATAATTTATTAAGTGGTACAGTTTTTGTGTAAAGAAACGTTATTTCAATTAAGCTTAGCGCCCTCTACATGACACTCGAGAATCGCTAGAAAATTTCCCATTGCAAACGAAGCGAGCCCGAATTTTCACGTTTTTACTGGTGTAGTGCAAGCAGCGCTAAGAGCGAGAGAGGCACTACAGTAACACACGACGAATTGCAAACGAAGCGAGCTCAACTTTCGGGTCGACTTGAAAGTACGATACTCGTACTTAGTTAGGTTAGCGTTGTCGGCCGAGGTTTGATTCCGGGACCTTGGATTCCCATCGCACCGCCCGCGCCCTGCCTCTGAGTTGCAGCGGTAGCTCCGTTTGGTCGAAGTCGAGGTTTAAAATGGCAAAATGATCTATAGTACATTTGTTTAACTAAAACTTACAATTTTTATATTTCTCCATAAAACGATCCTATAAAGCTCCAAGTCAAAGTTAAATTGAGGACCGCCAGCCAGGTTGGGAGCGACGGTTGGCCCCGCAGGCCGCCAACTCAGGCGAGCCAAACGGGAACCTCGCCAGAAGCCTACGTTGCTCTTAAGTAAATGACGTTCCACTCCGGGACCCCATCGGTTATCTTTGTAGTACAATCCCTACAAATAAGAATAACTTTGGTAAAACAATCTGACCTGGATGGGTTTCAACCGGTATCAATAACGATGGCAGAAAAGTTTTTTGTAAATCGTATCAGTGAAAGGAATCATAATTTTACCACGGTGCCTATGCGTTTGCGCATACTCAAATATAAGAATAAAAGCTCATTCGCTAAGATTGCGTCGTCTTTTGTATGACGACGCCTTGTCAGAATGACGCTATCTTAGCGAATGAGCAACTCGTATCCTACCGTAAATACGCGCCCATCAGGATATGACATCATTCCGTAGCCATGCATCTGGTTGGCGAAGAAGCGACCTTCATAAGTCACAAAACTACCATCAGGGTCCTTGTATCGCCATCTGTAGTCACCGTCTCCGTGCATTGTGTCGTGCAGCATCGTGCCGATGAACCATTCCAAAGACTAATAGAAATAAAAAGCATTTCCTAAGAAGACTTCTAGATTCTGAAGACCTTTTTAAAATACGTCTGCACTCGACTCATCCACGCAAGAAAGGACGTAAGAGCTGATAGTTGATTTGTTCGAAGTGTAAGCTTGGCTTTGCTACACGGTGTAACGCTACCTATCAGTATATGAGGTATTTTGCCTCCATGCGGTGTGCTGGAGAAAGTATATATTTTTATAATGTGACTCTTATGTTCTGATGTTCATACAGTTTGCATGATTTAAATAATACTGATAGTATAGAGCTTCTCCATTATACTTACCTAACGTCCTAACCAACAAACAACCCAAGCGTAGCCCCTGCGGCGCGGGTAGTGGTAAATAGCTCCACCGAAGAGAAGAGGTCTCTACAAACTATTGGCTAGCACTGGCTCGCTATTGAAGCAGAAAAAGAGACTGGAAGTTTACCTCAGCCCCAGTCCAATGTTGTTCCGCTTGCCCATTTTTTCTCCCCTCATCATCTTTCTCTCCAAAGTAGTACTCTTCATAAGGCCAACGCTTCTCCCGGCCGCCGGATTGTAAGGGTAAGCAAGTCTTTTTAGGGTGCATCATATCCTTTTATCTCATTACAGAAATAAAATAAATTTATCAAAAAAAATATTGATTTGGTTGTTTTTTATTTACCATGTTTCTGTCAAATGGTCAAATTGTCAAGTTTGATACAAGCCCACAGACTACGCGAACTCTAAGACTCCTACGATTTACCGTAATTGCATCAGCTAGGCCTTCTACTATGGAATGCTCCGCGCTTTTAAGCTAACGAGACGGAAGACCGTGGAAAATTTACCAATGCGGGATGTAGACAGCCCTCCGAATACTGGTGCATTCAGACCATTAAATTATTTCTATAGGTCATGATTTTGTACGGGAGATTGATGTTTAGTCGTTTCCTGACATAACTATGTTGTTTTTACCACGTAGAAGATATCATATTCTCCAAAACTGCATATTAAAAATATCAAATTCCATAGTAACATTATTGTTTTGTTTCCTTATCAATTCAATACTTTCAAATCAGTGTTTTCGTTTGTAACGTTTATAATCATCGATTTTTTATATTTTGTTCGGTCGGTTCAGAAAATATTATCGGGAGCTTCCCTAGGCCGATTTCGACTTCGATTCGTAGGCCTGTTTTAATTCTTCTTTATAAAATTGTACAGTTTAGCTCACGTCTGTTAGACACTCGAACATGTAATTCTCTCAGAACATCTTATGGCATGAGAACGGCCCAAAGTCCAAGCTGTCTAACCCAGTCTGAGCTTGACTGTACTGCACGGCAATAGCAATTTTGGCAGCATCACGAGGATACGAGGATATTTAGTGGAAGTGATCTACAAAGAGGGAAAGCGGCTGTCAACTTCAGGCCCAAGCTCAAATGGCTAGTTCTCATTGATGAGGGAACTGATGAGTGGCACCAGAAAACACATTGATCTGATGATAATATATTTTTCTCGATTTTTTATTTGGAAGTAAAGACCTTTAATTCCTTAAGCAAACTCACGAAATGGTTGTAACTATTATAGATATTTTTAAATAATTATTTAAAACGTCGTTCTCTAGATTCCGTAGGTGGTGTCCAACCCTACTTTGCAAAGTGAAACTGAATTAAATCTTGTGTTTTGGTCATACGTACATAGTTTTACTTACACTTTGTTGGATAGTGATGGAGAGTATCATATGGTGACATTTGATAGTAATTGAAAAGTAATTTTGCCATAGATAATCTCGTTTAATCATTGGTGTCTAGAACTCGTCTCATATCCAAACGCACCCTTTATGGCGCTTGTCATTCGTTAACAGTTAGATTGAGACGTATGATAACCCTGCCTGCACGTTACCTTAGTCACCTCCCAGGATCTGAACGAGGCAGACACGTTGCAAATTAATGGAAATCCGCACAAGAAGCTAAGACATTTCAGATCTGTCATTTTGTTTCATGATTTTGTCATACCTTTCATTGCGATTTTCTCTAATTCTATGTAAATGTGAGTTTTTCTTTCAATGGAATATGATGTACCACTGCTAATTGAAGGTCATTGTGTGTAACATTCGTACTTGCTTGCTATCAATTTGCCACAAAGCCAAAAAATATGCTTTGGTTATCAGATCCCTCATATCAGATCCATCACTTTCCGTCATCAGTGCAATGACGGATCTGATAAGGTGATGATGGAATTAAGAGATTCGGTAAAAGTGGGACTAAATCGGTGCCCACGGTTGGGTCTTTTGTTTATATTTTACTAATATATCCTTCCTATTAATATTATAAATGCGATATGTTTGTTACTTCTTCACGCAAAAACTACTGAACCGATTTGCAGGAAATTTGGCATACATATCGAGGTAACATGGAACACATAGGCTACCTTTTGTCATCACTTGAGGGTCTGTAGTACCTGATGTATACCACCAGGTGCACCACCAGGAGCCCACCTAAACTATAGGAGATACAGATATGACACCAAAGCAACAGTTGTTCAGCTTGATGGGTCGGTTCTGCTGGCTTATTGAGTTTGAATGTTTGGAGTACCTGATGTATACCACCAGGTGCACCACCAGGAGCCCACCTAAACTATAGGAGATACAGATATGGCACCAAAGCAAAAGTTGTTCAGGTTGATGGGTCGTTTCTGCAAGCATATAGAGTTCTAAGGTTTGGAGTACCTGATAAAGACCACCAGGTGAACCACCAGGAGCCCACCTAAACTATAGGAGATACAGATATGGCATCAAAGCAAAAGTTGTTTATCCTGAAGGGTAGCTTCTGCTAACAAATAGACATGGAAGGTTTGGAGTATTTGATGTAAACAACCAGAAGCAAAACCAGGAGCCCAAAAAATCATTCAAAATAAATATTCAGATTTAAACATATCCTTTTATTCCATTTATTTACTTTCTCTCACTTCTTTTACTACTATATATTCCTTTTTATTATAAAATAAACAAACTAAAACTATGTTTAACAAAAACACTATTACATTTTATCAGATCCGTCACTCAAATCGTGGGCATTTTTTTCAGATCCGTCACCTAAATAGTGGGACTCAATTTTCTTCATGAAAATCTAGTTCAAATTCAAAATGGATTTTAAATTTTTCATTATACCACAATTATTAATGTGTATTTATATGTTACTCGTGTTGATACTAATGAACAAGGCCAATTAAACCATATTTGTTAGATCCGTCATACACCGAATACAGTTCTCTTGATTCCATCACAGCTGATAGTGGGCTAGCTATAACTTTGTAATTACTCGACCAAAAAGCGGGCCTTTCACATAATTTTATCTGTATTCCTCTAAAGTATGACGCAATGCCCCCAAAATACCAAAAAACATAATTTGAAAAATGATGACGGAATTATCAGGAGAACGCGTTTCGAAGAGAACTAGCCAAATATCATTCTTTTTAGAGGCCATCAATTGAGTGATGAAGGCTGGCGAACTAAACGATGAACTTACTGCAACTGAAATTATAAAAATAGAGTTCTATGTTGACGCCGCGTTGTAAGTGATTGACAAAGTCTCCGGGAAACCATTGTAATATAAAAGTTAGGTATAGGCACTCGATCTTAAAATCAATTCATCAGCGTTACATCACGTCAAGAGCAGCTAGAGTAGAGTCAATCCAATCTCATTTAGTTACCATTTCGACTCGACGAAGAAGAAGAAGAAGAAGAAGAGTCAAGGAAGTGACTCTTGACTACTCTAGTATTTCACCACGTCTGCATAAAAGGAAAAAGATGGAAAAAGTTGTGGTGGGTATAAAAGATAAGAAGGGGAATGCGCTTTCACGTTGCCATCTAAAATCTTTAACTAAAACAGCTGTCATTTTTTAGTTAAATACTTTTAGATAAGTTTTGGGCCCAGGCTGTCTGGATAGGCCGCCTAAGGCAAGCTGATACGATTTCAAAGGGTCCAGGACAGGCCGTAATGTATACCTTTGTAGCGACCTCTGGGAGCTACGACAAGAAGCTCACTCCAACTGGTTCACGAGCAAGCAAGACGCAACAGAAGTTCCAACATATCTGCAAGATGGCGCCACGTGACAGAACAAAGAGCCTGAAACGCGGTATCGAAGTGTTTCACCGCGCAACGCATATATACAACTTCCAATTCTATCCAGGTGGACCAGTCGGTCCCCTGGCCACAACACCCGGCCAGGCGGGTAGCTACCCTTTTCCTGACACCACCTGGAACCCTCCATTCTGCCTATTGGCATCACTTCCTGTTACCCGCCATACCTTTTATGCGGTAGGTAAAAAGATGAGGAAAAGTGCGAAATCTGTATTTTGTTCTTTTCGATCCAAACGTGTAAACCTAAGGTGTAAACCAAAGTTGAATAAGAACATCCAACCCACATCTTATCCAATATTTGCGATAGCGCGATTGAGGACCCTGGTGAGAACAAGTTCCATATTTCCTGGGATTCCCTAGTAATGAAAAATATAGTTATGAGTAGGTAAATGAACAACATTTATTCTGAAAGAAATTCATCTTAACAAATATGAAAATGAGTTTAAAAGTTACAACCTAACATTAGTAACATTAATGCACTGACAGACACGGAGAATTGACGTCCTACTCAGGGGACGGTAAGTTAAGGTAATGGTCTTCAAGTTTTTCACTGCAAGGATGGCCGTTAATTTTCATTAAATTGTTGGTCAAGCAGCTTAAATTACAAAACGACACAAGTTCACAGAAATGGCAAACAATCCGTTTTTCTTCAGCGGGTAGACACAGCAACGGTAGGCAACATTCGAAACATATAGCAAACTTTTTATGCTGAAACAGAAAATATTTGTTTTAAACTGGTAACGTAGGTAGGTCTGGCACATTTCCGAGCAAAAATTCTTTAAATCTTGAGTGTTAACTGCCTTCTCTCTTTATACCCACGTTGAGGCGAGATTGTGCAGTTTGGTTAGAAAATTTAAAGTTGTCTAATTATCCATATGAAAAACGGTTCCGTCGGAGAGCACGCTTGCGTGTTAGTTCTGGTTGCTGATTGAGATTGGGTAGGTACCTGAATGGCGGTCGCTACATAGCCACGTCATAAGCCCACAAGTTATACTATATATAGTTAGTTACTAGTAAGTGGTATAAATACTGTGACATCAGACGAGGGGTTTCATGGGTGTCCCGCCCCACACGATAGTTACGTAGGTGTGTGTGTACTACTTACAGTTTCGCGGAAAAGCTCAGGTTTCACATATGGTCCATTCCATGCCTCAGTTTCTGTTAATATACGTCCTATTTTATGATCCCTCATCATCAATCCCACCTCCTTCTCGATTTCAGTTTTCTCAACTGCAGTCATATTTGGAGTGATCTTTAAATTCATTTGTGTTCTTTTCTGATAAAAATGTATTATCTGGAGCAGTTTCTTAAGGATATTTTCGTCTTCATACTTTCGATTGCGAGAAGTCTTCAGTATGTCCCAAATATCTAGACAGCGCGCTGTGTTCACCCAAATACTTATTCTGTGGGCATTTTTATGTTCTTTGATGATCATTGTCCAGTGGCGATGTTTAAATCTAAGATAAAGATGAATGTGGTTAAAATGAACAGTGAAGTGAAAGCTTCTGTCTTGTCCGTCAAATATTAACTAATCTATTTCATAATATAAAATTAAGTCGCTTCCCGTGGGTGGTGTCCCGGTTTATGTTGCTATTTTAAACTATGCAATGAATTTGATGCGGATTTTTAATAGATAGAGTCAAATCAGGAGGCAGGTTCTTGGAACCTCTTACCGCGGAATTAAGGTTGGTTCCTACAGGAAAACGAAAAGCGGGTGAAATCGCCGGTCGGATTGTTAGTAGGTAATATTTAAAAGCTATAATAACATATTTTTAAGCCACGTGGACATGAACGGGTATACAGGTAGTGCTGTAATTAAGCAACAGCATAGAAAGCCGATCCCATCCTAGAGTAGGCCATGGTCTCGGTTTTGGCTAAAGGTCGTGGTGCTTAGTCCAAGATCCAACAATATTCATTGAAGGTCTTATTTTACACAGAAAAATAAGCTACTGGCACAAAATTTACACCTTTAAAATTACCTATCAATAATATTCACAAGTTCCTTCACCAGTTTACCCTGCAGCCATCTTATATATAGTACTCGAGTGCAATCTTGCGCCAAACTCAGCGTAATTCCATAAGTATCACTTGCCGACATCTTGTCCTTCTTTTTTCCTTCTTCGGCTAGAGCAGGTAACTTCCCCTTCCTTGCTATTTTAGCCTTGTTGGCTTTCACTTTAGTTTTACTTTTATTTGTTCCTTTTTTGCTCTTCTCCTTACTAACAGATGCTGTGGATATAAACATCATTTTAAAATTGGTTATATTTTGCTAATAAAACATAACTAAGCTTCATCTAGTAAAAATGCACCATCAATAATTATAGATGAAAAGGGAAGTGTGTTCTGTCTTGATCAACATTTTAAACTCATTCAGGTGGCTCGTAACTGCGGGAAGAGAGGGATAGCATCGTTGCGATTGCATGAGAGTGAAGAGACCTGAGTTCCATTCAGGTGAGTAAGTTTTTTTGCTACATAACGGCTTTCTACGTCAAGACTGCCTTAATGTACGTTCAGTTTAAACAAAGTATTTAAATATTTATACTAGTTGCCCGCCCAGCGGTTTCACCTGTTGCTATTTATCTTTTTTCCCGTGAGAAACGGATCTCTGACCAAAGTGAAAGTCGATTACTATTTGTTCCACGTCAGGTACGCCAGACCCTTGGTGTCTATTTGCCAGCAGTAGCGGCTCACCATGCTAAGTAACTTTTGCTGCGGAGCTATTTCCGTATCTCTTATAGATAAATTGTGCTCTACATAATAAAGGCTTCGATTGGGCGCAGCGCGCGTACAATCGCTGAAAAACTCACTCACACCAATGCATGACGCCGCTATACGGAATCTTGCTGATTCTCGCTGGGTGACAGTCCAGGTTGCGCCGCGCCAAGAAAACAAACAACTGCATGGATTCGATTTGATTTTGGTGGTGCGGGATGTTGTTGAACATGCGTAAAGCAAGCTTCGGACATACGTAGAACACATGTTGCCCACGCGTTAAGAACGCGTGGTACACGAGAAGAGCTCGCCTTGCATTCGCGTTGCACACGCATGGAGCACTCGTTTGACACGCGTAAAAGACGCCATTCACACGCATACAACGCGCGTTGTATACAAGTAGAGTTCATTGCATATCCCTGAAGATTCAATTGACAGTTGAAATCTTCAGAAATGGGTCGAGTTTCTTTACTTTTTTGACCATATAATGTACTGTGATCAGGTACTCCAGACCATAATATAGTACTGACAAAAAGTAGTCTATGTGAGTCCATGTTTGTCTTTGATATGGAATGTATGGGCTTGGTTTGTCTAAGGCCCAATATCGAAAAGGTCACGATGTTTAGGCTTTGATATGTTATCTGACCTCTATGCAAAAGTGCATCAAATCAGGCCAGTAAGTTAATAGAAAATCACTTATCGACTTTGTTTTTCACGGATATCCGTATTAATTTATAAATCTGAGCATATGTGTGTGTGTATGTTTGTTACCTCTTCACGCTCAAACGGCTTGACCTATTTGAATGAAATATGGAACACAGATAGAGTATGACCTGGAATAACACATAGGCCAATTTTTACTGCGGGAAAACAACTATTATCACGGGAAAATGAGTGGCAGCGGGTGAAACCACTGGGCGGAAATCTAGTTTTTAATAAAATCATTGGTAATCAAAATTATTGATAAAACCCTAGGGGAATAAAAAAGTAGATTATATCATAAAGGAGCAAAATAATTTTACGGTAAGGGTGTTTTCTCGAATTCAGAGCGAAGTGAGTACCGATGGATTCTTTAGTAGAATCCTGAACTTAGCGAGTTCAAAGTGCGCTGCCCGAGACAAAGTTTTTACTATTTGTGCCCGAGTGGTTTACTCTACTTTTTTAAAGACTGGTTTCTGCGATTTTAGCCCCGGCGCTTTGATACCTACACATGACTGGTGGGTGGAACAAGGGCTCACCCGGAGAAGTATGTGTGGTTGTTCAAAAAAACAGAATCGCCCCCTCCCCAAACTAAGGGGTAGGACCGCGCCTGCTGTCGGCAAGCTTAGGGTCGGATTATAGCGCGCGGCCAGGACGTTTCTTGCGAGATTACAAAGGCATGTTCGCAACGAATTATACGAATTAATTTGATACATCTATGTACATATGATACTCAGTATCATCCGTTGCAAAAAAATCCTCGTGAATTCGCAACAAACGTCCTGTCCGCTGTAGCATCGCCGCGGCGGCCAAGCCGCTCAATATAATTCGACCCTAAGTGTAATAACCGTTTAACCACAATCATCCAGTGCTTAAAAAAAATACATTTTCAAAGTACGTGTACCATTACTGGCATCCGGGCCACCAGGATGTCTTATATGTTCCATTTCATTGAGAGTTTTCTCCGCGAATTTAAACAAGTTCTCGTAGCGATGTTCGTTGTCATAGCACTCGATCAATGGATCCGCACCATACAACATTAGGTCGGTTAACTGTCAATAAAATATATTATTCAGAGAAATGTCTTCTGAAAATATACTAAAGTAAGACACATTATATCAGCCAGCAGCACCTTGAGTTACTCACTAAATGATTTTTCAGTTTCATACAGCTGATATCGATTGTCCCTCGCATGATTTTCTACCAATTCAGAGATCAACATATTTCAGAATTACGAGAATGTTATGTTACGTAATATTTGCGGTCGATCTGTTCTGATCAACAAAAAAACTTACTATATGAGTTTTGTCGATGCTTAAGTTCGTTCTGAAGTACTCTCTCGAGAAAAGCTTCACCAATATAGTGTGATGGTGGTTGTTGATTATACAGTTCAGGTTGGTCCCTGGGTGTTTAATGAACGGGTCCAAAAGGTTCAAGTCCTTGTGCATCGCACAGTCTATAGGTGATTGTCCTTTATACTGCGCAGTGGGATCAGCATTATGTTCCAAGAGCAATCGGATTTCTTTACGCCGTATCTGAAGAAAACATAGCATTCATACAGAAAAACATCTTTTGATGTAAGCATAGAAAAAAAAACTTTAATGTCAGTCCACTTTACTACAGTACAAATCAATCTTAGAGGACCACACTAGGCCTGTGTCGTGGTCTTCTTTACGAAAAAGTGATAACAAGGACATACCTATATCTGTTATTACTATATCTGTATCTGTATTACTTATTACTTAGCCGTATGGTGCCGGCAGAGTAGAATAGCACTACCCCATCTCTTCCCGTGGGGGTCGTAAGAAGCGACCGAGGGATAAATCCGACCCAAGCACAACGGTCCTGGAGAGGCCAACTCCACAATTAAACCCGGAACGGGGTCTCCGTCAGGCGCGTGTGACAGAGATCTACCGCGCGGCAGACTTCTGCAGCCGACCTGGCTCCGCACGTATCGACTAGTCGTTCCTGCGGATCCAGCCAGGAAGGCCGAGAGGGTGGCGCAGGTCCTGGGCAGCCCTGCGTTTTCCATAATTGCGTCCCAGGCAACGCAGTGTCTGCCTCAGACACTGTTTAAATCGTCTGTCACAGACGAGTGAGGCCAATGATGATGATGATGATGATCTGTATTACTTTATCTGTTAATATAAAACGAAAATATATATCTGAACTTTTGTGAATGTGTGTGTGTATGTGTGATGGTAATTATGTTTATAAGTATAATAGTCATTAGTAAAGTTTCAGTATCTCCGTAGCTCATGTTAAGCGAGTGTAGCCGTCAACGACCTCGACAGAGGCGCCACATAAAATAAAAAGGTTTCTCTTTATACAAACAATCTATCAGAATATCCGTTGCCCATGTTTTTAGTATTATTCTGAGGTAAAATAAGAACCTGCAAACTCAATGAAATATTCGCTGCAATTAAAGTTAGGGATAAAAGTACCTAAAAACGGCCACTTTCGGTATTAATTACCATAACTTTAATTACAGCGAATATTTCATTGTGTTTGCAGGATACTAAAAAATTGGGCAACGGATAATCTGATAGATTGTTTGTATAAAGAGAAATGCACGCATGCATTTCAACAGTGTTCAGTTCAGGATTACAAAGAGACCACAGCAGCATAAGTCACCAACCTCGTACAGTCACTACATTGCACCAACCTCCCGATGGTAATACGAAAACAGACAACACATACCTCATAATCTTAACTCACTCAACATCATGATCTCCACAGAAATACCATTGCAAGTACGAATCTAGGGCTACGCCGCCGTCGCACACACGAACACACTTACTCCTAAGTCCAAACACACCAAGATTTCCATGATTTTTGCGGATACCAAACATGATGATGGTGATTCTTCCGAACGATTTCGGCCATGGCGACTACTTCAAATAAAAAAAAACTCCTAGTCAGAGCTAAACATAACCTGAATACGAACCACACCAGCTAGTCTACATACAGGGTGTAAGGGACGATGTACCGAAAACGTTGCAGGCATGATCAGACCATAAAACTGAACAACTTTTTGTATGGAAGATATTATGTTGGTAAACGAGAATTTTTTTTCTACCTCCCATACAAAATTCCCGATCAGCTGACTGACTTTCTATGGAAACTCGAAAAAAAAAATTCGTTTCCCAACATAGGCTCCATACTAAAAGTTGTTCAGTTTCATGGTCTGATCATGCCTGCAAAGTTTTCGGTACACCGTCCCTTACACCCTGTATAGTTCATTTGTGACCACACCTAAGAATTCGAAACCGTTCAAATGTCAAACTTGTTTTCTTATTTAACCACCTGCGTTACGTTTCTCTATCACGAACGAAGAACTGTAAAAAGGTGCTACAATGTCTCTTATCGTATATACCCGAGTACAAAACGCACCGCTTCAGGTGAGGGTTGCCTTGCCATGGTCATTATGACCATTGCGGTCAAATTTAGTGTTGTTTCTTTCGGCTTACTTAAATAAACATATTTAAGTATAAAAGAAATAGTAGTAGGTAAATAAGTTTCTCGTCAAAATACATCATATATTATGTATACTTAGCACATATAAATACACTTTAAAGTATAACGCACCTCTTCCTCAAACTGGTGATGACAAGGTTTCTTCATAACAACTGCATGCAGTAACGTGGGACCTTCTGTCAAGCCCGGCTTTTGATCGGGGTCATGTGTTTCATTTTTGATCTTCAAGCGATGACACGTGTCAGCGCCAAGTTCAAGCAAAGTGCTGATCATGGCCAAATTGTCTGTGCTGAACTGCTCCAAAATCACCATGTCTAAAACGGTGTAGTCATGTAACTGTAACAACATTTTATTTTTCATTTTTTTCTGAATCTACTTGTTCTATTCTGCAAGGGTTTGTATGTATGTATTTATATTGGCACTTGCCTCTGGAAATTTTTCATCCACATTAACACCATATGATACCATTTGTTTAACTATGTCTAAACATCCCGACTTCATAGCTAATAGTATAGCGGGTTGAGGACATTTTACTAATGTTGGATCTGCTCCGTCTGACAACAGCTGAGTAATAGTCAATTTAATTTTTGATAATCTGAAAGTATTTAAGTATTACATAAATATTTTAATTTAAGCATAGAAAATAAATTAAGGTAGGTACTTACGTCTTATGTTTATCATTTTCATATGACTTGATAAGATCAATATCTTCTTCTGTACGGTCGAAGTTGCTGAGCGTTTTATTATTATTTTTTTTAGTTTCGAATGAAGATTTCTTTGCAGTTCTATCGATTTTTTTATGAGTGCCTGTTTTTTCTAAATTTGCTTCATGAGATTCTTCGGGAGGTGCATCTATGTTTTTGACTATATCACAAACAGTAAATAAATACGGGGTACTCATTGGGGTAACGGCACAATTTTTTTTAACTGATGTAAACTGTTTAGCTAAATTTGAACGGAAATTTGCTTGGACATATAGAAATAACTTCTTTTCGTCACAAAAATCTTCATCTTCATCAGAATCATAACGTTTCAAGCATACACTTTCTTTTTTATTTGGTTTAGTACTAGATGGGACATTTTGCTGACTAGCTTGATGCTTCGATCTGTTAATTAATTCTGTCAAAATAGTTGATTTCAGATTATTATCTGTGTGGAATGTTTGTAAAGTATCTTGGGTAGTGTCTCGCGTTATTTGCCATTCGACTGCAGTTTTTCTTCGAGGTTCAACTGTGTAGCAAAATAAGCTGATTATAATAACACTCTTTATCTGCTATATATACGGCTGATGTGGCGCAGTAGTAGTGGAACTGCCTGCGACGCAAAAGGTTCCGGGTTCGTTTCTCGGTGGGGCCTTGTAAGTCAAGGTTGATATTTAATAAATGAATTATGAATTATTTATCACTTTGTGAATTTGTTCCCAGTCTGGTTAGGACATTGCAGGCTGAACCACCCAATTGTCCGAAAAGAAACATGGTTCCGCGCTTTGGAGTGCTACTACTACTAGTAGTACTAGCCGGTTAAAAAACTCTGACACCAGGGTTTATCGGGTCGTTGGACGACTCGGTGTCCCACACGATACAGAAGAATCTACTATATGTAAAAATTATGCTATAAACAGACGGCTCTTAAAAAACGTCGTCAAACGTCCATGGGCCTCGCTGCACTACGGTGACCGAATAAAACCGGCGGATCATATTTCTACATGTTTTTTACTTACATGCAAGCTTGTCTAGCTTAGGTGGCAATATTGCTGGCAGAATGGCACTTCGTGGGACATCATTGGCTACACACAGGTACCGCAAGAGGGCGACACCCAGTGGCGTACAACAAGAATCGTTGTACGAGTTGACAGTCGCTCCGGCCTCTACCAAGAAATGCATGACGTCGGTATTATCTCCGCACTGCAAAATAATGATATTTCTCAGGTATTTGAAAAGGAAAGGACAATCCGAACAATTTAGTCTATAATTCCAGCGCAATCACCGTAAGAGCCATTAACTGCAGCTGCTGCAGCCTCGCTCTCGGCGCCTCGCTGCTTCCCGCAATGTGCGGCAACTGCAATCACAGCCGAGGGGCGGGCGAACCTATGCGATCGGTCGACCTGCTGTTTTATTCAGCCATAACGATGAGATCTAAACTCATTACCAAATAATAAACTAGCGTAAACCTACATCATTTTACATTACTGATCGAATATTTGCACTCTACTTACGGTTGCGTACATCAAAGCTGTGTTTCCCTGTGAATCAGCAACGTCGGGATAAATATCTTTATCATTGACGAGTTGAGTGACATTGGAAATATCTCCATTAAAACTTGCGAGTAGAAGACTCCTGTGGACAAAATATCCTATCTGTGCCACAATAGCAATAGTATTGTAAACTATCACGTCATATTTTGAACTTTGTTACTTGGAAAAAGTTGTTTAGTTACACCTTCGATCAACGCGACCTTCCGTACCCGTACCCGGAACGAGACGGAAGACCGAGTTGCTTGAAGAGTATCACTTGCAACAAAAGACCTTACCTACAATGCAGCTCATGTGCAGAAGCAGGCCTGAACTTTTTTCGAAAACCACTGAGGATATCTTGTAAATTTAATCCGATTTTAGCCCTTTGTTTGTCGTGCATGTAACAATGTTTCATCATGTGTAGTATCACCTGGTTGTTGTTCCAAGATAAATAACATGGAGCCTCATCTTTGTTCATTTCTTCTGGGCTTTCATTATTCTCATCAGCATCTTCTATCGTTTTCTGTAAAGTTCTAGAATAAAATATCCAATATGCATTCGCATATTTAGGCCTTTTCACCGCAATAGTTAAAATGCATATTCAAAATCATTAGTTAAAATGCATATTATCGACAAATTTTAAATATTTTTAGAGCGCCTTTTTTCGTTCTCTCTCCAGTGTATTACGCATGCTTCCATCTCTTTGTTGGCGAGTGCGCTCTTTGATCTGTCAAAATTTGTTAGCAGAGCTCCCGAAAAAAGCTGTCTCTTCGTGGATATCAGACTATCCTTGGTAATTTTTATACAGCGGAAATTTTCTACATTGTTAAGTTTGGGAGAAAAATTATTGTTATTTTGTTTTATACCTAAAACTTGTAATTTGTTTTTGCATATTTTGTAATTTTTCGTGCATATGCCAAAATTTTTCATGCCAATTTCTGGCTTTCTATTTTCATTATCCGGTTAATCCGGTGCTTACTCATCGCCATATAACAAATATAATATAATACTCTATACCTAAATGCTGACAAATTTTTGACAATTCACAATTTTTGACAATTTACAAAGAAAATTCATATAATTTCATTCATTAGGTACCAACAGAGTTAGACAACAAGATTACCTTTAGTTTTTCTTTACCAGCTTCAGATAATGAAAATATTTTGTTGCCGTAGTACTTATAGTCAAATAAATCCTTATTGAAAAGTTCACTGTTTATATCTGTACAATATTTTGGATAAAGCTTATGCCATTTTTTCTTTGCTTCTAGAGGGTTGGCTTCATACCAGTTCAGGAGATCTAACGCGGTATTGCTTTCACCCATCTATATTGTGAAAATGAAAATATAGCACGTTATTCGTGCCGACACCAAAAATTAAACCGAAGTTCTTACATAAGTTTACGGGTTGTAAGGGACAGCCCTCCAAATACTGCATTTAAACCATGGTACTGAACAGTTTCTCCCCAAAAATATATTCCAGAAAACGTCAAAAGATTTTAGACTTCTAATTAGAAAGGCAGTCAGCTGATCCAATGTTTTTGGTCGTCTCCTATATATGTTACGTATGTTACTAGGGAAAAATTGTTCTGTAGATACCTATCATGGCCTGCATGCACCGTATCAGTTTTTGGAGGGCTGTCATGTCCCTTACTCCGGTATTTCTAGCATGGAATTAATAAAAGACACAGGTACCTATGTGGTTTTAAAAGAAGGGATATTACTTATGGTACGTTCGGTAAAACATAGACACACAGTTCTCTTAATGCCTACTAGGCAACAGGGATCCAGTTTCTATAGGGTTTACTGTACTTTAGGTACATTTTATTTACATTAGCTGAATGGAACCACTGCTGTGCCATTACTGCCTTACACTCTTTGGTTTTACTTTTTTAGGGTGTTCAGCTGTGTGAAAGGAAGGAGGTTTTATCAGGATCACATGTGGAATTTATGAACTATATCAATGTTACACTGAGACTTACAATTTTTATATTACTCCATAAAACGATCCTAAAAAGGTCTAAGTCAAAGTTAAATTGTAGACCACAAGCCAGGTTGGGAGCGACGGTGGGCCCCGCAGGCCGCCAACTCAGGCGAGCCAATCGGGAACCTCGCCACAAGCCCACGTTGCTCTTAAGTAAATGATGTTCCACTCCGGGACCCCATCTGTTATCTTTGTAGTACAATCCCTACAATAAAAATAACTTTGGTAATGCAATGGCTTATTACAAGCTGACATTGATAGGTTTTGACGGGTATCGATGTCGATGGCAGATTTATTTTGAAAATAAAGTATATGTTAAAGAATTAAGGCTTCAATTTCAAAGGCGGTACCTATGTGTGCCTATTATAAAAATATAATATAATATAATAATAATAGTAATATCAAATATTGGTAAAAACCAAAACGCTCATTCGCACTAGCGTCGCCTTTGGTATAGCGGCACCGTAGTAGGTTGCCGCCTTGTCAGAATGACTCTTTCTTAGCGAATGAGAAACTCGTATCCTACCGTAAATACGCGCCCATCAGGATATGACATCATTCCGTAGCCATGCATCTGGTTGGCGAAGAAGCGACCTTCATAAGTCACAAAACTCCCATCAGGGTCCTTGTATCGCCATCTGTAGTCACCGTCACCGTGCATTGTGTCGTGCAGCATCGTGCCGATGTACCATTCCAAAGACTAATGGAAATAAAAAGCATTTCCTAAGAAGACTTCTACATGCTAAAAACGTTTTTAAAAATTCGTCTGCACTCGCCTCATCAAAGCAATAAAGGGTTCTAGAACTGGCAGTTACTATGTACAAAGTGCCACCACTTAGCCACCTAAGACTTGTCTTTCTAACCCGGTGTAACGCAAATAGTTTCTCAGGTATTTTGCCACATGTTTTGATCCCAATACAGTTTGCATCGTTATAATACCGATAGTATATATACTACTAGATAGAACTTCTTTAATTATACCTACCAATCTAGAAGAGCCCTCAACTATTGGCTAGCGCTGGCACGTTTTGAGGCAGAAGAAGAGAATTTGGAAGCTTACCTCAGCCCCAGTCCAATGTTGTTCCCCATGCCCATTTTTTCTCCCCTCATCATCTTTTTCCCCAAAATAGTACTCTTCATAAGGCCAGCACTTCTCTTGGGCCGTTTGTATATGAGCTGTGGGTAGGCAAGTCAAGGTCTCTGCAGGTTTCATATCACATTCAAAATGAAATAAAATTAATGTTTTGGCTCGTGTATGTATTTGTGTGTTTGTGTTAGAAGTATGTTTTGTTTTTTGATTTTATCTCCACGCCAGTGAGAGTATAGTATTCTTTGGATTTTATTTTGTATTCGGTTTGTTATGGTTGTTTTGTTTGACTTTGGTTTGACTTTTGACAGATTTTTTTGTACAGTTTTTGTTTTAAATTGACATGCAAAGAATACTATACTCCCACTAGCGACGGACGACACAGACTACGACGTGAACTCCGCTAAAAAACTCTGCAAAGAATATACTCCCACTAGCATTAAAACGCCAGTGGGGGTATAGTATTCTTTGGTTGAATATTTCCCAATATAGGTAATAATAAAGTACTCTTTGGTTAAAACTTTGACTACGCATCCCTAGTTCTATTTAGATTCTCTTTGGCCTGGCGCATGGAACTAGTATGTATGTGAGTGTGTACTTCTGCGTCGTACACGAGTATTTGTAAAATCCTTGGCTTGGCGTCACCCCAGGCGTCTTTATATCGAGGCAAAATCTTTTTTTAATATGGAACCCACCGCTCTGCTGCTATCGCCAACGCGCGCCGTCTCCTAAGGTGGCTTTATCAAACAAACGGTACATGCCAACTTAGTGATTTCAGGAGTAATGCTAGACTCGATTCTGCGTTTTAATGGTATTGTGGTTTTAAGTTTCTGAAGTTAGTTCCTAAATTAAGACTTTTTACGTGTGTCTATTTCACAAAAGCCTTGCTTTTCAGAAATTTCGAACGGAATATAATTTTCAGTAAACCAAATCCCTAGTACCTCCCATAGAAAAGTTATTTTATTTTAATTACTCGTTTATCTGATATGTTTTGTATGGGACGTCCAATTCCTTTTTTAACCTTTGGCCTATGTTTCTTGAGGAAAGTTAGCAGTTTAACAGCTTAAGCTTATTTCCCCAAAAGTCAGTCGTTCCAAGGTACCTCATATGCTGAATGTAATTATGCTATAATTATCAGTACGATGCAAAGCTTGTTAAATTAAAGAGTAGTTTGATTGTCATGAATTCATTTTAAACAATAGTTACGAAGTAAGTATAAAAAATACGCTTATTGAGTAAATATTATAGAAAAGTGAACGATTAGAAACAGTTACATCGTCCACATCCTCCTTTCGCTCGTTCAAAATAGGTGTATTCCTGAAACAAACAAAAACAGAATACTGTTCATACTACGTATTAAGGTGGAATAGGCTTAGAAATCAACCGCGCAAGGTTGGATAGGTAGTGTTCTGAATTTTGTATCCCATTTTTATTTTCTTGAAATCTGCAAGTTATACAATAATATTTTTTTAGTAATACTGTAACGTATATGGGTGAGCTCGCTCTATCTTAGACTCTGTCTCTGTCCTATGACCTAGACTAGAGTAAACCCATCATTAATTAAAAAAAAACTGTGGGTCGCGATACATAATTTACATAAATTGCATCTATAGAAAAAATCGCAAAGTAACCTCTAATTTTGGGTTTCTGGCCCGTTTTTTACACTAAAAATCTGACCGTTTTGATTGTTATCCATCATTATATTCATTATTTATATTTTGAGTATTATAAGTCTTCATCTATGTGTTTTCATTTTTTTAAATATTTGTTTTTATATTTCTCTCTTTTCGTGTGGGACACCGAGTCGTCCAACGACCCGATGAACCCTGGTGCCAAGAGTTTTTCAACCGCCTACTACCACTAGTAGGCCCCTGACATGGTTGTGTTAGGGTTGCTACACACATAGGCGGGTCGGCACTGTCGGTTCGGCAGCATTTGTCGATCAACAAAGCCGACCCGAAGTAATCACTGCACTTGTTCGGCTTTCTACAACAACTCCTACAACATTCCCGAACATTCATCTTCATATATTCGATTTTACCGCCCGGTTTTGCCGATTGCTCCATTCGGCTGTTGCCCGGCCTTTGTAATCGACCGGCAAAGACGAGCGGCTTTTTTCCCGAAAATTCATCTACACATATTCGATTTTACCGCCCGGCTGTGCCGATTAGTGCCGGCCCGATTATGTGTGTAGCAACCCTTACGACCGCCGTCTAAGTAATCATAGACAGCAACCGGGACCGACGGCTTAACGTGCCCTCCGAAGCACGGAACCATTTCTTGTCGGAAAATCAGTTGGTTCACCCTGCAATGTCCTAACCAGACCGGGAACAAATTCACAAAGTGATAAATATCAACTTTGTGAGTGTCCCACCGAGAATCGAACCCGGAGCCTTTGCGTAGCAGGCAGTCGAACTACCACTGCGCCACATCGGCCGTCAACCGTTTTTATATTTAAATAATTAAATAAATGTTCGGTTTTCCGGATCTGAGCCGTCATCGTCTGTTTCTCTCTGCAGCGAAAAGGAAAGGGACTTATTTTTAGGACTGAAAATACGCGTATAGTATTACTTAAAAGTTCAAGTGATTTGAATAAAGGTCTTCGGTAGTAGGACGAGGTACTTTTTTAAGTAGGTATAGGTCACATACCATCACAAAAGCAGCCGCTAACAGCAAAGCCTTATGTTTAGGTTGGGCAGCGCTGTCTGGGAAGTTCAAGGTTGTGGTGAAGTTGACCAGCTCACGATCCCACCCGTGGACTATCTTCCCCATCTCGCGGAGTGAGTCTCCCGTCAGGATCTAAAGAAAATAGCATGGAATAGAAGTGCATGCATAGGTATGACTTTTCTCTAACAGGGTACGGAAATGATTTTTCACCGTCCGAGACACATCCTTTCGGAAGAAGATGATGAAATCACAGTAGCCACTGCTGCAGCCATTGCGAGTAGATCACACTCCACAAGCTTCTCAAGCAACCGACGCCCCCGCCGGTGGGGGCGCGGAGTTCCTCATTTGTTCCCCACTTTGGGAACTACCGGCACGTGACAGGTAGATTCAGACCAATACGTTCTTCCCAGAACAACTCGTAAGCCCAATCGCGCCCTTGTTTGAACAACCGAAAAACTTTTCCGGGTGAGCTCCTGCTCCCCTCCATACAGTCAGTTGTAGATTTAAAAAGCCCCGGGGTTAAAATCATAGGGTCACATCGTTCCCAGTAAATCATAAAGTCAAAAGGTGAAAAAAGTTGGATATCCAAAAAAGATTATGTTTTGTGGGCTGGTACCTGGTCCACTTGTTAGGAACACAGTCTAGGTGTTTCTTTACCTACATCTCAAGTATACCGTCACGTCCTTCAAACCTCTATTCGTTGCAGCTGATATAAAACGACTGAGTATATTCTACTAGCGAAGCAAAGCTAGCGCTTTTTGTTCACCTTAAACTCAGCCCGCATCAGCGCACTCCTCTTGATGACAGCTGGTCCTTCTATCACGAAGAGAACGTCATCGTTGGCGTCGCGCACCAGGTAGAACGGCACTATCCAGGACCACCTTTGCTGAATCCGCCCAATGTAGTCCCCAGGTGGAGTGATCACTTTCATCTCCTGTAAGGAAAATATTAAGTGACAATGTGAAATCTGGCCGTTGGGTTACGATTTAAGGGCGGGGCACACCGGCTCCGTATCCGTTCCGTATCCAGCTCTCGTCCGTAGTCACGCACGAACTTATGAAGTTGTAATGTATAGGACTGTATGAGATACGGCACACCGCTTGCGTTGCGTATCCGTTCCGTGCTGCACGGTGTGCGGTGTGCCGCATCTCATACAGTCCCATACATTACAACGTCATCAGTTCGTGCGTGACTACGGACGAGAGCTGGATACGGAGCCGGTGTGCCCCGCCCTTTACGATACGACAAGTTGTAAGAGACCGAATTTAAACTTTTATAGCTGGGCATCAATAGAATAATGGGCATAAAGAGACTTTATACAATGCAAAATTCTTGCTAAATGTGACAAGTTGATTTCAAAAACTCTGACACCAGGGTTCATCGGGTCGTTGGACGACTCGGTGTCCCACACGAAAAGAGAGAGGGAGAGAGTATAATCTCCCCAAAATAAAGAATAAATAATTACATACATTACATAGCATAGAGGGCTTTTGCAACGTGCCTTCAAGCAACGCGGTCTTCCGTCTCTTTCAGAAGGCCGCGCTGATCGAAGTACTACCACAGAATAATAACTAGTAACTAGCGTTAGTACTACATTCTTAAAATAATACTGACGTAGGGCAATTTTTTTATATATCCTCTTTGGGTAGGACTGTCACCAGTAGTTTAAATCAAATCGTCAAGTCAAGTTACAATATGTTATTTTGCCGGTAAATACAATGTAAATACGCGTTTGCGGAAAGATTTTTTTTGGTTTCATTATAAAATTTAAAAATAACAGTTATTAACCGTGGTGCTAAAGCATAAAAATTGTGGTGCTAAAATTGTGGTTGCAGTGCGTGTCTTAAAAATAGTGTAGTGATTTTGTGAGAACCATGAATATGAATGCAAAACTCACATTTAACTTACATATAAGGACACGTTATAAATATATATAAACCACGTAAGTGATCCTACCAATGATCCCACCTTAGTTGACTAATTTGCCAAGTTTACGTCTAAGTGAGTCTCTCAATACTTCTTAGTTTGTTCATGTAAGTACCTATGGCACGGACTTAAAGTGTTAGGTAAGACACGCCAATCCATACTTTATTTTATTTACACTCGATTCGTAATTTTCTAGTAGTTTTGTATTAAATTTACGAAATTTCATAAAACAATTGTTTTTTACATGTGAAAAGAGTTGAAAAAAAACCTACTCTTATCATTGTGCCTAGAGTCCAAAGATAATTAAGAAAAACTAATTTTGTAGCAGCGAAGTATAAAATTATTTTAATGATTCAGTCCGTTTCGATTTAACGCTTTTGGAATGACATTTCGTTCCCAGCCATATTACAATCTCGTATTTAAGACAAAGAATTTGTATTGAATTTTAAAAAATTTGCATTCTTAAGCTATATTAAGGTTTTGTATTAAATCGGCTCAGAGTTTTTAGTAACGTGTAGATAAAATTGTGTATGTTACTGCATATAATTAGGTATTGTATGAAAGTGGCATAAAGAACAACTATTTAATTTTATTTACTATTAAAAAAGCGAAAATAACTCTGTGTATCTGTCTCCTACTCTTTCACGGCCAAACTGCTAAACCGATCTTATTGAAGCAGGGAGAGAGAGCTAGCTAGCTTAACAAGGACATAAGCATGCCCAGTCAGCTGCGACATTTACATTGAAAGAAGAACAAGAAGATGTGTCGAGTCAAATGAGTAGACGAAAACTTTATATTTTCTTTAGAAACACCGGTGAAGTTAGTTTAGAAAGATGTATTAAGAGAGGTTTGAAAAGAAGTTTTAGAAGACGATTTGGATTTTTACGAGTGCGATGTGAACATTGCTCAGTGGCATGCGTGAGCGCTCAGAACGAGGAACTTAAACTGAAAATTAATAAGCTGGAAGCCCTGGCCAGGGAGGACCGGGAGTACATCATGTTCCTAGAGGATAGACTGGACAAAATGCAACTTGCGTATCGCAAAACCAACTTTGAGATTAAGGGCGTGCCAAAGTTACAAAACAGGATTTAGTTGATATGGTCGTAACTTTGTCAGAAACACTCGACTGCAAAATAAACAAAGGCGACATCAAAGATATATACAGAGTGAGAAGTAAAAAGCCGGAACAGAGAAACACCCCGATTATAGTAGAAACAAGCTCTGCATTGCTGAAAACCAACCTTCTGAAAATGCCCAAAATATATAACATAAAAAATAAATCGAAATTACGTGCAAAGCACATGGGATTCAAAACCCAGGAGGAGACTCCGATATTCCTCTCAGAAAACTTAACTACAAAGTCCGCGCGCCTGTTTTTCCTGGCTCGCGACCTTGCAAAATCTAAACACTATAAGTTTGTGTGGACATCGTACGGCAAGGTTTATGTTCGTCGTACAGAGGAAGCTGCAATTATTCATATAAAAACCGAGCAACAGATACAAAACCTTCTCCTGGAGCAGATTTGACTGGTCTTCGTCTCACCTGTGGTCAAGGATGTAACTATTGTGTGGCTAGTGTATTTAACATTATATATTAGTCACTCCATGTGCCATACGTTTGCAGTTGTAGATAATATTGTTAAAGTACTCTTTTCTACAGTAGTAGCTCTAGTTATTTATTTTATATACACATGGTTACGTTCCGCTGATCAAACTCGATACGCACCCATCACGTACTCTCATCACTTACATACTACGACAGCTCACTCCACTCTATACCTCACTTCCCAACTTCAACTAATAATACACTCATACCTTCATACTTACACTGTACTCAAAACTCATCAAACCACATGCAGTTTAAACATACAACTTACATACAATTTAACCCTATTAATCATTGTTTACTGCTACCTGCAACCTGAGCTCAAGTTGATACCAACTGAACTTTTTAAATGAATAATACACTACTCACGCTGAATGAGATAGACAAGATTGAGATCGCGCAGGTATTTCGGTGTGATGTTGAGGACCTTAGTAACCATGTAAAGGTAAATAAAAACGACTTCACTCTAATTGCCCAGAATATCAGAAGTATTTACAGGAATTATGATGATCTCACAGTCACGCTTTCTTCCTTACCATTTGATACCGATATCATAATTCTTACTGAATGCAGACTCAATCCAATCAAACCACTACCACAACTAAGTAACTATAACGCTTATAGTACGATTCATCAACTGAATCAAAATGATGGTGTAGTTGCATATGTAAAAAAAACGCTCAAACACAATGTTAAAGAACTAAAACTACATCATGCATCTTGCTTGCAACTGGAAATACTGAATCATACGATTTTGGGCATATACCGATCACCGTCTACTCCAAACGCAGATAAATTCATTAATTCTTTGGATGGTCATTTGAATAATTTACCCTCAAATAGTAGTATCTTAATTGCAGGTGATATAAATATTAATATTGCACCGAGGGATTCGGAAACATCACAAGAACATAAAAATAGGAATAATTACTTGAACATGCTCTCAAACTTTGGTATCCTAGCTGGTCACACATCACCCACTAGAGAGGGAAACTGTTTAGACCATATTATGCTGAAAATAAATAAAAGTAAGGTTAAAGCTTCAATAGCTATTCTAAATACCACTACTACTGATCACTTGCCTACTTTTTTAACTTTGTCTAAGGTAAAATATCAAACTAAGGTTGACAAAACTAAAACTACCATCAACTTTGAGGCTGCGTTACTGCATCTTCAAAATAAACATTTATCCGACCTACTTATGTGTGATGATCCTACTGCCTTGACTGCATCCCTAATAGAAAAAATTGTTGATAGCATAAAATCTAATACTAAGGTAGTTCCTATCCCAAGCAGTAAGCGTATCATAAAACCTTGGATATCACCGGGGGTTCTGCGATGCATTAGAAATAGAAATAAACTGCAGTTTAAACTTAGAAATGATCCCCATAATGAGATCTTACGTATCACATAACGTCGTTACAGGAATTACTGTGGTAACCTGATTAAGAAACTGAAAAGGAAATATGATAGGGATAATATAATAAACTCCTTACATAATAATAAATTAATATGGCAAAATATTAAAAATATCACATACTCTCACAAATCTCATAGCCCTAACAACGAATTACTTAATTTAATGCCATCGCCTTCCCAGTCTGTTAATTTCATCAACAACTACTTTGCCGGTATTGGATCAAAACTTGCAAATAAAATAAATCGAGCCTCAACTAATGTACCGACCTCATCTTCAGACAGTAGCCGTTCATCACCTCATTCCTTTGTTTTATTGCATGCTGATGTCGACGAAGTTAAAAGTACCATCTTAAACCTAAAATCAAGCAGCGCAGCAGGTTGGGACAATATTCCAAACAAATTTATAAAAATGTCGATTGACGATGTGGCCCCAGTGATATCTCACTTAGCAAACCTTTGCTTCGATAAAGGGATTTTTCCTGTTGCCTTAAAACAATCTATAATTACTCCAGTGTACAAGGGTGGGGATAGAGACGATATAAACAATTACAGGCCCATCTCTGTCTTGCCTGCGATTTCGAAAATTCTTGAAAAACTATTAAATACTAGGCTCTTGAACTATTTAAATAAATTTAATATACTCTCACCCACACAATTCGGCTTCAGACAAGGAAAGATCGACTGAACATGCAATATCTGAATTGACTTCCTTTGTTACTAACGAACTTGACCAAGGTCAAAAATGTCTGTCGGTTTTCCTTGATCTGAAAAAAGCATTTGATACCGTCTCTGTCCCTATCCTTGTACACAAGCTGGAAAAAGTAGGAATACGAGGAACACCACTTGCTCTGTTTGAAAACTACCTCTCGGAAAGAAAGCAGAAAGTACGCTTGTTGGAATACATCAGTGAGGATGCGGAGGTGTCATTTGGCGTTCCACAGGGAAGTGTACTGGGTCCTACCTTATTTCTCGTATATATCAACGACCTATGTGGCATGCATATTGAAAATGCCAAGATCCTATCGTACGCTGATGACACCGCTGTAGCCTTCGCTGGCAATTCCTGGGAGGATGTTAAGATCAAAACTGAAGAGGGTCTGTCGAAAATTGCTATGTGGCTTCAAGAAAATCTGCTCACATTAAATGCTTCAAAGACAAATTATATTTCCTTTAGCATTTATGACAACTCGCAACCACAGGTCGACCTCAATATTAGAATACACAGTTGTGAGGAAGACATCAATAAACAAACATGCACTTGTCCAAAAATAGCTAAAGTTGCACATACCAAGTACCTTGGTATCTATGTTGACCAGAGGCTTTCGTGGTACCCTCAGCTGGAGCACGTCATAGGTCGTACTAGGAAACTTGTGTGGATTTTTAAAACACTAAGGCATGTTATTCCAGAGCACTCTAATGACACTGACTCATCTAAGCTGCTCCTCAACCAAATATATATTTCCCTGGTACAATCCATACTTACATACTGCATAACAGTTTGGGGAGGTGCATCTAAATCACATTTTATTGACCTTGAACCTTCTCAACGTACCCTTATCAAGGTTATGTACTTTAAAAAACGTCGATTCCCTACCGAAGAACTGTATCGGTTATGTGGTCTACTTTCTGTAAGGAAACTTTATATTAAACTAGCAGCCCGCCCAGCGGTTTCACCCGCCGCTAACAATTTCCCCCCGGGAATAAGACAGTTAAATATAGCCTATGTTCATCAGGGATAATGTAGGATTCCAAAATCTTGACTTGAATTTGAAACAATTATCGTTTTCAGATGGTGGTGGCGTATAGTTACATGCCGTGTGATTAACCTGCCCAGCCCCATTGCAGTGCCTTTATTTATTTATTTTTATCCCGCCCGAGCCGGTTTTCTATCAGGTTATAACAAAATTGTAATAAAAAAAAATTGTGTGATACAATATTCTTCTTTTAGAATGACGGTTCATGACGTCAATAAGTGATAATACTATCATCTACATTGAATAAAGAATTTCAATGTCAATTAACGGTAAAAGAATTAAAATCGGTTCAGTAGTTTCGGAGCCTATTCAATTCAAACAAAAAAAAAATCCTGTTTCTAATATAAGTGTAAATTATATTATTATTATTTAAGTGTGATGACGGCTTAGAATAGCATCACCCGATTTCTTTCCTGTGGGAGTCTTAGGAGGCGACTTAGGGACTTGTGGGTGTGTATTGCAATTTTAGGCGATGGGCTGACAACCTGTCACTATGGCGATACACAATTTTCCGAATTACCCTCAAACATATGTCAGACGTGGCGTGAATGTCTGTTTTTGCGGCCGTTTACGCCCTGCCTACCCCGCAAGGGATAATAGGCGTGATATGTGTATGTATGTATTATTTTGGTGTAGATTTTTTTAATGCATTATTTAATGTTTTTTGTCGTCTTTTTTTATACCGAGTAAGGGAAAGTGTGCATGAAAAAATACTGATAGGGTGCATGAAACATAAAACTGGACAACTTTCCCCTAGGAACATATGTCAGGAAACGCCAAAAAAATTACCTTCCATACAAAATCACAATCAGCTGACTGCATTCACTATGGGAAGTCAGTTTTTTTACGTTTCCTGAAATATGATCCTAGGGGAAAGTTGTTCAGTTTCATGGTCTGCATGTACCCTATCAGTATTCGGAGGGCTATTCCCTTACACCCTTTAATACAGTAATGATTAAATGTAATCATTACACTGGTACGAATAATGTGGCGTAGTTTGTACATTTTTAAATGAAAAAGTAGTTATTGTGGCATAACTATAATAGTTAGAAATATAGTATCGTGGACATTATTATAGATATTAATGTCCTCTATAAAACTGTAGTACATCACTTTGCTCTATTGTCAATAATTTCCACAGCGTACCCGATATAAGATATTTTTTTGGTACATTTGTAAATTTTTAAACGAAAAAGTAGTTATTGTGGCTTAACTGTAATAGTTAGACTTATGGTATTGCAGACATTATTATAGATATTGATGTCTTCTATAAAACTGTTGTACATCACTTTGTTCTATTGTCAATGATTTCCACAGCGTACCCGATATAAGATATTTTTTTGGTACATTTGTACATTTTTAAACGAAAAAGTAGTTATTGTGGCTTAACTGTAATAGTTAGACATATGGTATCGCAAACATTATTATAGATATTGATGTACTCTATAAAACTGTAGTACATCACTTTGCTCTATTGTCAATAATTTCCACAGCGTACGCGATATAAGATATTTTTTTGGTATATTTTTCACACGTTGGGTTACATTATCGAAATTTTCACGCGGATCCCTATTTTTTTCTGGTATAAAATATAGCCTATGTTCATCAGGAATAATGTACGATTCTAATGGTGAAAGAATTTTTTAAATCGGGCCAGTAGTTTCGGAGCCTATTCGATGCAAACAAACAAACAAACAAACAAACAAACAATCAAATCTTTCCTCTTTATAATATTAGTGTAGATAGTGTAGATGTAGATTATCTACCCTTAAATTACATAAATGCCTTCCCTTCAATCCTTGCCTACTCAGAAGAAGACGGAAGGATATGGTGGTACAGGTACCTAGAACAAAAACTAAATTTGCTAGTAGGCAGTATCAGGCCATCTCAGGCTATTTATATAATAAAATAAATAAATATGTATACACTAGCTTTTACCCGCGACTTCGTCCGCGTTAGATAGTTTTTTTAGAAACAGCTTCTAAAGTAGATATTTATGTATATTCATAGTAAGTATGACAGTGATATTAGAACAGTTCTTATCTCTTCTGTTTAAGGATGACTTGCTTGCTTCTGTTGTTAAAGGGACAATTCAAAATTTGCTATCCGGTGAACTGCCCTGAGAGATCAATATTTATAACCATTAAATACAAAAGTCAGTAGATAACAAAAAAATACTCGGTAAAAAGTTGCCAATGTCCTTTCTCAATTTATTCCCATCATACTGCACAACTTTTGTTTTGGAACCATTTCTGTATCTCTAATAGTTTAGGTGGGCTCCTGATCGTACACCTGATGGTCTACATGAGGTACTCCAAATCCTATATATCCTTGTGAAAAGAAGCAGCCCATCATACTGAACAACTTTTGTTTTAGAACAATGCCTGTATCTCTAATAGTTTAGCTGGGCTCCTGATGGTACACCTGTGTCCGATATTATCAAACTACAGGCTACAATTTTACAGGTGAAATTCGATGTTCATTGCGTAGTCGATTAGCCATTATAATACCGGGAATATCAACTGGCTACGCAATATACTACGAATTTCACCTGTAGACTTGTAGCCTGTAGTTTCATAACATAGGCCACTGGTGGTCTACATAAGGTACTCCAGATCCCCAATGCGCTTGTGTAAAGAAGCGGCCTATCATACTGAACAACTTTTGTTTTAGAACCATGCCTGTATCTCTAATAGTTTAGATGGGCTCCTGGTGGTACACCTGGTGGTCTACATAAGGTACTCCAGATCCTCAATGTCCTTGTGAAAAGAAGCGGCCCATCATACTGAACAACTTTTGTTTTAGAACCATGCCTTTATCTCTAATAGTTTAGCTGGGCTCCTGATGGTACACCTGGTGGTTTACATAAGGTACTCCAGATCCTTAATGTCCTTGTGAAAAGAAGCGGCCCATCATACTGAACAACTTTTGTTTTAGAACCATGCCTGTATCTCTAATAGTTTAGCTGGGCTCCTGATGGTACACCTGGTGGTGTACATAAGGTACTCCAGATCCTCAAAGTTCTTGTGAAAAGAAGCGGCCCATTATACTGAACAACTTTTGTTATGGAACCATGCCTGTATCTCTAATAATTTAGCTGGGCTCCTGATGGTACACCTGGTGGTCTACATAATGTACCTACTCCAGATCCTGTATGTCCTTGTGAAAAGAAACAGCCCATCATACTGAACAACTTTTGTTTTGGAACCATTTCTGTATCTCTAATAGTTAAGGTGGGCTCCTGATGGTACACCTGGTGGTCTACATAAGGTACTCCAGATCCTCAATGTACTTGTGAAAAAAGCGGCCCATCATACTGAACAACTTTTGTTTTAGAACCATGCCTTTATCTCTAATAGTTTAGCTGGGCTCCTGATGGTACACCTGGTGGTTTACATAAGGTACTCCAGATCCTTAATGTCCTTGTGAAAAGAAGCGGCCCATCATACTGAACAACTTTTGTTTTAGAACCATGCCTGTATCTCTAATAGTTTAGCTGGGCTCCTGATGGTACACCTGGTGGTCTACATTAGGTACTCCAGATCCACAATGTCCTTGTGTAAAGAAGCAGCCTATCATACTGAACAACTTTTGTTTTAGAACCATGCCTGTATCTCTAATAGTTTAGCTGGGCTCCTGATGGTACACCTGTGTCCGATATTATCAAACTACAGGCTACAATTTTACAGGTGAAATTCGATGTTCATTGCGTAGTCGATTAGCCATTATAATACCGGGAATATCAACTGGCTACGCAATATACTACGAATTTCACCTGTAGACTTGTAGCCTGTAGTTTCATAACATAGGCCACTGGTGGTCTACATAAGGTACTCCAGATCCCCAATGCGCTTGTGTAAAGAAGCGGCCTATCATACTGAACAACTTTTGTTTTAGAACCATGCCTGTATCTCTAATAGTTTAGATGGGCTCCTGGTGGTACACCTGGTGGTCTACATAAGGTACTCCAGATCCTCAATGTCCTTGTGAAAAGAAGCGGCCCATCATACTGAACAACTTTTGTTTTAGAACCATGCCTTTATCTCTAATAGTTTAGCTGGGCTCCTGATGGTACACCTGGTGGTTTACATAAGGTACTCCAGATCCTTAATGTCCTTGTGAAAAGAAGCGGCCCATCATACTGAACAACTTTTGTTTTAGAACCATGCCTGTATCTCTAATAGTTTAGCTGGGCTCCTGATGGTACACCTGGTGGTCTACATTAGGTACTCCAGATCCACAATGTCCTTGTGTAAAGAAGCAGCCTATCATACTGAACAACTTTTGTTTTAGAACCATGCCTGTATCTCTAATAGTTTAGCTGGGCTCCTGATGGTACACCTGTGTCCGATATTATCAAACTACAGGCTACAATTTTACAGGTGAAATTCGATGTTCAATTGCGTAGTCGATTAGCCATTATAATACCGAAAATATCAACTGGCTACGCAATATACTACGAATTTCACCTGTAGACTTGTAGCCTGTAGTTTCATAACATAGGCCACTGGTGGTCTACATAAGGTACTCCAGATCCCCAATGCGCTTGTGTAAAGAAGCGGCCTATCATACTGAACAACTTTTGTTTTAGAACCATGCCTGTATCTCTAATAGTTTAGATGGGCTCCTGGTGGTACACCTGGTGGTCTACATAAGGTACTCCAGATCCTCAATGTCCTTGTGAAAAAAAGCGGCCTATCATACTGAACAACTTTTGTTTTAGAACCATGCCTGTATCTCTAATAGTTTAAGTGGGCTCCTGATGGTACACCTGGTGGTCTACATAAGGTACTCCAGATCCCCAATGTCCTTGTGTAAAGAAGCGGCCTATCATACTGAACAACTTTTGTTTTAGAACCATGCCTGTATCTCTAATAGTTTAGATGGGCTCCTGGTGGTACACCTGGTGGTCTACATAAGGTACTCCAGATCCTCAATGTCCTTGTGAAAAGAAGCGGCCCATCATACTGAACAACTTTTGTTTTGGAACCATGCCTGTATCTCTAATAGTTTAGCTGGGCTCCTGGTGGTACACCTGGTGGTCTACATCTGTACTCCAGACCCTCGAATGGTGATAAAAAGTAGCCTATGTCCGTTCTCGGTATGCTAGCAATCTCTGTGCCAAGTTTCATGAAGATCGGTTCAGCGGTTTGGCCGTGAAAGCGTAGCAGACAGACAGACAGACAGACAGAGTTACTTTCGCATTTATAATATTAGTGTGGATTTACGATAAAAACTATCAGGAGTGTAAAAAACTACTATTAAATTATTTACAACATAAATGTTATGATGAGATTGAGTTATTGTTGGAACGTGTTAGGTACCTAATCCAGGTAATCCACCTTATGCATTACATACATATATATACACACTCACGCACACACACACACACACACACACACACACACACACACACACACACACACACACACACACACGCACACACACACGTACTTACTTAGCTATTACATATAGTATTACTCACCTACCTTTTATTAGTATTATTACCATGCCTTGCCTATAGATATTGATAAGTGTTATTTAAGGAAGAGTGGTTCCTCCAAACACAGGCTTTTTAGCTTAAATGGAGGCTCCGTATAATGTTTAATTTAAGGCTCTTTTGTAAAGAACAATAAACATTATATTTTTTTTTTTTTTTATGCTGATATGTGCCCCATAGACCTAATAATTAAGGGCACGTCCTCACCTGTAGCCTACAAGGGAAGCAGCAGGACGCTGCAGCCAGCCGCCTCTTCATGACCATGGCTTCTTGTCTGGTGTTGTCATGGATGTGCATGGTGAAAGCTCGTCCGGTGCCGCAAAAGCATCTTTGTGTGGAGGAGGAGGTCTCGCTGGCGATGTACAGCGCTTCTCCACCCGGTACCCTTACGATGTAACGGTTTTCTGATTCTATTTTTGATGTCACTGAAATATCATTCGTTATTCGTTCTTTTAGGTGTTTGCAGAACTTTCTCATAAGCTACGTGTTATCCTTCTCCACCCGGTACCCTTACGATGTAACGGTTTTCTGATTCTATTTTTGATGTCACTGAAATATCATTCGTTACACGTTCGTTTAGGTGTTTGCAGAACTTTCTCATAAGCTACGTGATATCCTAATAACGAATTTTAAATATCTAGAGGACAAAATCTAATACTTAGTCTGCAGAAGGTAGCATAATGTTCTTGTTGCACGTGGAACTAGGAATTGATACCCCAGAGGGGATTTTAATTAGATCTAATGGAACCTGAGGTCGGTACCTCGCTCTCCTGAGCATTCCAATAACTAAGATTAGTTTTCTTTTAGCACGTGTAGAACGTGACACGTGTTCGCGTGGGAGTACCTAATCCAAAATTATTGTCATGTTTAAAAAATTACGATCCAGATTCTCAAGTTATTTATTTATTTAAAGTTTATTACACACAAAAAAATATATAATTCAATGGGGAGATAAACTCAAAGCTTATTGCCGATGGCAGTAGGCGCGACTGTGCCTAAACGCAAATTTAAGTTACTGGATTTTGACATTGACCTATTTTCGAAGTATCGCAGAAAAAAGGCACTATCGAGAGTGGCATCATTAGTACCTCATTTTGCTACTTCATAGATGTTAACCATTATTTTGTAAAAATATTACTAAATCATCAAACTTTATCGCTTGACCTCGTCTGAGTGCATCGTAAGTACATTACATTTTTCTATCCGCTATTCGTTGGATAAAGAATCCAATTACAGGGACGTAGTGTAAGACTTACAGTCATTGAGCTCGACTGTCTGCTGGATGAGGATGCTGGGCACGCCTATGAGGAAGTCCAGGCCGTGGGTTGGTATGAACTGGCCCCGAGGGTTGGACTGCCAGTTCACGGTGGTCACCGGGAGTTCGGCTCGAGAGGCTGTAAGATATATAGTAAGAGTAAATATTTTGGAAAAGTTTACGTAGTAGGGGAAAAGTAATGTGTTTTTCTAAATGAGGTCGCCAACCTTTTTTTTAAAGGCCTTTTTTTTTCTTTCGCTGCTCTAATGGATCAAAACGGGATTATTTTTAGTGGACAAATGTATGATACTTGATGCCGCTATAACACGTTTGCCCGTACAACAATCGTGATTTTTATGTTTTTTTTATTCATAATGGTGCTCTCTGTGCGAAAGTCCGACACGCTATTGGCCAATTTTAATTTTAAAAGTATTCATTCGTAAATTACATCACTATTATCTACTAGATTAAAGATTAATAACTACTTAGGTAGGTATACACCCTTATCGTTTAACAACCTCTGTTTTTGTAAGTCTATTGTTACTTTCTTACCTTGTTGTGGTTGAATGCTTATAACTAAATTAGGTCTGGCGGGTCTGACTGTGGCTCCATCATCTATAACAAAACCATGAAAAATTACAAATTCTAAAAGTTATTTCTCATTCAAAACCTAGAAAACCTAAACCTAGCCGTGCGATGCCGGTTTAGAATAGCATCACCTAATTTCATTCCCGCGGGTGTGTATGAGGCGGCTAAGGCTCTTGAGGGTTTTGTGTGTATTACAATTTAAGATGACTGATTATAACAATACACTAAGTTTCCCTCAAGTTTTTCTTTAGTCAGGGACAAGACAGGAAACCAGCGGCGGAAATACGCCCGCCACAATAGTGAAACACGTTTTTGTTTTAAATTTTATACAGACGAGGCGATAGCGTCCGTTTTTTACGGCCGTTAACGCTCCGCCTACCCCGCAAGGGATAAAGGCGTGATATGTGTGTTAAAACCTAAAAAAGCACTAGTTGGCACAATCAACAGTGAAAGTATCGAAAATTTACAAATCAATTATTATGTAGTCATCGAAATTGAGTGATTACTGATTAGGTACGACCGTACGAGTAAACGTGGCAAAAACAACGCTACTATAGTACCGCCGCCGAGAGAAGTCGTATTTGACAGCTGTCAGATTCGTGATAATACTACGGCAGAGGGTTAATTTTCCTTTGTTGACATCTCTTTTAGTATGGAGATGACAGCTGTCAAAACCGACTTCTCTCAGCGGCAGTACTATAGCGTCATAGGATAATTTGGCTCAGGTCTCAAAATAAATTCACAGCTTATGATGTTTTTTTTGTTTATTTACCTTTTATTGTACACAAAAACATTACAAGAGAAACACATACAAAGAATAACGACACAACAGGACAACTTATTTTTACTAAGAAAAGATTAGGCGTATTTTCATAGGTGCCATCTACTGTTCTGTCCCAAAAATATACATACTTACCTTCACGTACCTACTTTCATTGTTTGTACGCTTGCTTTTGTAATATTATAATTATGTATGTATCATTTATTTTTAAAAAACAACCGGATTATACATAACAATTTCCGCCAAACAGTGCAGCAGTTTATTGGCAGATCATAATTTTTATTTATAATTATTATCTAAGTGTTATATTTTTTTTATTACTCACCATCAGTTGCCCCTGGATTATCAAACCCTTTATCAAATTTTCCCTTTGCGCCTCCTTCTTGGTTTTCTTGCCACCTTTCCATAACCACTTAATTTTCGATCACAAATTGAATTCACTTTCTCGTACGAATTCTAATTAGATTTTTTCTATCTACTATGGATATTGTTGAAGCATCGAATCACTGTGATATACTTGATGTTGAGTAGCTGGCTGGCGAGTTATCAGTGAAAGATAAATCGGAATTATCTCTGTTTGTGTAATCGCATGTATCGATACTGCTTGAACGTGCTTGCACACCACTTGCACACTTATTGTAATTATCTTCATTTATATTTTTTATGTCTTTGTTTATATATATTATCTGTTTTTGTCGATCAGAAGTCGTGCATCGGAATGAAGTCTGTTTGTATATCGATCTACTGTCTTTTTAGAAAACTAAGTACATTTATCAGTACATTGTATTGTATCCCAATTTCCAAGCAAATATTTATATTCTGTGATGTTAAAAAAAACAACACTTATTGAAAACCATTTATTTATTATATCATGTGTTAATAGTTACTTGAACATTTTACGAATAAAGTGATAACATTCAAGTTGTTTAAAATGATCGGTAACATTCACCGTCTAGTTGAAATTACATAGTTATTTCTATCTAATGTCTTTTCACATTGTTTCCTAGTTACTATGCGGATAAACTTAATTTTTCTGGGAGTTTTATATGCTTTGCTTTCGATTTTTCAGGACAACACTGAAGCCAATAATGGGCCGGAAGACTTAGAAAAAGGAGTGCTAACACACCCGTCTAAATTTAGATTCTATTGTTAGCCACATGTAAACAAAATATTTATTGTCCTAGATTAGTCTAAAGTGCTGCACCAGTATAGTCGTGCTTTGTTTTGATAACTTTTCATGTCTCAGCTTGATCATGATTAAACAATAGCTACTCTTTGGCAAAAGCAAACATAAAATCTCTTCCTATAACATCATTCAGTAATACTAATAAGACTTTAATGAAGTAAAAACAATTAGAAATATATATATATATTATTCATGTAAATATAGATATTTAACGGGTACATTTTTAATATAAGGAATGTTAATATTTTCTTTTATTTTATCTTCGATATTATCAGATACTAGTTGTTTAATAGTCATTATTATATGAATTACACTGATAATACATTTAATTTTTCATATCATAATACTTAACTTGACACACTTTAAACACAAATATATAGAAGTAATATTAATAACAACGACGAAATACAACTTCGAAATATTAATTCAATCATAAAAGGGACGACACCTTCGAAATCCTTATCTCCTAGTCCTGCCCAAAGTTCTTAAATTTAGATGAGCTATAGGAATGCCATCGCAAAAATATATCTAGCCAAAGTCAATACAACGCTCAATATAATAATTATATTTTTTAATTACATTTAACAACGAAAGCGTAGCAGTTTCACTTAAAGAGCATGCTGCAGGTGGTACTAATGAGAACATGGAATTAACTCTATATCCCTACGCGTCTATGGCTGGTTAGACCCGTACGGATACCATGAAACTTACAAGGCTTACAATACTTAATCACGGTGAAATGTATTCCTTTAAGGATAATGTGATATTAGAAAAAATACAACTATTCCAAAATCACGAATACTTGTCGCGGTAGATCTGTTGTTGATAAATCGTGAGAAAAGCCAGAATCGCGTTCTAGTTTCTAAAACATGGATGGCTGTTCTGATCTGAACTGCAGTCATCCTAAGAACGTGAAGCGGGCTTCATACTCACAACACTAAGGTTCAATTTTTCGATGTTGATTGGGTTCTTATCGCTGGAGGGCTCGTTGCCAGCCAATGTTAAGCTTTAGTGTAGCTGGGAGACATGGGCTCGCTTCACATTCACCATCCAGCTCGTCAGCAAGATTGTCATGCAGTTCTCTGAGTGCCATCAACGCTGAACGTGCGGCTCTTTGGCAACCCATATCACCTTCACAAGTTGTATCAGCTTCTGACAGGAAAACAAGGTCACAGGTCGTTGGTGGAGCTTCACCCTGTAAAAATATTAAGTTAATACATGAGCCTCATCACTAAATAGTATAATGTATAGTAGCTCTCCGCGTCTGTCCCTATGTCTGTTTATATGTATGCTTAAATCTTCATAACCACCTAATGGATCTGAATGTTTTTTTTAAAAGATTGTGATTCAAGATGAAGGTTGTTATGTATGATTTATGTCGGGAGAAGGTCTGTTTCCCGTGGGAAATCGGATAGTACAAAATAAGTTAATACAAAAAAAAATTTCTAAGACTTTTCATACATACTTTTCAATTTAAATTTAGTTGTTTCCAGACTTACGCAAAGGTAGCAGATCTGATGCAAGCTACACAAAGGTAGAAACAGTTGGCCGCGATCGCCAGCAAGAACATCAACACCACGACACCGCTGTACTATCTTTGCTAAAACTGGGCATGAACCCGCTGCGCCCCCTGGAAAAGACACAATTTTAGATTAAACATATATAAGGGGTAATTTGATTAAGAAAAGGTGTTTTTATTTTAGTTAAATTACCTGTAGATACAATAGGGCTCCTATGACGGCCACTCCCACCCATATATCCCTCCGAAAATTGTTGTTCGGTCTTGCCATTTAGATAATGTCCAGCGCCTTGTTCTTCTTCAAAATCATCATTCTTATCCAGTGGCCTAAAAGCTGGAATAACGTTGTTCATTATGTCGGCTTTCTCTTTCTTGACAGCTACTCTTTTTTCTTTTGCCTCATCAGATTCCGTTGGAGACACATCAGCGGAAGAATCGGTAGATCGTTGAGTCTGAAGACTTTGCTTGAATTCTTTAAGAGCTTTCCTCATTTTTTCAAGACTGTATGCTGCAGCGAGTCTTGAAAGCAATTTCTCTTTCATCTCTTGTTCCTCTTTTGAGTCCATTTCCTCATCAACTTCTGAGTAACGTAAAGCATCATCGACAAGCATACCTTCCATATTTTTTAATTTCTTATCAATGTTGTCTAATTTCTCATCATTCTCTTTTGTGGTGTCCCGTTTTTCGTTAGAGTGAGTTTCAAGGTGTGCTGAGTCTATTTGTATTTCCGTATCTTCATTAGGCTTTTGTTCTACATAGTTCCTTTTTACAAAGTTGTGTTGGCGAAGTGAGTTCACTGGGTAGATCACTTCTTTGTTAAATGTATCAAAATATTGTTTTCTTAGACGGTTCTGATCTGCACCGTTCACAAACTTTCTGCCACGTTTGTCTATTCCAAAGTAATCAGACCAGTCGATTGACTTCTTCCGAACAATTTTTGGTTTATCATGATGCGGGTGAACATGTGCAACAGCGTGCTCATGATCGTGTTCATGTTCATGATCAGCGTCTTTACCAGCCACTCCTGGGTGATGTAGACTATGACCATGATGTTCATGACTTGTCTCTTCATGTTTAGCAGAATCGTTATGCTCGTGGGTCATATTATGATGCATTATTGCAGAAGGAGGTTTTGTTTCATGTGCATGTTCTGGATCTTCGGCATTTCGTTTAACAGGGTTCTTTACATCCAGGTCCCCAAATATTTTAGACAAATCTTTTATTATTCTTGGATCTGTTCCTGCACTGCTTCTAAAAGATTTTGTGTTTAATTTATGGGGCTGAACGTTCCTTTTTTTCTGATTGTTGAAGTTGTATGGGCCACTGCTGCGCTTTGCAACAGGGAAGCGTTTTTCAACATCGTAGGCATATTGATCTTCATCGGTAAGATCAGTTATCGGATCCTCATCTAAGGGCTGAAAAGCAATGGCATATTCTTCTCGCCAATCATCTTTGTCTTCATCAGAAACGTCATAAGCGTTATATCTAGGATCAGCAGAACTTTTTCTGTCCGGTTCTAAATCCTGTGGAAGAGGTCGATCAGTGTTGGAGTCTGGGCTTCGCTTCCTCTTGAAAGCTATGGGTCCCCAGTTATCAGGATAACGTTTTTCCACTACCTTGTCCTTGTACAATTTAACAACTCCTTGGGGAGCAGACTCGGGATTCATGTGGGCTTTGTTTGTTTTGTATTTTGACCATAATTGGCTTAGAAGCATCGCATATTCGGCATCATTTTCAGCTTTCTCTTGAAAAACTTCATTTTTTAGTTGACCTTCTGCTTCGTTTTGATCTCCAAACAAATCTTTCAGTCTGTCATTATCTGGATGATGACTCCTTTCACGAAAAGCAGATTCCTTCCTTGGTATTCCTTCTGAGCGAGAGTTCTTTTTCTTAATTATCTTATATTCGTAAGATTCAGGAGGGCGAGCGTTATCCTCTAATAATTTCACAATGTACTTTGGAGGTGGTCCATTTTCTAAATCCTCGACGTCCACAGAGTAATCGGGTTCTGGAACAATAAAAATATGATAATGAAAATTAAAAGATAACAAGAATTTAATTTATGCACTCAATCCATATCTTCGTTATTTACATTATTTTCGTTTTTCAGACGTGTAAATTTTAGAATACCTGGATAGCCCGGTGGGATAAACTCGTAGAGCGTGTCGTAATCAGGCGAAGGCGCGATGGGGCCTCTCACGTGAGCCCTCTGGCGACGCTGCAGGGCCTCTACTGCCCCGCGAAGTGACGCCCCTGGCTCGGCAGCAGCTACTGCCACCAGTGGCACCCACAGCCACGGTAGTAACATCGTGGCTAGGGTTGACTCTGTAAAGAAAAGAAGAATGTGAACAGTTTTTTCTAGAACTTTTGTATACAGTTCTTGAGTTGGGACCCTGGATCGCGACACGTAGCGCAGACCACCCTCACAACAGGATGAAAATAACCGAGGAACGTGCTCAGTGGCGTGGCAAACATATCGCACATAATAATGCTGATGATGGTAGTGATCATACTCATAAATTAATCGACGTAGTATTTTCCCAATCATAACATATCAACAGAATTGTACATAAAACAGCCATTTTCTATAGATTTACCGAGGGCGAAAAAGAAGCTGAAGTGCCAGTTTACGACCGCCCAAAATGCTTTACGACTCACTCAGACTCGGAATAGGAGGCGACAAAGCTATTTGAGCTATTATTAAATTAGAACGTAGCTTCGATGGCATAATGGGGAAAAAGTTATTCTTGAGCACGAAGAAAAAACACACACACACACACATATCACGCCTATTATCCCTTGTGGGGTAGGCAGAGCGTAAACGGCAGCAAAAACGGCCATTTACACCACGTCTGTCAAATATTTGAGGGTCATTCGGAAAACTGTGCATCGCCATGGTGACAGGCTGTCAGCCGATCGCAATACACACCCTCGAGTCCCTTAGTCGCCTCGTACGACTCCCACGGGAAAGAAAAGGGATGATGCTATTCTCAGCCGGCATCACACGGCATTCAGCCGGCATCACACGGCATTCAGCCGGCATCACACGGCATTCAGCCGGCATCACACGGCATTGTGAAGAAAAACACCAGTTTTTTAAACATAGTGTTTGTTAGATCTCTTCTCTTCTTCTCTTTAGATAACGTAGGTAGGTATACAAGGTACTAAATAATATTATATTTCCGTGCGGACCGGCTTTCCTGTTTATCAGCCTTACAACGAGCATAGCGTAGCTAGTCAGCAAGTAATAGTAAATCAATACTTTCCTGCAAAGAAAAAAAAAGAAAGGTGTGCTTTTAAAAATAAGTATTTCCTTTATTCACAGTCAGACTGGAACCACAAATGGAATTAAGTAATTAATTAAATACTAGCAAAATAAACGCTTATATGTTTTTGTACAATAGACGTCATTTGGCCTTAGTAAAAAGCGGGGTGGATCTCCACTTGTCGTCCGTCGCTGCATATTTTTAACGCACCGTAACGCAGGTAAAAATCAAATGCCGTATGATGTTGGTTTAGAATAGCATCACCCCATTTCTGTTCCGTGGGTTCGTAAGAGGCGACTAAGTGACGCGAGGGTTACCACCGATAGGCTGACAACCTGTCGCTATGGCTATCACCATTTTCTGAATGACCCTCAAATGTTTGTCGGACGTGGCGTGAATGTTCGTTTTTTACGTTAACATCCGCCTACTCCGCAAGGGATAAATGCGTGATTGACGTATGTCAATGTGCGTTGTAGCATAAATCACAAGACAAAAAGGACGCTCTCTATCTCATAATTGTTCCTTACCCATTTGAGTAAATCCCCAGTGCAAATAAGGCGAGGGTGAGGCGGGGATTACTGAACTCTTAATTTGCGGAAACCACGAACGGAACGATACAATCCGACACCAAAGCCATCTTAATTACTAGGTCAAACTTGCGGCACCAGTGTCATTAGTAGGAAAGTATTCTATCTTATCGGTTTTGTTTTCAAAACCAACGAGGGATAAATGATATGTAAATTGTATTGGAATGAAGAGTTTTCAAAGTATGTGTTTTTGAAGTGAACGCCGGCTACAGTCACGAAAAAGCCTGACTTATCGTTTTGCCTGAGCTGAGCGTACAAGCGAGAACGCAGAACAAGCGGCGTAACCAGTACGATATCACGTAATATAAATTATCGTCCGTAAACCGACTTAACAGTATTTTTTTCTACCAAATCGATGAAAGTCATGAACCACAAAGTTCTTTTTATCTTGCATGAACAGAATTTATCTCTTGAAATGTTCTATACCTCCTACGGCCGATACATATAGGGTCGCCGGGGCAGATCTAATAACCGAGATCCATGCCCTTGGGGCACGTTGACGGTAATAAGTTTACTGAAAGCTTGTCAATCTGTGACACATTTTGAGGATTAAACGCGATCTATCGCGAGAAAATTTTGGTAAGTACAGGAAGAAATGAAATTATTTTTGCGAAATGTAACTATGGCAGACCTTAGTCAGTTACTTTGGCGTCACACGCGGATATCTGCTATAAATGATAAGGCTATGTTTATGATACCCAAAATAATGGTCGGTTTTCGGTTATCCTAATAAACAGAGTAGTCATTTATGAAGTTTGTACGCGGTTTTCAGTTGGAATTTTTTACAACATACGTAGTAACGTCAATGCAACTGACTTGGTCCGTCATAAACACAAAGAACCCAAAAGCTGTCAGTGCGTGAATTTTTCCTTTGTTACCAGTTGTCCTACTGATCAGTTCTACGATAGAACAGGTGGGCATATTTCTGCCCACTAGTTCTACGGTGGAACAAATGAGCACATTATAGGCCCCCCTTGTTCTACGATTTTAAAATATTATTGTTCAAGGATGGTCTGTGGTCATACATTCGGCAGAATCAAAGGTTCTAATAACTTTATAACTAACTAATATTTTAGACCCATAGTTCTATGGAAGAATTAGTTAGAAATGATTTTCCCTCACCTGGGCCCGAAGTCTACTAAATGAAAATCGTATTAATCGTTTACCAATGTAGTCTCAATGGTATGGTTTTAGTCGTTTCGTATTCTGTTAAAACTTTGACTGTCAGTAGCAAATCAATGAACTACAATTCATAAGTCATTGTCATTTTTGGTATTCTACTATATAATGACGAATCGATGGTAGATGAAATTCGTAGTCTACTAATTTTTTGACGTTTCTCTCAATGATATCCAAGCCGTCAAACGACCACTGAGCAGACACTGCTTTTTTCACAAAGGATTCACAGTGAAATAGGTGTTTGCGTGTTTTTTTTCAAGTTTTTGCTGTTATCGGGCAATTATTATAGAATGAGACCATTCGTGTCGTATTTGCTCCGATGGAGAGTATTGGTTTTGGCTGATCTACAGTCCGCCGCCGGCAGCTCTTGAGGGTCATACAGTGTCGCCGGCTGCGTGTGTTGGCCCGAAAAATAGTAGACCCAATACAAGACGTTTCCGATAGGGAGTTTGTGAAGACGTACTGCCTCGATAAGAGGTCAGTAATCCGTCTTATCCAAAATATAAGAGCCCACATCCTCCAACCAAAGAGAGCAGATGGAATCTCTGGTAGGACAAAGTTCATTACATAATATCTGCCAGACACTGAGGCCTGATCACCACGAAGAAAGATATATAAATAGAAAGGGTTATCACTCCCTCAATGTTTCAATTGTAAGTACCTACTAGTGTTTTTCTAGATAGTCTTAGTTGATAATTTATTGGACATTAACAATTGTATATTATTTATTTCAGATATGTGATGCAGACCTTATCATATTGTGTGTAGATGCTAGCTCCCCTGGGTCAGCACACAATTCATTGGTGTGGCAGAGCCATCCATTGAGCCTACACCGGAAGAACTATCAGACAGGGGCGAACAAGTGTTTTTTCTAGGTAAAAATTTGGCTAGTTGATAATTTGTTGGACATTAACATTTGTGTATTGATAAATAAAAAATATGTAAGTATACAAAATATTTTTTAATAAATAAAATGATCAATGCATGTGTAAATCTTTTCAGGTGCTTGCTAGCTGCACATGCATTGTACTACAGTCCCATAACTGCAGGTAAAATAGTGAATGTCTGTTGTATTCAACATAATATAACTAATAAAAGAAGGTTGCCCATCGCTGCATTAACAGCTGCGGAAGTCCTTGAGGAACATGAACATCAACTACAGGTAAGTAATCTCAGCTATCGCTATCGCCTTTCTGTAAAGATTAAGAAATAATTTTGATTTCTTTTTTAGATAGCTCACGAGTTACGAGTGACTTCTGATAATCTAATCGATTTGCGGAACTGGCGCATAACTTGGACCTGCAGAGGGGCAGAGCACTTGAAAGAGCGCACGTTGAAAATATGGACTAAATAGACAGGTTCAGTTGACCCACAAGTCTAGAAGCATCAAGAAGATACTGGTCTGGCGTTCTCACACAATGGTGGAGCCTTTTACGAATCAGAGAGATTATATACTTACCTAGCTACAAAAAAATATCAGCATTTTTCATAAAAATATTTATTTTAAATTTACTTCTGTTTCATTCAAATATTTCATAAAATTAAATGATATACATCTTCCAGATCCATGTTTTCATTCTTTTTCTTATTTTTTTCTTTGCTTCTTCTTCTTTCTTTCTTTTTTTCACTTCTTGATACACTCTTGGTTATTCTATTTAATATAGATTATACATTTTTTTCCATATTAATTAGATCCTCCACTTCTTCTAGGAGTTGTTGTCTGAAAAATAAATGGCAGACCACTAGTTAATATAAATGTAGTCTTTGTCAGTCATCACTACTCATTACAATAGATTCAATTGAATAGATGCTGCCATAAGAATAGGCTCTTGTATAAAGGTAGGAAATAGAAAAATACCTTGCGGTTCCTTGGTCTTATATTTCAATCTCAACGCCGTCATCCAAGACATGTATAGGGTCTTCCAATGGATTCCTGAAGCAGAAGGTTTAAGTTATTTTGGTATAAAAATTTAATAGATGAATGAAAATATATAGATATAAACATTAACCACTTCGCTCAGGTCGAATTTTGCAACAATAGATTTGTATTGTACTTCAAGCACACATGTGTGCTTTTACGAGCGGAGTAGTTAAGTCAAAAAGATTCATTGTAGTAAACAAAACTAGGCTTATGAAACTTATGAAAGATAAGGACACCTAAATTTAGGCATTTAAATCAGGTTGCAACTACTGCGTGCCTACTAAGAAGAATAAAGACAACTTAATTTACCATGTTTTAACTTGAATATTATATTGGCAAGAGGGCACTGGTTTTTCCATACAGTTACATACATACCTAGCGGTTTCATCTAGCAAGTTTTGCACCCAGAGTGGTTGACTGGCTGTGGTTCTGGTGCAGCGACCGAGTGCTATTTCCCTATGGCACTCCAAATTATAATATATAAGTGTGCTTGACTGAGCCACGCTCACGACGTTTCCCCGTTGCCTGCCATATCTACAAAGATATTGCTCATCCATGAAAAATGAATTAACACTAAGAAAATAAATTTATTTCAAACAAGATAGTTGTGTTGTTACTTACCAATTTCCCCTTAAGAATCCTCCTATGAAACGGAAAGCAGTTTTATTTTATAATTAAGTATAATCTTTACACTTTTACAAACAATAACATGTTTTTGTTTACCTTTACTTGTCAAATTGACAGTCTTTTTTTTTAGGCAAAGCGTTCGCTCCATTCTGCCGGTTTACACTGAGCCAGTAGCAAAAAAGAGTGAATAATTGAATGAACAAAATTAGATCGGTAAACCATAGAGAATGATGACACTATTCCGACGACAAGCGTTTGCAATTCCATTACGAATGTGTTTGAAGTTTAGCAGAATACCAAATTTTGACAAAATGGCAATAAAGTCGTCATGGACTGGCGATGGTCGATGTTTTAGAGAAAAATAGTAGACTTGGGGCCCTGCTGGACAAAAGTCTTAAACGAGCTGTTGTCGTATGACACACATGAGACCGGTGCCTCGCAGATAGCAGTAGTCCATATGGACGCAGTTTTGTTTCTTTTTATTGCTTTTAAACAATCTTTGTGGCTAGTGCTTGCCGTTAAATCTTAACGCGATTTCCCAATCAATTGCGTATTTAGGCAGTGATTTTTCTATGAGCGATGCTAGTGTTTCGAGGTTACTATGATCGTAGACATACGCTACGAGGGTTCTACGAAAATATTTGAAGTTTTAGTTATAGAGATTTTGTTAGAATGATGATATCGAAAAGCCAGTGTTCATATTATAACAGCGTGTAGGATGAAAATAAACACTAAATGATCCCCTTTTCACTTGAGTTTGTAAAGAAGATTAATTACTTGAGCTTGAGGGTAGATTTTATAGGATTTATGATACTCTGAAACAATATATTATTTAAATGTAATTTTAGTAACTTATTAATTATCCGAAACGTTAAGGTGGCTTTAGGTATTCTTACTTTCAAACTCTGCAGAACTGCCTAATTAGTTTTTGACAAAGAATATAATAAGATAGATATAACAACCTCCCTTGGCGTATAATTAATTGCTTTATATCATGAGTACCTACTTACTTGATTTGATACTTTTATTTAGTTTACGGTTTCAACCGAGTACTGACAAGAGTATAAACAGGAGACGGTTCTACGAGTGTACTCTATATCCTAACGGTTTACGTATCTCCCAAAAAATAATATGTTTCATTTTTCTCGTCATCCTAAACATAACTACCAGTATTCGTTATTCTACAAAATACCAAAGAGAAGAAACAAACAAAACACAACAAAAGCAGGGCCTTATTACCAAAACTCATCGTCAAAACATGATTTTATCGTAAATAGTTTTTTTTTTAATTAATGATGGGTTTGCTCTTGACTCTAGTCTAGGTCATACGACAGAGACAGAGTCTTAGATAGAGCGAGCTCACCCAGAAGAAGCCTGTTCACTCTTACTTTGAAGAGATTAGGGTTGTATGCGTTTAGAAACACAGACGCAGGTAGTGAGTTCCACTCTTTTAGGTATAGGTACAGCAATATGGCACTTTTATTGCCATTTATTGTCCTGATTTCGCTCAGTCACCTTTCGTTTTTATATACATATATTCAGAAGAAAAGGAAACAATTCTGCATCATAAACATATGTTTCACTCTCTATATTTGACTATTTACACTTCCCCGCGACATTACAAACATATATCTGTTTGTACAAGAAAGCGTATATTGTCAGGTAGACCACTTGAATGGCTACTCACTACTCAAACGGTACATCTATTGGCACAAGAAGTGGACGCAATCAATATTGACGCGTCAACAGACGGCAGTACACAAACACACAGTTGACGTTTTATTTATGTTATGTTTATATTGTGTGCTATCAGCAGCACTTCGAGTAACCCTTTCAATTTCTTATAAACAAATGTGACAGGTCACCAAAACACCGACAAGAGAAGCGGATTTTTGAGGTCAATTCGGGATTTAAATTTTCCTTACTTGCCTTAAATTAGTGCTGTCACTTTCCGTCAAATAGGTTTAGAAAAGGCTAGAAGATATCTAAGTCCTGTCATTTTTAAAAACGTCAAGGGATTTTTCGCCTTTCCTAGTCAATTTAGTCGCCATTGTTTTGATTGTCGCCTTATTTTGACAAATAACACGTATTTTGCATGAAATTATAAGACATGACACGACTAAAATATCTCCTATCCTTTTCTAAACCTATTTAACGGAAAATGACAGCACTAATTTAAGGCAAGTAAGGAGAATGTACATCCCGAATAGTGGCCAGTGGTTCTTTGTCGTTACTCTTAATTTTTCAACCTGAAGTGATTTATCCCAGCAGAAAAGTCAGAAATGACTCATGATAATCGTGAATATGATTCACCTTTTTAAAATATTATAGTCCGTTTAGTGTGAGCAAAATTTTATCAGTTTCGAAATCCAGTGTAGGAATAGATACATGTAATTTGAAACCTTAACGTATCAGTTTGAGTAAGAATATTTTTTACGAAAATTATTGATAATATTTCTGCAAGCGATATATAACGCTAAATAAGATACAATTGATAAATATGAATACCCCTTTATTTATAGGTTTTGTGGGAACCTGATTTTTTTAAAGTCAATTCTTAGTTATTCAATGTCATGTAAAATGTCATATATATTGAAAGTTGTAAAGTTTAAAACTACGTGTTTCAATGTCTGTGAGATGAGAAGGTGCGTATTAATTTTATGTGTAAGCACGCGTTTATCCGTGAAAAATAAGAAGAACGTTCATTTATGATACTTCATATGTCTGTCTCTAAGAGACACATGGAACCTTTATAATAATTAATGATCCGCGTGATGTAATGATGTACGAAAATATATGTCTCCGTATCAAGAGTGACAACCTGTTCTGCTGTTTTTTTTGGGATTTGTACCACACAGGATGGTGGGCAGAAAAATATGGGCGCTGCATCCAAGACCTACAGTATTGATACTACGCTTATTTATAAGCTAGTATATCTAGGTATTTTTGTGCAAAAGCGCATAAAATTATGGCCACTGGTTGTCAACATATTTTAAACTAGCGACCTGCCCAGCATTTTCAGCCGCTGCTACCCGTTTTACTGAAGGAACAAAGGTTTTTGGGGTAAAATGTCCATAAAAAACTGCCTTTATGTTTTTAAAAAAACTGTATCAAAATCCATTGCGTAGATTTAAAGATCTAAGCATAGTACAAAGGGTCATGGAAAGTGACTTTATTTTATACTACATAGTGACTCTAATACATGCTAATAAAAAAAAGTTAAAAGGGTACTCGTATTTACTCAAGTAAGATTGATCGTTGAGCCTGCGTAGCACGCAATTCTACGATAACCTAGTACTGCATCGTCAACATCAGTAGTTTTGGACACAATACAAAATTAATCTTAAGCGCCGTATTCATTGCCTTTTTAGTTGTATTTACGTTAAATTAACAATTCATCATCATATCAGGGCCTTTGTCGACGCGACAACATCCCATGGATTTCGACTCAGATCATTAAACAAGTAAATATAGAAACCAAAGTCTGATTCAAACCCACAACTTTTAGTGTACAGTGCCGGCTCTCTCACTGACCTACCGCTTGTTCTAGCTTAGACGTTGAAAGTACCGGCTTCTACTTTCTTGTAGAAGATAGCAAATTTATATTCTATCATAATAAAACTAATGCAAAATGCCTTGTATCTACTCGTAGAGCTTTCGTAGCACAACGCTACGAGAATTAGTTTCTTACAATATAAGTGGATTTTCCATATGCCCAAGGAACCGGGTTTGTGACTCTAGAAACATAATGGAATGTAATGTACGCAAATCTAATTTTCTTATGGAAATTCTTGAGGTGGCGAAACGTCTTTGGTGCTAAAAGAGCTCACGTCATGAGAAAATATCGTACGACTTCGGAAAAAATATAGCCAATGAGAGTAGTTCAGATATGCTTTTTATGTATTATTATTATTGTTTTCATGGTGGACACAGAGTTTAGGCAGGTTTTTAGTTTTTTTAAGTTCTATAATATAGTACGTAATATTGTAAATGGAATGTGCAGCACCGACACAAACTTTAAGGTTTAATGGTGTTAAAATATTTACTATTTATAAATGCTTTCTACATACATATACACATATATCACGCCCCTATCCCTCGTGGGGTAGGCAGAGCGTTACCTGCCGTGAAAATACGGTCGCTATAGGTTTATTATATCTTTGGTCGCTATCGCCACGTTTGACAAATATTTGTGGGCCATTTCTGAAAAATCGGGTATCACCATAGTAACAGGTTGTCAGCCTGTTGCCTAAAATTGTAATACACATAAAACCCTCGAGTCCATTACTCGCCTATCACGACACCCGTGGGAATTGGATGGGGTGATGCTATTCTAAGCAGACAGCACACGTGCGTTGCTTATGCTTTTAAATGAATTATAACACAATCCAACGTAGTAGGATGACTAGTTCGATTCTGAAAACGATTCTCTCTTGTGTTAAGAAAGAAAGTTTGTAGAACTACAGTATTAAACATTTTGGGCCTCGCCAAAAAATTTCAAAGCGCGTTGAACGCGTGTTAATATAATTTATACAATAAAAAAGAAAATACGCACGCGTTGAAAGCGCGTCTATAATTTTTGTGGTAAGGCCATAAGATCTAGATAGTTAGTATGGGCCGTTGGATGACTCGGTGTCCCACACGAAAAGAGAGAGAGAATATGATTGAAAATCCTAGCCATTAAAAAAGTAAATTCATTCAATGAAAAATACGTTCGACCACTTAAAACAACTATTGAAGTTGTTCAGAATTCCGAATTTAAACTACAATGTTAGTAAAAATAGAGCAAAAATAAAATTAACCTATTCATGCTTGTTTAATTCATTACGTACACTCACTGGTTTCTGCATAATTTATCTAAATGCAAATTTCAAGCATATTAAATTAAAACCTGTCAGCCTGTTAACACCGCCTGTCATCTGTTTCAAGTAAACAACGTTTTAATGGTCACATAAAGTGGGCAATTTGCCAGTTGGTAACGAACCCATGCTCGTTTGCCACCACCCGAGCCGCAGGTTAAGAAGAATGACCCTTTTTTAGAACATGCCTCATTAAAAACCACCACCATTACCGCAAACATACACTCAACACTGGTTGTTACAATAAAAATCTAAAAAGAAAAAATCAAAAACATTCGAATGAAGTTTTTAGGTATTATAAATTAGCAACGCTTACCTTAAAACATTTATCACGAGGCAACACAACAAAACACCCGGCAGAAAAACTTTCAGCACGTTTGTGCACTTTCGAGGCGCGATAACAACTGGATGGTTGAACTTTGGGCTGGTGGCGCACCGCTCCATGCGCACTGCTGTGGAAACCACCGACACACCACCTTACAGTGACCTCTCACCCCCTCCACTTCGTATACCACACCCCCGGTAACGTTTCATGGAAAATCCGCTCTATTCTTACCAGCTTTTTGTCGGAGGTCAACTTAAATCGGAGTTTTGTCGGGTTTCGCACAGAAACCGTGAAAACCAGTATACTAGTAGCGTTGAGGCTTGCGAGGATATGCGAGGGGGTGCGGTAAGGGCGAGGGGTTACATAACAAGCACAACGATCGATACGAGGGACGGCGTAGCTGAAACTCTCCCCTGGAGATATATAGAGAATTTTACACACCTGATACGCGACGGCGACAGTTTTTCTTCATAGTTTATTGCTGTTTTCATTTTCTATTTTGATAAAGGCATCGAGCAAAATTGCAATGGATGTCGTTATCAAATTGCGCTGTACTTCAATGATCTATGGGGTGGTAGCATACACATTTGTTCCTAGAATTTTACATTTATTCTATTTATTACACAAACTGAATCGAAACTATAAAACCTGAACAATGGTAACCAGTTTCAATTTGTTCATGCTGTTTTTCTGTAGGAATAGGTTTTAGATTTATGAATATGTGTTTTCTAACAAGAGCATTTTTTCTCTGTGCCGTTATTGCTAGTGGCGAAAATTCCCTTACATAGGTTGTAATTTTACTAGTGACCGATACTGAAAACAGAGTACGGGCTGGTGATAAGGAACAGACTTCACTAATAAATATAGGTCGAAATCAGATAAAAATATTTTAAGCTGCCAATCATAGTAACTCAAATCAGCTGATCGTCATTTTGGCATGTAAATTTTTTTTTTCATACTTCGATCTATTTAGAAAGATGTTGCATAAGACCAGCCCGATCTGAGTTTTCGCTTTTACTGACAGTCACTGGTAAAATTTCACCCTATATATGAGGGATGATAGATGACCTATCTTTCTTTGTCTGTTTCATGTATGTAGCGTCTGGAATTGTTATTATTTGTGATCCGTGTTGGAGAGATCAACTCTTTACTTTGAACATTATTATAATCTAGTTGGCGAACTAATTTTGATTTTGTCATCTGTGGGTGAAATTTTGATCTAAGATCTAGATTATTGATTAAATTCCTAATGTAATCACAATCCTACGTCATATACTTAAATTTTCACCGTGTTAAAACATTATTATATGACGCGTATGTTTGTCGAGATGATACTTTTTTATGAATTGAATTGAATAGTTTTACAGTAAAAGAAAATACTAAAGCAAATACTTTCTCTGTTTCCTTTCCTTGTGGGACACCGAGTCGTCCAATGACCCGATGGACTCTGGTGTCAGAGTTTTTTGAATGACCTACTACTAGTAGTAGACCTCTGACGTTGTTGTGTAACGATCGCCGTCTAAATAATATTCAAAGACAGCAACCGGGACTAACGGCTTGACGTACCCTCCGTAGCACGCAACCACCTTTTTTTTCAGACAACCTGGTGGTTCAGCCTGCAATTAATATGGTCCTAAATTGATAGACCTACAAAATTGCAAGAACTGTTAGTAAATATTCATGACGACCAATTTGTTGTGGATTTAAAAAAGGGGATTTTATTTATGGTTTGTCACGTTTCAGCGCTTTAATACAACTTATCGCGTGATTAGTTATTTCAGACAAGGAAAAGAAATCCTGGCACTCACAAATTCATATTTCTTCACGCCATCTATTTTTGTGTTCGTAATATTCTTTCCTACACATGAAGTAGTTATATTTCATTATTTTAGTTCGTCGGTTATTTAGTTGCCATCCAAGCTTAACCTTGACAAAAGATTTGTCTCAGTACCTACGACTACAACCTTTCCAAGAACGTCTTAAGAGGGTAGCCACACGAAAACCTGCCTAACGCTAATCCCTTTCTTTTTCCTTTCAAAAGTTTTCCATTATAAGAGCACGTATCATCAAAGAGCAGTTCTTCAGCTGTAAGAGCCTTCGCACACGTGCCGTACGACATTGCGATATGTTAGAACCAAGTAATAGCCTGTGATAGTCATTCGGTGATGCGGCGTCATGCGTGATTCTACATGCGGCTTCAAACTATTCGCTAATAACACTGGACCGGTCAAATACCGCAAAATTGTTCCGCCAAGTGTGAGAACGGCCTAAGCCGGGACTTTGTCCGACCGCATTCTTGCACGGAGGCATTCAATTGAGAGTTCCATTCGGAGGCAGACAGGCGGACATAACTCGGAGCGGTTTCTTATTAAACTTTGGATAGGTAATGAGAACGCAGTGTGACGTCGTTAGAAGGAAGAAAAGCAAGTGTTTATGTAAAAATTAGCGGTATAATATTTCTGTTAAATTTTATAAGCTTCTGTATGTACCGTAAATGACTACATAAAGACAAAACAACAAACAATAAAACATACTGGTTTGGCTGATGAAAGGAGCTTCAATTGCTCTAATATCAAATAAAGAATTTTTGAACTGCTCTACAAATTCGTTGGCACCCGCGATTATTAATCGTCATCTCTATTATTTATTCTCACATCCGAAGCAGCACTGCTAATATCCTCTTTCTTTCCGGTATCGCTTTAGGTAAGATTGACGTCCCTGAACTATTATCTGGTATCAAACTTTGTGTTCAAGGAAGAAATACACGATATCCTAATCTCAGACTGTGTCTACCTCGAGCGCGCACCAAATATAAACAACACTTATACTTTTGCCGAGAAAGTAAGAATTTTAATGATTACTTCTCATAACATATAGCTCTGTTTAACTCTTCACCCAGAACAATCAAAAACATAGTGCACAACTCATTTTTAGGTGATAAAATGCGAAAATTAGGCATGTCATGTAACCACAAGGATAACTATCTCAAACACCCGACTAAGGAGTAGTTGCCTTGCTCTCCATGTTAGGCAAGAACTTGTAATGTTCCACGGTTCAACGCAACAGGTGTGTATCACGATTCACGTCCTAGCAACTAACATGCGCCTTACGGGGCGATGGTAGGTATTACGTAAGCTTATAATCTTAAGGCGAGTGTACCCGTGAACGACCTTGACAGTGGAACTTCACAAAAAAATGTTTCTCTTTATACGAATAATCTATCAGAATATCCGTTGCCCAAATTTTTTGTATTACCCCTATGTAAAATTAAAACCTGTAAACTCAATGAAATATTTCTTGCTATTAAAGTTATGACAATGTTTGTTTTAGGTACATTTTTCCATAACTTAAAGTTGCAGCGAATATTTCACTGAGTTTGCAGGTTCTAATTTTACTTAAGGATAATATTAAAAACATGGACAACGGATATTCTGATAGTTTGTTTGTACAAAGAATATGATAAAGAGAAAACTTTTTTTTTGTGAAGTGGCGCCAATGTCTAGGTTGTTGACGGCTACACTCGCCTTAAGGATGTTAATTTGAAGGAACGTAGTTTCTTGTAAGCTTCGTTGATTATTCTGATTCGAGTTTGGGTCGGCTAGTAATTTAAGTGTTGAATTGAATATCTACTACGTCTGATGTCCTTTATGTATGTGTATGATTCAGTGAATTGAAATCGCCTCGATACGTTTCAGTAAACTTGCTCTTGTTGTAACAATATAATTGCTACGTAAAGGAAATCACACAGGTAAACGCATTCCAGCGTAGGAATGGGTAGCTATAAATTGAATCGGACTTCTAGAAATAAATCTTACCATTCATTATACATAATAAAATAGTTTATTAGTATATGTAGATGTACCTATGCACTATCCCGCTTAACCATACGTACTCTTTCTTTTTTCACCCAAAGGTTGCCTGGTAGAAATTGCTACCTCAGCAATAAGGCCGCCTAAATTGTACCGATCGTTTTTCATTTTTTGTATCTGTTTGTTTTGTTGTGTTTTGTACAAATAAAGAATATTGTATTGTGTATTGTATTGTATAATGACGCAATATGTACAAACTGATTTATAATTGGTACATACCTACATAAATATAGCACGTGTATATCTCTTGCGGAGTAGGCAGAGCGTAAACAGCCGTAATAAAGGCTATTTCCGCCACATGTGCCACATATATATATAGTATATCTATTCTGACATATATATGGTCATTCAGAAAATTGTGTATCACAAATAATAACAGGCTGTCAGCCCATTGCCTAAAATTTCAATACACATGTTAGCCTCGAGGCCCATAGTCGCTTGTTATGACAGCCACAGGAAGAAATGGGGTGATGCTATTCTAAGCCGGTATCACACGGCGCAAAAAACCGCTACCATAGTTGGCACGGTAGTGTTTTTTTTTAATCCGTATTCATTATAACAAGAATTGGTTTAGTTTCTTTGCTTGTATCAAACAGGCATTGGTATCAACTTTACAACAATAACTTCAGAAGCAAGGAAATATTTTATAAAACTGATTTATAAAGAATAAATCAAGAACAGAATTACTTATAACACTTTTCGTGAATGGTATAGACACCTGCTGCGAGATGGCTGCGAGTGACAAAATGGCATATTTCTTATTCAGAGCTACGTCACGTAGTTTCTGGAACCTTCGACAGATACAATAAGTAATGCAAAAATATGTATTCATTTACGACTATAAGTGACGTAACGCGTAACGTGCTTTCTGTACTTATTTTCTTTCCCTTTTATAGTGCTTGACATTATAGAAAGGAAATTCAATGAAAAAATATAGTTGGAATAGTTCAAAAGCGAAGGACAAGATCCTATAAACTATAAAGTAAGTTTTCTGTAATATTTCATTCATGGTCCTAGACTAGACTTACATCATTTAATAATTTACCTTTAACTGAAAGTAGTCAGGTACGTACATTTCTTAGAAAATGTCCTCTAAACTTCAGTTTACCTGCAAGCTCTCTTGATACATGTGTTTGGTGTGGTATTTTTGGATTCGTTGTGATGTCCTTATTCAGGATCTCGATTCATAAAGAAATCCATATAAAAATATATATCATCTAGTACGGCCGTGAACCGTACTACTAACAGACAAACTCAAGCAGAATGTCTGAGCTTTCAGTATTTAGACTAGTTAGTTGTACTGTTGTTGGAATATATTATCTTGAGAGTCGAAGGATGCTATTTACCTACGTAAAAATTCTCATTCCCGGGAAAATAACATCTCACATCATCAACCTTCCATACCTTAATACTACGAACTGCGAATTTATCTCTTGGCAATATCTTTATCTCGCGATGTTGTTATTACATAAATGTTGTTGAAATCTCCCCTGAGAGAAACCTATTTTAATGAAAAGCTGGTACTTATTAAAGACAACATTAAACATAACTTATGTGACTCAAATAAAATACATAATTTATGTTGCCTTCGTAAACAAAATAACATGAGGGTGAATATTTTATGATAATTTACGCCGTAGCCTCATTAATTTAAGATCAAAATACATTGAAAATTGCGTTAATATATTGAAATATTCGGAAGGAAATATTGAACAAACAAATAAGTTGTCAGAACAAATAAAGCCATTTTAAGGATGGAAGAAAGGTGACTCTGAAACTCATATTTATAGATATTGGTAATAAGTTAATAACAACACTGAAAAAAAAGATTGACTAAAAGTAACCAAAGTTTTGGCTACCAGTAAGCCGTAATTTAGGGACTTGCGAACTACTGGTTATTAGTAACGAAACCAGGTTCGTTAAACTGTGTTGTGTTATCTGCAGCCTAACTTTTTTCGTTTAAAATTAACATATCGGTTCGCCTTTCTGTAACTTAACTAGTTGTTTAAAAACAAAACTCCTTTTGGTTAAAAAGTAGACAAAAGGTTTTGCTTTAACTAGTCAAAACGTATGGTTATCGATGTAAACCTGTTAGCTTAGTTGTAACCAAACTGTTCATTTAGTTTTACTTTACTCGTTAGCTTAGTTGTAACCAAAGTGTTGGTTAAGTTTAATTTACTCGTTAGCTTACTTGTGACCAAAATGTTTGTTAAGTTTAATTTACTCGTTAGCTTAGTTGTAACAAAACTGTTTTGTTATTAGTAGCCAAACTGAGTTAAGTAATTAGTTACAAAAATACAGGGTGTAAGGAACGGCTTGGCAAAGTATTTACAGCAGTAATTAAACCATGAAACTGATCAACTTTCTCCAATCATATATTCCTTGGAGAAATTTGTTAAATTTCATGGCCTAATCACTTCTATAAACACTTTGCCAAGCTATTCCTTACACCCTGTATTATTATTATATAACTATTAAGGCAGTTATACAGGGTGTAACAGAAAATAATTCAGAATATAGAGAAATGTGAATCTTTTATTATTTATGAAAAACAATCAACACATCATACACTAGGATAATATGATGCCAATACCTCTACAACCACACTATGTTCTGACCAGCCTTACGAAAGTACTTATAAAATTTCTTGAGATCAAGACAAGTTTCATAAACTGCTGGTCTGGAAATTCACACTGTCCTTATTGGTGTTTTCCAGGTTACTTGTCTGTTGTTCCTGGTCCGCTTGTCCATCTAGCAATAATACTGTATTTGAGTTTTTTGAAATTGAAATTGAAATTGAAATTTTGAAATGGAAATTCTTTATTCAATGTAGGATAGTATTATCATATCACTTATTGACGTCATGAACCGTCATTGTAAAAGAAAGAAATTTGTATCACACAATTTTCTTTTTTTTATAACAATTTCGTAATGTCCTAATAGAAAACCGGCTCGGGCGGGAGAAAAAAATAAAAATCAAAGCACTGCCACGGGGCTGGCCAGGTTAATCACACGGCATGTAACTCTACTAAATACACATTATTTGTTGTTTGTGTTAGTGCGTCGTCAGCCTGAAATAAAAAAAAAATACTGTAAGCTATATTGGTGGGAAAAAACCATAAAGATACAGACAGACAGACAGCAAAGTCATAACTATGAAAGGGTCCCGTTGGCACCCTCAAGAACTCTTAAAATATCACTACAAGTATCTACCTAAGTATATATCAGCTTATCATCATCACCGCATCCACCCACTGAGGGGAATATCAGCCTATACCTAGTTGAACAAATATGAGTACCTACCTATATGTATAAGCAGGTAACTTACTGAACTTTGGTCGGTTGAAAATGCGTCTGTTACGATATCTTTTAACATAGCTATTTGATTTGTTAATTTAGCTCGGTAGCCAATTACTGGCACCAGTACTTTGATATCCTCTGATGTCAGAATTCTGTACGTGTCAAGGTCCACACATTGTTCTGAAATTAGAAAAGAAAAATAGGTAGTACCTACATTATTTCTTACTTCGCGATAGGTATCTCGATAAAATCGCGACCTTTCAAAGAAAAAACTATCGTCCAGGGGTGCAATCCAATTCATAAACACAAGCAGCGCCATGACCGTGATATCTAGCTGACAAACAAGCAAGACGGCGGCGCCGCCGTCGTTGCTTACCGACAGCTAGGTAGGTAGGTATATGATATGTACTTTTGAGTTTATGAGCAGAATAAAGTGAGAATGGATTAATTACATACCTTTAAACTTGTCCATGTACAAAGACACTAAGACAGACCCCACAAATTGAGGTAATCCTCCAGATCCTTATTATGGCTGCCGGCGTGGTCGCCTTCGTCCGCCGGCTCAGTCGCCGCCGCCTAGCCTGCTCGAGGTCACTCATATTGTATTGTAAAATTGAGCATTTTGTCGCACAATTTTTAACGAACATAATATAAGTGTAACAAAACGTTGAAATAAATACACCGATACACGCTCACCACACGGTCCACACGCAAAAACGCTAAGACTGACGCCAATAGATTGACGCCACGTGCTTTCTTCGTCCCCCCGCCCTCCTTTCGTCACCCCCGAGGTTAGGCATTTGATATTTTATAAACAATCTGTTTTTGTTAGTAACAACAAAAAAATGCTTACCACAAAAAAAGTAATTTAGTCTCTTTACAAAAAGTTACGCTATATTTGCAAAACTATTGGCATAGTTCTTTATTTCCAAACATGCGAGCAATGAGGCCTTTTTCGCGCTCTATCCGACGATGGGAGTATTTGTCAACGCCATCCATCGACGACTTTTCTAACTACGTAGTACTCAATTTTAGCTGTCAAATTAAGGCCTCTTTAGTAACAAAATTGTTGTTGTAACTAGTTGTAAGTAAATTAAATAATTGAGTTGTTTTGAACAAAACTGTAGTTATGTATGCAACAAAAGATTTTCATGTTGTTGATTCGTTATTTAATTACTAATTAATTTTTGATTATGTTAAAAATAATCAAACGCATTGATTGTTATTAAGCACAAAGTTTGAAGTAGGTAGAAATTAGTTTTTTTGGTGCAACAACACTAGTTAGTCTGCGTAAAATAAGTTTTATAGAACAAAATTTTAGGTTTCTACCAAACAAATACAATCCAACAAAACTAGATTTGGTTTAATTACTAAATTGTTTAATTAAATTTAACTAAAGTTTATTTCCTTAGAACCAAATTCAAAACTAACAAAACTGGTTTTGTTAATAATTTTTTTCAGTGAAATAGAGTGTGAGTTCTGTCATGTCATCTGTCATCTGTAAACAAATATTTACAATAAAATAATTTTAAAATTTATTATCTAACCAATTATGCTGGAATTACGTATTATCTAAAAGTATAAAAACAGTAACAAATCCATGGAGTGTAGTTGTTACAAACAAAACCATCTACAAACACGGAGAGGATTCTGACCGTGTACGATTTATCCTAACTGCTGATATAAAGGTCTTGTCGGCGAAAATACACTAATAAGGGACTTGTGAAATCCTGGATGCGTCTACTCGGCCCGTCTTCGCTGCTTGTCCGCTCCAGTGAATCCTCGGTGCTCGCCCACCGGCTGAAGATTGTGTTTCTCAATAATTTTTGTATTAATACTATAGCTTGTTTTTTTTTATCCACCTATTTACATAATGTTTATATTAAAGTTATGATTACTGTTTCAGCGCCCATGGTAAATTAATGTCGCAACCAATCCCGCCGACAGCAGCCAGTTACGATGGCCAATCCAGCAGCCTTTCCCAAAACCTGTACTTTCAATGCGAATTGTGCGATGGCCTCCCGAAATATTTTAAGACACGGCGAGGTCTTAATATACACATCGCCAAGAAGCATCATCCTATTCGCATCTCACCTGTCTCTAGCACAACAGACCCCATCTTACCAATACAGCAGATAGAGCCCCCTAACACTGTCCATGAAGCTAACTCCAAGCCATTCTGGAAAACATTGAGTAATCTTAAAAACAGCGTACCAGTTATCAAGCGCATTCCCCGTGGTGCCCGGTCTAGTGTTGCCAATTCCCTCAAATCCTGTATTGACAGAGTAGTTATCTCCAACAGCATCTCACACTGGAGAGAGCTACTTACATTTAGTTACTACGTGCTACACGTAAACAAAGACGACAACAGAAAACTAAGTGTCACCCAAAAAGTAAAGAATAACTGCAGCTATCCCACTCCCCGTCCACCTGCACCTGCTAACGCGTCAGGGCCCAAGCCCCCGGCACACCACAGCCGCAGACCTCATAACGTTTTCAGAGCAGTTGAGACCAAAGTCAGCGATGGCGACCTGAGGGGTGCCAGCCAGCTATTGTTTTCGAGTGACTTGATTGCCCCCGACAACGACGAAACTTTGCGCTCGCTCCACGCCAAACATCCTTCGCCACTAGCTGCTTGCCAGTTGCCAGACCCTCAGCAAGATGGGAATATTCCACCTACCGTCACTGCCGAAGACATCATACCTGCTATAATGTCCTTTAAAAACGGCTCATGTGGCGGACTGGATGGTATCTCTCCGCAGCACCTTAAAGACCTCGTGTGCTACTCCACTGGAGCTGTTGGTAATAATCTTGCTTCGAGCCTGGCCTCTCTTGCCAACGTCATGTTGGCCGGGAAAGTTAACACGGAGGTGCTGGACATCTTATACGGGGCCAACCTCTGTGCGTTAAAGAAAAAAGGCGGGGGTATAAGGCCAATAGCAGTCGGCACTACACTCAGGCGTCTGGTTGCAAAAATCTGCTGCAAACACATTACACGACCTCTTGCGGCCAAATTTCAGCCACTCCAAATGGGTTTCGGGTCTAAAGGAGGGTGTGAGGCTGCAGTTCACGCCACTCGCACCATCCTTAAAAATGACGCTATACAGGTCCTGCTTAAGGTGGACGTCAAAAATGCATTCAACTCCATTGACCGCGGAGCTCTTTTAACCCAGGTAAAGGAAAACACCCCAGCCATATTTCAGTTCTTATGGCAATGCTACAGTTCGCCATCTAAATTGGTGTATAAAAGTCACCTCCTGCACTCCACTGTGGGCTGCCAACAGGGAGACCCTCTCGGACCCGCAATTTTCAGCCTGGGCATCCACCCTATTATATCCTCTATGCGCTCCAAACTCAATGTGTGGTACCTAGACGATGGCACCCTTGGTGGCCAGCCCGACGAAGTCCTAGATGACCTGCAGAACCTGATTAGCCGATTCTCGGAAATTGGCCTGGAATTAAACTTTGCAAAGTGCGAGTTATACATCCATCCATCCATAGCCCCAGAATGCAGAAACGACATCCAAGATAAATTCAATAACGTCGCCCCTAACATACGGACCATCACTCAGGACTCGTTGCGGCTACTAGGAGCGCCACTGCTAGACGAAGGCATCACACCCTTTATGCAAGAGCAGATAGCCAAGTTTGAGGACAAATTTAATCGGCTACTCAAGCTTAACCCCCACATTGCCCTAACTATCATTAAATATTGCCTTTTCGTGCCAAAGTTCACATATGTCTTGCGGTGCTGTCACCTCTGGAAGTTTCCGATTCTACTGTCAGCAGTAGACGATCAAATCTCTATCCTCCTTTCAAAGATCTTGAACTGCGATTTGCCAGCTGAGGCGTGGTCGCAAGCTTCGCTACCAGTTCGATTTGGAGGTATTGGGATCCGCAAGGTGACCTCTGTCTCACTCCCGGCCTACCTGTCATCCGCATACAGCTGCCACCAACTCTTTCACAAAATCGTCGGTTCCACCCTAGGGGCTGCTGAGATTGTCCATCTTTCGGAAGCTGTTGACACATGGAAATCCCTCTGCTGCCGCGACCCTCCCGATGCCATGCACCTTCAGAGACGGTGGGATGAGCCTCTTTGTCAGAAAACCCAAGTGGACCTCATGAATGCGTGCTCATGCCCTGTACAGCGCGCCCGTCTCCTGGCTGCCTTTGAGAGAGAGTCCGGCCTCTGGCTAAATGCCGTACCCTCAGAAAATACCGGCACATTACTCGACAGCTGCACCCTCTCTCTCGCTGTTGCCCTCCGGTTAGGCCTTAAAACAGTTCACCCTCACCAATGCAGATGCGGTGCGCCCGTGACTGAATATGGCCACCACGGGCTGACTTGCCGCATGAGCGCCGGTCGCATTCCACGCCACGCAGCCCTTAATGACATCCTACGTCGAGCCCTTGCCTCAGCGAACGTTCCGGCAAAACTAGAACCAAACGGTATCGTTCGTTCTGACGGCAAGAGGCCCGATGGGGTAACGCTCATCCCATGGCAAAGAGGCAAATGTATGGTGTGGGATGTCACGTGCGTAGACACACTTGCGCCCTCACACATACACGCCACATGCGCCCGTGCAGGTGCCGCAGCCGCAGGTGCCGAAGCCGCGAAGGCGCGAAAGTACGAGGAGATTTCCGGAAGCCTCATTTTCTCTCCCGTGGGCTTTGAGACGATGGGGACTTGGGGCCCCTCCGCAAAGAAAGTTATTTACGAGGTGTCACCGCGCCTCAATGAGACTACCGGGGACCGGAGAGCTGGCAGCTTCTTTGGCCAGCGTTTAAGTTTGGCCATTCAGAGAGGAAACGTTGCCAGCTTACTGGGGACCATGTCTGATGGGGGCGCACTGGAGGACCTTTTCATAGTTTAGTTTTAGGTTAATTTTTTCTGTAAATAATTAAATTGTGTTAGTTTTATGTTCATATACCTTATAAAATAAATTATAATAACAAATAAGTACTAAACTTTTTAAAATAGGTTTTTCTTTGATAATGCTCTCTAAAAAATAACACTTTGTATTTTACTGCCATTATTTGAACAAGATTATTTAAAATATATATTTTTTGTTCAGATATGGTTAAAAACATAGTGTCACAAAAGACAAAAGAATGAACAAAATAATTATATAAATAATAACTTTGCCGACCGCAACTTGCTTCACGCTACGGCTTGCTACGGCGTAGCAAACGCAACACTATTACTATGCTACAAATCCAAGCATAAATCTGGATAGCGCTTTTGATGCTTAGTCTTTCTAAACCAAAGAAACATTTAATGTATTCTTGAGTATGATTATTTAAAAACGTTTCCAACAGTGGACAACTAGCCATCTCTAGTGAAACCCGATCATTAGTTGGTTACCTTATATTACGAAATATTACTCGAACCCTTTCACGCTAAGATAACAACATCATCCTTCGAGATCTTTCGGGTCATCCATCGTCTTTGAGGGTTCCTTATACAAACAAACTTACTAAAAGTTTTGGAAACTTTACCACTGCCACCGCCAATACTTACTTTGTGCTCTGCCAGTCTTACGTAATAAACTAACAGTACAAATAGGCTAAAAATGAAAAAAAAAAATACCTATGTATTATAATAGTATGATGTGATATTTAAGAGCTTTGCCCATAAAAAAATAAAATAAAGATTACGTTTCTAGATTAGAATATAAGTACTGTTTCATTCTGATTATTAGTTGGGTTTTCTAAAAGAATAAATATCTGTTCAATTTATATCTGTAGTTTTTTGCGAAACAAACACGATCATCATTTTGAATATTGTTGTAAAATACCTGCTTAAGTGTGTTTGACGAGGCTACCCACTACTCTGTTGGAAAACCTGTCTTTGTACAATATTACTTAGGATACAATCTAAAGGTAGGTTAGCAAACACTCAAAAGAGTCGTGGGTTTTGTATTACGTCCAGCCACAAAGTAAGTATTGGCGGCTGCGCGCCGAATACAGAGAGCTCACTTCAAGCAAACTCTCCACAATTTGACACTCCGCCGTTTACAAGGAAATCCAAACCAATCCAAACACACTTGTAGTCGAGTGTCAACCGCGTTTGGTGCGGACGTGCAAAATAGCTTCACACAAATATATATAGGTAATAAATAGGTTTATTAGTATACGATGTGATTTGTACAATGTTCCTATAATATTTTGTACCAACTTAAATAAAAACTTGCTTTAATAAAAAAAAAGATTATCTCTAATCAGTATGTAGTATATTTTTTATAATGTTATTTGAGTTTCTACTTTAATAAAGGCAACTTTACATTATTGATGTACATACATAAACATATCACGTCTATTTTCCCTTGCGGGGTAGGCAGAGCATAAACGGCTGCAAAACGGATATTTACGCCACGTCTGACAAAATTTGAGGGTCATTCGGAAAATTGTGTATAGCCAAAGTGACAGGACAGCCCATCGCCTAAAATTGCAATACACACCAAGTCTCTTAGTTGCCTTTTATGACTCCCACGGTAAAAAAATGGGGTGATGCTCAGTCTCAACAGCCCCAGAGCAGATATGTACATACTCGTCATTCCCCATTTCATAATAATAGTGCTATGTAGGTAGTATACGTAATGTAAATACAGGGAGTAACAGAAAGGGTATATCAAGCCGAAAGGAGGTCAAAGTGGGGAAATGGGGAAAGTTGTTCAGATTCATGAGCACCTTTCGGCTTGATATAGCCTTTCTGTTACTCCCTGTATGTTTAGGTACCTACTCCATTGAATAAAATCGGTTAGAAAACTGTGGCAGCCCTTGCCGAAAGCGGAAATAATCGAAAAGAGGGCCGAGTGATCCTTCTGTACATTCTCTATTTTGTGGTCCAGCTGAGTGACTTTCAGAATCAGTTAAGGCAGTTATGTCAGATGACATGATTGATTCCTTTGACATGGGGTGACATGATATTGTAAGTAAAATTGGTTTTAATCAAACATCAGCCATTAAATAGACGTACGTACTTAAAATAATTATGTGTAGTAAGTGTAGGATTATTTTGTGTTAAATATAAATAATATTTTATGTTAAATGCAAATATTATTATTCATAACATTAAGAATATAAAAACGAATTGTTCATAGTTTTTATTCAGTAATGTGACAAAATACAAAACATCAATATAGTAAAACTGTTATCGATAAATCTACGTGTCACCTTACCTTCTTATTCTTACGACGCCTAACCTAACGTAAATAAATAAATAAAGTTTTTAATACAACATTAGTAGTATTGTAGATATAAGTATAGTAGGTACATTAATATGTTCTTAACATAAATAACTACGCAGATCTTTACAGCAAAATTCCGATTTGTAAAATGTTTGGATATCTCAAAACTTGTTTTTATATTTTAACTTAAATTCAACGTGATTTATGTTTTTCAACTTCTCTGTTTTATCGTCATATAATTTTATAAGCCAAAGCCTCCCCCGCGGTCTTCTATTAATTGCAATCCAGTGCCAAAGTCGTCCAATCTTTTGAGTATGTATCAAGATCGTCGCGCCATCGTTTTCGGTGCCTACCTCTACTACCTCACATAAACTAAAATTAAAACTATATTTAAATATAATTTACAGCTTCACCTGTAAATATAAACATACAAAGTTACTTATTTTGTATATGCACTTATTTATGTATTAGTAACTTGTTACATCTTTATAATGGCACATGATGACTATCATAAATACAATTTAACAGATATCACTATTAATTTTTCTTATCACTAGGTACGTGAAGTAAAAAACTTAGGCAAGATGCTTTTCACGACAAATCATGACTTACCTACACAATTATTATTAATATTTAAGCATGATTCAAAACTGAAGTGCATTAATCATTTAATTTTCACATACGTAGATTAGGTATATAAGCAAATCCTTTATGTACTTATCGGCTCAATGCTCTAGATAATGAAAATATGGCAAACATATTGACTTGTCGTTTTATTACAACTAAATCATAATAAGTTAATAAATTATTGGATGATAAATACTAACTTATATAGGCGAGACCCAACGATACAAATTTGATTGTATACGTCATTAAATTATTACAAAACATTTACCAATTGATGCAGAAAGTGGACTTTTGAAAGCGACAACAATACAAGTGTATCCATTGTCCGTTTAGTGTGCTACATGCTGTTTACATTTAAAGAAACAAGTTTTTTTTTTAATGTATCGTTTGATTATTTAAAAATCTGACATAATGCCTGCGCTATTTACGTAACTAGTAGAGACGAAACAGTGGCATGGTGTGTCACTGCACTCGGCCGGATGCTAGTATGAAAACTTTGGCGAGTACAGGCTGAGTGCAATGTCTCGCCCCTCTACACGTTACGTGTGATCAAGGCATGAGCCTACTTTACATGATTACGTGTAGCACCGCGAAGCATTACAGCTATTAAATTTAACTTAAATACACTAATAATCATCATTGGGGTCCTCAGCATCGGCCAGCTTAATGAGCCCTATGAAGCTTTTCTCGGGCTGCATGAGCGAGTGCCTGTCACCGCCAGTGTTCCTCACCGCTAGCCTGTCACCGGCTTTGAGGAATAAAGCGGACGCAGAGAAGCAGGAGTTGGGTTTGTCCATGACCTCCGAGGAGTGCGTGGACTGCGCGCATTGCAGGAGCGTCTCCCGACCCTCGATCTCGGAGTTGGTGCGGTGCAGCACCCAAGAGATTATGTCGTGCGAGTCCAGGTAGTAGATCTGGGAAAATTGAAAGAAATACTTCTTTATAAAACATAATGATAAATGAATTATCTAATTGTCCGAAAAGAAATAATTTCGTGCTTCGGAGGGCACGTTAAGCAGTCGGTCCCGGTTGCTGACTATGTTTACTTAGACAGCAGTCGTTACACAGACATGTCAGAGGCCTACTACTACTAGTAGTAGGGTTCATCGTGTCGTTGGACGACTCGGTGTCCCACACGAAGAATAAAGAAGAAGAATGACCTTAGACGAAATTAATCTCTAATAAATAAGATAATGCCTATTCAGATAAAAGCCAATATTAAAAGAAATTAATCATTTAGATTGTGAGCAGAAACATTCCATAATTTCACAGAAAAAATATTTCGAATTTCGCATTAGCATATTTGCTGTTCTATATGGAGGAAATTGGTATTATTTATTATAACGCCCTAGGAACCATCCTTCTCGCAAATTCACGCTATAAAATTTATTTTAGGTTACAAGACTGGTCGAGGCTATTTTGTGATTTGTTTTAGACACAACGATTGTGGTCACAGTAATCGTAGTCTCTTTAGCACAACACAAATCTGCGTGTCGGTCGACTGCGGTCTCAAAAGATGTATTGGGACTGGCATTCATAGCAATATTTCACGACATATAAAATATTGATATACTTACTTGCACATAAACCAGGTAAACTCCAGTGTGGTGCACTTTGACGTGTCCGTTCCTGGTGAGAGTGGGGCGGGGGTGCGGGGAGGCGATGGTCCAGGGGGAGGGGTACCACACGTCGTGGAGCTTGTCATGAGCCACGCGAAGCAGACCGTTACCTGGGGGAATACAGATCATTGTGTTGTAAATCTGTTGGAATAGCAATAAAAGTGAGGTTTCTGCGCGATTTCTGTCTTGTTATTTTATAATGAATGGCTCTATGTATCAGGTATTTTACTATTTGTCTCTAAATGTTTGTATTTTATTTTCTACGGTGTCTGTCATTGTATCGCAGGATAGGATGGAAATTATATTCACAATTTTTAATTAAATGAATGGGATTTCCATTTACTAGATAGACGAGGTCCTCCTGTTTGACACAGATCGTAAAGAATTGCCTTATTCTACACTTTTTCAGTCTGTAATAGCCTGTAATAATTCTCAATCTTACCTTTGTAGTGTGCATGTGTCTCGGGATTAAGATGCGATGTGTTGCCGTGGAAGTGAGCCGCTATGAACGGTCGCCCTCTGCTTGTGCTCTGTTAACAGAAAAAAAAAAGATTAACCTTAACAGCCACAACAAGACACTATTAGACATAAGGTAGGGTATACTCACCAGCTCACCACGCTTGGCGAGTGCAGTGTAAGATATTGCTTTCACAAGGAACGCTGCCCTTGCCCTAAATGAATTTGTCTCTCAGTTGCTTTTTACGACACCCACAGGTACTATTAGGGTGAAGCTATTCTAAGCCGGCATCACAAGGCAATACATTTTTTTTTACTGTATTTAATATTTTCTATATTTAGATGTATCTCTAGAAGGAACTCGAAATGGTGCAACTATACGTAGTTTGTAAATCGAGAAATTTTGTTACTTTTATACAATACACGTCTTTTCATTCATGTTCAGAGTTAAGTACGTGCTCAACATACATTATATCAACTAGACTCAAAATAAACCAGACAAAATAAAAACTTAAACCATCTGGGAAATTATTTTGTAAATTATTCGCTTTCTAATAAAAAAAATTGTAAGTTACAGTCGTGTCGTGGCACCTCGTGTCTTAATGTACAAAAGTCAACCCCTACGAACATAGACTTTATTGCTCGCAGAGGTCAATAAATCCTTGTGCCTTGGGCACTCCCTAGGTTATGTATCCATATAGGTAAATAACACGCGATACGGCCCTGGATAACAATTTTTATAGGGCTGAGCTGTTAGACTGCATTACGTGCCAAAGAGCCTATAAATACAGCACTGATATTACTTGAGATAAAGACGTTAGAGCCTACACTACTCCAGTACAGTAAAGTCGTAACATTGACATGCGTGTCAAAATTTTACGTAATGGACTGATAAACTCATACGTGCACATTTTTTTCTAAATCGTCCTTAAAATATATGGCAGACTTAGAGATAACGTCCGTGTAGAGTTTGTCTACCCCACAGGGAATAAAAGCGTGAAGTATGAGTATGTGTGTACGAAATACCAGATGTATCTGCAAAGCTGTAAATGCCTTAGATTTTTAATGCTTAGAAGTTCTCATGATTACTAACATTTTCCGCTTAGGAACATGGGTCGAGTTATGAAAAGAAAGAAACCTGTAAGAAATTTTAGATTTGATGTTCAACATTTACCAACAAACAACAAAATGTTCTTATTTCGACTGATTTTTGGGCAAAGTTGTTAATAATCACGAGGACATAATATTAGAGTCTTAAATAGAAAGAAAAAAAAAAATATATATATATATATGTCGTAACGGCCGAAAATCAGATAGTAGGCTAGCAGCTATAATTAATTTTAACATTAAGATCAGGACGCGAAGTACCAAAACCAAGGAACGATGAAAGGTCATTTGAGCCTTGCGCTACGCCCGATCGCTCAAACAACACTAACTCGGAATCTCTCTGTTCCCAAAAATGCCTTCAGCCAAACCACTTGATACAATATGTCTACTACATGCTTCGACCGACGCCAACGCATAGGTACTCAATTAATGCTCTTTCCATAAAATACATCAAAAAGTGCACTTTACTTCATTCCTCAGGTTTAATACCTCACGCTCCGACACGGCCTTCCTGACTTACACACGTCCTCGTGTGGTCACAGTATCGTTCGGTTATCCTGACAGACATACTTTAGCTTATTATAGCCAATAAAACCATAATAATCTGGCTAGACTCCTGAACTGTACAAAGATCTAGTTGTTCACAACAGTTCGCTTCGTTCCTTTCAACCAGGTCTATATCGATGAACTGCAAGAACCGAAAGCAGCTCAGCATTCATTGCGGTTTTAAATATCTTTGATCCAAAGTACTTGCTAAGATAGCTATCCTGTTTGGTACTTACTTACTTACTTCCTAATACTTGTTTGTTAAATTTGACTTGGTATTCATAACAACAAACCTATTATCTCCAAATCGTTCAAGTATTTTTCACGTTTGTGTTATTATTTGCTAAAAAAAAAAAAAACAGGCCCATATTCGTTTGCACTTCAAAAACTTCTCATAAGCCATCCAATACGTTTTTACCCTTACATGATTAGTAACTATGCACTCTTTTACTGTGCTGTCGAACTTAACAGTTAAGGAAATATCATTTATCAGAAACTCATTAAGGTTACGGATTTATTATGTGAAAGACTACAAGTTGAGTGTGAACCATAAATTTTCAACCCACTTGAACCAGCCGTTTTCGTTGCTTTCTGATAACTGAAATCACGCCACTACTTATTGAAAGACAAGTGCCCATAAAACAATATTCTAACTTGAAAACAATACAATAATTGATACGAGTACCGCAATAAAGTCTTTTGTTGCATCCGGCCACCGTCGCAACGGTCACAGAGCTTCCCCACCATGGGTCACTCAACACTGTCAATCACAGTCACAGATCCCCGCCACGGATCTCAGGCCGACACCACCACCTTGTGGCACGCCTACTGGTAACACCGGTTACCTGGAGCGACATCATACATAACAGTAATGACCACAGTAATCACCTACTTGGTCAAGTATGATGCCCTCAACGAAACCATGCGTCCATCAAAGACACCATCTGATCACACAGATCAGCAAAGCGGATGGTGAATGAGCCACTGCAGCTGGCCACTCACCCGATCAGATCATAGTTCCCCGGGCTATATCTGACCCAACACAACATGAGACCACACTGTCTCCACAATTTGAGACCACACTGTCTCCACCATGGCATGCGCTCCTCCCGCAGAGGTCTTAAGTCAGAGTCAATAGGTAGGTATGGTGATCACAGTCATAGTATATCGTCGTGAGGGGTCGGGAGGACAAACACGTCCATCATTGCCAGCAACAAAAACTTTAACTGCTACTATCATCAGATTAATTATGCAATTTTATGGGTACTTTACTTTCAGGCATTTTAGCTTTCTAATCCAAGCAAGGCACATAACAGCTATATGAAGATAGCCAGATAACGTTTTCCTGCTCAAGAAAGCAAATCAATATTACTTAAGCAAATCACTATAGCCATACGATTCAGTACTTCTAAAATGAAAACATAAGTCCATTTCAAAATGCAACTTTTAACAATCGTTTCTATTATCACATTAGATCCATTCAATGCTTATCAGATTAAAAATAATTCTTATTTGATTCCACCTTTACAAAGCATGTATTGATTTGAACTAAGCACTGCTTTGAGACCTTAATTTTCATAAATTGCTTCACCGAGTAGGTGATTCAATATTTCTCAAATAATCTTCCAAGTTGACAAAATAACTTAATGAAATCTATTTTTTTAAATGATTGGTACCTAATTAATATCACGTACCAATACTCAAATATCAATTGCATTCAATATGCAATTTACTATTTACTTTCTTTCGTCGAAGTCAGTGCTATAAAATTCTATATTACTTACACAACATAGCCACGTAATCTATGCTTTAACTACATCAACCCATTGTATCCAACAACAAACAGTTTTTTTTGTTTTTGTTTTGTTTTTACCGGAACAAGATATTAATGCGGTTCACGCAGAAATATACACAACGTCCTTATCCAGCTGCTCTATTTATCACCACCACGGCAAAGCACTTCGTTACCTTATTTAAAAATTATTACTTCATAATTGAATAACGCTATACGCATTTAAGTAAATCTTCATAAGTTACAGTCATGATCATGCTTAACCATATCATTGTCATGTTTGTTTCTAAATCCCTTATGATATAAGTTAATTAACAAAAGAGTTTTTGCCAGACTTGCATTATGAAAACAATACAAAGATCTCGCTCATTTCTCCGAATACTATGGTAACATGTGTTGAACCACGGGTATCAGTAATACGCGTGGCTACAACCCTCAGTCATTTTGGACATCAATGTCCCTTTTAGAACAATGCTTTTTTTTATACCTCCAAAATAACATAATAGAGCTACAGCAATGCTTTAAAATGTTTTCTGCACTTTAAGAAAACGCCATAACCATTATCATTACTTATTAACCATTCATTCGTTTTAAAACTCAAGTGTGTTTCTCACAAACGAAATAAAAATCCAACGCGAGAGTGATTCTCAAACTCAAAGTTGTAGAGAAAAGTGTCTTCTGGCAATAGGTACACATACAGTACCTAGCATTCCCGGGATTCTGAACTAGCAACAATGTACAGTTTTAAAAACATGTCTCATGATAATCAAATAGGTATGTACACCCCTTTCGTACAATATCTATGTTTAAATTCAAATCACGTTTATTGCAATTGCAAACAATCAACACAAAATCTTTTCTACCATATAGGTACCAACTATCCAAAAGCATTTATTTCAAAAGTTTCGCATAAATACAATTCTGTACCAGGTAATATTTTATATCAAATCCAGTAAAGATTGAGAACCAGTCGCTATTCCCAAACCCAAACACAACAACGCCTTGGTTCTCACAGGTACTTGAAAAGACCCCCTTTTTTTTCCGCCGATATCAAATAGCCGTCTCATAGTTCGACTTTAGGTTTGTACTTTGTTCTAAAAATAGACTGATTTATCAATTTCCAAAAGTTTGAAAACACGTTAAATAATATTTTACTGTAACGATACATGCGTCACTTTATAAACAAGTTGTAAGTAAGCAATAATGCAATGCAATAATTGCAAAAGATCAGAAATCCTTCTTTACACAATAAAATACGAAATCAAAACTTCCAGACTAGGCCAGGAATTGAACCTGAACCTTCATGTTCCTTGCAACGGTCTACCAACTATGCCAACGAAAACGAAATACGTGTGCAACTAACTGTGCACAACAAAACTAAAACTTGTTTCTTTTTATTTGATTATTTCCGATTCCAGAGACATCTTCCTATCATCACAACATCATCCATTGACAAAGAAATTAATTAAACTGTTTGTTTTTGTGAATCTAATTCATTATCCAAAATAATAATTTATTCGAACGCGGCAAATAAAAATCATCAACAACCAATAATATCAAATCGCTAGAAAATAATAGTATGGAAAGAACTGGCCTGAATTATTTGTGGTCCAAGAACATTCTCTGCAATCTGCATTCCCGTTTTCAACTGGTATCTCCACGAAAGTCATTTTAGTCACGATCACTAGGTCCACAAGTCTAGATATCACTATGGCACTGCATTTAGACAGTTAGTAGGTCTCAATCCCACTTCTGATGTCGTAACGGCCGAAAATCAGATAGTAGGCTAGCAGCTATAATTAATTTTAACATTAAGATCAGGACGCGAAGTACCAAAACCAAGGAACGATGAAAGGTCATTTGAGCCTTGCGCTACGCCCGATCGCTCAAACAACACTAACTCGGAATCTCTCTGTTCCCAAAAATGCCTTCAGCCAAACCACTTGATACAATATGTCTACTACATGCTTCGACCGACGCCAACGCATAGGTACTCAATTAATGCTCTTTCCATAAAATACATCAAAAAGTGCACTTTACTTCATTCCTCAGGTTTAATACCTCACGCTCCGACATATATATTTGTTATTGCCATAGTGTAAGGGACTTACACCTGTGCGGGTGCATTCTGTTTAGTAGGTTAGTACACTTTACGCACTGCCGTACGCCCATTCTAATAAGCTATATTTTAGTATGGATAGCTGTCAAATATGGCCTTACTTTATATGAACTATGGTTTATTTTGCACTCACAGTGCTATATAGGCCTTACTTTAGATCTTTAAATGTTCTCAAATATCTATAAAACCACTTGAGTTTTCAAGAAATATATATGGCGACGTATCGATGACGCTCTTTTGTCTGATATTGAAGAATAAAAAGTGCCTGCTTATTTGTTTGAGATACAGTTTCATCTTGTTACGTAAAGCTGATCCTAAACAAATGCGAAATATCTAGAACGGAACGATGAGACGATCGGAAACGAAATTGCTAAATCAGTGTTATCCAGTACAGAAAACATTGCAGACGATTTTCTACAGGTTTAGGGTAGCTTTATTTGTTTTTCTGATTGTAAAAGGGTAATAATTTGGACACCTATATAGACTTGTCAAAAATACAATATTTTGAAGCTGATCTTAGGGTGAAAAATTGAAGGGAAAAGGGCTTCCCCTTTTAAAGGGAAGAAGGAGGAAAAACTGGATACATAATGTAAAAAATGGACAGATACTAGTGACGCAGCTACTCTGGCACGACCGGTAAAGAACAGAGTCGACTTTGTTAAGATGGTCGCCGACGCTCGTTGGGGCATAAAGATAAGGGTAAGGAGGTGTACCTAGTATGCTTTGTACCTGATATGCTTGATTTACAGCGTTATTTTTGAGTCAGTACTATTTCATTTTCTATGGAACAGCTTGTATATTTTGGTACCTAGTGAAAGTAGTTCATAATCATGAAAAATTTGCGTATTAAAAATACCCTTGCACACAGGTAGCACTTCTTGTTGCTCCGTTGTCTATGATAATGTTAGTATCTTTTATAGCCCAGTATGGCAAGCTTTTCGTGTTTCAAAAATATTAAAATCGTTTATTTTTAGCTTATAGTTTCTGAACCATTGGCCGAACCCAATTTATTATTTTGTGTTATTTTACTACTTACTTCCGTATGCAGTGGATAAAAAAAGACTCAAACTAGGTTTTTACACTGCGTAAATTGTCACACGTCAATACTGGTATACTATAAAATAATAAATTAATTCTAGACACTTCTAAATTAAATTTGTTAAATTAGCTACCACACATGCAATTGAAAGTTTGCGCAAGCGAAAAAATTGCACTTACACATTAATTTTTGCTTTAAATTTACAGACATATACATAACGCAATCGTACACAGAATTAGCGTCTTTGGTTACCTATACAATATTTGAAAACATGCAAAATTTCAAGCGCAGGCAGGATTTGAACCTGCGACTTTGAAAATTTTGCAAGTTTTCAAAAATTGTATACCTAACACGGGAAGTGTTTTCAAATTTGTTATTCAATTATCGCGGGTTTTCATCGCTTAGACCACATTCAATCTGTAAAGATAGAATTAGTCGCCGGGTAGGTATTAGTTGCAAAACTAACCCGGTAGATGAAGCCGTGCCACGCGTTACTGGCATTAAAATACACTTGCAAATTGGCGTGCAAGGAATGAGCTGCGGTAGCCCAGATTAAAGAGGCGTCGCCACTAGTAATTCGAAATTCGTAGGTACAAATACTGCCCGCTCTTGAAAATTTTGCAAGTTTTCAAAAATGTTATACCTAACACGGGAAGTGTTTTAAAATTTGGTATTCAGCGTCTGTAGAATTTTCGTAAGTTATGCCGTCAAATCAAGCCAGCTGTACCGGACTATTAATGGCGATGGTAAAGACTACTTACCCCTTCATCGCTCCTTACGGTTCTAGTGATCGACTGTAGCGCCACCTTGCTCAATGGGTCGTCGGCTTCCGGGTTGAACTTCTTGGTTTTACGCCTGCGGACAAATTGGTTTATATTTATAAATTTAAATAAAGTTCGAAATATTACATATAGGGCGGGGATAAAGCGCGAGCATATTTTTTAAACCAGTTTTATTTAGACAATTACATCCTTAAATTTCTGAAAAAAATATATGTTATTGTCGAAGATATACCTCCCAGTTACACAATATGAGAAACTTTACTCGATAGAAAAGAAATCCAAGTAATATCTATTTGAATCATTTTTTCAATATTATGTGTACAGTTTTAACGATATTACAAAAAAATATGCTTTAATTTAGATACACACGTTTTCTAGTACGAATACCGAAATTAGAGATTCTAACGGTATGTTTCTCTAGTTTCTATGCCGGAAAAACCGTAAGATCACGCGAAAATTTGAGCGCAAAATGAGTGTCTGTTTCTCTCTGGCGCAGCGCGAATAAAATAGACAAACTTTTCAGGCGAATTAGGCCTTTTCATTTGATATCGTGACGAATACGATAGTTGTCAATGGTCCTTTTCTTGCATAACAAAAGTGCGCTTGATTCGGCGAATAGAGTATCAACACGTGTAAGCTTGACTGTACACAGAGATACTTCTTGAAATAAGACATCTCACGTGACTACGTGCAAAGATTTAAATGTCAAGCTCTTCTTTTCGTAAAAACACTTTGCAAAAGTGACCTTTAGAAGCAAACAAAAGCGGTGACTCAGTCCAAAACTTGTGACCTTTGGAATGAAATCGCGAGAATAATACGAGTACCTACCCTATCACCTCGGAGAAGTTGCCTCGTTAACGTTGTTTATGAACGCAACCTGAGACAGTTTCAAAGTCAGCTGACACCTTGTGATAACGATCGATAGTTTGACTGTTTGCCACACATTCATTGTTTCTATCACTAGCTTCTAATCTGATAGGCGTAAACTTTTACTTGATGTTGTTGTAACGATAAACTAGGTAGTCTCTGCCACTTTTGCTTCACGTTTACATGGTATTCGAAAAGAATACAGAATGTACAAAAACAATTACCTTTTTTGTCTTAATTTTCAAGAAACATATTTAATTATAAAAACATGCAATTAAAAACTGATAAAGGCGAGCTTATCTTTAAGAAGCGATCTTTTCTAACCAACTCGTTAGTAATGTCAGTAATGAGAGAACGTGTTGTGTGGACAATAAAATGCAATTAACTACCTTAAGTGATAGTAACTGGACATCGTTCAGGATTTCTTAATTTTGTACGATCTGAGAAAACATTTAAAATCACCTAGGTACATAGCAGTGACTGTTAATAAGCAGTGTGCTACGTAAATATATCAAACTATTTTAGAAGCTTCAAGAAAGTACGCTGGAAGTAATCTTATAAAAGCCTTTTACAGGTTTTATGCGAAAACTTACGAGGGCATAAAAACTGACGAGTCTCTTTCGATAAAACTTGAGTAGTTGAGTAGTCTTTGTCTTTTTATGTTAGATCGTGTAAGTATTGAATTATGACGAGAATAAAATTATTTTATGTATTGGAGTTTTACATTTTATTTTGTAAAAGACTTCAATCGTACAGTATTAAACCACTGTACGTTCCTTATAGCCTTACTTATAGAGAGATAGAGATCTTCCTTTGCAGCGATTGGTCGCACTTATCTGTTCCAAAGCTGTGTGATTGGTTACGTATGCCCCCACACCCCACCCCACTCCGACACGGCAGGGCGGGGCGAGTCGGCCCGCTTGGCTTCATTGGCGATTTTTCTTTCGCAGTGAGCGGTCGCGCTCAGAAAATAATTTTTTAAATTTCGATAAAGTTTTAAATTTTAAACTTTGAAAAATTATTTTCTTACAATTTTAACGGTTTTGCACCGTTCGTTTTTTAAATTAATAAATTTAGTGATTTAATTGTTCCTATTTAAATAAATTTTAAAATCAGTGTGTGTATAAACTGGGTAAGTCCTTTATATTTTATTATGCATGTGGCAAATCAAATTTCTGAAGGCGGTTTTCCGTCGGACACAACTTTGCAATTTCTTACAATTTTAATAAATTATTATTGAAATCTGTCAAGACCGTTTACGAATAAATAAATTGTTCCTGGCGATCCGAATTCTGTGAACAAAATAGTTAATAATTTATGGGAATTATTTGTCAAGAATAATGATCCCAAATAAATAAGCAAAGTGTGTTATAGAAATTTGGTTGCTATCGAAGTTTTAGTTACCCGGATTTAACAATAGTGAATTTTTTTTACGAAAAGTTTTTAATCCGGAAGTAATTAATTCGTTCGATTCTTTACGAACGATCAAATGAAAATCCAATAATCATAGTGCACTTCGCACAAGCTTTGAGTGGCATTATTTTAAGATTTTCTATATAAATGTTCATCCCTCGCAGGTTTTTAAACTAGTTACCTTGAACTGATAGGTAGGTATTCCTCGAGAGAAGTAATACCTTTTTTCTATTTATAGGTTACTATCCCGTCGAACTAGTTTCTACATATCCCCCGTGCACGTTTTTCATTAATGTGCCTGATTGATTTATGGATTTTCATTTGTGAATGATTATTTTATTTTTACACGTGTTTTTGTAAATTGTTATTTGGACATAAATACATTTTTATGTCGTTTACTGGAGCAAGTAATGGTATACAGATGCTCCTTTCACGTAGCAACGTGTTATTCAAGTAACGCATCAAATACGTGATCTGAAGGTATTGTTCGGATACCTTCAAAGTTCTTTAAATAAATAAGTCGAACAGCGACAATTTTTATTTTAAAAGGGGGCCGCCATGACCCTGTGAAATGCTCTTAGTAATAAGAAAGTTTACGGAAGTCCAAGTCCGTAGAACGTCTTATAAAATAGAGTAATAAGAACTCCTCAAGGATCTTTTCGTTGTACCTAGAATAAATTGCAGAAAATATATATTCTAGTTGATTGCTATGATATGAAATGGCAGCACAAGCCAAGCTACATTTCGTCGGTTTTATAAGCTACCTCTGCGCAACGCAAGGTATACCCTATTTTATAACATCATCAGGAGTTCATTAGGCCGTCAGCGCATGACGTGTCCTTAGACTCCTACATCCCCGCGCAGGGGTTGTACCTTTTGATGTCATGCAGAATGCCCTCGCTTGCACTTGCAGGGCCTGAAATTCCGTCCTCGAGCCTTTCGTATACTTGACGAATTAATAAATCGACATGCGATACAAATTCCATGCATTATAGACGGTTTAGATGCAAATATTGCCAAAAATACTAACAAGTACTAAAAAGTATTTGTGTTGTGGGTTTCGGTACGATATGCAACTCAAAGAACTGGGTCCTCGTGGAGCCAAAGTTTCGAAATGTACCCACCAATATATTTTTAATACCTCGTGCAGAGTCGGCCAGCACCTTTGATAAAACGTTATTGCTTTAAGTACAGGTATTACTTTTGGTACCTACCTACCTTTTTATCAAACTTCCAAAAGTTTTGATGGCATCCGGCACATGCATGATTTGCTTTTGTCTGATCAAAGTAAAGCAGTCTTTCTTTACTTCTATGCTTATTTGTCTTCTAACGTGACAGTGAAATGCCCTCGTAAAATTTTGTCTTATCTGAAAGTACATCGTCCGGTCCACCGCCTGCGATGAGATAAAGCAATTGTAGCGAAGGGTAGTGTGTAGCACTAGTATTGATAGTGAAGCGCGCAGGTTCGAATCCTGCATGTGGTATAAAATTAGCCAAGTTTCCATAATTTTATACCTACCTAACACGGTTAAGGTTAAGTATTAAAATATATTTAAGAAATAAAAGCTTCGAAAGGTGTGTTACAGACCTGAGTACAAGGAGTTTACTGTCTGACACATGTGTTACCTCGAGCGTATTAGAAAATAGAACGCGAGTTTCCTAAGATGTTAATTTGAAAATATTTTTACCTTGCACGCGTTCATAAGGTCCTCCTCTTTTAGTTCCATGAGCTTACGCTTTCAAATAACGATAGCTAGATTCCACTGAGAATTTGCAAAATAGGCTATCTGTAGGCAAAATATACCTACTTAAATGTTTGAAAAAATGTTTCAAATATAACATCCTAGCCTGAAAAAGTCTTGGCTATTAGAAAGTACAGGGAACAATATTCCTACGTAAGTATGAACTTTATTTACTCGGAATAAAGTTCAAAGTTAGAGAGCTGTCTAACGTTTTACAATGATTCTTAAGCAGGAGACATATATTTGTCGTAGATTCACCGCATTCAGTCCCATCCTAGTAACCGTTACTGCCGAGTCTAAATTCTCGCAGGTTAAGGAAAATTTATAGACGGTTTAAGTCTGAAACAGTTTTCCTTTATGATCATTTCAGTGGCCTACCGAGGCCACGCAGTAAGAAAATGAGAAACATATTGATTTATTAGGTAACTGTGAAAACGACTGAATTTATAAATTTTTCCCTTGCTCACTGTCCTAAGTAGCAATAATTCACTTCTATTTCTATGCTATCACAGACCTCGTAGTGCTAACGCATTTCTGAGGGAGATCCCTCACGCTTGTCGTTTGTTTACTTCTTTGAACTATGATCAAAAAGTGGCGTAAGAGTACCTACGTTAAATACTCGCTATGATTCTGGCATCAATCACGGAAGGGAATATGTACAATCTAAGCTCTCTAAGTGCAGAGTTGTCCTAAAATAGTCCTACGTTTTTCTTAGCAACATGGAAACAGACAAATGTGGGGAGAGAAAACGGCCTTTTTGTAATGGCCTCATCTCAAAATGGATAAGTAAATAATGAAGACCTACCCATTTAATAGATCTCACACCGAAACTATAATAATTTTTACTTTTTAATTCATCGTGCATTGAGTGTACGGAGTAAATTTCGTGAGGTGGAGATGTATGTAGGTAATTTACTTATTCCAGCATGTTGCAACTTGGGAGCTAGGTACACCCTATTGTTAATTCTGCTATATCAAGCTGTATAACATAAAAACTAGTGGAAGGTTGTCTAGCTGCTAAGGCTAGTGATGTAATATATACCTATTTGGTATATGCCAAATTTTGTGTTACCTACTCGAGTGCCTTGATCTTGAACATGATATTTTCTTCAGGTGCGTTTATATTGCCCGAAATATTATGAATGAAATGCATATGACGTAATTTGTATAACAACCTCCACTAGAGATGAAAAGCTCATGATATATTTTTCAGGTGCTTTCATATTACCTGAAATGTTATGAATGAAATGCATATGGCTTAATATGTATAACAACCTCCTCTAGAGATGAAAAGTTTTAGAGCGATAGTGGCGAATAGCAATAATGCGACACTGTCCCAGACGATATTAAGTTTTTATTTCCTCAAGTGTAGTCATGCTTACTACACCTACTTTTTCGATAATGAATGAAAGCTTTTGGGCAAGTAAACAACAAGTACCCACAGTCTATGTGGGTATTTTAAATAAATATACAAAAGGTTACAATCAGAGGGTACTTTTGCTAATTGATATTTGTGTAAGTGCCCTGTCTGCCTTGTTTGGGTTTGAAACACGAGTATCTACTCCTGTGTATAACATTTTTAGATGGTTGTTAGAAACGTACGATAGTGAACATAATTGCCTATCGTAAGACGTCAGCCTAAAATAATAATACCGTTGTTCCAATATATTTGCTCTGAATGTCAAGCACAAGACGTTGTTAAAAAATGCTTGAATGTACCTACGTACTAGGCAAATAGTTTGCCTATCAAGTAAAATATTTTCAGAATAGATACCTAGCGAGAATTATATTGGGAACTACCTACTACGTTCAATAGCTAGTATATTTTACCAACGGTGATCATAATGATATATAATATTTGTACGGTGACCCACGTAAGATCTAGGCTTCCACAATTAATTTGCAATGTTGCAATGTTTGTACTGTCTAATAGACAATAACGTCGTTTACCGACGTACCTTCGGATTAAATTTTCTCCGTAGGTAAGCTGTTAACAAAATGATAAAATTCTTATAATTTAAACTTTAGCTCATATTCTTTTATAGCTAGCTCGTTTTTGATTGTACATAAAATTAAAGCAAATTTGTGCCCTTTTCAAGTTTTAAACAGAGATCTGGGCTTTGCATGGGACGGTCAGAGGTAGTTATGGCAGAAAACAATTTCAATAATCGCCTCTTTTATTATATCAAGTTTAGGTAGATTTACCAAGATATTAATTAACTATATTATTATATACAATATAGTTTATTCAGAGGCCCGAGTGATGTTTTAAATAAAGCTTGACCGTTACTCCGACAAAGTAAACAAGGTTAGTTATTGATCATTATGTATTATAGCAAATATTATTAAGGCAAGCCCAAATGAGTCATATTTAAAAAATCATATGAAGGTATGATTTGATAACAAATTTATATGCCTTTTATTCTCCTGGGAAACTAGGTAGTCGTTTGGCCAGGTTTTTTGATTTACCTGCTTAAGCCCGTTTAGGTCAATGCATATCTTAAACAGTAGTGTTGACCTTATAATAGGGAAATTTAACCTACTTATTACGTTACCTATATCTTGAGTGATCAAGCACAATTACAATATGTAAGCTATGTTTTTCTGTGTAAAAGAGCTATTTATTTACTATGTAAGTAAATAGATATCTAAAAGGTTTTATAAAAACGACCTGCAATGCGTATTTACCTCTAACTAAAGGTTCAATATTTTTATATTTTACTATTTTGGCTATTGAGTTTTTAATTTTTTTTTTTAATTTTTTTTTGAAATTTTCTATTTACTGTTCGGAAACTTTCAGATGAATTTCCGCGTACTTTCTATCTTATCAAAACGTATTGAGACTTACATAATGAATAACTGTATTATGTGCATTTTTTATTAAACACGAGGTAAAGTTTTTCAAAGACATTATAAATGGCATGTTACAAATGCATCATTTTCATCATTCTATTATGCTTACCTAGAATGCCGTAATATAGTACAAGAGGTTTTGAATTACATTTTCATTATAATTTATTATATTTTATCGTCATTTATGGGTGAGTTTATGATATTACAGTATTTTTTAATAAATACAATATAAATAAATTTTCAGTATAGTGGATCAAAATCATTATTGTTGATAAAGAAATTCATTTTTCTTTTTTAAAGAATAATAATACCTGTTTCTTTTTATAGTTTTTCACATTGGCGATAGCTCCCACTCCTCCAGGCGATATCAAACATGTCTCTATAAGTAAGGCTATAAGGAACGTACAGTGGTTTAATGACAGCATTTTACCTACCAATAAAATGCTTATTAAACTACTTACCTTCCTTATAGCCTTAAATTTTTAATTCTGCCTGGTGTATTTTGTAGTAATAATATTCTAATTAGAATATTATTATGAGACGCAATGAAGCCAAGCGGGCCGACTCGCCCCGCCCTGCCGTGTCGGAGTGGGGTGGGGTGTGGGGGCATACGTAACCAATCACACAGCTTTGGAACAGATAAGTGCGACCAATCGCTGCAAAGGAAGATCTCTATCTCTCTGTAAGTAAGGCTATAAGGAAGGTAAGTAGTTTAATAAGCATTTTATTGGTAGGTAAAATGCTGTCATTTCATAAATTAAGATTTATCAAATTGATGGTGAACTATGAATTTATAAATTAGATATGATAAATAGGCGTTGTAGAATTAAACACACTCAATAATGCACGACAATTCATAAAATCTTGTTTGAAATCAGCTGCTATAAGAAGTTACTATAATCTACAAGAATAATGAGACTTTTCACTATTCCCAAGAAGTCTGGCTAACAAACCCTCATATAAGATGCCTGGCATACATACCCTATATCCTTTGCAGGGTAAAAACTGTAATTTACGCCACGTCTGAATAACATTTGAGTGTTATTCAGAAAAATATGAATAAGTTAGTGTATAATTACATTTCATTACAAATGCTAACTAGGTACAAGATATGCTTAAATATGCCATGTCGTGTCCTTTAGGTATGAACGAATATGTACAAAAAAAACATCTAGTAGTGTATAAAAACGTTACATTACCATTATCAGAAACAGCTTTGTGTTCAATTTTCACATTGATCATTCGGTTATCACGTTTCCTTTGTACGGTTTTTGATTATTTCGTAGTTATGTAATGACACAATTGAATAAAAGCTCTCATTTGGTGATATAAGGGCGCGGGGCAGGTATAAATTCCTTTGATCGTAATTTTATTTTAAACATTTTATTTTAAATTACTAAGTATGACAACATTTCTTTTTTTCATAGGATTTCCATTTTATTGTGTGTGTACTAAGCATTCTCGGTCAGTCTGTCAGGGGATACCTGGCTTGGCAGACAGTAATTGATTTTGGTTTACCGTTGCTAGTAATGAAATCATCAACAGGTAATTGACAGGCATGATGATGATGCAATATTCTGACACGCAAATTAAATAAATTACATTGAAATGTAACTTAATTTTATGTTTTAATAAATCCATTAATAAAAAATGTCCCGATATTTTTATAGCTACAAGTTTTAGGCCATTATCCTACGTGTCGTCCACCGCTGCATATTTTTAAAGCACCGTAACGATGCGTCTATCAGACGAAAGGCAATTGCGGATGCATATGTACAGTCGTTTGTCAGACGCGTCCGTAAACGCACCGTACCCGTATTTGCATGGTTCTAAAATCTAAATTTGAAATTTCCTTTGTTTTGATAGACACATGCGTTACGGTGCATTAAAAATACGCAGCGACGGACGACAAGTGGGATAACTGCTTAAACGACATAATGAAAACTAAAGAACGAGCAAAGGTCGATGTTATTTAGTTTTTTCTCTGTCACTGATCGGCAAACCTGTCACATTGTTTCCAAAGTAAATAAGCTTCTCAAAACTTCGTTAACTTGAGCAATTGCTCAGAACATTGGACAATACAAAGTGATCCTCAGAATTGAACATAATACCAATACTGTAGGTATACTACGAGTATATTGAATATGAATTGCTACCTATGGAAACTTCCCAACGAAAATACCTTCAGATAAATGTAAATTACTGTTGTGTTTGAATGACGATGAGAAATGTAGTGAATAGAATATGACTGAATAAACATATCAGTAAATTAGACTTATTACGTGAAGTCCTGAATCCATGTATAATATTACCATAGGGTCAGATAGCTTAACATGCGGCATCACTTTGGAAAATGAAAGTATAATATCGCTACACACAAGAAGACAAATAAATGAAAACAACATGAAACCTGACGCCGCAGATTTTCATTTTATTTATGATACAACATTAACAAATGATGATGTTTTAAGGCCCTGATTCACCTGAAAAGTTTGTCTCTTTCATTTGCGCAGTGCCAGAGAGAAACAAACAATATTCTCTTTCCGCACAGACTCTACTAGCACTTACCTTTCTTCATCCTTAGACAGTGACTTTGGTGTTTGCAAGGGTTCAGAAGTGTCTGCAGTAGCTTCGGGGAAGACACTTCGTTTCTCCCTGGACTGGGCCGTGTCTTCTTGTGATTCCACCGATCCTCTTAAGGATGGGAGATCTAGAAAATAACACGTTGAGATTACTGTACTACATTGATCGCCGTCTACCTAATTTGTTTTCGTGCAGTGATGCTGACGTACGGAACTATTAATGTACAACCACCTAACTCAACTTTATATAAATAGATATATCAAGCCCATATCCCAATCGGGATAGGCAAAGCGTAAACAGCCGTAAAAACGGAAATTTACGCAGGCAGAATTCTAAGAGTTATTCAGAAAATTGTGTATCATCAAAGTGACAGGATATCAGCCCATCGTCTAAAATTGCAATACACATGCGACCTTAGAGTCCCTTAGTCGCCTCTAACGACACCCATGGGAAAAAAATGGGGTGATGCAATTCTAATCCGGCATCACCCGGCATTTATTCCAATTTAGACACACAGTACAAGTTAGACCCATACCAAGCAAAGCTTGTATAATGGGAACAACAAGAAGAACAAGGGAATTGTATAATTTTTTTTTTAACCGTAAACGGCCAATTATGTACAACCAAAAACGGACATGCCGTGTGATGCCGGCTTAGAATAGCGTCACCCCATATCTTACCCATGGGTGTCGTAAGAGGCGACTAAGGGACTCGAGGGTGTGTATTGCAATTTTAGGCGACGGGCTGACAACCTGTCACTATAGTGATACACTGTTATCTGATTGACCCTCAAACTTTTGTCAGACGTGGTGTTAATATCCGTTGAACGGCCGTTAACACTCTGCCTACCCCGTAAGGGATATAGGCGTGATTTATGTATGTATGTATGTAAAAACGGACATTTACGCTCCATCTGACAAATATTTTAGGGTCATTCGGAAAATTTTGTATCACCATAGTGACAGGTTGTCAGCCTATCGTCTCAAATCGCAATACACACCCTCGAGTCCCTTAGTCGCCTCTTACGACTCCCAAGGGAAAGAAATGGGGTGATGCTATTCGTAGCTGGCATCACACGGATTTTGGTTATCTCTTTACTTTATTAAATTTAAGGCTTATTTAAATTTAAAATGTTGAATACTTGAGTGATAGACTGGTAGAGCGGCTTTAATTAACGTTACTTACTTACCTATATTGGAAATTTTAGCCAAATTAAGTGAAAAAGTTATTGGATAAACATTAATGAGCCGTCGTTCAATTAAATTAATCGTTAAAAATTGTTAGAGGTGAATTTATGATCTCCTATCGTGCTAGCTGATAACATTTAATTTTTCTTATTCGTGAAAATATTCTATTATACAGAATGTAAAAATATTAGCTGCAAATATTTTAAGGGGTGGCCTAGCCAATGTAATTACATACAAAATGCTCTAGCGAGCCGGGTAAATTTGTATGTGAGGTTCATTTTTCATATTTCGACCTATGTTCCTTGAGGAAATTCGTTCAGTTTCATGGGTTGGTTCACCCCTTAAATTATTTGCAGCTAATATTTTTACATCCTGTATATTATTTGGGGAAAACTATTCAGTTCCGAAGACCAAAATTGGCCAGTTTATCAAATTAAAATATCACAATACTTTTCTAAATCCCTAAAATTAAACGTAAGCAATTTAGTCGAGTCGAGTTTAGGCCGTGTGATGCCGACTAAGAATAGAATCACCCCATTTCTTTCCTGTAGGTGTCGTAAGAAGCGAGTAAGGGACTTGAAGATTTCATGGGTAAAACAATTTTAGGCGATAGGCTAACAACCTGTCACTATGGTGATATACGACTTTTCTGAAACGGCCCTCAAATATTTGTCAGACGTGTCGATAGCGACCGTATTTTACGATCGATAAAGGCGTGATATGTGTATGTATGTATGTAATTTAGTGGAAATCAATGAAGCAGAAATCAAATTACAAGAAAAAAAAATGTTGATTTTTTTTCCTTTTATCTTAAAACCGCATGTGAATACCATACCGCGTAATATACTTAAGTGCCAGCGGCGGCATCGTCGCCCGAGGAGCGATACGATACACCCACGCCATGTTACATTGCATTTATCAAAATTGATTATATTGCGAGAAACGACTGAAAGGATGTATATTTCAAGCAGGGTCGAAACCGGTTTCGATTTACCGTTTAAATTAAAATTCTTTTGTGTTAAAATTGCAATTTGGAAACAACTAAACATTTCGATGACCGGTAAACATAAAAACAACATTTTGAACATTCCTTAAACGTGAATTAACCGGTAAAGTTCGCGTCCATTGATCCGCCGATAAGTATCACGTCAATGCAACCTTTCCTTATTGTCGCATTTTTTCGATGTCAAATACAATCGAAATTGATTTCAAACAGGCTTGTCAAATAACCTTAACCTAAACCAAAATCAATTTCGGTTCGGGGGCAAAGACCGAAACGGTTTTCAAAAATCAACCGGTCGCCGAACCCTGCTTTCAAGTCTTATTATTCCTTGAAGACACTCTGTATATTCTATCCGTGTCTGTATTTTTTTAAGGTTTTCAAATTCGCCTTATGAAAATGTTATTAGGAACTAAAAATTCATGACATCAGCCTGAAAGCAGTCCACTGCAGGACTAAAAAGCTTATTTGTTATTAACTTATTTCAACGTGTTTCTTGAATATTTTTTTGTATATTCTGGCATAAAAAAGAAAAGTGTTTTAGTAGTAAATTATTCTGTCATAATGGCTGAAACGGAATACAGGTTAATTTTATCTTGCGTAAACGTAATTTTCTTCATTCCTGTTTCCACGGCCCTTGACACATCCCTAGGTACAATATTGATAAATAAAAACGTGTGATTCGGTTTCGATATAGCATGTCTAGATGTACTAAATAAATCACACTTGTGTCACTCGTGGGACAACTGGGTGCTTTGTAGACTTTAGTTAGATGGGCTTAGTTGACACCGTAGCATATTGCTACGGCGTAGCATACCATGCATTACCTTATTGATTATGTATATCGCAGAACTATATTAAAAAATCATACTACCTGAACCTGGTTAAATTACATTAAAATTTGATTTGACGAAATTACCTTTGTATCTCAACAGTGTCAGTGGCTTCTGGGTTCTCGTTGAAGTGGTGGATCAGCTGCTTCAGTTCGGCCTGGTTGGTCTTCTCGAGGTTGAGAATACCATCCTGAGATGATCTCTGTATCTTACCAATGTCAGTGGCCTCCGGGTTCTCGTTGAGGTGGTCGATCAGCTGCTTCAGTTTGGCTTGACTAGTCTTCTCGAAGTTGAGAATACCATCCTGAGATGATCTCTGTATCTTACCAATGTCAGTGGCCTCCGGGTTCTCGTTGAGGTGGTCAATCAGTTGCTTCAGTTCGGCTTGGCTAGTCTTCTCGAGATTGAGAATACCATCCTGAGGTGATCTCTGTATCTTACCAATATCAGTGGCCTCCGGGTTCTCGTTGAGGTGGTCGATCAGCTGCTTCAGTTCGGCTTGGTTGGTCTTCTCGAGGTTGATGATTGCGTCGGTCATGTCGTCAGCGTTGAAACGCACGTAAGATGGAGTGCCGTCCTGTTGATAACATTAATATTTGTCAGTTGTATCAGTTGAGAAATGCAGATCTAGCTTTTTGTCATAAGTATTTCAAGGGCAATCGTGGCCTGAACGTTCAAATCATGATCAAATGATATTTTGAAACAATCATTCGTACCTTGCGTTGATGCTGATTTGAGCACGCGCTTGGCTTCACAACTTTTGAGTAGTACTAAAAGTATAGCTGAATTATCATATGTAAGGTCCTATTAACCTCCCCGCTCGTCAAAGCACACATGTGTACATTAATGGCCGCCTACCGTTCGCTCGTCGAAGCACACATGTGTGCTTTAAGTATGGTGTCAAATTTTTCGCGCGTTTTCGGTCCGTCAAAAATGATTCATAGACGAAGCTTAACATTTTTGGTGAATGAAACGTGCATAGAACTGTTCAGAATAAAATTTTCATTATACTAGCAACACAAAGTGTAAAGCGTTAGAAAAAAAAAGTAAAATAACAAACTGTCAAAGTTGATCAACCGCTTTCGCCCGTCGGAAATTTTTGGTGGATGATGTTTTTAGTGCTTTTCATATGAAAAAAATATGTATGTATAGACAAATGGAGAAATGTATAATTGCATTACATATTTATTACAGATTGTGCTAAAATAATTGAACTTTATCGGTACATCATATATTTTTCGTAATTATATTATATATTGCGACGTCAGCAAAATTTCTAGACATGCAACTTCCAGGTCCAGAAAATAAAAAACAAAACAATATAAACATGCCGAAAATTTGTAAATAAACCGGTAATATATTTCCGCACTAGTATTTAGTAGTGGATTGAATGTAAACCGTAAAAATTTTAAATAATTTATATTTTTGCAACCATAGTCCTTGCGAAATTAGTCGCCATTTTTGTTTGCGAAATTTGACACCAGCGAACGGTAGCTGGGAAATGTCAGTTGAAAGTCTGAGAGGGTTAAATTCAGTACAAAAACTTTTAGGATGGGTTTTACTCGTAAAACTGAACACCTTTACTCAATAAACATAGGTCGATTTAAGAAAAAAAATTGGACCTCCCATACATAGTGACACATTTTATAAATATTTTTGAATGATAGGTCCATTTCTTTTTCATATTTCGACCTTTCGAGATAAGTTGTTCAGTTTCATAAGAAGAAGTCATCCTAAAAATATTTGGCCTAAATATAATAGGTAGTATCTAATATAGGATACTAACGTGTCTTGTCCTTTTATCGTAATCCATGTAATAGTCCCCGCTTTCTTCATCGTCATCATCGTACAAGTCTTCGTCGTCTATGTCATCGTTTTCGAGTACTTCTGTGACGTCATCCAGTTTCTCCACAGTCATTTCTCCTTCCTCTTTGGTGAGTGGACTCTTGGCGCCAATCGGCACTGGACTCTCATCGTCATCAGCGTATATCTGTGAAAAAATTGTTGCACCTATAGTGAGTGAAAATGAGAAAGAAAACATTAACCTAAATTGAGCTACTTCGGAGACACAGGATCGCGAACAGTGGAAGAAGGGGAGGAGGCCTTTGCCCAGCAGTGGGATCCTGACGGCTAGATAAGATAAGATAAGAGCAACTTCGAGATCCAGCCTTGTTTGTAATTGGTCAAAGATTTGTATGCGTTTTTCTCCCATACTTAACAGCGAACTATTTACTGCTCTTAAAATTACACACAGAAGTTATGCTTTTGTTACAATCTATTTATTGATATATTTCTGACTAGGAATCATTACAGTGAAATTAACTATACTCAATGTTGTATAGTACTATCACTTATTGACGTCATGATCCATCATTGTAAAAAAGTTTTTATTTTTCATTTTATAACAATTTTGTATTGTCCTGTTTGAAGTAAAGTAACTATGAATTGAACTATCCTAGGCATAAAGTATTTACATACATACATACATAAATCACGCCTACATAAAGTATTTACCGTTCAAAATACCACGAAAGAACATTCCGAAGTTAGGTATTTTCTTTCACTTTGACCTTTTACTTCACTGGTATTTATTGACAACATACGTTCGGGAATACTTCCTGTAATATTTCCGTCTTTCCAAGTCCAAAGTCCTCCTACTCACTCACTCATTCATTATATCATACAAATGGGAAGCAAGCCAGTTACGAGCATCTTGGAATAAACTGGATGACGTAAATGGCGAAAACAAGAATGTCTGTCACTTATACCTACTTGGCTTTCGTATTGCGCAAATTATAAATGTTAGGCATGTTAGGCAAAATAGGAGTGCCTGTTAACATAAAAGAGACACTTAATTCAAGTTATTCCAAGTTTTTGGACAGGTGATGAAACGTCAAATCATTTATTTAGGGCACATTTAGGAAAATCATACATACATAAATCACGCCTATACTCTTACGCGGTAGGCAGAGCGTTAACGGCTGTACAACGGATATATACATATATACACCATGTTTGACAAAAGTTAGAGGGTCAATCAGACAACTGTGTATCACTATAGTGACAGGTTGTCAACGCATCGCCTAAAATTGCAAATCTAACCCTCGAGTCCCTTAGCTGCCAAAAAACGGACATTTACGCCACGTCTGACAAACATATGAGGTAATTCAGAAAAATGAGAAAAAAGTGTGGAATAACATTTGTGTATCACTATAGCGACAGGTTGTCAGACCATATCGCCGAAAAATGCTAAAATTATTAGATTATCACCTAAAGTTTTATTTAAAAATACCTAATTACAGATTACTTTATCTTTAAATGGGCTGTTTTTAGACATTTGCAGTTACTCCACCGACAAGAGATTGTCTATTAAATTTGAAGAAGAATAGGTTACTTCCCGTGCATTTTACTTTAGAAATTTACATTTTGGTAGCAAAAAAATCAAAAAACATATAGTTCCTGCACACATACATGTGAGCTGCAAAGCGCAAAATTGGCGTTGATAGAATTTTTATGACGATGAAGGCGATACAAAGTAAAATATTAATTTCATAAAAGGACCATGTGTGGTATCAAATGCAAACGCTATTGAGTAGATTCTAAATATGTGTTATACACACTATATACATTTTACTACTTGCTTAAACAAATTATTATTATCCAGTTGTTTTTAAATGATTGTAGATTACAAACAAATGAGTTGTTTTACAAGATATTCATACACATCTACTCAAAAAAGACTATATCAAACAAGTAAAAACGCAAAAAAGACAGAGAAATAAAAACTGGAAATTGAATTAAAATAACTACCTACGCAATCGATATTCTTTTTCTTGCAAATGCATCTCATATGTATATGTAAAAATAATGCTCAGAACACGTTAATTTAAAAAAGAAAGCATTTTATAGGTGGTATCTGCTACATTCTGTTTCTAAAGGGATTTTTATAAATTTTCCGCTTCTAAATGGTAATGTGAGAATAATTATTACGGCTTACAGGACTCTCCAGTCGAATCCGCCAAAAAAGTCACTAGAACAAAAACAAAATTTTGCCCTCGAGCCCTCACCCTCAGATCAATCTTCATAATGAAATAAAGGAGGATAATATCCCCGGCACACCACACTCGCCTTAAGCAAACAGCATACTATATTTCAAGTTTATGTCCTGAAGTAACAAATATCTGTAGATAAGTACTGCAAAAACTTAACTTAAAGATTTTCGCGAGTCCTTTAAAGATTCATTATCGTATTACTTATTATTAAACATATTTTAATTAAGTGCGTAGTAAGTTTATTAGCTAAATTGGAGCAACAATCTGGATTTCTCTTCAAGCGAGAGTTGCTCTGAAATCCCTTGTGATCTGCTAATTAACTTGCTTGTTATGTGAAACGTGATATGTAATGTAACTTAAAGCTTGGCATGTTTATACAGCATGTAACAGAAATATATACCTAACCATTTGATAGAATATCAAGGTATTTATGATACTGAACTATTTTCCCATTGAATATGGGAAAAATACAGGGTGAAATTTTTCTAGTGTTCGATAACAAATCTCAAGACGGGCTGGTGATATGGAACAACTTTCCCCAAGGAACATAGGTTGAGTTATGAAAAATCAATTTTGAGTTTGCATAGTACCCTACTCAAATCAGCTGATCGGTAATTTAGTATGATGCCCAATTATTATTTTTTAATTCGACCTATGGTCCTTGGCGAAAGTTGTTTCTTAACACCAGCCCGTCTTAAGTTTTCGCTATCGGCCACTATAAAATTTCATCCTATATATCGTGGGAAATAAATATTCCAACGTGTGTTCTACTTCTAACCTATGTAGATCATCTTATAAGTTCGTACATGCCCAGTTTTTGGATAGCTATGACCTTTTTGATAGATATGCCTTGTATAGCTATGTGTGTGTATGTGTAAAGACGAGGCAAATGAGAAGTAAAGCCAGGGATAAGCTAGATAATCGCTCGGCTTCAAAACGTCACGATGTAAGCACGCAGTGTTGCGTTCAGTTGATAATCCTTTACGATTACGGACTCGTGCGTAAAGTAAACATAAGCTACGATTACTGTCAACAAAACATGGACTTACCACTTCAATAGATCAACATATGTTGGTTGGAAGACCACTAGACCGCCAGTGTTAAATGCGTTGATTGAGGTGCTACTGATTATACATATAATTTCGCATGGTGGTATGCGTTTCGCAAAATAAAGACGGCATGAATCTTAATCATATAATCAGATATTTTTATAAGAACCATTATAGGTAACAGAATGTAACAAACGCAAATAAATACCATTACGAAATGAAATATTCATTCTAAAATGCGCGGGCAACACTCCACTTCACAAAAATAAAACGCATTTTAAAATAAAAGCGTTCTTTAAATCGCTCATTTGAATTCGGGGCAACCTGTTTCTTTATGAGTGTTGTGATGGCTGTTATGTGAAATACGCACTACGGACATTGATCGATGTATGGATTATTGAAAATGAAAAATGTGTTTGTAAATCGCGAGATACATTAAAAATAAGAAAATATGGGCGTTTGTTATCATATCATTGTTTTTATTTTACGATCGGCGGCCGGCATTGTTTATGTTTTTAGTTAGCAATGGGTGGTGGTAGGTGTGTGCCGGCGGCGTCGAAATTCGTGTTCGCTTTTACTTGTGTCTATCGCTTGCATGAAAAGTTCCGCTCGTTTTCGCTCGCGATACATTTTTGTGCTCGCCTTCGTACTACGCAAAAGTTAAGTTTGTTCAAGTTATACTTTGATCCATTCGCGACACGACGCGTGTAAATTGTGTTAGTCGGTGCTACCTCATACCTTTGCATTTTTTGCCGTCGTCGTTCTATTTTTGACAACGGGTAACATCATTTGCCTAATAATTCTTTGACCTATAAAATCATAGGTGTAACAAAATTGAACCAATGGAGTAGATATTACGTTGTAGTTGTAACTGTAAAGTCTAAATGGGCCCAGCGCAAGAATTTGCTAGAGGCCCCGCGGGCTTAATCCGGCACTGCTTGGATAACGTAATGTACATATTCTAATAATTATTTGTCTTTATCACATAAACGAATGAACTTACATATTATTTCAAATACATAGATTCAGTATGTAAGAACCGTGCGTGAAGATGGAATCACGAAAGTGGTAAACTCATAAAATAAATTAGATACAGATTGAATGCCAAGTGCCAAAGGACTCAATCTGGAGAAGGTTAAAGTAAACAAGCCAACATAGTAAGTTTCAGGCGCAAAATGGCATTTAATTTGATTGCTGTAGAACTACCTTCTATACAAGGAAAAGTTCTAATGACTGATACTAAAAAAAGATAATGGGATGACCATGTTAAGCAACAATTTGCCCAATTATGATCATCATCACATCACATCAGCCTACAGCAGTTCATAGGGCACAATCTTCCGTTTTCGCTATCCAGTCGCTACCCCAGCCTTTCAGTCGTCCGTTCATCTGGCCGGCCATTTTGTTTGTAGCGTCATAATTTGATTATCATACTAGCGGCCCGCCCAGCGGTTTCACCCGCTGCTAACTGATTTCCCACGGAAAACAGACCTCTTCCCGACATAAATCATGCATAAAAACCTTCCTTTTGAATCACTCTATCTTTTAAAAAAAAATCATCTAGATCCAGTAAGTGGTTTTGAAGATTTAAGCATACAAACAAACAAACAGACAGGGAAAGACGTGGGAAGCGACTTTACCTTATAGTATAGTATGTAGTAATAATCCGTCTCGGTCCGCGCTTTAACGCATTAGGCTAGGATGTAGATAACATTTTGTATGAAGCCCAGATAAGAGGTAATTTAAATATTGCTCGAAATAGGCAGGCGCCGTCGCCAATAATTGGCACAACATCATGCGATAGCATTGTACCATTAATGTTTAGAATCTCTACGACCATGTTGATATATTTACCACCCTTTTAATGGTAAAACTTCACATCTTGGATAGATTCTAAACCCAAAAACAAATCAATTTGATAAACTATTTTAAACCAAAGATCCAAACGATCAAACACAAATACCAAAGAAAGTTAGACGATTTTTCATCAAGCACCTCGAGCATGGAGAATTAAATTGTATAAATGCTAAACTACTGAAGCTAGAGAGATAAAACTTAGACCTAAAGTTTTTTATGTAATAAAGCAACCATTATAGATGAAATTCCGGTTTTTTCAATCCCCTAAGGGATGAAAAGGGGGTTAAAAGTTTGTATGAAAGTTCGTTGTGTTAAGTGTGATCCGTTTCAAAGTTAGTGATTTGACTTATGATTTAAAATAATTAAACACGTGTTTTAGCATATTTGAAATTTATAACCCTTAATAGGGTAAAAAGGGGGTTAAAAGTTTGTATGAAAGTTCGTATTTTTAAATGAATGTGATCTGCTTAAAAATTTGTAATTAGACTAATAAATTAAAATAATTATACACGTGTTTCAGCATTTTTGAAATTTTAACCTTTAAATGGGTGAAAAGAGGGTTAAAAGTTTGTATGAAAGTTTTTTATCTTAAGTTTGATCTGTTTCAAAATTTCTGATTAGACTCATAACTTAAAATAATTAAATACGTGTTTCAGCATTTTTGAAATTTTAATCCTTAAAGGTGTCAAAAGGGGGTCAAAAGTGTACTACCAGTTGGGCTACCCGTTTTCCCATGGGAATGTGACAATTTCCCGGAATAAATTATTCTCATAAACCTTCTTCTCAAGTTACTCTATCTAATAAAAAAAACCGCATCAAAATCCGTTTGGTAATTCTAAAGATATAAGGAGACACCAAACGGGAAGCGACTTTATTTTATACTATGTAGTGACAAGGAAAAGTTCTAATGACTGATACTAAAAAAAGATAATGGGATGACCATGTTAAGCAACAATTTGCCCAATTATGATCATCATCACATCACATCAGCCTACAGCAGTTCATAGGGCACAATCTTCCGTTTTCGCTATCCAGTCGCTACCCCAGCCTTTCAGTCGTCCGTTCATCTGGCCGGCCATTTTGTTTGTAGCGTCATAATTTGATTATCATACTAGCGGCCCGCCCAGCGGTTTCACCCGCTGCTAACTGATTTCCCACGGAAAACAGACCTCTTCCCGACATAAATCATGCATAAAAACCTTCCTTTTGAATCACTCTATCTTTTAAAAAAAAATCATCCAGATCCAGTAAGTGGTTTTGAAGATTTAAGCATACAAACAAACAAACAGACAGGGAAAGACGTGGGAAGCGACTTTACCTTATAGTATAGTATGTAGTAATAATCCGTCTCGGTCCGCGCTTTAACGCATTAGGCTAGGATGTAGATAACATTTTGTATGAAGCCCAGATAAGAGGTAATTTAAATATTGCTCGAAATAGGCAGGCGCCGTCGCCAATAATTGGCACAACATCATGCGATAGCATTGTACCATTAATGTTTAGAATCTCTACGACCATGTTGATATATTTACCACCCTTTTAATGGTAAAACTTCACATCTTGGATAGATTCTAAACCCAAAAACAAATCAATTTGATAAACTATTTTAAACCAAAGATCCAAACGATCAAACACAAATACCAAAGAAAGTTAGACGATTTTTCATCAAGCACCTCGAGCATGGAGAATTAAATTGTATAAATGCTAAACTACTGAAGCTAGAGAGATAAAACTTAGACCTAAAGTTTTTTATGTAATAAAGCAACCATTATAGATGAAATTCCGGTTTTTTCAATCCCCTAAGGGATGAAAAGGGGGTTAAAAGTTTGTATGAAAGTTCGTTGTGTTAAGTGTGATCCGTTTCAAAGTTAGTGATTTGACTTATGATTTAAAATAATTAAACACGTGTTTTAGCATATTTGAAATTTATAACCCTTAATAGGGTAAAAAGGGGGTTAAAAGTTTGTATGAAAGTTCGTATTTTTAAATGAATGTGATCTGCTTAAAAATTTGTAATTAGACTAATAAATTAAAATAATTATACACGTGTTTCAGCATTTTTGAAATTTTAACCTTTAAATGGGTGAAAAGAGGGTTAAAAGTTTGTATGAAAGTTTTTTATCTTAAGTTTGATCTGTTTCAAAATTTCTGATTAGACTCATAACTTAAAATAATTAAATACGTGTTTCAGCATTTTTGAAATTTTAATCCTTAAAGGTGTCAAAAGGGGGTCAAAAGTGTACTACCAGTTGGGCTACCCGTTTTCCCATGGGAATGTGACAATTTCCCGGAATAAATTATTCTCATAAACCTTCTTCTCAAGTTACTCTATCTAATAAAAAAAACCGCATCAAAATCCGTTTGGTAATTCTAAAGATATAAGGAGACACCAAACGGGAAGCGACTTTATTTTATACTATGTAGTGATGTATACCCAAGTAACAAAAAGTGGTCTTGTAGTGGTTCCGGGGCCAGGCCTATAAGTGGCTAGTAAATGTTTATAACCACGGAAAAGGGCCCATTTTATAGGCGTACTTTTGCTGATAACACATTTATAGTAGACTTGGCCAGCACCACTTGGGCTAATATTACACTCATATTTGGCCTACGCAGAACTTTCTGCTCCCGTGAAGCCGACTATGAGCATCTAATAGAACCAGGCAGTTCTGTAACGTACTCCACGCTTCTATTACTAGCTACTTCAAATGTTTGTGAATTTTGCTGTGTTGTGTTTGTGCCGTGGAGGTAAAAAATATATAAAACTAGTATAAAATAAAAGGCACGTTCATTTATTTAATATTAAATGTATTAACAAGTACTTTGCATGTAATAATATGCGTGCATACGTGTTGACACGGCCAACGCGTAAGTGTTTTCGGTGAAATATATTGTATTTTACATCTCAATTTTTGTTCGCCTTTCGAACTCGGCATATTTAAAAAGTTATGCTTACAAATAATAATTAATCCTAACAATATTATTGCAACCATCTTGTGACGAATTAGGGTTCCATACACGCGATAAATATTATAGGCAAATGTCATCTTAAATGGGTATCCTGAAGATAGCTTTGGATCCTAATAGTTTTATAGAAAACTTTTATAGATAAATTAAGACCATAACAGCATTAGAGAGTACACAATAAAACTAAGTAAACTTTCTCTTAAGGAAAACCACTATAGAACTAACTCACTTACGACTGGCATATAAAGTTGACTTGTACACGCCTATAAGCTCAACTAACAAACGCAAATGGTTCTAAGTACATGTGGTTCTATACATTACTGTTACTAGCGCATGACACTTATAGTGGATTTATTATTACTTCTTGTAGGTGATTATAACTATTACTTACAAGAGCAACTTCTCTTAAGTGTATTTACACCTTTGCAACACTGTTATAAGCCCCATTAGCCTTTACTGCGCTTATAGTTTAGTTCTGTACGCTACTATAAGTCAACTTATAAGCACAGATGTACTATAAAACCAAACGAACTCAGTGTAACCTGTTATAAGCTTGGTAGTAAAACCTGGAACCACTAAGAGAAAGTTATTAGTGCTGTAAGCCTGTAAACTGGGTGCTATAGGAGAACTATGTTACTTGGGTATCTTCCTTACAGACACACTTTCTATGGGACGTCTTTTCTCTCTTTTCTTATCTTTATTTCGGATTATGTTACTTTTGAAAAATTGTTCTAGTTGAATCATTTACAGCATTTTTTACATTTGTTTAATTGGTTTCTAATTTCGTAGCTTCAATGAAACGTTATTTATGCAAGTTTCATGAGCCATATCGACCGCCTTGAATATGTCCCGACAAGACACACTCATCTACATACTAAGCTGCGATGCACCGAGCGCACTGAACCGTCCAAGAGTGCTCTACTTTGTACTGAATTAATGATGCTGCAACTACGACTCGACATTTTATAAACTGATTACTTTGTAATGGTTGAACTTTTAACTAGTCCATGTGGAAAATATATTTATTTTTATGCTTAAGTCTCAAAATGTATTTTTCCGTATAAAATAGATATAAAAACAGCGCTTATCTCTAGAAACCGAACATTTTTTTGATACTACCTTTGGCAAAAATAATCAGATGTTCCATAATAAAATAGGTAATTACCGACACGATCCAAATGTAAAGAAACAACTGTTTTTTTGCAATAGGCCCAAACAAAATGTTGAACATTTTGATGATTAGAATTATTTGCAGTTTTAGTCTACTGACTAAAAGTAAAATGTAGCTTATTTGCAAAAAATAAACTACAAAAACACCCACAGCAGACTAAAAAATTACCTCGTATACTATACCTACTCGCAATAAACCAAAAGAGTAGATTTCAAAGAAATTATAAGACATAGCCCTGACCTGGTGACATTCGATCGGCTTTAATATCCCGAAGAGCCCACATTCCTGGCACATCCTCACGCAAGCCACCAGATCCAGCATTCCCGACCTGCCTCTCATTATTGAGCTTCCATGTTTCATGAAAATATGTGTTATAGCTATGTAGCGCTATTTGGCGCGAGGCACTTTCAGCAGCAATCCATATTGCTAAATTGCTATTTGCTACGAAAAAAAGATGATTGTTTAAAATTATTTTCCGAAAATATAACTTTTCTCATTTAATGTTATCTAAAATTTGCAAAGCGAGGACTATTAAACAGAAAAATATGTTTTTTTATTTTGATGTTATTGTTTACAATGACAATGATGTCATAGTTATGATTCAAACAATGTACCGTTTTAAAAAGTAGCTCAATTGACTAGTATGCAAGTAGCGATTAGGAATTAAAATCGCAATGACTGGAATGAGCAAAGGGCTATGGAAACAGATATCGACTTTATTTTAATTACGAGACAGTTCATTACCAATTGGTACTGAAAACACATTGTGTCAGAGTCGGTCCTTACAAGGATAAAAAATCGTTACAGTAGTTCGGTTGGCTGAAATATTCTGATGTTAATAATAAGGTGCCACTAGATAAGGCTAAGTTAGAAAGCAAACAAGCACAATAGCACATTACGGTAGTTTACTTAGGTATATCAGCGGTACATCCGGCTTCCTATTTAAGGGATCAACCTTCACTGGTTTTTTTTAGCGACTATTTAGGAAACCGGTATATAGGATGAAATTTTACTAGTGACCGATAGCGAAAACTCAAGACGGGCTGGTGATTAGGAACACCTTTCCCCAAGGAACAAAGGTCGTATCAGTTACTATAGAAAATCAAAATATTTTTTAAATATTTCAACCTATGTTCTTTGGCGAAATTTGTTCCTTATCACCAGCCCGATTTGAGATTTCACTTTCGGTCCCTAGTAAAATTTCAGCCTGTATATAGCTACCCCTTAAATTGGAAACTCAATTTGGAACAAATAGTACCTAAGTAAACCAAATTACTCGCCTCAAGTGATTTAAAGGTAACACGAGTTTCCTCTACTCTATTAACTCTTCATTAGGGAAAATACGAGGCCACCAAAGTCAACCTAAATTGTTTAGAAATATGCCAAGAAAACATGACCCTATTTCATGTTAGGTACGGTATAAAGTCGTATCGTATTTTTCAGGCGGTTTTCCCACTTGTATTGTTTACGCACCGAAACGCATGCGTCTGTCACACAAAACGAAATGGCGAATTCCGATCTTAACCCCTACAAATACGGCCATACGGTGCGGAACAGATGCCTCTGTCAAGTCGTTTGATAGACGCAGCGACAGACTACAAGGCAGGGGAATTAGCTATTTTAAGGTAAATTTAAAACTTTTTACACTAGTTTCAATAATATATTTTCAAACTACACTATAAAGCGACCGGTTTCGTTACAACATCATCAGGCAGTCATCACCGGATGTAACGAAACCGGTCGTTTAATAGTGTTATTTAAAAATATATTAGTGGAACTAGTGTAAAAAGTTTTTAAATTACCTAGAATATGCAGTGGAATTCAAGAAATCACAACACAAAGTGTAATAAAATCATTTTTAGTAAATACATTTAAATACAGGGTGTAAGGGACGGTGTACCGAAAACTTTGCAGGCGTGATCAGACCACGAAACTGATCAGCTTTTCTATGGAAGCTATGTTGGTAAACGAAAAAAAAATTCGCCCTCCCATACAAAATTCCCGATTAGCTGACTGACTTTCTATGGAAACTTGTTTTATTTTTCGTTTCCCAATATATTGTCCATAAAAAAAGTTGTTCTGTTTCATGGTCTGAATATGCCTACAAAGTTTTCGGTACACCGTCCCTTACACCCTGTATATCTCACTTAATTACATCACAACTACAACTTACTTGACCAGAAAATAAGCATCTATATAAACGTGCTCTATGTTCAAACATTGCTTAGTTGTACATATAGTTAGCCGTCATCTAAACATTCGTAACTTTTTTGTTAAAATAAATAGTACAACTTCTGTAAAAAATTCAAAAAGGTTAAGGTCAAAATTAATTTAAATAAATGAATTTTGATAACTTGTTAAGTAAGTAGGTAGGTAGCTCTTTGTAATAGGCTTAAATATTTTGGCTCGCCATTGAAATATGCTAGACATTTGTTTCAAAAGTAAATTCTTAGCGTATTGTTTGATGTTTCTTTAGGTTGGAAGCAAAGGTAATCTAGGGGCACGGCCGTGCCCCCGCCAAGACGAGCTAAGCGAAGCGCGAGGGCACTTCCCTTCCTTCCTAACCTTCCCTTTGTCAAAGTGCTTCGTCGGTTTTTTGAACTATCATAACTATGGCTTCCCGCGCTTCAGCACTTGGCTCGGTGTGTCTCTGGGGACAGAGGCAACCCGATTGCCTATTCTATTATAGAATCATTATGGTGTTTGACATTGAAGGCTAAAAAGATTGTTCTCCAGTGGGTACCTTCACATATTGGTTTAGTGGGTAATGAAGTTGTTGATGGCCTAGCAAAAGAAGCTTCTAGCGATGGTGAACTTGTCTTCAATGTCCCACACTATTCTGAGTGTACATATTTAATTAAAATTAATTGTTATGATTTGTGGAAAGAACATTTTGATCTCAGATCTTTGGAAAAAGGTGTGTGGTATAAAACTTTCCAAAATGAACCTTGGAAAACTCCATGGTTTAGCGATTGTAATTTGGGAAGACGTGACCTTGTAACAGCTTTTCGTCTTCGTTCCGGACATATTCCATTAAACAAATTTGGGTTTCTTATGGGTAAAGAGTCATCCCCTAATTGTTCTGAGTGTGGCACAGTAGAGGACGTAGTTCATATTATGATGGAATGTGTTCGAAATGAGGACTGCAGAGTTCAAATGTTTTTACAATATAGTGATGCATTTGTTTTTCAAGTTGGATCTTGTAATAGTGTTCTGGCTTCTCCCTTGTCGGAAGTAGCCAGAATGCTGTACAGGGTTGTATTGATAGGTCTTCGCAGAAGACGAAAGCACCTTCTGCGGGTACCATCAGTATAGTTTATTTCTTTATTCTTTTTTGTTTTGTGATTTATACTATGTGTTGCACAATGGAGTGGCATTGTCATATTTTGACAAAACTCCTTAAATAAAGATTTTAAAAAATAACTGTGGCTTCCGATATACCAGATTGATAGATTTCTCAGGATATCAGAATAACTTTAAAGAAAACATCAGCCAAAAATTATAATGGCGTCTCAGTCAAGATATTAGAGTTGATTACAACAAATACACAAGCTTGAGCAGTTTATAAGCTCTTACATTTGTTTTGAGCGGAATTATAGCGATGTAAGCGTAAATTTTTTACCATTAACTGTACATGCCATTTCTATCAGAACTTGAAAATTACACCGCAGGCAGGATATAAACCTGCGACTCTCGGTATCAGTACTACCGGCCCCTCTACAGACTTATTTTCTTTTCCACTTTACACTCTTTACAGCTCTGTAGCACAATTCCGCCGCATACAACTCTAATATCGCTCTATTAAAGAGTTATGTTCCTCTATTAAAGATAAATCACTTTCTGAGAAATCGCATTGTAAATGTGTAGAATAAACTCCCTGATGATGTTGTATAAACAAAATAAGCGGCGCATAAGCGGCGTCAGTGAACTCTTTTAAAAATAGACTGGACAATTGGTGCAAAAATAATGAAGACTTTATAAACAAAAATATGCGTGTGTGTGATTAAATAAAATTAGACATTATTAATAAACAAAACCAACACTGCAAGGACCTATCAGCATATATTGCTGCCTGTCCTATAAATAATAATATAACCTTCCATTTACCTTCCTTTATTGAAAAAGAGAGAATTAAAAAAAAGAAAAATAATAATAATAATAAATCGTTACCGGAGCTATAGCAAAAGCTATTCAAAAACTTAAGGCGCTATAATACTTTCTGGTAGCTCCCACCCCACGGCTGTATAGAGTGGGTATGTCATTATCCCTTAAGCAGTGATTAGACGTACAGTTGCCACATATTTCTCACATATAGCGCTTAAAGCAACTGAAAATATACTCTTCTCTATGACACATAAGTAATACAACAGTCGGAAATAAATCCGCCATGAACCCTAAAGTTGTAGAAAACGCTTGCTGATGAAACACTATCTGATGGTGTTATAAAAACTCGATTTAGTCAATTTTACTACCTATTGATAGATAGCAAGGCTATTGTTCGCTTTTTATCATTAGAATTTTTTTTACCGCATAGCTGATAAAAGGATTTTAGAAATATTTCTATAGACCTTTCAAATAATTTAAAGCACTTGAACTTCTTTCCCACCTAGTTTTTTAAGAGTGTTTAAATATGCTACTGTTCATCTTTAGACAAATTACAGAGCTTAAACAGTTCCTATACAACTGACATGTAGTACAAGCAGCTTGTGTACCAGTTAGAATGGGTTCATTTCATGACAAAATTATCATTTTCATAAATGCTTTAGTATCTGGCCCGGTCGTAACCTTTTTAGGGATTTGGGTCCACATGACCCTGTAAATAGTACTGAACCATGTCTGCTCTTTATGATATCGTAATCATTTTATTTCGGTCAGATAGAATCCGATACCGTAAATACACGAGTATGAGCGTCCTTTCACGTTTTCTTTCAAGTTACCTTTATGGGATCAAATTAGACTTGTATTTCATATAGTTATTCAAAAGGACCAGTAGATTTATGTATTTTTTTTTAATTGAGTAATCTGAAGTGCTGCAGCTGTGGTAGTAAGTGCCTCATGCAATGAGAGGTTCTAACTAAACCCGCTTTATGGTTTCGCCATTGAAATATCAATAAACGCCTGCGGTGCTTAATTAATTTCCCACAATGCCATAAACAGCTATTCCAATTCATTAGTGTGAATTCAGTGCAGTGTACATGTGCCACATTCACTGTCGCCACCCACACCGTTTGAATGTCCTAGAAATTGATTATGATGAATGCAATCCGACTGCAAAACAACGTGACGTGCAAATAAAGTTTGAAACTAGTACGACACGTGCAGTAAATTAGGATTTATACGCAGGTGTTATAATTGTCGTGTAATGCCAACTTAGAATAGCATCACCCCAATTCTACCCATGGGTGTCGTAAGAATCGACTAAGGACTCCCTGTGAATGCAACATCTTGCACTGCGTTCGTCAATCCGCCTGCCAAGCGTGGCGAGTATGACCTCCCGACAGGGGAAGGCCAATATCCAGCGGTGGACTGTTGTGGCTGTAAATGTAGATATGTACATAACGTTTAATGTATTACTATAGTATTATTTTAACGAAACTCGGAAGATGTGACTGAAAGTTTACTTGTGTTTTTATCACTATCAAAGCCCGATCGAAGGGTCGGTGTGTGCAAAATCCAAAAATAAGTTATATCTACGTCAAATAAACTATAAGTTTCAGTGACATATCAGTTCAGGCACCTAAACACCTCTACTTGGTTGCTATACAAAATGTAGGTACATTTTAATTTAATGGTTCATTCAACCTATATTTAGAAAACTAGAGAAATCAGTATAATTTCCTGTATTCCACTGTCCCAGTGCCCTGCATGACATGACTGAAAGGCAATACAGTTTCCATCCGCCTACACTAGACTGAAATAGTCCGACGAAAGCTCAGTCCAATTTCCACAGCTTCCTACTAACACATTTCATTTCATACATCACCTCCTTTTATTACTACGTATGTGGGAGGTCCAAGCAAATAATATCCGCGTAATCTATGTATGCCTTGCTAATAAAGGGAATTTGGTGCTTAGTAGACCAAATAAATAAAAGTTTCAAATTAAAAAAAACAAAATGTTTACGCAAACTTATTATTGAAAAATGGTAAGCTCCACAAGTTATTTTTTACGTCTTTTAAAGTTATAAACAATTAAGGAGGCATCAAATTTATAGTACCTATAAGGGCAACATTATAATATTATGTACTGATTGTATATAATATGTATAAATCACAAATTTACGCAACTTTGCTTAAAATTCTCTGTGACTCTTGACTAAACTAAGACCGGCCGCCTACGCGTTACTTTTGATCTCCATAAATTATAATTCGTATTAATAATGTAGGTACAAACAACTTAAACTGAGAGAATAAATTATATATCTCAGTTTAATTCAAAGTGCCTACCAATGTAAGCAACAAAAGCCTAATGCCAAAAGCAAATGTGTGTATATGTTTAGTCACGGATTGTTTGAATTTCGACTCTAAATTGTACGCAGATGAGTCTCGACCGTTATCAATCAGTACTACAAATAATAAATAGTAGTATTATTCACGTTTAACGTGGCATATGGCTATGTCATCGACCTGATGTCAACAGCAACAAATACGCAAAATAAATAAACCTCGGGCCGACCGCCAATACGAGCCACGATTTGATCACCAGCGGAGGTGATGGCTCGTAGCCAGTAACCTATTTCTGAAGTTTATTTCCTACCTATCATATACAAAGTATATTTTATAAATCACTGTGTGTTCAAAAGAACCTGAACGAGTTGAGAGAAAAGACCATTATTATTATTTGAGAAGTAGGGGTTGGTCCTAAAAGAGCAACAGCCATTGCGACCTGTGCAGATCTATTTTGGCTGACCTTTTCTTTTTAGAGTACCTACCTCATCCAGTCGGGATCTGAGGAAGGCCACGACTTGTTTGGGTAGCAATAGACTGGACCTCTTTTGGGGACAACACGTTTGCACAAGTGCATCACACACACAGAGCACAGGAAGAGGTGTGAGCAAAAACCATAGGTTTTTAACGCCAAATAGGGACAAACTAATATAGTTTGGTGCTAGTAATTTGATTTTTTCCTAGCATTTAACGCGACGCATGCAATGCCGTGTGATGCCGGTTTAGAATAGCATCAACCCATTTATTGCCCGTGGGAGTCGTAAGAAGCGTCTAAGGGACTCGAGGGTGTGTATTGCAATTTTAGGCGATGGGCTGACAACCTGTCACTATGGCAATGCACAATTTTCCGGATGACCCTCTAATGTTTGTCAGACGTGGCGTAAATGTCCGTTCTATGCGGCCGTTTACGCTCTCCCTTCCCCGCAAGGGATTATAGGTGTAATATTTGTAATATGTGTATCTTCTCATCGTGGCCCGGCTCCTAAGTGCAAAGATTATGAAAAAGCGACTCATGCAGTAGTATGATACTTCTGGGTAAAACCCGGGCCTAAAATTATTTGCCCTCAGGCGAGGTATTTTGAATTCCTCGTTTCTATGAGCATTCAAAATACGTCGCCTCAGGGAAATTTATTTTAGGCCTGGTTGAAACGCAGTATAAAGCTATTTTGACAAAATAGACTAACATATTTAAAAGAAATGGAATTAATGCCGTCTTATGTCGGTTAATCACCTCATTTCTTTTGTCGTGGGTGTCGAAAGCGGCGATGAAGGAGCTCGAGGGTTCATGTGTATTGCAATCTTAGGCGATAGGTTGATATCCTGTCACTAAGGCTGTACAGTCGGTACCACATAAGGTACCAGGGCACTTTAAAAGCATTGGATTATTTTTGTACCGAGCATTTTTTTCTTGAAATGAATTTTTATCAGTAGAAAATGACTTCTTCTACGAGAATAAGTTTAACTTTTTATTATATATTAACTGGGGATAAAAATAATTCAGTTCTTTTGGACTACCCCTGGTAACTTATGTGCTACAACCGATTCTACATAGTTTTCTGAATGAACCTCAAATGTTTGTCAGACGTGGCGTTAATGTTCGTTTTTATGGCCGTTTACGTTCTGCCTAGCCCGCAAGATAGGTGTGGTATATGTAATAGACATGTATGTATGAAATTTATGCCTGAAAATATAGAATCCATGAATGAATCACAGCAACACTCATCGTTTCGGAAACAAACAATATTACCAGGGTACCTAGTGGTAATTAGTCATTAACAAGACCGATAACGGCTAATACGGTCAAAGTCACAGTAATACACAAATAGACAATAATGCTTTTTGTAAGTAAATTTTCCGCGAATCCAACCACAGTTGCTCTTTTATAACATAGGAATAATAATTGTTTGTATTATAGCAATAAATAATTACTAGTTTCGAAAACAAACAGATAATCAATCATCTTGAGGATATCAAAAATTTACCTTTTTCTTTTCGTGTGGGACACCGAGTCGTCCAACGACCCGATGAACCCTGGTGTCAGAGTCTTTCAACCGCTTACTACTGGTTACGAGAAATCCGTCTAAGCAATCATAGACAGCAGCGGGGCCGACGGCTTACCGGGCCTCCGCAGCACGGAACCATCTTTTCTTTCAGACAATCAGGTGGTTCAGCCTGCAATGTCCTAACCAGACTGGGAATAAATTTACAAAGTGGTAAAAATCTACTTTTCTCAAACATGCTAGGAAATGTGCTCATTTCTTTCAAAAAAAGAAACCGCGAAGTTTCACATTGTTTGTCACGTCTCAGATCACGCCAGCAAAGTTGTATGGAAATCCTTTGCTGGTGTCCATTACGATAAATTCGTTATACGCTAAACCCACATAATTTGATTTCAAAATTATCTCGATGACTATCATAGAAACGGAACGTAATTTTGTATGAAACAGGTGACTAGAGACGAGGCTGTATGATGTGAAGACCCTTGCCTGTCCAGAATTAAAAAAGAAAAGAATGAACTAAACATTTAGTATGGCTGAATATTACGTAATACTGTGCCTTACAGGCGAATTTATTTTATAAATTACAATTGGTGGGAATTTTTTTTATTTGTTTCGTTGTGTTGTGGTCGCTAGCTAACTTTTATAAGAAGTACAATCTTTCATTTCCTAGCCTTTTTTTGAGAAAAGCACTATGTAAGTCTCGGGGAAAATTACTTTGCTTGACTTGTATAATTGAAGTCCTCGCCTGCCTATACTCGTCCAGCAAAGTCTTATTTTCCATACCTCGACAACAATGTACTATTGTGAGTGCCCCACCGAGAATCTAACCCGGAACATTTACGTTGCACTGCGCCATATCGGCCTACTTAGGTACACAACTAGATTATATCTATGACGTGAGTGATCTCCCAATAGTCAAAGTTTTTGATATTACGGGACGATTGCGTTCGTGCTTATTAACTAAAAATAGCCCTGTACAACCCGATGTAACACCCCTGCATAACCCTATGTATTACTTACACATACACATAGGGCTACACATAATGTGTAGATTCTATTCTATCAAAAAATATGAACTGGCAATCAGGGCCTAACGTTTGCTAAATGAAAATCGTTACAGTTGTGTTTTAACGACCTGTTAGTGGAACAATTTTCGTCATTTCATATTCTGCTAACATTTCTATACTTCAGTATAGAAAATCACTGTGGCATTATAATGACATTTGCCATTCGATGGCATTACAATGACTAGAAAATAAGGTTATCGGGGCCCTGATATCATACCTACCTCAAAACTTATTAATTTATTTGGCTCCACCTTTTCCGTTTTTCATTGTTACTTTGAGCACATATCTGTCTGGCATGTCGTTTACTTTGTAAGTTAAGCTTATATAACGGAAGTTTAGCTCTCACAAAATACATTCGCAAAATCAAAAGCGATTTATGTCAACGAATTGTGTCATAAAATCAGTTTAGCTTTATTTCGGTTCATGCCAGTTCAGATCAGAAAGAAGTTTATTGGAAAGGCATCAAGAAAATCTTGAAATGGTAGCAATAAAAAAATTTCTGACATGTAACGTCGATAGAATATCGTATTTAGACGAACATTTTGTTACGTCTGCTTTTTGCTTTTTCAGGTGAACATTATAAGGTTACATATTTTTTGAAGCACGTAGGTGGCATATTTTCTTGGGCAGTCAAATGACTTGTAACGCACCGTAGCCGTGTTTGTATGGGAATAAGATCGTTATTCGCAATATTCTTTCGTTTGATAGACGCATGCGTTTCGGTGCGTTGAAAATACGCAGCGACGGACGACGAGTGGGAGACCTGCCTAAAGCACAGAATATATAATAGTACTAACGTACAGAAGAATCACTCCCTAAGAAAATACATGTTTAGGTATAAATTAATACCTACGCTCGGTGTACCCAACCGCTCACAAACAAAATTTAAACATATGAACGCGCGCGAACGCTTAATCTGCCTTGCGCATCGCAGTTTTATGACTGAGCCGCCGCCGGCGAACTCCAAGGGTTGTAACTTGTCATCATGTTATTCGTGCACGAAGATTTTTTGTTACTGATTTTGCTATATATCTTATTTGTTCACTTAATCTACAGAAGGAATTGTAAGATTTGTAAATATTTATAAACCTAAACGAAATTATCAATGACTACTGTTTTTATAGAAAAACAATTAATTATGCTTGTGTCTAACTGTTCTTCGTATCGAGTGGGATACCGAGTCGACGACCCGATCGATTTTTTAACCAATAAACATACTAAAACACAGAAAAATGTCAAGTAAGTGTGCGCGCGAGCAGCACGTGCGTGCAAACAGTGCGGCGGCTAGCGGCACACTGGCGGTAGGGCATGGCGGTATTGGCAATTTTTTAATACCGGTATTTTTTCGGTTCTGAGATTTCAAATACCGGTATACCGGTATTTCGGTATATTTCCGGTATTTTATTTATTTAATAATAATTATATATTTTTTGTTGTAAATTCACTAAATCTCCCAAATTATCAACATTTATAGTAATATGACGTTCCAAAAAAGTAAGTTCTATTAAATTCGTAATTTCTAGCACTACAAGAAATAAAAAACTAACTACTAACAGTGACCCAAAATGGATCTTGGCCTCCAAAATTAGCTTCCGCCACTGTTCCCTGTCCTGCGCCTGTTATTAACGTAAAGGTGGCCTTAGTCGAGTCTCCACCACATCTCTCCAGCGCTGCCATGTACGCTCTTTAAACTTCCCGATCCTCTGTTTTTCTTTCTACGTGGCCGAGTAGCGAAGTCGGTGAGCCTTTGCCTCTGTGATAATGTTTGCTTGGGCCACTAAATACTTCGACATTCTTCCTCAGTCACCACCTGCCATCATCGCCCTTGGTGGGGCCCAGGATCTTTCGGAGGACTTTTCGTTCAGCGACAAACAGTTTCTTTTCTTCTTTTAGTGTTAGTGTCCAAGCTTCATAGCCGTTCATCAAAATAGTATGATTGCATTTTTATTTACGGATCTCTGTACTTCTACTAAGAAGCTTGGATACCATCACCTTATTAAGAGATGCGCTGCACCGCAAGGTGTTCTGTACGCGGATCTCGTACACAGTAGTAGTTGTAGTCCCAGTGCACTCTAGATATTTGAATTTCCGTACTTATACGTAGTATTTCCAACATGCAGGTCTCGCAAGGGACGCGTGTGTTTCATGTATTGTCGCATGTGGAGACAACAAGAATTCAATTTTATTTTCAACTTGATTTAACATTTGAAAAAAAAGGGTAACAACACCAGTACGTTTTACCAGCCATGACCTACAGAGCCAAGACATAGAACCTGCAGGTAAAACTGACCCACGCCGGCTACCTTCATATCCCTTAGAAAGCTACGGATAGAACTATGCTCAGAATCTCGCTAATGGATAATGTCCAAAATAACATTATTTGACCGACGGCCAAAGTAACAGAAATCGTCTGAAAGTGTTGCAAATTTAAGTGGCAGTGGGTTGGTCATAACTATCGTAGGACCGATGGTCAGTGGAGTGCTCGAGTAGAAGCCACGCCCACTGGATGGACCGATGGCTGGAAGAGAGCAGCTGGTAGTGACTGGATGGTGAAAAAGGGAGATTGAGCTCCTAAGCCCAGTTTTCTCTTGGCGGCGCGATTGGGTTAGTTGTTTGAACAACCACACACACTACACTTCCAGATGAACCCTTGCTCTGCACCAAATAGTTAGGTTTAGTTTTCAAGGCCCCGGGGTCATCTGTTAAGGGAGGCCTTCATTAAAAGAACCGGTACAATACCTGATCCATATTCAAATAGAATTTGGAAATACTCGAAATAGGGCACTAATTATTATCCAAGTACCTGTACCTGTGTGCAAAATATAGTCTCAAATTCCTTAAAATCTATAGAGTTCATTCACAAATAAGAAAAAACTACTCTCAACGCTGTTATAATTTTGTTTCTATAAATACCGAAATACCGGTATTCAGTTTTCTAATACCGGTATTTGAAATCTCCAAAATACGCCGGTATTGCCGGTTTTTCGGTATTACCGAATACCGGTATCCATGCCCTAACTGGCGGTCTGGCGACGACAAGTGACAACCCGCGGAGATTAGTTTCCGTAGGGAACCCGCCGGCGGAACATACCTAAACCGTGGAGTGAAACCCCCCTGCCTAAAGGTCAGAACTTTCAAATTAACATTACTTGTTTACCTATTTTTTGATACACGTAGGTGGATGTTATACCTGATTTCATTATACACACACATTTTTAACATTGAATGATAACTGACTTCGGTTACTATACAAATAAATAGAACAACTTTCTTTTACAAACGAATAGTATTAGAGAAACCTAAACATATTATTTTAAAACAGTCCCGTCGGCGGAAATGTGTTCGTTGTAAAAAAATAATAACTCAGGTTTCAAACACGTATTATAATTGAATCTAGAATAATAAGTCTGCTTCGCAATCGTTTGCAACGAAAACTGACACAATAGCTGGCGCCAGCATATTCCCATTCGGACAACATTAATCTAATTTTAGCTTCACACAATAATGCCAAATATTTATGCATGCACATTTGCAACGAATTATTACTGCTGGGAACGCGGCGTGGTTGTGACGTAACGCGCAAAATACGTTTAACCCACATACGCTCCTGAAATAGCCGTGGCCATGCACTGCAGAATATGCAGAGTGGTAGGGAAATAGCCCTTCAGCCCATTTTATAAAAATAATGGTATCGAATATGTGCGTATTCTTGGTTTTGTTTCTACGGACGAAATATTCTCCATCAAAACTACCGTAAATGTACATCTTTAGGTAGGTACCTTATCAAATCCACGTTCATTCAGTGTAAGAAATATACGTTGTTAATAGCATTTTCGTAGCTTTGACACTGATTTCTGACTAAATCAAATTATATAACACAAACTTACCAAACATTTACAGAATTGTAACGCATCTGGATAGCATCTGAGTCGATATGATTGATGTTGTAAAGTTTCAAGAGCAAAGTGTAAATCAAAACATGTTTTTCCCACTGGTGTGCTTTTGATCGTAAATACAGCATTGTACTTGGCGTGGCCTGCAAACGCACGAGTGAGGGTAGAGTCTTTTAGTAAAATTTCAGTCGATTGTCGCCTCCCACACAATTAATTCGGATGTCGATCAACAGAACCGAATTTAAGTAATCAAATAAATTTCAATCTATCGCTCTCTTGTCGAAATGGTTTATTGTTGATTGAGGTAACGCAGGTCTGGAGTGTTTTTGCATTATACTACTCTAGTACTATTATTTATTCTGTGATTATCCGTAGGAGGACGTTTCTTGGTTGGTTCTTCAAAGCTTCCTTTAAATTTATTTTAAAATAAAGGTAGTAATTATACAACAGAACTGAACTTTGATAGACGCAGCAAGGCTACTGAGAAACTCATCAGAAACTCGCACAAGAGAGTTAGCAGAGTGACATGTTAAATGGTGGAAGGAAGTTGCAAGTGAGTAGGAACTTTATTAGGTACTGGAATATTGTATATATATTACTGGAATAAGGTAAATTGCACACACACCGGACTGCGCCTCGTGACAGTCACCGTACAAATGGTAACCTGTGACGGCCGCAATTTAATGTGGCGACGCGTGCCGACCGATTATCAGGTTTTTCTATGGGATTTCATAAACTCTCTTCGCTAAAAAACCGGATATGGTAAAACACCGAATAACCATGCGAAGCGTGAGGAAACCACCTTATGTCAGGTAAAAATGAGGTGTAGGACATTTGGGCTATAATTTATGTGTATTAGTTGTAAATGTAAACATCCTATCCTTCACCCGATTTGTCGTCCGTCGCTAAGACTTTTTAACGCACCGTAACGCATGTGTCTGTCAGACGAAAGGAAATTGCGAATTCCGATCTTACTCTCATACAAATACGGCTACGGTGCGCAACGGATGTGTCTGTCAAGTTATCTGACAGACGCATGCGTTACGGTGCGTTTAAAAAACGTTTAGTGACGTACGATAAGTGGGAGAACCGCCTACGATATGATAGTTTATGCAAAAAGAAGCCATTTGTTATCTATAAGCTCCTTTATGAGAGTCAAGTTTCATTTACCACACTAGACAGTTTCATAAGTGAACTATTCATAGAAACGACCTTACCAAGTACAAATGTTAGGTACTGAATTCAGTGAAATGAGACATGACAAACTACAAAACTAAGTCATGCGAGTCGTCTAACTCTGTGGCTAGCTGAAACTTCAAACTTCAGCCGTTTGTTCTTCGGGCCAATCCTCAACCGTGCACTTTAATACTGACATATATGTAACCATAACGACAAGTGAGAAGCGTGCCCGTAGGTAGGTAAAGATCTATCTACTCGTAAACATCACGATCATTAAAACATAGAATAGATACGATTTCCGTGTCCCGATTAGGTGTTATATGCTTATATCTGCGAAACTGATTTTAATGCTGTTTATTCTAATACATAGAATGATTCAAGAAGCAGGTATTTATGTATAATATATGCCAGGATCAGATTCCCACGGGAAAACAGGTACCAGCGAGTGAAACCGCTGGCCAGGCATGTATGAGATAAGTAAAGAACTCTCTCCAAATTGACGCGTTCCTGAAGATTCAACCTATTCTAGCACACATATAATATACTACTACTCAGTCTACAGCTAGTTATTATGAGTCATGTGGTATAATTATTTGCGCTAAGTAAGAAACTTTCTCAATAAGTGGAAAACTTCTCAAAGTTAGATTGCATATTGCAATATTAATCTGAAGTTATCCACGCTGCAGCGCACCTACAACCGATATAGTACTGATAGAGTTTTCAAATAATAGATGCTTATGGAAATGCTTCATGGAAACTTGTTAGCCATGTTTTGTACATTTTTATCCTAATTAAAAAAGAAACCGTATAGAAATCGGTTCATCCGTTTAGGAGCTACATGCCCACAGACAGATTTATCTGTGAAACTTATAACACCCCTCCGGTTAAGAACTAACATAAAATAATACTTAAAACACAAAGCATCATTAGAAATAGAAACAATAAATACCACTTGGATGGTGTTAGTAGTAATTAATCATGCAAACTGGTGATGATTGCAATAAAAGGAGATTGACCGGTTGTGGACCAAGTGCTGCCCAGTTATGGGTATACTTCTATATTTTTCCTTACATGAATAGATATTTAAAAAAAATAGAAAAAAAAATATTCTGCCCTGGTGTTACAAAATACCTACACACTTGTTTTATAGCATTTTAGTGTTTTAAGGGTTAATATTTAATATATATTTTTAACGTTTACGTTAAAAAATATAATTATGTGACGTATTTTACCTCCTAAGCCTGGTCCCGACATCGCTAGCCTCGATAACCAGTTTTTTTTATTAGGAGTTGTCGGCTGCGCAGCAAAATCACAATGAGAGCTGCTAGAAATAAAAAGTCTCGCTTGCTCACATTCAAATTGTGTATGTGTCTGTCTCTTTCACGCACGTTTGGCTTATCTTTACCTGCTTGCGCGCGCGCTCCTTTGTTTCTATGTTTTTCCATGTATATAATATGAAATAAATATACATACATACATACATACATAAATCACGCCTTTATCCCTTACGGGGTAGGCAGAGCGTCAACGGCTGTTAAAAATAATAATACATATATAATAATAAATTAAATTAAAAAAATAATAATAATAATATACATATGTTAATATTACTAGTCCATAACCCAGAGCGCTTCAAAATCTATCCGAGGAGTATATATATATGATGTCATATTATATATATGGAAATAAAATAGAAATAAAAATAAAAATAGGAATATTTTTTTCACGATACTCCTCGGATAGATTTTTAAGCGCTCTGGGTTATGGACTAGTATAAGCGTTAAGAACATAATGCAGTATGTTTCAATGCTGGGCAGCACTTGGTCCAACATCCATACTTAGATGGTCAATCTCCTTTCACCAAAAAATTAGGTCATAATTGACTACTTGACCACCAAGTAGGTACTCTATCAAAACAAATCACATGATGCCCTGTAGGTATCCAGTTACACCAATAACTAAACAAAGCAATCACTGTGTTGTCTAGACCACGATCTAGATTGTACGTCTAACTAGGGCTTAACTAGGAGCAATTGCAGCTACAGACACGAATTAGGGACAACGTACAATGTTCAGCTATGAGAGAAACACAAAAACGGCTGTATGAAAAAAAATACAATATAATGCCAGTGACTTCAGTATGTGTCGAACGAAACACACATTTACCTACCTACAACATGAATTTATGATCTACATAAAGATCAGTCGCGGAATTTCATACATACAACACACCCACATATCACGCCTTTAGGGTAGGCGGAGCGTTAAATGCCGTAAAAATGGTCGTTATCGCCACTTCTGACAAATATTTATGGGCCGAAAAATCGTGTATCACTACAGTGACAGGTTGTCAGCCCGTCGTCTAGAATTGTAAAACACATGAAATCTTCGAGTCCCTGCGGGAAAGAAATAGGGTGATGCTATTCACACGGAAATTCTATGCCGGCTTGACACGGGAACTTTGAATACGATCTGATCTGGGTAAACTACCGTTCCAACCATAATAAGATTGTTTGGGTTCCTTTTCTATCACATATTCAGTTACTGTATTTGATAAACTCAGAGTCTAAACTTTAACTCAAAATACATTTAATAATAAATAGACGTTAAAACTAACTTGTATTTTCCATAAATAAGAATACAAGTGAGTCAAACCGCCATCAGTGGCAAACTTATTAGCTTAAATAAAAGCCTAATAAAGCTGAAAAACAATAGGTAACTAGCCATAATTTTTGTCTCTTGGGATTATATGTGAAATATATATATATTATGTATATACGTATTCAGTCGCGCCGTAAAATGAGCGTATGTAAAAATGGAAATGAAAATGAAATTACTTTATTCAATGTAGGATAGTAATATCACTTATTGACGTCATGATCCGTCATTGTAAAAAAAGATATTTTGTCAATTTTTTCATGTCTTAATAGAAAACCGGCTCGGGCGGGACAAAAAAAGCTCTGCCTCGGGGCTGGCCAGGTTAATTACACGGCATGTAACTTTACGCCACCAACATTTGTAAACGACATTTGTTTCAAATTTAAGTCAAGATTTTCAAATCGAGTTATTTACATGCGTATAATTCACCAGACCCCCAGTACAGGATAAACCCCCCTAAAAACCTGCCCAGAAGTGCTCCTACTCTAAATTAACAATCTTTCTAGGCCCTACGCTACTCTAGCTAATTTTGGAAATAACAAATAATATATGTATGTAGGACTCTAGCGCTGGTGCTCTGAACAATATATTTTGATGATGCTAACTGAATGCTGCCCGTGCAATTATTAGTGCCTACAATTAGCTGAATAGGCTATTAATAGAAGGAATTCGAAGTGTGTAAGACCTACAGTTTATTAGTGATTTCAATTTAGATATGTTAGGTTTTCAAGACATGTTACTTTACTGCGATATCTTTCCCATAGAGTAACATAAAGGCTCACCTCTTAGGTGAAATGGTCTTAGAAATCAACCGTGCAAGGTAGTATCCCAAATTTTGTATCCCTTGTCTTGAAATCTCAAAATTATGAGAAGATATTTTTTATAGTAATACTTCAATATATATACTACAAAACTATGGACTCGAAACATGATTTATTGAATCTGCCTCGATATATAACAGTCGCAAACTAAGCCCGTTTTTTAAACTATTTGATTGGTATCTTTCATTGCATATTTCGTTTCGTGTCCTCTTCTTTCTTATTAAATGAGCAATAAATTACTTTTTGAAACATTTGTTTATTAATTTTAATAATTAAAGTTTTCCGGCTCTGAGCCGTCATCGTCTGTTTTTTGACGCAGCGAAAAGGACAGGGACATACTTTTTGGGACTGATGCGGCCTTAAATTCGTTATCTCTCTTTTACAATTGGTCATCCTGCACTTACGAGCATTTAGTAACGCACCGGACACGTGGGCGGAGGTCAATGACTCTTGAAGTACATTAAATTAAGTTCGTCACCGTTTAGCGAAACGGTCTCTGGTAATCCCATTTGCCAATTGTCATTTGTGTGATTGCTTTAACCAGTGATTCAGGTTCGGGGTCCTGGAAATCGTAGGGTCTGTGATTGCAATCATCTATTTCTCTAGCCTGAGTGTTTCGTTTTGTTAATATTCTTGCAATGACATCATATCTTGTAGCTCATAGGCGGTTTTCCCACTTGTCGTCCGTCGCTGCGTATTTTAAACGCACCGCAGCCGAATTGTTAATAATGATATGGGAATAAGATTAAAATTCGCAATTTCCTTTCGTCTGACAGACGCATGCGTTACGGTGCTTTATAAATACTCAGCGACGGACGACTAGTGGGAGAACCACCTTATTTTGAAGCGAAGCGAAGTCGGTTTGAAATACGTGAAATACCCGCCTGTGAAATACGTAATGATACGAATAGAATAGAATAAACGTTTATTTGGTTACAGTCATACCTCTACATACATAATTATTGTTAAGCAATATAAAACTTACAACTATCCATTAAATATGTTATTTTAATTGATACTTTTGATTATGGACATCCACATCTGCGTCAGTTCTATTGTTTCGCGCCAAGATATATATTACTAAGAGTTCCCTACTTTATTTCTAATAACCTTTAAGCGAATGTCACTGGAGCGAACATTATGGACCGAATATCCTTAAAGCGAAGATGAAAAGTTATGTAGTTGTATCTGTCAAATATTGAGAATGCCATTTTGGACGCTACATTGCAGGTACGTTAAACATTGTGTTTGTGATTTATTAATTTAATTAATTACAATTATAAAGTTTAACAGGATAAACCTTATTGTTATACAGGGTAAATGAATGATATGAAATGACCTACGCAGGTAGAAGCTACCTAGAAGCAAACAGTTGCATAGTCAGGTTATAAGATGATTTACTTGTATGCAGTTAAATTGAACCACACTATCTACAATAAAAGGCCTTGGTGAGCAATAACTATAACTAAATATTATATTTTCTATTTGTGATAAGATTGTATGAATGAAATGGGTTTAATTATCGCGCAGACCAATTAAGATACGTTATCTCTTCATTTTTCTCTTAAGATTCTGTATCTCCTAAACTATAATAAAATGTGAATACGTATGTATATATTTTATTAGGTATTTATGTATTTCGAAAAGTAAAACAATATAGATTAAAATAAAAACATTCTTATTCATTTTTGTGCAACTTTTGCCATATTATTTAAGTACATAATGTCAGTGTCATTTTATCAACATTATATATCAAATTTCAATAATCATTACACCAGCAACAAACCTGCTAGTTTATTTTTAGATGATGATTGCAAAAATGCAAATTGTTATCTACTTATACCTACCTATAACTTTTTTATTATATTTACAATCAAGAGTTCTTAATATATTTTTACACCATCCGTACTAATATTATAAATCTGAGAAATTGAAAATTCAAGCTGTATATTCATGTTTATTCAAAATTCCTGTTTTTATAATGATGAATAAATGAAACTTTAATTTCGGTTTATGATTCGGTAATACAGTCTCTAGAATCCGTACACTACCGACCGTACCTAAACTGCAAGACAATGTCCTGGGACGGATTTTGAAATTTAAACTAAAGAAACGAAAACTAAAAAATAATTGGCAATGAATTGCTAGTTATTTTTTGTGCTTCTTCTGGTGCCCCCGAAGGCGCGATGCTCTAAGCAATTGCTTAATTTGCTTTATAGTTAATCAGCCACTGCCTTTCTTTGATGTTCAAAGCAAATAATTAGAAGATCTTAAATAATGATTTATTCTATTCAACATTGTGTATGCGTAGGCGTTTAATAACTCATTAAACAGCAACGAAATGAGCCAAAAGATACCAATTTAGACTAGCTGAAAATATGTACTGCATCTGTTGTATTTTTATTCATTTGGTCCATTATAATGTTAATAATAAATGCATCATTACAATAAAATCTCCGCAAAATCTTAGACCTCACCATAATTAAAATACAATGTAACATAGGTCAATAGCCGAATTAAAGTTTAGTTTAAATAAAACTAAATAAACCACATATTACATGCACAGAATACTCACTACTGTGTTTCATACAATCTCTCACGACGCATATATTAAACAGGAAGTACTTAAGGACTTAACGTCAGTCTGTATGTCTATCATTACTGTTCTTAACCCCTCTCTGGACCTCTTCAACTTGTCAGCATAATAATTTCAAGTGATGGATCAAGACGATCCATATTCTGTACTTAGTAGGTATAGTATAATCTAGTACTATATTTAAAAGCACTTAAACGTGTTGAGTATACAATTCCGAAGTACTTGCAAAACTGCACCGCAAGCAGGGTTTGAACCTACGACTTTCGCTGTCACTAGAAGCGACGCCTCTACCGACTAGGCTACCGCGGCTCTGGTACCTTTAGCGAAATACGGTAGGGTATACCATTATTCACAGGTATCTTTCAACGCTACTAAAACTTTTATGACTGCACCGATCAATAAAATGACTCAAATATATTATACCAAAATATTAAAATATACTGAGTAGAGTAAAGTATACCTGTTATTTTTAATGTTGGTATTTTGGCAATTTAATTACAGGTGTAATATGTGATATTTGCCGTATGATGCCGGCTTAGAATAGCATCAGCCCATATCTTTCCCGTGGGAGTCGTGAGAGGCAACTAAGGGACTCGAGGGCGTGTATTGCAATTTTAGGCGATGGGCTGACAACCTGTCACTATAGCAATACACAATATTCCAAATAACCCTCAAACATTTGTCAGACGTGGTGTAAATGGCCGTTTTTTGCGGCTGTTTACTCTGCTTATAGGCGTGATATGTGTGTGTGTGTGTAATTACAGGATCCTGTACAGATACTAATCAGCATAATTATCGAATCTTTTATATGTCCAATTTGTTGAACCAATCCATTTTTTTTCTCCTATCTAAAAAAAAGAATTTCCTATAGAAATTTAAGAGAATAGAGAAAATATTCATCAGCATACTAATATAACGATTCAAAAGGATTAGGAACAGTTAAATGTCGTCAACATGTTCTATCTAACTGTTCATAATCCTTTTGAATCGTTTGAACGCGCGATGTAGCTCGTAGGCAGAACACACGTGAAGGTCCTTTGTTAGAAATTACTAAGTTGCCAGAATGTTCGTAATCAGGTACCTCTACTCATAATGAAAATTGTGTATGTGCTCACTGCTTTCTCCAAACTACTTATTGCCACAAGAGAAAACCCTTATGGGTCAGTGCCTAATATACGAGTATAGTTTAATAAGTATAACTTTAAAAATTCGGGACTCGAGGGTGTGTATTGCAATTTTAGGCGATGGGCTGTCACTATGGCGATACACAATTTTCCGAATAACCCTTAAATATTTGTCAGACTCTGCTTACCCCGCAAGGGATTATAGGCGTGATATGCAGATGTGTGTGTGTGTGTGAGTGTGTGAGTGTGTGAGTGTGTGTGTACTTTAAAAACTTGCGGTACATATCTCAGGACATTAGTAGCAGAAAACAGGGAAATAAGATCCTACCTGGACCGTAAGTTTCTGTTTTGTTGTTTTATCGTAAAAATAATGTCAAATACAACAGGAAAAACCATAATATAACAACACGGTGGGCAAGACTCAGAAGCTTTAGGCGATATGGAATACACTATAATGCGTTCGTGTAAAGTAAATATATATATAAATCAGCTCTACCTTTATAATAAAAAGAATTGTCTTTCAAGAGCTTGAAGAAGTGAAAATAGTAAAATTATGTTTTTATTCTCAGATCCTTTTCATAGATTAGATTTTTAGGTCACGAGAGCGTTACAAGGGCCAAAGGTCAGGCGAAAGACAAAGACCGCTTCAAACAATTCAATATTGCCCGTCAAAACGTTTTACTTTTAGTCCTCTGTCCTGTTTAGTGAAATAATACTCCGTCACTTCGTTCTTTAGGTAGGTACAATAACACAGAAAATGACAAAAGCTCTTGGCCTTTAATTTGCTCTGTTGCCTCTGTTGTCAATAATAAAAATGACGAAGATCTCTAAGCGCTAATTCGATGTACTTTATTTGATTTTTATTATTAAACGAACAAGTATGACTCATGATGTAGTTTAACGTGACTTATTTTTGTTTTCTTTTTTGTGTTCGGCAATAAGCAGCGAAACGTAACGGCTAAGCTCTCTATCAAATAAATAAAATGTCGGGTAAACCTACTAATTTCATATATCAATGGTATTCATTTCTACGTTTCCTCTAGTAGGAGACTGGCGTGAATCCAACAAGTGTTTACTAACTTTCAGCGGCGAAGGTATCCGCTATATTTATACAGCGGTAAACCACGTGAGCTATCGCCCACCGTCGACAAGTAAATAGATTAACACGGGATTCGGGGAAACGTGACAGTATCAGCTTGTACCTAAAGTACCGCCGTTCCAATAAGGCGTATTTGACAGCTGTCAGATTCATGATAATACCATGGCAGAGGGTCCATTTTACTTTGTTGACATCTCTTTTAGTATGGACATGACAGCTGTCGAAAACGACTTATTGAAACGGTGGTACTTTAAATTGATTAAATTATTCGACAATACAAGTGGTAGGTTGTGATATGCTGACTTGTGATAGGTAGTATCAAGCCTGCCTTACCCATAAATACTTAAATAGTTTTTTTTCCTAACTCAATACATACGTGCTATAGTTAAGCTTGCTCATACTTATCTTTACCAAAAAATGGATGCCTCTGCTTAGGATCTAATTATTGTAATTCAGATTATTACAGATGAAACTAAAAACAGAACTGGATGAGTAACGGAGGGTTACAAACAGGAAGATACAAATCTACTTTAAAATAGTTGAAAAACACATCTATCTAACACGGTTTTCATCTTGTGATTATAGGCAGGTATATATATTACACATCACGGAAGCACACGGAATTAGCTTTCCCTTATTTTAAAAGCGTTGCTTGTTTAAAAATTGTTAAATTTTCCCTTGAAATAAAATGTTGGTACTGACCATTTTACTGCAGACAATGTCTAAATATGGCTATTAGATTATTTTAGAAAGAAATATTTTTGCTGCTGCTTTCTGTCATTACTCTTTATTAAGCCAGTACAAAATAAATTTATACAGCAAGCCTTACGCTTTTAAGACTTTCGTAATTAAATTCTGATTGCTGAAGGTTGGTAAAGTAGGTCTAATTGTTTCTGATACATACTTTGCGTTGTTGTTTGCATTTTGATATTTTCAACTTTTTGGCGTTTTTGAACTCTACAATCACAAGATACATTGGACGGACGTTCTGCAACAAAAAATTATAGGGGACTTTTTAAGATTAGGCCATTCGAGATTTGACATAAAAGAATCGCTGCCTTGAAGGTACATTATGTGCCAAATTATCATGCCATATGGCTTTTCTGTAGAGGGCATAATGTTGTTAACCTAAACCTCTACGTGACTGCGTATTTACGGCAAAAGGTGTAGGTACTGTTTCCTACTAGAATAAGAAATCTTACGATGAATCGACTAACTATGCTTTATGTGGTGACTGACGATTATGCTCCAAGAGGATATAATAACAATTTACCTCAATTTTTACCACAGAACACCGAATCGTCATTCGTTGTGACAAGGGGCGCGCGTGGAGCTTTTTGGTCTGTGAGTTTACAGAGGTCCTTAACGAATTCTTGTCATAAAATACATTAACGTGACGTCGGGTAATTTGTAATGATCCGGCGTCTTATCATAAGGAATTTATGTTTTAACAGAAATACTTTCTAGGAAATTGATCCAATTTCTATTGTGCTCGTGGAATGGAACTTTCCGTCATAATTTTCAACCGAGATTAATCTTCATTTCAGGTTATTGACTCGACAGTGGTTTCGAAGTACGAACACAAATATTTAAACTCCGTAAATTCTGTGAACAAATCTGACGGAAATCTTCGTTAGATTAACGTTATTCGAGCAAATCTTTTGCTTGTAAAATAACTTTTTCAGGATGTTTTCCGTTTGATCAAATATCAAAATATCACATTTTACACAGAAAGATCAATGCGTATTATACTATACTTTGATACTCTCTTACTCTTTTTTCGTCCAACGACCCGATGAACCCTGGAGTCAGAGTTTTTCAACCGCCTACTACCACTAGTTACCTCTGACATGGTTGTGCTACGACCGCCGTCTAAGTAATCATAGACAGCAACCGGGAACGACGGCTTATCGTGCCCTCCGAAGCACGGAACCATTTATTTTCAGATTGACCGTTTCACCCATTGTTGGTTCACCCTGCAATGTCTTAACCAGACCGGGAACAAATTCACAAAGTGATTAATATCAACTTTGTGAGTGTCCCACCGAGAATCGAACCCGCAACCTTTGCGTCGCAGGCAGTCGCACTACCACGCGCCACATCAGCCGTCAACTCATACGTCACTTTGATACTGTTGGACAAGTTTGTACAAGGATTCAAATAGCTTCACGATCCAGGTAAAAAAATAACGAAAATATGCAATTTATTGGAAACTAGGGAGTTCCAAAACAGGTATGGTATAACAAGCCGGAAGGAGGTCAATGACTCATGAAACTGAACAACTTTTCCCATGGAACATAAGCCGAAATATTAAGAAGTATGTATCTCAGCTCACATAAGATCAGCTATATTTTGTGAACGGTCCACCATCTCCTTCAGATATTTTTAGCTATGTTTCATGGAAAAAGATGTTAAGTTTCATTTTCCCCCTTTTTGTCACTCTCTATATTGCAATACAACTGTAACCAAAGTGCTGTCTGACAAAATATTGGTCAAAACAACAGTGCAAATTGGCACAAGTGAATTGGGCCCACAATTCGTTCCCCCGAGGCCATTGGGAGCGTTTATAACGAACTAGTCGTTTATTTCCGTCGACATCTTTCGTACTATCAGCAGCAAATCAACCTGCCCATTTAAGCGATCAACTTATACTAGCCGAAGTCGAGTTGAAGTGGTACCTATTTAAAACGGAAGGAGATATAATGGAGTAAACTTTTTCATGCAAAGATATTGCTAACTGGCTCATTACTGGGCGTTTTTGTTGAATGAACAATATTTTATGGCTGTTGAATGTCTTAAAAAAGGAGTTGGAAGAGTTCTACATTTTTTTTCTTTCTTAACTTTGATTTGTTATTTAATCAAACATTCTACAGTTCAACTTGGACCATTATTATACATGGTGTAAAAAAATTTGCTGAGAATATTTTAAGGGGTGAACCAGTACGTGAAACTGAACAACTTTCCCCAAGGAACATAGGTCGAAATATGAAAAAAAAATTGGCCCTCCCATACAAATTATCCCGACCGGGTAACACTTTAAGTATGGGAGGGTCAAATTATTTTTTCATATTTCGACCTATGTTCCTTGGGGAAAGTTGTTCAGTTTCACGTACTGGTTCACCCCTTAAAATATTCTTAGCTAATTTTTTTACACCTTATATAAAGTTTATCGTTGTTATTACAGAAAATTTAGACGCGCTTTTAGACAGTGTTAACATGACGTTATCAAACAGCTTACTATTTTTGTAATAACAAGGTATGTACCCTCTTTATATACCTACAAGTAGTATTATCTTTGGCGTTTATTTTTTTCCTCTGGCATGTTTAGTTTCAAATGTAACAGCCATCATATAAAATGGTTACTTCTGGTGCAAGTCATTAAAAATTACGATACTTATTCGTTTTATCGCTTGTTTAGCTCCTCGGCGAGTGCTCATGCGGTTATTATTAGATTTTACTGCTTCATAATCGGTTTATATACTCCACTGAGCGCCTTGAACACACCGCTATAGTAGTTACTAATGCTTGGATATTTTCAAAATTATTAGCTTAATATCGCATGGCCATCATTTTTGCTAGTGTTTCGTGACTTCAGTACTTTAAATGTAATGTAATGAGTCCAAAATATAGATAGATTAAATAAATATTAATATATTCTGGACAATTCCCACGCAGCGCCATCTAGCCCCAATCTTAGCAAAGCTTGTACTATAGGAACTAGATAGCTGATATGAATACTTATATATTTCTTTTTTTGTAAATAAATACATATCACACAGAGAAAACCGCGGGGGAGACCTTTGCCCAGCAGTGGGATCTAATAGGCTAATCATAATAATAATATACAGAGAAAATACCCAGACCAAACACAAATATCTGAACTGACTTCACAAATACTTGTGTCTTGTGGGGATAGAACCGACGACCCTCGGCGTAGCAGGCGGGGGGGACTATTCGCTTAACCATCGAGCCAGACTATTATATTTTTATTTATTTATTTATTTAACCATTTATTGTACACAAAAACATACACAGGAACAATTTACAATGAGACAAGACACAACAGGTTTACTTATTTCTAAAAAGAAATTTCTTACAGCAAACCTACATAAGAGACATTCTATAATTCGAGACGCGGATATGACGTGCACAATAGCAAAAAAAAACGTATATATACGAATACTACAATACTTAAATACCTTTATGATAGAATACTTATATACCTATTAATTTTATTTATTTATTTATTGGCTATTTGGGAAACTAACAGCATAAATTATCTTATAGCTAGGCAATTAAAATGTAAGACTATAGCTAATAACAAGTTTCCACCTATAAACTCTTATAATATATAAATATATTATATATATATACTACATACATACTTACATTACTATGGATATGCAAGAGAAAGATAGTGTTCTTTAACTCTCTTTTTAAATATAGCAATAGATGGACTATCGCGCACAGCGTGCGGGAGAGAATTCCACAATCTGACGGCATGAACAGTAAAAGAGTAGGAGTAGAAGTCTGTCTTGTGAGATGGCATAGACAGGAGAGACCTGACGTTTGAGCGACATGGCTTATCCTGCGGGCGTGAAAACGCAAAGCGCTCCCGAAGATACGGTGGAGAAGAAGGGTTATAAAGAATGTTGTACAGAGAAGAGAGAATGTGAGTATTCCTCCGAAGGCGGATTGGGAGCCACTTGAGCTGTGAACGAAATTTAAAAGTTATATGTTTATTTCAGGTAACAGAAAATTAATGGGGCAACGTAACAAAACAAGAAAAATTGCACCCGTATTCTTCATATATCTAACCTTCAATTGATTGAACTAAAATTTGGTTTAAGGAATTCCGGACCGTAACGAGAGGACTCATCACTTAAAAATTTATAACTCTAAGAAAACATTATTTATCGAAAATCCGCTTCTGTCAGATTAAGGTTCAGCTGTAAATAAAGCTTATTTACAGAATATTCTTTATGTGATTGTGAAAGTGCTAAAAATGGCCACTTTTAACACTTTCTCTATCTGTAACTACTTTATATATTTTTTTACTAATATGATATTCGATAAATATACATATGTACCTGTACTACAATCTGACAGAAGCGGATTTTCGATAAATTACATTTTCATTGAGTTATGAATTTTTAAATGATCAGGGCTCTAGTTACGCTCAGAAAGCACCTTAAGTTAGCACTTTGTCACGTACAGTTCTGTGAATTGATGCACGCATATACTTATTATACGTAGATATTAAATTAAATACCGACCGAGTACAGAGTATTATACACATAGCAAGTGCGATCGAATATCGTATTGATATAATGGTAATGGTAATGGTAAAACGGGCAGGTTTCCGCAACTCGACGTCTTCTTGCGCCTATTTTGCGTACAGGGTGGGGGCTCACTACTCGAGCCATCCTAGCTCCCTGAGGAAGTTCAGCAACCCTACCAAGTCACTGAGTGCCTCAGGGATCGACCTCGGGGTTCCGAGGTACTTTGCCCGGTATAATGCCACCTCTTTGCAGTGTATCACCACATGGGCAGCTGTTTCTTCTTCCTCCATGCATGCTCTGCATAGGGGGCTGTCAGTAACACCTATGATTGAAAGATGTTTGTTGAAATGACCGTGACCGGTTATAACGCTAGTTACCATGCGAAGTTGGGGTTTTTTGAGTTTTATTAATTTGTTGGATAGACGGCTAGTCAGTGTAGGTATAGCCTCTCTGGCCTGCCTGCAGTCTTCCAACCCGGTCCAGTATGTGTTATGTTCGTTTTTGGTGCGTTCTCTCAGTAGGGAGCGGAACTTACCTGCCGGGATGGGTATGATCGGTTCCGGCCCGAAGGCATCAGTATCCGATCCCCTTCGGGCTAGTTCGTCCGCTGCATCATTGCCTCTGGAGCCGCTGTGTCCCTTAATCCATTGCAGGGTTAAGTGATTATGTTTACATACCTCCGTCAATCGCTGGTGGCATTCGTAGATTAGCCCTGAGGTCATTGTGTGACTGCTCAGTGCTTGTAGTACGGACATGCTGTCTGAGAGTATTCGGATTGAGTGACCCTTTACTTCCCTGGCAGCGATGGCTGTTGTAGCTAATGAGATGGCCAGACACTCGGCTTGAAAAACTGAGTTTAGGTATCCCAGTGGAGTTGATAGTCTGATGTTTAAGTCCTCTGAGAAGACACCAGACCCTGTTCCTGACTTCGTTTTGGACCCATCCGTGAAGATCCTTAGTTCTTTGGGATTAAGGCCCTCGTAGAGGTCGTCTTCATATAATTGTATTTTGTACTTTTTGTCAAAGACAAACTGCTTAGGAATTCTGTCACCTGTAGCTGCGAGAACTGGCAGATCCGTATGCGCTTCGTTTAAGATGTTGGCGTGTGGGGTGCTGCTTTTACGCCAGAGTTGCAGAGAGTTGAGTCTTACAGCAGCGTATCGTATTTGTATCGTATTGATACAAATGTCGCGGAAATGGCAAAATCAGGAATTCCGATGAATTCCTAGGAAGTTGTACATATTATGCCGAAATCGTAGTCTTCCTTCTATCATCGCCCTCTAAACCAAATTCCTAGAATTTTGGCTGAATTTCTAAACTTGTTTTGGAATATTGTAAAATGAAGTTCAAATGGCACTTTTTATTAATTAAGTGTCGGTTGACTATTTTTGTGTCACTTTTATGAAAAAAAATTAGTTCTTTACAAATAAAGAATAACTTAAGTTAAACCATTAAAATAATATATTTTTAATACCAATTCCAAAAATTCATTCATGAAAATATTCAAAACCTACTACAATTGCGTTCAGTTAGAAAAAACACCGTGGTGTCTAAATTTTTATATCATTAAAATATTTAATTTCTACCGTGTGATGCCGGCTTAGCATCACCCCATTTATTTCCTGCGGGTGTCGTAAGATGTGACTGAGGGACTCGAAGGTTTCATGTTGATTGTAGTTTTTTTTTATAGCTTACATGACATTTATTTGTGTATTTATTTTCTTCCTCAAGTACCATAAAAGTAAATACAAAAATAACCATGACGACAATTACTTAGTTTGATATATGTTAAGAATATATATAAATAAATAAATAAACAAAAATAATATAAAATAAAATAGTTATTTATTTCAATAATTGTCACAACTTAATTTGACATTCTGGCTCCTGAGCTAGGTTAAATGCCTGTTTTACAGGAAACAGTTGCATCTCCCATTAAGGTCTAAAAAAAAATACATAAAAAATAACAGTTTGAATGAAATTTAGAAACTGATTTAAAACTAAGATATATTGAACTGTGTTTTCCCACATTCTAAACAACTTTAGAATTTGGTCTTTTGGTTAGGATTTTCCTAGGAAGTTGTACGAATTTCTAGATTTGTTAAGGACGATGTCAAAACGATGTCAGGGTTTTGCCATATTTCGGGTTTTGGCCAAATTCCAAGGAATTCGGCCCAATTCTTGATTTTGCCATATAACTGCGACATAAACAGCTAGTAGTGTTGGGAACTGGCAATTTAATGACCTATCGATATAAATGTATCGCGCACTAGTAATAACTATAGATACCAATTTGAAGGAAAAAAATGCTTAGTCAAATACGGTATTTTTTAAGAGATTTAAAAAGATATTTGATGTCAATAGATGGGGTTTCTCAACAAGCCACTACAAGTAATAAGCATTCTAATTGAAGATTATTGCTGGTGTTTCTTTTCGGACTTATTAATTGTTATCGATAGTCGTTGGACAACCCAGTGTCCCATAAGAAAAAAGAAGAATCAAACTCCCCAGCAAATATGCCATCTAGATGTCCAATGCCACCTATCGTCGATTTTTACTTTTGTTAAACAGCTATCAAAAAAGGCATCATCAATCATTTAATATGATTTACACTTTCACTTCAGTAATTTTGACCTAAATACAAAAAGACCCGTATCCGACAACGTGATTTATAAAAGTATATTGATAAATCGTGTGTCAGATCGAATGTTCCAACTCTAGGTCCAAGAAAAATCTAAGCCTAAGTACCTATAGCCGGTTGCGCAACCCGATGCGCTTGCGCCGAGACGCAGGGGGAGGCGGGGAAGGCAGATTGTAGGATCAGATGAAATACCTAAATGGTAAGAGGGAACCCAGAGAGAAACCACAAAAATCACACACACACTCATATGACGCCTATACCACGCCACGAGCGTAAACGGCCGCAAAAAAACGGACATTTACACCACGTCTGACAAATATTTGAGGGTCATTTGGAAAATTGTGTATTGCCACAGTAAGAGGTTGCCATAGTCACAGATAATATAATACTACCATAGTGACACGCAAATCAGATTTGATTTAAAGCGCTTAAACATAACTGCTCTCTATTATGACAGAATATTTCGGTCGCTAATATTTAGCTTTTTCTTATTTTGAATGTGCGTTTTATATGAACCCGGATTCAGTTATATGAAAAACGTCTCAGTTGTTTTTTTCGATAGTTATAGTTGGATAGTTTGAGCTGTTTTATTTTGCACAAAAATTTCAATACATAGTGGCAATAATGGACAAAAATATGAGAATCGAGGAATTGTTTGAGACAGCCCGTGTCATTTATCATGTTTTTACTTCACTCCAGTTGTCCAGGGTTCTCTCTACAAAATTCATTTACTTTGAGCATACGGGGGACCTGGCGTTTTTGTTTACACTTGTAACTTGTTTTCGAACGAAACTGGTTTGATATGGCCAGCTCGATTCACCTTGACTCTGATTAGCGAATGTTTTTGCTAATTCTAAAGAAAACAGTGCAGAGATGAGCTGAGCCTAAGTTTAAATGTTTATAATTGGATTACTAATGAAATTACTTAATTCTAACAGCCTAGATAAGATTAAGCGTGATGGTGATGTAAGAGGTAAAACTGGCCAAGAACGTATCGAATTCATTTTATTCTGAGGTTCAGTTGATTCGTTCCAGTTAGTTCTATATCCTTATGGCTAAATACTAAGGATGACTAGCCTACGCAGGACCTTCGAAAAACTAGTTATTGCGGATATAACGAAGGTTTATATTTGAAGAGTCAAGGCTAAAAATACGTAATAAATACTGAAAAAGAAACACGTGAAAACCCCTCACGTTTATAATCATTTTAAAATGCATGTGACAAACTTAAGTGTTGTAAGACCGAATGAGAACCAAGTTCAAAAGATTTCAATGAGGCCAAACAGTTAAATTTAATACTTAAGTAATAAAATTATTATCTTGGCTGTAATACAAAATTGCATTCATTAATTTATGTAGAGGTCGCAGAACTAGTAAACATCACGCCATCTACCTAATTAAGGCAAAACAGACCTAGTTAGCGAACCATTAAAAACACTCAATTATCAAAATGAAATTGTTTTTACGATAACTATAGTTATTACTTAAAGTGCAATAGATAACAAATACACACATTGGAATATTTGATGTACTTATTATCTTTTTTACACGACTGCCCAACTAAAAAAGAAGTATAATACTTTTAGAGTTCATGTATGTATGTAAGTATATGCGATTCTTTAAAATGTCTGCAACTTGGTAACCACTGAACAGATACGAATGTGAATTGTATCGGAAAAGTTCTTACATTGTCATAAGTATTTTAGACTAAGCTTTATCTCAGAAAGCAGCCGTGATTTTAATTTTTTTAAATATTTATGCTTATTAACTTGTTAAATACTTATGTTGGACTTTTTACGCCAATAGATGGCGTTAAACACTGAGGGTTTCTCAACTAGCCTCGCAAGATAATAAAAGTGACGCTCTAGTAGTAGTAAACTGTTTTCTTCCTCGTAAACATGCTGGCGTTCCTTTTTCGGACCCGAAGTCCTCCTTCATTATCCTATTAGAATATCTAAACATTACCTGAGTATATTGAAAAGTTAGGATCACTTAGATATATAAACTGTTTGTCAAATTTGTAAAATTATTCCTTTTTATTCTTTAATTTGAAATATTTTAGTTTTACTACCTAATCCATATTATTATAATTTAGATTATGAAGCTTTTTTGTCCATGTTGTAACAGTACAGTTGATGTGATAACGATTATGAAACTTTCATAGCCATTTTCTCGATTTTTCCCAAGTACCTACTAAACTTTTGTGATCAAAACCGTGGGGATTCGATCCAACTTTAATTATGCTATGTATATTGGGAGTCCTGTAACGCCGGACCCTGGCTTCTAAGTACAGCTTAGACCCGGCAGGTCGTTCTTTATGCCAGTGCAATATCGTCACCAGTTCACTATCCTCTTGTAATAAATAATCAACATACTTAAGGTTTCAATTGTTGCATCATGGATTCTGAAAACACGATTCCTTGATATTTCCTCGTGGAAATATGACATGGTCTGGTTAGTACGACATACATATAAAATACCGTTTTCGTTGAAAGATTCTGAAAGAAAGTTTTTTTTTTTGCTTTGTTTACATAAATTAATGTTTTCTTATCTTCAGATATTCCAACTTTAATAAGTTTATTCAATGTATTAAAAGATAAGCTTTTACATACCTACACTATGTAAAGTACTAATATTTACTTTCATTCTTGATTCAAGAATATAATGCGTGTGGATTTTGTGCTTGGTATGTGGCTGGGTTTAGAGGCTCCAGCTTATTTCTGGTTCTGACATTTGAATTTACAATGAAGCTGATAAGCGAGCAAGCTCACCTTCAATGGCCTGCACTGGTATGTTTATTTAGAATTCAGAAATAATACCATTACTAGGAAAATAAATCTCGGATGTTATTTGACGTGATTGTAGGTGTAGCAGCCAGAATCTTGTAGTCGTAAAGATTCTATCTTAGTACCTATGTTTGGGTGCTGTTTGATTATTTTAAGCCAGTTCAAAATTATTTTACCTAGAGGGCTATTTTTTATTGCAGAAGAGTATTCCAGTGACGAATATCTCTTGAAATCAATGACGGTGAAATATATTCAAGCAGTTAATAGGCTTAATTAAATTGTTTTGTACCCGAAGAAGTCTTAAAGATCGTAATAATACAAGTTTATTGAAGGCCGTGGCGGCGTTATCTAACATCACCGAGAGCAATTATACTGGCGTCGTTGATCAAATAAGATATTCTGTGCACGCGACGCTTGCTCGCCTTCTGTGTCTACGGTCTGCGCTAGCCCTAGGAATTGATAATGGTGACAGAATACTAATCTTGGTCTAGGAGCCAGTTTTGTTGGTTGAGCGACATTCATAGAGTCGAGTCTACAAAGCAAAATGTAAGTGGGCATACATGTTGGACCTACATGCTATAAGCTTTCAGCATCACCTTACCAAGTAAGGGATAAAATGAACATGTACTGGTTATTCCTGATAACCGCATGAAAAACCACTATTATGTGTGATGTTGCTCATAGTAGATACGCGTAAAGAAAAGGAAAAATGTTAGAATAGATTCTACGAACTCCCGATAACGTCTCAACATGTTTCATTAATAGTAAACAAGTGAGCTGTCGATCAATACGTGTAAACTCTCAATACATCCGGAGGGATCTATCCGGCAGCCGTAACGTTCGGCGGTTGGATGTTTAATTCACCTCGAGCCATTAAGTCTGGCAGCTGATTCAACAAAACAACAATGGGGTCGTACGAGTCGAATACGACTTCCAGTTTAGCTACCTCGCGTTCCATTCACATGTAAACATCTTCCGAATTCGATTGCTTTCGGAAGGACGCCATAATGAATTTATTTAACTTCGTAAACAAAGTCTTAACGCAAACTTACCGTGTCCTCGATATGTTTAAAGTCGTCGAAGAGTCTGTTGTTGGAGAGCTTTTGATTGACATTTTTGATATTTGCTGTAAGAGCTATCATGTTGGCTGTGAGCTCGTCGACTTCATTTCGCAGGCGGGTGATCTGCACCTCCCGCACCAGCGTGTGGATCAGCATCCAGCAGGTCAGCAGGCCGATGGCGGCACCGATGATGGCGTACGCATGCCGCTGGCGCCGCCAACCCGGCTTCTCCATCAAGCCGTCTCGGTACTGCCTCTCGAAGTCACCACTCACTAAGTTCTTGGACAAGTCTTTCGCGTCCTTCGTTTCTGGTTGTGTGTACATCGCGACCGGCTCGGGAATGAGCGCGCTGTTCTCGGCCATCACAGTCACAATGACACTGCACTCGCGGCGGAATGGGACGATCAATTAGTTTAGCCGTTATCGGGCCATTATCCGGGTTCGCGGAAGGCGGGAGGGACAACGATGTGGTGTAGAGTGGGACGGGACGACACGGGACGCGCGCTCGCCGGGACGTGCTCGAGGCGAGTGCGCCGGCGCCTGCGTGCGCACGCCGCACGTTGGCGTAGGGTGCCGCACGGAGCTGCGTGAGCGCACGCGTCCTACGCTTACGTTTGACACTACCGCTTTTCCCATCACTACTCTTGCAGAAATAACTTAAGGGTAGAGTATGAAACATTGTGACCTTAAATTCAAACCTTACTTTAAAAAATCTTGAATTGCTATCGTCTTCAAAACTTGGTTTTTCGTTTATGAATGGTACCTAATTAGTTGTGTTTACTCGACAATTAACTGCCGACGTCAACGCATTAGCGAGGTTTCTTGCTGATAAGACTGTTGTTAATGATGTAACATCTATTTTTATTAGTTAGGTACCGACTTAGGATCATTCTCGCGTAGGTATTTGTCTGTGGTGTTAACATAATAATAATAAATCCAATAATTCACATATAATCACACCTATAAATGATATATGAATAGAGTTGGTCCTATTACATTCTTGGTCCTAGATAGGGGTACATTCAGAATTGAATAAATCTCAAAAATATTTTTTTATGACGAGTGATTTTGTTTACGTAGTTTCATGGTTCGAAACGCGGTTCCCCCACTTGTTTTCCGTCGCTGCGTATTTTTAACGCAATCTTATTCCCATATCAATACGGCTACGGTGCGTTTCAGTCAAGTCATTTGACAGACGCATCGGTTACGGTTTTATACTATTAGATAGAGTTATTAAAGGTAAGTAGATATTTTCAAGTCAATAAGCGATTCGAACAGCCTGTGCCTTGCAGCCGGCCGGCATGGCGTGCCAATGAAGCGAGTTCGTATAGAGACGACAAAAAGCCCAAAACCCAAATAACTTCCAAAAACATTAATATCAGCTGTTTACAATATAATGCTGTCGCGATGTATGAGCTTGCTATTTCTCGAACACCTTTTAAAAAAGCTCTACTTAGTGTCTCTCTTTAAAAATATAGTGTGTGTGTGTGATTGATCAAATAAAATAAAAAATGACATTAATTAACAAAATCAACACTGCAAGGACCTATCAGCATGTATTGCTGCCTGTCCTATGAATAGTAATAAATAATAAACACATCAAAAAACTACTCATGACAAAATAGGTCACTGAAGAATTCTCATATCTCCATTATAAGCCAATTATATAATTCCGTATGTCTCATAAAGTCTGATGATAACCATCACACACAAATAGATCACCCGCATGCACGAGGCTACATTTCTTTGACCGCTTACACGTAATAAATTGATGTAATTTATGTTATGAATGAACAGTGACCAAAATAGTTAAAAGATATTATTTCTCTTGGCTGTCAAAGTTCATGCGTAAAATTAGTTGTAGTTATGGAAATTATTAATTATTTTACAATCATCCTCGTCGGTTGACCTTTCTTAAAAAAGCAGTTTTTTTCACGTATATATTGGTGGCCAGAAGATGCTATAAGACATAGATTTCTAGCTACCTACCGCTGAACGTTATTTTGTATGGATGCTTTCGCCACAGGCCACTACTGACGCCGCAGCGATGGCATGTGGCATGCCACTAGTAGGGCGGTTGATGTAGTGGCGGTAGATGTAGTATTGTGGAAGAGTTAATCCATACAAATAGACGGTACCCTGACTTGTCGTCCGTCATTCCGTATTTTTAACGCAACGTAACGCATGCCTCTGTCAGATGATAGGAAATTGCGAATTCCAATCTAATTCCCACACAAATACGGCTACGGTGGGTTTACGGTGCGGTTAAATCGTTTGACACACGCATGCTGCTGCATGCTACAGACAGCATACATGAGCATAAGTATGGAATCCGCAATTTCCTTTCGTACAGACGCATGCGTTACAATGCGTTAAAAAAACGGAATGAGAACGAAAATTGAGTGAACCGCCATAGTTACTATGTGTTACTAAAATTACATCATCGGAGGCGTTGTCGCTCCAATCACTGTGGTATCAGCAGCCTAGGCCAAAAATGCAAACCCTAGATTTAATATACCTACGTATCTTCTTAGAATAACATAGCTACATAGCCTTCATTAACAGTAATGTTTAATATTATACTTTTTGTCAGCACTTGCGGATCTGAAGTTCCTGATGTGGAACACCAGGAGCACAGCTTATTTACTCGATATACGAAAATGGCTTCAGAGCAAATTTATTCAGCATGATGGGCTGGTTCTGCTGACACATAGATATCGAGGGTCTGGAGTACCGGATGTGGAATACTACGAACCCATCTAAATATAAGAGATTCGGAAATAGCTATATTTTGTACAATGTGCATTGGGCGTATCCCATTGATACGTTAAGATAAAGAAGAACCCCAATTCTACACGTGGGTGTCGTCAAAAGCAACTGAGGGATAAATTCATCCAGGAAATGGGCAGCAGCGTTCCCTGTGAAGCAATATCCTGCACTGCGCTCGCAAATTCGGCTGGTAAGTATGTCAATACAGCAGTCCACAGCTAGACATGGACCTTTACCTGTTGGGGGGTATTGCCATTCTCACGATGCTTGGTAAGCGGATTAGCGAGCGCAGTGCAAGATATTGCTTTCACAGGGAACGCTGCTGCCCATTCCCTTGATGAATGAATCCCTAAGGTGCAATTTACGATACCCACGGGCGGGCAGTATAGGGGTGATGCTATTCTAAGCCGACATCACACGGCGGCCGCTGCTGCGTGATTATGAAACGTTAAAGAGCGTGTTCAGACGTACGCGTAAGCGGGCTATTTGGGTATCGCTATAGTGACATGTTGTCTACCCATCGCCTAAAATTGCAATACCTACGCATGTATCCCTCGGGTCCCTTAGTCGCCTCTTACTACACCCACCTAAGCCGGTATCGCACGGCCAAATTAAAGTACCTATCTCAAATTTCGCAACAAGAATATACGCAGGACCCTTAAGTAATTATTGTATCTATATTTCGCTTACTTTTAGTCTAAATTCTTACTTCAAAAACCTTTACCGCCTACAATTAATTATGAGCATCATTTCAAGACTATTTTGTACGCCTGGAGCAAGAATTGTAGCAAGTTCTCAAATGAAAAATATAGCTGTAAGTATTTTCTCAGGCGCTCTTCGTATTAGAGCGACTTGAACGAGACAAAGCCAGAGATAATAAATTAATATAAGTAATTATATATTTTGTCCTTCAGTTTTTTAAGAATAAATATGACAAAGGTCATGTTAACGCTATCAGCCCCAATCGTACTGGAAATAATTTAGGTAACAGTTCAATTTTTTTTAACTTGCACAATTTTCAAGCGCGGGCAGGATTTGGACGTACGACTTTCGTCATTACTAGTGACGACGCCTCTTATATCTGTAAAGATAGAATTAGTCGCCGGGTATTAGTTGCAAAACTAACCCGGTAGATGAAGCCGTGCCACGCGTTACTGGCATTAAATACACTTGCAAAAATGGCAGGCAAGGAATGAGCTGCGGTAGCCCAGATGGAAGAGGCGTCGTTACTAGTAATGACGAAAGTCGCAGGTTCAAATCCTGCCCGCGCTTAAAAGTTTTCCAAGGTTTCAAAAATTGTATTCCTAAGAAATGTTTTAAAATTTGGTATTCACTTCCATTGTGTGAGCCTATTTACCCCCGTCAGTATCTCTGTTACACGTCTAGTCAACCATTCCTGACCTGACTAGGTACGTTCATAAAAACATTGGGGGGGGGCACGCGGGCACCGTCATAAAGTCATACATTTTGATTGCAATGTAGAGTTTATGAAGTGACTGTTGGTAGCGTTAGGCTTAGATTCAAAACCTGATAACTTTTCCACAGGGTAAGCCATGATGTAATTGTCTAGGAATTATTCTACAAGAAAATGTTCCTGCTGGGTACTATTTTATAGTAGTTTCCTACTAAAATATTGCGTAGCTAGCTATAGCTAAAGGCGATCATCCAGTCATGCTGTATTCGTCGAACAGTGCATAAAATTATTAAATTGAATACTAATATCCAAACTAAATTTAACCTTGTCGATACGCTTTCACGCTTATACCAATGAATTGGTTATTAAGATATTTGGCACACACATATATAAGACGGTATGAAAGGACATAGACTACTTTTTACCGCGGGAAAATAGCCGAATTCGCACGACCCGCGGGCTGCACGCGCACCACTAAAACATCTAGAATTGCATAATGCGAGGTACCGTCTGTAGGCAGTCCACATCAATTATTTCAGGCAACCATTCCCGACGTGTAGGTGTAGGTATAGTGTAGTGTAATCTGTGTAATATGTGTAATCGCTCAGATCCTTCTGCAAACGTCCGCAGGTAATGTTCAGAGTAGCTAGATGCGATAACCACTGTTGTTGTGTCAGTTATCAGATTCACAAATTTGTTGAAAAAGATAGCAATTCTCAATGATGACCATACATACACACATATATCACGCCAATATCCCTTGCGGGGTAGGCAGAGCATAAACGTAGTGGTGGTTGAAATATTTAACATACGGTCGTTTGGTGACTCCAAACATAGCACATGAATGCATGCTACAGAAAAGTCATATAAAACTAGGAAAAGTTGCTACGAATTTCGCTACGCCGTAGCATTCGGATTTATTAAACTTTGAATAACAGGTACTTACATACGAAATTTCTGCCATATTTTTTTCTAATAAGTTTATGTAGAGAAGATTTCCGCCCAGCGGTTCCTCCCGTTGCTGCTCATTTTCCCGTGGTAATAGTTGTTTTCCTGCGGTGTTAAGAGGCCATGTGTTATTCCAGGTTATACTTCTACCTGTGTTTCAAATTTCATCCAAATCGGTCAAGCCGTTTGAACATGAAGAGGTAACAAACATATAAGATTTGATTTATAATATTAGTACGGATGCAAATGGAAGTAAAATTGATTTGATTACCACACACACTTACTATGACGGTGTTATTTCAAAAGATTTAGACGAGCTTTTATACAGTGTTTAAATCATTTTCCTTAGGATTTGACGTTGTCAAATGTCAAAGTTAATCCTTGTTTAACAGGGGCATTTATCTTTTTTATCACTCCAGTATGTTATTGTGCATCAGATCGCCCGTCGTCAACGAGTCGAGAAAGAAATAGGAACCCAGCAAAGACAATATTTTGCTTTAGATACCTACCTACTATTTTATTTTTACATCAATCACCAATTAACATCTGAACTCTATATGGAATATGATCTTGAATGGAAAGTAGTTCATTGTCAGCACAGGCCTCCGGACATGAGACTAGATCACATTGTTTTATTATTGTTGCCTTGAACTAATTCAGCGTTTGGCCTTCCTATGCCCTAAACAAGAAACATACCGCATTATGATTTCATCTTATTGGATTGCGTTTAAAAACGTGACTTTTTATGGCTGAAACTCGAAACTAGCATCGCTGGTGACGATCAATATTCAGCCGTTTTTAAATCAGTGACGGTTCTACTTGAATATCCTCTATTGTGTAATTCAGCGTCATATTCTGGAATCACCCTTGCCACAATGCATTAAGACCAAGGTGTTCGATCAGTGCGTCTTACCAGTCATGAACTACGGAGCCGAGACGTGGAACCTCACGTAAAACTGGCCCACCGGTTACATGTCACTCAGAGAGCTATGGGAATGAGAATGTCTTTGCTCGGTATCTTTATAATGGATATAATTCCGAATGAGACTATTCGCAAAATTACCAAAGTAACAGACATAGTCTGGGAGTGTAGCAAACTGAAGTGACAGTGGGCTGGGCATATCTGTCGTAGAACCGACGGCCGGTGGAGTAAGCTGGTTCTTGAGTGGAAGCCACGCCTCGGCAAGCGTAGCATTGAACGACCTCCGGCCAGATGGATCGAAGATTAAAAACAGGTGGCTGGTAGCGTCTGCATAGCGAAAACGAGAGTTGGAAAATTAACTTACAAATATTTGTGCTGTGTGGGATTCGAACTCACGACCCTCGGCATAGCATGGGATATCCACAAAGCCAGTCAAAAAGAATATCATGACAATAATCCGTCCTAAATGTGCCCAGATCTTTCAATATGTAATACGGCCTACCCCAAACGAAGCGCCGGCGAGATGCCAGCGTGATCTCATCCGTAATCAGATCGGCGCGTACACATGTGGTTTAGTCTTGTTGTGGTCTAAATATACGCAACTCCAGCAGACGAGTCGGCCGAGTTCCTAAGCTAACAATAGCGGAGACATCTAAGCGCGAGTTGCCTTTTTGCTTACTATTATATTCAGTCAAACAACTGACTGTCTCTAAAAATATTTTTTACCGTGTCGAATTTTCGTGTCTTTCATTGACTATTTTTACACTATTCACAGGGTTGGATTCCACTTGCATAAAGATAAGTGATTGATTTTCAAATTGTTTAAATACTAATAATATTATCTAATATTTCCGCACTAGTATGTATTATAAAATAGAAGTTTTTTTTGCTGAACTTTTCGCAGATTATGTTCCAACAATTTATTTTTAGTATTCATTCTTAAGAGTAGTTACGAAGGAAGTTTTTGAGTTATATATTTTGTAGACAAATTTATCTCTTTACAAATGAAACTTGGTGAAGTCCTCCGCAACACACACACTATAAATCTCCGCCTACTAATATCAATTAGTATAACACATTTTGATATTTAATTACTAACTCAACTTTACAACTACGATACTCTACTAAACTAATTTTCTGTGATAAAACACATATTCATATACTTGAAACTATACAGGGTGTTAGGGACAGCCATCCGAATACTGATAGGATACATTCAGACTATGAAACTGAACAACTTTCCATAAATAAATATTTCAGGAAATGTCAAAAAAACTGACTGTCCATAATAAATTCAGTCAGCTGATTGTGATTTTGTATCGGAGATCGATTTTTTGTGTCGTTTCCTGACATATGTTTCTAGGGAAAAGTTGTTCAGTTTCATGGTCTGCAGGCACCCTATCAGTATTCGGAGGTATGTCCCTAACGGCCTGTATAATAACATCTATTCCTATGAGCAACAGCTGGAAGTGAAAAGTGTTCACGCTCCGTTTGAGCCCTTCAACCCTCCCCCCCGCACCCTTTCCACGCCTGCTCTTGAAACCTGTCATGTGGAAACTTGTTATGAAGGTTTTTGCGCTATCCCTAGCTTTGTATGCGTAAATAAACCACTCTATATGTATTAAACTACTATCTGTACAATCGCACCTAATTATGCTAGAAATTGTTGTGAGCTTCCTCAAGCCAGAAATCTACTGTTTATTGAATGCATATTCACAGTTTGTTTAAACGGAAATCTTTAGTCTATTCTAGAGCCTGCATGTCAGGAAACCTCCGTAAATAATACAAGGAAATGTGCAGTAACTGATAGTTGTAAGTTCTTGGTAGATATTATACAGGCTTCAAGCACTTTGTTGTCCTTCTATTCCCCGTAGTGTTTACCACCGCAGGTTTACATGCGATGATCAAACGTCAACACAAGAAAGTACTGAAGCCAGACAGCACGGCACCGGCTTTACAACACTCGCATAAAAATATATCCATGAATCGATAAAACGCCTGCGATCGAATGTTTTGTAAACTTGTTATCCTCACCTTAAAAGTTTTCCACTTTGCATTTTCTGGTAAACCTAGTCGCATTATTCAAAAAGGACGACTTTATGTGCATCACAGAAAGGTCAAAGTTGTCCGGCTGTAAGCAAATCCACAAATGAAATGACGACATGCGTACACGCAGTTTCAAATGCTTGAGGTGGCGTGACATGATTCATATCACCAGAAGTGCACACATTAGCGTCGTATTACGAATTCCGAGGCAATATCAATGCTACTTTTTGCCACGTGCGGTAGTAAAAGTAGCCAAGGTTTCTGGAAACGGCGGACACATGTCTTCAATTCTGGCGATCGATTCTGGGGCAGAAACGAGGCAACACCCGTCCGTCGTAAACAAGTGCGAAGTGCGCACATGCGTTTGTTTTTGACATACGATCCGGCTGCGTGTGTGTGAGATACCTCACGTACTATCTAGGGTACACTGCCGTGGATCTACCTACATTGGTTCTTCCTAATACCTGCAGGGAGAACTAGTGTGCGTTGATCCCTAAAATGGGTAACACGATCTTACTGTTGATAATACATAAAATATGACACGTAATGGGGCCAAGGTGAATTAAAAAAAATCAGCATGATCGTTAGTCATCCAGCCAAAAGTCTCAACAATTTAGTTTTAATTCATTCATAAAACAAACAAAAATGTACTATTTATAGATGTTCTTTTGGTCACAATTTTCTTTTTAGATAAATGTAAAGACGACTAATTGTCTACTGACTTAAGCGAAATGGCTACATAAGCACATTTTTACGTTGATTTACGATAAGAACGGATAAACCTAATTGTTGCCGGACTACGAAAAAATGCTACGTGATTGCGTAGCAAAGTCTACAAGTACTTCTACAGCAACGGGAGCCTGATTTTAACGGAGCCGAAATAACATTTGATGCCTATCTGTTCTATATATATTACCTCTATATCCGTACCAATATAATATATATAATCCGTACTTAATATTATAAATCCAGGCAGCCGATATGGCGCAGTGGTAGTGCGACTGCCTGCGGCGCAAAGGTTCTGGGTTCGATTCTCGGTGGGATACTCACAAAGTTGATCATTACTACTGATCACTACTAGTGATAGTAGGCGGTTGAAAAACACTGACACCAGGGTTCATCTGGTCGTTGGACGACTCGGTGTCCCACACGAAAAGAGAAAGAGATTATAAATCTGAGAGTTTGTGTGTGTATGTATGTTTGTTACCTCTTCACGCTCAAACGGCTTGACCGATTTGGATGAAATTTGGAACTCAGCTAAAGTATAACCCAACAAAACACATAAGCCACTTTTTACCGCGGCAAAACAACTATTACCACGGGAAAGTAAGTGTCAGCGGGTGAAACCGCTGGACAGAAATTTAGTTACTAATAATGCACTGCAGAGTAGACTACAACGAAACATACCTATCGTAGGTAATTTTCAATATACGCATATAATACGCAATCTGAACAGCAATTTTTCTTTAAAAATCAAATAAAGCTGCGTAAACACAGAATAACGTAAACATGTACATGCATGTACTAGATATTTACGCTTCTACCAAGGCAATAAATTGTCTTAGGTCATAGCATAGGTCATAGTATAGTAAAAGGTTAAAAAAAACAAAACCATTAATAGCAATAACTGCACCACGCGACGCGACGTGACACGACTATTCAAAATGAAAGACAAGCAAAAACCGCAATTATATTAAGAAAATACAATGCACCGATTTTTTAATCAATATCTTTACTCAAATTTCACTAAATCAGACATATTTGAATAATAAACATTATTTTAATAGGGTGGGCGTACCGGTTCCAAACAAAGAATGACAAGATTTTGTGCGAATAGTTCCTATCTTATAACGTGTAGATGAATTTTCGTAATGAAGGTAAAAATAACAGATTGTATTGTAAAAAAGTTTTGCATAGGAACAAACTAGGTTGAGAGTGGTACATTTACCCTCGTCAATTACTTACGTAACTCAATAATAGGAAATGTCCTACATCGTAAGAACGTAATTTGTGTAGTAAATATTATGAATTTGCAAGTACCATTTCTGTCCACTTCATTTTGTTAATTAATCAATTTATCGTGTATTCAGCTTTCTTTGTAGACTATACAGCAGCATTTACCAAATAAATATTTCCTTAATTTATTTGTCACCTGATTACAAAGTACCATTTACCTATTTTTGTAGATTAAATTTATGCTGTTGCAGCTTGTTTTACTACTTCTATTAGATAAAAACAACATATCCTCTTTGTTGAGGCTTTGACATAGTAAGGCGGTCCTCCCACTTGTCGTCCGTTGCTGCGTATTTTTAACGCACTGTAACGCATGCGTCTGTCAGACGAAAGGAAATTGCGAATACCGATCTGATTCCCATACAAATACGGCTACGGTGCCTTTACGGTGTGTTTCAGATGCGTCTGTCGAGTCATTTGATAGACGCATACGTAACATACATCATAGCCGTATTTGTATGGGAATATGCAATTTCAACAGACAGACAGACGCATGCGTTACGGTGCGTTAAAAATACGCAGCGGCAGACGACAAGTAGGAGAACCGCCTTACTGACATTATTTTTTTGTTGCACCAGTAGAACAAATTAAAATTTACTGTGGCGAGATTTAGAATTTTCTAGATATAAATCGTTACTAGGTTTGGGAGATGTGTGGGCGGGCGGGTCATAGGCTATTTACACTGGCGGTGGCACCAGAAGCGTTTTTCCTGAATGCTTGTGGAATAGTTTCGTGATCACTTGTGAATAGTTCAGCCGCAGATGTTTTCTGTATGAGATATTTTACAAAAATCATTGACATCATTCGAACAATATTCGGCTAATGAATTAGGCACAGATGTGTTTCGACCCTTATGTACCTCAGGAGTATTCAATTATCTTGTGTATGTTTTGAAGGTACAGCCACATCTACATCTGACACATGGCAGTAGTAGTGCGTCCGCCTGTTACGCCAAGCTTCCGAATTCGATTCCAGGTTGAGGGTGATATTTGAATACTTACCAAAAGTTAAAAGATATAGATAATTAATTTCAAAATAAACAGTGCATATAAATAAGAAATCTAAATTAAATGCCGAATTTTTAAACATTTCCCGTGTTAGGAATACCTAAAATTTTAAAAAACTTGGAAAATTTGCAAGTGCGGGCAGGATTTTTTTTAAATTGTATACCTTTCACAGGAAGTGTTTTAAAAATTTGGTAATTAATTTACCGCAGGTTTTCATCGCTTAGACTACATTCAATCTGTAAAACTAGCCCGGTAGATGGAGCAGTGCCACGCGCTTATTGGCATTAAGGTACACTTGCAAAGTTTGCGGGCAAGGGACGAGCCGCGGTAGCCCAGATGGAAGAGGCGTCGCCACTAGTAACGGCAAAAATCGCAGGTTCAAATCCTACCCGCACTTGAAAATTTTCAATGTTTACATTAAAAAAAATAGTACGTACGAGTATCGTAGAGTACGTATCTTCTTTAAGGGTCGGATTATAATGAGTGGCACGGCAGCTACAGCGCTAAAGCGTCCAGGACGTTTGTCGCGAGTTTACATTAAATTTTTGCAACGTATTATACTGAATATCAAACATTCATTTACTCAAAAAGTCTTTGAAATATCACGAGAAACGACCTGGTGCCTATGTTATGAAACTACAGGCTACAAGTACATTGCGTAGCCGGTTCATATTCCTGATATCATAATGGCTAACCTACTACGCAATGAACATCGAATTTCACCTGTAAAATTGTACCCTGTAGTTTGATAATATCGGGCACTAGCCGCTTTCGCGCCGCAGCAGCGACCGAGCAGCTCACTATATCCGACCCTAAGGTCTAGGTTTTCTTTGTGCTTGTTTCTGTGACCGATAAATTTCAGCGGATATGTCTGTTGGTGTAAATCCACAGGATTGCACAATGAAAAGTGGTGGGCGTTGCAGCGCAGACGTCATTTTACAGCATTCAGCCTTTCAGGCACACTGAACTAGTCTGTAATCGACACCTTTACGTACTGTTTACAAACTAGGGCTGGTTAACACCTAGTGCCATAAGACTTCTACCGCAAAGTGATCAAAAATAATAATAATAATAAATAAATAAATAGCTTGGACATGTCACACAGCGCCATCTAGCCCCAAACTAAGCAAATCTTGTTCGCATACAACCTAGTTGACCGTGCATCTGCCTGCTACACTGAGGCTCGATTCCGGGGGGCAGGCAGATATTTGAATACATATATACATACATATAATCATGCCTTAACCGCTATTGGGTTAAGGCATGATTACGGAACTAGATAGCTGATATGAATACTTATATATACGAGTATATATTTTTTTTGTTGTAAATAAATACATAATATACATAGATACACCCAGACTAAACACAAATATCTGAAAATGACTTCACAAATACTTGTGTCTTGTGGGAATCGAACCCGCAGGGGTACTATCCGCTACGCCATCGGTCCAGTCATACACATATACATACTTATATCACACCTAATTTCCTTGCGGGGTAAGTAGAGCGTAAACGGCAGTGAAATACGGATATTTTACGCCTCGTCTGACAAACATTTGAAGGCTATTCAGAAAGACCAATTTTCTTTTTTAAAACACGTTCCGTGTTAGGTACAAAACTTGCAAAATTTTTCAAGTGCGGGCAGGATTTGAACCTACGACTTTCGTCATTACTAGTGACGACGCCTCTTCCATCTGGGCTACCGCAGCTCGTTTTGCAAGTGTATTTAATACCAGTAACGCGTGGCACGGCTCCATCTACCGGGTTAGTTTTGCAACTAATACCCGGCGACTAATTCTATCTTTACTGATTGAATGTAGTCTAAATTATTAAATATACTGCTAATCACAGCCAATGTTTATTCAATTTCGATTTCATTGTAAACGAGACGCGCGTCAAATAACGCTACCTTATACAATACTACATTAATAAGAGCACCTGTGGCACCTACCCTTAATGCGATAATAATTTCAAAGTATATTTTTATGGAACAAAAATGAAGGTGAACATATTTGTCCTTAATAATCGTTGTTATAATTTATTACAAGAATCATCCACTACGGGCGACGACACACGTAGCAATTTGGTGCAATCAGGTTATAAAAAACCGTTCTGTACCATTATCTATAACAAAAAGACACGTTTTTTTAGTATTTGTTGTTATAGCAGCAACAGAAATACAACATCTGTTAAAATTTTAACTGTCTTACTTTCGCGGTTCATGAGATACAGAATCCATACAAAAAACTTATTATTTTTATTACTTATAAACTTATGACTTATTAACTTATTTCTATTTCTGCCGACAACCTGCCACTATGGTGATATACAATTATCTGAATGACCTTTAAATATTTTTCAGACGTGGCTTAAATGTCTGTTTTACGGACGTTTTAGCTCTGCCTACCCCGCAAGGGATATAGGCGTGATATAGGTATGTATAATTTAATAACATTGTTCAGCGCTATCTATCGATGATTTTAAGTACCTTTTCCTTTTTTAAACAGCTGTTTTCGACTACCACATACATACATACATAATTTCCCGGAGGTGTAGGCAGAGACTCCTTCCTTCCACTTACTACGATCCTGGCATACTTCTTTCACCTCCTCTACATTCATCAATCTCTTCACGCATGCTCGTCGGTTTAGCGTACTCTTGACCTAGCACATCGTGACGTTTAATGTCAAATTACTTATTTAGTTTCGCTTCTATGCATCTACTACTACATCGTGACGTATAATGTCAAATTACTTATTTAGTTTCGCTTTTATGCATCTACTACTTAAACGACGACCACACAAATAAGTAGATAAGGTATGTGACTCAGCAGGCTGGTACAATTTGCATGGGAGGTTCAACTTTTTTATATATTTTGACCTCTGTTCCTTGGGGAAAGTGGTTGAGATTCAAGAAATGTTAAACCCATCAAAAATATATTTGCTGCAATTTTTTTACACCTGTATTCATGGGACGGTTCGGTACCTTTTTACCTGGACTGGACTGAACTTAACTCATCATGTGTATTTCGACAACACAGGTAATAATTTTTGAAAAATAAACACCATTGTTTTCTGAGATAATGCTTAGTATATGACACTCTGATTAGGATTCTTCCGATATAATTCCCATTCGAATCTGTTCGGTGGTTAACGAGTTGCGGCACTTTAAAGAATCGCACAAATATACATACATACATGAACTCTAAAAACCAAAAACAACAACCAAACAGCTCGTAAACTTGAGTAGGTACAAAATGTGTTCTCATATTTCGTCATCTCTTCACTTTCACTATTAATTCTGAGACGGTGTCATTTAGCGGGTGTTCCACTTACCACAGGATATCTAACTGTATCCACGAAACCGAATGTAAAGAAATCGGTAGACGACCTCCGAATTTTACCCGTTATTTCCGTGTTCTCAATTTAAAAACGAACAAAAGATTTCGTTCAAGCGAACCTGGTGAAATTTCTCGTTGTTAAAACAAAGAACCAAAAACCTTGTTGCGATCTTTCATAAGTTTGCTGAAATCTAACGGATCAATGAGATGTTTAATATCTATAGTTCAAATCCATTAAAACAGCAATGTGTTGCTATAACTAATAATACTAGGACTAAAGTTAAAATGATTTCACTTAGCAGAAATTCAGGTACGTACCTACTAAATACGAATGTAACGTCCGAAAATGATCCGTAGTTTTAATTAGAAAAGTTTTTGGTAAAAGTTCGAGACTAATTAAAACTCTGACTGTGTCGAAATAATCCAAGCTTCTCTTTTACGTGGTATGGTAGGTACGTAACCTCTAAAAACGGATTAAAATTACAGAGGTTTTTCGTGTGTGCTTTGGCGTTCTTCCCTTTGTATTATAGTATAGCCTATACTTGGTAACCAAACAACAACAATTTATACAAACTAATTAGGTAACTGAAATCACAAAGTTTTAATTGATGTTCTTTATTATTATAACATAAAATTACATATTTTTTTATTGCACAAAAAACAGAAATTCTACAATTTAAAACACAAAAAAGAAACAGTACAACAAGGCAGCGTAAATGCATCAAATCAAGGTAGCATTCTCTGCCAGGCAACTTTTGGGTGAAGAGAAAGTGCGACCACGAAAGAGGGATAGTGCAAAACCTATTACATACAGATAAACAAAAGATAATCGTCTACCTACCTACCTAGCAAAATAAATAAATTAATAGACTACAATATATAAACGAATATATATGTATACTACTATGAAAGATATTAAAAAAATTATAAAGAAGGCAAAGAAAGCAGTATTAGATGACAGTTAAGTTACTTAGTAAAAAGAAATTTTATAGCTCAATCTATATGTATTATGTAACTCATCATGTGCATCTACTTACATAAATAGCGTTTCTTTCATAAAAGGATAGTGTCGATTCGCCTCTCCGTTCTAGGTAGGTACTAGGACTAGGACCAAGAAGCTTGTAGGACCTATAACAAATAAGATATTGCCGTGATCGTAGGTATAATAGAAGTACGGTTAGTCTTATAATGAATTCTTATAGTTCTGTTTTAATATGCCTCATTAAAGTTTTTGCCATATTAAGGTACTCACGTGGCGACAAAGCATCCCTAGAATCTTAAATTAGCAGCTACATTGCCAAAACCCGGTCAACTTCGTCTATTCCTCAAACTTGTCCATTTCCTGACTCGTCCATTTCAACCATCAGTAAGTAGTGCGTTTATGAGTCAAATCATAAGGTACCTAACTAATGGGTTCAATCACCTAGCTGTACGTGATCATATGATTCATTTGAAAAAAACAGGTATTCATTCTAGCTACTGTGTTTACCTTTTGTCTATTTTGCAACATCAACTCGAAGAATATCACTAGTACTTGACATGATTTGATTTCTATTTAAAAATGTTGCTACTCAGTAAGGCCTACTTTACGCATGCTTAAGTAAAGTTATACAGAATCGGAAATCATATGAAAATAATGGTGAATGGAAATGTGAATATAGGGTGTAAGGGATAGCCCTCCGAATACGTATAGGGTGTATTCAGACTGAGAAACTGAACAACTACCCATAAAAAATATTTCAGGGAACGTAATTTTTTTTACTTTTCATAGTAAATGCAGTCAGCTGATTGTGATTATGGATGGGAGGTCGAATATTTTCTGTCGTTTCCTGACGTAGGTATGTCTATGGGGGAAAAATGTTCAGTTTCATGGTCTGAATGCACCTTATCAGTAGAAATAGACTACGATTTGTCAGCTTGCCACTCTTCTCTTATCAAGTCGTCGATTTGTCCAGTTAGAAGGAACACAAATAATACTACTGCGTATTAGTAGGAGGCAGGCCGTCCCACGCTACACTTTTTGACTTGAGAACTTATAGACTCAGAGAATTGACTCTTATCTATCATCATCATGTACATGGATGATGCTTGCGCTGTTCACGACGCTTGGCACGTAGGTAGTCGCGCGAAAGTGTTGTTCAACGTTCCTTGTAAACACTCCAGTGAGAGGTGTTATAAGGAACGTTGCTGCCCATTGCTTGTATTTTTTCCTTGGACGACTTTTATAACACCCACTTTTATAACACCCATTGGGATGATAGTTTTTAAACGGAGTGACTCCATAGATATCCACATCGAAACACTATAATTTTTCTTAAGCTTGATCAAAAATGCTTGTTTAAATGTTCTCCAGGAATGCAATCTATTTCTGTCTGCCAGACCGGCCTATAATAAGTTAGGTAACAAAACTTGGCTGGAATTTGCCTGGATCTTTTGTTTTAAGCGCCACCCACCGCAAAAAATTGTCTATGGCCTTTTAGAGGTTGGCCTTGAATGGGATGAACAGAACTTGACTCAAGAGACTGGTTTTATTAACTAAATTTTAAGGATATCAGAAAATTGTGAAATAAGAAAGCTTAAGAGAAGTAAGCAAAAATGAAAGTGCCAATTTAAACTTGTTTTTCTAGATCTAAAATCATGGTCATCACAAAAGGCATACCTGCCTACTGTAGCTTCATTAAAATAACATCTGTTTACAGATTTTTTCAATTAAACATTTTATACCCTCGGCATTTTTATGTCGCCTACATTAAGACGGTAAATATTATGAGAAATACTGCTTCATAGGCGCCACTAAACAAAAATAAATAAAAGGTCAGTAAATGACAGTAAACTATTTGCAAAATAAACTGCCCAGAGTAAGGTAGGTATTTTCTAGGTTTTTAAAATACATATCGTCGATTCCTCTCACCATAAATGAGAAACTCTTTTAAAACCAACAATGGATAACTACCAATCGCTTGGTTGTATTTAAAACATAAAATGGGTATTACACTTACACTAGTCTGAATACCGGGCACGGTTCGGCATTTAATATATTGCTGGTTATTTATTATATAGAATAGGTGTCATTTCAATAAGCTCAAGATAACTAGCAATGTATATCGGACCGTGTACGGTATTCAGGAACAGTTCGGGTCGTTGGATGACTCGGTGTCCCATACGAAAACAAGAAGCAGGAACAGTGTAATCCGTACTAATATTATAAAGCTGAGAGTTTGTGTGTGGGTGTGTGTGTGTGTGTGTGTGTGTGTGTGTGTGTGTGTGTGTGTGTGTGTGTGTGTGTGTGTGTGTGTGTGTGTGTGTGAATGTATGTTTGTAACCTCTGCACACTCAAACGGCTTGACCGATTTTTATGTAATTTGGAACACAGGTAGAGTATAACCTGGAATAACACATAGGCCACTTTTTACCGCAGGAAAACAACCGCGGGTGAAGCCGCTGGGCGGAAATCTAGTAGGGGTCTAAATATAGGACGTCAACAATAAAATGTAGAGCACTGACACGATGCCTAACCCGCCCAGCTGATGGTAGCTTCCTTTGCTTCCTCCCGAACGGGGGGTTTCACTTTCACCTGGGGGCGTGATCTCGCGAGCGCTGAAGATCACCCGATGTGACAAAGTGGGAACATTTCCCCGACCCAACGACCTGCATGTGGCGGCATGCAGCATGGAGAACCATGGCCAGGAGGCAAAGTCTCGACGCCATCTCGAAGACTTCAACGATGTAGAGCACTTTGCAGCCTACTCGCAACTGAATAGCGAGATCTTCAGCAGAATTGTATTTTCTTTCCTATAATTCACCTTTCGAATATTAGTATTCATCCAGGCACCACTACTAATTCACTAAGCTATTCTGTGCCTAGTTAGCTTGTCTTCACATTTGCTGCACAATATTGCAGTAGGTACATGATAACCAAACGTTAAATTACTAACTTCTCGTGTTGGGTTTACCAAAGAAAGGTATTATGGAAGAGTTCTTTGGTAATGATAATAGCGAATGTCACAGGTTCAAATACTGCCTGCGATAAAACTTTTCAAAAATTTGATAGCCAGCCAGATAAATGATAGGGAATAAAATTTGTTTCTACTTGTGGTTTTATACAACTCCTTTAGTCATTAACACCGGACTAATGTAACAATCACCGTGTGTGTGACTGCCTCAAATATGGTCAAACGAGAGTTGATTGTATAGGATGAATCTTTACTACTGACCGATAGCGAAGACTCAGGATGGGCTGGTAATAAAGAATAACTTTCCCCAAGGAACATAGGTCGAAATATGAAACAGAAAATGACCTCCCATACAAAATTGCCGATCAGTTGATTTGGGTTACTACCGGTGCTCCATTTTTTATTTGTCATATATCGATCTATGTGACTTGGGGAAAGTTGTTCCTTAACATCAGTCCGTTATTAATGACTAGTAAAATTTCACCCTATATACAGGGTGTAAGGGACAGCCCTCCGAATTCTTATAAGGTACAACTTCCCATCAGAAAATATTTCTGTAATCGTGAAAAAAAATGTGACTTCCCATATAATAGTTATTGCAGTTAGCTAATCGTGATTTTGTATAGGGGGTTAAAAACTTTTTTGTCGTTTCCCAACATAGGCTCCTTAGTAAATGGTCTGATCGTGCCTGCACAGTTTTCGGTACACCGTCCCTTATACCCTGTATATGATTTCCTTTGCATTCCTATTTTACTTAGAAGGCTTCAAATTTGTCATAATAGTAGATAACAAAGAAGAGACAAAGTTTAATGTTTACAATGTGCAATGTACTGCTTTTATTGCACGTACAGTGTTTTCAAATAAATGAAGTATGATTCAGTCTTGTAGAGCCTTAATACAGTCAGCAACACAATTTACATAGGTTATTAGATAATTAATAATGCAACGAGTAAATAATCGCAGTGTGGCGTACCTACCTATGGTGCCACTTGGGTTATCATAAAAACCGCATTATCTATTATATGCCTTGCGCGGACATAGCTATACATATCGATGGTTTCTTTCTATTGATTCAAAAATCATCATAGTATTCGGATATCATTCGTTTTGTCGTTTTTTAGGCCGGTCAACGAAATCTACAGCTAGAAGCGCAATTCTATAAAATGTAGGTAACAAGTCGTAAACAAATCTTTAACGTAAGGTTTAATATAAGCATAAACATCACACAAACATTACAGGTGTAAGAAAAATCCGAAACGTACCTATACCTGTCGTGTCTACATTTCAGAAATCAGCAATAAAAAAAATGTGGTGAGTGTACAGTACTCGTAGTGAATCATATAGGCGGCGCGGCGGTCAAATTTCTTCGGTGTCTCTCAATCATCAGAACCGGAGTTCCGGGTATTAGTAAAACACGACTGAGGGTCAGCAATATTGACACACTTTCTTCAATATGGTCAATGAAAGTTTGTTTTTGCTATCAGTGGCCGAAATGAAAGTACATAAAGGATTTCGTTTTTCTTTGCAATGAGCCTATGTAGGTATCTATCGGTAGTGTTATGTATGTCATAATTTGTTGTGGTACCTATCCTCCGTGTTGGGATCAAGCTTACAGCACAATACGAGTAGGTATACGTATCGTATACATACATCTCATTCTGTCCGATCAGTTCTTCCCAGAACAACTTCTAAGCCCTGTGGAGCCCCAACGCGATTGGGCTGGTGGTGGTTTGAACAACCACACAAACTTCTCCGGATGAGCTCTCGCTCTCTACCAACTAGTCAGGTGTAGATTTCAAAGCCTCGGGGATAAAATTGCTGTGTCCAGTAAAAAAAAAAACAACAATACCCTTACATAGTTGCGCGAATTTAGGTAGGTAAGTATAAAAACTTAGTTGTTGCTTGTAATTCATAAAATAATTTTATTTAATCATGATTTTAAATACTTCGTGCAGTGCGTGGATAACGTAATAAAACTAGGTATAAACAGTAAGTTATCAACTTCATATCCTCTTGATTAGATGTTATCATATCACAGTATTAGTTTGGGGGAAATCCCGGTTTACCCGTTTGCTTGGTATAATTTCAGTTGGTTTTCAAACTCTGACACCACGGTTCATCGGATCATTTGTAGGCGCAGTGTTAGTGTCCCACCACTCCCACCCCACGCGATACGAGCGAAGCTTTTAATTCCGAAGAATCATTTATTGAATGTTAGAAGTACTTATATACACATGTGGAAAGCATATTTACGTAAAGTAAAAAATAAATATTATAGGTAGGGTCATTGCGCTGGTTCACGACCATGCTTCAGTTCGCGACAGTTTTGACCAACCTCAGTAATATTTCAATTTGGTACATAGCTCATAAAGTAAACTTAAATTTAAAAGAATATACTATATTGGGAAATTTTCCTTGCGATCGCTGGCGATAACTTAAGATGAGCTGGTGATGATAAGGAACAACTTGCCCCAAGGACTACCTATATAATAGGTCGAAATACGGAAAAACATTTGGACCTCGGAAAATTGCAGATCGGCTGATTTGAGTAAGTTTTTTTTTACATATTTTAACCTATAGGTACATAGTTAGGTTAGTTTGGGGAAATTTGTTCCCATCACCAGCTCGTCTTGAGATTTCCCTATCGGTCACGAGTAAAATTTCATCCTTAATAAACTAGGTTTGAGCCCTGTCTATGCCTGATACCTGGTCCGAAGGTGCTCATGGCGCTCGCTGCGATACCACGCTGTATTGCGAGAGATATAATGTACCTATCTAAGTAAGTCTAAACTGAAACACTATGAGGTCTTAGCTGCATCATTCCTAGCGATATAGGGAAGCAAGGGGAGCGCAAGAATGTGCGTGTGCGCAAATAGAACGCGCTAATTTCGTCCTGCAGTGCAGATAACTCGGGATGCATGCAGCTGGTGCCGTCGTGCATACCACTACCTACATCTTTCAAGGGGGTTCTCAAACTGGGCTAATTCCATAGGAAGAACCAGCCCAGGAAGCAAAATCCTTGGTTCACACCTAACGTGCAGCTCAGGATCATATGGTTCAATCTAACCTCAGTTCTTCTTCGTCGTCAAGTGTAGTGGCGAATTAAATTTTATTTACCCAATATGTTGCCACACTAACGGCATTTGAAGTGGCTGCCCATAGGTCTTCAAGCGTGCAGAATATGTCGGGCGGGGCACGCAGGGCAATTTACCTCAGTTAAAACAAATCTATAGCCACCAAAAATTCTTCCCCTTCTTCTTTCTTTCCATTCAACTTACAGACAAGATACGGATATATGTATAACCCGATCCGTGTTTATTTTATTACCTAGGTGTTCCGTAATTGTTCCGTGTCATTAGTGAATTAACGGATACAATGTCATGAAATGATAAAATGTAGGTCATACACAAGCTTAAGCGCGTCTCGTGTTACTTTTAGCACCGTGTAACTGCCGCTTCCATTTTATTGTATTGTAACTACCTGTTATGGATTAGTGCCTTCTTAAAATAGAGCACTTAAGTACGTACCTACCTGCATACAATGCGCTGATTCAGGTAGAAATACAAGCAAATAATAGGAAATGTGTTCGGCACCTGTCGTTTTTAGGGCTCTGTACCTTAAAAAGGTTCTTCGAGGTAGTTCTCCAGCTTGTAAAAGAGTATATCAATAGTTATTAGAAGGGAAAACATGGTAGGACACTTGATACGCCATGATCATTTAATCTGAGATCTGTGAAAATGGCAAGTTGTTTTTGCATTTTAGGGGACTGCAAACGAAAAACTATACAAAATTGCAGGCTAGCGCACTAGCGCTAGCCTGCAATGTTAATGTTGAACTACTAAGTTCAAGTGGGAATAGTGGGATATCGTACCATAGAAAGTACGGAACCCTCGGTGGGCGAGTCCGACTGGCATTTGGCCGGTTTATTTTTAAGGTTCAGAGCCGCCTTCAAATAATACTAAGTGTAGCTGCTACCCGCCGCATCTCAGCTCAGTTGACTTGATTAAGATTGGTGGTGCCACCACGTACGAGGTACCTATCAATCAGGCATGATTAATTGATTAATCAATAGTTTATCAAATTACAAAACAGAGCCTTTTGCTCCGATCTGAAATGACTAAACAATGAGTGAATTCTTGAAATTGGTCAACAAGCAGTTATTTGCTGAAGACGCATTCTAGGTCTTGAAGTTGAATAAAACCGTTGTACTCGGTCCTTTTGTTTGTAAAGAGCGTGTGCTATCGCTGTTGAGTAGCGCGTCATTCAACTCGCAAATCGCAACGGCGCGCGGCGCTTCGCATTCGCACACAACACAACGCAAGCTGCTCCCAGTTCGAATTTGGCGCGCAGGCTAGCGGTCGAGCTTCGAGCCGCAAAGCCACTGGCCAGCAACCTCGCGAAATAAAAAAAATAAAAGTTCCGTTCTCGGCGCGGGCGGCTGTGCGTGCTGTTATTTTTATTTATTTTTCGTTTTTGGTGGCGTTAGTAGTTAAAATTTAAATGAAAACTGTATATTATTAACAAGAAGTTTAATTTAGAAGTGTATAACATTAACAGGATTCGTATTTCTATGGTATGTTGTGTCATTTCTGTGTTATCAACTTGGGTTATCAATGCGAACTTTTTGTAAAGCTGTGCTTCCTTTGTTTAGGAGCGCCGACGCCTACGCAGACGATGATAGCTTGACCGTAGTACTACGTACTACTAACACCATATAAACATTCAGAATGGATGGCGAAAGGAAAATAAACTTATGTGAGGGCGTCCCCCTCAACTCAGCAGGTGCGGCAAACATTTTTCTGAATACCGGTAGATCTAAAGTCAACCCGGATGGGACTGTCATACGTTTACAAACAGGTGAATTTAGTTATAAAAACACCATTATTCAATTGGTTTTTATTCGTCAAAACTTTGTGCTAAACAGTGCGCATGTTAATTTCTTTGTTATAGAGAAACCGGCCGAGGTAGGCGTGCATATAAATACAACCTTCTCGATAGCGTCTTCCAAGAAAATTAAGGTGCTATTTGTACTGAACTTCCTTCTGAGTGTGATCTGTATGGTGATCAGCTGTTCCATAGCGTTCTACTACTGGAATGAGATGATTTCCATGAGAAGACAGATAGACCTTATGAAAGACCAGTTCCTCATAAACCATAGTCAAGAGAGGCTGGAGCCAAGTCCACTAGTAGCAGACCGGAGGCAGTTTAAAGGCATTGATCTCAGGCAGCCGAGAATGAACCCAGGGCCGGGACTAGAGGTGTCACCGAATGCCAGAAAGTACTTTGTGGAAGACCTTGGAGAAGATATGCTGTTAGTTGATTCAAGTAAGAAGAGCCCTGTCAGCACGGATTCTGCTCCGGTTTTAAATGATCTGTCTATTTTAAAAAAAGGTACATACCTATCTACACAAATAATGTAATTTTTAATTGTTTTTTAAATTCCTTTTTTTTATTATGTTCAAGCAAGTATATAAAAATATCACAAGCATAACTACTATTTCAAATTAATTTCAGTGCCAGACCCCCTGATTGCACACTTCAATGGAGCTGTAAAGGAAGTAAACATTGGAAAAAACAGTGAGTATCATTCATACCTTATTCATCATATAAAATGCATACAAGTTACATAACTACTATGCATAAATAATTATTGTATTACCATTCTTATTCTAGTCACTACCATGAGATATGTTTATAGCTAAGTTGCTAGCTAACAAGTAATCTAGAAAAAATCCAGTCAGTCTGCCATATGTTCAAGAAGTATTTAAATGTTAATTTATGTAGGCCTGCCATACACAGGATGTCTGTTTACTATATGTACATTATTTTTATTGCTAGTGGTTAGTACATTTCTTAGAACTTATCTGTAATGTTAAAATCAAAGGCATAAGGTTTGTTTCTCAAGGTTCAACTGGCATGCTTCTGTCATTTAATATTCAACAACTTGGCCAGTCTTACTGCTTGGTAATACAGTTCAAATTTGCATAGACTTAACTATTGGTAAAGTTGTAGGCCAGTAGTACAGAAGCCATATGGGAATGTTTTGATAGCAATTAATCTCCACTTACATCAATTAGGCAACAGACATTGTTAGATAATTCCTTTTTGAAATGCTCAAAGATGCTACTGAATTAGTAACTAGACACATTTAAACTTGAAATTTCAATAAATCTTCTTTCTTTTCTTCTTCTGTACTTTTAATATCAACAGTTGAATAAATAATAGTACAAAAACAAAGGGAAGGAAACTCACTTGTGTGTGTGGTTTATTGAACTCATTGCATGATTAATAAGTAATTTCCTAAATTACTTTAGGTTAACTGCAAACATACATTTATACAGATGTCTCAAAAAGACCTTACTATTTAATTATTATTAAACTTACGTAATTGTTTTTTATAATTAGTTTGCAAATTCTTAGTGCTTCTGTTACTAAAACTCGACTTTCTTTTTTCTCTCAGGCTTCAAATTTCAAATCAGGTGCAACATTGTTTTGCATATTATGTAAAAAAATGCATACCTTTCTGCCTACATCTGATTGATGACTGTGGTTAAATTTCTGGTGATATTAAGTACACATATTGTAGTGTATGATCTAGTAAAGTTTAATTGCAATACAATATAGGGTAACCGTGCGAATGAGAAGGCCAGTTAGGTACTTACCTAATGACGTTCGATTTGACCACAATGGGATTTCTACATTCATATCTTTGCGTAATACAAAATATGGCCTAAATTTGCAATGGTTCCCTTTTTGAAGTCCATTTTTTCCATACGGTTTTTCCTATTTAGACACAGGGTCTCAACGTTATATGTTATGTACTGAGCTACTGCGATTCGACAATCCATGATGTCAGAGTATGCAAAACTAATAGTAATAATAATCATAAGCATCATCCTATGACCTAGACTACAGTCATGAGCAAATCCACATTTAAAAAAAAACAAATTAAAAAAAATATCTGGAAAAGGCTTAATGCAGGCATAGAGTTGCGTAGGGTACTGATTCGCGGAGAAGAGTAGGTTATGGATGCGCGCGTATATTTAGAAGGTAATACGGCGGCCCTTCCTAAATACCTAACTATCAAAGTAAACTTGTGCCGTGTGATGCCGGCTTAGAATGGCATGACCCCATTTCTTACCCATGGTTGTCGTAAGAGGCAACTAAGGGACTCGAGGGTTAGATGTGTATTGCAATTTTAGGCGATAGGCTGACAACCTGTCACTATAGTGATACACAGTTATCTGATTGACCCTCAAACTTTTCTCAGACGTGGTGTTAATAGTCGTTTTACGGCCGTTAACGCTCTGCCTACCCCGTAAGGGATATAGGCTCATGCCTATATATGTATGGATGGCAAAGTTAACTTAAACGATAATACCGTTATTAAAAGTGGTAGAAGAGAGATATGAAATAATAACAAAACTAAGATTACACTCGATAATAAAGCAATAAAGCAGACATTGCTAAATTGATGTCATTTTCTATTTGCGTGAAATCGTTAATAAATGATGCGCCTATTCAATAATTAAGTGCATTTAATGATAACTTAATATAATAAGTAAATGGTTTAACTAAGTACCTACTTCATAATGTAATTAAAAGAATAGGTGTTTGTTTAATCATGTAGACTGTGTAATTATTACTTAATACCTACAGGAAATAAAGTCCTTGAAAATACTTCAATATTTGTGTCAATTATTGTCATTCTAGTCTCGTGTTCATATTGTAGCAGATACGGACATCCTGCGTGTGGTTGTTCAATAGATAGTTGGAATCTGCTGTAGTTGCTAAGGATACGGACTCATAAGTTATTATCTATCGTACAAAATTTACATAATTTCTTTAAGGCTACCGATATAGGGAATCCTATTGATTAGAGTTTTTTTTTTTACATTACGTATAAAGCACTCAATATATAAATATTATTAAACACAGTTTGTTGTTTACTGTTATCTTAATATACACACGCGTGGATTTGCTGTGACCTTAGTCATACTCATATCAGTCACAGATAGCTATAATTTCGCGAAGACCGAAATGGGTCGCGGCCTAGTCTGGGTTAGTTCAGATACGATAACCGATAACTCATGTTTGTTTAGTTTTTTATGAGTTCTCGCGACGCTAGTTCGCTACTTTCTTTTTTTGATCATATGAGTAAATAAGATGATATGAGTAATATAAATTAGGTATTGTTATTTATTAGTTATAGCCACTCGAGGGTGTGTATTGCAATTTAGGCGATGGGCTGACAACCTGTCACGATATACATAATTTTCCGTAGGACCCTCAAATATTTGTCAGACGTGGCGTAAATGTCTGTTTTTTGCAGCCGTTTACGCTGCTGCTGTTGCTGCATACCCCGCTAGGGATTATAGGCGTGATATGTGTGTGTGTGTTGTCACTTACAAAATTACAGCGCTCTGAATTTTTTAGTTTTAACAATGACTTCAATTCGTATAGTATTCTACGAATACTTTGCTAATTCTACGGATAAAGAAATAGAGAATCTAAAATCATTTGATAGCCTGAATCCTGTGTAAAAAAGTATAATAAAGCTTAAGCGTATAAGTTCAGATGCAGGTTTATTGACACCCATTTTTAAATTTATTTTTTCTTGTATTCAGTAATCCTTGGCCCGTGGGAGCGCGATAACGAGGTGTCGTCCAAAGGCAGCGAGGAGAAAATCGAGCTCAACAACAACTACGTGACGATAAAAGAGAGTGGACTGTACCTTGTCTACGCCCAAGTGAGTACCGCATCTAGTCTTCACTCATTTTAAGTATTAGACCGGGTCAATCGCGATAGTATTTAGGTAAATATTAGTAATTTACCTGTGTCCCGACGTTTCAACACAGTTTCATGTATCGTGGTCGCGGGTCGCATCTAGTCTTATTGTTATTTGTCCCTTACTATCAGCTGTTTTCAATAGGAGTTTTTCAGTGGATAGTTCTGAATTCCAAACTAGAGGGCGCTTTGCTAAACTAAAAATTGGACATATTAATATGGCTAGCGGCAGCCATAGTTTTAACACAGGTTCCATTTTACGTTGTGTTCGTTAGTAATTAATTCTGTTCGTTTATTTGCTACAAAATAAACTTGTCGTCTACCTTTTATATTAGGTGCCATTCATGTCAATAAACAAAAAAACAATAATCAATTTAGAACAATTCAGTAAACAGAAAATAAAGAATGATTTAGAGTGGTACAGATTTCGTGTAAAGAAACGTTATTTCAATTAAGCTCACCGCCCTCTACATGACACTCGAAAACCCCTAGAAAATATCCCATTCGGCATCATGTTCGGCATCAAATGTGCGTCGCCTTGTGATATTCTTATAGGGATACCGTCGTTTTGCATATTGTTGAAGTTCCCAATATACTTTGGCATAATGTTTATATGTAATATTCCCAATATACTTTGGCATAATGTATACTGCATTAAAAGTCATACTATTTAACCTATTTTATTTTAGACTAGTTTTGTTTTTCTACATAATAGGTGGTAGCCGTGTGATGCCGGCTTAGAATAGCATTACCCCCTTTCTTCCCCGTGGGTGTCGTAAGAGACGACTAAGGGTCTCGAGGGTTACATGTGTATTGCAATTGCGGACGTGGCGTGAATGTTCGTTTTAGCGTCAGTTTACGCTCTGCCTACCCTGCAAGGGATATAGGCATGATATATGTAATATGTATGCATGTATGTTGTTTTTCTACATAATAGGTATGGTATGGTGCGGCGGGGGTCACACCTCCTAAGCCGCGAACATGTTTTTAAAAAATGATAACGAATAATATGCCTAGTTATCTTTATCCTAATAAGTAAATAATATGATTAGTTATATCTATGCTTCTAGACATTATGACTCGGTAATTTATGCTACAAGGGTTATGCGTGTTGTTCTTATGACGAATAAGACTATATAACATAATAATGCGTAATACAAATATGACTTGAAATTTTATGCAAACCGACCCCAAACCCACTTTTCGCCGAGTTTTTTTGATACCGCCGTAATATATGCCCTATCCATAGCTACTTATACATATATTGGGTCGGTGTAGTTATCTAGGGTAATATGTTGATTAGAGATTGGACTATACCATACTGACTACCAGACTGTACTGTTAATTTAAACTATGATCCTATGATAGCTTTAATAATTGTCTAATAGTAGTAAAACATGCTTAGATTTGGGCAGGTAACAAGTTTTGCATAAGGATACTTATTTTATTTGCTGTAGATTGTAGTTTAATTTCTAAATAGGTAAAGTAAGTAAGTTGGTCGACCTTATTTAATATAGTAGGCCAATTATTGTAGGATGTAAAATTAAGGGCTTGACTTTCATTTATTTCTTATTTCCTTATTCTAAAATCTTTTCCTCAAAAAATCAGCGCATTTTGTATGCTGTTAGTCATACAATCAATGCTAAAAAAAACTGCTGCCGAAAAGGGTAGGTTATTGACCCCAAAATTTCGGAACAATTGGGTCGTCATCCTTTCAACGGAGCAAAATAACAGGAAAACGCGATTGAATATTTCTTTAAGCAGCCCTTGAAACATTTTTTTTCAAAACTAATTAAAATAGTCCCAAAAAAAGAAACGAGCATTTTAAATTATTAGGTCCCAAAAAACTCTAGGGAAAATTGCCGTGTGGTGCCGGCTTAGAGCAGCATCACCCCAATACTACTTGTGGGCGTAAAAACTAAGGGATAGGCATCCATGGAATGAGCAGCAGCGTTCTCTGTGAATGCAACATCTTGCAATGCGCTCGCCAGTCCGCCTGCCAAGCGTGGTGAGTAAGGCAATACCCCCCAATAGGGGGAGGCCCATGTCCAGCAGTGGACTGTTATGGCTGTTAATGATGAAGATCTCAAATACACTATGTAAATTAAAAGTGGGTTTGAACTTTATGTCGCTGGTGTAAGAACGTCGCTTCGACGTCTTTTATGAAGTGATAAGTCATTTCATTACATTCGTCACCCGGAGAAGAACCCACGGGAAAACAAATTACCATCTCCACAAATGGGGTCTAAAGGTGTCACCACAATGCGACTGCGGAGCACCTGACCAAACCTTAGGCCATGTTGGGAAAACAGGGAAGTGGGCCCTGTTTTCCCGGTGGTATAGCCGATCTGCACAAGTACACTCCTGACGCAGAGAGCTGGCTGAAAAACCTAGACATTGACGTATGATCTAAGCAGGGATTGCCATACGATATGATGATCGTCGAGAACCCAGGATCGTCTCCGCGTTCAATTTAAGTTTTTGCTATCACTTTTCATTAGCTTTAGATAGTAACAGAGCGCAGCAGTGTTGCTAAAAACATCACTTATCTACCTTTTCCAGGTGGTATACCTGACTCACGCACCAAACTGTTTCTTCGTGTGGGCGCACCAGCCCTCGCAGACGCCGCGCCTGCTCACCACGTGCGCCACCGGCGACGACTCCAGCTCACGACCCTTAGACAAGTCCCAGATCTCCTGCTCAGTACAAACGGTAGCCCGACTGCACAAGGGAGACACCGTCAATATCGCCCAGAGAGAACCAAACAGGACACTCTGGCTACGGCCGGGTTATACCTACTTTGGCTTCGTCAAACTTAGTTCCTAGTACGGCTGTGATAAATAGTTAGGTTTGTGAATATAATGAGCCCTGTGTGATAAAAACTAAGCAACATACTGCTAGGGTTTTCAAGAATGAACATATTATGTGATAAAAGAAACGGTAACGGACTAGTATCTATATATTTGGAAAGTGCGTACTTACACACAGGGCTTTGCTTAGCAGGAAATGTTTCACTGCCATTGCGTTTTTAATTCAGATATGATGTGATGTCATATTTAAAAAGTGCCTTACGGTTTGAAACCGAAATGTTGAACTTAAATGAACAATGCAAAATGATTTGTAAGGTGATTTTAGTGCCATAAAGTTATGTTACATAAAGGTTGAATTGCAAAATATTACGAATGCATCATGCGTCTGAGTTGGAATTCTCGACTCATAATAATACATTACCAACATACAACTTGTGTATGTTGCACATGAGTAATACTATACACACATACAGGTCTTCCAATACATTAGCATTTTATTTATACTTGAATAAGTATACTTCTAAGATTGTAATAAAGGCGATTTTCTATTATAAATGTTATATTTTCAAATTTAGTTTCGTATGTGAATTTGATCTCTAAATGTCGGTCGAAATATCCCACGTAATTTCGAGTTAAGTATATCAAAATTTTTAGTCACTCTTGTTTAGCTGTGTGAGAAGTTTAATTTGTTATTTTTGCAATATTATTACTATGTAATGGTGATGAATAACAATATAATTTTAAGTACTCTATTACTTAATTGATACTTGCTCAAAAGCAATGCCTTTCGACTCAATTATACAATTATTCTGGTCTTTTTATGAGACATGTTTACTACTTAATAGTTGTAAGTATTTTGTCATTATTTTTGTAAGGATTTTACCATTTTGGTAATGTGCGAGTCATACAGAACAAAAATGTTAGTTATAATAATGATTAATAATGGTGCTGATTTGTTGATATAGTTCAGCTAAAACATTATAATAATAGAGTAGGAATAAGTTGGATGTAAAGTGTAAAAACAAATGCCCCGTCCGCCAATAAACGGCTACAAAATGATTTTGACTTTAATTTATAATCCTCCAAGCGTATCATGTGAGCACCACCACTACCCTCCACACACCAACACTACACCTATCCAACTAGTCACCTAGCACCGGAGCACAAAGAAGAAAATGGGATAAAAACCTTCCTAGCCTCATTTTAGGGCATACTTATAAAAAAGTTCCCGTGAAGATACCGCTTGCACAGAGTAAGTATTGGCGGCTGCGGTGCCGCTTGGCAGGCCGCTAGTTTATTTATAATTAGTTATCTTGCAAATGTTGTAGGAGGCCTTTGTGTCGGAGGGATACAGATATATATTTATTAATGCATGTAAAATTAAATTTATGCTGTTCTCTTTAGTAGAGTACCTAATTAAAGAGGCAAGGTTTTTATGTATAGTTTATGCCGGAAAAAGGTCTTATCCCGCGGGAAAATAGTTAGCAGGGGGTAATACCGCTGGGCAGGCCGCTAGTTACATTATATCTCTATATAGTTTGTGATTATACATTTTTAATAAATTATGGCATTTCCCGAGTTTTTAAATATTTACACTGAGACAATGTATTTCTTTTTGTATTTATAGGTTCACAAATATTATTCTGTGTATCCAAACTATGTATTCCGTGTCACGTAAAAATATATTTCAGATTTTTGCGTTAGTCAATAGTCGGTCGTGAGCTGTCATTTTTATTGGAACGAAACGTAATAATATAACCTCAAAAATTTTGTGTTTGGTGTATTCCGTACATTATTAATATTTATTAAATCCCTTTTCAAAATGTTGACCAGGTTTGTATTTGCAAAATAAATAATTGATACACAAAGCACGGTTTTGTCTACTTCTGAAGGAGTTCAGACGTAAGCATATTTAAGTTTTTGGTTACATTACAGGCTCAGATTCAAACGAGATTTTAGGCTTGTTGTGAGGTGTTTATCCGACAAACCTTCGGACAGCGATGGAAATCCAACAGATACAGATCAGAAAACGACTTCTGTTGCTGAGAAGAAAGCCGCGGACAGCACTGAAAAGATTCAGCAACTCCTCAAAAGTATGATGACTGCTCAGCCTAAGATATCGGAGAGTGAATATGAGAAAAAGTTTACTGTAGCTAAAGACAGACGGCGCAAGGAAAAAGCTGATGATGAGATAGAGCGCAAAACTGAGAAAATAGGTACAGTATACTTAAACTTATTCTTATATTAAACAGATAATAAAATTGTAAGCTATAGGTTTACTTTTTAATGTAAAGAAAGGTATGATATACAGTAATTAACATCTATTTAGCACTGGCGTTTTTTTTTGGAGGAAACCATACAAACAAAAATTATCAGGATTTATTACCCTAAAGCATAAATTATACGTTTTATTCAATTATAGAGAAAGTATTGATTATTGGCACTAACACTGCAGGTTGCATAAATTTCTTGAATCAAACTTAACTGTTACAGAGGAGAGTCTTACCAAAGCCGCTGGTGAGGTGGCTCAGGCCATTGGTGGCAACACCAAGCAGACTGAAGCTGAACTACTGTCTAAAGTTCTGGGGAAAATCAACCAGACCTCCACAAGTCTCAGGTATTTAAAATATCCATAATTTTATTTATATTAGATTTTTTTTTAAACTTGCATGTGGAATCAGAACTATACATCCATGATTCATAAAGGTATCCACATGAATCATCACTGCAACAGTTTTTTGTAAACTGTTTATTATTATTATTATTATATTTTTAATACACTAGCAGCTCATTGAGCTGATGCGTGTATATCACTGCACTTGTGTCTTAATTTTTTGATTGTATAGTTTTTAAATGATTGTCAAGTCTATTTTTGAAACTGTTCACACTTATTCTCATAAAAACAGATGCATTCTTATATTTTTACAGTCCGTTAAACTGTACAACAGTTTGTTCAGTTTGTTGGCAGAGAATAGCTCCCCTTAACTTATAAATGTATTTTTGCAGTCATTATTATTTTTAAGTTATTCAATTAAGTATGAAAGCAAAAAAACATGCATATTAATTTTAAATGTAAAGTTATTTAAAGACAAATTATCTAGATCAATTTGATTATTGAACTTCATTCAAATGTTCACCAAGCAAGCATGTCAAAAAAATATTTTTATAAATAAATAACAAATTTTGATTCATTAAAGCCAATAAGTAGTTTAATACTTGCTTCATATTTTACAGTGACCTAATAATTGGAATGAAGGTAGACCGCACTAAAGAGAGCACTGATGACTTGACGCCGAGAGAGACTCGAGGGCAGCAGGTGAAGCGGCTCACTAACAAGGCCAGGGTGGAGAAGGACCAGGCACAGACCAGGTTCAGCCAGAGGAGGGAGAGGCCGGGCAGGGATGACAGGCAGGGCAGGGATGACAGGCGTGAAGGATTTGTTGCTAGGAAGGGGTAAGAAATTGTAAAGTACATTGCGGTATTGTTGGAAACTTTGGCACACTTGCTAGCATATCAAGAACCTTACGCACAACTAATATGATTAAAAAGTAATGAAAACTTCGAGAATATCCCATAAACAAACGGTAACCTCTTTACAACTTTCTTTGTTTCATCCCATCAGTGTTGTGTTGAATATGTAATTGTTATATTTAGGTAAGTTGTGTTCAAATTCATCTAATTGCAGCTTTAAGGCGGCGCCGTGCGAAAGCCGACCGTCCATGTTTTTTAATAATTTCTTAAAATCTAGGACAAACATTAAAAATCTAAGACGGACAAATTGTTGTCCTACACGATAAGTTTATTTTGAGGTACAACAATAGGCTTTACATTGTTATGCATCTTTAAAATCACTAAAACGGAAAATGGTGGCCACCGTTTTCCGTTTTAGTGATTTAAAATTTAAAACACAAGAAAAAGCTCATTGTTGTACCTTAAAATAAACTTATCGTATAGGACAACAATTTGTCCGTCTTATATTTTTAATGTTTGTCCTAGATTTTAAGAAATTATTAAAAAACATGGGAGGGCGCCACTGGACGGTCGGCTTACGCTCGACACCGGCTTAACGGGCCTACTTCCATGAAGTGAGGTGAAAACGAGCTACGAGAATGCATTTTATACATATTCTAAGAGACATCACTGTCAACAAAATTATGTTTTTTATTCTTCAAGATATGAGGAATAAGCCAGGGCAGCGCAAAATCTCATTTTATATTTAATAACGGAGAAATTAAAATTTGAAGTTACCTCTATTTTTCAGTGATGAAGCGTGGCGTAAGAGATTTCCTCCGCCAGTGCTAATCGAACTGTATTGATCTTAGTATGATTATTAATGGCAATTTCACGTTGAACCCGCCCGGGCGGCTATTTTTTGACAAAACAACTTAGTTATTAAGAAATTTAGCAAAACACTTACTGTTTCCGGCTGCTTTCCTTGGGAGTAAAAGGTTTTTGTTTTGATGTGTTTCCTCTGCTGTCAAAACTGACGTGGAATTGATCATAGATAAACGGAATATGATGCAGACGCGACACACTGTACATTTGTTCGATATTTTGACCGTGAAAAATTATTGTAGCTAGAATTTTGCCGTAAAATATATCAACTATCTACAACAACGGCATTCTATCCGCTATGGATAATTTTGCCAATGTCAATACTACGTTGATTGGTACATCGAACGAAACGCAAAATATGAACCGATTAGACGTAGGTATTAACACGTTGAACGCCACGCAAAAATCATGGTGTTTCCATTCAGGCCACGAGGCTCACATGTGACCCCGACCATGCTGTACCATTCAGGCCACGAGACCCACCGTGTGACCCAGCGGTAGGCTTCTGTTCAAACGCAATTTATAGGCCATAGGACATCGGTATCAAACTAAATGGTTAAAACAGTGTGCCGCATGGCCCTGTAGAACAGCCCGGTCAGCTTGGTTCTCGTCTATCGAAAAAGACTTAAAAAATATTTGCAAATTTTACCAATCGTTAGGGTCGCTTCAGTGTGCTCCATACAAACTATAAGAAAAACTACGTGTTTTGTTTGGACGTAGTTTTAAGTTGTGTTTATTTTGGATTTTACAATTCCTACGTTTCGAGCTCTTTACAGAGCCCGTGGTCACGGATGACTAAGGTGTTAGACGTCATTATTTAGAATAGAAATTATTTTTGTTTTACCGCCATCTATAGCGTAACGTCCGGGTTCCACACAAAATGCTGAAACCGTATCTTGTGTAGTAGGTCTTACAGTATGTTGGATCTGGTTCTTCTGCTGTGTAATCAGCGGAGTCCACGTTGATGAGATTCCCCATCCAGTATTTCTGTTGAAATTCGGATGTTTTTGAATTTCTATGGCTTCCCGTACTTTCCTAGGAATGAATCTCTTCTCTCTCGCTAGGATTGCTGCCTTATCGAATCTGACATAATGGGTGGGGTTATCCATGATATGTTCACACACTGCAGACTGTCTGTCACGACGGTTTTTTACATCAGCAATATGTTCTTTTAGACGTGTAGATACATTTCTCTTTGTTTCTCCTATGTATGAGAGTCCACAGTCATAGTCAAGTTTATAAACACCAGGGTCTTGGAGAGGGATGTTGCATTTGACTGATCTGATGTACTGGCTGATCTTCCTTGGCGGCTTGAAAATGGTCTTGATTAAAGCTCGCTTCAGAATTCTACCGATCTTATCAGTTACTCCCTTCATGTATGGTAAGTATGCTGGTTGTCGTTCGACTGTGGATGGTTTGGCACGGTTTCTGTGCCGTTGACGGGGTGGCTTCAGGTTATTTTCATGGAGTACTCGTCTCACATGCTTGAGCTCATCGTCTAGGTGTTGGGGGTCACAGATACCGCGTGCTCTCTGAAACAAAGAGGTACCAACGGCAGCTAATTGGCTCGGATGATGGTGGGAGTTACCATTTAGGTACCTATCTGTGTGGGTTGGCTTTCTATAAACGGAATGACTGATTGTACCATTTGTGTTTTTAATTATAAGAATATCTAAAAATGCTAATTTATTATTTTGCTCTGATTCCATTGTTTTAATATTGGGAATTAAAATGATTTAGAAAAGCAGTAACTTGGTCTTGTGGAAGGATGGTGAAGGTGTCGTCTACGTACCTCTTATACATCTTCGGCACAGCCGGAGCTTGCCTTAGGGCTCGATCCTCAAAGTCCTCCATAAAGATGTCAGCCATCAAGGGGGATACTGGAGAGCCCATAGCCACGCCATCGACTTGTATGTAGAACTCATCATTCCACAATAGGTAACCAGATGTTAGGCACCATTCTAAAAGTTCTGCATATTCTATTGCTATGTTATTTTCCCGGAGTTTTCGTTTAACTATTTCGATACAATCCTTGACTGGAATGGCAGTGAAAAGCGATTGGACGTCAAAACTAACCATTACTTCGTTGCTGTTTACTTGCAAGTTTTTGAGTTCTCCGACAAACTAGGTTACGCTAGGCAATTAAGAAATAGATGGCGGTAGAACAAAAATAATTTCTATTCTAAATAATGACGTCTAACACCTTAGTCACCCGTGACCACGGGGGAGGCGTGCGGGGTGGGTCGCATCTTGACCCCGCGGCCCCCGCGGAAGGATTTTGTGATTTCCCTCCGCTAGGGCCACGGGGGACACTAGTGTGCCATTTGTAAATTTACTCACTTTTTGGTAGAATAACAGCTAAGTATTTAATGCACAATGTGTTTCGAAGTATTTGCAATCGATCTACGCAATAAAACAAAATCGACTAAAATCAAGATAATTAGGATTTTCTGTTGGCCTCAATGCGTGGTCCTTGGTTGGCCCACATGGTGGGCCGCGTGGCGTTCAACGTGTTAAAAATATTTTACGATCAAATAATAGGATGACGTGGTTGTTAGTGCAGATTAGTATGAAGTAGTAAGGTTCGATTTATATGCAACACTAGACGGCGACACGGCGGCACAAAAGCAGTTTTTTAACCGCGGTGGAAATTTTTAAATGTATATATGGAGCGCTGCGCACACGGTCACCACCAACCACAGTTTTAGGACAAATTATAAGAAAGCAAGTATTAGTACATTGTTGTTGAGGTATGGAAAATAAGACTTTGCTGGACGAGTATAGTTTGAAGTCCGAGCCGAATTATACAAGTCAAGCAAAGTAATTTTCCCCGAGGCTTACATAGTGCTTTTCTCAAAAAAAGGCTAGGAAATGAAAGATTGTACTTCTTATAAAAGTTAGCTAGCGACCACAACACAACGAAACAAATTAAAATTTACAATTTTCCCACCAATTGTAATTTTTTAAAATAAATTCGCCTGTAAGGCACAGTATTACGTAATATTCTGCCATACTAAATGTTTAGTTCAATCTTTTCTTTTTTAATTCTGGACAGGCAAGGGTCTTCACATCATACAGCCTCGTCTTTAGTTACCTGTTTCATACAAAATTACGTTCCGTTTCTATGAGAGTCATCGAGATAATTTTGAAATCAAATTATGTGGGTTTAGCGTATAACGAATTTATCTTAATGGACACCAGTACCCGATATTATCAAACTACAGGCTACAATTTTACAGGTGAAATTCAATGTTCATTGCGTAGTCGGTTAACCATTGTGATACCAGGAATATGAACCGGCTACGCAATGTACTACGAGTTTCACCTGTAGACTTGTAGCCTGTAGTTTCATAACATAGGCACCAGCAAATGATTTCCATACAACTTTGCTGGCGTGATCTGAGACGTGACAAACAATGTGAAACTTCGCGGTTTCTTTTTTTGAAAGAAATGAACACATTTCCTAGCATGTTTGAGAAAAATTATTATGTACATGTAGTTACGTACATACATACATACACATATCACGCCCATATCTCTTGAAACTTGCGTACCTAGTATACAAAAGTATTTTTTATGTAGTAAAAGATTTTTGTCAGATTTCAGTTCAAGAGTGGGATCAATTGATTCGGAAGGTTTTTAGTGTTATGGGGTAGAAAGGTTCTAGAGTGGCACTGGGTCAAGATGTTCATGCTAGGGTAACACTGGGTTGAAAGGTTCTAGACTTATACCTAGCTGGAAAGTCCTAGAGTGTCACCGAACAAAATGCCAATACTAATGTTAAAATTAATTTCCAGGTAGGTACTTATCATTTCGGGAAGGTCGAGGGTATCATTATATTAAAGGTTGTGGTCACCCTGGTTCGTTGGTAACACCGAAATATACCAAACATTGTATAGGGCTATCCCTTTTCTAAAAATACCAATTTCAAGACCAAAAATTATAGGATTATCCAGATAGGAATGGATTAAAAACCTTAGTCAAAAAAAAAATTAAGAAGTCCTTTTGTTTTTAAAATTTTCTTACTTGCTTTAATAGATATCACCAAAATGTATGATAATTTCATGTTAATTGTGAAGTTATTCAACTGGTGTCGGTGATTTTTTACATTGGAGAAAGGTGAAAGTTTTTTTTTAATTAAGTATGGCTTTGCTCTTGACTCTTAGTCTAGGTCATAGCACAGAGACACTTGTTAAAAGTGTTCGAAGGTTTGAAGACTTTATATTAAAATTTTTAGGCATGCGGCGTCTGATGATCAACACGATACTGGCCACTTGTATTTATAAATCTGAACTAATTAGTTGGCTTTATGTAGTTTAATGATTTTGCTTCTTCTGAAATAGCGTAAAACTAAAAATTTGTAAATATTATTTGAGATGTTATATAAGATAAGTGTTTTGTGAACTGATTATGCCCTTATTTTTAGATGAATTCTTTTTATTTACTGAAAGTGAAAAAATAACAAACAAACAGACAGTACAGTTACGATCAGTTTATAGAGTTTATAATTTATACGGATTCTACGGATGTTATGAATTCAGCTACATTTTGACGTATAATTTAGCTCAATTCTTTAAAATATAATGTAAATTCATATTGCTTCTTCCCAACAGATAAGACGATGGTACCTGACCGTTTTTTTAGTTTAGGACATCGACCCGATGCACCTTGTTGACGAAATATTTCAACCACCTACTTCTATTAGTAGTAGGGCTCTGACATGACCACCGTCTAGTAATCATAGACAGCAACCAGGACCGACGGCTTATCGTGCACTCCGAAGCACGGAACCAACCTTCTGACGGAAAATCAGGTGGTTTGGCCTGCAAAGTCCTATTCAGACTGGGAACTAATTCACAAAGTTGTAATATCAACTTCCCACCGCCAATCGAACCCAGAGCTTTTGCGCCGCAGGCGATCGCACTACCACTGCGCCACACCGGTCGTCAAGTATTGTATTTTTGTATCAGAAGCAGGTACATATTCTAATATTATTTGTTATAGTGACACCTCTATAATTATACTCTTTGACAAGTTTAGACACGACTTCCGAATTTCATTTGAATTTTGTTCGTTCCGGAGAAGTACAAGCCTTTACAACTATTCTTTTAATATTTACTTTCACTTATTGTTACACTGAGAATCTAAGGAAAAACTATTTCATTTCCAGCACTGTTCCTCAGCCAACAACAGTGGATATATTCAGCGGCAGTCCGCTCGGCATCTTCGCAGCTACGGAACCCAACTACGGAACCAAACTCGAGGTGTGGGAGCATTTGAAGCAGAGAGAGCTGCACCTGGCGACCGCGCAGCCTCCCGCCAACTACTTCGACAAGATGACGCTTTGGACTGAGCAGGGGAAGGTGTGGAGGTTCCCTATTGATAATGAACAAGGTCAGTTACTTCTTAAGTTTACTTGTTAGTATTCTAGCAGCTACGGAACTAATGGGTTAGCCAAGTATTATGCGCGCCAACGCTGCGCCGAGTGAGCTGCACGTGCGGGCCGCCCGCGCGCAGCCGGCACGTCTTGACATTATTATCCGTCTGAATTTAGAAGGCGCATCGTGCCTAAATTGCCAATACTGGCTGAGCGAGCACGCAGCGCTGCCCTAGTATTTTGCCGTGTGTGTCATTTTGACACGGCCACCATGAAATACCATAAGTTTGATGGTGTGAAATAGTTGTCCTTTGACAATTATTTAGCGCCATCAAAGGTATTCCATGGTGGCCGTGTCACTATTTTGCCGAACCTAAACGCGTGAAACCTACTTGACGCAGCGTTGGCTCTAAACTGAAATGCGCATCGTGCTTAAGTAGCTGTAATACGGCGAGGCGAGGCATCGTAATATAAACCTATTTCCCAAAAAAAAAAACTTGTTCTTTCAGGAATGGAAGAGGAGCAAAACGTCCACTTTTCGGAGCACATATTCCTCGACGCCCACTTAGAGGGCTGGTGCCCCAAGAAGGGCCCCATCCGGCACTTTATGGAACTAGTCTGCGTAGGGCTATCCAAGAATGCTTTCTACACGGTCAAGGAAAAGAAAGATCACATCATGTGGTACAAGGAATACTTTGAATCAAAGAAGGAAGTGTTGACAGAAGTGGGCGCCTGGGAGCAAACGGCCAAGTCGTCGAAAGCGTCTACGTAGGGATATTTGAATAGTATTACGAAGTTAATATAAGTAGTGATTGTTACAAAATTGTTGTTTGTTTACTTTTTATACTCCAGTGACGATTTGTTGACTTTATTTTATGCATAACATACAGGGGCGGACTTAACGCCGACGTAAGCATTATCTATGTCCAAGGTTATAAAATATATTTGGGTGGTGGGCTGCAAACAGTCTGCGGGTACCGCGGTAAAAAGTAGCCTATGTTCTTTCTTACCGTCATAATTATGTTTGACATGTTTGTGCAAAATTTCATCTAAATCGTTTCAATGGTTGAAGCGTGAAAGCGTAGCAGACAGACTTAGTTACTTTCAAATTTACAATATTAGAATTTTCATTTTATTTTATTTGGGGAGCTTATAGCCTTAAAAACATACATAACTTAATATATATATATATATATATATGAATTAGGGTTTATTTGAATAAAAACCAAGTTTAGATCCTTATTACTTTATTGCACCTATGGAAGTACACTTCGTTGCTAATTTTCGATGTTTCGAGTCTCATTGTTATAACATTACAGTTTCCTACCAGTTAGTTCATTATTATGCAAATGTAACCGACGAAACACGTTAAAGATAGATAAAGATACACAACTTATTCCAAATTATAAACTTCAAGTTCAGTATAAAATGAACAGCTAATTTTTGTTTTTTAGAAATGAAAATACTAGTCTTTACTAATCTAGTCTGTCTGTCTTTGCATGCATAAACAGATACAACAGTCTGCCTTTACTAGCAAGTAATGTTTCGTCGATTTGAGATATAAAAAAGTACTCAGTAGTATCAATTCTACGAGTACAAATGTCACCTCATTTTACACTACAATATTTATAGAACATTAACATCTTTAATGCCGATGTGACCGTGGCTACTAACTTACAAGTACCCAGCTCTCGATTCTACAAGATCATTTGCTTAACTAATTCTTAACAATTCTTATCTCATCCTAAAATAAGAGATAAGAATCCTATAGGTGTTAATTGTTTCTTTAAAATGACATTTGATTAATTACAGCGGAATTAAAAGTGTGTAGTTCTGTGTAAAACGCGTGAATTCGGAAATCAACAAGGAAACAAATGACAGCTATACATAAATAAGTTTCTTTTCTTTTTCTTATTTAGGAAAGTGAAAGCCATGTAAGAATTAGGTAACAAATTAGCCTGTTAAAATCGAGGCAAATATCGTCAAAACAAGGAACTCATTATATCTAAGTACGTATCCTTACATTAAATCTTCGTATACTTTGAAAAGCCTCCAAAATGTTCCAAATAAAAAATACAAATAAAAATGTACTTTAAAAAAATCACATCAATTTGTACAATATTCTGCTTGAGTACGTTTATGTACACATCTTTTGTCTTTCTTAACTGAATAATATTAAGTATCGATCATGGAAAATTATACAAATTTAAAACATAATTAATTAAACTGCTTAATGCAAACAAAACAAAATGACGTGAGTATTGAGCTGTGTAGTCTCGGAGCGAGAAATTTGAGTGTACAGCAGTCTTAAGTAACATTCTCAAAATGTCAAGCTGTTTATGCAAAGTTTTAAAAAGTAAGATCACGATTTATAGGTTGTTTAAATGATGATATAAGATTAAAAATAATATATTGCGATTAGTGATGGTATATTTGTTCTGTTTAGTGTCATTTTGGTCGTATGATAGACATTTTGAGAGCGTGACACTTTGAGAACGTGACATAGCGCGCTAGGAGCTAAGCCTTACTTATACCACACTGTACCGCCATCCATTCTACCACGCGATGCTGTTAGAGCGTATGTAGTTTCATGAACTTACTTTATCGTAAAATTAGAATTATAAACGAGACATGGAATGTACTCATGCTTAATAGTAAACCGTTAAGGTTAGCGCACACAAACCGTAACGTGAAGGGATCCCGACCGGTTTTCATACAAACCTTAGTCAAAACTATGGAACGGATCGCTCATTATCAATGGTTTTGTATGACGGCCGATGTGGCGCAGTGGTAGTGCGTTCCGGGTTCGACTCTCGGGGAAGCACTCACCAATTTGATATTTAACACTTTGTGGAAAAAAATACAGTCTGGTTAGGACATTGCACGACGAACCACCTAACCTGACTGTCAGAAAAGACAGATGATTCCGTTATTCGGAGTGCACGTTAAGCCGTCGGTCTTTACACATCCATGTCAGAACCTTCTACTAGTAGTAAAAGTAGCGGTTGAAAAACTCTGACAACAGGGTTCATCGGGTCGAGATAATATAATAATCCATCAACGTTAAAGTGTATGTGCTACAGCCATTGTGATTATACAAGTAAGTACCAACTTTGGAATGATATTGGAATGCGGGTAAGAACAAGATACAAACACATAAAACATTGAAATAACATTTAACAGTTATCCTAATTAAAGAACTAGAAAGATCTAGCGGAAGACGAAGGAAGAAGTAATTTTGTTTTAAATCACAGAAATAATAAACAGTAGAAATCACTTTTTGGCACACATTTTTTTCATAATAATTTCAATGACGACAGAATAAGATTTTGCACTTTGATATTGGCAAGAAAGAGCGGAAAAATTGTCGCTCGATAAAATGAAAAAGTAACAAGATAGTTAGTTATATTATAGAGTTATACATACATCGCCAGTGTTATTGTGCATAGCAAGAAAGGAATGATAGTGTTAAGTTACATAAGAAGAAAATCATCATAAGTATTTTCATTACAAAAACTTACTCATTATTTTGTTTTCGTATCACTTATTTCCAGTTTTAATTCATTATAATAATGATAATAACTGCAAATATTTTTAGGGTGATTTCTACTCTTGAAACTGAACAACTTTCCCCAAGGAACATAGGTCAATATGAAAAAGAATGGCCATTCCATATAAAGTGACGCATTTTTGTAGGATATGTCCATTTTTTAATTTATTTTGACGAATGTTCCTTGGGGAAAGATGTTCAGTTACGAGTGGATCGAGTTCATATTTCTACATGATGAATAAAAGTAAAAAAAATGAGTAGTACAGCCCGCAACCGATATTGTCTGTTCATTTCATATGTGCTTCAATTGACATCGCTCCATTGGACGGGTTGAAGAGTTTTATGGGGTTTTTACATCACCTGGAAAACATAAATGGTAGGATCTATTGAATTGACACTTTGAATTCTATAGTATAACATACCATGCATGCATACATAATCGCGCATGTAAAAACACTTGTTTTTCGCCACGTCTGACAAATATTTGAGGAATATTGCCCAAAATACAACCGTGGCAGTATCAACGCGAGTGAGTGTTCAGATCACACACTGTCGTCATACTCTTTTACGATACGACTTGCAGCCGTGTGAGTGTACGAGAGAGCAATACATTTCACTCGCGCTCGTGCTGCCGATTTTTGTATTTTCGCACGAAATACCGACACTCGCGGGAGCATGGGAAGTTGCTGCGGCATGACGAGTAGCAGCGCGCTTGCATTGGTATTTCAGTATACAAGAGTCTTAAAAGTTGCCTGGATCGGAGAAATTGACTGAGGAACCACTACGCAACTAAACATGGCAACTGTACCTGCAGTATCTGGCTGGCCTCGAAGGCGGTCCCCGGCAGCAGCACGATGGGCGCGGCGACCCTGCCCGCCTCCACACACACACACACACACACAGGCATGCAACTGTACCTGCAGTATCTGGCTGGCCTCGAAGGCGGTCCCCGGCAGCAGCACGATGGGCGCGGCGACCCTGCCCGCCTCCACACACACACACACACACACACAGGCATGCAACTGTACCTGCAGTATCTGGCTGGCCTCGAAGGCGGTCCCCGGCAGCAGCACGATGGGCGCGGCGACCCTGCCCGCCTCCACACACACACACACACACACACACACACACACACACACACACACACACAGGCATGCAACTGTACCTGCAGTATCTGGCTGGCCTCGAAGGCGGTCCCCGGCAGCAGCACGATGGGCGCGGCGACCCTGCCCGCCTCCACACACACACACACACACACACAGGCATGCAACTGTACCTGCAGTATCTGGCTGGCCTCGAAGGCGGTCCCCGGCAGCAGCACGATGGGCGCGGCGACCCTGCCCGCCTCCACACACACACACACACACACACACACAGGCATGCAACTGTACCTGCAGTATCTGGCTGGCCTCGAAGGCGGTCCCCGGCAGCAGCACGATGGGCGCGGCGACCCTGCCCGCCTCCACACACACACACACACACACACACACACACACAGGCATGCAACTGTACCTGCAGTATCTGGCTGGCCTCGAAGGCGGTCCCCGGCAGCAGCACGATGGGCGCGGCGACCCTGCCCGCCTCCACACACACACACACACACACACACACACACACACACACACACACTGGCATGCAACTGTACCTGCAGTATCTGGCTGGCCTCGAAGGCGGTCCCCGGCAGCAGCACGATGGGCGCGGCGACCCTGCCCGCCTCCACACACACACACACACACACACACTGGCATGCAACTGTACCTGCAGTATCTGGCTGGCCTCGAAGGCGGTCCCCGGCAGCAGCACGATGGGCGCGGCGACCCTGCCCGCCTCCACACACACACACACACACACACACACACACACACTGGCATGCAACTGTACCTGCAATATCTGGCTGGCCTCGAAGGCGGTCCCCGGCAGCAGCACGATGGGCGCGGCCACCCTGCCCGCCTCCACACACACACACACACACACACACACACACACACACACACACACTGGCATGCAACTGTACCTGCAGTATCTGGCTGGCCTCGAAGGCGGTCCCCGGCAGTAGCACATGGGCGCGGCGACCCTGCCCGCCTCCACACACACACACACACACACACACACACACACTGGCATGCAACTGTACCTGCAGTATCTGGCTGGCCTCGAAGGCGGTGCCCGGCAGCAGCACGATGGGCGCGGCGACCCTGCCCGCCTCCACACACACACACACACACACACACACACACACACACACACTGGCATGCAACTGTACCTGCAGTATCTGGCTGGCCTCGAAGGCGGTCCCCGGCAGCAGCACGATGGGCGCGGCGACCCTGCCCGCCTCCACACACACACACACACACACACACACACACACACACACTGGCATGCAACTGTACCTGCAGTATCTGGCTGGCCTCGAAGGCGGTCTCCGGCAGCAACACGATGGGCGCGGCGACCCTGCCCGCCTCCACACACACACACACACACACACACACACACACACACACACACTGGCATGCAACTGTACCTGCAGTATCTGGCTGGCCTCGAAGGCGGTGCCCGGCAGCAACACGATGGGCGCGGCGACCCTGCCCGCCTCCACACACACACACACACACACACACACACACACACACACTGGCATGCAACTGTACCTGCAGTATCTGGCTGGCCTCGAAGGCGGTCCCCGGCAGCAGCACGATGGGCGCGGCGACCCTGCCCGCCTCCACACACACACACACACACACACACACACACACACACACTGGCATGCAACTGTACCTGCAGTATCTGGCTGGCCTCGAAGGCGGTCCCCGGCAGCAGCACGATGGGCGCGGCCACCCTGCCCGCCTCCACACACACCATGTTCGGGAACTCGTCGTCGCCGAAGTCCGGGATCTCCTTCGCGAACTCCGACCACGGGTTCCAGATCACTGAAAAACGACATATCTATTAATTACAAACAATACCAAAAAATAATGGAATCGCTTCACTCGTATCCCGCATTTTTTCATCATTTTTCTACGGCTTGGACAAATCAGATGCTCGCATTTTTTAAATTCTATTGCAAAGACAAGCAAAAGTCACTTCGCTCACATTCAGTCTTTCATCAATTGTATAAGACTGATTGGGCTCGATCCACTTAATTCGTTTGTATTTCATTGCGTAAAATAAGTCAGGCTCGCCTTGCTTACATTCCTTCTATCTGTCTATTACTTGAGACATTCAGTTTTAACCCCTGATTTACACACTATTGTGTTACGTGCAAGTTTTGGACTTCAAGCGGGGTAGTTAGGTTTAAAATGCCTGTTACAGGCTGTACCGGTGATGATGTGGCGATTAAATAGCGAGACAAGATGGAAGGTTGTCAGACATTTGTTTAATAACTAGCTAGAGTCTGTGCGGAAAGAGAACATACAAACATACCTCCATAAATCACGCCTATCCCTTACGTGGTAGGCAGAGCGTTAACGGCCGTAAAACGGATAATAACACCAAGTTTTTTGTTTTTTTTTTAAACTTGCAAAATTTTCAAGCGCGGGCAGGCTTTGAACCTGCGACTTTCGCATTACTTGTGGCGACGCCACTTCCAATTTTTTTTTCAAAAATTGTATACCTAACACGGGAAGTGTTTTAAAATTTGGTATTCAATTTATCGCGGGTTTTCATCGCTTAGACTACATTTAATCTGTAAAGATAGAATTAGTCGCCGAGTATGAGTTGCAAAATTAACCCGGTAGATGGAGCCTTGCCACGCGATACTGGCATTAAAATACACTTGCAAAATTGGCGGGCAAGGAACGAGCTGCGGTAGCCCAAATGGAAGAGGCGTCGGCGTCGCCACTAGTAATGCGAAAGTCGCAGGTTCAAATCCTGCCCGCGCTTAAAATTTTGCAAGTTTTCACAAATTGTATACCTAACACGAGAAGTGTTTTAAAATTTGGTATTCAACACCACGTCTGACATAAGTTTGCGAGTCAATCAGATAACTGTGTATCACTATAGTGACAGGTTGTCAGCTCATCGCCTAATATTGCAGTACACATCTAACCCACGAGTCCCTTAGTCGCCTCTTACGACACCCATGGGTAAGAAATGGGGTGATGCCATTCTAAGCCGGCATCACACGGCGGAAAGGGAATAGGCGTGGAAATTGAGGGCGCCAGTATGAGAAATGATTAGTTCACTATTTGCCCACGCGTATTCTCTTTCGGCAAAGACTATCTAGCAGTAGTACACACCTGTGTCGGGGAAGTTGTACTTCTGTATCCTCATCTTGCGGCCGCTGACCACGTTGGTGATGATGTGCTCCTGCATGGTGTTCTGGTAGATGCGGTCCGTCCACTCGTTGATGGTCACCACCTCGCGCGTCTCTTGGTACACCGCGCCTTCTCGCGTCTGCAATGTTTTCATGGATTCTTATGTTTTGCAAATAAAATAAACACTTAACGGCGTGCCGTGAGAAAAAATGGGTATATGGTCATTTGGGCTTGTAGTCTTTCTTTCTTTCTTTTCGTGTGGGACACCAAGTCGTCCAACGACCCGATGAACCCTGGTGTCAGAGTTTTTCAACCGCCTACTACTCGTAGTAGGCCTCTGACATGGTTGTGTAACGACCGCCGTCTAAGTAATTATAGACAACAACCGGGATCGACGGCTTAACGTGCCCTCCGAAGCACGGAACCGTTTCTTTTCGGACAATTAGGTGGTTCACCCTGCAATGTCCCTAACCTAACCAGACCGAGAACAAATTCACAAAGTGATATATATCAATTTTGTGAGTGTCCCACCGAGAATCGAACCCGGAACCTTTGCGTCGCAGGCAGTCGCACTACCACTGCGCCACATCAGCCGCCATCAGCTTGTAGTAAACCCGAACAAATCTCAATTGCTGATCATCGGTAGTCCGTACATGTCGTCGGTCGAATCATGAAAGGGCGTAACCAACAAAATGGCGATTTTTAGTTTTATACACCACGGCATTGAAAAATATGCATATTTTAATGTCACGAGAGGACTTAGCTGAATTCCTCTCCTAGAAGACTGCACGAACAATCACGAAGAGACTTAACTACTGTTTCATACTTCAATTATTTTTCACGAATAGGCGACTGCAGTTACGACTCTTCGTGATGTTATTTTTACACGCCAAATGCGAGTTTTAATTCAGTTACGATACGATAAGATAAGAAAGCTTTTTATTTCCTTACTAAATAACTTTAACAGTTTGTGTAGTTTTGATAGATTAATTTCAAAATCTTAGTCTGTGTTAGTTTTAGCATTAATAACTAGTATATCTTTTTATTCATTTACTAGATTTCCGCCCAGCGGGGTCACCCGCTGCCTCTCATTTTCCCGTGATAATAGTTGTTTTCTCGCTGTAAAAAGTAGCCTATGGTTATACTTTACCTGTGTTCCAAATTTCATCCGAATCGGTCAAGCCGTTTGAGCTTGAAGAGGTAACAAATACATACACACACAAACTCTCAGATTTATAATATTAGTACGGATTTTATTTGTAAGGTCCGCTTTTAACGGTGAAAGCCTCCTCTTCAACTCTTCTCTATTTTGTGCAGTTCTTGACCACAGGTTTCCTACAACGTAAACAATGTCGTCACACCATCTTTTGTTCGGCCTACCTCTTCTTCGGGACTTGTCATTTCAAGTTGTTACAACTTTGTACCATCTATGATCATGCACTCTTTGGGTGTGACCTGTCCATCTCCATATCATCTGAAGTACAAGCTTGCCAACATCCTTGGCTTTAGTTTTTTTCTTTATAAGGTGATGTCTTACTCTATCTTTTAGTCTGATATTCATATAGCTTCCTTCTACCTCTTTGACACACTCTTATTTGGTTCAACGTTGTTTGAGTTAATGGCCAGGTATGGCAAGCGTAAGTGAGGTGAGACAAGGTGTTAAACAAATTTCCATGGCTTGTTTTTAGCTCTACAGGAAGTAGTAACTACTTATAACTCATAACTACCTCGAATGGTGTAACTGTCACATCGGTTCCAGAGATTCTCGCTGAAATTGAGGACTTCTACGGAAATCTGTATGCCTCGCATGCGCAGAAACCTCCACCTGACGCGACCACAGACCCCAGAGTTCCACTCTCTCGCCATTTTACAGACGATCTCGGGCGTGAATGTAGACGAAATCGGGGCGGCTCTAATACAGCTTAAGAATAGGAAGGCTCCCGATGAAGACGGAGTAGCCTCTGAGTTACTTAAGGCTGGTGGAAAACCTGTCCTTGAGGAGCTGAAAAGGCTATTCAACTCTGTTATAGCCAATGGGACAACCCCGAAGGCGTGAAGCAGAGTTGTTGTGGCATTGTTTTTCAAGAAAGGAGACAAAACACTCCTCAAAAACTACAGGGCAATCACACTTCTGAGCGACGTCTATAAGCGGTTCTCGAGAGTCATTACAAATCGTTTGGAATTAAGATTTGACGCCTTCCAGCCACCGGAACATGCCGGGTTTCGTAAAGGCTTCAGCGCTGTGGACCAAATCCATACTGTACGGCAGGTAATACAGAAGTTAGAAGAGTATAACCAACCACTGTGTATGGCCTTTGAGGACTACAAAAAAGCCTTCGACTCCATCGAAACCTGGGCAGTTTTGGAGTCCTTGCAGCGGTGCCAAGTGGATTGGTGATAAGTGGAGGTGCTAAGAAGACTCTATCAAATGGCAACAATGTCCGTCCAAGTACAAAACAATAAAACAGGATCCATCAAACTACTCCGTGTAAGACAGGGTGACGTTATATCCTTGAAACTCTTTACCAATTTGCTGGAGGATATCTTTAAAACTTTGCAGTGGGATTGACTAGACATCAACATCAACGGCAAATATCTCACACATCTCCGCTTTGCCGACGATATAGTAATAATGGCTGAATCGCTGCAGGATCTGCAAAAAATGCTGACCAGTCTCAACGTCGCCTCGAGACGTATTGGACTCAGGATGAACTTGGACAAGAAGAAAGTCATGTTCAATCAACACATCATCCCCGAGCCGGTCTCCGTCAAAGGTATAGCCCTTGAAGTTGTCCAGAAGTATGTGTACCTTGGGCAAACTTTGCAGCTGGGTAGATATAACTTTGAGGCTGAAATCACTAGAAGAGTGCAGCTGGGCTGGGCAGCATTTGCGAAGTTGCGTCATATTTTGGAATCACCCTTGCCACAATGCCTCATGACCAAGGTGTTCGATAAGTGCGTCCTGCCAATCATGATCTATGGAGCCAAGACGTGGAACCTGACATTAAAACTGGCCCACCGGTTACATGTCACTCAGAGAGCTATGGAAAGGTCTATACTCGGTATCTCTATAATGGACAAAATTTGAAATGAGACTATCTGCAAAAAGATCAAAGTTACGGACAAAGTCTGGAAGTGTAGCAAATTGAAGTGGCAGTGGGCTGGGGCACATTTGTCGTGGAACTGACGGACGGTGGAGTAAATGGGTTCTCGAGTGGAGGCCACGCCTCAGCAAGCGTAGTGTTGGACGACATCCGGCCAGATGGACCGAGGCCTTAAAAATGGGGGCTGGTAGTGACTGGATGGCGAAAACGGGAATTCGTGCCCTATGGAGTACCCTGGGGGAGGCCTACGTCCAGCAGTGGACTGTAATAGGCTGATGTATGTATGTAATAAAGAATATATGCATATCTCTTTGAGAGTTGTTCAGACTGATTTATTTGATTATAATTGTCTAACTGTATGTTAAAATATATAATAATCCATACATTTTATTTTTATGTTTTTTTTAGACTGATTTATTTGATTATAACTGTATGCATATCTCTTTGAGAGATGTTCAGACTGATTCATTTGATTATAAGTGTCTAATTGTATATTAAAATATATAATATTTCAACATTATATTCAAATTTACTTTAATATAAATGGACACAAGTGATAATTATAACAAAATGTTACATCACGAATAGGCGTAAGTGGATCTTCAGTGAAAAAAAGTAAAATATCTCATTAATTTATAAAGTTATCGGAAATCTATTAATAACTGGCTATAAAGGATTAAATTTGCTATGAAATAATTTAATTACCTTCTAAATAAATATTAAGATAACTTTTGTATGACCGTCAAACTGGTCGCTGATTTCTTTAATTTGCTCTCCTGTAAAGTTATAAAAAAACAGTTACGCCCTTTTATGATTCAACCGACGATGTGCAGGCAAATAGATCATACTAATATTCCGCCTATTAAATGCAACGGGACATCTATTGCATTCACTAAAACGGCAAAAAATCTGGGCGTGTTGCTGGATTGCAACCTTTCTTGGACGGCTCAAATTAACGATGTCAGCAGGCGAGTATTCTATGCTTTTCATTCTCTAAAGCGACTCCAAAACTTTTTGCCCTTGAAAACTAAAATTACTCTTGCTCAAACACTCCTTTTCCCTATTTTCGACTACGCTGATAGCTGTTATCTTGATGCCACCGAAGAACTACTGAACAAACTTGAGCGGCTGCAAAACCTATGTATCCGTTTCATATTTGGTTTACGCAAGTACGATCATGTGTCTCAGTTTCGTAAGCAGCCCAAGTGGCAACCCATTAGACTTCGAAGAAACTCTCATCTATTGGCCTGTCTCTATAATATTCTTCACAGCCCTTCTTCTCCTTCCTATCTTAAGGACCTTTTCCACTTCTCAGGACCTCTGGATAAGCCATGTCGTTCCCATGTCAGAACGATTCTTACTATTCCCATTCATCATTCGGATTTCTATAGCTATTCTTTTACTGTGCGTGCGGCCAGTGGCCTGTGCTATCATTGAACAACTACAATTCTACAGGCGAGAAAGTGGCAACATCGCGCCAAAATTAATATTTAAATAGCAACACTGATGAAAATTACAACTACAGGCGTTTTTTGAAGCTACAGGTCTACAATTTTACAAGTCACAGCTACAGGCACATGTAGATTTCCATCGACACCATAGGGTAGATTTTGCTTTTAAAAACACAATCGAGCAAGTTTTTACAGGTGTTCATCAAAAGACTTGTAAACTACAACTGTAAAAACTTACAACTTGTGAATAATTTTACAGGTCGTCTGACCCAAGTAATTATTTTACAAGTGCAAGATTTCTGCATAAAAATCTATTCAATATGTTCAAAAGTACTCAAATGCGTTCCTTGCCAAATTATTTTGCTCGAAGCGTTAAATAAAGTAAAACTTTATCGTCAATTGTGGATTATTATTATTAATTCACAACAGTACTATTTTAACGTACTCTATCAATAATATATGATTTTAATTAGAAATATTGTTGATTTCATTTTTGTAATTTCCTTTTTATTAAAATAATAATTTTCAGTGTAATGCCTTATATATATTTAGCAAAGTGTTTACATACTTTCACATTATTTAATCTGTGCTATAACATTGACGTTGAATTTGAGTGAATGAAATGAATGAATCGATAGTGTTGTACATCGACTTGTAAAATTTACCTGTAGTCGAGATTTTGGAGCGGTACTGACAATGGTAGCTTTACAAGTGTCTTCATAAAACGCCTGTAACCTGTAAATTGTAACTACAAGTGTGCTACAGGCAGATTTTCGCCTGTAAATGTGGACCTGTACCTGTACAATGATAATACATGGCACAGGCTGTGGAACTCTCTTCCACACACAGTGCGCGACAGTCCAACTATCTCTGTGTTCAAAAGACGAGTTAAAGAACATTACCTATCTCTTTCTTAGTGATCCATCCACACTAATTATTATAAATGCGAAAGTAACTCTGTCTGTCTGTCTGTCTGTCTGCTACGCTTTCACGGCTAAACCGCTGAACCGATCTTCATGAATCTTGGCACAGAGATTGCTAGCATACCGAGAACGGACATAGGCTACTTTTTATCACAATTCGAGGGTCTGAAGTACAGATGTAGACCACCAGGTGTACCACCAGGAGCCCAGCTAAACTATTAGAGATACAAGCATGGTTCCAAAACAAAAGTTGTTCAGTATGATGGGCCACTTCTTTTCACAAGGATATTGAGGATTTGGAGTACCTTATGTAGACCACCAGGTGTACCATCAGGAGCCCACCTTAACTATTAGAGATGCAGAAATGGTTCCAAAACAAAAGTTGTTCAGTATGATGGGCTACTTCTTTTCACAAGGACATAGAGGATCTGGAGTACCTTATGTAGACCACTAGGTGTACTATCAGGAGCCCAGCTAAACTATTAGAGATACAGAAATGGTTCTAAAACAAAAGTTGTTCAGTATGATGGGCTGTGTAGACCACCAGGTGTACCATCAGGAGCCCAGCTAAACTATTAGAGATACAGACATGGTTCTAAAACAAAAGTTGTTCAGTATGATGGGCTGCTTCTTTTCACAAGGACATAGATGATCTGAAATACCTTATGTAGATTACTAGGTGTATCATCAGGAGCCCAGCTAAACTATTAGAGATACAGAAATGGTTCCAAAACAAAAGTTGTTCAGTATGATGGGCTGCTTCTTTTCACAAGGACATTGAGGATCTGGAGTACCTTATGTAGACCACCAGGTGTAACATCAGGAGCCCAGCTAAACTATTAGAGATGCAGGCATGGTTCTAAAACAAAAGTTGTTCAGTATGATAGGCTGCTTCTTTTCACAAGGATTTTGAGGATCTGGAGTACCTTATGTAGAACACCAGGTGTACCATCGGGAGCCCGCCTAAACTATTACAGATACAGAAATGGTTCCTAAACAAAAGTTGTTCAGTATGATGGGAATAAGTTGAGAAAGGACATTGGCAACTTTTTACCGAGGATTTTTTTTGTTATCTACTGACTTTTGTATTCAATGGTTATAAATATTGATCTCTCAGGGCAGTACACCGGATAGCAAATTTTGAATTGTCCGTTTAACAACAGAAGCAAGCAAGTCATCTTTAAACAGTAGAGATAAGAACTGTTCTAATATCACTGTCATACTTACTATGAATATACCTCTACATATCTACTTTAGAACCTGTGCCTAAAAAAACTATCTAACGCGGACGAAGTCGCGGGTAAAAGCTAGTATATATATATAGGTATATATTTATCGAATATTTATACTCATATATATTTATATATTATGTTTTCATTTTGTTTCAGTATATATGTAGGTATGTAGTTTATGTAGTTGTATGATATTGAGGGGTATTTTATGTAGTTGATATTAAAGAAAATTAAAATTATTATCTAAATTTTTAAATGATAGTGCACGCCTTATCTGCCTCACTTTATGAGATCTTACTGCCCAAGGTCTGCTGGAAGAGATTTCTTTTTAGAAATAAGTAGACCTGTTGTGAATTGTTTCATATATGTATGTGTCCTATGTTTTTATTGTGTGCAATAAATGGTTTAATAATAATAATAATATATTTGAATTGACGCAATTTCATTGGTGATTACGATAAACACATTATTTTTATCTATAATGAGTTTTCATTATATTGTCTAGATTCTGGTCGCAGGAAAACACGATTAAAGAAAGTTTGCTCGATAGATTTAAGATTCAAAAGTTTGGTCTATTTTTACACTTTTTTGCGTGGTGTGTAGCAATCTTACACCGCCAAAAAATTATGTGTTATAAACATAACACATTATTTTTGCGAATACAATACGTCTTGTACATTATTAGATTTTTGTCGTACAGTTTTTTGATTACTTATTTATTAAGCGAGAAATTTCCAAAAGAGTGAAAAATCATCTAAATATGTCGCCATATTCCGCTCTGTTCTCACACACAGGATTTGCCATAAGTGAGAAAGGGACGTTTAAAAATTCGAGGCTGGCCCTTAATGACGAACTTTACATGGGGAAAAATGCTCTGAGATCCAATTTGGTAGCGCCCGATTTATATTTGGGATTGGCGATCCGTGTTCCTTGGGCAAAAAATGATCTACATCACCCACTCATCCTCAGTCTTCAATATTAGCTGACCTCTGTACCAGTCGAGGGGGAATACATTGTTTAGGCTCGTTTGGATCGCTCTACAGAAATTCTGCGATGATTGTATCCTAACCTTGTCAATGAACATGCAGCCGTGCATGCCGGTGATCTGGCAGCGGCGTACGTCGGGCACCTTGAAGTACGTGTGCAACAGCAGTTGACAGCTGAAAGTCAGCTCCTTGCTGGGGTTGTATACGCCTATGTTGAAGTGGAGCTCCTTCTCGCGCAGGATCAGCCTATACGTAAGTCTGAATCTGTGGACGGGATAGTTTCGTATATTCGTAAGAGCAGTAATTCGAAAGTTTCTTTTGAGATTAGTTTAGCATTAATAATGCTTGGTGGTTGTGTACAAGCAGCCCAGAAAAGGGAGAATGCGGAACACAGGTAGTATTTCTGTCATCTTCTTCACATGCCATCGCGCTACCATCCCAGCTCCACTAGAGGAGCCAATGTTCTAGCACACTCACTGGAAGTGCCACATGGAGCGCGTAAACTCGTCGTCCATGAGACTGAACACCGCCTCCACGTCACCGCTCGGCAGTCGGTCCGGCATCTTCTCCACGTGCCATCGCGCTATCCTTGCGAACCCGTGCTGAGGCCCAAACGCCCATTGCCCGAATTGAGCTGAAAAGAGAGGGTAATGTATCAGATGAAACATTTGCACGGAAAAGTGACCAAGATTCTAACAGGAAAGTGCAAACTCACGTTTGTTTCATGTAACGCAATTTTAACGAGGACCATACATGATAGAAGAGTCAGTCAAGCAAATTAATTGAAAGAGATATCCTGACTCTTTTTGCAAATTAAAGGGAAAGAAAAGCATAGATTTTTAGTTTAATGATGCATTGAATGCAAGAAAATTACGACTCAGAAAAACAAGTTACATCTACCTGAATGTCACAGCGCGACTTCAATTAAATTTTGTTTGGAATTGTGTAAAGTACTAAGTTAAATAAATACCTTGACCATCTAAAAATTTACAATAAAATACTTACGAAATACAAAAGGTATTCCTCCTCTTATCGCTCTTTTACCGTCGAACACGGCTTGTTTGCTGAAACAAGATAAAAACGCACGTTATAGGTAAGTAACAAAACTTTCATATCTCTCAATAATTTACGATAACTTTTTAAACGAAGCTTTTGAAATGTCAAAAGTTCTTTGATACTCTTAAACTTTTTAACTTCAAAGGATAACTTTGAAGGTTATTTCAACGCGGAAACTTCTAAGTTGATTGATAATGAAAAATATTTAGCTTTGCCGAGTTATCTAAAGGAAATGTAAATGAACTCTTTCCAACTAAAAACTTGGTTACTTTTACAGGATTTGGAAATTTTTGACGAAATATCGTTGTTGATCTTAGGTAAACTTCTGTAGCGATAACGTGACTGGTTTATTTTAATAATGTACCCATGAAATAGGTACTCAAACATAGTAGCAGTAAGTAGCGAAATCTTCTAGCTACATAAAGAAAGCTTCAATTTACATCCTAAAGCTAACATTGCCTACGTTCCCAGCGTAGCTAATAAAATGCTCACGTTCCGCCATGGTATCGATTTGAACCTGCATACACTGAGAGGCATTAGCGCAGTCGGCTAAAGCACAGAACAGAACCACAATACAACCGCAGCATTACTCTGTGCCTCACGTTTAGTCCGCGATCAATTTTAGCGGTTGCATTCCACCGCGGACGAAACACCGAGCAAAAACCACCCTTATATTATAAATGCATCAGTGGACAGGTCGCCGCGACAAAAACGCAGCTCGAGCAGGCCACGTATAAATTATTTATGCCATTTTTAGCATTTCGGCGAGCAGAGCCGTCGGTGCGGACAAATCGAATATGTCCGATTGTGTGTCAGTGAGATCGTGCTATGTGCACCATCGATTTTCCTTAATCATCTCCGCGCTGTTCCTGGAACACGGCGGTGGACAATTTTGGCGAAAATTGGCATTCGCCTGGTGTTTAAACGTGATTGCTCTATCAAAAGGCTACCTTTATAAATCGAAGCTACATAATGCATCATTCGGTCAAGATTTTGATATTTTATTTGGTATAACTAGTTCGGCTAGCCAGATATTCAGATAAAACGCTAGAAGCTTTGTCGTAGTCATTTTTGTTTTTCGGGCTGGTGGTATAAGGCTTTTAGGTAATAGCAGCGCTTCTATATCAACATCTAGGCACTTCTAAATCAGGCATCACCTAGGTACTATAATTAGGACAGGCACGGATTAGGGTATCGTAGGCATAAAGTGCTTCCCAGCCAGTCAATAAATAAATCACCCACGTACTCGTAAACATGAGCAATCGCTTCGCAAATACTGCGATTCGATGAAGTTGCATAAGCCTGCGATTTAATATGTTTGTAATTAACTAATTTATACTTATTAAGTTTATTTTACAAATGCCTATACATAGACTTACACCTATAACTAAAGCTTACGAACAGGTTATTTTTTCAATATTTAACAAAAAGAATACGACCAATAAAAATTCATTCATATTTTACACATACATTTTAAAGAAGAAAAGCGACTCTACATTTATAACAGGTCTGAAAGTATAGTAACTGTAAATAGTTGATGTACAATAAGATGTTTTTTTAATCTGTTATATTAGAATCAGATTATATAAAATGTACAAAACTATAATTATATTCGTCTCTTATCGACTATTTTACGATGACAAATGAAACTTACTTATTACGTGACTGGAACACCCATAAAATCTACAAAGTAAATTGCACTTTTAATAAAGTTATAGTTAACAAAATAATAACCTACTTTATAATGATGTTTAATGGCGAGTTAAACCTTAATAATTTTTCTTTGCCCTTTTATAGAACACTAGGCTACTTGTAGTAGTATAATTTACTATTTAATAATTCAAAAGGCGCGTGACTTTAATTGGGGTGAACAAATATGGAATATATGACATTATAATTATAGCCTCTAATGTCACCTAGCCACCTTTTCTTCTAGCCTAGTTATGTCTATTCCTAGATGCTATAATATATGGATAACCGACGTAGCATATCTGAGCGTAGTTTCATAGAAGCCATAGAAGATAATTGCATTTACATAGATAATGGCGAGCTTATTATGATCCGAATAGCTAGTGCACTCTGTCCCATGGGAAAATGCCCCTGTGTTACCTGCAATTACGATTTTATTCGCAATAATTATGCCTAAGCGTAAAAGACAAACGGTGTTGTTAGGACAATTTGTTTGCGATATTTTTTACACGATGCGACGTAGAATTTGTCGTGGCGATGTTAATGGTAATGGTAGCTAGTATTTCTTGCAATGCACAGACATTCTTTTATTTTACGATTACAAATAGAACTTTACGAGCTATATCTTATCGGCAACGTGCGAAATAAAAAGTTTTACTTATTTATTACATATGGTAACTCATATTTTGTTCAGGGGCGTGTTTTACTTTTCTTACAAATCGGCCTACGCCAATAAATGGAACGACTCACAGGAGTCAATCGGCAGCTAATTAAAAAGCAATGAATGAAACAATTTAGTTCAAGCACCGTTCAAACCCAGTCTCAGCGCTAGGATTTGTTTCAAATAATATCTCGCTACAATTCCTCAGGCATCCAATTGAGGGTTTCGATCGCGTTCGGTTCGGGGAATCGAGAGAATAGATAAAGTTTTAATTAGACATTCCTGGCGGTTTCTCCCTGCTGACGAGCGGCTCGCGGCGGACTAGTACATTCTTCACTTTTTACCGCCCAACCCGTTCCGAACGGGAGCCAATAAATACACAATCGACAATCGCTCGAGATAATCGTTTTCCCTTTTTGATTATCGTCCGATTTTCCCGATTGCCTGCCATTTGAGTGATTGAATCAATTTCTGGACGGATCACGGTTGTTGAGTATTTGATTGTCCTTTATTGGATTGTGCACCTGCTTGTTACGGAAATTAATGAAAACACGCCATGTATGGTCAATTCATACTTAGTTGTCGAATGGTATATTAATCGTGTGTGAAGATAGCGTAGATAAAGCTGTAGTAGCATAACATAAAGTAGCAGCCGTCAATAATACCCTTATCCACAGAAATATCTAAATAAGTTTATTGAAAAACTGGAAATTGGAATTCTTTACAATAATGAGCTACATAAACTGTGTCTTGTCTGTGAAATGGAGATCCTGCCCTGGGCAGATGCCTGACAGCACGAACAAGCGATATACTTATCCGTAAACACCATAATGAGTTAACTTCTGACAATAAAGAAAGAGACATATACTGCCGATAAAAATTGATATACAATAGCTGAAACGATTAGATGGGAATAAAAACGAAATTGTTGTAACCACCTGCATTACAGGAAAGATGTCCTCCATAGTCTGATATGGAATGCACTACTGAATGGACAAAAAGCAAGTGTTTGAATGGGCAGCGAGGCAGTTAAAGATCAATGAAGCAATTAGCAGTTGACAGGCTCGATACGAAGCCATTCCCACTTGTCAGCTGTGGACCAGTTCTACTCTAGTAGGAGACGTTTTTGCTTAAAATAGGTATATGCTTGAGTGTCTTTTTGTCTGGAACAAGAACGGCGACAATTTGAAGACTGGATGAAATGTAATACACAGTAACTAGAGTCGAGTCGAGGCCTCGAGGATTGTAGGTCACGAAGTAGAGCCTATTTTTTGCGAAGGTATCCTTTTGATGTACATTACACCAGCGAAACGACACTAATTGTATCGACTTGTCTAGAGTTAACCGAATGTCGTGGTCATAATGCAATGTATATAAAAGAGTCACAGAAAATAGGCATTATTAAGAGTCGGAATCTTGCTCCACAATCCCAACAACCTTAACCCGACCACCTTAACAGCAACCATTCTGTGGTATAAACGTAGGCTTCGCCTGGTTGCGCTTACGGCGGTCGGGCTGCAGCTAATCCGTTATCTGTTATTGTGGCCTCCTCAATGCGCAGATGACAGTATTGCAAAAACACCGCGACAGTTTCACCGCTCCCAACATTGTCTGCACTTTCCAGTATCGATTAGCTAGGAGGCCGGCTGTCGGAGTTCCCAACATTGTTGCGCCCGCGCAGCCGCGGCGCGCTCTCGTGGGATATGCGTATGCCGTATGCGCAGGGGTAGCAGATCTCAGAAGCGATGGTGTGTGAGCGGAATATTGTAGTAGTCTCGGACATGGACGGAAATTGACTGTCACTTAACTTTTTATTTCTGTGCTAAATATCCGGTTTCTCGAATGCCAATACATATTTAAGGTCGGAATCAGGTGGCAGAAAACGGTTACAACTTTAGCTATAAAACTTCTAATTCGCTAACGGTACTTGAGTGATGATTAGATGGTTAAAGGTACCGATGTAGACCTTTCAATGTATAACTAACTCTAACGAGTTAGACCATAAGTAGACGGTACAAACGGAAGCTATATGTCTAAAGGTCCGGCGAATCTATCTTTATTTTCCCCGGTCACCCAGCAGATGTTACTTAATTCATATCATACCATGATAGTGTATTTCAGGTAAATTATGCGATGTCCTGGGGCTATGCAGATGAAGGCGGCGCTTATGACGAGACGGCTAATTTCAAAAGAACACCAGTTTTTACAACTTAATGAATTCTGTCGCGACACGAACGAAACGCAAGACGATTTCGAATTCAACAAGTTATGTAGAATTTAAGTACCACAAATTATTTGTTGTTCGGTTAATTAAATTTTGTTTTCATTATAAAAATGTAGGTCTATTCTCGTATATGATGAACTTTTCATGTCAGAAGATGGGTGGTCTTTCGTGACCGAACGAATTATTTCGACCCTTCCGCATTTAGGTAGTTGACTACGCCTTGCACAGGAACGCCATAAGCGAAGAAATTGAACTCATTTATGGAATTTATCGCAAGCCACACACGGACCACTCAGTGAGCGGAGCTACCTATAAACTAAACTGTCAAAATTAGATGTGCTAGCTAGATGGTAGCTGCAATGCCTGACAAGAACGCGGCGCTTTTTTTTTTGAATATCTAGGATGATAGTTTTTGCCTTTCGATTCTCAATATAAAGAAGCATCTACTTATTGCCTTTTATGAAAGGTTATGTTAAGGCGAATGTACGATAAGCCGAATCTAATTGAACATAAACAACATAATTTTCACACATCAACATCTAACTATACCATTATGACCATCAATGGTAATGCATTAATATTGATTAACCCACTTTATACACACGTTAGAGCGTAGCAATCGCAAAACCTATGAAAGCATCGATAAAAATGCAAAAACGACAACCTTTTTCCTTTTAACTTAATAAACTTCATGGGTAAAAAGCTAACTATATTAACATTTAACCATGTCTTATCATGGCGCTATTATTACGCGGCTACAAAGTACGTAAACGTTTAAACATGTTCTGGTAAAGACCGTTCCTTTATATAATGAATCCTCTAATTATTTTAACCAGTGGCGGTGTGAAAAAAGTGGCATGAGCTGTCACAAAAACCGGAGTAAAGCCCGAGACTGAGAAGCCACGGGATAATGAGCAGAGCTAGCCAGTGTTGCCAACAATAACTGAATTCATTGTGACATCTAAATCTTAGGTCCTAAGAAGGTTTTTCTACTTGCGAATAAGGTCAATCCTGTAAGTTTCAATTTATGAGATTCATCATCATCATCATTGGCCTTAAACGTCTGTGACAGACGATTTAATCAGTGTCTGGGGCAAGACTTTTCATGGCTGTATAAAGAGATTAAAATGCATCGCCAATAATGGTTAAGTTGGATTGGTTGAATGTTGAGTCATGGAGCTCTATATTTGAATTGACGCATACGAAAATCTGCTACTAATTGTGTTCTTATCACACTTCTACTAAACGTATCCATTCATACTAACTCTAATGAATTTACACATACTCTTGATATTAATAAATTCAAGTAGTATAAAGTGTGATACGAGTGGTTAGACCAGTCGTTACGGGCTTCCGCGCACGTTTCAGAATTTACTATTTCTGAAATGGAGGTCCTGGTGTATAAAATGTAAATCAAACGTCTCTAAGATTTCCAACTCATTACTACTGTGAGAAAACTGCATCAAATCATTATTTTTCTAAAAAGAGGTCAGACTGTCATTCATAAAATACTAGCAACACAGCAGTGAGGTAATGAATGAGTATAGCGTCAGCGCGTTACTTTAACGTATTAAGAGAGAAGATTTCCAACTGGTTTTATGTAAAATTGACGAAAAAAAGTTGCTTGAGCATCCACAACCTCAAAGGGTCGACACTCACATAAATATCACGCCGATATCACTTTCGAAGTAGGCAGAGCATAAACGGCCGTAATAAACGGATATTTACGCCACGTCTGACAAAAATTTGAGGGTCATTTAGAAAATTGTGTATTACCATGGTGACAGGCTATCAGCCTATCGCCTAAAATTGCAGTACACTTGTAACCCTCGAGTCTCTAAGTCGCATCTTACGTCACCCATGGGCTAAAAATGGGGTGATGCTATTCTAGGCCGGCATCACACGGCACGAGCACGACACTTCGTAGATCTTTTTCACATACCGTCTGGAATATCATAAGCTTGCTACTACACATTTAAAGACAATTAAAAGTAACGCCAAGTGCAAATTGGACGATATAAATAATAGTTGTATAGGCTTAATGCAGAGTTATTGATATCTTTTTCTTCTTGTAGTAAGAGTCAGTAATAAGCTGTTTGAGACTACTATTTACTGTGGCCAGTATACATTTGACTGCGTTGATATGCATATTATAGAAAAATAGGCTAGGAGTAGGTGAATGAAACGTCAACACTTGCAATCGCAAAACTATTAAGACTCGAAAAAAAATATGGGTTTGATAAATTCCCAAGGAATACAAAATAGCTGTCGGGATAACAATGTAGGGTGACGATTAATGAACCATGTTAGCTATTAATATTGAAACTTCTTATGGTTTTAATTTGCTTCTGGCAGACTTAACCGGCTCTGTATTTTTTCCGCTACGTACTTATTTAAATCAGAACCCTCAACCCACCACCGATACGCGGAACCTTAAAAAGCATGACATTTAAAAACACCTCAAGAGCTTCTGTTTAATAAGCGGACGGTCAACGAAGAACCGTTGGTTCCATTTGAGTAATACCAGTAATTTTTGATTATAAATAATTTCGCAAATCGCCTGATTATGATTACACGCTGCAAACTCGTTCACGGGGCTAATTTAGTATCAACACGGAGTTTATAAGAAACAACTGTCGGCGACAAAGTGCAAGAAGCGCTGCGGGCGTATTTTGTATGATAAACAAAAGATTATATCGAAAATTGATCTTCGGACTTATCATTAGTGGGGGCGAGAATCTTATTAAAGTGGAATTCACACAATAATTGACCTGCATCTGTATTCTGAGTACCTGCGCCTTTAACCACATACAATTGTCGGTCAACTGAATCACTACAGATTTACGGAGATGTCAATGTCAGGCAACAGAATCTCTACAATTTTACTCAGTGCTTATCTACATAAAAATACATACATACATACACATATCACGCCTATAATCCCTTGCGGGGTAGGCAGAGCGTAAACAGCGACCGCAAAAACGGACATTTACGCCACGTCAGATAATTTTTGAGGGTCATTCGGAAAATTGTATATCGTTATAGTGACAGGTTGTCAGCCCATCGCCTAAAATTGCAATACACACCCTCAAGTCCCTTAGTCGCCTCTTACGACTCCCACGGGTAAGAATGGGGTGACGCTATTCTAAGCCGGCGTCACACGGCAATAAAAATACTCTCGCGATAGACCAGATAGGTTTAATTTTCAGTAATGTACTCATCATATTTAACATAAACAGCTATATTAGTCCACAGTTGGACATAGGTTATCCCTATTGGGGGGTATATGATATGTGATACTGGCCACGCTAAGCTAAGCTTGTTTTAGGATGCTTACATTGCGTTTTAAATAAATGTTGCCTTTGGCGCATGAAAATCGAAAAATCGTGTAGCAAATTTAAAAAACACAGTACTTCTAAAGTATTGGCTCTATAAATAGAGTCAATTTCCACTACAGTCGAGATAGTCGTTAACCTGTTCGCATTTAATAAAATTATTTAGATGTGGTTTGACGAGCAACAAATCTTTTTTTATTACAGCTATTGCCCAAATAAGAACGTAACGCCACTTGCCTTGCACACCCAGTCCCTGACCAATACACACACTGGGTAATGGTTTCCAACTCGTAAAAAACTTGAACTTTGGTTCTATATGCGTGAAACTAGTAAGCTTTGTAATAAGTAGGTAATTACTTTTGAATTAGGTACACGACTACACTCAAGGGTATACTGCATTGGTATTAGTAAAAAGCCTTATAGCTTACCCCTAAAACCCCAACCTGATTGATTTTGATTTTCCCGGGTTTTTTTTTGGTAAAATACATATTAAAGCAATAGTTACTAAAGTGATTTACGGGTAATATAAGATATTAGGTGTAAAAAAATCAACTGCAAATATTTTAAGGGGTGAACCAGTTCGTGAAACTGAACAACTTTCCCTGAACATATGGCCATACCAATAAGCCATATTTGACAACAGTCATCTGATCATCTCAATTTTAAAACAGATGTCAACAAAGGAAAATCGCCCCTTAACCATAGCATTAGCACGAATCTGACAAGTGTAGCTAATTGGGATGTCCATATTGAAACAGTCTACGGTTACAGTCTACCGACTAGGTATCAGCAATTTGATTGTTTCGATAGAGTTAGCTACAATGAAACGAGCTTTTCTGAATGAGCGATAAGGCAGCTCAATCGTAGTTCCAACCGTAATTTATCGAATGATTCATGCATAATCGATCGATGTAATAACTCGTATTACAAAATCGACGCGACATGCGCCCACACTGTTCCGGTAACACTTTCGCGGCTCACAGAGATCTATGGCAGTAAGGCTGAAGGTTACCGTCTGGCTTAAACAGGCCCTTTGGCAAGGTAGTCGGGCCCTCGAGATAATATCAAAAATAACATGGAAATACGCGTCGAGTTACTAGCGCTACATATTTTAATTTTCACACTTGTCAATGTGGCGACGGCCGATGTGGCGCAGTGGTAGTGCGACTGCCTGCGACGCAAAGGTTCCGGGTTCGATTCTCGGTGGGCCACTCACAAAATTGATATTTATCTCTTTGTGAATTTGTTCCCGGCCTGGTTAGGACATTGCAGGGTGAACCAACTGATTGTCCGAAATGAAATGGTTCCGTGCCTCGAAGGGCACGTTAAGCCGTCGGCCCCGGTTGCTGTCTATGATTACTTAGACGGCGGTGGTTATACAACCATGTCAGAGGCCTACTAGTAGTAGTAGGCGGTCGTTGGACGACTTGATGTCCCACACGAAAAGAGAGAGAGAACTTGTCAATGTGGAATAATGCAATGTTTTCTATTTGTTCTATCAACGATATCTATAGCATCGTGACTGAAGGCCTTCAGACGCAAAATGTCCCTTTCGCAAAATGTCTACTCATCGCAAAACGTCCCTTTCGCACAATGTCCCTTTCGCAAAATGTCCCTTTCTCACATTGTCCCTTTCGCAAAATGTCAACATCGCAAAATGTCCCTTTCGCAAAATGTCCCTTTCGCATAATGTCCCTTTTGATATTTTAAGATACCTTTAATTGGAATCATCAAGCCAGCCTGCCTGCCACGCGTGGTGAGTATACCTTAATTGTGAAGGCCCATGTTCAGCAGTGGACTGTTGTGGGTGTTTAGGTATGAATGTACTCAGTTTATTATATCAAAACAAAAAATACAACATGAAAGAACAACATACATACATACATATATCACGCCTATAATCCCTTGCGGGGTAGGCAGAGCGTAAACGGCCGCAAAAATCAGACATTTACGCCACGTCTGACAAATTTTTGAGGGTAATTCGATGAATTGTGTATCGCCATAGTGACAGGTTGTCAGCCCATCGCCTACAATTGCAATACACACCCTCGAGTCCCTTAGTCGCCTCTTACGACTCCCACGGGAAAGAAACGGTATGCCGTGTGATGCCGGCTTAGAATGAAAGAACAAAGGCGGATTTATTCCTTATTTAGGGGTTTTTTCCAGTCAACCTTAATTTAGATCATCCTTTTCACTCACACCTAAATAAATACCTCATACAAACTTTAACTGAATCAGATATTTTACATAAAAAGTTGAAGATATTTTATCTACCTATACATATCTAAACAAATAGGTACCTGCAGAGCTATAACTGTTCTCAAAGCGATTTCATGATATAAGATCAAATCGTTCTGACTTTGTTATACATGTCATGAGATGAATGACATACACATACACATATCACGCCTATTATCCCTTTCGGGGTAGGCAGTGCGTAAACGGCCGCAAAAAACTATCATTTTCACCACGTCTGACAAATATTTGAGGGTAATTCGGAAAATTGTGTATCGCCATAGTGACAAGTTGTCAGCCCATTGCCTTAAATGGCAATACACACCCTCGAGTCCCTTAGTCGCCTCTTACGACTCCCACGGGAAAGAAATAGGATGATGCTATTCTAATCCGGTATCACATGGCAATGAAGATGAATGACATAAATAGGCAAACCGTAATACCGAAGTTGCGTTGGATGATATGTTTACGTCAAGTTAATCTAATGTTGAAATGGCTTTGACAACGGTAATACCACTACCGATATTAACAGTAATAAAGTCATTAGTGCACCCGCTTCTTTCTCTCTCTGTTTACCTTCTGGTTGACTGAAAGAGATCCCTTAAATGGATAAGACCACCTTTGTGCCTGAATGTTTATCTATTTTAAGTACAATAAACTGAGTACATTAATACCTAACACCCGCAACAGCCATGCTGGATATGTGCCTCCTCGACAAGGCTTTCTCCATACTCATCGCGCTTGGCAGGAAGGCTAGCTTGATGATTGTTGGATGACTGAAAGAATGTCCTAATATATCAAAAGAGACATTTTGCGAAAGGGACATTGTGCGAAAGGGACATTGTGCGAAAGGGACATTTTGCGAAAGGGACGTTTGCGAAAGGGACGTTTTGCGAAAGGGACGTTGTGAGAAATGGACATTTTGCGAAAGGGACATTGTGCGAAAGAGACGTTTTGCGATGAGTAGACATTTTGCGAAAGGGACATTTTGCGTCTGAAGGACTGAAGGTTGTCATCTGTAAAAGAACAGGCCCTATGGCAAGGCAATCCGGCCGTCAATATTATATCAGCGATAATATGGAAATTAGGGACCAAATCATTTGCTTCGTAATATTAATTTTAATATTCATATTTGTAATAACTTATGTAAATAAGAATTGTAGATATAATTATATTGTAGGAGACAAATTTATCATTGGCTTGTTGATTTCGTAAAGACAGAAATAAATCTCAACTGTATGCTTCTATGGAAAACCTATCGTTCCATTTTCACAGCTCTACCATCAATGTTTTCGTATGTAGGTCTGAGTGGCCCTTAAGGCGAGTGTAGTCGTGAACGGCCTCGACAGTAGCTACATTTCACTAAAAAATATTTTCTCTGTATACAAACAATCTATCAGAATGACGTTGCCCAAGTTTTCAGTATTAGCTTTGAGTAAAATTACAACCTGCTAACTCAATGAAATATTACATACATACATAAATCACGCCTATATCCCTTACGGGGTAGGCAGAGCGTTAACGGCCGTTTAACTAATATTAACACCACGTCTGACAAAAGTTTGAGGGTCAATCAGATAACTGTGTATCACTATAGTGACAGGTTGTCAGCCCGTCGCCTAAAATTGCAATGCACACCCTCGAGTCCCTTAGTCGCCTCTTACGACACCTATGGGTAAGAAATGGGGTGATGCTATTCTAAGCCGGCATCACACGGCAATATGAATGGCATTCACACGGGAATGAAATATTCGTTGTCATAACTTTAATGACAAACAGTTCCTAAAAACGGCCACTTTTGGCATTAATTGACATAACTTTAATTACAGATAATATTTCATTGAGTTTGTAGAGTCTAATTTTACTTAAGGATATACTAAAAACTTGAGCAACGGACATTCTGATAGATTGTTTGTATAAAGAGAAAATATTATTTCATGAAGTTGCGCCACTGTCAAGGCCGTTTACGGCTACACTCGCCTTAAGGTATAACTAAACAATCATAGGGTGTTATTGTAATTCTAATTACTGCGATATGTTCAAAATTGTTAATATAGATTGTTCCGGTTTGTGTGAGCGATTGGCCCTTAGGCAAGGTAGGTCGGCCCTCAAGATAACATCGTCGATAACATGCAAATACGACAAGAACAACTTGGTAGCAATTACTTTATAATGTTTTAATCATTTCAATCATAACTAGATTGCAAAAATAAGCTCTGTTTACTTGTTAAAATATATGTTAGCGAATACAACATTCATCAAATTTGTATAAATACTTTAAACCAGAGATGCACAGACTTATTGGGACCAAGGGCCACTCGGGCGAATATCGAACTGATGGCGGGCCATCACAATTAATAAAAACACAAAAATGCCTAGAAATATTTATTAAAAGTATAATACACTAATTGGAAGCGTGGCACTGCATTGTGCTAACACTGCTAACAATTTTTTTAACGTTCGGTTCCAATTTACTTGTAGCCACTCGTAAAACTGCCTCCCAATTGTCATTGGCAAGGCGGTTTCTATTTTTTGTTTTATTGTTGTTCATTATAGAAAAAGTTTGTTCACATATATAGGTAGAAACAAATAAGCTGGTGAATTTCAGGGCATTTTTGCGCAACTCTTTGTACATATTTTTATCAATACAGCGATAAAAGTTCAGTAAATCCCCTTCATTGAATTTGTTGCGTAACTCTTGGTCATTTTGAATATCAATCAATTCCAACTGCATTGACTCGGGTGCATTTTCAACTAAAATGGAGAAAGGATTACTAAAAATGTCCAAAAGAGGTTTCACTTTTTTAAAATCGTTGAACCTGTCATTAAAAGATTGAATCAGCATATCTAACTTCTCTACAAAGCCACGATTAACTTCAGTTTTGTTAAATTTTTCTGCCATTTTCTTATAATTTGGGAAATGAGTGTAATTTCCAGAGTTGATTTGACTTCTAAAAAGTGCAAGTTTGCACTGAAAAGATGAAATACTAGCGTATAACTGGCTTATAAGTTGGTCTTTTCCTTGAAGCCGTGTATTCAAGATATTTAGATGATTTGTGATGTCTACTAATAAAGCTAAATCACACAACCAATCTGGATTCTTAAGTTCAGGAACGTCTCTAAAAGTCCCGCGGCGAAAAAGAGAATTCGACGTTTCTTAGTTCTTTGCAATAGAGTTCTTTTTCGTGTTTGAAGATGGCCGCCCTTGACGTACAACGATCTCGACTGCTTTGGTGGCGCGGACTCTAGCCCGAACAAGACAGCGAGTACAGAAGCGCGCGCAATTTAAAATATTTTTGCAGTTTTACTTGTAGACATGATAAATATTGACAAGTTTTTTGGAAATGTATGGGAATTTGTGCTACTCACGTGCTACTGCTCGCGGGCCGCAATAATAAAGCCCACGGGCCGCAAGCGGCCCGCGGGCCGCGGTCTGTGCATCGCTGCTTTAAACCATAGAAATGATCAGAAATATTTAACTATAGCTGCAAATTTTTTGGTTAATATTTCTGGAATAAGTAGGTAGGTACTGAAAGAAATAGTAGCAATTCCAGAGTTTTATGGACCGGGATCCCGTGGCTAGCAAATGAATGTTCAGTCACAGCATTCTTTATTTCATTGGAGTACCTGTCATAGTAGACTATGTTGAATTGTTGATAAAATTGGGTGTTGGCGCGTTGGAAATATTAAAAAAAACAACTGAAAGTTACAATTATTCTAAAAGAAAACAGGTTTGTGGTAATGAACAAGACATAGCTACATTATGGCACTGACTAACTGTGGCCGACCAATGTGGCGCAGTGGTAGTGCGACTGCCTGCGACGCAAAGGTTCCGGGTTCGATTCTCGGTGGGGCACTTACAAAAGTTGATGTTTATCAATTTGCGAATTTGTTCCCAGTCTGGTTAGGACATTGCAGGCTGAACTACCCGATTGTCCGAAAATAAAAATGGTGCGGGGCTTCGGAGGGCACGTTAAGCCGTTGGTCCCGGTTGCTGTCTATGATTACTTAAACGGCGTTCGTTAGACAACCATGTCAGAGGCCTACTAATAGTAGTAGTCGGTTGCAAAACTCTGACACTAGGGTTCATGGGGTCGTTGGAAATTAAGGTTGGTTATTAATAACCAACCATGTATAATAACTTATTATACCTACCAACCATCCAAAGCAGACGTACTTACACTACGCACTTCTAATTGAATCGCAAAAGCTTGTCATTATCCTTTTAAGTGCGCACATACAGAACTTTAGGTAGTCGTCAATCAAAATAATATTTAAGCAAAAGCGTGACTCAACTTCCGCATAGACACCGCGGTATATATAATAGTGAGATACATTATATACAAGGCCTCAATTACCCGGGACGTTAGCTTAGCTAATTCTATATCTATGTATTCCTTTCACTTTCATAAATAGGTATGTAAAGAAAAGAAACGGGAAGACACAGCTGACATTTCAGTGCTAAAGTGATAGACATAAAAAAATACTACTATACTATAACAGCAACAACAGTCCACTATTGGACAGGACCTATTAGGAGGGTATTTGCCATACACAACACACCACGCTTGGCAGGCAGATTGCCGAGCACTGTGCAAAATATTGCTTTTACAGGGAACGCTGCTGCCCATTCCCTGGATACATCTCTTATTCGATTTTTACGACACCCACGGTTAGATATGGGGTGACGCTATTTTCAGCCGAACACGAATAAAAAAATACGAATGTGTCAAAATAAGAGAGCATGGCTTAGTACTCTAATTTACGTTTGAGTTTAAGAAGAGGTAAAAGAAACAAACATCATTTCACTTTATTAGAGGGAACATGAATAACTAAGAAATGCGCACGCCAAAATCGACGCCATAGATACGTTAGGCAGCGCAGGCGCAGCACGTAGCGTGTATAAAATCAAGCTCTACACGTGTTATCTAATTAACTACTGTATTGTGGTACATGTGAACGTAAAAAAATAACTTAAGTAATGAGGGAACTGAACAGTCTAGACCTTTAAAAACATCAAGTTCAAGATGCATTAGATTAGATCATAAAACAAGTTTACTTTTTGTAATACCTATGTCAGTCAACCCCTTCTCTGCACATTAATAATGATACTTTGGCAATCTTTAATTAGATGAAAATAACAGGTTTATCACTTCCAAAAACATGCCATATCTTTTTAATTGATTCAACTTAGCTTTGTAACCTGTGTCCCACTAGAAACACCATGGTTCTTTCGATGGTTCAAACGTTTATTGCATAAAGGTTCTAGTGGTCCTAGAGGCACAAAGTATTGGCAGCGCGTCCAAGACAGATGGACGAATACAAGGAAAAGTCCATACCTAACGCACACATCTACACGCAACTGCTCTTAAACAAAGAGCTAAATGAATCCAAATCGATCCGCCGAGTAGTAGACAACGTAGTCAACAGCGTTTGTTGCACACGGTTAAAAAAAATTTCTACTAGACTTTTTCATTTAAGCCCCGGGGCTTTGAAACCTACACCTGACTGGTTGTAGGGGAGCAAGAGCTTTCCCGGAGAAGTTTGTGTGATGATTAAGCCGTGGTAGCCCAGATCACAGAACTATGTATGGCGCTGATGGAAAAGGCGTCGCTATAACGAAAGTCGCAGGTTTTAATAAATCCTGCTTGCGGTAGAAAATTTTGCAAGTTTCCTAAAAAAACATACACGAGAAGTGTTTTTAAATTTGGTATACAAATATAGTAGAAATGGAGGGTTTTCCAATAGCTTATTTTATCGCTCGATTAACACTACTGATTGTTAAGTAAGAAAAGTTTGGTAGGTTGTGCTTGCGATTTATCTCAGGTAAACAAAAAGCGTTTCTTTTACGGTTACAATAATTATGTAGTGTATTCTAAGTAGTGTAATTATGTTTTACCTAGATAACCCATTCCAAACATTCAGTAAGAAAACAGTAGCTACGGAGCAGAGTAGGTATCAATAATCGAAAAGGGCGAAATGTTTTTCAGTTAATTCCCTAGTTTGTACCAGTGAGCTCTCTCGCCGAACTCACTTTCGTATTGAAGTCTGTGGTACCGTTGCCGAGGTAGACCGTTACAATTTACAATACAAGGTAGATCCCAAATCGATCCCGTCCTTCCAACCTGTTATTATGCTTTTATATGTAAAGGGTCGTTGTTTCTACGTTGATGATCATTCATACATACATACTTGTGTATCACGCCTATATCCCTACGATCGTGTTATTGATCATACAATTTACATATTTCTAAAACTTCATTTACGTCTCACATAATCGTATTCAGTTTTATTGCGATCTCGTTTAAAATTAGAACACAGGTGTCACAGTACAAATGTCAATGCAGAATGACACAGAACAAATTGTCTTTTACAGTTTTACAATTAAGTTTACTGCCAATACAAACGCGAGGATGAGATGTTCTCAGCGCTTTACGAGACAACGTGTAATTTGCTACAAGTTTTCCGATTGCTATCGCCAGTGTGTGTATCTAACCTTAAGTCTAAATTAATAGATTGGTGTATTTAGCCCGTGGCTGTGGCATAAGCTCGAATGAGAAATATTATATGGCCCCAACAAGGTGCCTGTCCGTCACGCTAATGTTAATCTGCTGTGTTTAGCTAAGTACAATAAATTAATTAAGTTTGCTACTATCATAAAAATAATCTTTCATAATTGTTACAACTTCATTCATTTGCAAAACTAACCCGGTACACGAGAAGTGTTTTAAAAATTTGCTATTCAACTTAATTCATGATGATCGGACTAGTAGGTACCGACACAAAATAAAGAGCAAACCGGCAAATACTTAATGAGTGGTACCGTGTGCTTACTTACGTAATTATCGTATTGAACCTATTGTATACAAAGCAATTTCACTTGATTAAATTGTCAACCTATCTTTACGAACACTACTACCTGTGCATACCGACAAAGATATTTGTACGTACCTTCACAAAAAGATGTTTTGACAACTGGAATGAGTTTTTATAATTTCCTTAAGAATTACGAGTATGAAACAAAAATCGTATGCAAATTGCAATTCTGAAGTTATAGCTGCATTTGACCGGCGTGGCATCCTGTTTGCATTTTTAATCAACTTGGCAATTAGCGTATATATGCCATATTATATTTATTACACCGTTGCGCCTAATGGTCGCATATATCATTTTTGATGATCTATTTATGTTGCTACTAATTTTGTGTGTCAAGAAGTACTTGGAGATTAAAAGGGTTTTAATTTAAGCAATCATGACAATGGACAGATCACAGAAGAAAAATCTTGAAAAATCTGTTCGCATACATCTCTTATGAAAAAATCAGTTTGGTGCAGGAATTTCAAAAAAGGTTGAGGTGTATTTCAAATAATTCATATAAACAAAAATCTTGAAAAATCTGATGATCACAGCATACTTGATGGTAGAGGTTGTTGTAAATTTCCAAAAAGTACCTACCTCAGAACAATAACTTTAAAAGGTAATTGACGTCGGCACCATATAAAATATGAAGATTGATGAGTCAAGAAATATATGCTCGCATGACTAGTAAATATAAAAATGAAACATCGTTCATCAGCAATGTAATCAAAAGCCCTTTGCCATTTATCCCGTTCAATTTGTATTTTGTGCGTTCCCGTTTTAATAAAACCGGTCGGGTTTCTATAAAAAATCACCGGAATGAGCAAAGATATTTTAATATACTCTATGGAGCAAAGGTACAAGACACATGGGAGGACAGTTAAGCTACAAAGAGACACGCTGAGAGAGCCAAGTAACAAATCCACACACCCTCTGTTAACAAGGTAAGGGCTAGCACAGACAATTCTACTCATTCGATTTAGACGAATTAGTCCCGTTGTCGCAAGGTTCCTTAATTTCGAAAGTTTTACGTGACCTGCTAAGACCGGCGATCCGTGGATAAAGGAATATCAATCTTAAGGTGTCGATTCGATAGATAATATATCTTAACTAAAACTTGTCATGCCACTTTCCATCGAATAGGTTTGAAAAGGACTACACACAGACACATATCACGCCTATTTTCCCTTGCGGGGTAGGCAGAGCGTAAACGGTCTCAAAAATCGGACATTCTGACAAATATTTGAGAGTCATTCGGGAAATTGTATATCGCCATAGTGACAGGTTGTCAGCCCATCGCCTAGTATTGCATACACACCCTCGAGTCCCTTACTCGCCTCTTACGACGACGAAATGGAGTGATGCTATTCTAAGCCGGCATCGCACAGCAAAGGAACTACAATCTATAATTTTAAATATTTTACGCGTTATTTGCCAAAATTAAGCGGCGATTAAAAAGATGGCGCCTAAATGACTTGATATGGCGAAGAAACCATAGACATTTTAAACATGGCATGACTAAGATACTACTATCCTTTTCTAAACCCATTTTCCGGAAAGTGACAGCACTAATTTTAGTTAAGAGATATTATCGAGTTGACATCGTTCTTTCAATTTCAATCAATAGTGAGCGATTGTGTTGCATCTTCTACTGCCCGTGTTGAGTTTATTTTCTGAAAAGTCTTTTCACACGGCCAAGTTAAAAAAATTCAAGCCAAGTTTCAAGCGAGTTCTAAACATCAAATCATGCCCGAGGCCTAAGTTAATATTAATTACTAAACAAACCGAATTATTTTTGGTCTAGTTACGAATGCTATATCTTAGTAGCAAGTAGACAGCCCTACACCCAGGTCAGTATCTGCAAACAGCGCCCGCAGATGCTCAGGACAGCCGATTAATAAGACGGGACTCCGCCCCCGGGAGCTGGGAGCCCCGGGGCCCCGGCCCGCGCCCGCGGTGGCGACTTAACAGCGCCAATTTACAAACACCCTTAGATAAGCAGCTTACAAATCTACGGACAAGGAGATATGTTATGGTAGCAGTGTTTCTGTCTGTGATATTTCACTTATATGTTGTTCTTTGTACACGTACACTTGTATCACACGATTAGTGGATTGTAAAGATTTTATACGAGTAACAACGCTTCATATTGCTATGATAGCAAAACTGTCAAAATAGAAAACTGTGTTGCTGCATGAATGCGCTCCCGGAATCTAAATCGAAGACTGAGTGCATTTAATATTAAAAAAGAAACATTACTGTTTCAAATTTTCAGGAAACAGGGTTCATCGGCTCGTTCGTCAACTCGGTGTCCCACACGGCGGGGAAATCGTACAAACTTAATGAAGAGCGTTTTTAATCAACCCTTTATATAATCAAACGGAACATTTTTATTTACAAACTAAATTTAACAGACACTCATAACGCACGTGATTATAAATCAAGGTAAAGAAAAAACATCCCAAAATTAGTAACAGCTCATCTATAATATATCCGCCGAACGTGTCCTTTTTTAGTAAGTTACGAGACAGTGTCACGATCATTGCGAATAATATGAAACGTAATACTATCAGCTGTTCGCAGCTAATAGATCATACGCGGCCATGTAAGGCGTGCGCGAGACAAATTCGATGATCTCATGTGCGCGAGCGCAGCGCATTATCGCGTGCGCGTTAGCTTCAAATAATAGACATACGCTTGATTAATGGACAGGATGTGTAGTGTTTTGAGGGGAACAAAGCTTTTGTGATATTACTGATACTTGAAAGGAATTAGACAACAACGATTTATATAAAGGTAACATTAGGCAAGCGTAGCGTTGGACGATCTCCAGAAGGACTGATGATTTAAATAAGGCGGCTGAATAGATGGCGAAAACGAGAAATCGCGCCCTATGGCGTAACCTGGGGGAGGCCTACATCCAGCAGTGGACTGCAAAAGGCTGATGTTTTTATGTAACACTTACTTCTTAGAAGTTCGTTCAAATGTTTTCAATACAATTTAAAATGTTAAGAGTTTTTTAGTTGATCCGACTTACGACCTTAAAACAATCGGGGAATATGTAAAAGTGGTTTTAGAAGAGCGGAAATAATATTGAAAAAGAGCAAAAGCTGCTGTTATTGAAAATATATAAACGCTAAGCTTTATAAAACAAAAAGTAAATAAAGCTCTATCGAACTTCTTAAAAAATATGACGACTATATTCGTAGAAGCAATAGTGAGCATAATTATACAGCCGAACAAAAGCGGCTCTCACGGGCAGACGAAAATTGTGATCACCACGCAACATAGTAACGCGGTTACTTGTTAGTTGTAACAAACTAACAAGTAACGCGGTATGTAGGAGGATAATAATGAATAATGGCTGACAGCCGCTCTATCCGAGATATTACATGCAAATTAGATGAGATTTTGTTCATTGCTTTACACAGCTTTTTACTTGGAAGGGCTTGGAGAAAAGAAAAGCGAAAACTGATAGTTTTGCAGGAACAAAGAACTGACAAACTACCTAAGTTTACCAGCGATTCAAGTAAGTATATCAACCCTTCAAACATATCTTCTTCTTCTTCTCTTCCTGTGGGACATCGAGTCAGAGTTTTTCAAGTGCCTACTACTAGTAGTAGGCCTTTGACATGGTTGTATAACGACCGCTGTCTAAGTAATCAATCAATCAATCACGAAACCATCTTTCTTTTCGGACAATCGGTGGTTCAGCCTGCAATGTCCTAACCAGACTGGGAACAAATTCACAAAGTGATAAATATCGACTTTGTGAGTCCCCACCGAGAATCAAACATATGGAAAGTATGTACAACTGAGAACAACAGAATTAGAAATTTCATTGTAATACACTAGACATAACGTACCCTAGTATAATGAATTCAGTCTTGTCCGTTGAATAAGTTGTAGCCGCATGAACCGCTTTGAAATTGTTCCTCATAACACTCGTAACACATCTTAAAATATTTAACAATAACTTTATTTTGAACGAAACAAAACTTTAGAAGACTAATCATTAAATTCTATTTGCCTTTGAGTCAGAGGTCATGTTTAAATTCGTTACAAAAATTGTGAAGAAGACTTAATTGTGATAAATTATCCTGCGCACAATAATTACTATACGTTTACAAGGTTACGTTGGTTGACGTGATTAAAAGTTTACCTGAATATGAAAAGGATTGCAGTAAACATTAAATAATATCTGCCCCAATCAAACTTGCTGTGAACCGACCACGGTTTAAATAATCCTTCTCGAAAGCCTTTCACATTGCTAGAGTTGATTACTGGGAGATGGTAGGTAGGCTGACCAATCCTCGTCACTAAATAGTATAAAATGAAGTCGCTTCACGTGTCCCTATGCATGCTTCGATCTTTAAAAATACGCAACGGATTTTGCGGTTTTCTTTAGTAGATACAGTAATTCAACAGAGAGGTATTTATGTATAATTCATGCCGGGAAAAGGTCTTTTTCCCGCGGGAAAACGGTTAGCAGCGGGTGTAGCCGCTAGGCAGGCCGCTAGTGCTATATGATACAAACTAAGCGCATTTGTGAAGATTTCTTTTCATTTAGATTTTTAATACAATGTGCTACAATATGTTGTCTACTTACCTAAGTATAATTTTTCATAAATTTTAGTCTAATCTAAATCAAATAAATCATGTCCAAGTTAGCGTAGAATAATAGCAGTAAATCGCAGTCTGAAACGTCGAGCAATCAGTGGGTGTTGCAGATTAAACCGTGGATTGAACCGCTAAATCTGTCAGGAGATAATCGCTCCAACCTTCTGTACCTAATCGCTTCTTGCACCTCTTACCTTTTTTATGTTGCTGATTTAGATATTTTATATTCAGCGAAATTACTGGCACATCAGGACATATTCAAACCATCTTAGTCTTAGGTCTATAAGCTTTGTGACATTGGTAAATAATTCCTAAATAGTATCAGCGTTTCCAGTGATATGTTTTAATAGGCGTCAAAATTCTGACACCAGGGTTTATCAGGTCGTTCGTCGACTTGGTGTCACACACGTCACGACAGATAAAGAAGAGAAGCTGGCGGTGTTGGGCTCTTACCATCAAGATAATATAATATTTTATTATTAAAAAAATTATTGAAGTAATCAATCTATGAACCAAATTTGGCTCACCGTTGTTAACAGTAAAATGCAAGCATTCATTTTGAATTATTGGTTTTAATCAATCAATCAAGAGTAGTCGTAATGAAAGGTTATCGTTTATAAACATCTCAAACTAATTTATCTCTTCAACCTGATTGAAGGTGACTTGAAGAAACTAACCTATGCATTCGTTTAGGTACTTTGTAAATAAATTAAGACCCCCCTTAACCTCTTCAAATCGTTTTTAATATTAAAAGATGTAACTATCTATAGATAACTGTGTAAAATAGAGACTATCTTTATAGAAAACAGTGCAATATTCGTAACAGTGTGTGGCTATCTCCGAGCTGAATACACAGGAGACTGGCCGCGAGCGACAGACAAAAAAACCCAACATGTGTACTGCCGATGACAAGCCAGCACGTGCACTAGGCGGAGATGCCTTATTAATGATAGAAATACGAAAAAAAGTGGTCGAATTTCTGTAACAACATGTGTAGAGAAGACTTTTCGAATCTTTTAATGATAGTTAAACAAGACTAGACAATCTTGTAATGTTAGTTTAATTTGTACAGATAAAGCATAAACTGTGTATTAATCGATTAACGTTTTTGCACCTTAATTTTATATTGCCATCGCAACGCTAGCCAAAATTGCAATAAACTGACTAAAACAATTCCTTTTATTTTATGGAGTTTCACAGTATGTCCAAAAAGCAGCTGGAACTATAGATATTAGGTACATAAATAGGTAATACCTATATGCAAAAGAAAACAAGAGATAAATAATTGTCGTCAAAGGTAAGAGCAAATAACCATTCTAGATAAGCGCGTAGCATTCTGAACTGCATCGTTACATTCCATATCGAGAGAGCTGTCAGACGTGAAGTTATTATTGGATTCGTATGGTTGCTAACTCATACTCATATCGTGCTTATAACTGACAAGAGGAAAACTTAAATAAGTGTGCTCAATGGTAATCGACCATTGAATGGTTTGCGTTGCAAATTACATCCGTCACATCTTTTTTCAGTGCCAAGATTAGGTATAATTTGCGGGCACCTCAACTCAATGGCGACATAAAACCACACGTCTGTAAAGGTCCTGGCAAGGACAGAGTTCTCCTTCCATACATCGAGTTATGGTTGAATGTACTAAGTACGGTAGTTAGTTGGGTGTTGAGCGTCAAATCGAGATTTATCCGACGGAGATAAGGCGTCGGCGGCCACTATTCAGCGGAGGCAATGGCGTGTGACCGCCGGAGGTCGGCTGGGTGACGCTCGCATTCCTTGCCCACCTTAACTCAACAGTTTTACTCTTTTTAACCAGCTACTAGTGTTATTAGACTCGCCGACACGCTAGCTAAAGATTTAAACTTCAACGTACCAGGGCAACGCAGTATCAGACATTTTCTCAATCGCTTGGTGGGACGATTAAAACCAGCTAATACTTTCATTCCATTTCCCATCTCCCAAGATGAACTGAGAAAAACATCTGAGCATAATTACAAAGTATCATTAATTATCATCTAATGGTGCGATAAACCCGTCCCGGGCGCCGTTGATCCGTGAAGCGAGCACAAAGCTTGCACTCGTTCACGCGCAGCACGATCGATGGGGTAATCTCGCGGTCATCCCGCCGGCTTTGTGCATCGGCATAAAATTATCTGGGCATTAGCGGGGGGAGGGTGCTCCGGGGACCATTTGTCATCGGCGGGGGGCGGGGGGAAGAAAGTAGCGGCGACTCGGGGCTGCAGACGCGACCACAAAAACAAGACGCGGGCAGGGGCGGGCCGGCCGGCTACCGCGCACCGCAGCACCGCAGGGATGTGCCGCGCCACGCCAAACTCATCCTATCCGACACTTAGGACCTGTTTATTTAATTGCGAGCTTTGTTTGTTCAACGTTGCGGTTATGGTTTGAACTGCTTCTAGGACTCGAGTTGTCTGCAGAATTATGAAATAAATAACGTCCTGTACAAACTATGATTAAGTTATGCTCTACCGTTATCTCGGTGTATTGTCATTTATTCAGACTAAACCGCACGCAACCGCTGCTATTCCACAGACCAATATCTGTATGAAGAATTTTCAGAACTAAAATACTGTCTGGCAGGCATTGTACAAACTTTGGTATCCCTTTTAAAACCCTTCATAAAAGGGTCAAGCGGTCACGTCGGCTCAACAGCGGATGGCAAAAACGCACGAGCACCTACAAACTATATTGGATATTAGAGCTAAGGCGCGTGCCGACCAGTTTTTGCCCCAGAACCCTGGACACTCCGCGTATTTAATTTACCAAATAGCGCACCACCCGTCGTCGTGATTCCCAAAACTTTTTGCACATAAAAGTTATTAAATTTTCGGGTGACCCGCGACAAAGTTCGCCCTCTGGCTGCAGAATCAAGATTTGTGAATTTTAAACCAGACTCATAAGCTAATGGATGAAACTTAAACGGGTTTACTTTAGACGTTGTAACTTAATGAATCTGTAGCTTACGATTCAACTGACCGTAAACTTGCTCCGAATGTCTGAAAGTTTTGATTTATTACGAAACATTTGCTGTTACAAGATAGCTGACTAAGTTATTGTGGAAACTAGGATTACTAGTACGCTCCAGCAAACATTTCAACCTTTAAATCCTCCTGACAAGTACAAATTATACACTTTGTCTATTGCCTTGGCTGTTAACCGTTTCGATGATACTTGAACCAGCGAGCAGCATGACCTCACTTGCCTCCTCTTGGAGTTCAAGTTACGTAACAAAATGGTATCGTAACTCATGGACGGTGCCGTGGTTGGGGACTGAGATTACTCTAATTTCGTACACTAGTAGTAAGTGATTTAAGCACGATAGGAAGAGGTACCTTATCACGCTAATTATTTATCAAAACCAGCTAATTCAGATGGGTACAAAGAGATACGATTTATTTTTGTAAATTAGGTAATCAAGTAATCAATGATTGTATAAATACATTATATTGAGTTATCATCATACATGGTGTCCTAGCTTGTAAGTTATGTGCTTTTTACAAACATTATAACTGAAATCTCTCTAGTTTCGTAGCCTCATCACACAAGTAACAAATAATACGATCATTAGTGGCACATGTGCGTTTATTTGCCATTCGCCATCTAAAGTGACTTTACTAAGCTTTTACTTATTTTGATGTTAGTCTTAATTATTATTTTTATTTAATTTAAAATATTCAATATTGTTTCTCTGTATAAATGTTGTCCAGTTTTAGTAGCTTTTGTGCGGCCGATGTGGCGAGTGGTAGTTCGACTGCTTGCGACGCAAAGGTTCCGGGTTCGATTCTCGGTGGGGCACTCACATAGTTGATAATAATCACTTGGTGAATTTGTTCCTAGTCTGATTAGAACATTGCAGGCTGAACTATCTGATTGTCCGAAAAGAAAGATGGTTCCGTGCTTCGGACGGCACACTAAGCCGTCGGTCCCTGTTGCTGTCTATGATTACTTAGACGCCGGTCATCAGACCATCATGTCAGAGGCTTACTTCTAGAAGTATGCGGTTGAAAAACTCCGACACCAGGGTTCATCGGGTCATTGTACGACTCGGTGTACCATACGAAAAAAACATATATTTTCCATGCTCTATGGTGAGAATTCGCTATTTTATCTTTCGTTGTTCGAAAGTTCTACATTACATTGTGTAAGGTATTCAATTCATAGTATATAATGTAGGTAGAGCTATTTATTATAATGATTTGTAGGGAGAGTATTTAAAATGTGCTTTTGATGGATATCTTTCATTTGATTCTTATCATGATATTATTTATTTTTCATATAAGCTAATTATATTCTCCTTCTGTAGGTATGAGGTTGAATTACTTAGTAAATAATTTATCTGTCCGCCATTTTCGTGGCTTGCTATATACCTGGATGTAGCTATATCGTACAACACATAGAACCATTAACGGCACGCGGTCGTTTGTTAGAGCAGTGCGCGGAGACGGGTTTTTGTCTCCTCGCCAAATTGCAGCCGTACAATACATGCCACAGAATTGATTTAGAATTAATTGATTTGTCTTGAAGATTGCTAAATGAGGAGATATTAATTGTTACATCTTTAAACACAATTTCAGACAAAAAGCTCGCCTTTTTACTGAACTGTATTTTTTTTTAACGTAACATGATTTTGTTTCCTCGCCAAATTGCAGCTGTATAATACGTGCCGTAGAATTGATTAAGAATTAATTGATTTGTCTTGGTGATTGCTAAATGAGGAGATATTAATTGTTCCATCTTTAAACACAATTTCAGACAAAAAGCTCGCTTTTTTACTAAACTGTATTTTTTTGAACGTAAGATGATTTTGTCTCCTCGCCAAATTGCAGCCGTACAATGCGTGCCGCAGATTGATTTAATATATATTGATTTGTCTTGATTTACTAAATGAGGATATATTAATTGTTTTGTCTTTAAATAGAATCTCAAAAAAAAGCTCGCCATTCTACAGAGCATTTTTATCCGTATCAGTATTTTCCCGAAAGTAAGATGTTTAGACTCCTCGTCATATTGCAGCCGTACAATAGTACAATACATACCACAAAATTAATTAGAATTAATTGATTGGTCTTAGAGATTTCTAGATGAGACGTTATTAATTTTCACGCCTTTAAAATAGAATTTCAGACAAAAAGCTTCAATCCTTTAAGTATCCTTTGGTTGCGAAAGAACAATAATTGAATATGTCTACATGGCAACCTGTATACATTTCCGGGTTACTTTACATTGAATTGTAGCGACCTCTGGGAGCTACGACAAGAAGCTCACTCAAAGTGGTTCACGAGCAAGCAAGACGCAACAGAAGTTCCAACATAGCTGCAAGATGGCGCCACGTGACAGAACAAAGAGCCTGAAACGCGGTATCGAAGTGTTTCACCGCGCAATGCATATATACAACTTCCAATTCTATCCAAGTGGACCAGTCGGTCCCCTGGCCACAACGACCGGCCAGGCGAGTAGCTACCCTTTTCCCGACTACACCTGGAACCCTCCATTCTGCCTATTGGCATCACTCCTGTCACCCGCCATATTGGTGACCCCTACCTTGGACTTCGCAGCCTTCGACCACGCACCAACCACTACAGCATGCAGCCAACTACTACGTCATCAGCACCCACCGCAGTCACAGCACGGCAGCTTCACTGGTCTTCCATCATCGTCTCGACTCACCGTAGACGTCCCGACTCACCGTGGACATTGGAACCAGCACTGCTTCGCCACGCCTGACTGCATCATCACGCTACATGACGTCATCAGCCCCACTTCGCTCGCTGACAGTATCGACCTCCGGTCTTGAGGGGGAGTACTGTAGCGACCTCTGGGAGCTACGACAAGAAGCTCACTCAAAGTGGTTCACGAGCAAGCAAGACGCAACAGAAGTTCCAACATAGCTGCAAGATGGCGCCACGTGACAGAACAAAGAGCCTGAAACGCGGTATCGAAGTGTTTCACCGCGCAATGCATATATACAACTTCCAATTCTATCCAGGTGGACCAGTCGGTCCCCTGGCCACAACACCCGGCCAGGCGGGTAGCTACCCTTTTCCCGACTACACCTGGAACCCTCCATTCTGCCTATTGGCATCACTCCTGTCACCCGCCATAGAATCCTATATTACTTAGTTTAATTAGTAAATACAAACATGCTCGATATTTTGAATACATAGACTCTGTGGACTGTGCCAAACCGCATTGAATACCTAGAAGCTGTTGATCAGCTATATTTACGGCTTCAATAAGCTTAAAAACTACTTGGCGAAAGCTTGCACAATTTCACAGCCTTAATGACAGCAGTTCGATAACATATGATGATAAAAAAATATCAGACACACGGTTTTTTTAGCGTGCGGTGAGCGGCTACTGCGCCAAGCGCTAATTTGATGATAAAACACGCCCTTATGGAGATTGATGGACAAAACGATCTCCTCTTTGAGGAGCCGCCTGTACTGGACATCGAGCCACGTATGTACAGTCAACAGCCAATAAAACTTGACACATAAGCCTGTGTGAAGATCTTATTACAATCACCTTCGGAGCTACATCGTCAAAGTCTGCATAGTCTGGACTGTACATTCTTAATGGATTGTAAAGAAATTTGCTTTTACGTGGTGTCCTTCCTTGTGTTCGAATTGGATAAGTGAATATTTGGGAAAACCAATCTGCTTCAATATTGAGCTACTAAATAAATAAATTAATCAATTCCAGTGCTCAGGAAGTACTTAAATAAAACCATATTCCGAAATCAAAGTCATTTAAATATGCCTGGCCCTTCTTTTGTTTTGAATTCAATTACGCCTCACCTTTTTCAACTCTATTTATCTAATGATAGAGAATCCTAAACATAAGTATATTTGTAAGAATGAAACTATATGCTGTACACCTTTTCTACTAATGTGTTGAAGTTGTAATTACTTCATTGTAATAGGCAGAGCAGTAAAAACTACACAGTTCTCTTTAGTTATGCACATGCCCGAAAATATTATTTCTACTAGAAAGTTGGTTATAATACAACGCTATTAGACCCGCAACGCCCTAGGCGAAAACATAGAGTACCTATGAAACGTACAACGAAATTAATGCTATCACATTTGGTATAAAATATGACAACATAAATGTATCTAGATGGCGGTAAAGACGTAATTACCTTGTTTCAATTACTATAGTGTAAGATTAAAACTGGAGTGTTTCATTTATAATCCACCACGTTTTATTGCCACCAACATTTCTTAAATACCGACATGATGTTCTTTATGTTAAAAAAAACAACGTTCTTAAATATGTATTTAGTGCAGGTACTTATATACATTAAAAGCTGAAATTTTACAAATGTTACGTGTTCTTTTTCAAGGAAATAACATGTCCAACTTTTGGCAACGATTACAAGGGATAAACGGGAATATGAATCATAATGGCTTGGAAGATACATAAAATTCTATTAAATATTGAGCTTAACGTCTAGAATTTCAGGATTATTTTTAAATCTACCAGCAAATTTTCAGTGTTTCTATATCTATGTCTTGGGTGTTAGTAATATACAGGGTTAGGCTGGTAATTCGTCACGATTCTGTCAAGGGATACAACAGCTCATGAAACTGAACAACAGTCCCCTAAGGAAAGAGTATAAGTTTTTTTTTAATTGTACCTCCCATAGAAACAGACTCGCTCCTCGTCTTGTACATTTTGTATGGGATTGGCCAAATTGTTATAAATTTTTTAAATAAGAATATGGTGTGATGATAAAAAAAAAACTAAGTACAATTAACTAATACGTATATTTGCTACAAATATATACACTATATTTTACTCTTACATACATACAGCCTATTGCAATCCACTGCTGGATGTAGGCCTCCCCCAGGGTACGCCATAGGGCACGATATCTGTTTTTTTTTGGTAATTTCTTCGGTTTCATGTGTTTGCTCACCCCTTGACGGGATTGTGACATATTACCTTTACAGATACAAATACAATTATTTAGTGATATAATAAACAATATCAGCGGGTCTACATAGGGCAGAACTTTCGGCCCTTGAGCGAGTACAACTTCCTAAGTTGGTCGGGTACTTAGAACATTATTATGATCCAATCCTATTGTATTCAATAAATGGACGTAGCATTGTGTTATTATCAGATCTGGTTGTAACGAATTTCCGATAGATGCTATGAGTAACACGGACATAGTAAGAAGAATGTGTATGTTAGTACACACTGGTTGTAATTTGGTAAAAAACAATCCGACCACTCAACATCTCGTATCACCACGCAATGTAGAAACAGACAATAAGTATCTTGCAAAATAATGATGAATTTTGTTCCAAGTCCTCTAAGTTAAACCATTTATTGAACCAATATCGTCTATCTAAATTTGTCCTATAGTTTTGTGCTCAGAAACCAATATGCTTAGATGCCTTGCAGGTAGCTAAATATCAAAATACAAGCTTTCAGCCCCGCGGTTTTGTCCGCGGCTGTGTTAGTTTTTCCGAGTCAAATACAAGCCTATGTATAATATACACTCTTCAGCGTATTAACTAACAACACAGAAAAATCATAACAAATCATAGCTTCGTTGTGACAGGTAAGAAGGACAAACAAACAATTAAACATACTTACTTTCCCATTTATAATATCAGTACTTCGGAGGGTACGTTAAGCCGTCCCGGTTGCTGTCTATGGTTACTTAGACGTCGGTCATTACAAGAGAGAGAGAGAGAGTATGGATTTAAAATTCTAAAAATCTTACACACATACATACATAAATATATTATCCTTATATCTCTTGCGTTGCGAGGTAGGCAAAACGTAAACGGCCGTAAAAACGAGCATTTACGCCACGTCTGACAAACAGTTCTCAGTTAATCAGTAGGTGTGTGTGTTCATTGCCGTGTGATGTCGGCCTAGAATAGCATCACCCCATTGCTTTCCCGTGGGTGTCGTAAGGGGCGACTAAAGGATGTGTATTGCAATTTTAGGCGATCGGCTGGCAACCTGTCACAAAATTTTCGGAAATCCCCAAATGTTTGACAGACGTGGCGTAAATGTTAGTTTTCTTACGGTCGTTTACGCTCTGCCTACCCCGCAAGGAATATAGGCATGATATATGCATGTATAGTGACAGGATTTATTTATTTATCGTATGGCAGGATTAATGATTGCAAATTAATTACAATCCACCTGTTCACACAAACGCGGAACTATATCCAAAATATTACATTACATTATGAATGTACGTACAGTCGGCACAGTTAACCATCGAAGGACTAAAGTTATTGTATTTTGATAGAAACCCCGGCGAAGTGCGAGTTAGACTCCAACACCAACGGTTCCGTAACACGGTAACATGCACATCAAGCCCTTTCATAATATGATATGATACTACTACTAGCCTCAATAATTTTTTTTGATCTTTATAGGTTCTAGCTCCTCGGTAAATAATAAATACCCTATGCATTTTCATTATTTTTGAGAGGGTCAAAAATACGCATTTTTCGCAGCATAAACAGCCGTACCTTAATATCTTTAACGTTAAGTTAGGACCTTGATTACTTACAACTACAAGCGGCCGTAGGCCTGAGTATATGGTTTTAATTTCAACTCGACAACTCCACGCGTTCCCGCGATGAAGGATTGTGCGTGACATTCGTGACAGACGGACGGACAACAAAGTGATCCTTTAAGGGGTTCCGTTTTTTTACTTTTGAAGTACGGTACCCTAAAAACCAATCTAAGTCGAACCCTCAAATTAATTCGAGGTGCTGCTGATAGTACCCACCTAAAAACAATATAGATACTCCATCAAGTATATTATCTTGATGTGAAGTAAGCATGAGCAGCCGACGCATGCGCGCTGTGGTGTGCGTGGGGGCAAGAATGTCAAGTTCATGATCTTAAAGATATTATGAATGAACAGGCGTATGCTGTATGTATTACATACTTAACACCTTGTGGCAGCCACCAACAGTGTCCTGGCTGTGATTTCTAGTAGATTTTGTTATCATCTCTTAAGCTATGGATTAAAACAAATAGAAGTGTATGTAATTTTATGAGAATTTGATTTAAATTATAATACGGCACAGAGAATTCGTCAACTCAAAAATTACTAATTGTAGCTAATAAGGAAACTTTTGTAAAAAGCTAAGTATGGGGCTATTTTATTTTTATATATATTTTCTAACTTAAAAGTGTAGCCAGATGTGCAACTTACAAAGTGTAGAAATACGAAATGAAGGGAATTAGTTACAATCTACACCCGCTGCCTTCGATCAACGCGGCCTCCCGAACGACCGCGTTGCTCAAAGCCTGCTGCCACCCCCTTTTCCCGAGGGAGTAAAGCGTTTTCCCTATGTTAATCGGGGAAAAAGTAGCATTTAACGGTGCAATAATTTGAAATTGGTCTATTAGTTTCAATGTACGCGTACAAAAACGGTTAATTCTATGTTATATTATTGTAATATAGATATGGTGCACCTAAATTTTTAAGTAGAAATGTAGTTATTGATGAAAAAAATAATTTTGTACTTTAAAGGCAATTGAGGAATTTAAGCGCTGCTCGTACCATGGAATATTTTGTCTGTATGTTTTCTACATTAGTAGTAGTTTAATCAAAATAAAGTAGTAAGTATTTAGCGAATAAGTAGTAAGGCAGCCAGCCCTGGTATCAACTTGTTTGCTTCCTGCTGCAGTCAAATTATGCTTCTGAATGGATTTGATTTAATTCAATGGGTTTAGTTTGAAGTTAGCAGGGTAATACTCTTGTAAGAGTGGGCTGGTCTTGTCTTGTCTTATCGACAGACAACAAACTGTAAATAGATAGCAGAAACGGATAGCAAAACACTAATCTACACTATTATTAGCTTTTACCTGCGCTGCGGCTTATTCGTGATTATTTTTTTAATTTTAGTCTACATATTGAAAGAAAGAAAGCAAAAATTATTATTTGTTACCAAATATTGACTAAACATGGATTTATAACTAGCTATTCTCTCTCTCTCTTTTCGTTTGGGACACCGAGTCGTCCAACGACCCGATGAACCCTGGTGTCAGAGTTTTTCAGCCGCCTACTACCACTATTAGGCCTCTGACATGGTTGTGTTACGACCGCCGTCTAAGTAATCATAGACAGCAACCGGGACCGACGGCTTAATGTGTCCTCCGAAGCACGTTATTAGTTATTAAAACTTAAACACGGTAACAAAAATGTATGAACTCAGCAAAATGCTTTGAGTCTGCTTGAGAACCAGATTTTATGGCAACATATCAACAGAACAGTTTCTTAACCTAGACCATAGCATCTAGCCTTTCCAAATAAAATTCGAAATTCTTATGAATTGCGACAAGTTAGTGCTCGTATTCACGTGAGAAAATACAGACTTCCATCATATTTAATTGTGCAATAGGATTAATACAAATTACTCGTTACCCATGGGTTAGGCGTACCGCGAGTCATGAAGCAACTCATCTCATTAGATTAGAGGAAGGCGGATATTCTCAGGGCCGACGTTTTTTAATACCTAGCCAAACTTTTGTTAAATGCATTGCATAGTTTTTGTTATACTTTAGTATTGTTGCGAACTTAAGTTGCATTTCAATTCAACAAGAGTTACAATAGGTTAACCTATTAGAAGAACGAAATGATCTAAGAGTGACTCGTAAATGATTTGTGTCCAGAGACTTAAATCGGTCACCAGTTAATTCGTCACGTCCCTTATGAAGAAGGAAAGCTTATTTTTATTATTTATTTATTTATTATTTACCGTTTATTGTACACAAAAACATTACAAGAGAAACACATACAAAGAATAACGACACAACAGGACAGCTTATTTCTACTAAGAAATTTCTTCCAGCTGGCCTACGCAAAGTGAGACTTATAAGACAGGCGGATTAGGCGTGCACAATAGAATATAATAAGATAAAATAAACCTACACACGAATAGATTAAATATACCTAAATTAACTTAAAATAAAAAAATATAAATACTTACTTATACTTATATTTGTAAATATACCTACTTTCACATACATAGTCTTGCAATTTACGATAGTGAAAGATAGTATTATTATTTTTGTTTTGTTTGGTAATCAATAATTTTCGAAACTTCTAGACTAACTTCAACATTCATTCTTCGTTAAAAAGCTACATTATACACATACCACGCTTTTATCCCTTCCGGGGTAGGCAGAGCGGTCACGTTTGACAAATATTTGAGGGCCGTTTCAGAACAATTACATCACTATAGCGACAGGTTGTCAGCCCGTCGCCTAAAATTGTGATTCATATGAAACTCTCGAGTCCTTTATTCGCCTCATACGACACCCGCTGGAAAGAAATAGGGTAATGCTATTCTAAGACGGCATCACACTGCAACATTATAAATATTATCTCTGAGTAAAATAGACTTCTTTTTACCGCAGGAAAACACATTATTTTCACGACAAAAAGGGATTCTGAAACCATTGGACTGGACGGTAGCTTTCGGACCTGAGAGAAATAAAATGTCCGTAGGAAGCAGAATAGTCTGATAAGACCTAAAAATGGCTAGGCGCAGAACTGATTCTTACAAAGTACGAAGTGCTTATAATGATCATTAATCAGAGACAAAGACGCAAACTTCTCATTACGATTCCAAGGATCGTTCTCAAACGTAACAGGACATGAGTTATAGCCGAGAGCAGAAGGCAAACGCAGAGGCAGGGGGCAGATCGTATGCAAATGCTATGGCATACGTTATTGATGTAAATTTAATTGCCCGCATAAAGCCATAATTGCAGGGTGTCAAAGACGAATTAACAGCAACATGGAGATTACCGATCGGTTGCGCTTCAGCGACGAAATTAGAAATTGTGATGAGAGATTGTCGATAATGTCATGAGCAGTTAGTGGCAGGTTGCCGATACAATCCTGTCGACAATTTAATTAAGTCTGGATACATAGCAGTTGTATTTGAATAAAAATTTCATTTTTCAGAAAGAAATGTACACTGCCGTAGTGTGATGTCGGCTTAGAATAGCATCACCCCAGTTCTTTACCGAGGGTGTAGTAAGAGGCAACTAAGGGACTTGAGGGTTACATGTGTATTGCATTTTAGGCGATGGGCTGACATCCTGTCTCTATGGCGATACTCAATTTTCTTATTAACCCTCAAATTATTGTCAGACACGGCGTAAATGTTCGTTTTTCGGCCATTTACGCTCGGTCTACCCCCCGCAAGTTACATATATAGGGGCAATATATGTAGATATATATATGTATGGAAATGGAAACTGCTTTGGTAAATTGGTAATAGTTAACGTAATTCGCAGTTGTCTTGAGCAGCGTATTTAACAGCTTCATAAATAAATTTAATTAATGATATTATAATATACAGCAATTTGATATCAAATCTAAACGTAAAAATACTTTGAGGTAGGTATTAGAATACCTTGATGTTTAGACCATAAGAATAGATAATAATACTGCGTATAGAAACGAAACTCCTTTGTCTGGGTCCCAAAAGCCGCGCTTTAAATACCTACTTCCCCCCGCAGCCCGTAACGCTCCGCACTCTCCCGCGCTTTAAGTCGGGGCTGTCACGTGCCAATAATTTTATTCCAGACTAGCGGCCAGTCAAGCGGTTTCGACCGCTGCTAACAGTTTTCCCGTGGGAACAAAATATTTACCCGTTTTAAAGTCTTACCTTACCATTTTATTGTTAATAGGTAGGTACAGAATTTTAAAATAGGTGCAAAACATACCTAGGATACGAATCTGCTTATTTATCATTATCAGCTAACAATGACTTAGGCACCTAGGTAGTTTAAATTAGAAAATGGAAACTAGGTACCCTACGTAAGTAAAAATAGGAGTACACACAACAATTACGTATAATAACGAATGGTAGGTACCTAGGTATTTACTGTAAAATCATCACTTACCTTGGCTCATCTTTAGGCAAATTAAAAAAACTTACTTTTGCAGCCATACACACCACAATAATTCGGCATTGCAAAATTTTTCACAAAAAATGAAAATTCGACCCGCACGACGAACGTTTTCGCGGCGAAGCGCACTCCCGACTGAATTATTCGCTAAGAGACAGCCAGACGGATTGACCTTGAGCGCGTCTGGAGCGGGAGTGTCATCTCTATGTGATTTCTACTCTATGGTTTAGACCTACTTTTCAGTTTCACATGATAAGTTTTTGGGTAGGTAACCCAAAACAAACTTATGTGAATAATATTATGCTATCACTTACCTTACAAATAATTGTTCTTGGTTGTTCACCCTCCATGATACAACTGTGGCCCCTAAAAATAAAATAACAGTTAACTTTACTATCTTTTATAATCATTTTTGAAGAACTCTATGGAAAATTACTTTTATATAAAACATATAAAAAAAAATTACAACAAAGGTCTTTAGCACCCTTTGTGATAAATCTTAGTAGGTATTAGGTAATCAAACTGCAGAACAACACATTAAGTTGAATTTGTAATCAATTTAAATTTAGGAGCTTAGTTTCATTCATGAGTGTGCTTTTACAATACTAATTTATGTGTGTTTTCATTATATGTAATTTAGTTTTAGCTATTATAAAAGTAAGTATGTAGGTTCATAGATTGGTTTATTTCTTTTGCTAAATTATTATAGTTTCTTAAGAATTTGCTGTGCTTATGCCTGTTATTATTAATGCAGAAAGCATTAAACTATAATGTGTTGAATGTAATTGATTATTCAGTTTAAACATAAATTGAAATTGAAATTTATGTTTCGAATAATAAGGCCAAACCTCTGATTTCTCAGACACAGGGGAATGTATCTACAATTTGTATGAGAGTTATTGCTGGAATTATTTATGAATATTTTTTGCGAGTAGGTACATCAAATACCAATCTACAAAAGCAAGTATCTACGGTTTACTTCCTACAATCCAATAGCCAAGGTCACAGTCGCCGCAGACAGCTTGATCTATTCACTTAGAAAAAAAACTTGTTGCCTCCCAAACCGAGCACCAAGTCGAGACGCGGTAATCAACGCCGCCCGGAGCACGTACAGACGTTTTTCACCAAATCACCAACCAAAACCAGCCAACAGCATCCACACAAAATTATTATCAAAACACAAATTCAAAAGTTCCGCGCTCACATAAAAAACAAATAAAAGATAAGGTTATGCGGCTTCGTTAAAAAACCCACCTGATATTATGAGTGAACACAAAAATGCTATTATAACACGAGATAGTAATGATAATAAATTATCAAAAACATTACTCACCGAAAAGATTTACGGTACAAGTTGTATTGTTGCCTCTGTCGAGAACGACAACACTCGTCGCTGCCATTTTCCGATTGACAGCAAGCTCAACTGCACTGCTGCCAACCGCACGAAAAAAATTGATGTTACCTAGTGATGTGCTGTTAGTTTATGTTAGTCGATCGATTTCAAACTAAATCGAGATCGTCAGAGTTATTGATTATTTAATTCGTAGGATTTAAAAATTAGCTGAAAAAAAATAATTCAGAATTGCAAGACCCGAAGACCTTTGGTTTGAGACGAGAAGAACTTTGCAAGCAAAGTTATTCGCAAGTTTATGAATAATATTTGTTATGAACGCATCCGTAAACGACCAATCACAAAGAGCCAACGCTGTGCCGGCTCCTGTCACTTTCGGCATCATACGTGTATTTTTCCGGTCCTTGTCCTTTCAAGTTTTTCAACTCGTGTTCGTCGACGAGGAATTACGTACGGGTAGTAATAAGTGCCGGTGATTTCGTCAAAATGTTAGGATCACTTAAATTAGTATTGTTCTTAGGTGTAATATATTTTTGTAGAGCCACCGAGGAAGATGTCCTCGATCTCACAGATTCGGACTTCTCATCGGTGTTAGCTCAGCATGATACTACTCTAGTCATGTTTTACGCACCTTGGTAAGTCAATAACCTTTTCAACTGGACATTTTGGTTCTATGAGGTTCATAACTATCAGTTTTTTATTGATATACCCTCTTGTGTAGGTGCGGTCATTGTAAGCGTTTGAAGCCAGAATACGCGATTGCTGCCGGTGTTCTCAAGAGAGGCGATACACCCGTAGCGCTGGCCAAAGTGGATTGTACCGAAGGCGGCAAGAGCACCTGCGAACAGTTCTCCGTCTCAGGATACCCTACACTCAAAATCTTCAGGAAGGGAGAGATGTCATCAGAGTACAATGGCCCTAGGGAAGCCAGTGAGTGCTTATTTGAATATATCTAATATGAGTCTATGCTATACTGTATGGATATTAGTTATGCCCATTCATAATTTTAGAAGTACAGGTGATTCATAACCATTTTCATTCATGAGAATGAATGAAGCAATTATTTCTTAACTCATGATAATAAGTCAAAAGTTTAGGTAGGCAAGCACTTATTAAATTCAAACCATCTATTTCTCAACTTCAAACTTCCCTTTTCCACCTTAGACGGCATTGTCAAATACATGCGGGCACAAGTGGGCCCCAGCTCCAAGGACCTGCTCACAGTCGAGGATTACGAAAACTACCTGAACAAGGATGAAGTTGTGGTCATTGGATTCTTCGAGAAGGAGACCGACCTCAAGGGAGAGTTCCTCAAGAATGCTGACAAAATGAGGGAAGAGACAGTGTTCGCGCACACATCGGCTAAAGACGTCCTGGACAAGGCTGGCTACAAGTAAGTAGATTTTATTATTATTCTTGTATTAAGTATAATATCAACTGCAGTCATATCTCTACAAATAGCAATAGACCGCTGACTTCAACCTCTACCAAATCCTACTACTATTATAAACATGAAAGTTTGTATGTTTGTTTGTTAGTTTTATACTTATTCATGCTAAAACTACTGAACCGACTGTAATCAAATTTGGCACACATATAGAAGGTAACATGGATTAACACATAGGATAGTTATTATTTTACGCGGGCAATGCTGTGGGTTACAGCTAGTACCTACATATAGGAACAATTGCTTATTATAATTGCAATGATATCTTTTAATTTCAATGTGAAATTTAATTTTGTATACTTATTTTCCTCCATAGAGAAGAATAACTCCTGCAATGATTTCAATGTTATGGTTTATTTCTGTTTATTACCATACAAAAAAAAAGAGTATAATTTGTCATCCTTGTTAGATTATCGTTATGATGATGAATTGAATTGATGATAATCACAAACTGAATCTTACTTCTCTTAAAGAATGCAGAGAGTGTGGAGACTTAACTGAAACATTTAAAATTCTGAATGGCCGCTATGACATACACACACACACACACATATCACGCCTATAATCCCCTGGGTAGGCAGAGCGTAAACAGCCGCAAAAAACGGCCATTTACACCACGTCTGACAAATTTTTGAGGGTTATTTGGAATATTGTGTATCGCTATAGTGACAGGTTGTCAGCCCATCGCCCAAAATTACAATACACACCCTCGAGTCTCTTAGTCGCCTGTAACGACGCCCACGGGCGGGAAAGACATGGGGTGATGCCATTCCAAGCCGGCATCACACGGCAATGACGTACAGAAGTTTAAGAAAATATCTGAACCAACTCCGCACCCACGTTTAAGGGGCCACAATTTTAAACTTTCAAACACTAGAGCAAATATCAACCCAAGAAAGCACTTTTTGAGCAACAGGCTAGTGGAGGTCTGGAATAAATTGCCAGAAGAAATTGTAAATGACATGTTTGTTTTTAAACCAATTTAACTTTAAAATTTCACCAACAAGTTAACTGGATACAGGCAACCAACAGTTGTCTCAACTACCTGCCTGCTAGTAAATAAGAATCTTTGGACGAAAACAGTCTCCAAGTATTTAGGTTTTCAGCAGTAACAGCAGATTAAACAAAACCAAACAAAACTTGATCTTAAAAAGAAGTTTAAGCATAGGTTAAATATTCTACTACGGTCTCAGCTTAATTCACGCAATTTAATAAAATCAATAAACACATTCGCTATACCGATCTTCACATACTCCTTCGGCATTATTACCTGGTCTCAAACGGATCTCCTGAAACTTCAACGCCTGATCAATACCTCACTCACAGCCTCACGCAAACATCACCCAAAGTCTTGCGTGCAAAGACTTACGCTAGCTAGGAAAGAAGTAGGCAGGGGAGCAGTACACATAGTAAATTATACAACAACCAAATAAAATCACTCAGAAAATACTTTCATTCAAGATCACAAGACACAATGCTTCACAAAAACAATTCTCTAGCTGATAAAAAAATAATGCCTCTGAATCTCAACGATCAAAATGAACAGCTTTACTAAAGCAAATTTGAAGTCAAAGATAAAATAGCCGCATGGAAGATTTGAAGTCAAAGATAAAATAGCCGCATGGAAGATGAAATCTCTAGATGTCAGATACCGCCACGATCTCGAGCAACCTCATGTCGACAAAGCTGCGTCGAACTTATGGTTGCAGAGAGGTGAGCTCTTCGCGAAGACAGAAGGTTTCATGTTGGCAATCCAAGACCAGATAATAGATACCCGCAATTGCAAAAGACTAGTTCTAAAATCTCCAAATTTGCCTACATACTATTGCCGACATTGCATTGAAATGATTAAAAACAGATGAGAGCGGCACTAGACGGTCGGCGCCGCCTAGTTCAGCCATCCATATATAACACAGCATTGTGTAGAGACTGTAGAGAGTAGAACTAATAGCTTTGCATGTCCCTAACATAACAACTCTACAGCTGTACAGGACACACAAATGAGCGCCAGTTGTGCTTTGAAAATATAACATTATCATTACAATCAACACAAATAATAATTTGCAGTTGCATACCTATTCCACAGGGTATTCATGCAAAAGGTTTGTTACTATTTCTGGTATTTAGGATAATGTTTCTGCGCTATGCTATTTCGTAATTAATGGGTAGGTTTATTGCGAATTTTTAGTGGAAGGACAGTACTTTTTTGAACATAGTGTCATAAAAGACATACCAGCATTTTTACGCGGAAATTATTCTTTACTATATTTTTTACGCCACCATTGAATACTGCATAGATTATGCGTATATCCTGTAATCCACAGAAAAGAATTACGAATATAAATCTAGGTGTTAATAGAATTTAAACTATAGATGCGAGAATTCTTGGATATGACGAAATTACCTATTATGTCAACTGCTTTCAACATTTACTAATTAAATAAAATGTATATATTTTTTACACATTCGTGCAAGTCATGTTTCAGTTATCAAAGAATCATTAACTGGTCTCCTCATAAAAAAGGAATAAACAAGGTCTTCTCGTAAAAGTTGGTGCTAATTTCGACGTTACTGCTTTAATTAAAATGAAATTACCTGTTATTTTGTAAATTAACAGAACAGCTAAATACAGGTGTGCTTTTGTTAACGTGACTTTGGGTGCACAGTTGTCTAAATATTATCAAATGAATAACGACACGTAATAATTAATTACTTGTTTCATATTGCTCATTGTCATGGTGTCTTTTTTAAAGGTCACTGTTGTTGGGACCTCTAGCACTTTTTCATTCGGTATTGTATATTGGTTTTTATATTGAGTCTAAACAATATTATTTATCAGTTGAATGTCCGTGTTTTCGATGGAGTTGAAGAAACCTGAATAGTTAAAAGTATTTAAATCTCTCAATGATTCAACATTATCAATCACAACATGACATATTATTTCATTGTACATAACTAACTGTGTGATAGATAAGATAGATTTTCAGTGTTATCTCCAAATGAGCTATTACCGCCGCGCCGGCTCGCTTTAAGTTAATATGTGGCTTGATAAGTTTTAATTCCATTACTGTGATTGACTTGATGACTAATTTCATTGAAACGAAAATTATCGCCATATTACTTCCTTTCATAATGTATATGAGTAGGTGTGTCAGATTCTATGACAGTTTTACATCAGATATGATTGATTTTGCTTACAAAAGTTAACTGTAAGTTACCTACATGAATATGTTAATTTCTGTTAAGCATAATAATAAGTTTGACTCACCATCGGTCAATTTCAGTCGTAAATAGTTTTAGAATAATTATCAAGTATTTGACCATGTTGAAGGTTATGTAAATTTAGATTTCTGAATGAAAATTTACTTAATTTCAGTGAATTAAACTTAAGGTTACTAAAATCAGTAGCAGGTCAACATGGTGATCACATAACAATACATTATACCTCATTCAAATGATAACGTATCTAATCAGCTTTACTACTGGTAGCTGTTTTTAAACCAGGAATGGTTAGTTAATGTGATAAATTTCTGTTAAAATATTAATCGATTTATTTATGGTTTACGCGGGTTTTTGGGCGAAAGTGGGTGATCGTGTCTTATGCCGTACCCTGGACAACCCTGGATGAGGTCTAAGTCTAGAAATAGAATAGAAATAGAGTGTTGAAGTACAAGGACTGCTAAATGCTGCTATGATGTGTAATGTGATGGTTGACGCCATGGGTGTACAAATTTTACTTCGGAATATATCGTTCCATACATTCATTTTTATGCCATCACCGACACTACACTTCAAACTACAATCTGGATCGCAGACCAAACCCTTCGAGACGTTAATATCCTTATCAGTATCAACAGTATTACAGCCAAATGCTTGTTTATAAAAACTTTCGCACCGGTTTGTAACTTGGTTGGATGTGGTTCGTTTCGTTTGCATTGTTTCCATTCAGGAGGCATATTTTTGAATCAGTAGAAATCTAATTTGAAATTGTGACCACTCTTATAACGCTTACTACTACTTGAATTAGTAAGTCAAGTACTTGAATTAGGAAGTTAGTAATGTCAAGGGTATGTATGATGTAGTAAAACATTTGATACGAGCCGACGATAAGACAATTCGGGGCAGACTTTCGCATGCATAATTCAAAAATACGCTCCCTGGCAGGTGTCTACGATTTCACCCGGTTTCACACATATTATGCACTTTTGCAGTTCATTCAAACACTTAAAAATATGATAAGGTCGTTTTGAATTGTAAATGAACTGATAAGAATGAGTGTTTATTTTCACCATTGTTACTTAAAATTAAAATCACGATTGGGCAAGTAAGATTATAATTTTAGTGATTGTTTTGCGGAGTTGTATATGTATTTTCTAACGGGAATCCAGTAAAAAGTGCCCCAACATGCATAAAATACACACCATACTCCGTAAGTTACTTTCTTCCTTACCTCACCTATGTCAGCTCGACGACCCAAAGTTAAACTTTGGCGCCGACACAAGATTTTGCTGATTATGGTCCCGACATTACGAATATCCAAACCATTTTAAAAGAAAACAAAGAAATGCAAACCATAATTTTGTCACGAGAAGTACCTATACGACTTGGCGTACCGTGCAGACTTAACCATTGAGCTATCGTGAATACCAAATTTTTAAAACACTTTCTGTGTTAGGTATACACATATACTTGCGGGGTAGGCAGAGCGTAAACGGCCGCAACAACAGACATTCACGCCACGTCTGACATATATTTGAGGGTCAATCGGAAAATTGTGTACCACCATAGTGACATGTTGTCAGCCCATCGCCTAAAATTACAATACCCACCCTCAAGTCCCTTAGTCGCCTTATTTGACTCCCACGGGAAAGAAATGGGGTGATGCTATTCTAAGCCGACATCACACGGTATACAATTTTAGAAAACTTGCAAAATTTTCTACGCCGGGCAGGATTTGAACCTGCGACATTCGCCATCAGTAGTAGCTACGCCTCGTCCATCTGGGCTACCGCGGCTCGTCCCTTGCCCGCTAAAATTGAGCTATCGTGTTTCAAACTTGTATGTTGAATTGTCCACAGAGACAATGTGGTGTTGTTCCGCCCAAAGCGGCTGCAGAACAAGTTCGAGGACTCATCTGTCGTGTACAACGGAGAGGGCTCCATCAAGGCCTTCATCAAGGAGAACTCGTGAGTATCTAGATTGCTTATGGTACCAGTTAACGATATGGATTTCTATGAAACATTACTGGGAAAACAGAAAACTTATCTTTTTTACTTGCAAAATTTTCAAGCGCGAGCAGGATTTGAACCTTTTATTTTTTATAAAGGATGGGTTTGCTCTTGACTCTAGTCTAGGTCATAGGACAGAGACAAAGTCTAAGATGGAGCGAGCTCACCCAGAAGAAGCCTGTTCACTCTTACTTTGAAGATATTAGGGTTGTATAGACGCAGGTAGTGAGTTCCACTCTGGCGACCTGCGACTTTCGTCATTACTAGTGATACGCCTCTTCCATCTGAGCAACCGCAGCACGTTTCTTGCCCGCTAATTTTGCAAGGCAACAGACAGACAACATTTTATGGACACAAGTCTACCGTAGATCAGTAGCGGCATACGAAAAAAAACACCACATCTCAACGCAATATGAGCGCTGCTATACTGTTGCACCGACTTGACACATGCGTCGTTTCGTCCACTGCTTACTTTGTCCATAATAAAAAGGATTTTATTGTGTATTACACAATATTTGGTGCCGTGACTAGGTTCAATCATATTAATATCCAAATAAAACTTAGACTAGAGTAAATATGCATTAAGGAATAATCTTAATTAAAACTAGTGTCTAACTAAGTTGTGAAATGATACATTTTTAATAGATAGATAATAAAAGAAAATAAAAAGTTGTAAAAATTTTAGCATCGGCCGGGGATTGAACCCGGGACCTGTGGAGTACCTTCTTATTTACAGTTATGAAAATAATATAGCACTTTGTGTGTAAGATAAACCATTTTGCAGTTAAATCAATATACTCCATTTGTTGAGCTATAATAAACATACCTACACATACACACACATATCACGCCTATTATTCCTTGCGGGGTAGGCAGAGCGTAAACGGCCGCAAAAACGGACATTACGCCACGTTTGACATATATTTTGAGGGTCATTCGGAAAATTGTGCATAGCAATAGTGACAGGTTGTCAGCGCATCGCCTAAAATTGCAATACACAACCTCGAGTCCCTCAGTCGCCTCAACAATACTCTACAAAACTTAGACTAGACTAAATATAATTCAAGGAATAAACTTAATTAAAACTACTGTCTAACTGAGTAGTAAAATGATACATTTCAAAGTCTAAATTAAGGAATAATATAAATTAAAACTACTGTCTTATTAGTCATATGATACATTTAACTGAGTTGAATAAATAATAGTCGATTCGTTCCAAAGCCACGGTCTGGTCGGAGTCCGTCAGAAGAGCAACGCGCAGGACTTCAGCAACCCGCTGGTGGTCGCCTACTACGACGTCGACTACGTCAAGAACCCCAAGGGCACCAACTACTGGAGGAACCGAGTGCTCAAGGTTGGTTTATACTCTTTTCACAAAATATAAAAACCGGCCAAGTGCGAGCCGGACGCGCGCACGAAGGGTTCCGTACCTGTATGGGAGCCCCCTTAAATATTTATTTTATCCTAATTTATAGTATTTGTTGTTAGAGCAGCAACAAAAATACGTCATCTGTGAAATTTTCAACTGTCCAACTTTCGCGGTTCATGAGATACAGCCTTTATACAAAAAAAAACTAGTTTTTTGTTACAGCGGCAACAGAAATACATCATATCAGTGAAAATTTCAATTGTCTAGGTATAACGGTTCAAGAGATACAGCCTCGTAACTGTAGGACGAACGGACGGACAGCCGAGCCTCAGTAATGGGGTTTCCGTTATTACCTTTTGGGTACGGAACCCTAAAAACAAAAATATTACATCTGCGAGATTCGAACCCACGACTTTGGCGCAACATACCGACTGAAGCTTTTACACTGAGCTATCGTGTTTCTAATTCGGTCTGTTTTTACTCGTGGCCATCTACTAGAATTCGTTTTTTAACTATTCTTCTTCTTAGCGAATAGAGACGACCTATCTAAATATTGTTTAAAGTGTGTGGCTATTTTACCTAATAGCGCTTGGAATGGGGGCTCATAGATCTTCAAGCATGCTGGGCCTTTTTTTTTCATTGCAATTTCAGTTACAACTGCAATCTGCGAATCGCACAAACCCACCTAATTGACATTATCGACACACGACTGAGACTGAGACTTGGGCATTATACGTGGTGTAAGAGACAGCCCTCCGAATACTGATATTGTTATTATTGATGAAACTGATCAACTTATCCCTAGAAATATATCTCAGGAAACGACATAAAAATATCGACGTCTCATACAAAATCACAATCAACTGACTGCATTTACTATGGAAAGTCACTTTTTTTACGTTTCCTGAAATATTTTTTATGGGAAGTTGTTCAGTTTCATTGATAAAGAACAATTTTCCCCAAGGAGCATAAATATGACAAAAATATTTTGAGTTTCTACAGTAACACAAATCAGCTGAGCGGCATATTTGTATGGGAGGTCAAAATTGATTTTTCGTATTTCGACCTATGTTCCTTTGGGAAAGTTGTTCCAAATCACCAGCACGTCTTGAGTTTTCGCTATCGATCACTAGTAAAATTGCAACCTATACAGGGTTATTTTTTATTCCCCCGGAAATTTTACAGGGCGATTCTATTCATAATTCTTAACAACTTTTACTATGGGGTCACCTGCGAAATCGCGAAAAAAAACAGCTGGTCCATAGATTTTGTTCGAGTAGGTATGATTTTTTCTATGGAGCAGCTCTTTTTTTTTCGCTATTTTGCAGGTGACCCCATAATAAAAGTTGTTCAGAATCATAACTAGAATCACCCTGTAAAAAATAAAAAATAACCCTGTATATAAAATTAAGTTTTCCTCGTTAATTTCATTTCGCATATTTTTAACAAGGCGACTCGCAAATTAACGGGGGTACCACCTATTAGCGTCTAAAAAATATAACTGGGCAGTGGTTAAATAATTTGGCTTTAAATTATATTTGACAAGCTTCAAACGGAGGGCATCATAAGAAGCTAAATGACGGCTGCGACTTCAAGGTAGTATTATATTTAAATAAGTAATTGAAATTATAGGCGGGGTATCAAAAATCATAGGTTGGCGAATAACATTATTAGTGCGATAACAAATAAAATATTAAGGCTATTGTAGGCTTTCATCTAAAAGAACACTTTCTAGCTCATATTTACGAGCAGCTGTAAATATTAAAACAGATACTTTAAATAATTATTAAGGAATATTTTTTTTAGTATTGGAAATCATAATATTATGAAAATGACGGCGCGGGGGGCGAAACGCACTATCAGCCAATGACAAGCGGCGAGTGAACGTCACGGGACTAGCTATTGCTTGTTGTTGTTTGTTTGTGTAATTCACCGGTAATGGGTGCATACGAACAAGTGGGACCACTCTGCCTTTAGAGGCAAAAATTATCCCAATAGGGCAAAAAAAGAAAACGCGGTCGCCCCACCAAATCAAGGCCAGCCCTTATTATTCAATAAGTATTTAAGTACCTATAGAAATACCTTAACAATTGTTTTAATTATTAAATAAAAATTTATGCCTTTTATATTTCACCATTATCAGAAATAAAAATGTCAAGAAATAGAACAATATAAACATAATCAAATTATTTAAAGTTAAGTGAGACATAAAAGAAACACAATCACAATGTGTAAATTGTATGCAATTTTTATATTTAATTTAAACACAATATTTAATTGTATGCCATTTTTTATTTTATTTGCAGCTCGCAAAATGTCGCTTATTATATGTTAATAAGATCTCAATTAAATTAATTATTACCTCAAATCAATTTAAATTTAAGCTCTATTTTACAATTTATTAATGCCTATTTTCTAATTTTTAGCTGCTGGCAATTTTTCGCTTATCCATAAATTCAGTAGACAAAAGAAAAACTCGATGCCAGTTTCTATTTAACCAAAGCTTGATTTAGATTTTAACGCTGCTACTTTTTACTTAATACTGTACTCCACTGTCGCTGCCAACCTATTATATTTACTATCCACTATAATTATTTTTTCAACCTTGAATCTGATTAAGTAGTCGCCGCGTTAATTACATGCCATTTCATTTCTCGTATAGGTCGCCAAAGAAGTGCCTGAGGCCAATTTCGCGATCTGCGACAAGGACGAGTTCACCCACGAGCTGAACGAGTACGGCATCGACTTCGCCAAGGGAGACAAGCCGCTCGTGGCCGGGAAGGATGCCGACGGAAACAAATACGTCATGAACGATGAATTCAGGTGAGACACGGGGAGTAATAGCACGTTCACACGATGCCAATATCGGCAGGGAAATAGTAAGGGAAGTGGGCAGCGCGAGTGTGTGAACAGGTTACTCGCGCTGCTACTCGTCATGCCGCTGCCACTTCCCGTGCTCTCGCGAGTGTCGGCGCCTCGTGCGCGAGTCAAAGGAACGGCAGCACGAACGCTAGTGAAATGTATTGCTATCTCGCTCATAATGATGCGAGAAGAGTATATTGACAGTGTGAACACTCACTCGCGTTGATACTTCCGCGGAAGTATTTCGAGCAATATTCGCGACAGCGGCAGGAGCAGGAGCAGGTGCATGGTGTGAACGTGCTGTAAAGCTTTGTATGTTTGCGATGGAACGATCGCGAACGTATAGATGCGAACAAAACGTTTAGAGTCGTACGTTACCAATATTCTACTATTGTGCTGGAGGTACGCGCATTTCTTTCGTTTATATAAAAAATAAATACTAATCTTTCACCTTTAATGTGTGTTGGCTAATCAGGTCACTCATTACTTGACCTATTATAACCTAGACAAAATATGGTATGGTAAATTATCAAAAACTTGAACAGGGACGTCGAAATAAAAATTCTAATCATTTTGGTTTACACATAATCCTAAAAGAAAATATCACGGGCAAATAATTAATTAAATTTTAACAGCCTTTCAGAAGGAGAATATGATTATTTCCTTGGACCGAAAAAAACTAACGAAAAAGAAAGTGAAAATGGTATATTTCCCAAAGAAGAATATAGATCTCGGTACTTAAATTAAGGCACACAATTCAATTAAAAAATATGCGAAATTATGATTGTTACTTTTAATAAAATAAGTTAATCTTTTTCGTTTTTAAATTAATCACGTTTAGCGTTTACGTTTCCTAAACAAGAAATATATTTAAAATTTGTAATCAATAGGACTGTTAAATATTATGTCGTCTTGTTCAGACCTCGCCTGAAGAGGGTATGACGCAATTTTTTCGTGTTATCGTATGACTTGCATTGTAATCAAAATAAATGTTTGCCTAGGTCAGGGGAATAATAGCAATCAAAAAATCATTTCGTTTTGGTAATCAACATTTTCAAGTTATTGGTTTGTTGTCAGGCGAAGTTAGTGTTTTTTTTTTCATTAAAGCGTTTAAAGTTACCCGTATGGGTATACGCGGTTTATATAATTTTATATGCACCAGGATTGATTTAATTAAAACTTTCGTTTATTTTTTCACTAAATCTTTCCTTTATATGCACCAGGATTGATTTTATTATAACTTTCGTTTATTTTTTCACTAAATCTTTCCTTTATATGCACCAGGATTGATTTTATTATAACTTTCGTTTTTTTTTCTTCCAGCATCGAAAACCTCCAAAAGTTCGCCAAGGACTTGCTCGACGGCAAACTGGAAGCGTTCGTCAAATCGGAAGCCATCCCCGCCGACAACAGCGCGCCTGTGAAAGTGGCCGTCGGGAAGAACTTCCAGCAGCTGGTGACGGACAGCGGCCGCGACGCGCTCATCGAGTTCTACGCGCCGTGGTGCGGACACTGCCAGAAACTGGCGCCCGTGTGGGACGAGCTCGGAGATAAGGTATCCTCTTTATTCAATACGGTTAACTGAGAACCATTAGCCGTGTGGTGCCGGGCGCAGAGTAGAATAGCATCACCCCATCTCTTCCCGTTGGGGTCGTAAGAAGCGACCGAGGGATAAATCCGACCCAAGCACAACGGTCCTGGAGAGGCTAACTCCACAATGAAACCCGGAACGGGGTCTCCTGGGGGCGCGTGGGACAATGATCTACCGCGCGGCAGACTCCTGCATCCGACCTGGCTCCGCACGTATCCACTAGTCGTTCCTGCGGATCCAGCCAGGAAGGCCGAGAGGGTGGCGCAGGTACGCAGGCAGCCCTGCGTTTTCCATAATTGCGTCCCAGGCAACGCAGTGTCTGCCTCAGACACTGTTTAAATCGTCTGTCACAGACGTGTGAGGCCAATGATGATGACTGAGAACCGCCGCGGAATAGACGTACGTTCTTGCGAGCGACAGCTCGAGCGCTAGTCATAAATATTATTTTAAAGAATATCTTGGAATCACAATGCTTTATATTCGAATAATATTTTCCAATACAATTTCTCAACTTTACGAAAAAGTGCAGAAACGCCGATGTCACATCATTCAACTCCAAATTCGAATCAAACGTCGTGTTTGTCTCTCCTCTGCTCTCCTCGCCTCCTCTCCTCCATAGACACAAATATATATGCTCACCTCGCCTCCGCACCTCACCACACCCCATCTCCTTGTATAACATCGCTCCACACCACTTCGCTTTACACTGCTTTCCTCGCCAGCCAATAGCATCCATTAGCTCCTCTCCTCGCCAGCCGTTACATAAACATTCGAAAATGATTGGTTCATTTGAAAAGGGCTCTTGGTGGCGCTGACTAAAGCGTACGTTTGGTTTGCGGCAGCCCTAACTCTTTCCAAAATAACTGCTAACTATTCCCAGAATAAATCCTTATCCAATATAACTTACCATTACCAGTAAAACTCATGTCAGATTTTTCTGTATAAATCGCTTATTTTTCAGAACAATACCTAACTCTTCCCAGAAAACCTCCTAATTTATACAGAACATATCCTTATATTTACAAAACAACTACCAAATAAACATTCGCGTTCACACATAATAACTCAAAATACTAAAACGTGGTTCTTACCGTGATACTGTATTTATTGAAACATGATAAGAACCCTGTTTTAGTATTTTGAGTAACTACAAATTATTTCCTAATTCTTTTGAATATAACTCGTGGATCTTCTCAAACAACTCCTTCCGATTTAGTATCCCTATAACAGTATAACATACATACACATATCACGCCTATAATCCCTTGCTGAGTAGGCAGAGCGTAAACGGCCGCAAAAACGGACATTTACGGATCATTCTGAAAATTGTGTATCGCCACAGGGACAGGTTGTCAGCCCATCGCCAAAAATTGCAATACACACCCTGAGTCCTTTAGTCGCCTCTTACGTCCCCCATGGGAAAGAAGATGCTATTCTAAGCCGACATCACACGGCCTTTATTTCTATCACTTGATTAAATACACACCGCCTTGTCACAGTATAATTAATAGTACTAGCGTACAGTATGGTCACTCCCTGCCTCCCCCTACAAGCGCCGCCCACCCGCGCTCGGAGGACGCTCAGACGCCGGCTAGCAAAGGACGCGACGACGAAGGTCATTTCATACTGCCGCACATTGCATTCCTCATTCGCGAACGCAAAATGGCGGCAACCCTGACATGTTGTCTCACACACACAAGCATGGTCCGCGTTTACCTACGCGAGCTTAGACTGTGTGCGTAGCAACGCGTTTGATTCATACATTTGAGCGCCAGTGTCCGAGGTGTGGCCTTGTGTACACTTTTTTAAATTTATATCTTGTTTTTACTCTACTTCCTGTGTAGAATAAAGTATTATTGAATTGAATTGAATTAAAATTAATATTTGTATAATTAATTCCAACAGCTGAAGAACGAGGACATTGACATAGTGAAGATCGACGCGACCGCCAACGACTGGCCCAAGTCCCTCTACGACGTGTCCGGCTTCCCCACCATCTACTGGAAGCCGGCCAGCGGGGCTCCCGTCCGCTACAACGTGAGTACTACACAACACAACACTTGGTTACACACTCCCGTCCGCTACAACGTGAGTACTACACAACACTTGGTTACACACTCCCGTCCGCTACAACGTGAGTACTACACAACACAACACTTGGTTACACACTCCCGTCCGCTACAACGTGAGTACTACACAACACTTGGTTACACACTCCCGTCCGCTACAACGTGAGTACTACACAACACTTGGTTACACACTCCCGTCCGCTACAACGTGAGTACTACACAACACTTGGTTACACACTCCCGTCCGCTACAACGTGAGTACTACACAACACTTGGTTACACACTCCCGTCCGCTACAACGTGAGTACTACACAACACTTGGTTACACACTCCCGTCCGCTACAACGTGAGTACTACACAACACTTGGTTACACACTCCCGTCCGCTACAACGTGAGTACTACACAACACTTGGTTACACACTTCCGTCCGCTACAACGTGAGTACTACACAACACTTGGTTACACACTCCCGTCCGCTCCAACGTTAGTACTACACAACACTTGGCTACACACTCCCGTCCGCTACAACGTGAGTACTACACAACACTTGGTTACACACTCCCGTCCGCTACAACGTGAGTACTACACAACACTTGGTTACACACTCCCGTCCGCTACAACGTGAGTACTACACAACACTTGGTTACACACTCCCGTCCGCTACAACGTGAGTACTACACAACACTTGGTTACACACTCCCGTCCGCTACAACGTGAGTACTACACAACACTTGGTTACACACTCCCGTCCGCTACAACGTGAGTACTACACAACACAACACTTGGTTACACACTCCCGTCCGCTACAACGTGAGTACTACACAACACAACACTTGGTTACACACTCCCGTCCGCTACAACGTGAGTACTACACAACACAACACTTGGTTACACACTCCCGTCCGCTACAACGTGAGTACTACACAACACTTGGTTACACACTCCCGTCCGCTACAACGTGAGTACTACACAACACTTGGTTACACACTCCCGTCCGCTACAACGTGAGTACTACACAACACTTGGTTACACACTCCCGTCCGCTACAACGTGAGTACTACACAACACTTGGTTACACACTCCCGTCCGCTACAACGTGAGTACTACACAACACTTGGTTACACACTCCCGTCCGCTACAACGTGAGTACTACACAACACTTGGTTACACACTCCCGTCCGCTACAACGTGAGTACTACACAACACTTGGTTACACACTCCCGTCCGCTACAACGTGAGTACTACACAACACTTGGTACACACTCCCGTCCGCTACAACGTGAGTACTACACAACACTTGGTACACACTCCCGTCCGCTACAACGTGAGTACTACACAACACTTGGTTACATACTCCCGTCCGCTACAACGTGAGTACTACACAACACTTGGTTACATACTCCCGTCCGCTACAACGTGAGTACTACACAACACTTGGTTACACACTCCCGTCCGCTACAACGTGAGTACTACACAACACTTGGTTACACACTCCCGTCCGCTACAACGTGAGTACTACACAGCACTTGGTTACACACTCCCGTCCGCTACAACGTGAGTACTACACAACACTTGGTTACACACTCCCGTCCGCTACAACGTGAGTACTACACAACACTTGGTTACACACTCCCGTCCGCTACAACGTGAGTACTACACAACACTTGGTTACACACTCCCGTCCGCTACAACGTGAGTACTACACAACACTTGGTTACACACTCCCGTCCGCTACAACGTGAGTACTACACAGCACTTGGTTACACACTCCCGTCCGCTACAACGTGAGTACTACACAACACTTGGTTACACACTCCCGTCCGCTACAACGTGAGTACTACACAACACTTGGTTACACACTCCCGTCCGCTACAACGTGAGTACTACACAACACTTGGTTACACTCTCCCGTCCGCTACAACGTGAGTACTACACAACACTTGGTTACACACTCCCGCCCGCTACAACGTGAGTACTACACAACACTTGGTTACACTCTCCCGTCCGCTACAACGTGAGTACTACACAACACTTGGTTACACATTTTGCAACTCTTACATTGTCTAGCCAAACATTCTGGCTACTATTTTCGCTAGTAAGCGATTTGAAACGACCTTTTGCAGCTAAACATCTTGCAACTATGACATTACTTTAATATTCTGCATGTATGACATTCTTCAACTATAAAGGTTTGCAGCTAAACATTCCGCAACTGTGACATCCTACAACAATAACATTGTCCAGCTGAAACATTCTGCAACTTTAACGTTTTCCAGCTGTACATATATATTGCAACTTTGACGATTTGTAGCTAAACATACTGCAACTACAACATTTTCCAAAAGAAACATTCTGCAACTTTGACCGATTCACATTTATGCACTAGTGAAAATAAATAATGAATAACTTATTTTCCTCCTCAGGGCGGACGCACGCTCGAAGACTTCGTTAAATACGTATCAAAGCACGCCTCCAGCGAACTGCGCGCCTTCGACCGCAGCGGCAACGCCAAGAAGGAGGAGCTGTAGAGCGGGACGCACTTGGCGTACGCACACGAGATTGAAAGAGAGGGAGAGAGTGTGTGTCGAGAGCGGGCAAACGCTGTGCCATACGAAATCTCAAAGAAAATCAGTCTAGCTTTAATTGACCCTATAATAAACGCAAGAAAACCCTGGTCACCCTAATATTTGAACTTAGCTTGACCCACACTAAAAGAGATCACGTCGGGCGCAGCGCTTGCCCTGAGTAGACGCTACTGGGAAGTGCAGAGCCGATACAACTTTTGTTTTAGTTGTACACATTTCTTTGTAAGAATTTCGTTGAGTTTCTGCTGAAAATAAGTATGTCCAAGTAACTAAATATATATCTGCTTTCTAAAACAAGTTATCATCGCAATTTCACACCTAAATGCAGATTGGAATTTTGGTTATGCTTCCAATATATTTTCTGATCTGTTTTTTGCTCTTACATTCCATGAAAGTAAAATTTCATATTGATGATATCTTCATTTAATACACACTCAGTAGTGGCTTATTCTCATTATTATCATTTGTATGTATGTATCTATCTAACTTGCTCATGGACATTATGTGGCTGAATACTTGTCACATTTTTTACTTAAGAATATTTTAGTGGTAGTTTTTCTTCTCCTATGTAGTGTTCATGAGTGGGTTGAAAAGTAATATAATTAAGATATATCAAAATACAGTAATTTTGAATGCATTTCTAATTATTTCTCAGTGGGTTAATGAATAAATTAGTCTGTATTTATAATACACATTTGTTTCATTTAACCACAATACTTTTTGAACTTTTTTTACTATCTATATACTCTTTGTAGTCATGAAGAAGGTATTGCAAAGGCTCGTCATGGTAAGATGACAAATGGTTACAAAAAAGGTTGGTTAGAATCATAGTTTGTTCCTTTCAGTAGCCCCGGGATTACATTTTTGTCAACCGCTTTCAGACAAATTAGAAGTTGCTCAGGGTAACTACCCATTATACCCATTACAAATAACCATTAACGGTAATAGTGGTACTTACTACCTTGCCCATAAATAGTATTGCGTTTTATTGACGTTTTTAAGCGCTGGCATTTTCTCAACTAAGTACATTTTGACAGCAAAATGTATATATAACGTCACACTGATAAAAGAAAGTATTATACCTTGTGGTTGCCAGTATTTAGCAGCCTGTGTTTTATAAATGCCGCAAATAGTAATTTTTTTAATTTTATTTTAATATGAATAGGACTTTATGCCTCAAAATGTATTCTGGGACATCATTGTATGAAAAAGTTATTCTAACTATTTTTGTCAGTCATCAGTGGGTATAAAGGCACTGTTTTGGGCAAAAAATTGAAGTTCAAGTATGACCGCTGCAATAGGTAATGGGTATATGGGTCATGATAATAATACTTATCTGTTTTGTATGCTTTCCCATTTAAATTTTCACCCATTAAGTAAAGGAGATAGAATAATAATCTTAACATTGTGCTTGTGAGGTGTGCAGTGCAAAAATACAATTTTATCATAACAAATATTTTATTATAAATTCTCTTCTTTCCACCTCTCAATCCACTCAACTAGAGTGTCAATATTCTTATGCAATTGTTCCTGAGTGTCATTCTGCAGTTGGGTGATAATTTCTGGTTTGTATGAACTTTGTGCCTCTTCAAGTAAAGTCTCAAAGATCTCACACTGAATATTGTCTTCTAACTTCTTTCCTGTATAGCCCCTGAAAAGTGAATAGATGTTAGAGAACAGAAAATATATTACATCAGGACAGAATCAGTGAGATCATAGAATACCTTGCAGTGAGTCTGTCATACAAAGATGTGTTATTTGTCCGTATTACAAAAACACCATCGAACCACCTCTCTGGAAAGAATTCACAGCCATGATAATCCACAATGTTTCCACCTTTAGCCATCATGCCTTCCATAATATCAAGTAACTGGAAAAAGAAAAGAAGACAATATTAGAAAAATGGTTAGCTGACAGTGATAGGGCAGGAAGGGAATAGAAATAATTTAGGTACCTTATCCTCATTTAGAAAGGGGCACTGGTACTCCGGATCATACTCGTCAAGACAATTGTGTTCCTCAGCCAGTTTTGATACTTCTCTCCATTGGAAATGGGTCTTTTCTGCCAGCATGCGACAAATCGTGGACTTACCAACACCTGGAGTGCCTGGAAATTTATTTTTATGATAAAGATACAAAGCACACATTAAAATGCAAAGTTTTCAGAACAGCACGAACCAGTAACAAGAATATTTGGCACGTTCCTTGATCGATTAGCCATTCCAATCAAAAATTTAAGTAAGCGAAAAAGTTGAATCTTAATAAGTTGAATCGAAATATATATCTTGGATAGTTAGTAATGCTGAATTTGTAGGTTATGTTTTCAACCAGCTGTCAGTGGTCGGGTGCAAACATTTTTATCATTGACAGCAGGATAGTATATTGGTAAAACAAAAGGAGTAAAAGAAATGCAAGATCTATTGACGCCATATCAGTTTTTAGCCGATGTTCGGATACATGTAGAAATAACAGTTAAATCGATCGATTAAACGAGTTATTCTGAGTTTGAGGTATACAGGTATGAGAATTAGCTCCGAGGCTTGAATTTCTAGGTTATATAAAAATTAACCTATAAAAATCAGTAAAAAAATGAAAATTCTTCTGTGCTAATTCTTACAGGAATATCGAAGTTACTTTTCTTACTTATTATGTTACGTATTCCTAAACCCAGAGGGATAACCAAAGGTCAAATAGCGTTGGTAACAATTTTAGGAGTCTTTGGTGGTGTTTACATCTGGAAGCCTTTGTTTGAGGACCTTTTCCCTCGCCAGAAGAGGGTTCAAGTGGATCCCACAGCAGAAAAAGCAGAGTGAACCATGAATTCATTGAAGGGTTTCTTTAATAATGCAAGTCCTGTTGTCAAGACTCTGATGGCGATATCAATCACATCTGCGTTAGTTGTCGGTCACAGGTTGCTCTACGCACCCTACGCTCGTCGCCAGAAGTACAGGACAGCTGAAGCTTGGGCGAACGAGATCTTGGATGAAGAGGAGCGATTGAAGGAAAGTGGTGAACCTTACTCAACTATTGGCAACCTCAGATATTGAGTGACTGAGTTGTAAATATTTTTATTTATTGTATATTATGTGCTAGTTACTAATAAAGATTATGTAGATATTACTTTTGTTTTCTATTCATATTTTACTTTTCTTCTCATATCCATAAACCAATACCAAAAAACACTACCCAGTATCAGTAGTTCACAGTTTGGTTGGTACCTTGTCTATTAATAATAATAATAAATAATAAATCTTTTATTTTCTATAATACCAAACATAAAACAATGTCGATCGGAACCTTCTTGTAAGCAGTGTTGCCAGCCCACTCAATCGATTTCGGACGGTTTACCATTTCAAAACGGACGGTTTTGGCTCAAAAGGGACGGTTTTGTTTCCTTTTCAAAATGGACGATTTTGGCTTAAAAGGGACGGTTTTATAATTGTTTCAGAAATCAAAGACATGTTTTTGTTATTCGTTCAATACTTAATGCTTTTAGTAATCATCGTATTATCAGGTTCGAATTTTAAATCCGCTCCAGCGTAATTGACACCAGCGCTTGTAGCCATCAACGATGAGATATGTTCCGTTTTAAGACGGTTTCGGTGCTCAGTCTATATTAACATATCCCAATTTTCCATTCTATTCCAGTTGCAATCCCAATCTTGCCAACACAACAAAATTTTGGGAATATTCACACTGGTGCGATTATAGGTTCAATTTTCTTAATTTTTTTAAATTATATCTGTGATTTTTAGTATACCGTCCAAAAAGGGACGGTTTTTACGAACGGACGAAAAAGGGACGGTGCCTTGTCAAAAGGGACGGAAAACCGTCCCTTTTCGGACGGTCTGGTAACGCTGCTTGTAAGCTTAAATGGCCTGTGTCAGAAGGTTCCGCTCTTCCTACAACAATAACATTTCCCTTTTAGAATGAGTTTAATAGGTACTTAAAATAAAAATACACAAACAGGATGATACACAAGAAGATAAAACTAGGCTATAAACAAACAGGAATAAAACAAAACTAAGAAAATAAATTGTATGTACATTTATGTGTGTCTGTGTGCGTGTGTGTGTGTGTGTGTGTGTGTGTGTGTGTGTGTAGGTACGTGTGTGGGTGTGAGTGCGTGTAGGTGTGTGTGCGTGAGGGTGTGCGTCGTGGGTGTGTGTAATTGCGTGGTGTGTAATGTGAGTGTGTTCGTCTTAATTATTTGATTAGCTGTAGTAATAGCTCAATGGCATCATAGGATTTCGGTTGGAGCCATTCAATTAGCATTTTTTTACATTCACTATATCTCTTATCATAAACGTATATTTCTTTGTTTATTTTATTATAAAGTGTACTAGAGCGTGCTGTATATTGTTTTTGTGCGAAAACTGTTTTTGTAGCCTTAGTTCGAACAATTTGATCTTTCCTCCTCCTTTTCAAAATTTCCGAGTCAAAAAGCAGTGAGGTGTGAACTTTCAATGCGCTCTGTAAAATATAAAGTTTTCTTACGGAGAGAAGATCGGAGAGGCGATATAAATTATCTGTAGAAAACTGCTTCTTTTTAAAGTACATTGTTTTAATAAGGGCTCGTTGGACTCTTTCTAAGTTTAAAAATTCTGTTTTAGATGCCCCACCCCAAATGGGAATGCAATACAATAAAACTGATTGTGCAAGAGATATGTATATCTTTTTTAAAAGATCTTTATTTGTTGTGGGATCTTTGTTAGTACTTGTGAGACTGGGTCTAGGTACAATGTATCTGAGAGTTTTGAATATCCACATTAATTTTCTTATCCTGCCCATGACATGATCCAGGTGTGGATACCATGACAGTCTTTGATCAACGAGGACACCCAGATACTTAGTCTTAGATACCTTTTCGATAAGAGGACAGTTGCAGTTGGAATTCAGAAAATTACATTTATGTATCTTGATCTGTAGATCAGAACTAGGTTGGGAGTTGTTATATATACTGAAGCAGATATAGTTTGTCTTAGAAGTGTTAAGAGTAAGTAAATTATATTGCAACCAGTGGGATACCCTAGCCATGCCATATTCAGCACAATGCTTTACAGCGTCCCAGGACTGACCAGTGAAAATGATTGCTGTATCGTCAGCATAGGACAGAATTTTGGCGTTGTGTAATTGCATATCGCAGAGATCGTTTATATAAACGAGAAATAGCGTGGGACCTAATACGCTGCCTTGTGGTACGCCATACAATACTCCCTCGCTCTCACTGACATACTTATCAAGTTTTACTTTTTGATTGCGATTACTTAGGTAATCTTCCAGTAGTGCAAGTGGAGTTCCTCTTACACCAATCCTCTCCAGTTTATGTACAAGTATCGGGACAGAGACGGTGTCAAATGCCTTTTTCAGGTCAAGAAATACTGCCAGAGATTTATATCCTCTGTCAAGTTGTTCAGTCACCATTGAAGTCAATTCTGTTACTGCATCTTCGGTAGATTTTCCTCTTCTGAAACCGTATTGATTGGAAGAAAGTATGTTGAACTTCTGTAAGTAACTGATCAATCTGACATTTATGAGTTTCTCTAATATCTTCGAAACCACTGGCAGAACTGAGATAGGCCTATAGTTATTGACGTCATCTCTGTCCCCACCCTTGTACACCGGAGTAATAATCGATTGTTTTAAAGGTTCTGGGAAGACACCTGCCGCAAAACAAAGATTTGCTAAATGAGTTATAGTCGGAATTACTTCGTGACTTGCTAATTTGAGGAATTTGGGCGGAATATTGTCCCAGCCCGGGGCACTATCTGTTTTTAAATTCATTAAAATACTATGTACCTCCGCTTCGTCTGTTTGAAGTAAGACAAATGATCTAGGCTGATGTTGAACGCCATCCAAAAATGGGTGAGAATTAGAAATACTTGGGACAATAGTTTGAATATTTTGAGCAAGTTGTTTGCCAATATTCACAAAATATTTATTTATATAGTTTGCCGATTCTGTCGGTGTCGATTTGATATGTAGTAGTTCTGTATTTATATTTTGTATTTTATTAGAATAAGTTAAGGATTTTATATTTTTCCATAATATTTTATTATTACTGATCGAATTAGCTAGTAGCTCACTTTCATATTTTCTTTTTAACTTTTTGACGAGATTATTACAATAATTACGATAGCGCCTATATGTAACACGAGCAATTTCATTGTTTGGATCTTTTCGGAGTTTTTTTTGCATCGTATTGCGGTTTCTAATACATCTTAAAATACCAGCGGTGATCCAAGGCTTTATAATTCTTTTACTTTTAGGTACCGTAGAAACGGTAGTATTAGCTACTAGAGATTCAACAATCTTATCAATAAGAGAATGCGTCACAATTTGGGGGTCTTGACAAAATAGTAACTCGGACAAGTTTTGTTTTTGCAGATACTTCAAGGCTTCTTCAAAATTAATCGTAGTCTTAGTTTTATTCATATTCGTTTGTTTTTTAATTTTACTTATGGAAAGGAAAATTGTAGAATGGTCTGTAGTTGTAGTCTGTAATACCGCTATTGAAGCTTGAGTTTTCATTTTGTTTATTTTAATCATAAAGTGATCTAGGCAATTCTTTTCTCTAGTAGGAATAGTATGGCCAGCCAGAATACCATGAATTGAAAGTGTATTCAGATATTTTGTTCTGTTCTTTTGTTCATATAATGGTTCTGTGGGCTTAAGTGTTATATTGATATTAATATCACCTGTTATCACTACGTTCTTACCGGCGGTACCAAGAGTTTCTAAATGTGTGTCAAGGGAGTCTATAAAACTCTCTGCGTCCGTGTTTGACGGCGATCTATAAATTCCCAGTACTACATTATTTAGTATGTCCAGCTGAAGACAAGACGCCTGGGATAGTTTAATTTCTTTAATTTCGTGCTTTAAATAGTTTTTTACATAAATAACCACGCCATCATTCTGGTTCAGCTGGCACTGTGTAGAGTATACGAGGTAATCAGGCAATTGCGGCAGGAGTTTATTACTGTTGAGTCTACACTCAGTTAAAACAATCACATCCGTATCAACTTTAAGACTTGCCAAAGTAAGTGAAACTATTATACCTTGCAAGTAGTCCTACCTACCTACTGCCCATCATGTTAAGACAATTTAGTTGAAGGTAGTGTAGGCAGCTAGATATTAATATTATACATAATAAAAAAAGTATATTAATTTGTCTCTCTTCGTATGGGACACCGAGTCGCCCAACAACTCGATGAACCCTGGTGCCACAGTTTTTCAACCGCCTACTAACGTTGTGTAAAGACCGCCGTCTAAGTAATCATAGACAGCAACCGGGACCGACGGCTTAACGTGCCCTCCGAAGCACGGATCCATCACCCTGCAATGTCCTAACCAGTGATAAATATCAACTTTGTGAGTCTCCCACCGAGAATCGAACCCGGAACCTTTGCGTCGCAGGCAGTCGCACTACCACTGCGCCACATCGGCCGCCGTATAAAATTAAGTAATTGATTGTACCTACTATCAAAAAAGCAATACAACAAGTGAATAAGGTGAGAATGTCGGTTCGAATCTGAAACAAATCTATTAAGGAAGGTAGGTAGGTATATACAGACAGACAGATAGAAACAATTTATTACTCATTATAACTTTACATCTGAACAAAAACAAACAGCACAATATAAGCAAAGGCGGCCTTATATCTTTAAGCCTAGGTATATAGCTACCTACTTATTTTAATTACTTATCTACCTACATTGATTACCACCGAATGACTATAACAGTCGGTAGTGAAACCATTTATTCGTACTAGGAACATCCACCTACCTAGGTACGAGACCAAAATCTCCTCCACTTGTCTGTTGAGGCACCTCGCTGGTTGACAGAAAGAACCTTAAGTACCGCCGTTCCAAAAAGTCGTATTTGACAGCTGTCAAATTCGTGAAAATACTATGGCAGAGGGACCATTTTCCTTTGTTGACATCTCTTTCAGTATGGAGATGAAAGCTGTCAAAAACGACTTACTGAAACGGCGGTACTTTTAGGCATAAGGAAGATTATGAAGAACATCCTAGCAGAAGTGTTGGTACAAATTATTCCTACTGCTAATAGTCCCACCCACCACAAATTAGGGAGACGGCGTGATGGGCGCTAACGCTACTCTACCACTGCTAATGTGTTCGACTTGAGCGTAGAGATCTTAGACGAGGTAGGTTATCCTTGGACGAACGCACTACCCGATGGTGCTACTTTGGGTCTATACAGGTGAAGCGGCCGCGCAGCAGCGACCCGGCAGCAATTAGCACAAAAATGTACACGGGCGGACCTACTCCGTCCGCTCGTAAAAGCACACATGTGTGCTTGAAGTACAATACAAATCTATTGTTGCAAAATTCGGAGCGAAGTGGTTAACGCCGCCACAGGCGTTATCTCACGCCTACCCTACCATCTTCCTTTCACTGCGCCCTTCCTTTGTGCTAAGGCACACTTAGGGAGGTATCCAGCCTTCCGATTTTATTGTAGGTATTCATTCAGGAAGAAGGCTGGGGTATCCTCATACTTGCAGTACCTACCTATTGTTTGTACCTAGGTCCTACAGGGTTTTAATAGATAACTTAAAAACCTTAATTGTACTCATGCAAGCACAGACCTAGTAGATAATGAATTGCCTGTGTGTGAATCATCTAATCATAATCATAACATCACGCAGATTATCATTTATTATTTTCTTAGGTAGGTATTTTTCCTTTAAAAGCTAAGAGCCTAGGGGTTAATGACCTAACTAAATCAATGTCGTTAACACAATCGCGATGGCTGATAGTGTCTGAAAAAGTCGACGGTTCAGTCAAACCGATATTTTGTCGGCATTAGATTCGCGATCTCAGCCTGCTGTGCGCTTGTCAATTGAGTTGGGTGATTACTGAACTGATTAAAGACACAATCAAGAAACAGATTCATTTGAATAATAGGTAGAATAGTGCATGATATTGACAAGAACAATAATTTCTATTTAATAGGAAAAGTCTGACCGATAAAATTGGTGAAAGTGTAGTTAATCTTATCCTTGAATTTGCCAGGTATTTTGCTTAATCTTCATATAGAAGACTAGGGTAGGTATGAATGGGCCGTGTGTTCCTGTGCTCCCCCTTGAGGTTGGGGCAAAGTAGGGCTGGGTGGGACGGAATGGGGCATCTGTGGCAGTACCTACCTTACCATGACACACCTTGCTAAAACCTCACCCACCCTCAACGGGCACAACGGGAATAGGCTTGGCTAGAAAGAGCACACATACTCGGTTGAATATGGCGTTCTCTATTCTTAGTCTGTTGGTCAATTTTCCTAAACTCATGTATGTAGGTAGGTTTTCCCAAAATAAAGTATTCAGGGGTCATTCACCCTATGTTCGTCTTCTGTCTGACGACGACGACGAGACGAATGGAGCAAGTCGAACTTTTCGCACCATCGAGTAGGTACTTTTAGATGAAAGGTGAAGTGAAAGTAGATAACGATTTGCCTGATAACCTGAACTTTTTTTTAGCAAAATTGTAAGTACTTGCACTGGAGGCGTATTTTTGAAACAATCGCAAGCGAAAGTCTGGACTGACCACACTTTTTTCTACTACATACTCAAGACAGAACGGTGTTGTATGCGAGCAGCGAAGGGACGATTCGTGCGTGGCACGGTCGTATTATGAAAATTGGTTATTGATGCGAAATCAGTATAGGAGCTAAAATTGAGTACTCTAGTGCAATCTGCAGATTTTATTTCATGGATGTTTATGCATTTGTGTTTGATATCAAATTAGTTTTTAGGATAGTGTATGTTTGAATATGAACAAATTTGAGGAAAAGTAATAAAATAAAAATTATAGAATAATTTACTGGAGGCTACCTTTATTTCTATGAATTTACACTTTAGTTGCAGTCATAACAAAATATTTCAGATATATGTAATAACCTTATATAAATTATAAAATAACATTACAGTATAAGCCTTGTAAAAAATATAGAAAAGGAATGAGTTTGTAGCCCTTCTTTCCTTCGGAACACCTTGCGGTGTATGAAGTATCGCAGCTTAATGAAGTATTGTGCTGTAGATAGCGCTAGCTACTTCTTGCCCTTGGTGGCCTTTTCGGCGGCTTTGGTCACCTTGCCACCAGCGCCCTCCTTGAAGTTGACAGACTTGATGACACCGACGGCGACGGTTTGCCTCATGTCACGCACGGCGAACCTACCCAGAGGTGGGAACTCCTGGAAGGACTCCACACACAGGGGCTTGGAGGGAACCAGGTTAACGATGGCGGCGTCACCAGATTTGATGGACTTAGGGTTGTCTTCAGTGGATTTACCAGTACGACGGTCGACCTTCTCTTTGATTTCGGCGAATTTGCAGGCAATGTGGGCGGTGTGACAGTCGAGTACGGGCGTGTATCCGTTTGAGATTTGACCGGGGTGGTTGAGGACGATGACCTGGGCGGTGAAGTCAGCGGCGCCCTTGGGGGGGTTGTTCTTGGAGTCTCCAGCGACGTAACCACGACGCAACTCCTTGACGGAAACGTTCTTGACGTTGAAACCGACGTTGTCTCCGGGCACGGCCTCCTGGAGAGCTTCGTGGTGCATCTCCACAGACTTAACTTCAGTGGTGATGTTAGCGGGCGCGAACACGACAATGGTACCAGGCTTCAGGACACCAGTCTCCACACGGCCGACGGGCACCGTTCCAATACCACCGATTTTGTAGACGTCCTGCAGGGGCAGACGAAGGGCCTTGTCTGTGGGACGAGCAGGGGGCAGGATAGCGTCCAGCGCTTCAATCAGGCACTTGCCATCGGCCTTACCCTCCTTACGCTCAACAGCCCATCCCTTGAACCAAGGCATTTTGGTGGAGGGCTCCAACATGTTGTCTCCGTGCCATCCAGAAATGGGTACGAAAGCGACGGCAGCTGGGTTGTAACCAATCTTCTTGATGTATGAGGAGACTTCCTTCTTGATTTCCTCGAAACGGGATTCACTGTATGGGGGCTCAGTGGAGTCCATTTTGTTGACACCAACGATCAGCTGCTTGACACCAAGGGTGAAGGCGAGAAGGGCGTGCTCACGGGTCTGTCCGTTCTTGGAGATACCGGCTTCGAACTCACCAGTACCGGCGGCGACGATGAGCACAGCGCAGTCAGCCTGCGAGGTTCCTGTGATCATGTTCTTGATGAAATCTCTGTGCCCAGGAGCATCGATGATGGTCACGTAGTACTTGGCGGTCTCGAACTTCCACAAAGCGATGTCGATGGTGATACCACGCTCACGCTCGGCCTTCAGTTTGTCGAGTACCCACGCGTACTTGAAGGAACCCTTGCCCATTTCTTGGGCCTCCTTCTCGAACTTCTCGATGGTACGTTTGTCGATACCACCACATTTGTAGATCAAGTGACCGGTGGTGGTGGACTTGCCGGAGTCGACGTGTCCAATGACCACGATGTTAATGTGAATCTTCTCCTTACCCATTTTTGGTTATTCTAAAACAAATGAGAAAAATGGTTAAAATGTTGTTTGGGGTTACACAGGGCTACTGGGGGATCACACGAACAGACCGGCACGGCAAGGTCGCAGCCTCATGTACGAGTACACGGCCGGCAATATGGCCGCCACATGCCCGCCTCGCCCTATCTTGACATTTCACAATGGAAGACGGCCATTGCAGTAATTTTTACGGAAAAAACGCCAACGTAACGGAAAAAGGCACTGGCAAAACCTTACTAGTTAGTATTTTTGCACTAGAAAACTGTTCCTTCAATGGAAATATGGAAAACAAAGATGTTTCAACCACGTGGTGGAAGTGTGCCGGTACGTGCGCAAGTGTGACGCGTAAGCAATTCTTCCACGTTTCAAATTCGGAATAATTTATGGTTGCAGTACATAGTTAACAAACAAAAGAAAGATAATCTTCACTTTGAAATACACTTATAACTTAGCAACCGAAAGATCACACCGATAACTTTCAGAATTACACCACATTGACGATAATTAACTTTCACAGATTTGGTATTATTAGGAACTGTACGAAGAAATAGATACTAACTAGTAAAGTTATTAACCTATTGAGACAGAAAACACTTGTTGGCACTGCACTTTTAACAATTTCTTCTGACACTCACCACGGATTACAGACAGCGTGTAATATCCGAGATAGACTCCGACAGAATGGACGAGAAATGGTTTTTCCTTCAGCTGGAAGGACGAGAGTCACTTCCGGTCCTCTTAACAGTGTGACCATATAAATAAATGCATTTACCCCAACCTAACCAATGTACCTTCTCTAGTGTCTACCATGCAGTGGCTCCTAGGCGAGACCGCTGTTTAGGTTTATGTACTATGTAGTCTACAGCAGCGTTGGTATTCTGTGAGGCCATATGAACGGAGAATACACATTTCGATAACTTTGTTTGTGTGTCTATCTATATGTCCGTCTGTATGCCCCACCTAAACAATTTCGTTAGTTTTGCACCCAGAGACATGATTGGGTATAATAAAGAAAAATTGTGTTAATGCTGATTTAGAAATGCCAGCAAGAAATAATAAGTTTTTATTGTATCAACGTTCTAATCGTGAAATCGTTGTGTGACGCCCGCCGTCTAAGTAACCATAGAACCGGGACCGACGGCTTAACGTGCCCTCCGAAGCACGGAACCATTTTTTTTTTTACAATCAGGTGGTTCACCCTGCAATGTCCTAGCCAGACCGGGAACAAATTCACATTGAAAAGATAGTTTGCCAAAGGAGTTTCTCTGCCAAGTTCTTCTCCATGGCAGCACATTTGCTAAACCTGACAGATATTTAGTGTTAGACTCGTACAGCTATCATATGATTAAATAAAGTCGATATGTTTAACTTATTTTTCTGTTTAATTATCGACGTACCTTCCTCCATATGTAAAGTACTGTGAAGATAAATAAATTGGTAACTAGGAGAAGTCAATACTAGAACTGAAATGTAGTGTAAACTTAAGTAAACGATATGTTTTAACAAATTGTAAAAAAACTTTTGATATCGTGTGTGATTATGATTGCTCTTCAGTTTCTTGGTGGAATTGATTCTTTTGCGGCTATGTGCGTTGATTCAGGAAAGCCTTATGTCCTGGTTCCGTTCATAGAAGTAGACACAATAATCAATTGACTGAGTAAAAAACATAACGTAAAAAACCAGCCACAACATTCCAGTGCTGGACGTGACCCTCACTCATTGCGGGGTATTTGCCTTGCTATACTAACCACTCTTGACAGAGCGGTTGGATGCGCAGCAGCTCCACATTTCCTAAACCTGTATTGATTCGGTCACTTTTTATATCACATAGGTCAGATTTGCCATTATACGCTAGCCAGCACCACGTTTTTTCAAGGCACTTTTTTATTATTCTGTGGCGGCACGCATACGCTCCACTCCACATACAAGTCCAAAGCCAACTGGCCTCCTCATCACTCCCCCATCCATCCATCCATCTTATTTTGGTCTTCCAAATACTCCAATGATCATACTTAATTTTGTCAATAAGTGATAACTCTATCCTTCATCGAATAAAGTAATTTCATTTACTTTTTCAATGTAAGCAAAGCTCTTATTTAAAATATACTATTAAATGCTTCTTATCATTTAAGGTTGAGATAATACTTAGTTAAAGTATTTTCCCACATCAGATGGAATGAGCAATAAACTGTCAACACCGGATTGAGCAAACGTCATTTCCGGTGGTGCGTTTTGAATTTCGTTCAGAAATTTTACGGCGTCTTATAGGTTAACTTTTACATTCCTATTCTATTTTATTCCCCTTATAAGTTTTAAACTCCTCTTTATACTTTTAGTATAATTTTTTAAAGTTTTATGCAAAATATTAATGATTCAAAATATTTGCAGCCATAAAATTACATGAGTAACCTTTTCAATCGCCGTATCAATCACTTTATTTCAGAACGAGCAGAAAAGCCAAATGTCAAATTTTCCTCACACCTCCCCCTCCCGCACACACCTCAAAATTCCATTTCCAATACGAAATTCCGTCGAAACTGAAACAAATGAAGATTTTTAGTAGTCGATAATGAAAACTTAATTAATTAACTCATCTGTTGTAACTTAGTATGTGTGTTTGGCTGATGTGTTTTACTTAGTGAGAGGTTTTGTAGAAAAGCAAACATGTTTAAAAGTCGTGGTGATATTGTTTATAAATGTACAGTGCGACTTTTGGAGGATACGGAGATATTAGAATGCGAATTCCATGTAAGTATTCTGGATAGACCGACCTTGCATTACTTGGCAGTAGAAAGCTGTAGCATATTACGTGTGAACTTTACTGCATAATTAATAATAAAATCTTGCACCATCTGCTGTCCTTCTGCCTGCAGTTCTGTGCTTGATATTTAATTAGCAACTATTTTCATACCTATTAAAAAAAACAGTTAGTTTACTGACACAAATCTTTACCCAAAGAAAATCTTAATTAAGACAAAAATTTTAAAAAACATCTACTGGACTCAACATCATTTTCAGGGTTATCTATTATAGCGATTCTTGTTTTCTACACTAATATTTTATAGAGGAATGATGTGATTGTTTGTAAGAATTGAATAGACTGCAAAACTACTGGACTGATTTAAATAATTCTTTTACCATCCTACATTATCCCTGATGAACATCAGCAATAATAAAATGTCTTATTCCTGCAGAAAAATGGTTAGCAGCGGGTAAAACCGCTGGGCAGGCTTCTATCAATAATAATTTCCAAATGTTTTAGACTTATTAAATTCTCTGTTAGGTACCAGACTAATATTGTTATGTTATATTCCAAGTTTGATGCAGGTTTGTAAAAGGTAAAATAATTTATAGACAAAAAAAATATATATTTGTTTTTCAGCCAAGTTACAAAGGGAAGTATTTACTGGAGCATGTCTGTCAGCAATTGAATCTCACCGAGTCAGACTACTTTGGACTTCGCTTTGTTGATGCCGCAGGCCAAAGGGTCCGTATCATTATAATATTTTTCTACTTGATATGGTTATGATTAAACCATGGAATTGAGAATAAATATACTCAAATATGATATATGTTTAATGCACTGACTATCTTCATAATTTCGTTTTCAGCATTGGCTACATCTGGCAAAATTGATATTAAAACAAGTGAAAGGTAATTATGACATCATTTAATGTGACTGGTGCAAAACTTATATTTTTAAGAACTCAAGCAAAATTTCTCCAAGTCTGGTGGTCAGAAATGTATGAAATGCAGTGGAAATTTTTCCAATGTGATATAGCATTGCATTTATGTGTGAGCAGCCTATAACCAGTACATCAATATTAATGTATTATAAAAAAATAACACAATTTATTTCATTTGATAATTTCAAATTATATGAAGTAACATAATAAACGTTCTCAAAACACACATTATACTTGTGTTGTATAATGTTTTAGTTATAGAACAATATTGTGACAAAAAGATTGTAGGTTTGCAGCAAAGCCAGACATTTATTTTGCCCTGAATTAGTGTGTTGTGTTATTTAATTTATATTAACTTTTCATAGTTATAATGTAAACAGGTTCTTAACGACAAATTTTAATATTTTGGCGTCACAGATTTACAACAGCATCAAAATAGTAAAAATTTGTCAGTAAGAACCCTTTTAAGTTATAACTATGAAAAGTGTAAACAACCAGGAAAGTATGAGTATGTAGTATTTTATCTCTTTTCCCTTCTCTGCATATTGATATAAAACCAAATATTTCAGATGCATCTCCAATCCTGTTTAGTTTCCGTGTGAAGTTCTACCCTCCCAATCCACTGCTGCTGAAGGAAGACGCAACAAGGTTTCAGATTTACCTGCAGCTAAAAAGGGACTTGCTACATGGACGGTTATACTGCACCACACATGAGGCGGCCATGCTTGGTGCACTGATCATACAAAGTAAGTGCACTCCATTGATACTGTGTTTCATTCTTAACTGTGGTGTAGTCTGGTTTTGTTTCTTTTTTTTTATTTCGTAGACACGAAGCCGACCGACTGCCCGAAAAACCCTGGTGTCAGTGTTTTTCAACCATTATTAGGTGCAGTAAATATAATAAACCCTTAAACTACGCAACTTTTGAATAAGAATCAATGAAATTTTTATTTAGAGAGTGCAAAACTGTTTATTCAGAAAATTCAATATAGAACACTAAATAAAAAAAAAGGTTTTTGGTAAGAACCCTCTTAAATCATTCATAACTTTAAAAATATATTTTGTTTTAGAATTTTTACCTTCTTATTTCCATGTGTGATCTCGTTTTTTTTTTATTTATTTATAATTAGCCTGCTTGATCCCACTGCTGGGCAAAGGCCTCCCCCGCAATCTTCCATTCTCGATCTCGTATTATATTAAAATTTTTGAGCGTTTGTTACACTGTTTTGAAATGACTAATTCTGTTATAAAAGTTTTCTGTTTTAAGCTACTTTGGAAACATACAGAATGCTGCAATGCTGTAGTTAAAGTACCTAGCATTTAAATAGGTTCAGTTCTAATTAAAATATGTTTTTGTTTCAGTTGAACTTGGGGACTACGATCCTAATATCCATGTCGGGAACTATGTGACTGAAATGAGGTTATTGTTGAGACAGACAGACGCAATTGAAGCTAGAATACAGGTGATGAAACATTATATTTAAGTGTCATAGACACAACTTTGATGAGAATAAAAATACAGGAAGCAAAAACATGAGATAATATCATGAAGTCAGTTTTTAAATTGCCTCATTTTTCTTGTTTGCATTTATTCTCGTTTCACTTTTCACACTAGCAGCATCCTTTCTATTTCATCGTTTGAGTGTCAAACACTTCCGAATTCGAGTTGTTCTCAGCATTTTAGTGTAAGCTGCCGGATGATTGCCGCTTGATGACCTCTCTGGCTATGGGCCTTGCCAGCATTCTAAAGCCGCGATTCCATTATGCAAGTCTTGCACGCAAGTATGACGTCACACTTTCGTACAAGTTACTTGCATTGGAAACCTCTTTTGAAACTTGCATGCAAGATTTATTGGCGTGCAAGTATTTATCTTGCACTCGATTCTTAAAAAGAGGCTTTCTTTTGTTCCCAGAGGCACTCGTGTCTGTGATACTCCTCAATAAAGATAATTGTTTTGTCGTTCCCCCATTTAGTAGTCAATTTAGCTATTAATCGTGCAGCGTCGCTCGTTTTCAATTCGCACTTGCATGACACTTGCACACACAAGCGTAAGTTGCGCATTTTGTTTGCAAGTTCGAAACTACTTGCATGCGACTTACAACTTGCATGCATGTTTACCTTTCCATTACGCAAGTGGTAGATATGTAACTTGCACCTTGCACGCAAGCTACTTGCATAGTGGAATCGCGGCTTGATAATGACCAAGATTTACCTAATACAAATAGTTTCCCCGCATCATAGGAGCTGCACCGGGAGCCAGTGGAAGGCACCCCGGGCGGCAGCGGCGGCGTCAAGGGCATGTCAACACAGGAGGCCGAGCGCTCGTTTTTGAAGATTGCTTGTCAACTAGACACGTATGGAGTCGACCCGCATCCGGTTAAGGTAAAACTTATGCAGTAAAATATAAATATCATGGTCACGACTCCGAAATATGTCCATCCTGGTCACAGCAGAAGACCTATGTCCATTTTTTATATCCTATCTGTTGTTTACTAGGACTTTAATTTAATATTAAATGTGTCTGTAGCATAATTTGATTGACGAATGCTCGAAGTATAGTCCGCAACGTAAGTTTATTCCAGCGATTAACATAATTTTGCCAATGTCTCTATCAAATTTATAGTCATTACGACCTGCAAGACTTTGACATTTGTTTCATCGCGCTGGAAATCCCAACTTACGGGGACACTCACTAAAGCTTACCAAGACAAGAGCATACAACAATCCTCGCAAGCACTTTCTGAGCAATAGCCGGCGGTGGAGGCATGGAATAAACTACCAGAAGATGTGTCTGTGTGTCTGCAAAAAACAGAAATCAACTCAAAAATCGATTGAACAAATTAAGATACAGGCATAATCAGTGCTACAGCTGCTGCCTGTTTAAAGATAATAATAACAATAATTTGCCGTGTGTTGCCGGCTGAGAATAGCATCTCCCCATTTCTTGCCCGCGGGAGTCGTAAGAGGCGACTTAGGGACTTGAGGGTGTGTATTGCAATTTTAGGCGATGGGCTGACAACCTGTCACTATAGCGATACACAATTTTCTAAATAACCCTCAAATATTTGTCAGACGTGGCGTAAATGTCCGTTTTATGCGGCTGTTTATGCTCTGCCTACCCCGCAAGGGATTATAGGCGTGATATATGTATGTATGTATGTATAACAATAATACAACCATAACAATAATAATAAATACAACCTCCATATTACTTAGGTTTTGAGTTACAAACCCCCACATTTTTGTGAACCAAGAAAAAGATATCTAGATTTAATATCTCACTCTGTTTTATTAATGTACCTATGTAGATAGTTTAAGTTTTTAGCTTAAGGAGTCTGCAGCACTCGGACAAATCAAATTATGTTTTAGGAGTGCCAAGAAAGTAAATTGTAAACATTTTTTATTACAAATAATTAAATTCAAATACAAATAAATAATAATAAAAATCCTTGTTTTCATACGTATTTATGACCTTAGGACCATCGCGGTAATCAGATGTACCTGGGCATCAACCACGGCGGCATCCTGACGTTCGCGGGCGGACGGAAGACCAACCACTTCAAGTGGTCGGAGGTGTCCAAGATCAACTTCGAGGGGCGCATGTTCATAGTGCATCTCAACTACCCTGAAGTAAGTTTTGGCTACCTCATGAAGAAAATTTCATCGCCTAATTGTAGTGAGTGTGGAGTGGTTGAAGATGTTTACCATGTTCTAATGGAGTAGGTCCAGGGCGTGGCTGAAAGATATACCTTTTTCCTAGTTGTTAATTTTAATTTTGATGTAGGGATATGTTATAGTGTATTGGCTTCTCCTACCTCAAAGGCAGCAAATGTTCTTTTTAAAATGGTTAAGGCTATTATTAGGCGATTGTTTGTGAGAACTATGAGGGTGGCATATTCTTCACAGAAAAAACCCTCCATAAAAAATAAGAATAAAAAAAAATGTTACTTATACATACATACATAAATCACGCCTATATCCCTTACGGGGTAAGCAGAGCGCTAGCGGCCGTAAAACTGATATTAACCGCACGTCTGACAAAAGTTTGAGGGTTAATCAGATAACTGTGTATCACCTTAGTGACCGGTTGTCAGCCCATCGCCTAAAATTGCAATACACATCTAACCCTCGAGTCCCTTAGTCGCCTCTTACGACACCCATAGGTAAGAAATGGGGTGATGCTATTCTAAGCCGGCATCACACGGCAAGTTACTAATTATAGAAAAGTATTATGTCTTGACCCTTTGCATATGCCCTAAGGTACACTGGGAGATTTTGGCGATATGTAGCCCATGTAAATTTTTGTGCATAAAATTAAATAAATAAATTATGTCCGGTCTTGAGTCGCAGCTTCCTACTATGTATGTGAATCTATCTTCATATGACAGAAGTTTTTAAACAACTATCAAATACCCACTGCTGCTATCTCACCAGGTGAAAAATTATAAAATTACTCATTCATGATAATTTCAAACTTTTGGAAGGATTGCTTATGGGAAGATTTTTTCTATTTTTATATTTCTTTCATGAGCGATTATCTTATATTAGAAGACTAGCGACCCGCCCCGCGGTTTCACCCGCTGCTACCCGAACAAATCTTCTCGCGGTGAAAGGTATCAAACCTGCCTCTTTGATCACTATTTATATATCAAAAAACCGTATCAAAATCCGTTGCGTAGTTTTAAAGATCTAAGCATACAAAGGGACAAGGAAAGGGACTTTATTTTATACTATGTAGTGATACACATTGTTTAGTCCGAATAATAGAGAATAGTCCTGAGTATTTACTCAGTATTATTTTTTACCGTTTTAATACCGTGTGATGCCGGCTTAGAATAGCATCACCCCATTTCTTTCCCGTGGGAGTTGTAAAAGGCGACTAATTGACTCGAGGGTGTGTATTGCAATTATAGACGATGGGCTGACAACCTGTCACTATGGCGATACACAATTTTCCAAATGACCCTCAAATATATGTCAGATGTGGCGTAAATGACCGTTTTTGCGGCCGTTTACGCTCTGCCTACCCCGTAAGGGATTATAGGCGTGATATATGTATGTATATAAGAAAGAAAACACATTTATACTCTTATCTTACCTAGCCGTAAGGATTCCACTGCTGGGCAGAGGCCTCCCTCCTTCTTCCACTGTTCGCGATCATGTGTCTTCAATATGTACTCAGTATTATTTTTTACGTAGGATTTTTCTTGTTATTTTCCAGAAGAAGCACACGGTGGGGTTCAAATGCCCCAGCGGCGCGTCGTGCCGGCACGTGTGGTGCTGCGCCATCGAGCAAATGCTGTTTTTCACGTAAGTTCATCTATGATTTTCGAAAACATATATTTATATTTGGTAACATTGGTTGCGGAGGAACGTTGTATACTAAAGACCATTGAAAACCGTAGAGGGAAGATGGTTGGTCACTTGTTACGGCACGACAACTTTATTGAGAACATCATTGAAGGAAAGGTCGAAGGAAAGAGAGGAAGACCTTAGACGGACATTCTTCACTCAAGTAAAAGAGAAGATTAATGCCGTGTCGTATCAAAAGATCAAGTCGCTGGCAGAAGATAGACAAAATGGCAATTACTCCACTGACAAGAGCCAAGCAATTAAATTTAAATTAATGAATAAATGAATATTTATACTGTGCCGTGTAATACATACATACATCAGCCTATTGCAGTCCACTGCTGGACGTAGGCCTCCCCCAGGGTACGCCATAGGGCACGATCTCTCGGTTTCGCCATTAGCCGCCATTTTTAAGCCATCGGTCCATCTATGCCGTGTAATGTGCTTAGAATAGCATCACCTGAATTTAACCCGTGGGTGTCGTCAAAAGTTGGATATATTCGACCAGGGAATGTACAGCAGCGTTTCCTGTGAAGGCAACATTTTGAACTGCGCTCGCCAATCCTCCTTCCAAGCGTGGCAACATAAAATAGGGGAAGGCTCATGTCCCGCAGTAGACTGTTAATGTATGTATGAACATAGGTATTAGGTACTAAATAACTTCAAACCTATTATGACGTGCGATGCCGGCTTAGATGCCGTGTGATGCCGGCTTAGAATAGCATCAACCCATTTCTTTCTTTTGGGAGTCGTAATAAGCGACTAAGGGACTCGAGGGTGTGTATTGCAATTTCAGGCGATGGGCTGACAACCTGCCCTTAGGGCGATACACAATTTTCTGAATGAACCTCAAATATCTGTCAGACGTGCCGTAAATGTCCGTTTTTAGGCGTGATATGTGTATGTGTATTATGACGTCGTAACATACCTATTCTTCTTAGATTCAACTTGCACGCGGAAAAGTGCTCATTAGCATTCAGCAAGAGACCAGTTCAAAATGTCATTCTGTAGATATCAATGTCAATGACTGAGTAAATGAATAAATTATAAATATTCAAATTACATAAATTGTCTGGTCGGGTAGGGTGACCAGAAAAACTTGAATGAAGAATGCATGATAAATTGATCTCAAATCGTATTTTTGTGGTTACATGTAAAGTTTTAAGCTACTAGGATAGCTTCGTCAGTATCACAATAAACTAAAGTTTAGAATATACAGTGTAAACTCCGTATAGCGAAACTGAAGGGACTAGGCGTTTAATGACGTCATAGAGAGTTGTCGTTACATGGAAAATAGCAAAATCCCTGATAATCCAACCAGAGCGTTTATTAATGTAAACTGACAAATGCTTCTTTGCTTTTAATTCACGAACGAGCGTTAAATGTACAAAGTCGACATCTATCAGCATAGATGGCGCGCGAGGCATTCACATCTTTCTTTTTCGTGTGGGACACCGAGTTGTCCAACGACCCGGTGAACGAAACGAAAGGACAATTTTTAAAATTGTATGTGCCATTTATTGGCATTTTATGATGTTATGTGAAGTGCGAGTGACGCTACTGAGAGTGTATATTTCTATGGAAAACAGAAAGGTGTAATTTTTGCATTTAAAGACAGATAAAGCTAGTTCAATTAAAGTATAGTTTTGAGTATAAGTAAGTTTATGTATATTTTAATGAATAATTGTGTACTGGTAGGTATTTATATCCATAGTATAACATGTTGTTCTCCTTTTGTGTATTAATTTTCACTTTTTAGTGCACCCGCTTCTTTTTCTCTTAGTTCACCCTCTGGATGGCCGGTAGAGAATGCCGCGTTTCGTTAGGCCCGCCCTTTGTACGATGTGCAATAAAGTATAAAAAAATATTGAAAAAGAACAAGTGATTGCGACGTTTTTGGGAGATTATTATTTATTTATCTGAACAGGCAGGTAGTTGAAACAACTGATAATGCCTGCATCCTATTTACTGTTCAAGTTTGTCACTATACTATAGCACTTATAGTTCACTTTAGTAATTTATGTTTTGTTTTTTGATTTGCCACGACACTGTTTTTGATGTCCGTCTAGTTTGTTTTTAAATGCATTTATGCTAGTTGCCGAAACCACACTGTCCTGCAGGTCATTCCAGGATTTGACCACTCAGTTAGTCAGAAAGTGTTTGTGCGGGTTGGTTAACATGGAATTTGTACTATATTCCAGGTTACCCTCATCATCAGACGCGTGTGTATATTCTGGTGGCGGTTTGTTCTCGTGGGGCACCAAGTTCAAGTACTTCGGCCGCACCGAGCGAGAGATCCTAGAGCGAGACGGACTACTAGCTCCGAGGGACTCACAGGTCCGTACCTATGTCTATACCACCGCGCCGCCGCCAATACTTACTTTGTGTCTATACTCTGTAAACTATAGGATGATTCCCTTGACAGTGGGTAGCTAGAGAGGGAACCATGTGAATGTGAAAAGGACAAAAGATTTTTTTATTTTTTTACTGTGTGATGCTGGCTTAGAATAATATCACCCCATTTCTTACCCATGGGTGTCGTAAAAGGCGGCTAAGGGACTCGAGGGTTAGATGTGTATTGCAATTTTCGGCGATGGGATGACAACCTGTCACTATAGTGATACACAGTTATCTGATTTACCTTCAAACTTTTGTCGGACGTGGTGTTAATGTCCGTTTTACGGCCGTTTTCGCTCTGCCTACCCCGTAAGGGATATAGGCATGATTTATCTATCTATTTTTTTATTTATCTGACATCCTTCACAGAACTCGAGCTAAATTTTAAGTACTATACTTCCCGTGGTAGTCGTAAGAAGCGACTAAGGGACTCGAGGGTGTGTATTGCAATTTTAGGCGATAGGCTGACAACCTGTCACCATGGCGAAACACAATTTGCCGAATGACCCTCAAATTTTTGCCAGACGTGGCGTAAATGTCCCTTTTTTGCGGCCGTTTACGCTCTGCCTAGCCCGCAGGGGATTATAGGCGTGCATGTGTGTGTGTATGTGTTTGATAGGATCTATAAAACAAAGTGCGTGTAGTATCCGTTAAAAGTTGTATGAGTCTTGCTAATGAAATATCGTATTTGCTAAACAGGAAGGTGGCAGTACAGCCGGTGGTAAAAGAAAAGCCTCGAGCGTTCCCGCCACTCCCTCCACTCCCATGACAGGTGACTTCGGTAAGTTGGTATTTGGCTGTAACTTGTAGCATTTATTGATTAAATTCTTAATACATACATACAATCACGAATCTGGAAGAGACTACGTCCTTTCACTTGCTACGATTCTGACACATTTCTATCGCTTCTTAAACATGCATCAACCTTTTCATACATGCTCATCGGTTTAGGGTACTCTTAACCTGACCTTTCTTTAAAACGTCCCCGATCTGATCCAAGTACGTGCGTCTTGGTCTTCCCCTTCCAACATTCCCATCCACACTGGCCATATACAATGGTTTCGTTAATCTTCTTTCATTCATTCTCTCAACGTGACCAAACCATCGCAGCATTCCTTTTTCTCAGTCACTACGTCTTATTTTATACCGCAACACTATTCCTTATCCTGTCACTCAATGTCAATTTAATTGTTCTACTTGCATGATTTTTCTGCTATACCCAACTTTCACTCCCACACATACGTGTTAGCAAACCTGCAAACCCAATGAAATATTCGCTGCAATTAAAGTCATGGAAAAAAGTACCAAAAACGACCACTTTTGGTATTAGTTGCTTTTAATTACAGCGAATATTTAATCGAGTTTGCAGGTTCTAATTTTACTTAAGGATAATAGTAAAAACTTGTGCAACGGATATTCTGATAGATTGTTTGTATAAAGAGAAAATATTATTTTTGTGAAGTGGCGCCACTGTCGAGGTCGTTGAGGGCTACAATCGCCTTAATCCATTGCATTTTATATTCCTTTAGGCTACAGCAGTCTACCGCGATCAACTCACAGTGCACCGTTGGAAGAAAGTGGTTCGATTCCTATGAACGAGGCTTGTAACGGCGGCTGCTTATTAAGTGGACCAGCAGTGGACATCGCGCTGGCCGGTTGCGACCACATGAGGCCGCCTACTGAGGACCCCAAATCAGGTATGTTAAACGTCTTTTGTGTCATAGCTGCTTTCTTTAATCTTTTATTTTACAATAAACATGTTCCTAGTTTACAATAAACATGTTGCTCGTTTACAATAAATATGTTCCTCGTTTACAATAAACATGTTCCCCGTTTACAATAAACATGTTCCCCGTTTACAATAAACATGTTCCTAGCTTACAATAAACATGTTCCCCGTTTACAATAAACATGTTGCTCGTTTACAATAAACGTTTTCCGTTTACAATAAACATGTTCCTCGCTTACAATAAACATGTTCCCCGTTTACAATAAACATGTTGCTCGCTTACAATAAACATGTTCCTCGCTTACAATAAACATGTTCCCCGGTTTACAATAAACAGGTTCCTCGTTTACAATAAACATGTTCCTCGTTTACAATAAACATGTTCCTCATTTACAATACACATGTTACCAGTTTACAATATATACTCTTCCGTTTTTCAAACTGTGATAGTTATTTAATTTTTGTTATTTGTCCGCAGTCCGAAGTCAGTCAGAAGCAATGGACTACAACCCGCGCGACTCGTTCGAGCACTCCTCCACAGAGTCAGGCGCCACCACGCACACTACACACACGACTCACACTCACACCACACACGAGGAGTGGGCGCGCCCCCCTCCCGCCCCCACACCCGCGCTGCAACCCCCGCCGAGACCCTTCAGCTTGTGGCGGGCGTTCGTACCCTCATTCATATTCGTCTGGCTCTCTCTAGCCCTTCTTACCTTACTAGTGTTCGAAACGGACTGGGCTCCGCTGAGAAGTCTTAAGCGAAAACCTGAATTGGTCGCTCTGAGGCACCACTACTACGCTCCATTAAAGGAATACTTGAAAAGAAAGGTGATAGAGTTGTTCTGATTCTTCATGGTTGTTTATAGAGGCGGTTATGATAAAACTTGTTTGGTAAGTGTAAGGGAAGTTTTTGTTCGATGGCGCGGAATATTTTTTTCGTAATTCAATGCTTTTGCGAAGGAATGGTGATTTAGTTTCGATGTTATTTCCTGTCGCTTTCGTAGACAAATTAATTTTATGACTGAAAGGTTTTTAATACTTTACAAGGAGTAACAAAAAGGGTATAAAAGATATTGGACCTTCTCCTTTAATAAATTAACCAGCCTCTCGTCAATTTTGTATGGGCGGTCCAAATTTTTTTTTAATTTCGATCCATGTTCCATGGAGAAAGCTATTCAGTTTCATAAGTACCTTAACCTCCTTTCGGTTTGTTATGATTCATGCTGATTTAGTTTTGCTTTCCTTAAAACGGTCAATTCTGAAGCCAAACAGTCTCTGTAAACTTGTCAAATATTTCGGAGTGTAAATTAGGATAGTTTAGGGTTAGTGGCGGACGATTAGTGCCAAGTTCACAATGAGCTTGATATGTATTGAGAACTCAGTTTGCATTCGTTATATTGTACCTGCCTGCCTTGACTTTGTTATTTATTATTTTTTTCAATTATTTTTGCATATTTCACAGGCACGTCTCACTATTTTACTGGCTGGTCGGGCCAGGAGGTATCCAAAAGTTAAATGAAATATTTAAGACTGGCTCTCGCAGACTAAGATAAAGTGTCAAAATGTATCGGAAGGAAGTACACTACTCAGGTTCAATGACTTGTCAGGAAAGGAATTGTACAATAAAAATAAGCTGTTAAATTAGGACGCTTGTAATAGTACAATTATTTTTAAGCACACTCGTGTAACTCGCGCACAATATTGTGATAGCACTTCTTGTCCAGTGATGTCGCTCTTTTCCTCAAAGTTATTATTTTATTTTACTGGAATTTGGTATGTATTTATATACAGTACTTAACGCACTTTTTTGTTGTTCCGTACCTAGTACCTGTTAGATTGCAAGTGAACTTTATTACATGTTTTTATTTAAGAATAAAAATTATTTATTTATTATTTTATGATTATCAGAATAACAATCATGTTAAATTATTTTGCAATATTGTACACAATTTTATTTACGTACTCAATTGCTTTACGGACGAATGATCTGTGTTTAATTAGTGGAAATGCATTTATTATTATTATAATTATAAAATCACATTATATATGTGTCAGTCAAAATTTCGTTACTTTTTTTTACTTTGGCTTCTTTTACATTCCAGAGTTCATAGTCTTCCAGCAATTATTTTCACTAGTTATTTCCTACTTATTAATACTATTAGATTATCGTAGTAGATAAGAAATATTATTGCATTTATTTGTACTTTAAATAGAGCACAAACAGCACAAGTTTAGTATATAATTATATTAAACAGGATATTTACTAAAATAAGATTAAATATGTTTATTTTTAAACACAAATCAGTTTGCATTTTATATCATTGGTGTGCCATAAAAATAACAAATTAGATACTAGTCATGTATTTTGTGACCCAAAGAGATTAATCTCAGTAATTGGTAGGAAGGTTGGTGTGAATCTCTGAAAGTATAAAGGAATTACTCCTTGTGAATGAAAAAGTTGGTAAAGTATGTGCGGAAAGAGAAAATCCGTGGGCAAAAATTGAACTAATAATGTTTTTCATAGGTTGCATGATATTTTTCATACTGAGGCACAGAGGCACAATTTCCACGCCTGTTTTCTTTCCACACAGACTCTATTTTGATATAAATAAAGCCAAATTCGAAAAGGTTTACAAAATATCACATGAATCTTGCACCATTTATTTTATTGTAAGGGTTTTTTATTTAGCTTCTAATGAAGGACAAATATTTTGTTATTTTTTTATGAAAGTTAGTAATAGTAGATAGCAGGTTCTTTTCGAGGTGGTTGAAGTAGGTTATATTTATTAAGTACTTAAGATTCTTAGTAAGGGTGCATATTCATTTAGGAACCAGATACTAGGTCGGGAACATTTGTAATTTCGCGAAGTTCACAAGTGTTTCGAGAATTAAATGTTTTCAAATGAATAGGCACCTACCTACCTATTGGTAATACTATTTTCTTTTCTCTAAATATAAAAAATTGTCTTTGTTCATGTTTCAGTGATCAGTAAGTTTGCATTTATGATATGACAGTTTAATTACTTTGTATAATCATTATTAACTGGATCAGGAAGGGCGGTAGCGACATAAAACCAAAGTGGATTTGTAAAGAAAATTAATAATATTTTCAGACCCTGGGCCTATCTGACAGCTGCTTTCCCTTGCGTTTGGGAGCAGCCAGACAATAGGTTTTGGAACCAGTTAGAAATGTTGCCATGCTCGTATCTTGTTGCTCAAACCTTGCCAGACATCAATGAAGTTGCAGCACTTAGCCTATATATGTAATTCTGAAAATACTATTTATTTTCTTTACAATTTATTTCTGGAATTGTGTTAGGTCGCGGCTTCTTGCGCTAGATTAGATATTATTCCTATTTGTTATTTTTTCAATATATTGTCATTTATTTACATATATTTACACAATGAATTGTTAATTATTTATTAATTTTATTATTGCTTATCTACTGATCAGTTATTATGTAGGTATTACAAAATTTATTCAAAACAGCAATCGTTAATGCCTTATTAGGAGTGTGAAGTAGCCATAAGTTTTTAAAAAGCCTTACTAATAAAAACAATGCATTATATTGTCCTTATTTTACACTGCGCTGTATTTAAATACAATTTAATAGGCATAATTTGTTGTGTCCGCCATTTTAATGCAAATGAATATTTGAATTTCACAATTTCTGTTATTTTATAGAAATTAACTTCACAGTTTTTGTAGAGTCACTTTATATAACTTTTCAAACACTCGCGATCACTTTCACTCATTTTAAGTATTAGACCGGGTCTATCGCGATAGTATTTAGGTAAATATTAGTAATTTACCTGTGTCCCGACGTTTCAATACAGTTTCATGTATTGTGGTCGCGGGTTGATTATCGGGACACAGGTAAATTACTAATATTTACCTAAATACTATCGCGATAGACCCGGTCTAATACTTAAAATGAGTGAGTCACTTTATAGTTTATGTATTTATTCACTTTTCGTGAAGTAATTGCATAATTCTTTTTTAATCATTACTGAGTTATTTATAAGGTACCGTTTTAGTTGTTATCAAAGCAGTTCATTAATAAAATAAGGGTTATACGAAACAAGAGTTCATCTAGACAATTGCAACTATAGCATTGTTAGTAGAAACTAAATAGTGGATGAGATAAAATAAATACACTTTATCGGAATATTCTGAAGTACACTTTTGTGTAGGTGCTTAAAGTTTTTAAACAGTCCATTTTTAAGGGTTTTATTTAGTTGTTTATTAGTAAGGCACTTAGTAATACGCTTTTTTCTGCCTAGTCAATCGTAACATTCTTCGTAACCTACCTTTAATCTACATTTTAATTAACAAGTCAAATTCAAGTCGTCATTCTGAATATCTTGGTCCTCTTCCACTTCAATAAGAAGTAGAGGATATAAGTCTAAAGCATTTTGCACAGTTTTTCAGCATTCGGAATGGTGACTTGAGTTTAATTCTAAAACGTATTATACAATGTGTTTCTGCAAATTGAAGACTGTGTGTTTAGAATCAAAATAATCGCGTTGAATGACGTTGTGTTGTCTTGCCGGTGGTGTGGGCGGTGACTAAATACCCAATCTACCTCCCGGGTAAATACTGCCCAGGTAGATTGGGATTTAGGACATTCATGCTCATGCCCAAAGATCTAACCTTTGCAGGAACACACTGTATTAGTTGTAATGCTATAGTGCGTACCTGCTAGGATTAAAAGTAAAATCGTGTCGATTAAATATTTTTACATAATGCTGATCCATTTTAGGGATACACAACTTGATTGCAGACGATTGTCTCCAAACCAGAGTATATTTTTGTCTTTTAAAATATTTCCTCGAGTTACAATAGCCTAATCAAGGAATTGTATTGAAAATCCAACTCCAATTTTATATTGGTGACTCTTTGTGATTCTAGAGCTTTCCTCCTCTTTAGATTATACCTCCCGTGTATACACAATCGGAAGATGTAGTTTTAACAATACGTTCATCTTAATTATTTTATCACTTCCAAATTTAGTAATACAAGTTTTTACGTGATTTTGCTCTCCCAAACAATTTGGTTTTTAGTTATTGTGAAAGTGTAGCCAAGTTACTGAGTTTTCTGATTGTGAATAAACAAGATAATCTTTATACAGTGCCCTATAAACTGTCTACAACATAGCATAGAAACTTTTAACCTTAAAAATGAGATTTATCTAAGAATCTTTCTGTTTTGTGGACCAATATGCTTGTATTTCCTATAATTAATTAAACATTCTTAACATTTGTAGAACAAAAGCCTGAGCTGTATTATTGCAAATAGGATGTTATATATGGAAGCCAAACTTTGCCGTAAGTTGTCAAAATAGGTACATACAGACAGACCAACTCGGAATCGAATATTTTTAATGGATTTGATTCAAATGATATTTTGTTTTCATTTTAGTAGACGAATTTTATTGTGCTAATCAATTTCGTATCGTTTACGTCATTGAATTTAGCGTAAGTGTTCTAATCTTGAAGTGAACAAGTTTAGCAAACTAAAGTTCGTCCTCTGCAGAGATAATATGCGGTAGAAAGATTATTTGTTAACTTGCCAAGTCATACAAAACTCCATTTATAATGCTATTTAATATAAAAATAGTTAAGACATAGCTTTTAAATATTATAAAGTTTTGAAAAAATCTTAGAGGTTTTAATAAAACATCCTGCCGAAATCGATTTCATGTTTTTTATTATTAAAAATACTTCCAAAATAAGCAACAAACAAATAACAATGTAAAAAGAACATTCTGTAATACTACTTAGAACTGCCGTTGAATGCAACGATAATTTTTATAGTAATTAAATTAATTATAATATTATTCGTTTGAAAATCGTGAATTCTGAAAGTTGTAACTTCATTTATAGTGCTTTATCATAATCTCACTGAACTTTTGTTTGTATTATTATGAGCAAAATAAAAGTTATGGCACTTTATAAGTTACAAATTAGCATGTGGGTCAATATTTATCGTTAAATAGATTCGTACAACATAAAACATTCCATTAATTTCAAAAATACATCGATTACAGTGTTTCTAAATTCGAAGCAGTTAATTTCTCGAATTATGATTATAAAACAAAAATTCAGATTACCTCTTGCGAGCTGCATGTAAAATTATAAATTTATTTGAGCTTTAAACATTAACTAAATTCCACCCATAAAAATATTTTCTTACTTACATCGAAAACGAAATTAGAGCTTAATTGTTTACAAATTAGGAACACGCACACATGCGAAGTGTGGTTGTGGGAATAGTTACTCCTTCGAACAGCAATACTTGTCATACATATTAAGTAGCTGTTATTTTTATGTCAAAATTATTCGAAGCTAAGTGCGGTTTTCAGAATTTGCACTTATTCAGGTATTTATAACAATTTGTGAAAATATTTTATCTGTTATTGTGATGGATTGTAAATACTTTGTCAATTCTGAAAACCATAGTATAGATATTTATATTCAAGCTTTTGCTTATTTTCATTATAAAATACTGGAACTGCTACCGGCAAAATAAACATAAGAAGTACTGTATTAATGTAAGAAAACTAGCCCATGATACAGGGAATCAAATCAACCTAAATAATCGTCAGAGTTTTGTCTTCTGGGAAATTTTTATAAATCTTACAGGCAGATAGATTTCCAGACGTTGTGATTGTGATAAAATGAAACGGATCGCTGCGTTGGTGAAAACACGGTCTCAAATAGTGCAAGTGAACACTGAATACAGTATATTCCTTTTCATCAATCTGCATAAAGTTCAAACTTGTATTTTCGTCTATGTTATAGATTTTGCAGATTCGTTAAATTCAAAGCCATATAAACGACGATCATTCGGGCCGATTAAATAAATTTTCTTACGCCATATCATATAAATAAAACGCATATCATACACAGTAAGTATAGGTACTAAAATGTCAGTTTAAATCTGCTTCCGCCGACCCGCTATTAAGTATACACAGGGGCGAGCCGGGCGGCCCTACTATCACAAGCTATAGGTAGGGCCAACTAAATTATATAAAGAATTCAACCATATTCGATAGTTATTTATAGATGACATTATCATCATCAGCCTATTGCAGTCCCCTGCTGGACGTGGGCCTCCCCCAGATGACATTATAGCACTGATCAATATCATCCAACGTTCACTGCTGCATACTAAGCCTTCCCCAAAAGCTGCCATTGACATCGATTTTGGACATACTTCATGCAATGACTGCCCACAAACCTTACGGTGTTTATTTTATCATAATACTTATGATATCGTGCAATGTATTAAAGATCAAACTTAGCTTTTCTGTGACTACGAGTCTTCTTAGTAAAGGGCTATGTTTAAGTCGTATTCGCTACGACAGATAAGCACTTTCTTCTAGTCGTGTTGGACATTTAGTTTACTCAGGTTATTAACATTCTTTATATAATTTCATTGGCCTAACATTAGTATACTACGCAGTACTAGGTCCAGCAGGATTATTGTCCGTCAGTCGGTGTGCATTAGTTAGTCCTCTACGATGGAGATCTGCGCGTACCCGACCAGGCCTTGCTCGTCAGCCGTTTCCGTCGGATCAGCTGATTCTAACTTGAAGGTACAGCTTCGAGGGGAAGTGGCTGTACCGGTTGGGAATAAATGAGCGTCAACTAGTCTTTGCAGTTGGCTGGCGATGACTTGCGAGTCTCTTCCGTCCACCAATCCGGCGCCGACTAATTCCGTGGCGATGCCGTCGGCGGAGTCCTTGCCGGCAGCGAACTCGAAACGAATATCGTTGAGCTCTTTTTTAGAGTTCCGCATGCGAAGAACCAAGTTTATCTGTGGGGTATCTTCGCCACCGCCTAGGGAACCGATAGTGAAACCGCCAGCGCGACCTCCTTCGGTGTCACTTTCGCTGTCAGAGGAGTCGGCTCTGGCCAGTTGGTTCATAGGGCGCTCGTTGCGTTCGCCTTCATCATCATCGGCGTCTTCATCCTCGCTTTCCCACACCCACTCCCCTGTCTCCATGCGGTGTAACCGGCCCGACGTCCCCGGCTGCCGCTTACTGGCTTTGTGGACTCGAGTCTCCATACTCGGTCCGATCGCGACTAACGTCGACATCAGGTATTTCTTATCCTTTGCTTTCTTGAAGAAGGAATGCTTTAGTAACTCCGGGGCGGATGGTCTTTTCGTCGGGTCTTTTTGAAGACATTCGGAGATCATTTTTCGGAAGGTCTTTCCGTACGCCTTGTATTGATCTTTTTCTTCGGCTCCAGTGTCGAGAGTCGGCGGATCGTTTTGAAGGGTCAGCATGAGCACTTTCATTGGGGGATACTTGTGATATGGGGCGGTGCCTGTAGCCATCTCTATGGCTGTGATCCCGAAAGACCAAATATCTGCTTTGAAGTCGTAGCCGTGGTTTTGCTCCATAACTTCTGGAGCCATCCAGCAGGGCGTTCCGACGAATGTATGACGCACTTTTTGACGGGATATGTCTCTACCGGTTGCCAACCACGCCGACACACCGAAATCAGCGATCTGTACAGTTCCATCGTCACCGAGGAGAATATTACCAGCTTTGATATCTCTATGGATCTGTCCGTTCTGGTGGAAGTACTCCAGACCTTTCAGCACCTCTTTTAGTACCGTGGCGATAGTAGCTTCGTCGAACACTCCGTGCTTACAGTTCGATATCCTCATCTTATGCTTGATGATATCCAGTAGACTGCCCCCTTCTAAGAGCCTCAGTACGAGCCAGAGTTCCTCTTTGACGACGAAGCTGGTGTAGTAAGTGACGACGTTTTCGTGGTTGCAGCTCGACATGGCTTGGATTTCCTTCAGGAGTTCGTCCATGGACGTGTTCCATTTCTCGAGGTTGATGCGTTTAATGGCGCACTTCTCTCCGCGCGGGCGGCAGTAGGCCGCGTGCACGACGGCCGTGGCGCCCACTCCTATAACCTCTAACAGTTCATAGTCATCTTGACCGTTCGGCCAAGTGTGACCTCCGCTCGCCATTATTACTTATTTTTCTACCACTTTTGTATTTGTATCTAATGAAGCCTAAGCAGTTAAGCTGAACGTGACGTGTAGCGGGACGACTTTGTCTCCCATGTCTATATTCTTAGGTTTAAAGTTTTTTAAGACGATGCGAAACTTTGACTTTGTACTTTCGATGCGGTGAACCGAGCGACTGCTCTCTCTCAGTTCTGATATGGATTTAGTGGTTTTTATTGTCGTGTGGCTGTTGTAGTCTACAGTAGATGGGTAAAGGTCGTCGCCTAGAAAGAGAAAGAAAAGTTTCTATGAGTTTACGACATGTATCTTAATAATGAATTTAAGATCGCTATCTTAAAACTGTAACACCTGAAGCCCTCGAGTCTCATAGACTTTTTGTCTATAATATGTACCTATTACATCAAAATCGCAAGGAAGGTCATGTTTATTAGTGCTTAACTTGGAAAATTACTTGTATTTATGTTCTGCACCGATGCTTTTGTAATCAACCTAAAAGTCGGCGTAGACGAGACGACACGAATTGATGAAGAAAAATTCATTAACTAATTGAGTTTATTCAACTTGAACGATAGCTCGCGTGATACAAGCGATGTAGGCTAATTTTAATGTCTTTCTTTACGACATCAAATCGTTTTCCAACAAAATATTTCGCGTAAAACCCATGTAGACATAGAAAACAATCTATAGATTTTGATCATCCTTGTACTGAAGGTCAAAGGATTTTTATGATACTTAATTATCATCAAAATTTTGCATTGAAATGAATTTGCATTACCTACTTATTTTGAACTTTAGTCTCGTAAAAGGTAGAACCTTAGGCTTCGTGTCCATATTATGGTTTGCGCTGTCCGTAGACACAACTCACTATTAATTCATACTAATCGACCGGGCGGCTATTTCAACCGGTGCAAACAGTTATGTGGACACGGGGCCTAAGGAGAGCTAAGTGATCTGGTAAACGTCACTATCACGACTAGTGACGACAATCTCCTTTATCGACGTCTACGGCCGATATTTTAAAAGGACGACACCCAAAACAAATCTAAACTAAGTATCGGATCAACTTTTAATTTTCTTACATGTTTTGCAGTATAAAACATGAGACCTATTTCACTCTTGTGAATAAGGGGATCAATACAATATGTGTAAAAGAATAAAATCTGACCTCGTGTTTTCCCGGCCGTGTTTAATGCACTTACTTTATATAATCGCTTACACCACGTTCATGCTTATATGACCAGAGAAATAGTAAGGGCAGTGGGCAGCGCGAGCATGTAAACAGGTTACTCGCGCTGCTACTCGTTATGCCGCTGCCACTTCCCCCCGTGAATGTCGGCTTTTCGTGCGCGAGTCCAAGGAACAGCAGCATGAGCATGAGTGCAATGTATTGCTGTATCATTTTTTCATAGGTTGCAATGACATTTCTCATACTGAGGCACAGAGCCGCCCTCAATTTCCACGCCTATTTTCTTTCCGCACAGACTCTACTTCCGCGGAGCAATAAGCAATATTCGCGGCAGCGGCAGGAGCAGGAGCATGTGCATAGTGTGGCATCACGCCCTTTTTTATTCAAAAATTCGAACCAAGATAGCAGTCGTTTACTGGCCTTTACTTGTATTTCTGGCACTCACCATGAAAAACAGATAGTTTGCCGTCAGTGGCGATGACAGTGGCATGGTAGAACAGCTCGTCTGCAAGGTCGCTGGTCTCCTTGGCTGCCGACACCAGCTCCTCAAGGTCACTCCAGTGGGAGAACCGGTCGAGCTCGTATACTTGCGGCGGGTAGATCACCAGATCTTTACTTCGCGCGATCACTTCTGATGGCGATGCCCACTGGAAGTAAATATACGCAATACTTTGAGCATGCCATTTATTTTCGAAATGGGACTCACTAGGATTGGATGGGAAAGTGAAAAGACCATGATTGCGCACTGCATTAATGTTTTTTTGTGTTATTCTGATGTAGCAAATCTTTTTTTCTGAACCTCGACAAAATTTTAGTAAGTAAATTACTGTAAATTACAAATATACCAATGTCGCTATCTAACAAATCGTATTGTAAATGTGTGGAATAAACTCCCTGATGATGTTGTTTCTGCGCTGTCTGTGAACTCTTTTAAAAATAAGACTGGACAATTGGTGCAAAAATAATAAAGACTTTATAAACAATAATATGCGCGTGTGTGTGATCAAATATAATAAAAAAGACATTAATTAACAAAACCAACACTGCAAGGACCTTTCAGCATGTATTGCTGCCTGTCCTATAAATAATAATAATAATAAAATAAGTAGTAAAAGGCAGACCCTACTAATACTAAGCAAAACTTGATTTGATAAGAGGTAATAAAAAAAAAAACAAGTGTTTGGTCAGTTCAGCGTGGAAATAAATATTCTAATTTAGCGAAGGTTGCACACCATCTGAATGCGTAAACTGCAATTTAACGTCTGAACAAAGAGATAAATATTAAAGTAAGTACGACTATTACGGTATATCGATAAGAATGGCATTGTACACGAAACGGTAAGTAATTGTTTTACAACGTCTTCGCTTCTACCGTTATAATGGACTTAATAGGGGTCAATAATAAATTTCCGTGACCATAAGCCCAAATTCGTGGAGGCAAAGAGATTGCTGGCGGCTACTCGTTTGTGTACTACTTTCGATTAATAAGACTACTCTCATTGATCAGGTACAAAAGATATGAGATGACACTAGATAGATAATAGATATGTTGAATAGATCGATTTTGATACACTAAGCTGGATACATGCATTTTTATTTTAAATTATAAAGTTAAAAAGTAAATAAATTCTCTGCTCAAGTAACTCCAGGCGCATTAGAGTACAAACAGAACATTCACCTTGAGAAACAACTAAAAACAGATTAACATCCACGTGTTCGTGTAAATAAAACATTGTTTGATGTGATGTGACACACGAGGCGCGAATCCACGCGCCATATCTGAATGTTTATGTATCGGCAAACCTGCGATCGTTATAAAAGGTAATAAACCTTAATTGGAAGCCTGACGCACTCTCCTTAATGGAATTTAAAATGTATTTAGTAATTGTCTTGTCGCACTGTATGTAAGCGCCTAAATTAAAATTTACTATCGTTCTCTATATGCAGTATGCAGTCGTATTGTCTATTCACAAACCGACTTTACGCAAATTCTAGAAAACCTATCACGACTGAATAAATATCCACAGCTAGCTAAAAAGTCAGGATTGAAACGCTAGGATTTGTTTTGAAGAGGTGAATTTCAAGTTATTTCTAGAAAATAAACGTGTATGATTGTCTTAACCTTAAGGCATTCTTATCACGTAGTTGTATGTAGTTACGTATGTACGTTCCAGTAATTTCAAATGATAACAACGATTGGAATACGTGAAGGTGAAGTTCATTGAACCAGAAAAGGTGTGAATATAATAAACAAAGTCATTGCATATAAAAAACATTCACGTAATCATTTTATATGGATTACAAGTCTACAAGTAAGTAAATTACATTCAACTTTTGTTTTTAAACTTCTTCATAGAGGTAGTTATTAATTCGATTCATGTGTAATGCATGAAAAAAGTTGATATCTAATGGCTTCTAAGCAAGATGTATGTATATATTTTCATTTTGGTTCTCGCATTCTACTAAGACACTAATTTACATGTTTATTCTATTAGTTTAGGAATTGTGTAACTTTGGAGTCTCAGTGTTTTATTAAAATCAGTTTTTTATTTTTAAGGGCTTTCTTACAGGGCTTTCAAGTACGGCTCACCTCAGCTTTAACAACTTCGCTGCTAGCCTCCACCTCGGGCCTGGTCTGCAGAGCCGTGAGGAAGAAGGCGGTGTCGAACCTCTTCTTGAGGGTGGCCGGAGTCAGCCAGTTGCTCCAGTAGTGCAGCGACCAGATGTCAGGGTAGCAGCCTAGGTTTGAACAGAGATTCAGGAGCTCGGACGGGTCTTTACTCACCTGAAATACATTTTGCCATGAATACCAATTTTAAAACACATTCCGTTATCTACTTATATTATAAAGAAGAAAGATTTGTTTGCATTGAATATGCTCCGAAACTACTGGATCGTTTAAAAAACTTCTTTTACCATTAGAATCTTTCATTATTCCTGATGAATATAGGCTATATTAAAATGTCTTATTAACGCAGTAAAACGGTTAGACACGTGTCAAACCGCTGGGCAGGCCGCTAGTATATCATATGGAGCTTGCAAAATTCTTATACCGCATGTAGAATTCAAAGCTGCTACCTTCGCTATCGGTACTAACTAGTGACGTCGTATTCCTTCCGGCCACGCGGCAACACTGCCTGCGACGAATTAAGCATGTCTTTTTAATATTTTTCCCTAAACTGAACTGCCTGACTGGCATTTAAATTACAAAGTAACTGACTGATTGTTGCTGAATCCGGAAAGACTGTAAGAAATTGGCGTGAAAAATAGAATGTCTGTACACAAATGAATGTCTGTGCCTGTAGTTTTTGTAGCACAATAAAATTCGACACACAGTTGTTGTTGATTTAAGAATACCTATGTAATAAAACATTATATTTACTGTTCAGAAGTCAGGTAACAAGTAGGTGGTTTAAAAACTCTTGACACCTGGGTTCATCGTGTCGTTCGTCGATTTGGTGTCTCACTCACATTAAAAGTGTGAGAGTATTCATTGACTTACATTGGAGCTATGTAAGCTAAGCCACAAGGAGCTTATATAAACTGGTATAAGTAAACATAAAAAAGCTGATATAAAAAACAAATACTATGATAGTGATTTAAATTCTGCGTGACCATTTTCTTAGCCAATTCCTATACTTCTGTCAAAACGACTATAGAAGAGAATGAGGGGAAACAAACAGTCTGCATTTATTTGATATCAAATAAGGCGAAATGTAATAGCAATGCGTTATTCAGAATTAGGGAAAAGCTCAGATAGTGTCCTATCAGAATCATGTCCAGACAAAATGTTTTCTGGAAACTGGTATCTTATGGATATAACACAGTTTGCAATTAGATAAGCAGCAGATAAGTCACTTGTTTATAGAAACAAAACACATTAAGATGCTAAAAAGAAAAGATTTTTGTGGCTCCACAATATCTGAGTGGACAATGACTCTGATCAATAGGCTAGAATGGAAGACATTAAATATATAATTTTATGAGTAAAACAAAAGTAAGTGCTACTTGCATTATAGAGCACCAATCATGTGCATAAGTGTGTAATCTATCATAATTATAAGTCATTCATTACATTACAGATATAAATTTCTACTTCTTGTTATTCTCTACTTTCCCAGTAGTTCAGATCTAACTAAACTCATTCTCAGAAACTTGTGCAAACTAATAACAAATAATTACTTTTCTTCTAGTTACACTAAACTTTAATTACAAAACAATCAAAACGTTATAAAACTAACCTTCCTAGTTTTTTATATAAACTTACCAGATTTTGCCAATGTTTGACATCAAAATCTTTGATAGTGCTTGCCCAAAAGCCAGTTCTGTCTGTCTTCTGATCTCTACTGCAAATCAGCAGGCCTAGCTCCTCAAACGTCTCCCTTATAGCAGTTATGCGTAAGGCTATATGCCTGTTGAAGAAAAATTTATTATTGATAATTGGTACTATTATGTTTACGACATGTTCTCTATTTATACAAAATGATAATGTAAAAAGTTGTATTGTAATATTGAATGTAAATAACCTGAACTGCATATGATAATATTTATTAAAAGATAAATTGAATATTTATAAAGTGCCTTTTTTAATCAAATTGACACAAACAGCAAAACCAATGATAAAGCCAGAATCAATTCAGATGATCTATTGTTTTCATTAGTTGATGCAAATCAACAACAAGGGCTGGGTGGGTCATGTATGTATGATTAGATCTTTAAAACTATGCAATGGATTTAAAGCAATATTTTTTGAAAGATAGAGTGATTTATGAGAAATTCAATTCAATTCAATACACTTTATTGCATATCACAGTAACATCTTAATAGCTAAAACAGTTAACATGTGACACCCCGGGGTGTAAAGGTTAAAGAATAATTATTTCCATGGGAAAACAAATGATGAGCTAGAATAGTTAAATATGTAATAGGTGTAATAAGTATTATAAAGAGGAAATAAGTGGTTAACCAGGCATATAAAAATCTGTGGTCATTAAGGTCATCTGTTTAAAAAAAAGGAATTTGATTAGGAATCTTTATCAATTAAATAAGTTGCTAGTTTCTTTCAAAGAGAAATACACCCTTCTTCTGCTGTTGTGGGACACCAAGTCAACTAACGAACCAATGAACCCTGGTGTCAGAGATGCCTACTCTTATAATGGAGCAAAATTTCTGTATCCTGAGGGAAAAATCATATACATGCCTATACCTTAGAAATATCCCTGAGTCATCTTTTATTATACTCACAATTAGAATTGGGTACAACTCTGTTGTAATAGTATGGTACTCAAATCATTAATTTGTGAAACATTGGTTAAATTAGATAGTAAAGAAAATATATATAGAGCTACTATCATTAATATTATACTTATCCTGTAAAGTGCTGTTTTAAAGGGTTTTGTTGGAGTTTTGTCACAACACCACCTGCTAGTAACTTTTTTATATAAAACATATGTGCCCTATGATTATTGTTATTTTGTAAATATACAGAAAAGGTCAATATATAAAACTTTTTTTAAAAGGAGATATACTAAGGTAATCAACTTAACCTGTCTCTATATCACAGTTTATCCTTTAATGATAATTAGATTGTTATGATATTAGCACTGATTCATCATTCTACATTTTATTTTTTTACGATATCTTCTCCAAGACTTAAACTTAAAATTTCAGCAATGTTTTATATTAGGGGTTTGTTTCAACACATTTTTAAACACCTATAGGCATAGCTACATTCTAAGTAGATAACTATTACAGGAATTGTAAGTACATACATACATACATAAATCACGCCTATATCCCTTACGGGGTAGGAAGAGTGTTAACGGCCGTTCAACGGATATTAACACCACGTCTGACAAAAGTTTGAGGGTCAATCAGATAACTGTGTATCACTATAGTGACAGGTTGTCAGCCCGTCGCCTAAAATTGCAATACACACCCTCGAGTCCCTGCGAATTTTAAGTACCTGATTTTGTGAGAATTGTAAGTACCTGCATCATATTATTGATAACTTTGATATGATGCAACTATTTATAAGACCTTGTACCTAGTACTGTTATTTATACTGTGTTAGTAGTACCTACTAGTTCTGGTAGTTAATTTGTAGCAAGAAAAATTTACATTATAAGTTTGAGCAACATTACAAAATATACCTACTTATCTGGTTTATAAGATTATTGACCTTGCAGCATGTGACACCTATAATACAGTCATAATGTATTGTATGTAACTAACAGAATACATTACACACACTATGAGACCGTAAGTCTATGATACAAGAAATTTCAAGTAAGAGCAAATCCAATAAAACACAAACAACACAGTTATGCCATGGCATATTCTAGATTAGTGATTGGTATTTATTTTGGTGTATCATTATCATTAATTAGCTTCAAAACCTGTATTTAAATTATATTGCATCTTCGAAATATTTATTAGCATGGGATCTATACATATTTGTAGGTATATTATACTGAACTGAATGAATTTAGGGTAAGCAAATGAATAATTTAGTTACCTGAGCACCGGATTATCCTCGAAAATCGGCGTAACCGGGGTACCAGAGCGATGCAGCCGGTCAAAGTCTGCCTGCGTGAAACCAAATGACTTCAGCAGGTGCAGCCAGTCGGCGCTGGAGTCTACAGGCTCGTGCACTCCCCCGGGGAACACCACACTGTTCCGAAACGAAGCCCCTTGCCCGCGAGTCTGCAACAAGACCTCGTAGTTACACCGGTCACTGCCGACTGCGCCAACAACCACACTCCGCGGATTCAGTACGACCAGCGTCGCCGCGTTCCGACAACTTTTAGCGATCAAACTGGTCATATTATCACACGGATTCACTACTGCGCGGAGCCCCAAAGGGTTATAATTATTATCATAAATTTCTTGTTCTTTCTATTGGCCGCCAAGAACAAGGTCGATGATACTCAGGAACCAATTATAGACAACGGATGCGTTACGAAACAGATATTACCTTATCATCAAAGATAAGTTTGTTTTTACACAGCAATAAAATGGATTTTTTACTTACAATACAAAAATAGCATAAAGTGGCATAAACTAAAGATTGACTGGTTGCTTGACGACGTCAAGTTGACGTTCTTTGCAGAGTAGTGATTGCAAGAACGAATTTCATTTGAAGCTATCGACAAATCACGAGATAGACAGGTCGCAATGTTGTTTACGTTTTATGACCTAATTACTAAATTGAAAATTAATTTTACTTATGTAAGCTTCGAACTTTTATTTTACAATAATACTATTCCGATAATAATAATACTATGCAATAATAGTCCATTCATAACAACATTTTCATCGATAGCTCGTGCTGTAGCCTGTAAATCTTTTGGAATCACTACAAATGTTACTATTTCTTGCCACTAGTGGCGCTCTAGCACCGTACTTTTGGACAGTTCTTTCGCTGCCTATTATTGGTCCAATCTGACTGCTGGATAATAAAGCGACCAATAACAGCATAGTGTGTTGCGAAGATGGTGTCATCTAGTGTACAGTTTACGTAACTCTATCTACGTCGTCTTGACGTCGTCTCGTCATGCTGGTTTTCCAATTTCTATAACGGTTTACGAATATAAACTGGCTGACTACACTACAACCTCGGATTCTCCCATACAGCTCGTAGCGCGTCGGACTACTGCGGCTGCGACTACGGACAGCTGACATTTATTTTTTACTCACAAAAGTCTCTTGCTAATGTTTTTCCCCAGACAATGACAAAAACTTTGCTTTCCGTTGGTCGTGGAAAACAGAAATGTCTGTGGCCACGCCGCAATGTTCATCGATGTTTACGTTTTGTTTGGAAAAACAGCCACAAGTTTTCTCTTTGGCCACAAGAGACTCGGTTTTAGATGGTTCGGCCTGCTGACCAAAACTAATTGTACAAAGTTGTAAAATAACATTGATACTTGTGGTAAACTTAATCGCATCCGCGCCCAGGAATCGAACCAGGCATTTCCGGATCCCGAGGCCACGGAAGCTGTTTCGTACCTAAGTCATTTATTATCTATTCTTATGCCTAAGTTGGGTCGTTTTCTCAAAAGTTGTCCCGTGCAAAAATAGTGACGAAAATACTTTAGGTTAATGAAATTGTGATTTTTTATCTTTATCATATAGCTAGAAAAACTGCTTTTCAAATAATACTAGTGTCATTATGAATTAATAGCTATTAATTGATAAATTTTACATTTTATTTGAGGAGGTGGCCCAAAACGTATCCATTCCGTGACCATATATTTTGTTGAATTTTGTAAGTAAAAGGCGATAAATAGTTATTCTGAATGTTTTATTAGTCTACAAAATCACATTTTTAATTAAAATTATAGGAACTTTACCGTACATTATATTAATAAAGGATAATGGTTATTTTTCTTCTCCATTCCGTTACACTTTGGCAAAATATACTCTAGAAACTTTCATATTATTTTTAGTATGGCACTTATATGAGATCTTTAGTATGAGTTTTAACAAAAACATAACATAAAATAACTTCTCGTCATCAAAAAACAACTTAATATAGCTTAAATCTTCTAAAATTATGAGTTTAAGAAAATAAAATCCGTGGGACAGTCACGGAAAAAATATATCGGTAACGGAATAGAATTCTTAAGCCTAATACACATTAACATCAAATTTGGTTTCTTTTTAAGTCTCTCCATTTCTTCCTGGTACGTTCTTTTTCATCTTCAGCCATTTCTGATATTTTTTTAGTTTTAATTTTCATTCTCTCTAAATCTTTTTTCTTGTATTCTTCATATTTCTCAGGATCTTTTTTTTTAATTTTTCTCTATATCTTTTCATTTTTTCTGCCGGTGTTAGTGGCATCTATAAACAATAAAAGAGTTTATATATTACTAGTATAGGTGATAGGCTGACAGCCTGTCACTACAGTAATACACACATTTCTGCAATAACCCTAAAATAATTGACAGACGTGGCGGCCATTTCTGTCTGCCTACCCCGTTAGGGATAAAAGCGTGATGTGTGTAGTGTAGGTATGTTTCTAACATCTACTAGTTAAAGATTTATTAAAATCGGTTCAGTAGTTCTAATGAATGAGCACCTACAAACAGACTCTTTAACTCAAAAGTAAGAAACTAGTCACAAACTTTATTTCTCTAAAATAATAGTTCCTATATTTATATTTACACAAAGAGGAAAAATAAAATCAACTTTGTTACTGAAACCAAGGTCAAGACCAATGTGCACTAGGTTTTATAATTCCATTCCGAAACTTTTCCATTCTTTAAATACGTGACCGCTACTTTGGTTTCGGAAATGAAGTCACGGATGCACTGCTTGGCAGAATAATTATCAAATATTATTGTCAATTTGACGATAATAGAGTTATCTAATGTTCGAAATGAATTCATAAATGTTCAGTGCACACGATAAAAGACACTTAGTTAATAACTGTAAGCAATTTACCTTGATTTTTGGTATCGGAAGGGAGGGCACCAAAAATTGACACAGAGCGCACGTCTTGTTTTCACTTTCGCAACCGACAAAATGGACGAATTCAATATGGCAGAATTGTCACGTGGCTTTTAAGAATGTTGCCATTTATCAAAAAAACTTATGCAATGGTTGAATTTTTGGTTCAAAACCAACAGAATAATGGTTTCGGAGTGGAGTTTTCCACCTGAACGAAATTCCGACCCAACCGATTTTAAATTATTACCGATGAATCTGATCAGTTATAAGCAAAATAATACTTGTGGTAGCTAACATAAGGTTCATTTCATAAAACACATAATATTTTAACTGCAATATTATTTATATATTGTATAATTCAGTGTGTCAAATTTCTGAATCGTCGTGGGACATGGAAAATAAGCTGCATCTCAATATTATAAATGCACATATTTTTTAATTTGCATTAGTTTATATATTTATGAGCATTAAAATAGACAGTAATAAGCCATGAAATCTATTGACCGTCAGAAAATCATTAAAAAATATAAACAAATATTTTAAATAAATATCTGAAGACTTGGGACATAGGCATATCGCCTATGTACAAATTTGTAGAAAACGACCCAGTTATGGTTCTAGCGATGTTAAGGGGACCCAAACCGATCATATGACTTGGCTAGACAGATCCATAGGACACGAGTAGGTACAGTAAAGCGAGTGATGTGACAGTGTGAAATCGACTTCCTACTGCTTTAAAAATAGGTCTCCAAGTTTTATGAGCAGAATAGTCCACCGGCTCGTTAAGTTGTCGATTAGACATCGTTAACGACGATTCCGAGTTGAGATTGTTGCTAATTGTTCTTTATCTCGTGTAATAGTCTTGTTTATGACCTTTAGCCTTTACTTAGTTGTTCGAAATAGGAAACGAATCACTGAGAGTGATTATTACGAGGAGGTAGGTACCTAGGTATCAATCTATATGTAGGTAGGTACTCAGATGGCCTATGCCAGACGCGAATCAGTTGGTAGATATAGCAGTAATATCGCCGTTATTTTTTGTTGTTTCTTTCATATGTAACTTAATTTATTTCATATATAATTAAGTAGGTAGTTTATGAGTAGGGACCGGTTAGGGAATGCAATCTCGAGCCGAGATTGGCAACTCGAGATCTCGTTCGAGATCTCAGGGTTCGAGATTGACCAACTCGAGATCTCGTTGGATTATTGGTCGAGATTTCGAGATCGAGATCGAGATTCTGTTTGTTTCATATAATTTTGGTAAACATTGTACTTTTTTACTTTAAGATTAGAAAGTAAGAGTAATATAGACCACGTTCTGACTTTTTATCGTATTTTGTAAAATAATTGATCGATACTCCAATGCCAGATCGACTTGCCTCAACGGATACGAAAAACGAAATCAGTTTTTCACATTTTGCAGTCGAACCAACCACAGACTTTTTGAAATATTTCCAAACCGGCAAAAAACTTGTAGTAACGTCCACAAACACTTGGTTCGAATTGTTCTTTGACATATTTATATTTCACATTGAATATTATCTAATATAGAATAATACTGAATGTACTTAGTTATTGTATAGATGAATAATAACTTTCACTCGAAAACACGAAATGCACATACATACATACATAAATCACGCCTATATCCCTTACGGGGTAGGCAGAGTGTTAACGGCCGTAAACGGATATTAGCACCACGTCTGACAAAAGCTTGAGGGTCAACTAGATAACTGTGTATGACTATAGTGACAGGTTGTCAGCCCATCGCCTAAAATTGCAATACACATCCCTCGAGTCCCTTAGTCGGCTCTTACGACACCCATGGGTTAGAAATGGGGTGATGCTATTCTAAGCCGGCATCACACGGCATGCAACGAAATGCACAGTGACGAAAATGCGAGTAAGTAAACAATAAACAAGCTCTTGGGATTGGTCGGTCGCGTCGCGTCAATCCCCCGTCCCGTACCCCCCGCAACGCACCCGCTCAATAGGTACCGACTGGTGTCCCTCAAGCTGTAATCCTCACCTATGAAAACTTAACGAAAAGCAATTTTGGTTTTGTCAAAAAATAGTGCTGAAATAGTGACAAATAGTGACATATGCAAGAAAATTAGTGACTTCATATCTCCCAAGATATGGCTATCGTTTGGTGAGGATTACAGATCGAGGCTCACGCTGTAATCCCAACTCTCGTGTGAGTAAACGGTGGGGTATTTTCACTTGGTCTACATTCCAAAAAATAGTGCCTAATTAGTGACTAATAGTGACAAAAGATGAGAAATAGTCGCTTTATAATTCCGAAGTTATAAAGGCATCTTGGTGAGGATTATACCTATAGCAATTTTTGCTGTAATCCTCACCTCATTTCTGCTAAACGCTTAGGTCTTTTGACTCAAATTTAGTATCAAAAAATAGTGCTGAAATAGTGATCTTAAACTGCATTGATATTTATTTAGTTTATGTAGTAGAAGCAATTAAAAAAACCGTTAGAACTTCTTCATACAAAATGGTCAGGTACAGTCGCGAACAATACTTCGTATTGTAGTACTTGAAGCTCAATACTGGTTTGTTATGTCGGTAGGAACGTAATCAAACAAATTTATTTCCTTCAAGTATTTTGTTTATATCTGACAGTACACAATATTTCTCAATCAGTCAGACGTGGCGATGATAAAGACCGTATTTTTTGCGGCTGTTAACGCTCTGCCTAACCCGTAAGGGATAAAGGTGTGATATATGTTTGTATCTATGTAGTACATAAATAAATACATAAAATATATAGGTACCTAAAAATGGAAAAAAACATTTTTATGTGGTAAAATTCATTGAGCTCATAAATAAATGAAAGTAGGTATATAGGGTGAAATCTAATCAGTGACCGATAGCGAAAACCCAGGACAAGCTGGTGATAAGGAACAACTTTCCCCAAGGAACATAGGTCGAAACATGAAAAAAAATTAGACCTCCCGTACAAAATTGCCGATCAGCTGATTTGGGTTAGCAAAAGCAGCAGCTGATCGGTCACTAAATAGATTTAATCTTATATAGTTAACGACGTTCGAGGCGAGGGCTATTACTATAAGTACCTAATTATACCTAAATAATAATTTTTGTTATTTTCAAAACGTGCGTTTTCATTTTAATTTTTCATAATAATCGTAAGTGGCGTATTTGTTATTTAAGAAATTTTATATTTGAGTTGTCATAGTACTCAATATCGCGTAACTTGATGAAACCAAAAAATACCACGCAGGCGAAGTGCATGCAATAATTTCACTATTGTCTACCCTCTCGCTCACACGCGCGGCGGTCAGTTTTCGAGGCTCGGCCAAACCGGTTTTGTTTAGCGGTGGCTTGAGTGGGAGAATACGATGTGATAAATTAATGCGATGTGTTGAACTGAAAGATATAGCATAACTACATATAAATACTTTATTGTTATAAAACCGTTAAAAAGTTCAAGGCGTTAAAAAATAATCAACCAAAATACCTACTCATAAAATAGACCAAAATAATGTCAGTGGCTCAACTTATGTTTAAGTTAATACCTACCTATGTTGGCAGAAATGACATTACCTAAATTAAAGCAAAAATCAAGTCTGTATTCTACGAAGTATTGTTCGCGACTGTACCTGACCATTTTGTATGAAGAAGTTCTTACGGTTTTTTTAATTGCTTCTACTACATAAACTAAATAAATATCAATGCAGTTTAAGATCACTATTACAGCACTATTTTTTGATACTAAATTTGAGTCAAAAGACCTTAGCGTTTAGCAGAAATGAGGTGAGGATTACAGCAAAAATTGCTATAGGTATAATCCTCACCAAGATGCCTTTATAACTTCGGAATTATAAAGCGACTATTTCTCATCTTTTGTCACTATTAGTCACTAATTAGGCACTATTTTTTGGAATGTAGACCAAGTGAAAATACCCCACCGTTTGCTCACACGAGAGTTGGGATTACAGCGTGAGCCTCGATCTGTAATCCTCACCAAACGATAGCCATATCTTGGGAGATATGAAGTCACTAATTTTCTTGCATATGTCACTATTTGTCACTATTTCAGCACTATTTTTTGACAAAACCAAAATTGCTTTTCGTTAAGTTTTCATAGGTGAGGATTACAGCTTGAGGGACACACCGACTGCTAGGTCCTGCCGCCGCCGGCAAACGCCAGACACTGCGCGGACGCATATCAATGAACACGTCAATGCCTTACGCAAGCTCAGACTCGAAATCTCGAAAATCTCGATGGATTTTATTCGAGATCTCGAATGATTTTTCTGAGACGAGATCGCCTTTTTCGAGATCTCGATCTCGAAAAATTGCTCGAGATCTTGGGGATTTCGAGATCTCGCGAGATCGAGATTGCATTCCCTAGACCGGATTATATGCAACAAAAAAGACTGAAATACCTATGCCTGAAAATAAGCTTGAAATATGCACGTATAATCTGGCAAAATATGTAACATTCAATTACAATTTTTAGGTATAAAAACAAAATAACATGATTTTTCTCCCAAACATGACAATATAGAATACTTCCGCCATACGAAAATGATCCTGGATAGTCAGATATTCACGAAGGCACAGTTTTTTTTCAGGAGGTAGACTCCTGGTCCGCCAATAATGCCGCGAATTTTTATCCCGCCCGAGCAAGGACAATACAAAATTGTTATAAAAAAAGAAAATTGTGATATAATTTTTTTTTTAATTTTTGTTATGACATCAGGACTCAGGACGTCAATTAGTGATAATACTATCCTAGACTGAATAAAGTAATTTCATTTTCATTTTTCTTTTTAAATTATTTACAGATCAATGAGTGCACTCGCCAACAACGAGAACAATTTTAGCAAAGCATTCGAAATAGACGGAAGGGTTAGGTAACGAAAAAAGAGCGCTTCATTCAAAAAAATATTTAAAATGTGTTGATAATATGCATTAATCCAAGACTTTAGAGGATATATGCTATAATATTTTCTTGAGTTTGCATAACTATTACTCATCACAAAAAAACAATTTTAAACGGATTTAAGTTGTGTTTATTTTGGATTTTACAATTCCTACGCTTCGAGCTCTTTACAGAGCCCGTGGTCACGGATGACTAAGGTGAAACGTAGGAATTGTAAAATCCAAAATAAACACAACTTAAATCCGTTTAAAATTGTTTTATTGTGATGATATATATGCTATTTTTGGTGAAAAGGGCTTAAATATACAAATTCACATGTAGGTAATAATGTAAATGCATATAATCGGGTCTCTATTTATGAGTTACAGTCTCATCTGCGATGCGCTGTCTTATCCAGGCTAGGCGTGATTGATCATAACATAACCCGCCTCGTCTCCTGGGAAGCGGGGAATATAAGGAGCCGAAACCTAGAGATACCTACACAAAACATAATAAGTAATACTGCTAGGTACATGCTGCTACTTAAGATGGCCGACTTATCAAACTGGGAGAGGCGAGTGAATCGATTTCATCTTTAATGTATTTTTTTTTATATTCAAGTAATAATTTTAGGTACTGAAACATCAGAAAAGCAAAACGAAAAGCTTCTATAATATGAGACTCAAAAAGTCTAAGCAGCAAAATGTATATATCGCAAATGTCAGAGTCGCGAAAAATTCCACACTTGTTATTGACTTATTGACATCTGACATTTGAAATGTCAGCCAAGACCTACAGTTTCCTGAGGGTTACCTATATGAAACTGATGGTCTGAAATTGTGCAACTTTGACATTTTTCAATCCGTTATTTGTTCAATGAGTGTTTTCAACCAGTTCTCTATCAAAATATTTACTTAATGCGAGATAGATTTTCTAACTTTCCTCAAAAAAAGAGTAAGTAATTGATGTGACTCCACTGACAAGAGTTTGACTCTTAAATTTGAAGAGAGTGATTTTCTAAGATTTGATTTCATTCTCATAATCATGACTATTTTATTAATAAATTGTCGAGAAAATCCAGTAAACACAACTGTTGAATCGGTGGTTCTAGCGGTCCTCGACCTAAAACACAAACACATTACAGGAAAACGTAAACTTTTATTATTATTAATGATGGGTTTGCTCTTGACTCTAGTCTAGGTCATAGGACAAAGACAGAGTCTAAGATAGAGCGAGCTCACCCAGAAGAGGCCTGTTCACTCTTACTTTGAAGAGATTAGGGTTGTAAGCGTTTGGAAACACAGACGCAGGTAGTGAGTTCCACTCTTTAGCAGTGCGCATTATAAATGATGACTGGAAGCGCTTAGTCCGAATTGGTGGAATGGCTACCTGGTACGGATGGTATCCGGCGGTGCGTCTGGATGTCCCATGGTAGAAGGGAGCTGGTGGTGGAAACTAAAATGCGCAAAGGCTTCCTATTTATCAAAATGAATCGATATCCATGTGATTTACTATGACTTAGATTAGCATCACCCCAATACTACCCGTGGATGTAGTAAAAAGCGACTGAGGGATTAATTCATCCAGGTAATGGGCAGCAGCGTTTTCTGTGAAAGCAATATCTTGCCCTGCGCTAGCCAATCCGCTTGCCGAGGGTTGTGAGTTTGGCAATACCCCCCAATAGGGGGAGGCCTATGTCCAAGTTGACTATAGTGGCGGTTAATTTACTTATGTTAAAAATCGAGATCGGGGACGTTCTAGAGAAAGGTCAGGTCAAGAGTACCCTAAACCGACGAGCATGTATGAAAAGATTGATGCATGTTGAAGAAGCGAAAGAGGTGTGTCAGAATCGTAGCAATTGGAAAGATGTTGTCTCTGCCTACCCCTATGGGAAAGAGGCGTGATTATATGTATATGTTTGTAAAAATCGATTATTATATCTAATGTTAGTAAGATAGTATTTTAAAAATTAAGTAACGTAAGTACTTACCTACTATTTAGGTACACAGGTACCTACACCGACTGAGTAAAAAAATACCAAAAACAACATAAGTTATGATTCGTATTAGTATACATCATTAAGTCATAGTTTCGTGTGGGACTCGCGATTGGAAGTAAGTACCCCAATGGTGATCCCGAGCTGAATTTCAGTAGTGTCTCTCGCCGCCGCTGCGGAAGAGCCTTTCAAAAGTTGGATAGTTTAGCTACAGTTTGACAGAGTTTGCATATAGTACGGCCATCCCAATGAAAGCTGTCAGATTCATGCTCATGCATGCACACTTAGGGCACACGGTACCTAAATTTTAATTTATTGACATTTCTTTTTATAAGGAGTGACACTTGTCAAATATGGTTTATTGGAATGGCTTTAGAATTATTGCCATAGAATTTGCATGAAACTGGGATCTTTCAAATATGGGCGTGTTGTGTGTGGGTCAATTAATCGACGTAAATTCATGTAGAACTTATTCTGTCCTAATTTACCACGGAATTTTACCAAAAGTATAACTAAGAAGAAAAAGTCGGGATGACAAAAGCTTTAGGATCTCATTTTCGGACAAAGCAACGTGTTTGACTATTTTTCACTTCTGGTAGTCTGGAACTGGCCTGTCTATTCAATGGTTGCTATTCAAACTGAAGATAACTTTGCAATCATTGCATTGTGTGCACGGTTCTGTGGTACGATTATTTTCGTGGAAATCTCGTGAAAATATTATAGTGGATCGGTCTTATTTTTTCATTCAGATCTGCCGCGGTTTTGACGCTAATGCTGTAAGTGACAGGCACTACACAAATTACAATCTGTGACATCCGCAATTTGATGCGGCGACGTGTGCTATGGTATCGGGTTTTGTAAGGGAAATCGGAACTTCCTTTCGTCAAAAAACCGGATCCGACAAAACACCCAAAAATTATGCGCGGTGTGTGAGTACCGCCTTCGCTAGGGACTTTACTTATTTTCTGCTGCTTACGAAGCTTCTTAGCCAATGGCCAGCCATGTTGTTTTACAATCTCCCAAGTCATTTACGATCTGCCTGTGAGTGACTAATATGTATAAGAATTTTCGATGAAATTTTCATAATTATCATAATCTAGCTTGAAGCTCTGGCAGGTCATTCTGTACTGGCCAAGGGGGTGTTTCATAAAATTTACAATTGTAATTTACAACGACAATTCAATGTACATTGCGTGGTCGGCGAGCCAATTCGATACCACGAACAAAAACCATAAAAGTTTCGCAATGTAAATCGTTTTGTCATTGTAAATTACAATTCGTTAGGTAAAGCTTAGCTGGAAGACATAAAATAAGAAAACCATTTTGAGATATTTTAGTCAATTTTAAAACATTAATATATTTAAGTAGTAAGAAAAAGATAAGATAACTTTTATTGCTGAAAAAAAAACAACATCAAAAACCTTCATTTGACCTGTGTGACGTCATACTGACCAAGAATGAAACGAATTTCAACGAGATTGATGATCTCCTTCAAGATAACCATTGACATTAGAAACTATAAATCCTAAGTACGTCAGTCAACGTTCAGTGTCAAATTTATGTAATCATAGAATAATTTACAAATGGAGTTCTTCGCTGCAATGATTGTGCGCAATGACGTCTTCAAACAATATATTTTAAAAAGTCAATAAAAATTCATGGATGAACAAATAAACAAAAAAAAACTCGTCACAATAAAACAATTTTAAACGAATTCCAGCTAAGCTTAGCCAGCTAAGTTGTGTTTATTTTGGATTTTACAATTCCTACGTTTAAAAACAACTTTCTCAGAATTGTTTATTATTTCAGAAAATATATATAAAATATTTTAATATTACATACCGGAGTAACGTCACCTCGTCGTTATTTCTTAGAATTGACAATTGCCAAGTACAATAAGATGTTCTTTCCGCAGATAGTTCGCCATTATAATGCTCGTACAATTATGAGACTTAATAACTTCGCAATGCACATCGATTGAAGTTTTATTTTATTTATTGTCTCGTTAAAAACCTCTGGTGGAGTGGTGTGTAAGATAAACGAATTACGAGCGTGTTATGGCGCTGAACCTCACAGTAACGGCGGTAAGGTCCGTTAAATGAATTAATCTAAGTATTAGTAAAAATTGCTTGCGCCAAAACCCGCCTTTTAGGTGCAATTACCTCATTTATATCGCAAGTGCAGTCGTTGTACTCGTTTTTTATATTAAACTACAATGAGCTGCTAACTTTAGACTAAGGACTTGATTAAACTTTGTGAATTAGAGCGATCTTCAAGTTGATTACGTTATGATGGAAGCTAGCACTTCGTTAGTTTTTTTTATTTAAGTTTTGTAAATTCATTATAGAGCTTAAGTTATTTGTAGGATTTGATTAGGAAAAGAGTGGTTGAAATGATAGGTACTTAATTAATGATATTTGCCATTGAAGTGCCATCACAACGAATCTATCTGAGATAGATGATAGCGTCTTGTTCGAAAAGTATATTATCACGTCCAACAGACCTCAAGCTTTATAAAGTGTCTTAGACCTATGAAATTAAAAAAAAACTTAATTCAATGTTGGTACTATCACTTATTGACGTCAATGTAAAAAAATAAATTTGTATTGATAGAAAACCAGCTCAAGCGGGATAATAAAAAATTAAATAAAGGCATTGCCTTGGAGCTGGTCAGAGCCCGGAGTCTGCTAAATTAAAATTATTTCAGTTGTGTATAGATAGTGTGTCAGTGGCATGGTTTCGGGCGTTTCGTATTCTGCTAACATTACAGTTTGAAGTATAGAATATCATGTTGACAATAAAATTACAGTTGAGTGTCGCTGGCATTGCAAGGGTAATAAATAAGAGAATCCGGGCCCAGGTTATACGTATCATTTTTTATTTATTAAGGATGGGTTTGCTCTTGACTCTAGTCTTGGTCATAGTCTAGGTCATCTAATAATAAACATGACTTGAATCTGTTAAAATAGTTTCATTGAGGTGAGTGGTTGAGCTGATAATGTAGGTATTCTATCTATATATTCGCGTTCGTCCTTCCCAGCTGTGGCAATTCTGATAACCTTGCCTATTCGGGGTGTAGAGACGGTATACCGAAAAAATTTCAGGCATGATCAAACCATGAAACTGACCAACTTTTTCTATGGAGGCTATACGTTGGTAAACGTTAAAGAATCGACCTTTAGTACAAAATTTCTGTTTAGCTGGCTGATTGACTGATTTAAAACAATTTTTAGTTTCCCCACTGGCTCAGTAGTAAAAGTTGATCAGTTGTATTGTCTGATCATGCCTGCAAAGTTTTCAAAAAGCACACCGTCCCTTATACCCGGTATATTGGTTGCTAATGTTATGGGAATAGTAGAGGGGCTGCAGCTTGTCTAAAGAGTGATTTATATGGTTAATAGGGGATTATTGCCGGGTGGTGTCGGCTTAGAATAACATCACCCCTATCTACTCGTGGGTGTAGAAATACCCGACTAAGGGATGAGTCCAAGGAAGTGATTACAACAGTTTGCACTGCGCTCGTCAATCCGCTAGCCAAGCACGGTGAGTATAGCAAATACCCTCATCGGGGAAGGCCCATGTCCAGCAGTGGACTGTTGTGGCTGTTATTATTGTTGCAGGGAAATGTTTCATTAACACGTCGAAATTGTAAGCTGTGGTTTGATTTATTAGGTAGTCTATACCTCCGTCATCAATAATCTAAAACCTGACCCACGTCGAGATAAATCCATGTCTCAATAAATTATTTACATCTGAATACATAAATTAACTACCTCGTCAATCATATTTTAGGCAAAAAATATTTTTTACAAAAATAAAATTGTGAACTCGATTTTATAGGGCCTGTTTCGAGGGCAGCAACGTTTGTGTTAATATTGCGATAAATATTAAACTTTGAAATAAAATCCAGCCAAGTGCTTGCAAACGAAGGGTTTCGTACGTTTATCTAAAAATTACAAAAATAACATGGTTTTTGTATGGGATGGGGAGCCTCCTTGAATTATTTTATGATATTGTTAATATTTGTTGTTATAAATATACATACATCATCAGGTAATACAAATACATCATCTGAATTTTTTTACTACTACGGTGTATGGATATAGCCAGGGACGGACAGACAGCGGAGTCTTAGTGATAGGGTCCCGTTTTTACTCTAACGGAACCCTAATAAAAGGCAGGTTTGGGCGTTGTTGTACCGTGTGGTGTTTATTTCAACGCAGGTGTGCTTTTGTTTTTGTAGCAAGGACGGTAATTTAGAAATTAATTAATGAAAACAGTTAACCTGTTTGTTGTTATCTTTGGTGCACCCGAATTACTATAGTAATTAAGCTGACTGTGGCAAAAATAAATTACTTATACATACATACATACATATATCACGCCTTTATCCCTTGCGGGGTAGGCAGAACATAAACGGCCGAAAAACGGACATTTACGCCACGTCTGACAAACGTTTGAGGGTCATTCGGAAAATTGTGTATCGCCATAGTGACAGGTTGTCAGCCCATCGCCTAAAACTGCTATACACACCCTCGAGTCCCTTCGTCGCCTCTTACGACTCCCACGGGTAAGAAATGGAGTGATGCTATTCTAAGCCGGCATCACACGGCAAATATTAATTACTTATAATATTTATTATTATAATATCATAAGCATTATAAGTAGTATTGTTGTAAAAATAAAACTAAGGCACTTATTTTTGTATTATTGTATGGTTATTTTTGTAACTGGGTAAATATTTTATATGACACATTACATTATTTTTATTTATTTTATACCTTTTTACACATCGTACAAAAAGCTGCCCTAATGCCACATATTCTCTACCGGCCAACCAGAATTCGCTTCATAACATAAAAATATCCGTAGCGCTACGAAATAATGCAACGTGGCTACGGCGTAGAGCACCGAGCGTAGCGGGCAGGAAATCCCTAGCACATCCATTTCCCGAAGCAAAATATGCGCCTGTAGCTAAATTAGAAATTATAACATGTCCCTCATGCATAAATACGTAAGTATAATTTGTTTGCTCCTATTATACATATTCATCATCATCAGCCCACTACATCCACATACTGGCAGGTGCCTGTCTTTACTTTACATACTTACTTATAGTTTAATTGTAGACTCTATTTAAAACGGGGAAGTAACTTTTGTTTTCTGTTAACGGTAAATCCTCACCTTGTGCCATATTTCAGAAGTTAATAACTATTCCATCGGGAGAAGTTCAGAAGTTGGAGGCATTGTTTTACATCATTTCAACAATTGTGCAGTAATGTACGGATTGCTGCAGTTTTAGTTCATAGAAATTGTATTTTAAAGTTTTGCCGCAAAGTTCAGTCGTTCCAGCAGAAATTTTCATTTTGAAAGCTTTTTAATATTTACTAGTCTAGAAACGTGTAAGCTTTGAGCGTATATTATAATTATTTATTTTGTCAGACAGAAATCAACGCTTGTATAAGAACAAGTTAATTATTACAGAAAAAAAACCCGACTGCGGTTCTAAAATAAGAAATTGTAAAGTTATATTGTTGTTTTAGAATGTACCATTTTGAATTTATGTAATTTATATAGCCCTCAATTCCAGATATAAATTCACTTAACTTCTTCTTCTTCAAATTTAAGAGTCAAACTCTTGTCGGTGGAGTAACTTCCAATCTTCTCTCCTCTCCGCCAGTGACTTGACCTCTTGATACGACACGACATTGACTTTTTCCTTTATCTGGGTAAAGTAAGTGCGTCTAGGTCTACCTCTGCCTCTCTTTCCTTCCACCTTCCCTTCAATAATGTTCTTAATGAAGCTGCCAAACTTAAATTAGTGCTGTCTCTTTCTATCAAATAGGTTTAGAAAAGGATAGAAGATATCTTAGTCGCGTCATGTCTTATAATTTGACACAAAATACGTGTTATCTGAAAAGCAATGGCGACTAAGTTGACTAGAAATTGCGTAGAATCCATGGACATTTTTCAACATGACAGGACTAAAATATCTCCTATCGATAGAAAGTGACAGCACTAATTTCAGGTAAGTTAAGAGAATTTAAATCCCGAATTGAGGGCAGTGTCACTCGCGCAAAATGAAACCTCATTATGTCAACATCCGCCTAGCCGTTTGGGCTAAAACGCGTAAAATAATACAAACATACATTCTCTCGAAATACCAAACCGTCCTCCAGGCAGTCGGGTAATTAATATCATTGTTACTTAATATTTAGCATGGCTGTTTTGGTTTACAAATATGATCAAGAAGGATTAAGTTCCAACTAGCGAAATGTAAATAGCATTCAAGCATCTATTTGTAGCCCTCGAGCTAAAATCTAGAATATGGAGTATTATAAGCAAAACTTGCCTTTATTTATGAGGTTTATTTTCATATTTAGGCTGCCAGTAGGTAGATTAAGTACGCGCAAATATTATTCTGAGAGCTATTGTAGAGTAGGAGTGTTTGATAGATCACGGTTATAGGGTTTAAGGTAATTCGATACATTCCCTGGAAGGAGTGAAAGGGGAGGCCATTTCCAACATTTCTTCTAAAGAACTATGAGTCAGAAATAATTTAAAAATAATTAGGCACTTTGATTTTTGCGAAATGTCCGACGGGCCTGAGACAATTAGAAGTTACCTTTCGTCTGATAGACCGATATGTCAAAAATACTTTCGTCAGTCGTCCGTCACAGTGGATGAATGATGTAACACATCACATACCAAAAAACTCCGCGCGAGGGCTGACAGCACATGACGTTTCGGTGCTGTGTAACACACACATGCAGACACGCGTACGTATATGGCACTTTATAAATAGAAAAACTAATGATAAGGAGGTAGGAAAATTAGTAAAGTAACTTACATACCAACCGCTTATACTCACACAAACTTTCATCTACTTAAAAATAAAACCACTTGCAAAGCGCAACTGTTGTTACATTGCTATGCCGGCTATTTTAAAAACAAGCTATGCTTCCTATTCAACGTTTCCGTCACACCGCAGTGTACACGTCATCATTGTTTCTCGGCACAAAGCAAGTAAATTAAAAATACCATACCTGCACCACGTCGTAGCACGCTTCAGCCTGTCTTCATTACACATGCTTCATTGAAGCCACGGACAATACCTGCCGCTAACATGGATAAAAAAGTTCACGGACAAGTGACGTTATTGTAGTTGCTTGCGGCTGTATTCTCCAGGGGTGGTTCTCCCACTTGTCATCCGTCACTGCGTAATCTTAACGCACCGTAACGCATGCGTCTGTAAGACGAAAGGAAATGTCGAATTTCGATCTTCCATACAAATACGGCTACGGTGCCTTTCAGATGCGTCTGTCAAACGGCATTGACAGAGGCATCTATGAAAGACATTGACCGACGCAGCCTTAAACGCACCGTGACAAACGCATGCGTTACGACTTACGATGCGTTAAAAATACGTAGCAACGGATGACAAGTGGGAGAACTGCCTGAGAGCGAAAAAGCTGATTTGGCTCTTTTGGCAACCTTTCATCATCTAAAATAAAAGAACTGTGTTTTGCTCTCGTGGATTTTACTGTTTTGTACACAGTTTTTACTGAGATATATTTAGGTAGCAGTAAACATTGTTCTATACACACTTAAATATCATCTTGTATTATATATAATCAAGTGTGAAGTGTTACTACACTGCTTTGAAAATGCCTTTAGAAAAGCTAGCATGATTTTCGGATTTCCTTGCTAATAGTTGTTCGTGATCAAAAAAATAACTTAACAAAAATATTTTAACATACATACTTTGACAGCCATAATAGTTCACTGCTGCGCCTTATTTGGGGGGATTGCCATACTCATTTCTTACCCGTGGGAGTCGTAAGAGGCGACTTAGGGACTCGAGGGTATATATTGCAATTTTAGGCGATGGGCTGACAACCTGTCACTATGGCGATAAACAATTTTCAGAATGTCCCTCAAATATTTGTCAGACGTGGCGTAAATGTCCGTTTTTGCGGCCATTTACGCTCTGCCTACCCCGGAAGGGATTATAGGCGTGTTATATGTATGTATGTATTGCCATACTCACCACGCATAAATGAAAATAAGAAATTTGAAAACGTTTTGAGAGTCGGCCACGGATTGAACCCTGGACTTATGGAGTACCGTCCCATCGCTCTGCCACCGACGGGTTGTGTTGCAGTGATGCAATTCGAAGCCGGTATCATACGGAAACACTTTATAAGGATAATGAACGAAAAAAAAATGTAGTAAGCTCTGTTAAATATACTGCATACCTAAACTTTACAAGGATAACAACGTAAAAAATTGCAGACGAAGATGAAAAGAAAGAAGTTTGCCGTGTGATGCCGGCCTTTGCCGTGTGATGCCGGCCTAGAATAGCATCACCCCATTTCTTACTCATGGGTGTCGTAAGAGGCGACTAAGGGACTCGAGGGCGTGTATTGCAATTTTAGGCGATGGGCTGAGAACCTGTCACTATAGTGATACACAGCTATCTGATTGACCCTCAAACTTTTGTCAGACGTGGTGTTAATATCCGTTTTACGGCCGTTAACGCACTGCCTACCCCGTAAGGGATAAAGGCGTGATTTATGTATGTATGTATGTATGAAGATAAAGATACTTGTTACAACTGGATATCTACTTTGTATTTCTCTCTCGTCTATCTATCAGTTTCAATGTAGTGATATGAAAGCACAGAAGCAACTCAACAAGTGTGTCGTTTTCCGACGTTATCCTAACGGAGCTCTAAAAAAACAAGGCGAGCTCTCGTCCCCGTACGATTTTATTTTTAGTGCTGGCTTTTAAGCTTGTAGGAGCATGAACGTGAAATAACAGAATTACGCTGTGACCCATATAGGTACGGGTCTGAATAATATATTATAGAGCAAAATTACATTTTTAGTTGCGATAAGGGTGGCTACGGACGTAAAATCTAAGGCTACGTTCACACTAGCTCATGTTCCTGCTCATTGCTCGAAATACTTCCTCGAAAGTATCAACGCAAGTAAGTGTTCAAACACTGCCGTCATACTCTTCTCGCACCAATACGAGTGAGTGAGTTAGAAAAACATAGCACACGTGTTCGTGCTGCCGTTCCTTTAACTCGCGCAAGAAAAGCCGACATTCGAGGGAGCAAGGGAAGTAGCAGCGCGAGTAACCTGTTTACATACTCGCGCCGCCTACTTCCCTTACTATTTCCCTGCCCATATTGGCATTGTGTGAACGTGCTATATATATGTGAGAACCAAATTTTAAAACACTTCCCGTGTTAGGTATACATTTTTCGAAAACTTGCAAAATTTTCAAGCGCGGGCAGGATTTTCGCCATTACTATCTAGGCTATCGCAGCTGGTCTCCAGCCCGCCAATTTTGCAAGTGTATCTGAATGCCAATGCTATAACATGCATGAACAATTTTATTCACTCTAATTCTAGCCTGTAATGTCCAACTACAGGACAAAGGCCTCCCTCCCTTTCTTCCATGCTTCCCTGTTGTGGGCCTCCTTCATCCAAAAAAGTTTTTACTCGATTACTTAAAAAAATATATGTTGTGCGTGGGTACTATGGGTGATGACAATCTTCTTGAGGCTGTCTATAAGTGTTGGTTTGGGCACCCACCTCGCAAAGTATTTTCACGAATAAGAGTACTTTTGCAAAGTAGATTTACGTGTCAAGTCTGTTATAAAATAGAGTGTTAAGCCACCTTACCTATCATCCAAAATAATAGGTAATATGAGGCTTTTATTACGAAGTTAATGCATGCTTTTTTAAAAAAAATTAATTTGATTATTTACGATTACGATGCATTTAGCACTGTAGTAGCACATAGCATTACGTATATTTTTATGAGATCAATACCTTTACTTGTTACTCACGGTAGTGTTATTATTTATTCTATAGTTATTCTTAAAAAATGTGTGGAATGCCTGTAAGGTAATTGGTAACAGAAGGTATTTTTTAACAGATTAAAAAGCTTCGCTTTTCACACCTATAGATGGCGTTTAACATCTTGGGTTTTGTCAACTTACCGTGCAAGGTAAATAAACTAGTGTTCTAGTATTACTAATGGTAATACGGGCTATTTTCCGCAACTTGACGTCTACTAGCGCCTATTTTGCGTAAAGGGTGGGGGCTCTTTACTTGAGCCATCCTTGCTCCCTGAGGAAGCTCAGCTACCGTATCAGGTCATTGAGTGCCTCAGGGATCGACCTCGGGGTTCCGGTGAAATATTTTCTTCCTTGTAACCTTGCTGGCGTTCCTTTTTCAGACCCATTGTCCTTATTCATTGTTACCGATATGAAAATACGCTTAGATAAGCGCCACTGGCACCCCAAATTTTATTTCCAAACTTTGGGATATTTTCTAGGGATTCTCGAGTGTCATGTAGAGGGCGCTGACCTTAATTGAAATAACGTTTCTTTACACAAAAACTGTAGCACTTTATAAAAATATTCTTTATTTTGTGTTTATTCAATTGTTCTAAATTTATTATTGGTAATTTGTTCACTTACACGAATGATAGGTACTCAATATAATAGTATATTTGGAAGTAAATCAAACTAACATGATTAATTTGTAACGAACACAACGTGTAACGGAACTTGTGACAAAACTATGGCTGCCGCCAGCCATATTGAAATGTCAAAATTTCAGTTTAGCACAGCGTCGTCTGGTTTGACATTCAGAACTATCAACAGAACTGTCAACAGAAAAACTCCCATTTTCGTTGCCGTAGAATAGCTTCACCCTATTTCTCTTCCGTGGATGTTATAAGAGGCAACTAAGGGACTTGAGGGTTAGATGGCTATTGAAATTTCAGGCGATGATGAGTTGGCAACTCGTCACTATGGCGATACCCAATTTTCTGAATGACTCTCAAATGTTCGGCAGACGTGGCGTAAATATATGTTCATTACGGCCGTTTACGCTCTGCCTACCCTGCATGGGATATAGGTGTGATATGTGTGAATGTAAAAAAATATGGACGTTCATCGGGTCGTTGGACGACTCGGTGTCCTTATCAAATCAATCTCCCCAGCAAAGATGTCTCCCAGATGTTCAACGCCATTTATCGATGATTTTTAGTACTTTTTATCTTGAATACCAAAGAGAAAGACTTTTTATCTTTTTTAGAAGGTGTAAAAGGTCTCAGGGCTAGTACATGGTAGCCTTAAATGATCCGAGTTCTCACTGAAAGGGCGGGCAAATGGCGCGGAAACGCTCCAACCCGACTCGGAATGCAAATGCAAGCCCTGTGTAGGATGTTAGCACTTAAATCTAATTGCTTGAAGACTGGAGTAGTTTATGTATGTGCTGTGTTCGGATTCACTTTAGTCTCTGCTAACAGATTCCACCCTAGGGGAATGATAGTGCTATTTTAAACTAACCTGGGTTGAACTATGAACTAGAGTTGATGAGAAGGTAAGTATTACGTCGTAAAGCATAGTTTTGAAGATTCTTGATTCTACCCAAAGGTTGTTTGGTAGAGATCGCTTTCGCCTTTGTGCGTTTTTAGCTTAAGTTTTCCCGTGATGTATTTGTGTTTTGAATATGCAATACAATGCTTTTACCTTGCTTTTTTCTTACTTGATGCAGTTTTGAATCAGCAACCTTTGACATTCAGCGTGTCAAAAAATAAATAAATGGGTGCGTATTTGAATATCTAAAATTAAAATACTTTACGTAAAAATACCTACGTTCAGAATCCCTAAAATCTATATACCTAGTGGTTTATAATACCTTAGCTTATAACGCCGACTTATAAAATAACTAAGTTTTAAAAAACTAATGGACTAAATGTCTAATGTAATAAAATATCTACAGTTATAACACCAACGTTTAAAATACCCAGTGGTCAAAATACCTAAAATGATGCATCACTCGTGAGCGTTCTTTTTAAATAGTAGTTCGGGCGCTGCGAGAAAAAAAGAGGGTGGACTGATAAAATTGTCTCTTTGTTTATGTTTTTGATATTTTGTGTCAGTTGTTAGTTAACCACTTTGATTGCAAAAAGATACCCCACTGTTTCTTATTTCCCTGAACGGTCAAGCAGTTCCTGTGAAAGATTCATCAAAATTTTTAGGAGTAATCCTAGATTCCAAACTGTCTGGAGTTCATCATATTGACCATGTGAGTAAAAAATGTGAAAAAAGTATTAATGTTCTACGCTCTCTATCTAGTGACTGGTGGGCATCCTCATCCCTATACCTATACCCAAAAAATATTATAAATAATGCTCTGGTGCGTCATCAGTCATCTAGACTATGGTTCTTTCTTGTTGGAACCATGTAATAAGACATCGTTGGCTGTTCTTGATTATCGTACCTTAGTGTACTGTATTATTTCTGTACCTTTGATTTACTAAGTAGAAAAATTAATACTTTTATTTTTGATAACCATTATGTTGATTAAAATTTAATACTGTGATAGGTCGTGTTTCTTTTTGCTTATACCTTTTGATCTTCACATACTTATACTGACAGTATTTTGAATTTAGGTCAATCAACTTTGAGGTACATCAATTTTAGGGACTTTAAACGTAGATATTTCAAGTTTTATCTTTATGAACTTTGGTAACATAATCCATTTGACATTTCATACTTGCGGTATTTTGAATTTAGGTAGAAAAACCACTAGGTATATAGATTTTAGGGATTCTGAACGTAGGTATTTTTACGTAAAGTATTTTAATTTTAGATATTCAAATACGCACCCGTTTTTCAACCGCCTACTACTAGCAGTAGGCTTCTGACATGGATTTAACGTCCGCCGTCTATGTAATCATAAACAGCCACCAGGACCGAGGGCTAAACGTGCCCTCCGAAGCACGGAACAATTGCTTTTCGGACAATCAGGTGGTTCACCCTGCAATGTCCTAACCAGACTGGGAACAAATTCACAAAGTGATAAATATCAACTGTGTGAGTGCCCCACTGAGAATCGAACCCGAAACCTTGACGTCGCAGGCAATCGCACTATCACTGCGCCACATCTGCCGTCTAATACAAATTTATGAACCTTCTTTATTCAATAACTGTGATCAGTATTTTTTACTACCAAAGTGCTTAAAAAGAAAATCATAGATTAGTGTGTCTTTCTCCGGAAATTTGTTTACGCTTCAGCATACACGTATTACCCGAGACTGCATCTTATGTGCTGACAGATTTACGCTAATGCTCAAGTTCTCTAAAGCTCCAGCTCTATGAGGTGATCTCTCTCATCCTGACACCCTTTGCCTTCCACCCTTCGCGAAAATTGAGAGATTTTTGTTGACTATTTTATTACCTTACTGAAGTTACCTAATATGTGTGTGACACGGTGATGTTTCTTATTATTTCATGATTCTATGGTACTGTTCTATTTAAAAGATAAGATAAGCGTCTTCCAGCACATCGCATATGAATTGGAGTTAAACCAGGTCATAAGCTTTAGCTTTTAGCCATGTGCTGGTGCCTGCTTAGAATAGCATCACCCTAATTCTCGTGAGTGTGGTTAAAGGATAATAATTCAGGGAATGGGCAGCAGCGTTCCCTGTGAATGCAACATCTTGCACTTCGCCAATCCGCCTGCCAAGTGTAGAGTCGTGTACGTGAGTATGGCAATACCCCCGATAGAGGGAGGCCCATGTTCAGCAGTAGACTGTTGTGGCTGTTAATGTATGTTATGTTATTTTAAGAGTGGTGGATGTCGTAAGAGGCAACTAAGGGACTCGAGGGTTACATGTGTTTTGTAATTTTAGACTATGGTCTGACAAGCTGTAACTATAGTGGTACACAATTTTCTGAATGACCCTCAAATGTTTGTGAGACTTGAGGCAAAAATCCGTAATTTTACTACCCCGCAAAGGATATAGGTGTGATGTATCGTTTGTTATTTTAAGCTTTAGATAAGCGACTGGTAAATCAAGGCGACTGGCAGATCTGTTTATCTCATGCATGAAACACCTGTCTTACGATCAATGTATTCCGTTCATGCCCCCGAAGTGTCCATTTGACTATAACTGTGACTATTCAATGACGTAACCGGTTGCACACTTTGGTATGCAGCCTGTGTAGAACTGGGCATCCAATTAGTGTACTGGTTTGTCGATCGATGCTGGAGGGACCGCATCTGATGGAGCTACGATGCTATACATGCCTTGTATCGCTTTACAGATGTTGGCGATGTATCCGATTAAAGTCGACGAGATTTACCACCTGAATTTTGTATTTGGAGCGGGGAATTTTATTTCTCAACTTTTCAGCTCGAATATTTTATACGTAGTTTCTCATGGAATCAAAAGTAAGTATGTATACGTATTCCTGGGCCCGGATTATCTTATTTTTTACCCAGCGACACTAAACTGACATTTTATTTTCACCGTGAAATTTTTACTAAACTTAACTTAAACTGTAAGCGGAATACGAACGCCAATAACCATGCCACTGACACGCTATCTACATAAAACTGAAACGATTTTGATTTAGCAGACTTCGAGCCCCTAATAGATTATTTATACATGAAGGGTGTAAGAGACAGCCCTCCGAATACTGATAGGGTGCATGCAGACCATGAAACTGAACAACTTTCCCCTAGGAACATATGTCAGGGAAACGACAATAAATATGCGACCTCCCATACAAAATCACGATCAGCTAACTGCGTTTAAGTCAAACTAAAATGACGTTTCCAAGAAGAAAACATGGGCAGTTGTTCAGTTCCTTGGTCTGAATGCGTCCCTATCTGTATTCGGAGGGCTATCCCTTACACCCTGTATATAGACCTTGATAGAATTGGTGAAGTATTGATAATGTTGACGATAGATATTTGTGACGGAAACATAATCGACAAACAGGCGAGCTCTACCGTTAACCTTGTTAATTACAAAGTTAAGCATCAGCTTTATCTTCAAACCTTCTAATGAAATGATTATCTCCTGAGCTTTAAAACAATTTATGGACTAAAAGCTTTTTAGTGTCCTTTTTTATATTTTCTGAGACGCTGGAAAAGATTATTCTTGTCGTTTTAAACGTAAAACGTAACTCTTTGTTTATTGTGATGAATGCGAGTGAGTTCTAATAACAAATGCAGGTGCACTTTGCTGGCAAGATATTTTATAAAACTCTTTTGTCGCTAGCCACGTACACATGTACTCTAAATTTTCAAATTTATTGTTTTTGTAACTTAAGTTTAAGTGAGACATTAATGAACATTTATAACAATCATACATACCTATACCACGCCTTTATCCCTTGCAGGGTAGGCAGAGCTTAGTCGGCCGTGAAAACGTTGAAAAATAACTTTTTGCCGCGTTTTTAAAAATGAAGTAACTGGTCCAGTTTTTAACTAATTTCATTCAGATTATTAACTGGCTATTGAGTAAGAGATTTTTAAATAAGTATAAGCGGGATTAGTCTCCTCAGACATATTTAATCTATTTTAACTGGCACAAACACATAAAATTTATCTTCATAGCAGGCACAATGATCTAACTTTAGGATAACTTTCATTACTCAAGGAAGTCTCATATCAGTTATAAACTTCGTCATATGGGACTTTGACATATTGTAGTCATAAAGTTAAATTTTGGAATCAAAGTATTGTCTTGCGCATACATTTTACACATTGATTTGGAGGGAACCAGTGATTCTTGATGAAAAAGTCATAACAACATTTACTAAAGTACTGCCGTTCCAAGAAGTCGTATTTGACAGCTGTCAGAATCGTGATAATACTATGGCAGAGGGTCCATTTTCCTTTGTTGACATCTCTTTTAGTATGGAGATAACAGCTGTCAAATACGACTTATTGGAACGGCTTTACTTTAATACATTAAAACATTAACATCAAAAGTACTACTTTATCTGTATGAATACTTTTATTGATACTTTAGTTAGTCTTTTTACTTACCTACAACTACAACAGTCCACTGCTGGACATGGGCCTTCCCCTATTGTGGGTTATTTCCCATACTCACAACGCTTGGCAGGCGGATTAGCCAGCGCAGTGTTATCGATGTTCACAGAGAATGTTGCAGCCCATTTCCCGGATTCATCCATTACTCGCCATTTACGACACCCACGCGTAGAAATGAGGTAATGCTATTCGAAGCCGGCACCTTTATTTTGTCACATTAATTTAGAAGCAGCAAACAATGCTCTGACAGTGTTTACTTCCTGCCTTTTACTCCAGCAGTGACCGAACAGAAGCGAACTTCCGGGGGTTTGCGATGCATACAAATAATGCAGGCATAGTGCCCTTTGTTAGTCTGTAGAGAAACAGTCTATTGAACACGGTGGTAGGAATGAATAGTAGAACAGTGAGCACACCTGCTGAAAGTTGAACTGACTCGTATTCTCTTCGATTCTCCGGGTTGACACTTTCAAAGTCTAGTTGGACGGGAATTTTTGAACGCTACTTTGATCAAGGCAACACTGATCAAAATGCACTTGGATGACCCTCCAATCAAAGTGGGCTAGGACTGCATCCAATTTTTATAAATGTAACTTTGTCCAAGCATGCTCGGATAGTGTCAAAAAGAATTGTAGATAAGTATAATGCAGTACAGAAGAATCGCCTAACATATTTGTACCGGCAGACGTAGAATACAGCTCTTTTGATTTATGACGCAACAATTTGAATATCTATAATGAAGTTACAATACCAGCAAGGTATGCTTTGGAAGTTTCTGGAATCCGCAGCCAGTTATACTCGAACTCAGCACAAAACAAACTAGAACACTTTATAAGTTAGTTAAGTTATATCATTAGTTTTAAGCATGATCTCATTTACCCTGTATAGTAATTAGGTTTATCCTGTAAAACTATATTATTGTAACTGATTAAATAAATAAATATGAAATAAATAAATAAGGTAAACTTTATTTTTATTTTAACTAGTGACTGATAGCGAAAACTCAAGACGGGCTGATCATAAGGAACAACTTTCCCCAAAGAACATAGGTCGAAATTTGAGAAAAAATTGGACTTGCCATACAAATTCACTCGGTTAGCTGGTGCATATTGTACGGGAGGTAATTTTTTTTCATATATCGGTACCAAAAACTCAGTTTTAGGTATCGTTCACTAGTAAAATTTCATCCTATATAAAGGTGCAGTTCGCGTAACTTAAACTCGGTAACAATGAAATATGAAAAGTTTCAACCACGACTTTTAAGCACGATGGTGAGATTTTTAATATCCTTCATAAAGTGGTAGGAACCAGTTTTCCGTAAAGAATTTTTTTTTTACTCGTAATTGTCAATTATATTATAACTAGTGTACCTGCTTTTCTAATAAGATTAGTCGATGTACCTGTGTGTTATTAATTAGATAACAGCAGGTTTCTCTTAATACTTAGTAGTCAAATTTGTAAGTTTAAAACACGTTAATCACTTATTTAAGATGACTGCCGTGTGATGCCGGCTTAGAATTGCATCACCCCATTTCATTCCCGTGGGAGTCGTAAGAGTCGACTTAGGGACTCGAGAAGGTGTATTGCAATTTCAGGCATTTTAGGCATAGGCAATTTCTGATTGACCCTCAAATATTTGTCAGATGTGGCGTAAATGTCTGTTTTTTGCGGCCGTTTACGCTCTGCCAAGGCTGCAAGGGATTATAGGCGTGATATGTGTGTGTGTGTCATTGTTTTAGGACTTAACTACGTAGTTTTTATAGCAGTTTTCTTTTTTCTTAATTAAACCAAAAACATCAAATGCAAGTGCTTGTGAAAAACATCATTATGGAATAAGAAAAAACCAAAAACCAATTAACCAAAGGAAAACAATGAAATTGAGCCTTATTCGCGCCGTAAGGTTTTATTACAAAATAGATAGACGCGCATATAGACAGTGTGAAATATATTTTCCCATACAATTTGTCGTTGTCAAACGACTTGAACCATGACAATGTTTTTTGTAATAACTCGGTAAATAACTTGCGCAGTTTTCTGCAATGCGGTCGGTTCTGACCTGCATTATACCATCCTATCTAACCACTATCTGATTGCGTACCGGAAACTATTCCGAGCAGCTGTTGTATGTAAATACGAAGTGTGTTCAACCAAGAAATGGTTCCGGTGGTTCCGGCATCGCCTCGTCCACCGGTTGAGCGACTAATGGGTTAATGAATAACCGTGCTCAATAGATAATTGGAATATCCTTTTGCATTGAGTATTAAAGTTTTATAATATTACTCACAACGCTTGCGTGACCGCGGATGTGATCCACGCACCGGAGCGTACTTAGTTCAGCACATCTCGCTCGCCATCCAGCGCGGTAACGCGGCGGGCGTGATGGGCACATTCGAGCCAGGTACGCTTCGGGGTGGCCTATTTGTTTAAGGGCGGGGCACACCGGCTCCGTATCCGTTCCGTATCCAGCTCTCGTCCGTAGTCACGCACGAACTTATGAAGTTGTAATGTATGGGACTGTATGAGATACGGTACACCGCTTGCGTTGCGTATCCGTTCCGTGCTGCACGCAAGCGGTGTGCCGTATCTCATACAGTCCCGTACATTACAACGTCATAATTTCGTGCGTGACTACGGACGAGAGCTGGATACGGAACGGATACGGAGCCGGTGTGCCCCGCCCTTTAGTCGTTAAGGTTTTTATTTTAATTTTGTGTTTTAGTGTTTAAATTGTATAGATAGTAAATTAATATTTGTACCCTAGTTATAAGTTCGATAAATAAATTTTGTATTCTTGTAAATGTAATTGCGTCCATATTGCAAATCTGTGGGACATCGGTCTCCTGAGTGTTTTACGACAACTCGTGTAAGAGTTTAGTCCTCTACGATAAGCTTCTTGTACCCGAGCGGGGCATTCGCTAAACTTTATGGTTTAGTTCAGTTTTTACGCTGAACTGGTAAGAGAACAAAAAAGAATACGAAATATGAAAATGTAGCTTTAATAAAACTTTGTTACATGCAAAGAGGCCATGACACAGTGCCTTAATTTTATGTTTGTCGTCAATTATGACTTCCTTCCATTTAACTTCCTCCGCATTGAACAATATAACTGTGCAAAATCTTACAAATTTACGATTTTATATACAAACAAACACATATCGCCTTTATCTCTTGCGGGGTAAGCAGGAACACAGAGCGCCAACGGGCAAAAAATACAGTAGCTATCGCCACGCCTGACAAATACTTGACGGCCGTTTAAAAAAATCGTGCAGGTTGTCAGCTTGTCGTCTAAAATTGTAATCTACATGACACCCTCGAGTCCCATTGTCACCTTTTACAAAACCCGCGGTAAAGAAATGGGGTAACGCTTTTCCAAGCCGGCCCCACACGACAGGTATGATTTAAACTTTCTGTGAAATTCAACCACTATAACCGGATCTAGGACTTGGACCACTAACCGTAGACTAAACCACAGCGCTCATCGGAGCTGATAATGTCTACGTAATCTAATCAGCGTAGGGCTTGAGCCGAGACAGTGCGGTTGGAATGAAGATAACTAATCCGCTTGGACTAATACGATTTCCACTTGGATAGGAAGTACGACTGTAATATACTGGCATGGAAGTTACTTCAAAGGGAAGAAACTCCTTTTGGTATTTATAAAGCAAAGATGACTTGGTATGAAAGTGTTATAATAAGTAGATACTAAAGATATCATGTTTTTATGTCGGTAGGTACTACGTACGCTAACTTGATTCTATTCAACAACCACTTTTGCTTTTGGACCAGGACCGTCAAAGGAGGTTCGTTTGCAAAATATGAGAACCAGATTCTGGCTTTTCATATGTGTTTTTGACTTTAATTATACAAATGTTGTGTTGTGGTCGAGGGAAGAGGGATCAAAGATGGTGGAATGGTTTTTTCAACCCGTCGTGTGGGGTATCAAATGAAAGGACATAATCTGAAATTAAAGTCAGTGGTAACAACTGCACAAAAAAAGGCAGAAAACGGTCCTCATAATATGCGAAAAACTTTCTGGCTCCCCCTGCACTATTTGCGGCGAACTGCAAATGAAACATTTATCAACTTATCTACAGAAAAAGGAATATAGATATAGTCCACTCGTTTAGAATCTGTCGGTACACTCGCAAGTACTTGTGGATATTAATTGTAATAAAGGATGATAAAGTTAGCAATAGGCAATATTTTATTTATGTTTATAGTCGTTCTTATTAATAAACTTAACTTTATTCTACATCACTTAAATTTTCAGAGTCACTACCACCTGTATTTATAACAAAATGGTCACGTTCGAAATCCTTGGTATAATATTAATTTTTCCAACAAACACAAAATTTTACTACGACTGATGCGACGGTTCGATCTAAAATGCGAAAATCATAATCAAGTGCAAGTGTACTCCGCATTCGGTGTCCTTTGTTTCGGAGGCGGCATCCTTTGGAATGTGTCGGCGCGCGCCTAGGCGGTATTATACAAAGGACGACCGTTACTTACTGATTTATACAGCTGATTTATTTGTGTGATTTTGCAGGTGATCCTACGATTACAAGTTATTCACGGTATACTCATGGTTTTGATTGTTGTGGATAATTTTTTTTAACTTTTATGTATTTACTAAAATTAACTTTCTATAGCGTTTTTTAATCAAAATATAGCTCAACTGTAGAGTGACCCGCCAACAACAAGACACAAACTTTATCACATTATAAAATAATCTAATTTAGAGTAACGTTTACAACAAGGAGAAGGAATGAGAATTCTCTCTGGGTGGCTGTAAGAGCACTGTCTGCGACAACTATTATTTGTAGAATTAATGGGTTCTATCTTTGTTTGAAACTTTCTTAGAAATGAAATTGCAATAAACATGCACAGCTGCACTCATTTTCTAAACAAGTTTAAATCATAAAAGCATTGGTTTTTGCTTGTGCATAGTATTTGGTGTATATTCAATTTTTATACTGATTATTGTACAAACTAGTTATTAGAACATATTCCTAATACGATTAAAAATTTACCATTGTCTGTATTCTTAGGTATTATGGGCAGCGGCAGTTAACAAAGGCCTTGTACTGTACTGCATACTCGATGTGGGAAATGAAGCCGCTGCGAATTTCCTGCTCATTATTCCTGCTACGTCGTTGCTCGTAGACTTATCGTAGTAGTTTGCTACGGATATGCTACGAACGTATTATACAGAATGACGAGGTAAACCCCAATATTAATAACACACTAAAATTATCTATTACCTACCAAGCAGGCAAAAATCCTCGATCCTGGATTCCTTTAAGATTGCTTTAATGAGAGTCGTTACACAAAAAGTATGGTCTGTAAAGTAGAACTGACAGTAATCGTGAAATACGAATTCCAATTTGTTTATATTAAAAATATCAAAATTTTATGTATTGTTAATGATTTTCAATAAATTGTATTAATTATAGAATGAATACCCAACTTCCACCACCAGGGCTTCAAATCTGGGTTGCTCACGAAATGTCAGTGACGAGATATAGCACGAGATATGGCATCTTCTGGCTCAACGACGAAAAAACGCGCTAATATAGAAATACATTGAACATTTTGTACTGAACAAAATAACAAATGCTTTATAACAATCAATTTATACTAAATTATAATTTTGCAAATGTGTGAGTGATGGAAATCATAAGTCAAAAAATGGATATCATTCATTCAAATTCGAATGAAATATCGGAATACGGACCCAAATATCTGTCAAAATAGGATAGCTTTCCATGCTTATTTTATGTCAAATACGAGATATAGCTTTTTGACATAAAATAACAAATCACAACATAAACAACACAGAATATTATATAATTATCTGGTTTTTTGGACTTTTCGACGAACTTAGAATGTTTTAGGTGTTTTTCAGTGTGTGTTTTAAGCTTCTGGTAGGTAGGTAAGGGAACAACCCTGAGGATGAATAGCACGAGCAGCCAATATGGACCCAACTGATCCATCCCAAATACCTTGCCTGCTTTGCCCCAATACTTCGAACAAAACTTACGAAAAGCCATGGTCTGGCCATCCTACTGCCTGGCCTGGCCACACTGGACGTATACACCGCCCCCCTGCTCAAGATGATATCAATAGCACCTACAGCGAACCCACAGTTCCATCCCAGCACAGCTCTTTCCCTGCAGCTTCCTCACTCTTTGACGACCTCGCACATCTTTAGACCATCGTCCCTGTGTTAAAGCACATATCAAGAGGTGCTTGATGTTTAACTGCTGAAAAACGAAGCTCTTCAATAGAGAAATGCATGCCTTTCGCATACACATCATTCAGTGTCCTAGACTAAGGGGTTATTTAACCACCAATATGAAGCACAACGTAGACAGTGCTCCTCTCTGCTTGGAGGCCTCGTCAATCCAGTTTTTCAAAGACCCATTTCAGTGTGAAAAAGAAATGAAACGAACGTGTATGACGGAGATTTGAGAGGAGCGGTCAGAATCCTTACGTCGGACTACGGAGTGGCTACAGCAGATTCATTCAGACAAGCACCCACCTCCTTCCAGACCAATTACTATCCCAGACAAGCCAAACCCCACCGCGCTTCACCTGGCTGTGTCGCCCTGATGACGTGATAACCCATCTGTGGTCATTTAACTCTGTCTCTGCAGCTGGCCTGGATGGAATGTGCCCTCAATACCTATGGAGCTCACTATTAATTGAAGGCTCGGCGACAGTGTCTCTGGGCCAAATATAGAGAATATTTAAAGCATAGCAATTGGAAACATGCTTAATTTATTAATACACATAAAATAGATGCATTGTAGTTTGTATATCAGAAAATTCTAAGTAGCTTGTTCCTTTTTACACAATCCTAAGACCTAAACTGAGTTTATGCTTTAAGATCGATTTCTGCCACTAAAACAGTCGTGTTTTTGTAATTATATTTTTTATTTAACATCACATACATACTTTTAAAATTAATTTTCACATCATCACATCGCATCAGCCTACGGCAGCATTCCACTGCTGAGCATAGGCCTCCCCCAGGGCACGCCATAAGGCACGATTTCCCGGTTTTTCCCTCGAGTCGCTTCTTTTTCCTATTTTCGTGTGGGACATTGAGTCATCTAACGACCCAATGAACGAGTCGCTACCAGCCACCGTCTTTAAGTCATCAGTATTCGGTACATCTGAACGGAGGGTGTCCAACGCTACGCTTGCCAAGGCGTTGCCTCAACTCGAGAAACCGCTTGCTTAAAATTAATTACTTATAATAATTTATTATCGTCAGGTTATATTTGCGAATAAAAGAGTTTCTTGGAGTCACAATGCTTTATATTCGAATAATAATTTCCAATACAATTTCTCAATTTTACGAAAAAGTGAAAAAACGCCGATGTCACATCAAACTCCAAATTCAAATCAAAACGTCATTTCTGTCTCGTCTCTATGCTCTCCTCGCCTCCTCTCCTCCATAGACACAAATGTCTATGCTCACCTCACCTCCTCCGCACCTCACCACGCCTCACCTCTTTGTATTACATCGCTCCACACCACTTCGCTTTACACTGCTCATCTCGCCAGCTAATAGCTCCTCTTCTCACCAGCCGTTACAGTCGGCCATCCTGAAACCAATTGCACCGCAATTGGCGCAAGAAAAATCGTTAATTTACAGCAGATAAATAAGATCATCCCCAGTTACGACCTCCTCATCCATCACTTTAATCCACTACATGCTATATCACCACAGCGCAGCCAAAGCGAAGCTTTTAGATAGAGGAAAGATAATATAAGAGAAACGACTGCTTGTATTTGTAGCGACCTCTGGGAGCTACAACAAGAAGCTCACTCAAAGTGGTTCACGAGAAAGCAAGACGCAACAGAAGTTCCAACATATCTGCAAGTCGGCGCCACGTGACAGAACAAAGAGCCTGAAACGCGGTAAGAGTTTTACCGCGCTACGCATATATACAACTTTCAATTCTATCCAGGTGGACCAGTAGGTCCCCTGGCCACAACACCCGGCCAGGCAGGGTAGCTACCCTTATCCCGACTCCGCCTGGAACGCTCCATTCTGCCTATTGGCATGACTCCTGTCACCCGCCATATATTTACACATTACATTTATCTTAGCTAGCTTAGGTTGATACCCTTGCCGACTGTATTATGATGCTACCCTATCTTTGCAGACTGTATTTACTAAAGTAGCTAATTTTGTTAAAGATCCTACTTATTTCAACTGTATTAACTCTACTCTATCTCATCTCGGACTCGTACTCGGGGGTGTGTATTGCTATTTTAGGCGATGGGCTGACAACCTGTCACTATGGCGATACACAATTTTCCGAATGACCCTTTAAATATTTGTCAGACGTGGCGTAAATGTCCGTTTTTTTTGCGGCCGTTTACGTTCTGCCTACCCCGCAAGGGATTATAGGCGTGATATGTGTATGTATGTATCTCATCTGTATCGCTTGTCATCTGCACCTCTTTCTCCCCACACCGCAGTAATAAAAAATCCGCACTCACCTCACAAACACATTGCTAAGCTCGTTTGATCATGTCGCCCTCGATCCGGTGTATGGCATCCTCTCTCATGTTACACACCTTCAAGTATCCTACTCCATCGTGAACTATTAGAACTGGCTATCTTTCTTTCTTTCTTTTCGTGTGGGACACCGATCCGATGATCCCTGGCTATAGCATAGTGAGTACAGCCATTGCTATGCTATCTATGTCCTGCACACACGTCTCCTTGCTTCGTGCATGCTACAACCACATTTAATAAGCTGTTGCCCACGGCACCTTGTCTTCAGCTATCTGTACTCCATAACCAGAAACTTAATCACAGGCATCTACGTCATCAAAATTTCTCAAAGGTGTCAATTTCAAATATTCGTCAACCCTTCTTGCTTCTTGGAAGTTGAAAACTTGATCGGATTGATAATGATCAAAAGCTGACAAGAATCTTTCATATACTTTGTCTGGCGTCGAACATTAAAATGCTTGAGCATTAGCTTGCAGCTCGTCGGGTAAACCCCGTATTATACAAGACACCACTACCTGTTCACTTTGCAGACATCGATAGCTCAGAACCAACTTCTCTTGGCAGTATATAGTCATACTTTTACTGGTCAACTGTGGCCTTGCATCATCTCTTCCAAAATGACTTGTTTACCACTCCTCCCATGTATGTTCATAAGATTGAAATTCAAGTCTCATCATCATGATCATCTGCCAGCCCTTATCCTAATTTATATGGGATCGGCGCAACATGTTTTTTCTTCCATTCATCTCTATCAGCTGTCAAGTCTACATTTACACCCTTTTGCTTCAATAAGATTCAAGTCTTTTTAACCAAATGCGTGCCTGACCTTTCAGCTTCGATTGAAAGTTAGAAGTTTCGTATAATCACTCCTCCAGCTGTAGGTAATTTCCCCCAGTTGTTCAATTTCCTTAATCCAACTCTGAATATTCATATTCTGGTCTACCGGGTGAAAATCAAGATTAAGTTCAGCGGTGTTGAAATTATCAATGGAATTCAATTCGGTACCGACTGTCTTCTTCATTTAACATAATTTAAACAGCTGTTCGCAGCGTTTTTGTGATAAAGTTTTCCAAATCTGGTCATGACAAACATTTCCTGGCTTCTTCTTTTGTCGTACATACCGTCTAGGTTTCTCGCCTGAACCCCCCTGCAGAGTTCTCTTCATAATGGACTTGGAATCATCCCGCTTCTGACTATTATCGTCAGGTTATATTTGCGAATAAAAGAGTTTCTTGGAGTCACAATGCTTTATATTCGAATAATAATTTCCAATACAATTTCTCAATTTTACGAAAAAGTGAAAAAACGCCGATGTCACATCAAACTCCAAATTCAAATCAAAACGTCATTTCTGTCTCGTCTCTATGCTCTCCTCGCCTCCTCTCCTCCATAGACACAAATGTCTATGCTCACCTCACCTCCGCACCTCACCACGCCTCACCTCTTTGTATTACATCGCTCCACACCACTTCGCTTTACACTGCTCATCTCGCCAGCTAATAGCTCCTCTTCTCACCAGCCGTTACAAATTTTGTACTCGATGATTTCCTCTAGGACCAAGATAACCACCGGCACCGTGTAGAACCACCAGTAGTGGTTCTAGAGGTATCCTCAAACTGTTGTTGGCTATGTGTTTCTATTACGGTGGCATCATGTGGAAGTTAAAGTAAAACAAATCGAATTTCAAATTAGTTAATTGTATTTAATTCATTTTCCTGCCCCATCAGCAGTTTCTTGAAAAAATAACTTTTTAAAAGGATCAACAGTTTAACTTGATACCTATCTTAAAGGGCTGCTGATAACACCTATCTATCTAATATAAATAATAGTCAATCTATAAAAGTCCTGTTTTGGTTGAGAGTTTTTATAGCATCTGATGTGTTCTTCTTGCTCGTGCACTACAATTTTTGCAACGATACTTTCGGACGAATTACTCTGGCAAATTGTGTGAAAACCGCAATACTTTGCACCATTATAGTGTTTCCTGGAGACAGCTGCGCTGCAATGAAAACATAAAGTAGTTAATATCTGGTAAACATAAGCTTACCATCAAACAAGTGAACCAATATTCCGCCGGTATTTTAGGCAGAATCTGGGATATTATGAGCCAAGTTAACACACACAATCACTCCTAAACATTGTATATATATATACACAATATAAGTTAGATTAATATGATTATACTACCATATTATAATAGAAGATGGCAATGCTGGAATGTTGTGCATTGGGAAAGCTTCAAGGCTTTCACTAAGAGCCTTGTACCTTATGATGCCTTGTTACAGTTTATTCGCCAATATACGTTCATTTATGCAAAAGAAACACGTAATTTTTTATTTCACGTTTGTTATTGTAGACAATGTCAACGTCAATAGGTAAAATGACAACTGAATAAACGACAGCAATGAAATTTTGTAAAAAAAGGCTCTTTGAAATGACATGATTTTACCAAAAAGAATTTGGTAAAATAGTCCCGTTCACGGTTGTTTCTACCTTTTAACAAGGACCATAATATATGGTCCTTGCTTTTAATAATAAAAAATTGATTGCTTTTCAAGTTACCATTACGTTTCCTATTATTATTATTTTATTATAGTATTACCGCTAAAACCGCTAAGTATAATTGAGGTATAAGTATGGCGATACTCAATTTTCCAAATGACCCTCAAATGTTCGTTAGACGTGGCGTAAATGTCCGTTTTACGGCCGTTTACGCTCTGCATACCTCACAAGGGATTATAGGCGTGATATATGTATGTCTTCGAGCAACACGGTCTTCCGTCTCGTTCCGCGGAAGGCCGTCGTTGCTCGAAGATGTATGTAAAGCAACCGACTGTCAAACGTTACAAGATTGAACTGTGATAGTCAACATTCACACTTATCATGTCAATTCCTTCCGGGGGAGGCAGAGCGTAAAAGACCGTTAAAAATGCCCCTTCATCATCACGTCTGCTAAATACTTTATGGTTTTTTCAAAAAATTGTGTAGAGATGTAGATAAATTGTTGGTCCATAGCCTCCAGTTGTTATACGTAGCTAGGAACGTGAAGCCAGTCCCTTGGTCACCTCTTATGTATTTACTGAATATTATACGTTCTTACGTTTGTAGTGTTTTTTTCATATTAAGAAGTTTATATGTGCCAAACCGCAATATTTTTAACTAATCTAGGACTACGTTCTCTAAACAAGGTGATAATTTATTGAATTATGATTATTCTTTCAAAGAGAACATACCAATTATAGACTTATTCTGTTTTTACATATTATCCTTAATAATGATATACCTACATCTACTGCTTAGAACTCCAGCTCTGCTTAGGATTACATTTTCAGATTTTAATTATTTAGAATAAAATTTCTTCTTCGTGTCCAGTTCTATATAATTTGTTGTCAATATTTTGTAAAGGCCACGGCACTCCTAGTTGCCGTGTCCTTCCTGCTATTGTTCGAGATGGGGCTCCACAGTCTCAATTGGTCGTTTTATCCATGAAGCCTCATTTGCCGTGTTCACCCTGCAGTGGCCAACTTGACCGATGGTGTGATGAACCCCACAGCAGCCGGCCAACGGGAGCACCATAATTGGTCCCTGGCTTGCGGCGCATTGTCTGTAGCAGATGTATTCCTCATAAGCTTTTTCGGGTTTTCAAACGAGCGCGAGACATTAAGTAGTTGTCCAGTGTGTGTCGAGTGTCGGTTTCTTGCTTCTGTTACTCCAATGCACAAGCTACTTCTCACTGGATGTCTGGTGCCGATATGTCTGCTTAAGGATACAGCATATTCAGAGGAATAGGTTTGAGGTTCTAGAATAAATAAAGTATCGTAAATCGTAATAGTAAACCGTGGGTTTGACAATATTAGCTAAGTAACAAACACATATATTATGCCACTAAACTTAAAAAAAATCGCAATGATTTCTGGGAACTGCAACGAATGCATAAATAAACCTAGCATAGGAACGATTTTATTAGCGACTGAAAATAGTAAAAATCGTAGTAGGACTAAAGTATTTGTTAGTACCTTAACCAAATGCATTTGTACAGTTTATCATCTTCTTCTGCAAAAAATATAATATGATGTCTTCTCGGGCCGGCTGGAACATGAGCTAGCCCAAAGCTAGCGGGTTTTTCCAGAAAAAAACAGCTATTCACTCGATTCTTCTTTATTATCATCATTTGTGAAAATTACTTTCCTTTTGTTTGTTTTGATATTTTGTTTACATTTTACATATTGAATGACCGGAATGAACGATATTTGAAACATTAGGCTAAAATGTTTTCTGTTTCTTCTGTTGCCATAAAAACTGAAGGGGATGGAGTAACCAATTTGGTTCAGATACTGGCCAGAATCTCAGAATAGGGCCATATCTCGTTTTTGACATTATCAGCTGATTATGATTGATATTTAGCCGCTCGCATGTGCGGTTTATAGCTTACAATATAATCCTACATTGCTGGCTCTAAAGAAACCGAGTGTGATTTTGGTAACAAAATCCGTAATGTATAAGGCCAAAAGCGTAACCGAAGCCAGAACCGCCATATCTCGTTCGATATATGGCCTCAGATTCGGCCCCCAGTCCACTACTAATGTAAGAATAAAAGTAATCGTAGGGGTAACTCTGACACCAAGTTTCGTCAGATTGTTCAGCATTGTCGTAAGACTATTAGCTCAAACAGAGCTTATACAGCCATGAAAAATTTTGCCTCAGGCACTAATTTTATCATCTGTCACAGACGTGTGAGGCCAATGATGATGATGATTAGCTCAAATTACAAACATGCATATTTCAATCGAAAATAGTAAATAAATTCATCGCGGGTAAAACTACGGTTCAGATAAGTAGTCTGAATAAATAAATATACACACAAAAATAATTCGATTAGGCATTTGCATCATTTAACCACAAATTACATAAACCACTATAACCTATCGTGGGAAAATGAATTGATCAATATTATAGCAGCTGTTGTCGCTACCACCACATCTATTTTTTTATAGCATTGAGTTTGTTGGTAAATGTACCTCTTGTAAAGATGCCTCTTAAAAAAAAACGATTGCAAGACAGTTAAAAATATATAAATTCAAAGCAAGTAATTATGAAACAAAAACATTTGCTTAAAGATAGCGTTGAGTTGAGCTGTTGTTAACTAAGCTGCTTTAATTAACTAAGCTTTTTGTGAAAAATAAAATCTTTTATAATAAGTTAGTCATACGGTAAATTATAATTTCAATTTCGGCTTTTTAATTGAATTCAGTGGATGTGATTCTGGGAGTAAACAATAAACATAACACATTATTAGTGAACGATAAACTTGTATCTACTCGTTTGTTTCGTTGAGTGAAAGTGACGTAAGCTTCTATAGAGAACAAACTTTGACCACGGACAGCGTTTCTTTCCAATCCAATGCAGTAGAGGATTGCGATCTGTGGTCAAACTTTTGGTATCGGTCGGTGGGGTCGGGAGACGTTCGCACTCTTTATTCCGAGCAGGGGCAGCAATCGTATGCTGCTGTACAAAGACAGTGCGCTACTATTTCTGGTTTGTACGGGTTTGTATGTATCAAAAGGACCAAACGGCAACCGCACGCGTCGTTATTGGGTAAGTCCTTGGGGTAGTGCGCTGTCAATTTGGACAGCAGAATGCGGTTGCTGTTGCTGCTCGAAAAGAAAAAACCTTTACTCTGTTAGCGCCGCAATATATTTGCGTATAGTCATGGAGAAAATATTCTAGAGAAAAGTCAATCGTAAAGTAAATAGCGTACCTCACAAATTTCCTCTTTATCCTAGATGGTGAGTAAACGCAGAAGTAGAAGGTTAACTAGTTAAATCTCATAAACAGTGTCTCTTTTTAAAATTTACCTATTAAACAGACCTCGGATTTATTAAATTTAAAAAATACTCGGAATATAAGGATTTAATTAAATGTATTCACCCATAAATCAGCATTTGAAGGAGTAACAAAATATGGCGTAGTAAACTGAAATTGCGCTTTTTTATTTTGGACACTCTAGTAGGTATATTTCCTCCAAGGTGTAGTATTGTAGTTCGATCGCCAAGTTTCGGGTGGTTTGAATATCTTTGATTCTATCAAAGATTTTGCGTGCATGTTGTCAAATCTAATGCTATTATTCCTGAAACCTCAACCCATTTATCTTTGTCCTATCCTAGAGAGATCTGCACGAAAATACATCGTTATAAAATTATACCTATTTCAAACGAAACAAGGGCTAATAATTAATGCATACCTCCCACGCGCAATTCCAGGGGGCCAAATCTGAGGCCATATATCGAACGAGATATAGCGGTTCTGGCTTCGGTTACGCTTTTGGCCTTATACATTACGGATTTTGTTACCAAAATCACACGGGGTTTCTTTAGAGCCAGCAATGTAGGATCATATTGTAAGCTATAAACCGCACATGCGAGCGGCTAAATATCAATCAAAATCAGCTGATAATGTCAAAAACGAGATATGGCCCTATTCTGAGATTCTGGCCAGTATCTGAACCAAATTGGTTACTCCATCCCCTTCAGTTTTTATGGCAACAGAAGCAACAGAAAACATTTCAGCCTAAAATGTTTCAAATATCGTTCATTCCGGTCATTCAATATGTTGAATGTAAACAAAAATCAAAACAAACAAAAGGAAAGTAATTTTCACAAATGATAATAATAAAGAAGAATCGAGTGAATGGCTGTTTTTTTCTGGAAAAACCCGCTAGCTTTGGGCTAGCTAATGTTCCAGCCGGCCCGAGAAGACATCATAATGTATTTTTTGCAGAAGAAGATGATAAACTGTACAAATGCATTTGGTTAAGGTACTAACAAATACTTTAGCCCTACTACGATTTTTACTATTTTCAGTCGCTAATAAAATCGCTCCTATTATGCTAGGTTTATTTATGCATTCGTTGCAGTTCCCAGAAATCTTAGCGAATTTTTTAAAGTTTAGTGGCATAATGTCTGTGTTTGTTACTATTACGATTTACGATACTTTATTTATTCTAGAACATCAAACCTATTCCTCTGAATATGCTGTATCCTTAAGCAGACATAGCGCCACCAGACGTCCGGTGAGAAGTAGTTTGTGCATTGGAGTAACAGAAGCAAGAAACAGATTTTATTTATTTATTTATTTGTTTATTTGCCAACGACACCCACTGGACAACTACTCAATGTCTCGCGCTCGTTTGAAAAGCCGAAAAAGCTTATGAGGAATACATCTGCTACAGACAATGCGCCGCAAGGCAGGGACCAATTGTGGTACCCCCGTTGGCCGGCTCCTGTGGGGTTCATTACACCGTCGCTCAAGTAGGCCAATGCAGGGTGAACACGGCAAATGAGGCTTCATGGATAAAACGCAGACCTACCAATTGAGTCTGTGGAGCCCCATCTCAAACAATAGCAGGGAGGATCTGAATACGGCAACTAGGAGTGCTGTAGCCTTTACAAAATTTTGTCAAAAAATTATATAGAATTGAACACGAAGAAGAAGTTTTATTCTAGGTACTTAAAATCTGAAAATGAAACCCAAAGGAGTTCTAAGCAGTAGATTTATATCATTATTAAGGATTATAAGTAAAAACAGAATGAGTCTTTAATTGGTATGTTCTCTTTGAAAGAATAATCATAATTCAATAATTTATCATCGTTTTTAGAGAACGTAGTCGTAGATTAGTTAAAAATATTGCGGTTTGGCACATATAAACTTCTTAATAGGAAAAATCCACTATACAAACGTAAGATCTCATGCTATTCAGTAGATACGTAAGAGGTGACCAAGGGACTGGCTTCACGTTCCTAGCTACTACGTATAACAATTGGTGGCTATGGACCAACAATTTATCTACATCTCTACAAAATTTTCTGTAGACAGAAAAAAAACATAAAGTATTTAGCAGACGTGATGATGAAGGGGCATTTTTTACGGTCTTTAACGCTCTGCCTCCCCCGGAAGGAATTGACATGATTTGTGTGAATGTTGACTATCACAGTTCTATTGTAACGTTTGACAGTCGGTTGCTTTACATCTTCGAGCAACACGGTCTTCCGTCTCAAGCTTTACATACGTCATACATACATATATCACGCCTATAATCCCTTGTGGGGTATGCAGAGCGTAAACGGCCGTAAAACAGACATTTACGCCACGTCTGACGAACATTTGAAAATTGAGTATCGCCATACTTATATTATACTTAGCGGAACTACTATATTAGAATAATTTATAATATGAAAAGTGATGGTAACTATTAGATATGGGAACTATTGGGAACAAGGAGACAAGTAAAAGGCGCCACAGTCAATTACGCACTGACTGTATTATAATATATCAATGTGTGAGTGGGCGCAGCCATCTCACCTACACAACAACCCTCCCCCTTAAACTAACACTAAACAAGAACTTAGCTAAAAGAATTTCCTAAAATCAATGTTCCGAGATCTCAAAGTTCTAGTTGGTACAGTGACCTCAGGTTCTCTTTCTGATCCATCTGGTGGCGGGTTGACAACTGGAATACTTTGGTCAGAAGCAGAACCAGTGGGTGCAAGCATCTCTGGTGTTGGTGTTGGTGTTGCGAAGTCATCTGGAGAATCATGAGCTATCAGAGGCGTTTCAGGTAGTGAGGCCCCTTGAAAGTCGACAGCTGGAGGCGTAGATGGTTCAGCGTGGTTGCTTGTCTGTCTTCCAACATCTCCTTCCCCCGCTGAATTTGATGTAGTTCCAGGAATATGTATCGGTAGGAACACTCTTTCTGGTTCTGACTTGTTTTGTGAAGTGGTGAGAACCTCTTTGGTCAAATCAACTTCTCTTATATTATACTTTTTGATTTGATTTTTGTGTTTTTTAACTAATATTTTGGATTCTATGTCTTCAATAATATAAAGTACATTACCCTGCTTCTGTATAACTTTGCCCCTTAACCATATATATTTATCCTTATTAATATATTTTTTATACCAAACTTCTTCGTCCTCGTGAAAATCTTTTCGATCCACTCCACCATAATATTTACACTGCAAGGACTGTTTACGTTTTACTTCAGAATCGAGATCGGTGAACGCAGATGAAACGTTAGGTTTTAAAAGATCTTAATGGTTGGCCAAATATTATTTGCGCTGGCGATTTGCCAGTAGTAGTGTGTACGGAGTTCCTATAGTTGAACAGGTATCTCGATAACTCTAAACCTAATTTTTGTTTATTTGATTTAGGTGAGAGTAGCACACCCTTAATCCCTTTTTTAACTATTTTAACATATGACTCTGCCTGCCCGTTGCTAGCTGGATTATAGGCTGGGCTTGTTAAATGTTTAATACCGTTTAACTGACAAAAATGTTTAAATTCCACGGAGGTAAAAGACGTGCCATTATCACTAACAATTATCTGAGGAATGCCGAATCTGGACAACACTTCACATAATTTTTCTATCACTTTATTTGAACTGAAGTTATTTTTAATATTGAAACACTCAACCCATTTACTATAGGCATCCACAACAACAAGGTAGGTATCGCCATTAATGGGGCCAAGTCCATCTAAATGTATTCTTTGAAATGCGTACTTTGGGAACTCCCACGGCGAGAGGGGCGCGCGCGGTGGAGAGGGACGCAGCTGAGTGCAAATTTCACAGCTATTAATTAACTTTTCGATCGCTGCATCAACTCCCGGAAACCAAAACCGCGACCGTGCTTCTGCTTTACTTTTTACAATACCAAAATGTGCCGAATGTAATTCTTTAAGTACCTTTTGCCTTAAACTTTCTGGTATTACGACCTTGTGTCCTCTCATTAAGCAGCCACTTTCAATTGCTAACTCTAAACGACATGAATGATAAGGCTTTAAAGTTACGTTAACCATTTTAGGTGGCCATCCATAAATAACGTACTGCATTACTTGCTTAAGAATGACGTCATTACCCGTTTCGCGACGCAAATCATTAATAGTTATAGGTAAATCACCTTCCACTATGAAGTTAATATAAGATGCGCGATCACAATTGAGGTAATGAATGGTAGGGCTACTAGGGCTAGACGTTGCCCCCACCTCCCCGCGCACTTCCGTAGAATCCCATTGATGAGGCAGCGAAGCGCGCGATAAAAAGTCAGCGCTATTATTCTTACTCCGAACGTATTCGATTACGTAATTATACGCAGATAAGAATATCGCATACCTTTGAAGCCTATTAGCAGTGACTTCTGGAATGCCTCGATTAGATCCAAAAATAGATAGAAGGGGCTTGTGGTCTGTGCGTAGGATAAACGGTTCCGACCGCCCGTACAAATATTGATGGAACCTTTTAACGCCAAAAATGATCGCAGTTGCTTCTTTTTGAATTTGCGCATAATTTTTTTCAGCGGAGTTAAGCGTTCGCGAAGCAAATGAAATTGGACGTTCTTTGCCATCAGCACCTACTTGGGACAAAATAGCGCCAAGGCCGGTATTCGATGCGTCTACAGTTAAAATTGTTTTAGCGCTCAAATTATAATGCGCCAACACTTGATCAGACGATAATTGTCTTTTTATCTCAACGAAGGCTTGATCGTGTTTATCTGTCCAGCGCCATTTAACACCCTTTTTAAGTAGTTCGTACAGTGGACTTAATATAGTCGACGCTCCCTGCACAAAATTCCTGTAATAGTTAATTAACCCTAAGAAAGATTGCAATTGGCTAACATTTTTCGGCACGGGAGCCTCCATTATTGCTGTGACTTTTTTTTCCGATTTCCTAAGTCCATTTTTATTAATTATATGGCCTAAATATGAAATCTCATTTTTGAAAAATTCGCATTTATTCTTTTGCAAAACTAATCCAGCCTCTTTAAAACGTTGTAATACGGTATTCAACCTACTAAGATGTACACTCTTATTCGGACCTGTTATTAAAACATCGTCAAGGAAACAAGAGACTCCGTCTATTCCCGCCAAAATATTATTTAATGCCCTCTGAAAAATGGCAGGTGCGCTTGACAGACCAAATATTAATCGGTTATATTTGAATAACCCCTGACAAGTGTTTATGCATGTAATATTTTGTGGGTCATTTATCATAATCTGATTATAGGCCATTGACATATCCAACTTAGAAAATTGTTCTCCGCCATGTAGTTTCGCGAATAGTTCCTCTACTGTGGGCAAGGGGTATTTTTCTACGATTAACTGTTTTTTTATTGTTTGGGAATAATCCGCACAAATGCGTACCGAACCGTCTCGCTTCAACACAGGCACTATAGGCGAAGCATACTCGGAATGATCGATCGGTTGAATAATACCTAAACTTACTAGCCTATTTAACTCGTTAGTAACCTTATCTTTTAAAGCAAAAGCCACTGAGCGTGCCTTACAAAAAACTGGTTTAGCGTCCGGTTTTAATGGCAAGTCTACTTTGTATTTTGTAAAACACCCCAATTTATCAGTGAAAATGTCTTTATACTTTAAAATCAAATCTTCAACGACATTTGAGACTTGTGCTCGGATAGCTTTTATTTTTGCGAGCTCCAGATCGAATAAAGATATAAAATCGCGACCTAGAAGAGGCGGTCCACCGTTTCTAACTACATGAACGCTCAACACATGTTCACTATTTTGATAACAAACATTTAAACGTGCAACCCCTATAGTTGATATATCTGCACCGGTGTAAGTAACTAAGTTTTTTGTGGGTGGCGATAGTGGCACGTCGTTGAAATAAGTTTTATAAGTATTTTCAGAGATTGCGGTGACATCAGAACCGCTATCAACTTCAAATTTTAAATACAAGTTATTGATACACACAGTTTCAACCATAGGTTTACCGTTTATACATCGAATATTATATAACTTACCATCATCGTTATCACCTTCGCTCACCTCTCCCGATTCTACGTAATTAACCCTTTCGTTTTTACACATATTACGTAAATGACCCTTCAGATTACACTTCTTACACCTGAAATTGCGGAAGCGACATTTTTCAGCACTATGATTGGACCGGCCGCAAACATTACACTTTTTCGTGATTTTGAAAACACTTTCCGATTCTGCTGTTGACGAAGTTGAAGCCGACACAGACGGTATACCGGAAAATGCCGATGAAGCCGCTACAGCGCCTTCACGAGCGTATTTAATACTTTCAGCTTGTTCTACCGCTCCAGCTAACGTGAGGGTGGCGATATCTGCTCCAAAAAGTTTTTCACGTTCACAACCAGGAATCATTCCCATTAGAAATTTATCCGTGAGCGTTTCTTCTAAGTTTTTGAACTTGCAGGTAGCAGCGAGTCCACGTAACCGCGCGGCCCACTGAGCATGACCTTCGCCGACCTTCTGCATAGCCGAGTAAAATTTGGCACGATCCGCAAATCCCTTTCGTTCAGGATTAAAATGCTTATCCAAGACTGATACGACTTCGACGTAATTAAATGTTTCTAAGACTTTCGGTAACGCCAAATTACTCGCTAAACGGTAGGTTTCCTCTGCGAGTGCACTCAATAAAATTGCCCGCCGCTGTTCTCCCTGCTTGTCCTTTTCTTCGGTAATCCCATTAGCAATGAACCATTGTTCAATCCTGTTTTTATAAGTATCCCAACGATGATTTTCGTGGTTAAACACCGAAATTAAACCAAACGGTGCGGTAGCCATCTTCGTTCGCCACTATTAGATATGGGAACTATTGGGAACAAGGAGACAAGTAAAAGGCGCCACGGTCAATTACGCACTGACTGTATTATAATATATCAATGTGTGAGTGGGCGCAGCCATCTCACCTACACAACAGTAACTTGAAAAGAAATAAATTTTTATTATTAAAAGGTAGAAACAACCGTGAACGGAACTATTTTACCAAATTCTTTTTGGTAAAATCATGTCATGTCAAAGAATCACAAAATGTCGTTGCTGTCGTTTATTCAGTTGTCATTTTACCTATTGACGTTGACATAGTCTACAATAACAAACGTGAAATAAAAATTTACGTGTTTCTTTTGCCTAAATAAACGTATATTGGCGAATAAACTGTAACAAGGCATCATAAGGGCTCTTAGTGAAAGCCTTGAAGCTTTCCCAATGCACAACATTCCAGCATTACCATCTTCTATATTAGAAAAAAAAAACTGGTAGCCAGAGCGATATATCTTTTTACTTTGATGATGATCACACACAATTTTAGTTCCTACAATGTTTAGGAGGAGTGATTGTGTGTGTTGGCTCATTAAATCCCAGATTTTGCCTAAAATTCCGGCGGAATATTGGTTCACTTGTTTGATGGTAAGCTTATGTTTACCAGATATTAACTACTTTATGTTTTCATTGCAGCGCAGCTGTCTCTAGGAAACCCTATAGTGGTGCAAAGTATTGCGATTTTCACTCAATTTGCCAGCGTAATTCGTTCGAAAGTTTCGTTGCAAAAATTGTAGTGCACGCCGAGCAAGAAGAACACATCAGATGCGATAAAAACTCTCAGCCAAAACAGGATTTTCATACATTGACAAGTTATGATTTCTATTATATGGATAGGTGTTATCAGCCGCACTTTAAGATATCAAGTTAAACTATTAATCCTTTTGAAAAGTAATATTCTAGGAAAATTTATCAAATACAATTAACTAATTTGAAATTCGATTTGTTTTACTTTAACTTCCACATGTTGCCACCGTAATAGATACACATAGGCAACCCCAGTTTGATGATACCACTAAACTAGAACCACTGGTGGTTCTACACGGTGCCGGTGGTTCTCGTGGTCCTAGAGGAAATCATCAAGTACACTTTTTGTAAATGCCACTTGTTTTAGGTAGCACCAACACCGGATGTATGTAGCACTAACACTGCGAGGTTAAATAAATAAAAAAATATTAAAATTAATTTTAAGCAAGCGGTTTCTCGAGTTGAGGCAACGCCTTGGCAAGCGTAGCGTTGGACACCCTCCGTCCAGATGTATCGAATAAAAGACGGCGGCTGGTAGCGACTCGTTCATTGGGTCGTTGGACGACTCGATGTCCCACACGAAAAGAGGAAAAAGAAGTGACTCAAGGGAAAAACGGGAAATTGTGCCTTATGGCGTACCCTGGGGGAGGCCTATGCCCAGCAGTGGAATTCTGCCGTAGGCTGATGCGATGTGATGATGTGTAATATAATTTTAAATGTATGTATGTGATGTAAAGTAAAAAATATGATTACAAAAACACGATTGTTTTAGAAGCAGAAATCGATCTTAAAGCATAAACTCAGTTTAGGTCTTAGAATTGTGTAACAAGGAACAAGCTACTTAGAATTTTCTGATATACAAACTACAATGCATCTATTTTATGTGTATTTAATAAATTTAGCATGTTTACAATTGCTATGCTTTAAATATTCTTTATAGGTACTTGGCCCAGAGACACTGTCGCCGTGCCTTTAATTTATAGTGAGCGCCATAGGTACTGAGGGCACATTTCATCCAGGCCAGCTGCAGAGCCAGAGTGAAATGACCATAGATGGGTTATCACGTCATCAGGGGGACACAGCAAGGTGACGCGCGGCAGAGAGGAGCACTGTCTACGTTGTGCTTCACATTGGTGGTTAAATAACCACTTAGTCTAGCATACTGAATGATGTGTATGCGAAAAGCATGCATTTCTCTATTTTAGAGCTTCGTTTTTCAGCAGATAAACATCAAGCACCTCTTGATATGTGCTTAAACACAGGGACGATGGCCTTGAGATGTGCGAGGTCGTCAAAGAGTGAGGAAGCTGCAGGGAAAGAGCTGTGCTGGGATGGGACTGTGAATTCGCTGTAGGTGCTATTGATATCATCTTGAGCAGGGGGGCGGTGTATACGTCCAGTGTGGCCAGGCCAGGCAGTAGGATGGCCAGACCATGGCTTTTCGTAAGTTTTGTTCGAAGTATTAGGGCAAAGCAGGCAAGGTATTTGGGATGGATCAATTGGGTCCATATTGGCTGCTTGTGCTATACATCCTGAGGTTTGTTCCCACCAGAAGCTTGAAGCGCACACTGAAAAACACCTAAAACATTCCAATATCTTCGAAAAGTCCAAAAAAAACAAATAATTATAAAATATTCTATGTTGTTTATGTTGTGATTTGTTATTTTATGTCAAAAAGCTATATCTCGTATTTGACATAAAATAGGTATAGAAAGCTATCCTATTTTGACAGATATTTGGGTCCGTATTCTGATATTTCATTCGAATTTGAATGAACTATTTGCATTTTTTGACTTACGATTTCCATCACTCACACATTTGCAAAATTATAATTTAGTATACATTGATTGTTATGAAGCATTTTGTTAATTTGTTCAGTACAAAATGTTCAATGTATTTGTATGTTAGCGCGTTTTTTCGTCGTTGAGCCAGAAACTTCCATATCTCGTGCTATATCTCGTCACTGACATTTCGTGAGCAACCCAGATTTGACGCCCAGATTTTACAACTTGTAAAAGCAAATGTTTACCAGCTTATATTAGGATAACCTTTTCATTTATTATACTAACCTACTTACTCAGGAATGTTACAATATAAACGATCAACAAAACACACAAGATTTTTTGCATTGAGAACGTTGTTGTGAAATTATTTTGATTATTTTATCTATGATAATGCAAGACAATACTTTTGCTGCTAACTTAAGATGTCCGTATCTGATGACTGTTGAAAAAGCTTTTCATGCGACGTTTTCTTTTAGTATTTGTAGATCAAATAATTGGATGGCTGTTTTGATGGGGGGAGGGGAATCACGGGATACATAGGTAAAGGATTTGTATGGGAATAAGATGGGGATTCGCAATTTCCTTTCGTCTGGCAGACGTGTGCGTTACAGATCGCAACGGCCTTCAAGTGGGAGACCCGCCTTATTTTAGCGACTTTGCATCATAAGAACTTTGACACTGTGGTTTAATTAATAAAAACAATGGTCAGCAGAGACAATTAAAATTCTACACAAAATGTTAAACTGATCTAACTTTTTTATTTAGCTAGACTTCAGAAAATTTGATTTCAACTGCTAATAAATAAAAAACTATATAGTTTGCAACAAATAGATCAATTTTTGCTGTATTCATTGCAGTTTCTTTAAGCAGGTCATTTATGATTCACTTGCTAGCTACGTCACCCATCTGTTTTAGCGTACTATCCTATACAGAGAATTTTATTAATCGGTTCAGTAAATTTCTTAATTTGAACTTCATTAATATGAGGTAATGAAAAATCCGACGCGCCGTACTTACACTAATAACTTAAAGCAACTAATTTATCTTCCACTCTATTTATGCAAGCTTGTTGTTAAGAAAGTAAACATAAGTTAGTTACGAAGTGTAACTTAAGCGTTTTATCTTAGAAGTGTCGTACCGCGACCATCGTTCACACTCAGCTTGGTGCACACTAGTTCGCTAAAAGTTTAGATAACTTTATTTGTCATCAGGCGAGGTAGATCTTCTATGGCAATCCACTCACCAAAGTTAATTTTACAATTTCGTGAATGATGACGAAGAAATCAAGCGCTTCGCCCAGCGGATTCAACCGTTGTTTACCCGAGTCAACTCTTTTTCCGCCATTCTATCTATTAAAGAACATAAATACACATATTATCACGCCTTCATCCCTTGCGGGGTAGGCAGTGTAAACGGCTGTAAAAAAGGAAATTTACGCCACGTCCGACAAACATTTGAGGGTCATTCGGAATATTGTGTATCGCCATGGTGACAGGTTGTCAGCCCATCGCCTGAAATTGCAATACACACCCTCGAGTCCCTTCATCGCCTCTTACGACACCCACGGGAAAGAAATGGGGTGATGCTATTCTAAGCCGGCATCACACAGCAACGCATTAAAATCTATTGCGTAGTTTTAAAGATCTTAACATAAACGACAAAAAGACTAGAAGCGACTTTGTTTTATACTATGTAGTGATGATGCTAATCATCTAAAAATATCTATCTCATTATGTGTGACCGCCAAAGTATAAAACAGTCTATGTACTTACTTTTATCAGACATAGATTTAAAGCCTTTTGTCCATACTGGCCTGATGGTGTAGTGGATCGGTAGTACCCCTGCCTGCTACGCTGAGAGTCGTGGGTTCGATCCCCACAAGACATAAATATTAGATAAGTCATTATCAAATATTTATGTTTAGTCTGGGTGTTTTCTATGTCTATATTATGTATTTATCTACAAAAAAAGTATTCATATCAGCTATCTTGTTCCCATAGTACAAGCTTTGCTAAGTCTGGGGCTAGATGGCGCTTTGTGAATTGTCCAGGATATTTATTAATACATTATGTTGATGCAAAATCATTTCCGTCTTCTAAGTAAGATATATGGGTTTGTGGAAACAATAGGAGCTTAATTTAGCCAACGGTAAAATAATTAAGCGATGGCAAAACACCATAACTCCTTTCTAATTGGTTTTCGTAATGTCAGTAACTCGCTGATATTTTAAGCATACCAGCAGGGTGGGAGAGGCCTATACGTCCAGCAGTGGATTGCAATAGGCTGATGTATGTATGTGTGTATGTACAGAAAGTCAGCAACTTAAAGTGCTACTTCTTAGTGACTGTATGAAGAACCAGTATATGCTGAACCCTTATGTGGTAACGTGATGTCTTGCTGATAGTAGAGGTACATAGATCTAAATATACCTCTACATATGTAGCGAACTTATTTATCTTGCTTCCTTCAAGGTAAATTAGGTGCGCACCCGATGTTTGCGATCTTCCTTCTCTCTCTCTCTCTCTTTTCGTGTGGGACACTGAGTCGTCCAACGACCCGATAAACCCTGGTGTCAGAGTTTTTCAACCGTTGGTTGAAAAACTCAAATATGGTTGTTTTAACGACCACCGTCTAAGTAATCATAGACAGCAACCGGGACCGACGACTTAACCATACTTAACGTGCCATCCGAAGCACGGAACCATTTCTTTTCGGACAATCAGTTGGTTCACCCTGCAATGTACTAAACAGACCGGGAACAAATTCACAAAGTGATAAATATCAACTTTGTGAATGTCCCACCGAGAATCGAACCCGGAACCTTTGCGTAGCAGGCAGTCGCACTACCACTGCGCCACATCGGCCGCCGATCTTCCTTTAGAAAACCAATATTGAAATCTTATCAAAAACTTCTGTGTGCTACTTATAAAAAAATACTGTTATTTTATCTGGTCAAATTTTTTCCCAAACTTTGTGACCAGGGAATACTTCATGAAAGATTTTTCCTGATTCTCGCTTGCCGCAACAATTTCTACTTTGGTATTTTGATTTTATTTAGTTTCGAGTCAACTTGTGACATCCTCGAACTTGGAATTATCCTAATCCTAAATCTACGACGATATGGGAATAACATTGGAATTTGCAATTTCCTTTCGTCCGACAGACGCATGCGTTACCAATTTTTGTTTATTATTTATAATCGGAATCTCGGTAACGGTTCTTATAAATTTTTATGAAATTTCGTATGTAAAAACGATAAAAGCAAGTTGAAAAAAAACAGGAGCAGCATCAACCAGGTACCAAGTATTAATTCAAATTGATTGAAATAATCCTTATTTACACCAGCTAAATGTTTTTGAACAACTTGCAAAAATTTTACAACAGTATAGGACGAAAAATAAATGTTTCCCAATTATGTTAATAACGAAAATAAATTCAGGTTACTGCAGGGTCAGTTACCATAAGATGGTTTGTATACGCATCGACAGCTACCGTACAAATGACAGTCTGCGACAGCCCCAATTTGATACGGTGATGTGTGCTATGAAATTCGGTTTTTCATATGGGATTTCTAAAAATCGGATCCGGAAATGTACCGTAAACTAATGCGATGCGTACGTGATCCCCGCCTAATTAACTGTCTGTCAGCAGTCGACGTCGCCACTTGATAGTGTATTAGCGCTCAAGATTAACCCGAGTCACCATTAATTTGCTTGTTAAACAGATTCAGAACATTAACCTTGTCATTACAAAAAATTTGACGCGCATTTAGACACTGTCTAAATTATTTTTACATACTATTTGACGTTGTCAAACGACTCAAACACTGTGTAACTTTTTTTGTAATAACACCGTAAAATTTAATAAAATTATGTAAAAAAAACTTTTAAAACAAGCTTTTATTTAAGTGCTCTGAAAAGATGAAAATAAAATTTTGAATGACATTAACCACATTCATTTATGACTTTACAGAAATGAAAATATAATAAAAGCTTGTCGCGATGCCTAGAAGAAAGGACCTAATAACAGTTAGGTGCGTACCTTATTACAAAATTTCAATCACAAATTGAAAGTTTCGCGACAAGCTTTTATTATATTTTCATTTCTGTAAAGTCATAAATGAATGTGGTTAATGTCATTCAAAATTTTATTTTCATCTTTTCAGAGCACTTAAATAAAAGCTTGTTTTAAAAGTTTTTTTTACATAATTTTATTTTATATTTTTTAGTTTATGTTACGATAGTTATTGATCAATACGAAAGTCTTTCTATAAAACGGAGAGACCTTCAATAGAAAAACTTAAGGCACGGGGAAAACTAACATTAGGATAAAGTATAATTATCTCTTTTATATTCTATAGAAGTAGGTTGGTACCTACTCCTCCGGCATCCCTAATAGAAGAATTAGCTTGTAATATGTCTTAGTCTTTTCATTTCATTGATGGCGTCATTATTACATGGCCGAGTCCCAGTTAATTTCGAACAGTCTAATTCTTCTATCAGGAGGCCTTCTATTGACGTGACTCTAATTCATGGTGGGCCTACCAACTGCCTATCATGAACGAATTCGTATACAAAATTGCAAGTCCCAGCAGTTGAATATTGAGGAGTTCCATAGTTCGAAGACAACCCTGGATGTAGCGTCTAATTCATGGTGGGCCTACCAACTGCCTATAATAAACGAATTCGTATACAAAATTGCAAGTCCCAGCAGTTGAATATTGAGGAGTTCCATAGTTCGAAGACAACCCTGGATGGAGCGTCTAATTCATGGTGGGCCTACCAACTGCCTATAATAAACGAATTCGTATACAAAATTTTGTGTCCCAGCTATAAACCGCTGAGGAGATCTCTCGTACGGAGCCGATCCTGGCAGCAGCATCAGGTCAAATTTATGATTAACATGCATTGTCATCGGTTCTGGACCAACATGCAAAATTTCAACTCAATCGGATACCGAGAAGTGGTTCAAATTAAACTTGCAAGATTTGCACCGAACAAACATTGTTACTTACTTACTTACTTACTTACTTACATACTTACATACACTGCAAGTTAAATAAAAGCTTTTAAAAAGCAGTATGTTAAGTTGAGCGTTGAGAAAATGTGAAGAAACTTTATTTTATACAATTACAACCTTAACATGTAACAGCGTTAATAATAAAGTATATCATTGCATTTGATATTCAAACAATTCGCATTTATCCCACCGAAATATCCACGCTCATATCAAATAGTTTTATAAATGGTGTACCTTTATTTAAATTAAATCCTATATTTATTTATTTATTATTTCATGATAATTGTGTTACATCAAAATACAATAGTCAACTTATTAACTAAAAATGCCACTCCAGGACGTTCCCGGTCCAAAGGTGCCCATCACACTACTGGCATTACCACGCTGGATGGCAATCGCTAGCCTTTGGACAAGGAACGAACCAGAGCGGGGGTCATGACCCCTCTCCTTCAGCCGACGCCCAATCTGCCTAACAAAATCTTTAGCCTCGACACACCAACTTCCCGCCGTCTCCACCGCCAGAGGGACGAACTGATACCGTTGCGCAAGATCGGAATAATTAGCCTGCTTTTTCGTGGCCGCGGATTCGGCGGCCGCCCCTGCTGCCTGGATTGTCTGACCAAGATGACAAGCGGCAAAGGTACTGACGCAGGTCGCGTCCCATAGCAGGCATCTGCCTTTATGCCATGGTACGAGCGTCAGACCATCCGGTTTCTTGCCATCCGTACGGCTCAACCCAGGAGGCTCCAAAACGCATGGGACATTAGCCGAGACAAGAGCCCTCCGCACGATATCGTTGAGGGCATGGTGCCGCGGGAATCTACCTGCGCAACGACAACAACTCAAGCCATGGTGACCATTGGCCTCAACCATGGTACCACAAATGCAGCGGTGAGGTTCACAAACATTGCAGCCAAGACGGAGAGCCACTGCCACACGCAGCGTGTCGTTGTCAAGATGCGTTCCCAGGTTAGGTGAAGGAAGCGCGTGCAGCCACGCCCCGGATTCTGACCTCGATACCGCCTTTAGTCTGGCTACATCCGAACCCACAGCATCAACCAACACTTGAGAGGCTGAAGCCTTGCAACCGATCTCATCCCAAGAGCGCTGACAATGAGGGCCTACGGGTACAGCAGCAGCTGGGTAGAGAGCCAGCCATGCATTCATTTATAAATTGCTAAATATTTTGAGTATGCCATCAAAGACAATGGTAGGTACACATATTTTATACAAATCGTATTTTATTGCTTTTGTCATATCAATTTGACATTCCAAGATGTTCTTTTTGCAGGAACGAACACATAAAATTGTTTTTTGTAGTTTAGTTCAGTTTTTACGCTGAACTGGTAAAGGCATACAAAGACGAAAAGTATATTTGGAAAATACCTAAGTCGGCAACAGTAGTCCATATGGACGCTGTTTCAAAATTGTTTTAGTACTTGTATGTAAGAAACAAACGGATACCAACTATTATGTTATTTTTTATATACTCAGTACGTATATTTTAATTTTAAATACTTACTTATCTTATACAAGATTTCGGATCCCAAGTTTGTTTACCATAAAGCCATGTTAGAGTAACTTATAAGACAAAGTGTATCGAACTCGCTTTTATTTTTGTTGCGCGTTGTCGCGACGTATTCTATAAGTTCCTTAATGTTTTTAAAGTTTATTTTTAAGCTGATGGTCATATCAAATCATCAAAAAAATCGCGACGTATTCGGACCAGCCAGTAGTCGGTGCTCCTTCCTACTTCCTTATGTAAGAGTATTATAAATGTAGGTACGTGTACTTAATTCACTACTAAAACATAAAACCCTGAAAGATCCATCCTTATCGCTATTTATTCACACCTCTCCCAGTAAGCGGGTGCTAAATGACTAGAGAAGCCGTGCAAAACATTAAGGGAATCCCGAATGAAACTACCAGACAAGCTGTAATAAGACGAATTATTTACATAAATTTGTAAATGTGTCTTAACTTATTCTTGAGCTATTACAAAGATTTGGAACAACTCGAATCTTAATATCTTTTCAGGCAAGTTTAATGAGATCATGTTTTGTTCTCTCTATCTCTCTCTTTTCGTGTGGGACACCGAATCGTCCAACGACCCGATGAACCCTGGTATCAGAGTTTGTTAAAAATATGGAACACAACTAAACAAAATCTTGTAGACTTTTCTGGTTAGAATCTAACGTACAGTAACCTTTGAAGAAACCCATGTTCACAGGTGTTTTACATCCTAATTTTTTTATTGCTTTTGCTACAAACTATTAACGGATAGAGTTAGCGCTTTATACTTACAGCCGGTTGCTATGCAATCAAGAAAGTATGTCTAGAGAATATTTTTATGGCTGTAGCTGTAGGCATATTTTTGGGGTTTCGTTGTCTACTACAAACCCTTATCATTTTGCCAACTCTTTCTGTCTGTTCGTATGTTCTGTAGTCCTCCCTCCATCCCTCCCTCCAATCGTATTGATTATAATGAAGAAATATCACTAAAATATAAATATGAGTTTTTTGAAACTATTACGGAAACTGTATCACCTAAGATTTGAGCAAAGTTATTTAATTTGCGATTGATAATCATGCAAGTTGCTGTTGCAAACAAATCAGCTAGAAACTTGTGATTTATTTTATTTTTTTATCGAAATTGAAACTCTAATTATGGGTAGGCCTGACATGTTCTTGGCTGGTTTAGGGTTCCGTTAATCAAAAGGAAAAAACCGCAACCCTCACTTTGTTGTCCATCCATCCGTCTGTATGTCTGTCAAGGAACCCTCGGTGAGCGAGTCCGACTCGCACTCTCTCGCGACTGGCCTGATGGCGCAGCGGATAGTACCCCTGCCTGCTACGCCGCGGGTCGTGGGTTCGATCCCCACAACATACAAATGTTTGCTAAGTCATTTTCAGATTTTTCAGTCAGGGGTGTTTCTATGTATAATATGTATTTATTAAAAAAAAAAAAAGTATTATTATCCGCTAGCTAGTTCCCATTGTACAAGCTTTGCTTAGTATGGGGATGGCGCTGTGTGAATTGTCAGGATATTTATTATTTATTTTATTTATTACTTGACCAGTTTTTAAAAAACTATTACGTCTAACGAAAAAGTCCATGCCGTGCCCAAGGAACTTCGTAAAGTACTCAAAACGTAGATGTTATAAATATCCAAAAATAAACACAACTAATGTTATATTGTGAAATCAATAGCTCTGTTGTGTATAATATCGCCTAAATAATGGAATATGCTCGGAGGAATTAGAGAACATTGAAATTGTATTTGCTTTCGGTGGGTATCCTTAAGATTCCCAACAGCACCGAGAGTGCTATAAAAAGCAAATAGGTAGCTAATACTTATTTATTATTAATTTACAAATATAATACGAAAGGTTGAATTTTTTTCGTATTATTTTACCAAACTAAAGCTTTGCTAGATAAAAAGAATTTATTTGCCCTGGAGAATAAACGTGGGTTAAAGTCCAACAACTTAGCTTTATCTTGTTTTTAAAATTTTCTAGGAGACAAAGAACAATTAGGCAGAAACCTCAACTCGGTACGCAATATACCCTAATCGATGCCCTAACGACAGTAGTGTGTGTGACTATTCAGAATGGCGACCGAGCCTAAACTTATCATTGTAATTTATACATTGTATATATGGCTTTACCAACTATACATTATACATATGGCTTTACCAACAGCTGCCGATCTGTGCCATTTCTGCCCTTTTTACATATTAAAATACAAAAACCTCGGTCCATTATATAAACGTCTTTTTCGAGGCCCTACCTATATTACTTCCGAAACTGCTAGGAAACAACTCAAACACGATGATTAGTGCATTTAGATCGTAATGACACGATAAAACAGGCCCTTTCGTAATCATGATTAATTGCCGGCAGCGACACTTTTGGGGTTTTTATCGTATTTTTATGTTATTAATTGCTAAAGTTTGTTGTTTTCGGCCTTTCACGAGTGTGCTCGCACATTAAAAGTTAGTTTTGCTGAACAATCTGAGGTTAAACTTTGCTCTGAGAAATTTCGTAACTTATTCTACTTATAAAATTTGAAGAAGGCACTTATTATGACTTTTCTTTGAGGAGTTGTTGTTCTACTGTATCGGTTACCTATATTATATAAACGTATTTGTAGTGTACAAATTCAGTTATGTTATGCCATTTCGAATGTGGTATCAAAGATTTTCCGCGCAATACCTCATACATTCTCAGATGCAGCGACTCAAATCAACCAAAAGTACCTGATATACTTACTACATGCAGGTGTTTTCCAACAGATGGAATATCGGTACAACACACTCATAGCCAACCACGCGCCTACCTGAATTACGGGCTTAATTCTGAGATGGCGGTTAATGGTGATGAGGCGTGATTCCCGCGCCGCTGTTGTCATACGTCAGCTTGATTGCAGTCATCCAGCGCGGGTCAGCGGGTCGCGAGCAACAGGCGCCGGCTGATCAATGAGAACCACCCCATCCCCCACTACACACCCTTACACCCTTCTACCCCGCACCTGCGCCGCACTTGTTGCGCGCAACCAGAATACAAATTATACACAGAATTCAGCTTACACCTTTCCCGACCGTGATCAGCACAATTTTAGATCACAAGTACCTCTGCAATTTGGTCGGATTACACGAATTTCTCTCGAGTGTAGACCGCTTATCGGTATTCGACGAGCGGAGGCAATACAGATATGCTGATGACCCTTTCAACATTCCTAAGGCATACGTGGTAACCATTATCGATGAAATCATAAAGGTTATGTTCAACTCGTAATTGTTACTTTGACCCCCTTTTACAAAGCTTTATGCTTAGTTATTCTACAGAAGAAAACAATATAGGTAATCAGTGAACCATAACTGACAACCTACGCTGACAATAAATTGCTTTTATAACTTCATACCTATGGCCCTGTATGTTGTAGGTATGTAGGTTTGTATGGTATGGTATGTATTAAGAGACATAAGATTAAGAGATACACTAAAAATATTTTAATCGCATATTATTACTAAGCAATCAACTTTACAAGAAATAATCATGCCTAATTTTATTGACTGATTGTTAAGTCGCGGCATCTCGCAATATATCAAATCAAGGATTCACCTAAGTTCATGTAAATATTAAATTAAGTGACTGAAGTTTAGTAAAGCAAAAAGGGTAGTTAACACAAATATAAACGTTTTACATAGTGATGATACGAAACATAGGCTAAGGTGAAAATGGATGGAATTGGAACAACGGGAAATATAAATAAATCCTTTACCTGCCTATTATTTAGTATTCCTAAGGGCTCGTTTGGTGCCCTTCTCAATTTCCTTAGCCTAGGCTACCTACCAACATACATCTCAGTATTTTATTCCAGTGTATTGTTCGCCATAAAGAAGAGGACTTTGCTCTGCAGTGGGTGGATGTGGACTGATGACGACGATGATGATCATGTATTGTTCGTAGCATCATTTACAATGGGTTTGCTAGAACATATTTTTAAACGTTAGATGAGTAAGTATTGGTTTTACAATATTATGTTGGTACGTTTTCGAATCTCGGGCGTACAGGGACCCGGTCCTTTGAGGCATGAGTGGGGCCGAAGCCAACAGCACAGAGGCCTTTTTGTACCAAATAATTACAATATTATATTATTAAGAGTTCCGACAGAGTTTTATTCAATTTTCTGTTGAAAACGATGCGCATCAGTTGTACGGCGGGCCTAAAGTGCTTTTAGAACCAAAGAAAACATTCGCATCACAATTGTCCGACACCTAGTTATTGAAATCCACTTAACAATATCCATGCGTTGTACCTTTTTTCGAAGCCTTCTTACCTCGCTACTTATCGACCGACCCGGCAAGCGCCCGCGATCGTATACAGGCACGTTTGCTTAGCTCCGCAAAGAAAAATATAAATAACGCGCAAAATAGTGACAGTTTGACGTGAAACTTATACCTATCTATGCGTAATTGGACGTACTTCAAGATTATCAAATTAGTTTGTGATGAACAGTGTAAATAGTGTTTAAAAACTTGAAAATAAAACCAAAATTATCGATTCAAACGCCCAGTGACTCAGTGCTATTTGGTGTACTTAGAGGCCAGTGACCTTGAAATTCGCATCAGTCACTTCGCCTTTCACTTTTTGAACATATTGAGACGGATACTGTTGCACTATTTCGGCCGTTTTGCTCATGTGGAGATGGCGCAATGGTAGAGTTGCTGCCTCTTGATCACGGATCATGAGTTCAAGGCCTAAGCGAGTTAACAATCTTTTTTATTATTTTTTGCTTTTTTATATTTTGATTTTCTTCAACATATATAATAAATTTTCTCAACTTTTACACCGTAATAAAATGGCTTCAAAGAAGACTATTACAGAAATTTTGACTTGCTTTTCATGTAAGAAAGGGATATTGAGAAAAAATTTCTTAAAATGCACAAGTTGTGATGCTATTTTCTGCCCACGATGTTTAGGATTCACTTTAAAAGTATTCGGGCTAATTGATTATGAACGCAAAAAGGCCTGGCTATGCAATATATGTCAAAGTACTACACCACAAACTGACAAGCAACCATCGTCAAACCCGCCATCTTACAAACTCCCGCCTAAAAAGGCCACTACTAAACTGAAGGGTTCGACATCAAAAAGTAGAGCTTGCGAAGAAAAGAAAACCTCGAAATTGAAAAACAACACACCTTATGAACTAAAGGATAGCACTGTAATTGCACCAACAACTGGTCCTCCCTCTACCTTGAGTTCATCACCACCACAGAAAGTTCTAGCGCAGGAAACTCAATACAGAGTAATCGAATCCAATGTCCCCGCACCATTATTGCTGACAGAACATCAGAATTGTACTGACACATCAATGGCAATGAGTGTTGAAATCAGCACACCACCTAGCTCTTGCACAAAAACTACTACACAGATCCTGACTAGACTCGACACTCGACTAGAATTGGATGTTACTGACCCAATGAGCCCAACCGGACAGGACACGTCGCCCAATCTAGCTGTTAATGTACCAGTAAGTAATTCTTTTCAATTATTGCAAGTACATGATAACATGGATCATGAATCTTCATACGCAGACACAAATCGGAAGAGAAAACATAGATCTCATGATCACATTGCAGAGTGTCAAAACTCACAAAAAAGTTTTCAAAAGTTGATACAAAGCTTACCTGACGTATTAGAAAATTTTGAGGAAGTAAATGACCTAAAGAATGAAATCCGTCAGCTAAGAATGGAACTACTATCTGCAGAAGTTGAAATCGAGAACATGGGTATCGAAAATAACAGATTGCTGAGGCAGCTTTTAAGGTACGAACAAACGATAAAACACTTCAAATCAGTTGGGATAGGAACTTCTCCAATGCCAAACACCTATTTTTCTCCAAAATACAGGCGCAATCCACCTCGTGTTAATAGTGCAGCAGGGCATAAAACGGCATCTAACTACGAATCACCATACAAAAATAAGTCAGAGGATAGTTTTAACGCAAATAAGCATCATCTAGCTACCTCTTCTCCCAAATCACAGAAGGGCACATCCCCTTGTACTAAAGTACCTTACAATAAAACACGACGCACTATCATACAACAAGAAAAATGTGAAGTAAAACTGGATAGTACTTCTTCCTCGATAAAAGTACCTCCACATCAGGTCAAGATTTATGCTGACGAAAAAGGAAGAGGTTTAAGAAAATTACTTCAGAAACTGTTGGGCGAAAACTTTAGTGTTACCTCTGTGCTAAAACCTTACGCTACACTGGAAAAAATTTTGGAAACTTGTCGTAAAGATTGCAGCAAATTCACTAAGAAAGATTATATAATTGTTTTGCATGATTCAAAAAATCACAACGCGGAAGTTTTTAATACAAGTTTCTTAAAAACACTCGAGCATACCAATGTTTTTATAGGTGATGTATCTTGTGGAAATAGTAATGAGTACAGCATGATTAAATCGATTAACTTAAATAATTTGAACTTTAGTAAATTTGAAGTGTTTCATCATCGCAACACAAGAATCAATAAATTTCAAACATGCGGCTCTATCTGGAGAGCTATTATGCATATAAAATGTACATCGGAATATAATTTTAACAAGTTTTTTCGTACCTAGTGCATGTGTAACTGTAGAGTCGTTAAACGTTAATACACGCAATACAGAATTAAACATTTCATCAACGAATGAAATCTGTAATTGTAATAAACTCGAACGTGATGAGCAATTTTTCGTTGAAAAAGAACATCATAGGATATTTTTCCAAAATGTATGTGGCATTACTACTAAACGGGATAATATTGAGGTATATCTGGAGGGTCTTGAACAAAGACAAAATATTATTTGCATTTGTGAACATTTCTTGAACAGCCAGTCAGTTGAACGTTTATATTTTGAAAATTATGAACTTGTAACTCACTTTGTAAGGAAGAATAAAATAAGGGGTGGCACACTTATTTTGGCCGAAAGGGAAAGAGAATTAAGGGAAATAGACTGTAAACAATTTTGTAGAGTAGACAACTTTGAAATTTGTGGGGTCATTGACTTGTCTTCAAACTTACACATTTTTTGCTGTTACCAAAATAATACGAATTTTGATGTTTTTATGGATAAGCTCGAGATGATATTGCAACATTTTTTCAATAAGCGGTGCGTAATTTGCGGCGATTTTAACGTCAACATGCTTGATGATAAAAGTCATAAAAATGATCTTATTAATTTACTAAAAAGCTACAACTTTAGGCATCTTGTGAATTCAATTACTTTTCGCCGGAATAATATAGAATCATGCATAGATAATGTCTTTACTAATTTACACGAGGACACGATAAGTGAGGTGAAAGTGGATGACAATGGGCACTCTGACGGACATGCTGCCATACTCACTTCTGTAATAACAGAAAAGAGTTGCAAAAATAAAGGGTTTGAGTCTGTAATGTACGTAAAAAAACGATGCTTTACAAGGAAAAATAAATCTTCCTTTCGTAGAAAAATAGAAGCGGTAAATTGGTCTACACTTGGAGTAAATACTTTTATAAGAGTCTTTAAAAAAATCTTTCGCTGCAGCTTTAAAAAGGTAAAGGCAAAAATAAACCTTAAGAAATATAACAAAATAAGGTGGATTACGAAAGGTATACGCAACTCTAGTAAATTAAAACGTGTCTTATGTAATATTAACAAAAAACATACTCATGCTTCGGTTATAAACTACAAAAATAGGTACATGACTATATATAGAAAAGTACTACGACGTGCTAGATTGATTTCCGTGCAGAAGGAGATTCAGCAAGTGGAAAACTCATCGAAAGGCATATGGCAGATTGTTAATAAGTACACAAATAAAAAGCCTTACCATAAACATGAAAAGATTATCCTAAAAATAAACAATAAAATAATCAGTAAACCTCAAGATATTGCGGATGTATTTATAGAGAAGTTTGACTCCAGTGGTGTTAATGCAGATATTAATATAAATGAATCTGCTGCCCTCTTTACTAGGAATACAGAGCGTATTGGTGATATTTTTAACTGTAGAAGGACAAATCCCAAAGAAGTTCACAACATAATAATGGGAATGAAAAACAAAAGATCCTGTGGTTATGACGATATTCCTATCACTATTATTAAAGAGAACATTGACGTTTTAGCTGAACCGATTTCCTATCTTTTTAATCTATGTTTAGAGCAAAATATATTTCCTGAGCAATTTAAGATCGCTAAAATAGTTCCTATTTATAAAAAAAGTGTAAAGACTGACCCTAAAAACTATAGGCCTATATCTCTGCTTCCAGTATTAGGAAAGGTATTCGAAAAAATATTAAAGGTACGGCTAGTTACCCATCTATCCCGTAATAAATCCCTACATCTTCGGCAATTTGGGTTTCAGAGAGGTATTGGGACTCCTGATGCTATCGATACTCTAATAGATGATATTTTGCAAGAAATAAATAAAAAGCGAAAAGTTGCAGGATTGTTCCTCGACTTAAGTTCTGCTTTCGATTTAGTCAGTCATGAGTTATTGTTAGCTAAGTTAGAACATTACGGTATAAGAGGTGAATCTTTGCAATTATTTAGGTCGTACTTGGTAAATCGTAATCAATTTGTCGAAATTAAAGATCTATCACATGATGGCCATGAAGAAGTCTACACATCAAAACTGAGAAAGGTAACGCGGGGTGTTCCACAAGGGTCAGTACTTGGTCCTATATTTTTCATAATTTTTATCAATGACTTGTTTAATTATATGCATAAAAGGAATCCCGACATAAAAATAGTTAACTATGCAGATGACACAAATGCCATAATATCAGCGGAAAATATATATAATTTAAATGATAATGTAAATAGAGTATTAAGTGATTTTGACATGTGGTTTAAAGCTAATTTTCTTCAAATTAATTCTTCAAAAACAAACATTTTACTATTTAAAACTACGACCCGCAATAGTGCCTCTTTAGCTGTATCCCTAAATAACGAAAATATTAACTTAGTAAATGAAGCCAAATTCCTTGGAATATACATTGACGATTTATTAAAATGGAAATCAGAGGTAGCGTCAATAGAAAACTCCGTGAGCTCTGCGTGTTATGCTCTACGCACTCTACGAGATGTATTGACATTAGAACAATTAAAATCAATTTATTATGCGTTGATCGAATCTAAATTTAGGTATAGTATAACACTGTGGGGAAATAGCTATGATTATAACATGGACAGGGCATTCGTCATTCAAAAGCGAGCTATACGTACGATGGTCCGGGCTCCACCTTGGGAGTCCTGTAGGGGACATTTCAGTAAATTAAGCATACTGACGTTGCCTGCCCTCTATGTATTAGTCTTATTAACTGGCGTGTTAAAAAGACGTCATATTTTTGAAACAGACGCAGAAATGGAAATTAGAGAACAGACTAGAATGAAAAACTTAAATAACGTGATTGTTCCTCACCTCAAAATTGTTAACCACTGCCCTCGTTACCAAGCAGTAAAACTATTTAACAGGTTGCCTATTGAATTGAAGCAGATACGAAGTATAAGAGTTTTCAAAATAAAATTAAAAGCCCTCTTATTGGAAAAATGTATTTATTCTGTTGATGAATTTTAGTATTATTTTATTTCATAATTTTATTAAATTAAGTTTTGTAGTTTGACATATATAATATTGAAATTATGTTTGTATAATTGACTGAATAATTTGGTAATGTTAAGTGATAATTTGATGAATATATTTTAGTTGATAAGTTTTGACTGCGTAAATTGTGACATATTAGTTTTAGCATGATAATTTCAAACACAATAATTGTATTGTTCCTGAATAAATGAATTGAAATTGAATTATCCACAATGCCCTATTAGGCAAATCACAGAACTTGATTCCAGATACGCCGACTATAAGCAGAAGCCGTAACTTTTTACGCGCCCATAATTTCAGAACTACGCTGCAGAACATAGACGCATAACAAGGCCTAGTCATAAAAACTGAATTAGTAATTATGCCATAAACATTCGGATGTCGTAATAAATATAAACGTGACTAGGTCGTAAAGAATACGTAGAAATATGGTGTAGTGGAATGGAGGCACGTTCTTCTAATTTGTCGTCGTCGCGGCATGCTCTCACTCATATTCTTTCAATTTGTGCTTTCCTGTCCATTACGTCGTTAGATCTAGGCCTTCGACTAACTTGTCAATTAAAAACAGTAATAGTTAACCTACCAGCTGTGTTGAAAGCGCGCGTGCATAGAGCCTCTGTTGAAGAAAGTCGCTTGGGCGGTGAAAAATAACTGGCGACTCACTCGAGATAAGGGCAAAGGGGTTGTTTGTAAGTTTGCAGCGGTCTCGGTCATTATCACGTCTATACAATTTATAATATTACTTAGTTGGTGTCCGTGTACTTCATTTCGCCAAGGGATGCCTGCCATGCAGCATATTTTTTAATCACTTTTTGTCAGCCGTTGTCGTATCTAACTTATATAAATCTCTTATAGTATTAGCACAGTATAATTAATAGTACTAGCGTACAGTATGGTCACTCCCTGCCTCCCCCTATAAGCGCCGCCCACCCGCGCTCGGACGACGCTCAGACACCGGCTAGCAAGGACGCGACGACGAAGGTCATTTCATACTGCCGCACATTGCATTCCCGATTCGCGAACGCATAATGGCGCCAACCCTGACATGTTGTCTCACACACACAAGCATGGTCCGCGTTCACCTACGCGAGCTTAGACTGTGTGCGTAGCGTAGCAACGCGTTTGATTCATACATTTGAGCACCAGTAGTGTCCGAGGTGTGGTATTAGCCTTGCTCCTGGTGTTCCAATTGAGGTACTGCAGACACTCGAGTGCTGAAAAATAATTATCATAGATGTTAATTAGGACTTTCACCTATCACCATACCCAATTGCATCAAAATCCAAATCGCTTCGTTTTTGAGCGATGCATGCACAAACATACTTAAACACAGGCAGAGAGACAAAAATACAAACATTTGATAGGATTATATCAGATTATTTTATTTTATTAACCTCACATGCAAACTTTTAAAATTTGTTTTATGTAGGTACCTACTGATGCAGCTTTTTTACAGTTTCTTACGACTTCATTTTCCTTCGCGTGAATTCGAAAGTTAAAAATGTTGTATTCAATAATATGAATACCTACTTTACTTAAACATAATTAGTGTGAGTATGCACTAAGCATTGTAAACGATGCCAAGATTCCCAACACAGTCGAGCTGAGGTTAAACTCGACATGAGGAAACTTCTGAAATTACAGTGTTGCGGTATAAGAGGTAAGGCCCTTGACATTTATAAAGACTTTCTAACTGATCGCATTCAGCGAGTAAAAATAGGGGAACATATTAGCTCTGATGCAAAAGTAACCTTTGGGGTCCCACAAGGCAGTATCCTTGGCCCAACCCTCTTCCTTTTGTATATAAATGACCTGTGTGAACAGTCTTTTCAAAATGGAAGAATATTTACATATGCTGACGATACTGCCTTGATTTTCCATGGTAATACTTGGGATGAGGTGTATCGCCTTGCTGAACAGGGTCTCCACAAAGTATCTTTGTGGTTAAGAGCTAACCTACTTACTTTAAATTTGACCAAGACTGTGTTCTTGCAATTTACAATCACGAAGTCAAAGCCTACACTTCCAGACCTGAAAATGCATACCTGTGCTCTGCCCATGCAAGCAAACTGTTCTTGTGAACCATTAGCAAAATCATCGTCCATAAAATACCTGGGCGTACTACTAGATGACCAACTTAATTGGAATTTACATATCAACCTTGTTTCAACTAGACTCAGGAAGACTATATGGATTTTTAAAAAACTTAGGCATGTAATGGACTTTGAGCTCTTACGGACAATCTATTACGCACTAGTTCAGTCGATTTTTAGCTACTGTATCCGAATATGGGGTGGTGCGTGCAAAACCTACATGCTCCAGCTTGAAAGAGCTCAGCGTTCACTGCTGAAAGTTATGACCTTCAGTCCCTACAGGTTTCCTACAGTGTTGTTATACGAAAAAGTAGAAGTTTTTACAGTCCGACAGATGTACATTTTCCAACTAGTCTGTAAACAGCATAGCCTATCTACATTCGATAAAAATAATTACAACAAGCTGAGAACCATTAGGAATATCTGTCCCTCAATAAGATGTAACACTGCATTCGCAAGACGTCAACAAAGCCATATAGCTGTGGCTGTTTATAATAAAATAAATAAGTCCCTCAATATTCATCCTCTCACTCTGCGTGAGGCGAAACAAATACTTAAAAATTGCTTACTGAAAATGGACTACAACGGGTCAGAAGCATTGCTTCTTTAGCATTGCTCTGATCTTTAAAAACATGATGAAAACTATGTTAATGTCATAATAATAAATATTTCAAAAGCTGTAATGAAGATAGATAAAAGAATAGGATTTGATGATTACATAAGCATAAACATACACACTCACTCTCACACACATAAACACACACAGACACTTACAAACTCACTCACTGCACTTCACAGGCATAAAAATACACTTTTTTATATAAATTTTTTAATTATGTCATTTAAAATTTCATCATTTAAACTGTTATTTTTTTCTGTAATTTTGTATTTAGACCATAAGGGGAGATGCAACTGTTTCCTGTAACACAGGTAATAACCTAGCTCAGGAACCAGAGTGTCAATTCAAGTTGTGACAATTATTGAAATAAATAACTATTTTATTTTTATTTTTATTTATTTTTATTTATTCTGACACTTGGCGAGCACTTGCACGTATGACGTCGTTATGACATTGCGGGTAGAATGTTTGTCTTCCGCAATGCAATATACCGGTACCAAACTTGCGTTTGTACTTGTGTAAATAAACGGTATATTCATTTGCGATGAGTTGAAATATTTCGTTTGATCTTTGTAATAAGTCTGCTGAATAAAAATCGCTTCAGTTGTGTGTCAATGGCCTGTTGTGGAACAGTTTTGGTCATTTCGTATTCTGCTAACAGTTTAAAGTATAGAAAATCACAGTGGCATTATAACTACAATTGACATTCGATGGCATTACAATGACAAAAAAATAAGAGAATCGGGGTCCTGATCCCATATAAATACGAAACTAATTTAAATGTTCTTGAAATATGAAATCTGAAAATGTATGGCATCAATATCTTATCTCTCGTGGGCGGGATTAAGGTTCGAGCCTATAATTTTAAAATATCAAGCTGATTTTAAAAACATCTGTCTTCCACAGGTAGCTTATATAATATTACACAACTCTCTTGGTTGGCCTCTTTTCAGAGCTTTCCAAGCGTACCAGCACAGAGACCACAAAAGGCAGCACAAAGCCGCAGACCCAACAATTCCGTGTTCAATTGCTCATAGCGTAATCGCCTATTATACCCACCATTAAAGGTTAACAAATGAAGCTGTTTATAAGTCATATTTTAGGTATTGTAGGCATTCAATAGTAAAAATATGCGTTTTTGCAATGTTCTGGTTAATTTCAATTTCCTACGTCTGTGTTGTGTTGTCTGTTTCACGTGCTGTTAGTAGGTGCAGACGATATCAAAAGTTTTAATTTAATGTTTTTGGCTGGATTGGCTTTAAGGATCATCACATGATAAATAAAAATTCTGTGACTAAAGACGGCCGCTTGCATAAAATCTTCAACCCCACGACAGCAATGCCCTTAGGCATCTCCGTCAAGATAGTTGATAATTGAGAATTCACATTGCAGACACCTAGTTGAAAGAAAATCACGCAAATATATATATTTTTTAAACAAGCCGTTGGCCGGGAAAGTAGCACTACGTTTCTGTCTACAATCTGAACATTACTTTTATCATAAAAATCTTTACTTAGACACCAGCTAAAATCACTCGTTTATTTTGAGGCAAAGTATCGCGAATATTGCTGGAGGTCTCATTATGGGTCGTTGAGACTGCTAGAAGAGCGGCGAACTGCTATCTCGTGACCTCAGGGACGCATTTCGGTCGCACGAACATGTCTACACTACACTACAACTCATCAAAGTCGCATGAGGCGAGCAAAGTGTTCTGCAAGTTGAAAGTTATTGCGAGCAAAATTCCAAGGCTGAGAGTAGTTAAGTGCTGAAGTTTTATGCGAATTTCAAACGGTCGGTGCTCTGGAAAACTGCACGTGTACCCAACGTTTCGGGGCACGAATCAGCGTAATAAAGTAGCGAAAATATTCAGCGTCACTTCATACGAGTCAAAAGAGTGTTCTGAATGTTTTAAACGCACGAAATGGCGGCTCTCACACTTGTTGCCTGTTTTACGGCGCGATAATACAAAATTTGTTTGTATTAACTTTAAATGCTATCCGTGAACATTCGGCATGCTTTACAGACATTGTCAAAGTCAACAGTGAATAAAAATATCCTTACAATAAAGAACCTTATTCCATTATTTTAGAGTCATATAAATGATCGCAATCTCTTCTGCGGTATAATGCAGTCACGAAGAGTCCCTCTTACTCAGGATTATCTTTATCAGTATAAAACTTGGTCTAAGCCGTATGGGATTATGGTGTTACGGCGGGAAGTTAAACTCAAGTGAAGTTACACTGCGCTAAGTCGGAATGGGTTAGAGTTTTCTTAGAAAATGTGTGGCCTTGACGTAAGAAAATTATTACCTGCAGATTTTGCGAACTTGATAGAAAATAGTAAGAAGTAAGATAATAATCTGTCTTAGCCGATTTCGGCTACAGCGACTGCTGGACAGGCTCAGCAGCTAGCGTCTCGTTGGTCCGCGCGGTCGTGTGCTCGCATGTGGCTGCTAGTGTCCCTCAAGCTGTAATCCTCACCTATGAAAACTTAACGAAAAGCAATTTTGGTTATGTCAAAAAATAGTGCTGAAATAGTGACAAATAGTGACATATGCAAGAAAATTAGTGACTTCGTATCTCCCAAGATATGGCTATCGTTTGGTGAGGATTACAGATCGAGGCTCACGCTGTAATCCCAACTCTCGTGTGAGCAAACGGTGGGGTATTTTCACTTGGTCTACATTCCAAAAAATAGTGCCTAATTAGTGACTAATAGTGACAAAAGATGAGAAATAGTCGCTTTATAATTCCGAAGTTATAAAGGCATCTTGGTGAGGATTATACCTATAGCAATTTTTGCTGTAATCCTCACCTCATTTCTGCTAAACGCTTAGGTCTTTTGACTCAAATTTAGTATCAAAAAATAGTGCTGAAATAGTGAGCTTAAACTGCATTGATATTTATTTAGTTTATGTAGTAGAAGCAATTAAAAAAACCGTAAGAACTTCTCCATACAAAATGGTCAGGTACAGTCGCGAACAATACTTCGTAGAATACAGACTTGATTTTTGCTTTAATTTAGGTAATGTCATTTCTGCCAATATAGGTAGGTATTAACTTAAACATAAGTTGAGCCACTGACATTATTTTGGTCTATTTTATGAGTAGGATGAGTAGGTATTTTGGTTGACTATTTTTTAACGCCTTGAACTTTTTAACGGTTTTATAACATGATGATGATGCTATATCTTTCAGATCAACACATCGCATTAATTTATCACATCGTATTCTCTTAAGTCTGAAAGCCCTGTTTGGTCGCGCTACCGCTCAAGCCACCGCTAAACAAAACCGGTTTGGCCGAGCCTCGAAAACTGACCGCCGCGCGTGTGAGCGAGAGGGTAGACAATAGTGAAATTATTGCATGCACTTCGCCTGCGTGGTATTTTTTGGTTTCATCACGTTACGCGATATTGAGTATTATGACAACTCAAATATAAAATTTCTTAAATAACAAATACGCCACTTACGATTATTATGAAAAATTGAAATGAAAACGCACGTTTTGAAAATAACAAAAATTATTATTTAGGTATAATTAGGTACTTATAGTATTAGTCCTCGCCTCGAACGTCGTTAACTATATAGGATTAAATCTATTTAGTGACCGATAGCGAAAACCCAGGACGGGCTGGTGATAAGGAACAACTTTCCCCAAGGAACATTATGTCGAAATATGAAAAAAAATTAGAACTCCCATAGTTACCCAAATCAGCTGATCGGCAATTTTGTAAGGGAGGTCTAATTTTTTTTTCATGTTTCGACCTATGTTCGTTGGGGAAAGTTGTTCCTTATCACCAGCCCGTCCTGGGTTTTCGCTATCGGTCACTGATTAGATTTCACCCTATATACCTACTTTCATTTATTTATGAGTTCAATGAATGTTACCACATAAATATCTTTTTTGTTCCATTTTTACCAAACAAGTTAGGTACCTATATCTTTTATGTATTTATTTATGTACTACATAGATACAAACATATATCACACCTTTATCCCTTACGGGTTAGGCAGAGCGTTAACAGCCGCAAAAAATACGGTCGTTATCATCGCCACGTCTAACTGATTGAGAAATATTGTGTACTGTCAGATATAAACAAAATAATTGAAGGAAATAAATTTGTTTGATTACGTTCCTACCGACATAACAAACCAGTATTGAGCTTCAAGTACGACAATACGAAGTATTGTTCGCGACTGTACCTGACCATTTTGTATGAAGAAGTTCTTACGGTTTTTTTAATTGCTTCTACTACATAAACTTAATAAATATCAATGCAGTTTAAGAACACTATTTCAGCACTATTTTTTTATACTAAATTTGAGTCAAAAGACCTAAGCGTTTAGCAGAAATGAGGTGAGGATTCAGCAAAAATTGCTATAGGTATAATCCTCACCAAGATGCCTTTATAACTTCGAAATTATAAAGCGACTATTTCTCATCTTTTGTCACTATTAGTCACTAATTAGGCACTATTTTTTGGAATGTAGACCAAGTGAAAATACCCCACCGTTTGCTCACACGAGAGTTGGGATTACAGCGTGAGCCTCGATCTGTAATCCTCACCAAACGATAGCCATATCTTGGGAGATACGAAGTCACTAATTTTCTTGCATATGTCACTATTTGTCACTATTTCAGCACTATTTTTTGACATAACCAAAATTGCTTTTTGTTAAGTTTTCATAGGTGAGGATTACAGCTTGAGGGACACGGCTGCTATAGCCAATTTTGGCCTTAAAGGTCCTTTTTTCTTCTACCCGCGTTCGGAAAGTGCACTTGTGTCTTTGAACTAACATAAAATAATTTCGTATTATTCTAGTTTAGAAGTCGTTTTTAGAGCTAAAAACCGTCTGATTGTGTTTGTGCTTGTGTAAATCTGCAGTGAAAGTGTTTGCAAAGCAATCCTTAGCAATTTTAAAACACAGTGACTTTGCGGAAATAACATAACCTCGCAAACGTTACTTCGCGTTCGTTGCTTTAAAAATAAACTATGGCGCCTTGCTTGAAATGTACAAAACCGATTACAAAACCGGACAGTGCGAACCCTAAAATCACCTGTCATGGATGTGAACGGCAGATTTGTGTAAAGTGTAGTGGATTGCTTGCTACCGAGTTGCGTGTGGTTGTACTACAATCACCTACTCTAAAGTACTTGTGCCCCGATTGTGAACTCGGAGTTCGCCAACTACCAGCACTGAGGAAGCTAGTGAGTGACCTGGAAATTCAGGTCAAAGAACTTAGGAACAAACAAAACCAATGTACCAGCCTCGAAGCAGTGGTAGCTGAAATTGCGGAAAGGGAAACAAGGAGCAGCAATGTTATAATGTTTGGTGTCCCTGAACTCATTGCGGAAACCGATGTAGGGGTCCGAAAGCGGCATGACCTTGAGCAAGTAGTAAATTCGTTGCAGTGTATTCCCGAAAGTGAAAAACCTGTTGCCATCATCCGTCTCGGGAAGCCGAAACAGGACTTATCTCCTCGCCCTGTTAAGGTGATATTTGCAAACAAACGACCAGCTAAAAACATATTAAAAAATGGGAAAAAGTTACCAGCAAGCATCAAAGTAAAAAATGACCTTACCCCCTATCAACGTGAGTACCTAAAGAATTTGCGTGTGGAACTAGACCAGAGAACCTCCAATGGTGAGTTGAACCTTACTATTAAATATGTAGGCAACACTCCGAAGATAGTCACTAAAGGGGATGATGCTGCAAAAAAGTAGACTCTCCAATCACTAACCTTACCATCTTTTACACGAACTTGGCATCCCTAATGGCAAAACGAGACCTGCTTTTACTAGAAATCAATAATCTAAAACCAACATGTATAATCATAACGAAGACACACCTAAAACCTGAAATAAGTAGCAACCTGATAAATATAAAAGGCTATGTATTATTCCGACGTGACAGGGCAGCTGGCAAAGGATGGGGCGGAGTAGCAATATATATAGCACACAGTCACCTTAACATTCCAATACAAGCTACCCTACATCCCACCTTGAACAACGCTAACAACAATGTTGAGGCTTTATGGATTAACTTTACTTATGCTAACATTACTTTACTTGTAGCTGGTATTTATCGCCCTACACACTATACATACGAAGAATCAGATAAAATTCTCTTTGATTCAATCAGAACTGCATCAGAAAGCAATAATACCCTACTCATTGTTGGGGATTTCAACCTACCTGACATACATTGGCCATTGAGAAAATTAGATGGATACAACACATTACACAGCAAATTTGTCGAACTTTTAACTGATACCAATTTATACCAATTAGTGAAAAAAGTAACTCGGACAAGGAACCAGCAAGAATCACTCTTGGACTTAGTAATATGCAATGATGAAAATCTATGTACAAGCATTGAACACCTACCAAATATAGGTAAAAGTGATCACCAGGTACTTATGCTGACCATACAAGTACAGGTGAATAATACACAAACACGTATACTAAGCCTACCACGTAGAAACTTTTTTAAAGCCGACTACAAACTTATATCCCAATCTTTACAAGACAAACCTCCTTCTCTAGAAACAGCTGATGTAACGGAGGCCTGGAGTGATTTACAGACACAAATAGACAAGGCAATTTCTCTTTATGTTCCTATGCAGCGACCTAAAAAGGCTTATAATCTTAACAAACCATGGATCGGACCTGAAATTATAAAAATGACTCAAGAAAAAGCTACCCTGTGGAATATTTATATTACTGATAAATCTAACAAATCATCCTATGAGAAGTTTCGAAAAGTAAATAACAAAATTGTAAGCTTAGCAAGAACAAAAAGAATTAAATATGAAAGAGAGATAGTTAAGAATGGTCCAAAATCTTTTCATGCTTATGTTCGTCAACAAATAACATCAAAAGTGTCAGTGCCACCATCTCTTAAAAATGAAAACACACTTCAAATCACGAGCAATCAAACAGAAGTGGCCAATCTTTTTGCCAAGCAATTTGAAAAGTCGTACGTTCGTGAGCCCGATAATATTGCAATACCTACACTATGTGTACCAAGAGCCCAGAATTCCATAGAAGTTATAAAATTTACTCCTGAATTAGTGGCCAAATATATTAAAACCTTTGATGAGACCACTGCAATGGGACCTGACAATATCCCTGCCATTTTACTCAAGAAATGCGCTCCTGATCTGACCGAGGCATTAACAATTATAATGCAGTTATCTTTTAAACAACACATGTTACCTAAAGTGTGGAAGGAGGCCATAGTTACTCCAATATACAAAAAAGGTGACAAGTTAACTGCCGGGAACTATCGTCCTATAAGCCTGACTTGCATAGCATGCAAAATTATGGAAAAAGTTATTGTGAATGAAATAAGAAAATTTCTTGAAAAAGAAAATGTTATTATTGAAGAACAGCACGGATTTGTACCCAGACGGTCGACAGTAACTAATTTGCTACTCTGTCTTGATAAATGGACTAGAAACTGGAATGATCGACAACCTACAGACATCATATACCTGGACTATGAAAAAGCTTTTGACCGTGTACCATTAAAGAGACTAATTTGCAAACTTGAACACTTCGGAATCCGTGGCGACCTTCTCTCCTGGATTAAAGACTTTTTGACAGGACGAACATTTCAAGTAAGAGTTGGGAACAGTCTGTCACAACCCCACAATGTCCATAGCGGCGTGCCACAGGGGTCGGTCTTAGGACCAATTCTGTTTGGAATCTTCCTGACTGATTTAAAACAAATTATTAAATCTGAATTCTCGCTGTTTGCTGATGACACAAAAATAATGGGTAACCCACTAATTACACACAACATAATACAAAATGATCTTGATCGTATAATTGAATGGACCAAAGACTGGTTAATGACACTGAACATTGATAAATGCACTGTCTTGCATATGGGAAATAACAACCCTGTAAAAGACTACACTCTTGACTCCAAGCATCTTAAAAGTGTCAGTTATCAAAAAGACCTTGGCATAACCATAACTCATAACCTAAAATGGGATGAACACATACTCAACATTACAAAGAAAGCCAACTCCTTACTCTATATTATACGAAAGGCATTTCACCACTTAGACAAAGACCTATTTTTGAAAATCTACAAAGGATATGTGCGTCCATTACTGGAGTATGGATTCCAAATATGGAGTCCCTATTTTCAAAAAAATATTATCCTCCTAGACAAGGTACAAAGAAGAGCAACCAAAATGGTCGCATGTCTACGTAACACCGAGTACGACGAGCGCCTCAGACAGCTTGGACTGACAACACTAGAGAAACGAAGACAGCGCGGCGATCTCATCGAAACCTACAAAATATTGACAGAGCATTACAATGTCCCAGAACTCAATGGTATCTTCGTCTTCAACCAGAACAAAAATCTGAGAGGACACTCACTAAAACTGTCACGCTCCTCGAGTACAAGCAATCCCAGGCACCACTTTTTGCCAAATCGTGTAGTGGACTCGTGGAACAAACTACCGCAATCAGTGATCAGTGCTCCCTCAGTGAACTCATTTAAAAACAGACTAGACAAATATTTGACTCAAGTGCAGTGATATACACGCATCAGCACAATGTGCTGCTA